>JAZHRO010000014.1:63490000-64740000 GCA_037157565.1 Thalassia testudinum
TCCTGGCCAGACTTCTGATGAGGTTTTCTCTGCTTCTCGTACCTCCTGGTCTGAGTCATATCCGGGCTACTCACCGTCAGTCCACACTCATGAAGACCGACTTGCCCCTTCTTCCCTGCCAAATCAGGCAGATTTACAAATCCACACTGGGACCTTGAGCCCATATACTTCTCACTGGGGCTATTCATTTTTGGATCCATCTATCCAAGAAGCCCCTCTTCTTGGCCAATCTAAAGGCCAGTTTCTTCCTCCTAACTTGTTCTCCTACCCGTCTGGGACACTCTCGTCCCAAGAAATGCCAGATCCTTCCCCATCCACTCCCGAGCTAAAAGTGCTGCCTAATACACTCAAGTATGTTTTCCTGGGACCAAATGAAACGCTTCCTGTAATCATCAGTTCAAAATTAACCATGGAGCAGGAATGCAAACTAAGTAAGGTCCTCCTAGAACACAAGGCAGCTATTGGATGGTCTTTATCAGACTTATCTTTTATTAGCCCCTCCTACTGCACTCACCGTATATATATGGAGGAGGGGGCTCGACCTTCCCATGAGATGCAGCGACGTCTCAACCCTAACATGCGGGAGGTCGTTAAGAAGGAAATCATTAAGTGGCTGAATACGGGTATAATCTACCCGATCAGTGATAGCCCCTGGGTGAGTCCGATTCACATTGTGCCCAAAAAGGCAGGACTCACCATCCATGTCAATGACAGGGGCGAATCCATCCCTACACGCACTCCTACATCTTGGAGTGTGTGTGTAGATTATAGGAAACTCAATGCTGCAACCAAGAAAGATCACTTCCTGCTACCATTTATTGACCAAATCCTGGAGCGGTTAGCGGGAAATAAATTTTTCTGCTTCCTGGATGGATTCTCAGGATATAACCAAGTGGCAATAGACCCCCGAGACCAAGAGAAAACCACTTTTACCTGCCCTTTCGGCACCTTCACCTTTAGAAGGATGCCGTTCGAACTTTGTAATGCGCCAGAAACTTTCCAGGGATGCATGCTGGCGATATTTCATGACATGGTGGGTGACTTTCTCGAGGTCTTCATGGATGACTTTTCAGTCTTTGGACCATCTTTCGACGAATGTCTTGCCAACCTGACTCGCATCCTTAGGAGATGTATTGATGTAAACCTTGTGCTTTCCTAGGAAAAAGGTCATTTTATGGTGCACGAGGGAATTGTTCTCGGACATATCATCTCCGATAGAGGTATCAAGGTTGACAGAGCTAAGCTCGACGTCATTGCTGATTTACCTGTGCCTGGTTCTATCAAACAAATCTGCTCCTTCTTGGGACACGTCGGTTTCTATAGGAGATTCATCAAAGACTTCTCCAAAATTTCTCGACCCTTAACTCATCTCCTATCAACCGACGTGCCCTTCGACATGGGCCCCGACTATATACAAGAATTCACGCAGCTGCGTAATGCTGTCACCAAGGCCCCTGTTCTCCAGCCGCCTGATTGGTCCCTCGACTTTGAACTTATGTGTGACGCTTCAGACCTTGCAGTCGGAGCCATCTTGGGACAAAGATGCGATAGACATCCCTTTGTGGTATACTACGCCAGTAAGACATTGGACGAGGCCCAGCGTAATTATACTACCACTGAAAAGGAACTACTGGCAGTCGCCTTTGGGCTGGAAAAATTCCGTTCTTACCTTCTGGGCTCTCACGTTATTGTTTCCACTGATCACACGGTCATTTGCCATCTCATGCACAAGAAGGATGCCAAGTCTAGACTGATTCGTTGGATCCTTCTGCTCCAGGAATTTGACATTGAGATTCGCGATAAGGCCGGAGCCCAGAATGTTATGGCTAATCACCTTTCCAAACTGGACCCTGATCATATTGGACTTACTCTGCCAATTAATGAAATTTTTCCTGATGAGCACCTATTGGCAATAAATGTGGCAAGTGGACCGTGGTATGTCGACATTGCCAATTACCTTACTTCTGGATCTCTTCCACGTGGCTGGCCTAAAAACCAGCACGAGCGTCTCATGGCAGAAGCAAAGTATTATTTCTGGGATAATCCACTTCTTTTTTGGATAGGTGCTGATCAAATCATCCGTCGCTGTACTCCTGCCAGTGAGTTCCCCAGTGTGCTATCCTTCTGCCATGATCAGGCTTGTGGAGGCCATTTCTCTGGGCGGAAAACTGCAGCCAAGGTGTTGCAGTGCGGTTTCTTTTGGCCCTCCCTTCACCAGGACGCACACACTTATGCCAAGCATTGCACTAGGTGCCAGTCGTTAGGGTCAATGGCACGTCGTGACATGATGCCCTTGCAACACATCCTAGCTGCGGAAATCTTCGACATCTGGGGAATTGACTTCATGGGTCCCTTTCCTCCATCCAATGGCTTCGAATTCATCCTCGTGGCCGTCAACTATGTTTCAAAGTGGATCGAGGCTATTCCCGTGAGCCGTGCTGACCATGTTATCTCCACCCAATTCGTCAAGGACCACATCCTTGTGCGTTTTGGGATCCCTCGGGCCATTATCTCAGATGGAGGAAGCCACTTTACGCATGCTTCTTTTCGGGCACTTCTGAGGAGGTTCGGAGTCCACCATTGTATCTCATCCCCGTATCATCCTCAGACAAACGGCCAGGCGGAAGTGTCGAACCGGCAAATCAAGCAGATTCTCCAGAAAACGGTCCGGCCTGACCGTAACGATTGGTTCGACAAGCTGACTGACGCACTTTGGGCGTATCGGACCGCCTTCAAGTCTCCCCTTGGTATGTCTCCATATAGAATCGTTTACGGGAAGCCTTGTCATTTGCCCGTGGAGTTGGAACATCGCGCTTATTGGGCGGTTCGCCAATGTAACCTCGACCCAGACTTGTGTGGTCGAGAAAGGAAACTCCAACTCCAAGAGCTAGAAGAGCTCCGTCGTGAAGCCTATGATTCTGTTCTAGCCTTTAAACAGCGCACTAAGGCTATTCACGACAGCCTTATTCGGCAGAAGGAATTTGAGCCATCTCAGCAAGTTTGGCTCTATAATGCCCGACTCAAATTCTTTCCTGGGAAATTGAAGTCCAAATGGACTGGTCCTTTCCTGGTCTCAAGACCATTCCCTAATAGGGCCGTCGAGATCGAAGATCCCAAATCTGGGCGTAAATTTACGTTCAACGGGTAGCGTTTGAAACCCTATCTGACTCATGAACCTACCCCCGTTGGAGAAACCGTTGCCCTACTGGAGGGTAACTAATTCTTTGCCTCATTCTGAGTCCAGCTGGGGACATTAAATTCAGCGCTTGTTGGGGGGCACCCTAACAGCACTCACCATCCACCATCACTTTTCACCCCTCTATCGCAATCACTTCACCACCCACCATCCACCCACCCTACCACCCTGATCTATACCCTGCACTTTTGCTCTCACTACCCGATCTTTCGTCCTTTGTCTACCCTTCCCTGCATGCATATGAGGGCATAGCATTGTTTAGCATGGGGGGGTGGATAGGCATCATTAGGATCTGGGTATTTTAGGGCATCATGCAGTTTCAATATATACATAAGAAAAAATAATAATAATAATAAAAGAAAAAAAACAGAGAGGGAAAATTGTGTTTAGTAATGATCTAAAAGCTGAAACAAAAATACAATAAGTGCTTATGGATATTCAACCTCTGTTTTGAAGAATTTCCAGGCCACAGAAGCTTGATTCGCTCTGGCTCGGCTTAATTCACTTAAAGCATTGACAAAGTAGATCAAGATCTCTCCTAACTAAGGATGTATTCTTGTACCTAAGACACAAGTACAAGATCTGTTGGTTTACTTTTACTTGAGAGCTTAAGTAAACGTGGTTCACACTACACATATCAGGAAAGGCCAGGTGAACAAAAGATCCAACCCTAGTGTTCATTAGGGAAGGTGGAGTCCTTACCTGTCCGCGCAGGTAGACTTTTTATCCCAGGCTTTAGTCTTGTGTTTAGGAGTGACTCGTTCCACCAAAAAGAAACTCTCCCACCAAAAAGAAAAAAAGTGTGCTCCTTCTGAATGTGTTGTAAGAGATATACTAACACGGATTTAAAAAAAAAAAAAAAGCAAAACAGTCAGTATATCTCATAAATGTCTATAAAGTCTTTGCCCTACATGAAGTTCGTCAGGGCAGGTTACAAATCCGCTATTTTCCTGTGAGCCAAAAAAAAAAAAAAATCAGAAAATGGGAGTTGAGTTTTCCATCATCATCTTAAGGGTCAATCCGAAGACATGAGCTGAAACTGGGACCAACCTGTACTTAAAAATTCGTGAAACCCTGGGATTGACTCTTAATGTTCATCTAGTCAGTCTTGATCCTTCACTATGTACTAACCAAAACCTCTTGAGCTCTCGAGTACAGTAAAACCTCCTGGGTCCTGGAAATTGTACTTAAGGTTTAAAAATCAAGAGTCCTGGTTAGTTGAGAGATGATCTTTGTCATGTAAGACTTAAAGTACTGGTAATCTTCTCTACAATTGGTTCTCACAATATCCGATAATAAACACACCGATATCACCTCGGAAGAAAATCTTCAGCTTAAGATCATTTCTAAATACAGTTTTGCTAGGGACTAGCAAAAGATATGCATGGGGGTATATGTTTGCACCTCAAAACACGCCTGTATTAATGCCTTCTTATGCTATTTCATAGCATTAACATTGCATATTAGGATCCTGTAGTCGCATTTGTAAAAATACTTGCATTCATGCATTTAATTGAGAAGAGGAGAAATGAAACACTGACTTGCATATTTACAGTTTTTCTCAAGTGCCTCTTTGCAAAAAGTCCCTTCTCTATTTTTATTCCCTCTTGATTTCCATTTTCTTGTTCCCGCGGCTGCATTCTTCTTCCCACTTCCACATGCACTCCATGCCTCCTACAGCAGCCATTCCCTGCGGCTGCCACTCCCACGCCATCCCCCCTGCTGCAGCCATGCTTGCAGCCACTCTCTCCTCCGTTATTTAAAGCCACAACCTCTTCCTCACGAATAGACCCCAACAAACATGCTGCTGTAGAGAAGAACCCGTAGCCACCACCTCCTCCACCGTCTTCCCCTCCCATACGTCGGCCCTCCGTCGAGGAGGCACCCGGCGAGCAGGAGAACCCACTGAGGTGCACACCACCACAGTGGGAGCACCACCGCCCAGCTCTTCGACGAGCCAGTGGGCGTGGTGCATTCCCTCGCTTCGTTTCTTTTCCCTTTAACGCCATTGCCGCCGCTCCAAGCTTCGAATCTTGAAGCCACGGCAACAGCAGCCACGCAGCAGCAGCAAGTCCCCCCGCCTCCTCTACGACCGTCCCCGCAGCCGCCCGTTGACTTCGCACACGCCTGCAGGGCCATTCGCCGCTCAACCTCCGTCCTGTCGGCCCCGCAGTTGCACCCGTAGACCGCCGCCGCGCGAACTACAGCGGCCGGCTACGGCCTCGCGTCGCCCCCTGCCCTCCTCCACGACCCTCCGCGACCACTTGCAGACCTCCTCCACGCTCGCTCCTCCATGCCTTCGCCCGCCCATCACCTTCGCGCACGCCTGCAGGAACCCTACGTGAAGCTGCGCCCGCACCCGCCGCCTTCAGACATCTGCCTCCGCCTTCAGACGACACGGCGTCAGACGTTCGCCGGAGGCGGCAGACGTCTTAACTCGCGCATCCACGATCTCTGATTCGCCCGCTCTCTCTCTGCCGATCTCTCCCGCTCCCTCTCTCTCTCACGTATACTCTCTCTCTCTCCCGCTCTCTCTCGTACACATTCGCTCTCTCTCTCTTTTTTCTCTCTTTCTCTCTCTCTTTTTCTTTTCACTTACTGACAGCAACACACACACACACCTCCACCGATGCACACACACCTTTACTCACACATACGCACACCCACACACACACTTATAGTAACATACATATATATATAATATATATACATATATATATAATATATATATAGCTACTTATATATATCTATATACTTATACATATACTTATATATATATATATATACTTATATACATAGTATATCTATATATTTATGTATACATATATATATATATAATATATCTATATATATATATAAATATATATGCACGCGTATATATATATCTATATACTTATACATATACTTATATATATATATCCACATACTTATATACATTTCTATATACTTCTATATATACACACACACACATATATATATATATATAGATACATATATACTTATATACATATATATATATACATCTATATAGTATTATATATATATATACTTATATACATTTATACATAGCTATATACATATATACATATATATATATATATACACATATACACCTATATATATATATACATATATACCTATACATATATATATATATATATAAATATATTTACTTATATATATGTATATATATTTTCACGTTATTTACTATACGCTGTATCGCGGGAATATCTGCACCAGTTGCTGATATTCTCCGATACACGCGTACAAAAAGCGTGGACACATTCATCATCTATCCTCCATCCACACTCCACATGGGACATAGTCATGTTGGTTTCATCTTTCTAGACGACTACCGACCCGACACGGTGCTACACTCCATCGCCACCTCCACCCCCACCCCCTTATATATATACTACATATAAATATATATCTATAGCTATTATATTTACTTTCTGTCTGTTAGCTTCCCTCTTAGTAAAAAGATAAAAAAAAAATACATAAAAGAGAAAAAATAATCTTTGACTTGCAGGTACTTCGTCTTGCGAGTAGCAAGACTCGTTTTTGACCGTGTTTTGGCTCAAAGCCAAGAACCCATTTTTGAGGGTGTGCCTCAAGGACCAAGATTATCAGAAAAAAAATCTAAATAGAAAAAATACCAAAAACACAATAAACGAATGGAAGAGACTCGTTATAGGAAAGGCGTAGAAACTCAACTTGAACCCCACTCCCTGAGTTCGACCCTGGGCCTGAAAGTGACAAGATAAAATCAATTAGGCCAGGTTAGAAATTTTTGTAAAGAGATGGTTAGGTTTGAATTAGGTTAACCACTATATACATTTCAACGATAAAATCATCATATTAACAACCTGTCCGGGCCGACCCATCACCCTACAATACAAACAATAAAACCTTTCCTTAAATGGGTTAGCCTACAGACCTACAGACTCTCAAAACCCATCCTGAGATAAAGAAAAGATTTGATCTACTTCTGTCTGTTCAATCCAACCAGTTAGAAGGAGGGACTGGGGAGAAGGTTCTTCCTTCGGCTTGTGCCTCCGGTTCCTAGTGTACCCCCCAGCCGCGATCGTTTGACTCTGCTCCCCTAGCTAGACATCAGATTGAACAGTAGAAATAGACTAATCGAAAATAATCTCGATCTGAGTTCTGAAGAGCGAGTCCAATCCTTAAGGCCAACATCTACACTGTTTTATTTAGGGCTAGGTTTGAATGTGCTTTAGAATGTGATGTGCCCTTTAAATGGGTTGTGCCCTTAATGATTGATTGATTTGTGTGTGTGTGCACAACCAGTGGTTTTCAAGCAAGATTATTTTTGATGTGGTGAATTTTAAGGTTCAAATCTTGCTTAGTAGCTTTTAGGATTCAACTTTAGGTATTTTCAAACAAGTTTCATTGGCACACCAAGTTTTACAAGTACATGTGAAAATGTTTTCCTTTAAAGTTTAAAAAGAATGTGGAGTGCCTGGTAAATTCCTAAAAGTTGAACCTAATAGGCAGCTACTTGATGAGTTTATTTTATTTGAAGTGGTGCGGCCCAATCAACTCAAACAATTGGCCACAAATGCACCACTAATTTAGGCACTCAAAAATGGTTAACCTAGAATAATTTCAACTCTGTTATATGTTGCTTTGTGTGTACCGGTTCCACGGATCAGAACCTGGTTGAGTAGAAAACAAATCAAGTTGATCAAGTGCCTTGAATGTGGGTGTGTTGTGTGTTTGTTGAAAATTACCCCACAAGATTATATTTTTCTTTTTGGTTTTTTTTTTTATGAATGAGGGTGGAATGAATGAGAGTGGAAATCCAAACAACCAAACTATTCCTAGGATTTATGCAAACACCTAGGTTAATTGGGATTTGGATTTAATGTGGCGAATGAAATCTATGAAGGGGGAAAGAATTGGGAAGCACTTACAGTTGTCTTCAACTGCACTTTACTCCAGTCTACCGCTTGTTGATTCCTTGATGGAGGTTTCTGCAAAACAATAGACATAAGAGAAAGCTAGTTAGAAAACAAATAAAGTGCAAGAAATGCGAAGAAAAGATCGAAAATCGTTGCCTCCCCGGCAACGGCGCCAAAATGTTGAACGTGATTTTTTGCGAATCGCTACGCTTACGTGTTTGGTTTCAAAAAACCTGTCGTTGCAGTTCGAAAGCGAAGAATTCGTGTTCAACAAATAAAAATTTATACCGAAAAGAATTCCAGGTGGAACACAGGGAGGCTACATTGATCTATATTTGCAATTATATTTCTTTTAGGATTTTTTTATAAGCAGGGCGATATAATTACAATGGAGCTATCAAACTAAGAGAGAGAGAGAGAGAAAGAGAACATGCATTCAATATTTCAATTGTTTATAAAAGTTACACTAGAAAGCGGAAAATCAATTACACTATAAAGTAGGAAAATTCTACACTAGAAAGCTGTAAATAAGAATGGGAGAGAGAAATTATCCTCCTCGACAATTGCTTGGGGGACGAGCCGGACGAGACGACGCCTGCACGAAGGAGAATGAAGCAGGATGAAGGAGGACGAAGCAGAAGAACGGGAATGGAGCAGCACGCCGTCGTTGTCGGGGGATCCACTTCCGAAGGGGAACGAAAATTGGACTTTATCTCGCAAGAAGCATCCCGGGTGTGGGACAGGCTTCTTTTGAGCTTTGGAGGGGTAGAGAGGAGAAAGAAGGGATGAGAATTTCGTATGGAGGGGGTCTCCTTTTATAGTTGCAAGGAGTGGGGGCAAAATGGACATTACAACTTCAAAATAATAAAAGAGGGGTCTTTAGTGACGGATAAATCCGTCACTAAAGCCCCGACGTTGCCGTCGCCTTCGCGCCCACGTGTGCCTCCTCAGCTGCCCGCTCCTCAACTCCCGCGCACGTCCAGCGCTTTTCAGCCATCCGATCGCGAGATCGGACGGCTTAGGATGCATCCGCACCCGGGCGTTGCGTACCCCCCGCACGTCTGATTGCGCGCCGGATTGCGCGTCCAATCGCGCGTCGGTGCTATCGGGCGCACGTGGCCGTCCGATCTCCATCTGACGCTCCAATTGCTCGCGCCCGCTGCTCCTCGCCACGGCTCGAACCCCCACCCCGCGCTCGCGATAGCGCACTCGACCACTGTGCTATGGGGCGCGGATGGTCGAGCGGGCGTTTTTAAATATGAGCGCCCATAGCCATTGGATTAAGATCCAACGGCGGAGAGCGATCGGGGGCGGGGCTTTCCCAAGATGCAAGCGACCGTTTGGGCGGCTAAGATGGTGCCACGTAGCGCTAGCTTGGCCATCCATCTTCTGGAAGTTGTAGATGGTGCCACGGATGTCGGATTGACTCGATTTTTGTGTCGTTGGGCTGCGATAGTCAATCCGAATTCATCCGTGTGATTAGATTTATCATCTGAAGTGTAGATTTACACCATCCTGGCCCTTGATCTTCTAGGGTTCCCGGGTCACTATCTGATGCTACGGATGCCTGATTAGGGCGATCTTGGAGTTGTTGAACTCCAATCGTCGCCCTGATCACATCCATATGGTTGGATCTTTGATCCGAGGCCCTGATAAAATATTTGCCCTGTCCAAGCACATAAAAGGAGACAATTAACCTCCATTTTATTCAAACCATTCTAAATGCAAGATGATGCATGTTATGCAATATTTATATCATGAAATGCAATCCTATGCTTAAGAACATGCATAAATAGAAATTTTAAGTAGTGCAAATGTGTTTACATCAAGTCCTCATGTAAATGTTCCCGTTTTCATTGCGGGATAAAGCGTCGCAGTGGTTACGCACCCTTGGGAGAACCATCCACTCTTGGGAAGAGATGCAAGCAGCGTTTCTCAAGAAGTTCTTCCCAATCGGGCGAACCAATGGTCTTCGCCGTGCTATCACTTCTTTTACGCAACAAAATGGTGAAAAATTTCATGTGGCATGGGAGAGATATAATGACCTCCTCAGGAAGTGTCTGCACCACGACCTGCCTAAGTGGCATATAGCCCAAATTTTCTACTATGGGTTAAATGAGACTTTGAAGCAGATTGCAGATGCTTCCTATAGAGGGAATTTTATGAATAAAGATGAGAATGGAGCATTCAAATTATTTGAAAATATGAGTGAAAACTCAATGAACAATGCCTCCATTGTCGCCTTTAATCGTACCAACCTGCCCCGTAATGTCCACGAAGTTGACACGGGACCCTCCCATTCATCCACAAATCTCAAACTTATTGCACAGGAATTGGATGAAGTCTCTGTCATGCACAAGAAGCTGGACGAGCTTCTGGCCAACCCTGCCCATTCTATGGCGAACAGCCCCACCTCACCACTTCGTCACAATCCCAATTCTTCCAACACCAAGCTTATCCCAAGAAACCCCGTAAGATCTTCATTATCGAGTGTCTCACCGAGCGACTCTGTAAGTCATGTGGATCTGGCTTCTGCAAGCCAGTATTTCCACATAGAGGACCAAGCCTTCGTTTGCTCAGATGCACATTTACATACGGATGCGTCCTCTAGCATAGAAGACACTTGCGCCCCGGGGGACAACCCGTTCTCTGCCACTTATAACCACGGTGGCAAAATCATCCGAACTTCGCATGGTCCAACAACTCGCAGTGCCAAAACCCCGCGGGTGGACCAATGCGACCGTCTGCACCCATCATCCCAAGGGCCCAATCTAATCCTATGGCGAATCCTCCATCGGGTCCTCGCGTACCACAAATCGAACACGCATCAAGTCCTCTTGATAAATTGATGTGAATGATGACGGAAATGTCAAAGCGCCATGAAGAGAACATGACCTCTCTTCTGCACCAATTGGCGCAGCAGAATGCTGAGATCAGTCAACTACGCATGGCGAATCAATCTCAGCACACTCTTCCTGCCCAACCTATTCCAAACCCGCGAAATTTCGTACCCTGTGGTCCTCAACCATAGGTACAACCTTCTTAAGGACAGGTTAATCAGATTCTGCAAGCTCCGATCATTCCACTGGGATTTCAGGCTAATCCCACTGTAGCACCGCACTCTTATGTCCCTTTTACAAACCCTCCTTCGCCATATGATCCCACTGGACCCGCATCGTCCAATGCTATCACTATGAGGAGCAGTAACCAGACCATCGATCCGCCTTGACCTGATCCTGGCCCGTCTTCTTCATTGCCCTCTCATTCGAGATGCCCACCGCATTCGCAAGAGGACGATACACCCAAATTGGTACTAGAATCAGTTCCAATCCATGAGGCACTACTGAGGGAGCCAAAAGGTAAGAAGAAAGATACCCAGGCCTTTGATAACCTGCGCAATTTGTTCAGGGATGTAGAAATCAAGGTACCCTGCTAGAGGCTATCGACCACATACCTACTGTCGCCCGATTTTTCAAAGACTACACAACGCCTAGGAGACAGTCAAAGAAAACTAAGAATCCAGTGGTTCTCTCACCTCATGCGAGTTGTGTTATACTGTCAAACCTACCACCGAAGTAGAAAGATCCGGGCACACCACTTATTTCCTGTAGCATCCAAGGCTGCAATTTTAACCGTGCCCTGCTTGATCTAGGATCTTCCATCAATCCTATACCGACCATCACGCTCGAAAAATTTTCCTTGGGAAATCTGAAACCCACCCCTGTCACGTTACAGTTGGCAGATCGTTCTGTCAAAATCCTGAAGGTTGTGGTGGAAGATGTGGTGGTTAGGGTCAACAGTCTCTGTTTTCATGTTGACTTTCTTATTTTAGATATGGAAGTTCCTAGCTCACTTTCTAATTGTCCGATCATCCTTGGTCAACCTTTCTTTGCCACAGCCCGCGCCCATATCGACTGCAAGTCGGGCTGTACTGAGATTGCAGTTGGATCTGAAAAGCTTAAGCTTAACATCTTCAAGGAAGCCAAGAACTTTGATTGCGATTGCATCGAGGATGACACGACTGACGAGGACATGGCCATCAGCGCGTGTATCGGACTAATTGGGACCTATTTTGACTGCTGCGGATTACCTGTAAACATTGACAATTGTCTGACCGACACATATTGTGACGTTCCCCCATCCCTCCCTAGTCCAGTACCTTCTCCTGGATAGACTTCTGATGAGGTTTTCTCTGCTTCCCATACATCGTTATCTGAGTCATATTCGGGCTGCTCACCTCCAGTCCATACTCTTGAAGACTGGATTGCCCTTTCTTTCCCGCCAAATCAGGCGGATTTGAAAATCCACACTGGGACCTTAAGCCCATATACTTCTCATTGGGGCTATTCCTTTTTGGATCCATCCAACCAAGAAGCCCCTCTTCTTGGCCAATCTGAGGGCCAATATCTTCCTCCAGACTTGTTCTCCAATCCGCATGGGACACTCTCATCCCATGAAATGCCAGACCTTTCACCATCCACTCCCAAGCTGAAAGAGCTGCCTAGCACACATAAATATGTTTTCATGGGACCAAATGAAATGCTCCCTGTAATCATCAATTCAAAATTTACCAGCGAGCAAGAGTGCAAACTAACTGAGGTCCTCATAGAACACAAGGCAGCTATTGGATGGTCTTTATCAGACTTATCTGGCATTAGCCCCTCCTACTACACTCACCATATATATATGGAGGAGGAGGCTCGACCTTCCCATGAGATGCAGCGACGTCTCAACCCTAACATGCATGAGGTCGTTAAGAAGGAAATCATTAAGTGGCTGGATGCGAGTATAATCTACCCGATCAACGATAGCCCTTGGGTGAGTCCGATTCATGCTGTGCCCAAAAAGGCAGGACTAACCATCCATGTCAATGACAGGGGCGAATCCATCCCTACACGCACTCCTACATCTTGAAGAGTGTGTGTAGATTATAGGAAACTCAATGCTGTGACTAAGAAAGATCACTTTCCGCTACCTTTCATTGACCAAATCCTGGAGCGGTTAGCGGGAAATAAATTTTTCTATTTCCTGGATGGATTCTCAGGATATAACCAGGTGGCAATTGACCCCCGGGACCAAGAGAAAACTACTTTTACCTGCCCCTTCGTCACCTTTGCATTTAGAAGGATGCCATTCGGACTTTGCAATGTGCCAGCAACTTTCCAGAGATGTATGCTAGCGATATTCCAAGACATGATGGGTGACTTTCTCGAGGTCTTCATGGATGACTTCTCGGTCTTCGGACCATCTTTCGATGATTGTCTTGCCAACCTGACCCGTATCCTTAGGAGATGTATTGATGTAAACCTCATGCTTTCCTGGGAAAAAAGTCATTTTATGGTGCACGAGGGAATTGTTCTCGGGCATATCATCTCCGATAGAGGTATTGAGGTTGACAGAGCAAAGCTTGATGTAATTGCTGATTTACCTGTGCCTGGCTCTGTCAAACAAATCCGCTCCTTCCTGGGGCACATCGATTTCTATAGGAGATTTATCAAAGATTTCTCCAAGATTTCTCGACCTTTAACTCATCTCCTATCGACTGACGTACCCTTCGATATGGGCTCCGACTACATATGAGCATTCATGCAGCTGCATAATGCTGTCACCAAGGCCCCTGTTTTCCAGCTACCTGATTGGTCCCTCGACTTTGAACTCATGTGTGACATTTCCGACCTTGCAGTCGGAGCCATCCTCGGACAAAGACGGGATAGACACCCCTTCATGGTATACTATGCCAGTAAGACGTCGGACGAGGCCCAGCGTAATTATACTGCCACTGAAAAAGAACTACTGGCGGTCGTCTTTGGGCTGGAGAAATTATGCTCTTACCTTCTGGGCTCATACGTTATTCTTTTCACCTATCACGCGGCCGTTCACCATCTCATGCACAAGAAGGATGCCAAGCCTAGACTGATTCGTTGGATCCTTCTGCTCCAAGAATTTGACATTGAGATTCACGATAAGGTCGGAGCCCAGAATGGACCCTGACCATATTGGACTTACTCTGTCGATCAATGAAATTTTTCGTGATGAGCACCTATTGGCAATTAATGTGGCAAGTGGAGCTTGGTATGCCGACATTGCCAATTACCTTGCTTTTGGATCCCTTCCACGTGGATGGCCTAAAAACCAGCGCGAGCATCTCATGGCAGAAGCAAAATATTATTTCTGGGATAATCTACTTCTTTTTCGGATAGGTGCTGATCAAATCATCCGTCCCTATATTCCTGACAGCAAATTCCCCAGTGTACTATTCTTCTGCCACGATCAGGCCTACAGAGGCCATTTCTCTGGGAGGAAAACTGTAGCCAAGGTGTTGCAGTGCAGTTTCTTTTGGCCCTCCCTTCACCAAGATACACACAATTATGGCAAGCATTGCACTAGGTGCCAGTCGTTAGGGTCAATGTCATGTCGTGACATGATACCCTTACAACCCATCCTAGCTGCAGAAATCTTCGACATCTGGGGAATTGATTTCATGGGTCCCTTTCCTCCTTCCAACGGCTTCGAATTCATCCTCGTGGCTATTGATTATGTTTCGAAATGGATCAAGGCTATTCCTACGCGTCGTGCTGACCATGTTATATCCACCCGATTTGTCAAAGTCCACATCTTTGCGCACTTTGGGATCCCTCGAGCCATTATCTCGGATGGAGGAAGCCACTTTACCCATGCTTCTTTTCGGGCACTTCTGAGGAAATACGGAGTCCACCATCGTATCGCATCCCCATATCATCCTCAAACGAACAGCCAGGCAGAAGTGTCGAACCGACAAATCAATCAAATTCTCCAGAAAATGGTTCGGCCTGGCCGTAAGGGTTGGTCCGACAAGCTGATTGACGCACTTTGGGCATATCAGACCACCTTCAAGGCTCCCCTTGGTATGTCTCCTTATAGAATCATTTACAGGAAGCTTTGTCATTTTCCCGTAGAGTTGGACCACCGCGCTTATTGGGAGATTCGCCAATGTAACCTCGACCCAGACCAGTGTGGTCGAGAAAGGAAACTCCAACTCCAAGAGCTGGAAGAGCTCCGTCGTGAAGCCTACGATTCTACTTTAACTTTCAAACAACACACTAAGGCTTTCCACGACAGCCATATTCGGCAGAAAGAATTTGAGCCATCTCAGCAAGTTTGGCTCTATAATGCTCGGCTTAAATTCCTTCCTGGGAAACTGAAGTCCAAATGGACTAGTCCTTTCCTGGTCTTGAGACCATTTCCCAACGGGGCCATTGAAATTGAAGATCCCAAATCTGGGCATAAATTTAAGATCAATGAGCAGTGTTTGAAACCCTATCTAACACATGAACCTGCCCCCGTTGGAGAAACTGTTGCCCTGCTGGAGGGTAACTAATTTGTGTGCCTCATTCTGAGTCCAGCTGGGGATGTTAAATTCAATGCTCGTTGGGAGGCACCCCAACAACACTCACTATCCACCATCACTTTTCACGCCACTATCACGATCACTTCACTTTTCACGCCACTGTCACGATCACTTCACTTTTCACTTCACCACCCACCCTACCACCCTGCTGTATACCCTACACCTCAGCTCTCATTACCCGATCTTTCGTCCTTCCTCTACCCTTCCCTGCATGCATAAGAGGACAAAGCATCGTTTGGCATGCGGGGGTGGATAGGCATCCATAGGATCTGGGTATTTTATGGTATCATGCAATTTCTATCTATCTATCTATCTATATATATATAATGAAAATGGTATTTAGTAATAAAATTCTTCAGGGCAAATACCCTGTTCTCTTTGAGCCACAAATGTCAGAAAATGGGAGTTGAGTTTCCATCATCTTTTTAAGGGTCAATCCAAAGACATGAGCTGAAAATGGGACCAACCTATACCTAAAAATTTGTGAAACCCTGGGCTTGAGTCTTAATGTTCATCAGGTCAGTCTTGATCCTTCACGAAGCACAAGCCATAATCTCTTGAGCTCTCGAGTACGGCAAAAACCTCCTGGATCCTGGAAATTGTACTTAAGGTTTAAATATCAAGAGTCCCGGTTAGTCAAGAGATGATCTATGTCACATAAGACTTAAAGTACTGGTAGTCTTCTCTGCAATTGGTTCTCACAATATCCAACAATAAACACACTTATGTTGCCTCAAGAGAAAACCTTCAGCTAAAGATCATTTCTAAATACAACACAAAAAATGTTTTGCTAGGGAATAGAAAAAGATAGGCATGGGGGTATGATTGCACAGCAAAAATACACCTGCAATTGTGTCGTCTTGTGCTATTTCCTAGCATTACCAGTGCATATTAGGTATCCTTAGTTGCATTTGTAAAAATACACGCATGCATGCATTTAATTGAGACGGGAGGAGAGTGAAATAATGGCCTTGTAATTTACATTTTTCCTCAAGTGCTGCCTTGCAAAATCTCCATCTTTATTTTTAATTTTATTTGACTTTGAAATTCTTCCCACGGCTACAAGGAATGGCTTCTTCTTCTTCACACCATGTCCTGCTCTGCAGCTGCATGCCCTGCCAAGCCATGCATAGCCATGCACAGCCAGGGCGTGGTTGTGCATGCCTTCTTCCTCTATAAAAAAGGCATGGCTTCTTACAAAAGAGAGCCTGGTCCAACCAAAAAAAAAACCAATGCAGCTCTTCTTCTCCAGGTCATCTCCTCCCCCTCTCCCTCCATACGTAGCCCCTCCTCCCTTGAGGAGCCACTCTGCAGGCAGGAGTACCTCACTGTGGTGCACAACCACCACAGTGAGTCCTCCACCTCCCAGCTCATCAAAGAGCTGGTGGGCATGGTAGTTCTTTCCTTGTTTCTTCGTTTGAAGCACTTCCGCCATTGCTATTGGAGCTTCAATGTTTGAATCTCAACCGGCCATCGCAAGCTCCACAACAACAGCAGCAAGGCAACAGCGGCACATGCAGGCCACCGCGCGCGCCCGCAGGCTGCCCTCGCCTTCCGCTTCTTCGCATACACCTGCCTCTCCGCGTGCCCTGTCGCGAGTTCCGCCCGAAACCCAGCCAACGCATGCCTCTTCCTCGAGCGCGCCGAGCCACTCAAGCCTCCCCGCACTTACAGCACCGAGCGCACGCGGTTGCGCGGCTCGGCCCGGCACTGTAGCCACTGTTCACGCATTTCAGCGGAACACTGTGGCTACAGTGGGGTGACCGGTAAGTTTCTCAGTTATTCGGTCACCCGGCGCGACGCAACCGGCCGCCGCCCGCGATCGCATCCAGCCCTGTGCCTACTCCAGTGCCTGCCCGTGCATCTGCGTGCGGTCCTCTGCAAGCACCCGTACCCGCCCGCGTACTCTCACCCGCTCCCAGCGCCTGCGTCTACCAACACCCGACTCTCCGCGCAGCGCTGTGCGCTGCGGCTCCCTCCCTCGTGGACACTCCCCTGCATGCGCATGCCTCTCCGCGCACCTACGCGCCTGGGCACGCACGTGAATCACCAGACGACGCCCCACTACTGCAGACGGCTTAACTCTCCCAGCCTTCACTCCAGCGGTCTCTCTCTCGCGCTCTCTCTCTCTCTCACACAGAACTCTCTCACTCTCTCTCTACACACACACACACACTCACACTCTCATACACACACACACACCTATACTCTACTTTATATATATATATACGTACATATATATATTTATATATATATATATATATTTATATACATATATATATATACATATATCTATACATATAGTAGTAGCTATATAACGAAGTATTATTATACATATATACATATATATATATATACATCTATATACCTATATATTTATATTTATACACATATATATTTATGTATACATATACTTATATACGTATAAATATATATATATATATACAATCATATATACCTATATAACTAAGCATAATTATAGATGCATATATATATATACATATATACACATATACTTATACATATATATATATACATATATATCAATATAACTATATATACATATTTACATATATATACATATCTATCTACATATGTCTATATATATATTACTGTATATATATATATACCTGTATACATATACATCTATATAGTTATATATCCATACATATACATATATATATATATATATATGTATGTGACTATGTGTATAGATAGATATATGTATAGATATATATATATATTTATATATATATATCTATACATATATCTATCTATACACATAGTTACATACATATATATATACTTATATATATATATACATATATATACATATATAACTACATATATACTTATATATTTATAACCATATATACATATAGATATATTTACATATATAGATATATATATATGTATATATTTTCACATTACCTACCATACGTGATATCGCGAGAATATCTGCACCAGTTGCTGATATTCCCCGATACACGCGTTTAGAAAGCATGTTCGAATTCATCTTCCACCAGTGCACCTTACACGTAGCACTTCGTCCTGTTGGTTGCATCTTTCTAGATGACGACTGACTCGACACCGTGCTACACACCATCTCCACCTCCACCCCCACCCCTTTATACATATATAATGTATACATATATATATATATATACTATATTTACTTTATTTCTGTTTCTCTTTCATGCCAGTAAAAAGATAAAAAAAATATATAAAAGAGAAAAGATAATCCTTGACTTGCAGGTACTAAGTCTTGCGAATAGCTAGACCAGTTTTGAAACCCTAATTTGGCTTAGAGCCAAGAACCTAATTTTGAGAGTGTGCCTCAAGGACAAGAATTATTAGAAAAAAATCTAAATAGAAAAAAAAATGCCAAAAACATAATAAACGAACGGAAGAGATTCGTTGTAGGAAAGGCGTAGAAACTTCACTTCTAATCCCACTTCCTTGAGTTTGACCTTGGGCCTAAAAGTGACCAAGATAAAATCAAGTAGGCCAGGTTAAAACAAATTTGTAAAGAGATGGTTAGGTCCGATTTAGGTTAACTACTGTACACATTTCAATGATAAAATCACCATATTAACACAACCTATCCGGGTCTGACCAAAATCTCCTTTTAGTTGCATCCTCACAAATCGTTTGCTCAACTCTGCTTGCATATTGATCTCAGGTTCTGGGTAATTTTTATCCAGAACCATAGATATACTCGACCATGGGGTATGGGTCTGCACCATAATCTAGTCCACATTTGTG
Organism: Thalassia testudinum; assembly: GCA_037157565.1. Taxonomy (NCBI): domain Eukaryota; kingdom Viridiplantae; phylum Streptophyta; class Magnoliopsida; order Alismatales; family Hydrocharitaceae; genus Thalassia; species Thalassia testudinum. The sequence continues at coordinate 63,509,274 of JAZHRO010000014.1, forward strand.
GACATCTACTGGTAGGTCCTGAGGTGAATCTTTTTATTCTGATTCGGACCTGCACCTGTGAATACTTTGTTTCTTCTTTATTTGTATAGTGTGCCTAGCGAAGGCACTAACTTCAGCACGTATGTAGGTTCTTTTCATCTCGGAGTCTGACCATTATTCATGCAATTTAGGTGCTTTCTACTCTACTCCACTCTATTTCATGTCTTTTTAATACAATGAGGACATTGCATTAGATAGGCATGAGGGGGTGGATATTCATTTCTGAATCATCTTATTAGCTCCATTGATTCTTTTTGTTATCGCTTTATTTTTGAAAAAAAGAGTTTTGAATCAGGAAAGAATACTTGGACATTAGGGCTTTTCAATCTTAGGAAATAATACAGTAGGATCTGAACGCTAAGACCCTTTAGGTCTTTGGGCTTAATCAGGCTGGGTATCCACTAATGTGGAGTTGTTTATCGAGTCCTCGCCATTGTGAATTCTATTTCAATTTTATTAAATGAGTTTAGGTGATAAGTACAAGACTTATCAACCCGCCCTCTGATTTGAGGGAACTTTAAGTCTAAGCATCTACACACTATTCACACTAACTTGTTGTTCGGCAGTTTTAATGGAAATTGGGTAGCTAATGAACCTTCTAGAGTGGTATGGCTGACAAGTTATCATGTGTAACAACCCATTGGTAGGTTGTCTAGAGCCCAATCACAGGACCATCTTTTCCTGCTGCCTTTAGGTAAATCTTAGACTAGGGAAGCCACCTAATTAAAAAAAGAAAAAGAAAGTCAGAAAAGAAAAGGAAAAAAAAAGAAAAGGAGAAAAGAAAAGAAAAAGAAATAAGCCACACTTCACCGCACGAGTATGGCTGGCAAGTTATCGTGGGTACCAGCCCATAGGTATGTTGTCCAGAACCCAGCTCAAGAAATGCATGTTTAATTCCTAAAACACTTAGGAAGAAGCAGAGAAGTAGAATAGGCTTGGGAGATATACACTAGATTCACCCTTGTGTTGACCCCATAAAAATAAAAGTAGGGAGAAAGCTACCGGTCATATAGATACACCTTTAGGCAAAATTCTTTTTAAGCTCACCTAGGGGCGTAGAAACCCGATGTCCATTCTGATTGCCAATCAATGAGTCTATCACATTCACAAAAAGATGCTTAGAACTTAAGGTTCTCATCAAGTCTTGGGTGGGTTGAGTGGCCATAGAAAGTCGCTCTAAAACCCTAAACTCAAAAATCCAAAAAAATTAGAAAAGAAGAAAAAGGAGAAAAGGAGATCCTTCTCTGAATAAGGGGAGGGCTTGAGGCAGTCTGCATTTTCGCAGATACCCAAGTGCTATTGTGTCTTTGAAAGTTTAGATCCTATGTAAAAATTTCTTAGTGTTGAAAATGACTTTTGCCCAAGTAATCCTATCCTAATTCTTTTATAAATATCATGTAATTTTTGCTAGGGACTAGCAAAAGATAGGCATGGACGTGTGATGCGTATGCATTTGAATAGCCTAAAATGTCTATTTATGCTTGTTCTTAGTATTATAGTTGCATCATACATTATAAGTATTGCATAACATGTATCATCTTTCATTTAGGTTAGGCTATGCAAATTTTAGGCTAATTTTCCCTTTATGTGGTAAGGTAACAAGGAAACCTTTAATCGGGGCCTCGGATCGAAGATCCAACCATATGGATCTGATTAAGGCGACGATTGGAGTTCAAAAACTCCAAGATCGCCCTGATCGGACTTCCGTAGCATTAGATATAATCCAAGGAAGGTCAGAGATCAAGGGCCAAGATGGTATAAATCCACACTTCAGTGGACAAATTCAACCACATGGATGGATTCGGGTCGACATTCGCAGCCCAACGACATGAAAATCGGTCCAATCCAACATCCGTGGAACCGTCTACAACACACAGAAGATGGATGGCCAAGATGGTGCCATCTCAACTACCCAATCAGCCAAAGAATCGCCACTGCACTTCAAAGGACTCTTCATCGCACGAACTTAGCCTTTGGATCTTGATCCAACGGTTAGGATTTACTTAGACGCGTCCGCTCTCATCTTCATAAGGCAAAAGGCATGGATCATCTGGGCCGATGGATCTTAATCCAACGGCCACGAGGGCACACGCTTAAAACTTCCACATGACCAAAAGCGCACCACAACATAGCGGTCAAGCTCTTCTTCACGAGTGAGAGGCGCAGGTTCGATCCCTACTACACCTCAAATCAAGGCGCGGGCGTGGAGCAACTGATTTTAGCTGTTGGATGCGGCACGAGTAGTCAGATGGCAAGCAACGTGGCTGCAGGATGCACGAGGATCGCATATGGGCAGGCGCTTGCGTTGAAGAAGTGCGAGCGCAATGCAATCTGAGCAGTCGGATGCAAGATGGACGACTGAGAGTCGATGTGTGCATGCGATAAGTCGTTGAAGCAAGAAGCGGGTGCGCGCATCTTAAGCCATCTGATCTCACGATCGAACGACTGAGAAGGTGTGTACGTGCACGTGCATTGAGGCACGGCGTGCAAGGCAACTATGCCCACTATCTAGGCTTTAGTGACGGTTTTATCTATCATTAGAGGCCCTAATTTAATGTTTTTAAAGTAAAATGACCTATGTGCCCATTCAAACCTCAACTATAAATAGCCCTATGACCACCACATTTTCTTCACCCTTACCTTCACCTCTCTCCGTCTCCAAAGCTCAAGAGAAGCTTATCCCACACCTGGGATGCTCCTTTAGAGCCAAATCCAAAGTTTTCTCACTCCCGTTCTGGAAGTGGATCCCGCGATGACGACGACATGCTGCCTCGTTCTTGCTTCTTCCTACTTCATGCTCCTTCCCACTCCATCCTCCATCTTCCAGGTGTCGCTCTGTCCAGCACGTCCTCCAAGAAGTCATCGAGGAGGATAGCATCACTCTCCCTTCTATTTATCGCTTTCTAGAATAAAATTTCTCACTTTCTAGCGATAATCATTTCTCACTTTTTAGTTGTAAAAATAGTATATTATATAGAGTGATTGTTCTCTCTCTCTATCTCTTTCTCCCTCTCTATATCTTAGTGTTAATATCAATTCCATTGTAATTATCTTGCTTTCAAACAAAAATACCAAAAAAAATATAACTGTGGATTTTAGATCGATGTAGCCTCTCTGTGTTCGACTAGGAATTTCTTTACAAATTTTGAAAAAATTTTATCTATTGACAGATTGCTTCGCAAATTGAACTACAACGACAGGTTTTTAAAATCCAATTCCAATCATGTAACTTGACCTCCTAAAGATTAGGATTGAGTCATCTCTGCATTTCTCGGGATGGTTTTAAGCCCTCTTCTGTGTAGATACAGTGTGTGCAATAGGTGGGACTGATACTAGTCAGATCATCGAGTGTCCATCCAATGGCTCTCTGATGCTACTGGAGGATAGAAATAAGCTTTGTTTCTTGATCTGGTGTGAGTGAAGAATTGATAATCACAGGAAACATTTGATTAGAACCCAAGAATACATATTTTAGATGATCTGGGAGGGGTTTCAACTCCATAACTAGGTTATCAGCAACAGGTGGGGGTTCGAGATGGATGTCAGAAGATAAGGTGGGAGATAAAGGTGACTCTAGGTCAGTTCTGTGCTCCTCTAATTGTGGGTCAGGATTTTCTTGTGGTTAAGGATTAGGAATAATCAGGTCTTCTTCTGCCAGTGGTTCCTCAACTATAGAATTAATGTCACATAATTCCTCACTTACCCCACAATTTACTCCTTTCTGTGCCTTAAAGATATCAATCTTTAATGTCTGGTTCCCAAATTTTAACTTGATCTGGCCCTATTCACAGTTGATATTAGCCCTAGGTGTGGCTAGGAATGGTCTCCCTAAGATTATTGGTGTGTTCCTTAGTTTTTCAGGAGTCTCCATGTCTAATACGATAAAGTCCACCGGAAAGTAGAAATCACGTATCTGAACCAGAACATCCTCGAGAATTCCTTTACAAGTGGCATTTTGTGCATTTTGAAAATGTCAGAAATTGTTGTATAGCCATGCCAAACCCTTGATCAAAATATTTAATTGATTATGAAACTCATGTAAATTTCTTTTCTTTTTAGAATTTGAGTCCCATCGTTCATCTCCGGGAGGCGGGAAAACAAGTCGAGATTTGAATCGACTTTTCTAACCTAATATTTTTGGTCTTTTGCTCTTTTGCACTTTTTTTTTGTGTTTTTGATCTTTATTTTGAAAAGCGAAATGAAACCTAGATCTAGATAAACTAGCAAAAACCTAAGTGACTATGTGCATCTAAATGAGGCCATGGTGGCCGTGCATGATGTGAACAAACCTAAGTATCATATAGGCAAGCAAACATGAGGACAATCAATCATAGAAACATCATGATATTATTCATGCATAAAAAATTATCACATATCATCTACACAAGAAAGAAAATCAATAGAAGAAATCCCTCACACTGGAAAGTTGTCACTTGGGCCATCGGCTTTGTGTGAGGGTGTAGGCTAGACCTTGGGTATACAAACCCGTCTACACACCTTCCAACAAGAGATGGCCAGCCACAAGAGGCTATGGGTGAGCCTTCATGGTCATCCAAGAAGAAGAAGAAGGAGAGGGGGCGAGTGCACCCAAGTGGAGAGAGGAGGGTGTTGCACCCTTTCTCTACCAATGGACGTCTTTGAGAAGACCTTGAAGATGGTCTCATCTTTGGTCGTTTAAGTGGAAAACAAATGGGGCGTGGACCCTCTATGGTGGAGGAAGAAGGCATGCTCACATGGTGTTGCATCCTCAAGCTCTACTTCTTGCCACCCTTGAAGAAGCTTGGAGGAGTGCTTCTTCCTAGCTATCCATGGAGGGAGCCTTGGAGGTGGAGGACAGCCTTGAGAGGGAGACGAGGAGGTGTGGTCGCAAGTTTGGAGTGGAGGAGAGTGAATGGAAAAATGGGATTGGCGTGAATCAACTTTTCTTTTGCTTTGATGGGAAGGGTTCATCAATTGGTTGCCACTTTTGGTGGCTCCAAAAATAGCATGCACCACTTATTTAGGATCTAGCCCTGGCACATAGGTTTTAGGGTTTCCAAGAGGGTGTGTGTGGGTTTTTTGTTTATGGTGGGTGTTGACGAGGCGAGATCGTGTTTTTAAAACATGTTCGTTGCAGTATAGTTGAAATCGCCGTGAAGACTAATAAGAATTTATAACTCGAAAACCAAGGTATCCGAGGTTGAACATAGGGAGCAATTGGGTATTTAAAAACATAAGAGCACAACTCTCAATTTAATAAAAAGCAATAACAAATCCAATCGAAATTGAGAAGTAATGTCAATGTAGAAATAATGCAAAAAAATTAGACGTCTGATGAAAAATCAGATGTCCTAAAAGCTCTTGCTACAGTGCTTGATGTGTCTCTCTCATTATGATTTTTTGCCTTCTCTTTCTCTCTTCTTTCTCTTTCTCTGTAGTTATGCTTCTTCTGCCATCAGTCATCTTTCTTCTTTTCTTCTTTCCTTCCTTGTCTTCTTCTTCCTTCTTCTGTCTCTACTTCTCCACTCCTTCTTCAGCTTTTTCCTTCTTTGGCTACTTCTTCTTTCTCTTCCTCTTCTTCTTCCCTGCAGCTACAGTGCTTCTTCAACTTTGGCCTCCTTCGCCTTCAAGTTTTGCCTTCAGCAACTGCCTCTTCTTCCACTTCCCTGCCTTAGCTTTGGCTGCGGTTGCACCTTCAGCTTCGTCCTCTTCTTCCCTGTGGCTACAGTCCATCTTCCTCCTTGGCCTCATCTTCTTCAGCCGCACCTCCAAGTCCTTCCTTCTTCTTCAAGCGCCTGCCCTTAGCTTGCCTTTGCTTCCTCAGCTTCTTCTTCTTCCTTTCCCTGCACAGCACAGCAAAACCTTACCCTACCCTCCCTCGCGTCACTCCCTCTCTGTTTCTGTCTTTGGTTCGCTCTCCCAGAGCTGGGTAATCGGGTCAGGTTTCGCGTACTCGAGTCCAGGCGCACCGGCGTGGGTGGTGCATGAGGAGTGCGAGGTTAATCGTGTCAGGCAAGCCAGGTCCGCGTAGCGTGGGTCACGAACAAGGTGCGGGAGTAGGCGAGGGGACCTCACCTTGTGTTCTGAGGTAACCAAGAGAAAACACAAAAGGAATGTAAAGCCCTCAGCCTGCCCTAAGCTTTCCGAGGTGGGACTAAAAGTCCCACCCGCTTCGCTTGCACCCGCTGGAGGAAAGTCCTATGCAATTGGAGCAGCTGCATAGTGCTTTGGCTTCGATAGATGGCTGATGCTATTTGCAGAGTAATGCCACGCACTTGGAACCTGATCTCCTGGAGCAGGGCCAACTAGAGCAAACCTACCAGCAAGCTTCGCTTCCTCTCCAATGGCTGTGGAGGGCCGAACCTGAAACACACACACACGGCCTCGCGACCCTGTCAAACAACGTGGGAAGCTTCACCGTGTCATGGCGAAGGTGCGGTGGTGGTTGGCTGGCCGTAGGGTGGCCTAGGTGTGCGTGCCTAAGTCCCTCTGTGGCCATGAAGGTTGGTTAGGTCTCTGGGCATTTGTGGAGGTGTTGGTGGTCGATGGAGGTGTGGATGGTGATCAGTGGGTGATGGCAGAGGTGATGAGGATGGTGTGAGGCGTGTGGAGTGGGGGAGTGATGGATTCGCCTCACCGATGGTCGGCCGGAGACGAGGGAGATGAAGGAGGACTACGGTGTCGAGGGGTCGAAAGTGAAAATTAAGAGAGGGGCAATGATAAGGGGAGAGAGAGGAGCTTACTAAAGGTAGTTGGACAAAGGGGGAAAGGCGGAGGACGAGCGGCGCGTAGGTGCCATCGTCGGGGAAGAAAGCCCTGAGGTGGAGATGATGGCGATGAGGTGGAGGTCGGAGAGGCATGCGTTAGTGTAGTGCAACGCAGAAGAATGAGATGAAGCTAACCCTGCCACTGGTATTGTGGTAGAGTGACGACAGGAGGGAGGAGAGATCTCCAGAGCTTGCGAGTGTTTGACCGGAGATGAGGAAGGAGGAAATTGGGAGGGTATCTGCAGCCAAATCAAGCTTGGAAGATGCGGTCGGACCTAAGTCTTCTTCTAAAGGCACAAGTAGAGGGCCTTGTGCTTCGAAGGCGAGCTTCCAAGCACAAGAATCTCACCGGAGGTATGGGTCAGACACCATATCCATGCCTCTCGAGCGGTCGCATGAGAGGTATGCTGCGAACCAGATCTTGGGATGCTGCTCAGACGGTCGGGCATTCCTCAAAAGATCCCCCTACCAAATCTGAGAGCAGCTCCCTAGGGAAGCGAGGAGAAATCCTCCTCGAAACCTTGCCGAAGGTATGGGTCCTTTGCTGAAATGGTACAGGGATGGAAATTCAAAAGGTGACGACGAAGATAGGGTGGTCTGTGCAAGTATTTTCAAAAGTTAGGGGTCAGAATGTAATTTGGTGGACCTTTTTGCAAACTAGGTCAAGATGACCTTCCCTTAGGTCCAAATTTTGGTACAAACCTAATTTGGGCCTATGGAATCCAATGGTGAAGTTTTATTTTATGTTTGACCACGTTTGACTGGACATTTTGCAGAAAAACCCAAATTAGGTCAAATATTGAGCTAGGACCCCAATCTCGGTCAAAATAGGTTCCAAAGGTCGGATTGAAGGTTCTAAACCCTAAGGGATATTTTTCCATGAATTTTAGAGGGTTTAGTTGATTTTTATCTTGACTAAAACTTATGAAATTAAGTGGATTTGTTTTAGGGCTATGGAACGTCATTTAATTCTTAAATCTCACAATAGCCCTTTTTTGACTGAACCATCCCACCTTTTATCTTATTAAGTCCAATTGACCTATGTCTAGACCCTGAGAAATCCCGTTGATGTACTACAATGGTAAAATTATAGTTTTACCCTTATTTCATGTTTTCTTCCTAGAATAGTAATCCCTTGAATTAGGCCTTCCTTTAGGTTTTGTAGGAGTTTTTGTTCACTTTATTAGGTCAAAATGAGCTAGTTAGGGCTCATGATGAGGTTCTCATCATACCCCCATGCCTAGCTTTTGCTAGCCCCTTAGCAAAAGTTCAAGGCTTTAACGTCTGTTTTGGACCATGTGTTTCTTTCACATTTTATGATAACTACTTTTTCTTTTTCTTTTGATTAGATTGGAATGCCGACAGTAGGCCTAGAGGTACTCCAGAACCAACCAAGGTCTGGACCTGACCAGCTTTTGCCTCAATCCTCTGTGAAGGTTTTCAAGGCCCGCAGGAACTACCCTAAGGTTCATTGGACACCGCAGTTAAAGCACCCGTGCTTGAGACATATTTTAGCCTTGGTTCAGTTTGCAGTGCATTTTTGTAAGAGAGAGACGGAGGATTTATTTGTTTGGAGAGTTTTTTCTCTCTTTTCTTTCTATTCCTAACTTCGGATTAGCTTCTCAACATGGTCTGTATCGGATTCCTCGTCCCCATCATCAATCCTCAAAGGTCCCTGGCAATCGATGCTTCGTGATAGCACCACCCATGGCAACCCCCAGAACCTTGGTTTTCGAGATTTCGAGATAATCCCACCTATGGCATTTCGTGGCTGAATCTAGACCCTGGCAATCAACATTTTGTGATAATGCCACCCATGGTATCTGAACTAGCGGAGTGCTTACATGCCCCCGGTAGGATATGTAAATATCCTAAGAGACAAGCACCGAGGAGGCGATATGTTGTTGCGCATCTTCGAGGGGAGTTTCCTGCCTCTCCGTGCCGGGAACTCATCCAAATCAACTTGTGTTGATCGGCTACTCCTAATCTATGCAACTTTTTCAGAACATCAAAATGCTTTTTGCGTGATTTTGATCATTATGCGCATTGAACCAGACTATGTGTTGATTGGGGTGCTTAGGTTACTGAGTCCCGCAAATCGAAGGTTAGTTAACGAGGCTGAATACTCCCTAAGCCTTAGACCTAATACTTAAGCTTCACATTTTCCCCAACCTCTTGGGGATTATCCAGATCTTAACAGGTACTAAAAGTCTAGCCAAAAAGGCTTAAGGTAAGCATTCCTACTAATCTCTTTTTGTGTCTCCTTAGCACTTTTTCTCTTTTTTCTCTTTTTTCTTGATGTGGTCTAGAACTTCAGTTAATCCCTTAATTTCTTACTAATGACTATTCTTTTTTCTTTTTCATCTTATGCTCCTTTTTGGCATTTTGCTCTTTTTCCTCATGTTTTGTATAGCCTAAAAATTTTCTCTCCCCCCTTATTAGTTTTTTTTTTATGATATGTGTTTTTTTTGTTGAAACCTTTTCTTAATATGAGTTTTCATACATTTTGGACTTTCATACCGCCCATGCCTACAATTTGCAATGTCCCCATTGTAAATTAGGTGGGTTTGAATTCAGCTTAGTTCATTCATTAGGATAGGTGTTGGGTAAGTGAACAGGTCGAGGTGACTGTTACGAAAGATTTCTAGACTCGGGTACGGGTACCTGAGGTGGAGTCAGTTGTTCTAATGGATGAACTCCAAAGTGCAATATGAATTCAGCATAGAAATGTCAGGAAAGGTTTCAGGTTTTTTTCCAAGAATGACAAGTTACCTCCCATTAAGCGCTGAGTTTTACGCCATCAGCTGGGCACAATGAGGTCCGGGAGAATGGAGGATAAAGGATGTCTCAGCCAAATCTATATTGGTCATGTCAATGAACGGTTTGAGTCTCTGGTCATTCACAACGAAGGGTTCAGAATCGTGGCTGAGTGAACTAATCTCAACGGCTCCATTTCCAAAGATTCGTCGAACTAAGTATTGTCCAATCCATTTAGATTGTAGCTTTCCTAGGAATAATTTGAGTCAGGCATCAAAGAGTAGGACCTGTTGACCAAGATGAAAGATCTCTCTAGATATGTGCCTGTCAAGAAAGGTTTGAACCCGCTCATTGTAGATTCGTGAGTTTACATACGCGTCATGGCATAATTCATCAATCTCGCTCATCTGAAGCTTTCTATGGGTTCCAACCCTAAAAAGATTTAAGTTGCAGTTTCGTACAGCCTAATAGGCTTTATGCGTCGATTCGACTAGGAGGTGACACTCCTTCTCATACACCAGTCTGAAAGGAGACATGCCTAATTGGGTCCTGTGGGCAGTCCTATAAGCCCACAAAGCTTCTGGAAGCTGGGATGACCAATCTTTCTTGTCAGGTCAAACAGTAAGCTGGAGGATTTTCTTTATCTCTTGGTTTGATAGCTCAGCTAGACCATTAGTTTGGGGGTGGTAAGGAGTAGAGATTTGGTGCGACACCCCATATTTGGTCATCAATGACTTGAACTGAGTGTTTGTGAAATGGGTCCCTCCATCAGAAATTATTGCACGTGGTATCCCGAACCGTCAGATGATGTTCTGGTGAATGAACTTGATAACAACTTTGTGATCATTGGTTCGGGTCAGAATGGCTTCGATCCATTTGGACACATAGCCAACAGTAAGTAAAATGTATTCGAAGCCATCCGAGATAGGGAAGGGCCCCATAAAATCAATCCCCCAAATGTTGAAAATCTCGCATACCAGAATCAACTGTAAAGGCATCATGTCTCGATGGCTCATGTTGCCCAAGGTCTGGCAACGGGTACATGCCTTACAGTGATTGTATGCATCCTTGAAAATTGTGGGCCATTAAAAGCCACACTGGAGGACTTTTGATGCAATTTTGTGTCCTGAAAAATGTCCACCGCATGCCCGGTCATGGCAGAAAGAGAGTATGTCTTTGATTTCAGCTTCCGTGACACATTGTCGGATAATTTGATCAGCACCAATGTGGAATACATATGGGTCTTCCCATAGGTAATACTTGGTAATGGAATGCAATTTGTCCTTCTTGGCCTTCGACCAATCAGACGGGATCTGATGTGATGCCAAGTAGTTTACTATGTCAGCAAACCATGGAGCCCTGTATTGATAGTCAGAAGGTGCTCATCAGGAAAATGTTCCATAATGGGTCCGGAAGGGTCAATTATCTCAAAAGGAAGGCAGGACAAGTGATCGACTACCACATTTTGCCTTCCCGCTTTATCACTAATCTCAAGGTCAAATTCTTGCAACAGCAAGATCCATCGGATTAATCGATATTTCGTGTCCTTCTTTTCAAGGAGATGCCTCACAGCTATGTGATCTGAGTAGATAATAACCTGGGAACCCAGGAGGTAAGATCTAAATTTTTCTAGGGCAAATACTATGGCTAGCAGCTCTTTCACAGTAACCATGTAGTTACGCTGAGCCTTGTCAAGTGTTTTGCTAGTGTAGTAAATGACCATAGGTTTCCTGTCAATTTTCTACCCCAAAACTACTCCTACAGCGAAGTCAGATGCATCGCACATGATCTCAAAGGGTTGAGACCAATCAGGAGACTGTCGGATCGGGGCTTGGGTAACTCGATCACGAAGGATCTCAAATTCTTAAGTGCATTCCTTGGAGATTTCAAAAGGTACATCCTTGGAGAGAAGAGTGGTCAGGGGATGCATGATTTTAAAAAAATCAGGGATAAATTGACGATAAAAATCGACGTGCCCTAGAAATGATCAGACGTCCTTGATCAAGCTAGGCATAGGGAGTTTGGAAATCAAGTTAACCTTGGCTCGATCGACTTGGATGCCTTTCTCTGAAATCAGATGTCCTAGGACGATTCCCACATGCACCATGAAGTGGCTCTTTTCCCAGAAAAGAACCAGATTCACATCAATGCATTGCCTGAGTATTTGGACCGAGTGCTGGAGGCAATCATCAAATGATACTTGATAGCGAAAATACGTGGCTTGTTAATTAGGTAATTTAGTGTCGTTGCAACACGTAAATCTGCTTCGCTTTCAAATTTATATTCCTAGATAAGAGAGTATCTAGGGTTGTCCAAGGAGGCCAAATGTTTGCAAAAGTGATTCCCTTGCTTGGAATACAAATCTCAACATTCTTTTGGTAGTTTTTTCAATATATCATTTTTTTGTTTTTGAATTAAGACAACATGCGAAATGGTAGCAGAAAGGTGATTTACACTTCAAATTTAAAATACTACTTCTAAGTGGCAAGTAGAACCTCTCCCTAAGCTTACTCTAGGCAAGTGGAGGCCTAGAATAATTAGGGAGAGAGAGTGAAGAATGCTAAAAACAAAGCAAGTAGAAATGCAAATAAGAAATTGCAAGGAATGCAACTAGATTAATGAAAAGTGTTTTATAACAAGGCCTAGTAGAGGAATGCTTCCACTACTAGCAAAATTAAAATAAAGAAAAGTAAACACAAATCCTCTAGATAGATGGTGAAGAAGAAGGCTTCTTGCTCCAAGGTTGGTGGCTCCCAATCTTGAAAAGAATCCTCCAACTCCTTCCTTTTTGTACTCCGCCAAGGTGATGTCATCCAAGGCAAGCCCTAAGGGGGCGTGCCCTAAGCTTCTCTCCAAGGGTGGACGTCCACCCAAGGTCCTTCTCCCTTGCCTGGCCATCCTCCTTGAAGTGGAAGAGTCCTCCTCCTTGGCGTGGCCCAAGTTGAAGAGAGTGGGGAGAAGAAGGCACCAAAAGGGCTGGTGATGTGCCCCAATCTCCTTCTCTACTCCTTCTTCTTCGCCGTAGGTATAGGTGGTATAGGTAGCAAAATACACTAATGGACGATGCCCCAAAATGGTGGTAGGTGGTGGGTTTATATAGAATAGGAAGGGGGCTATGGTGACCCTTGAAATGGAGGGCTAGGATGGAGAGATGGAGGTGGTTAAGGATCCAATGGCCAAGGGTGTTTGGCACCACCTTTAGGGGCACCTAAGGGGTGGTTATGGGTGTTGAAACCCATTGATTTTGGTGCCAAAAAGAATTCTAGAAGGTGGTCTAAGTTGGCGCCAAGAAGGGCTCTAGAAAGAGGGGTAGGTGGATGGCTAGGATGGATTATGTCGGTAGGTGTATGGTGGATTAAGGCCTGAAAGTTGGTGCCAATATAGAGGTGGTTAGGGGTAGTTTTTGGCACCAACTTATGTTGTCTTTTGGTGGTGATAATGGGGTGAAGGGATGGCTAGGAGGTGGCGCCAACTTGAGTAGGGTAGCTAGCTTAGGTAGGCTTAAGTTGGTGGAGCAAGCTAGGGTTGAATTTGATGGTGGTGGATGTTCAAGGAGATGGTTGCTAGCTAAGCTAAGCTAAGCTAAGCTAGCTTAGCCAAAGGTGGAGTAGAGGAGAAGGTGTTGGAGCTAGGGTTTGGAGGGAGGAGCTGAGGAGGAGAAGTCTGGAGCTGGAGCTAGAGCTGGCTGCTGGTGAAGAGGCTGGCATGGAGCTACTCTAGCTGGCTTAGCTTGCTAATTCTTTGCTAGCTGCTAAGCCAAGCTAAAGTAAGCTAGCTTCTACCATAATGAGCTGAGGTGAGCTAGGTCTGGTGCTCCTGGGGAGAATCAAGCTGGTTGAGGGAGCTAAGGTAGCTTAGATCAACTGAGTTGAGCTAAGCTATGTCCCCGGGAGCTGGACTTGAGCTTCCTGAGCTGGGATGAGTTCTTCTTCAGCTGGCTGGAGTTGAGTGGAGCTAGATGTAGCAGGATCTGAGATGGGGTGAACTCCTGTCAACTCAGCTGAGCTTGCTAGAGCTCCTTGTGGACTAGTGGGAGCTGAGATGAGCTAGACTCAGCTAAGTTGAGTTGGATTTAGGCTGACTTGAGCTAGGGTGAGCTAAGATGAACTCTCTTGAGCTGCCATTCAGCTGAGATTAGCTGAATGGAGCTGGGATGAGCTAACCCTAGTTCAAGCGAGCTAGGTTCCAGCTGTGGTGAGCTGGATCATGCTGAGTTCCTGCTAGTCTGGGCTTCTCCTTCACCATTTGCCTACTTGAGTTCTTGGGTTTTAGGGATTTGTATATCTGTACATCCCAAACACTCACAAAAACATATTAAAAAGACAAGAAAAAATGCAATGCATGCCTAACCTAATTTATGCCTAAATGCAGCCCAAAAACCCATTTACGGAGTAAAATCCTAAGAGCTAGGTTTGTTTTAATGCATAAGAATGATGATAAACTGGCGTTTATCACACCCCCATGCTTATCTTTTGCTAGTCTCTTAGCAAAACTTTAATTTTTTGGAAAACGGAATTTTTTGGGAAATCTATTTTTTTTTACTTTTGAGGAGAAAAAGAGAATAAGGGACCTTGGTAAATTAGAACACAAGAGGTACGGGATTTGTTAAAGATAAACATCGGGATTTGTTTTTTGGATTCAATCATTAGACAGAACGGGATCAATATATCCTCCAGAAAATTCACAAATTAACCCCTTGTTAATTCAGATGACTTGAAATGTTTGTTTTTAGGATTTTTCTGGCTCATGAATCTGATTCGCAACTTGCAAAATCCTTTAAAACCTTATGTCTGTGCTTGTGAAAAGCCAACATTTATAAGGGCATGTTAATTTATTTATTACTTTTTTTTCTCCCCTATGCTTATTTTTAGCTTACTCTTACAACATATGTGCTGGGATCATCATTCCCATTACCATTCCTCGAGGGGGCTCTAGCGCTAGTACTTCGCGATAACACTATCCATGACACACCCAGGAGCTCACAACCTCAAAACACAATGCGGTGTAAAGAGGCGCTCCAAGCAAACTCAAGCTCGTGCTCCAACACTATAGGTAGAGCACCGTCCAAGACAATTGAGCTGCTGAAATGCGCTTTAATGCTCCGTCTAAAGATATGAAATATAGATATGGAGCAGCGTCGAGGCGGTAACGTGTTGACATCTCGTCCTCAAAGGAGGTATTTTCCTCCTCGGCGGTGGGAACTCAAACCAATGATCTACTTCAGACTTTTACTAAGTCCAAACAAGGGAGTTTTTTAAATTTTTAATTATTTTTAGGTGTTGGCTTGTGTGTGAAAATTGACACAAGAAGTTTCTCATGACACGTAAGTTTTTTGAATCTGAAACTAAGTCAAATACTTTCCGTATTACAAAATAGGATCAAGTCACCTGAACTATCATGAGTTCAGGTGGAATTTTAGAGAAGGATATCTGATCTAGTCTAAACTAGACCTTGAAATTCTAATGATCAGATCCATGTTCTCATCCTTAGTTTGTTAAAGATTAAATCCCATTGTACCAAAAGTGAATTTTTCGACCTTAGTCCTGATTTCAAAATTTTTCCTCAAAAGGTTTTCAACATTTTTATTTTTATTCTTATTTTTATTTTTTTTGGGTATGCAAGCAGGAAATAAATTAAAGAAAAATTACATGTTTTTAGGTTTTGACCGTCCTAAATCGATCATCAAAATTTAAAAACACCCCCCATGCTTAAGATATGCCATGCCCTCATGCATTAGGAGGGAAAAGGGATCACCTTAGTGAAGAACAGTTCGGTTTAGGATGAACAAAACCTGGAAAAAGAAAAAAAAAGGGAAAGCAAGAAAAAATGATGGGTTACCTCCCATCCAGTGCTATCTTTTACGCCATTCAGCTGGGCGTGAAGGTATGCACGGAAGACGTAAAATCATGTAAATAATTGGACACTTGGATGCCCGCAAAAAAGGTGTCTTCTTCTAGATCCCTAGAAAATTGATTAGAAGCAATATTGGGATCATAGTTGGATGGAAAATGATAAGTGTAGCCCGAGTCTGGCCATGGTTTTAAATCAGGTTGGATGCCAAACTCGGGCGGGGTTGGTTGCAGGTCCGTACGAAAGGAGTTGGGGAAGGAATGATGAGGATTGGGTGAAGTTAGTGTGGAAAAATTAGGTGCGTGAATAGTGGGTGGGTTAGGGTGCTCAGGGGGGTATCAGGAATAAATTTGGGGTCAAGACAAGTTTCCGGATCATAGATTTCACCGACCACTGATTCTGAATCAGAGTCTTCAAAAGAATTGTGGTCGGTATGGGTAACTATTAACATTGTCTCCTCCACCATATTGGAAATTTCA
Source organism: Thalassia testudinum (assembly GCA_037157565.1). Classification (NCBI taxonomy): domain Eukaryota; kingdom Viridiplantae; phylum Streptophyta; class Magnoliopsida; order Alismatales; family Hydrocharitaceae; genus Thalassia; species Thalassia testudinum. The sequence continues at coordinate 63,525,145 of JAZHRO010000014.1, forward strand.
GTATCTGAGTCCTCAAAGAAGTTATCATCATGGAATCTCCTGGAGGATTTAAAAATATCTAAAGTGATAGTTTGGCCTGCACAGTTGATATCCATTTTGCCTGTGTGGCAATTGATATTTGCCTTTGCAGTGGCCAAAAAAGGGCGTCCAAGGATTATTGGGGAGTCCAGTAATGATTCAGGCGCCTCAATGTCAAAAACCAGAAAGTCTGCAGGGAAGACACAGTTCTGGACGTTGACTAAAACATCCTCGACAATCCCACGAGGTTTGATTGTAGATCGATCGGCTAATTGCAGGGTAACCTCGATGGGTTTTAATTCACCTATCTGAAATTCTTCGAATAAACTCGTGGGAATAATATTAACTGAGGTACCAAGATCAAGGAGGGCATGATTAAATGTAGTGTCATCAATAATTACAGAAATTAAAGGCGCCCCCGGATCTTTCATATTAGGAGGCAGCTTACTCTATATGATGGAGCTTACTATCTCTGAAAGATGCACCTGTCCTAGATTTTTGGCCTGCCTTTTAGGAGTACAAATCTCCCTCAAAAATTTAGCATAGGTAGGTATATATTTGATGGCATCTAGGAGAGGAATATTGATATGAACTTGCCCAAAGAGATCCATGAGTTCTTCTGTAGTGGGCTCAGATTTCATTTTTTTGGTGGTGGTGGGGTAGAGAGCTTGTGGGAAAGGGACAGGAATCTTGTCTTGAGATTTTTGTATTTCTTTTTCTTCCTGATGGGGAGGTGGGGAGTCAATTTGCACAGGTATTTCACCAGGTTTGTGTGAAGGCCCAGGGTCAGTGGTGGTTTTCCCACTCCTCAAAGTAACTGCTTGTGTAGTCGGATTATTATTTGGAGGAGGTGGGGGGCCTGTGATTGCAGAAACCTGGGGAGCTACTGAGGTGGTGGATTAGAAGGAGGCTGATTCGGATAGTGTGGAGTTCTGCCCGTATAATGGTTTCCTTGGTGATTAGGGTTGGGCATGGGTTGGGACGGAAGATGTCCTGCAGGTGTTTGCGTGGGAGTAACCCCAATCTGATTGTTCAGATTTGTGATGTTGTGAGTTACTTCTGTTATTTTTGTTTGCATATCCTACAGGGTTCGCAGCATCTGGACATTGATGTCTTGTTGGGATGGCCCAGGATGGAAGTTTGGTTTCGACCCATACCCATTAAAATGATATGGTTGGGAGGAAACTTGATTATTCCAAGAGTAGTTCGGGTAATTTTTCCAATTGGAAGAATTTTTAAAGGGCTCCTGGATGGCAGAAATATTTTGAGTGGGGTTAAGATCAGGATAGTTGTAATTCCCCAGTGAATCATGGGCAACCTCAGAATAATCAGCAGGAGTAGTGTTGAGATTGTGCAAATTTTTTCTTCGTGGAAAGTTAGGTTGGGTTAGATGTGGGTGTGGAGCTTGAGTTGATGTGGCCAGTCTTTCCTCAATTTTCTTTTGATTAATATGCATCTGGTTGAGTTTTTGAGCGATCAATTAAAGATCGTCTTGGGTGATAGGGATAGACTGAGTGCCTATTTCATGAACACCGAACTGCGGGTTTTGGGTTCTGCAAAATGTGTTCATGGAAGCTTGATTAAATGAGTTTTCACTCATTTCTTCAAACAGGTCGTAAGCACTTTCAGCATCTTTATTTAAGAAGTTGCTGCCACACGAGGCGTCGACAAAATTTTGGATTTGATCTTCTAATCCATGATAGAAGATTTGCACGAGCTGCCGTAAAGGAATCTCGTGGTGCGGGCAACTTCTTAAAAGATCTTGAAATCTTCCCCAAGAATCACGGAAAGTTTCACCAAATTTTTGGTGAAAGGTCATAATAGATCTTCGTAAAGAATTGGTACGACCTATGGGAAAGAATTTCTTAAGGAAGGAGCTCTTGAGTTGAGGCCAAGTTGTGATGGGTCGGCCAATGCTCCTGAACCAATAAGCAGCCTTATCTTTAAGAGATAATGGAAAAAGCCGCATCAGCCATATGTCTTCTTGCACATTTCGGGAACGGGTTGTCTGTGCAAGAAGAGTTAGCTCTTCAAGGTGGCTGAAAGGGTCTTCCCTAGGAAGGCCATGAAAGTGTTTAATTAGGTTCAAGACAGCAGGCTTGATCTCAAAGTCTCCCTCTGGTATGACCACCCCTGGTAGTTCCTCATCATAAGACGGATCATAGAAATCTTTTAGAGGAACAATAGGCTGTTGACGGGGTGGTGGGTTTGGCCTTGGGTTGGCTAGGTTTTGGATGTTCCTAGTCAATGTTTGTTGATTGGAATTTAATTTATTAATCTACTCGGCCATCAATTTTAAAAGATCAAGTAGGGGGTCTTGATGTTGTGTTTGGGGCAACTCAAGATTAGGGAGCTCCAAGTGTGGGAAGTTAATGGTGGGTGGGTTTTGGGTGGAAGGGTTAGAATTAGGGTTAGTGGAGGGGTTAGAGGTGGAAGCGGAAGGGTCGGTGGACCTATTTTGTTGTGTTTCCATTTTTTCAGGAGAAGAAGATAGAAAAAGTGGTCTTTTTGTGCGGGGGGGCGAAATCAAATGGTCCTTCCAAGTGCGAATTTCGAGACCGTCGCCCGTGCATAAAATGGAGGAATGGGAGGGGAGGAGAAGAGAAAGAGATGAGAGAAAGTGTGCAATTCAAACAAATAAAACCAGACCTAACTTAAATGCGACTCCCTAATAATAACCTAAGACTTGATCTATGTAGGAAATAAGTAGTCAATAGTGAATACCCATTCTATCAACAAATCTAGCCAAGTTACTTAAGGGGAGGTTTGGGCCCAAACATTTCCCAGGGAAAACCCCAGGTGCTTGTACAAACCCGTGCCTGGTCGTTTGACACGGCCCCTCAGCCTGAACACCAGATATGGATGACAGAATTGGTACTAACTAAAGAAAACTTAAGACCTAAATAGCAAGCCTAAGTTGATAAAGCCTTAGGGGTCAAGTTGCTACAAATTTTAATTAGGTCTAGGATGCTATAGTGCACATGGAATGTGTAGGGTGTTTATTGGGTTGTTGCCCTGTTATTTTGATTTTTTTGTGTGTGTGCAAGAATTGGAGAGTGGCTCCAATGAAAATCAAGTTGTCACACAATTTTTTGTATTTTTGTCTTTTAGGATTTGATTTAATTAAATGTGTTTTAGGGTTTTTCTCTTTAAATTTTCAAACAAGTTTGAAACTTCTCAATCAAAGGAAAGACAATTTGTATTGGTGATGGTTAATTTCCTTTAATGTGAGTATCTAAAAGGAAAGAAAGAAACCCTAAGCCAATTATCCCTAAGATAGAAAATTACTACCAATGAATTAATTTTAGGCTTTCTGAATTAAGTAGTGGTCCAAACAGATCAAACAACACCACTACTTTGAGTAAAATCAAACAAGGATTCCAAAAAAGATTTTTGTAAGATTTTAGGAATTTGTTTGATAATTATTTTGAATTTTTAATTGTACTGGTGTTAAAGTCCAGAAATGATACTAGTGGGTATTTTGGACTTTTCAGTATCACCACCAACCTCAGAAAATTCTTGTGATTTTATATGATGTGTAAAATTTCACAAGGATTCCAACAAGCTAAATTTCACAAAAATTGGATTAGTATAAAAATTCTAAAAATTCATGGATAGTAGCAAAACAGGAAGATTAGAGGGTGTGACCCCTCTACAGTCCAAGAATTTTTAAAAATTAAATACAAATCCAATTGATCTGAAATTTAGAATAGATGTTCTAACTTAATTGGCGATCACTATATGAAATTGTATAATTTTAGGAGGCATGTGGTGTTAGGAATCAATTTTTCAACTCCAGACAGAAATCTGGACTCAAAAAACAGAATACCAATACTTGCAATGGAGTGGTGCTAAAGAAGCATTCAAGCAAACAATGGATTTTGTAATGCACCACTCCACTTAATCAAGTTGTTTCGGATCCTGAAAGCCAAGTTTAATATGTTTTTGGTAGTTTTAATTAATTATGTGACCAGAAAGAGGAACCAACCTAAATTTCATGGGAAGAAAGGGATCTTTGAGCTCTTGCTTCCAGATTCCCGCCTTCCCGCTGTAATTCCTACACACACAAAAGAAAGAAAGAGAAGGGGATGAGATCCACTTCAAGCAAGAGAAAATTAACTAATGCAAAGCCGTGCCTCCCCGGCAACGGCACCAAAAAGTGATAGCGAAAATACACGGTTGGTTAATTAGGTTAGTGTCGTTGCAATGCGTAAATCCGCTTCTCTTTTAAATTTATATTCCTAGATAGGGGAGTATCTAGGGTCGTCCAAGGGGGCCAAATGTTTGCAAAAGTGATTCTCTTGCTTGGAATACATATCTCAACATTCTTTTGGTATTTTTTTCAATATATCATTTGTTTGTTTTTTAATTAAGACAGCATGCGAAATGGTGGCAGAAAGGTGATTTACACTTCAAATTTAAAATACTACTTCTAAGTGGCAAGTAGAACCTCTCCCTAAGCTTACTCTAGGCAAGTGGAGGCCTAGAATAATTAGGGAGAGAGGGTGAAGAATGCTAAAAACAAAGCAAGTAGAAATGCAAATAAGAAATTGCAAAGAAGGCAACTAGATTAATGAAAAGTGTTTTACAAAAAGGCCTAATAGAGGAATGCTTCCACTACTAGAAAAATTAAAATAAAGAAAAGTAAACACAAATCCTCTAGATAGATGGTGAAGAAGAGGGCTTCTTGCTCCAAGGTTGGTGGCTCCCAATCTTGAAAAGGATCCTCCAACTCCTTCCTTGCAATACTCCGCCAAGGTGATGTCCTCCAAGGCAAGCCCTAAGGGGGGCGTGCCCTAAGCTTCTCTCCAAGGGTGGACGTCCACCCTAGGTCCTTCTCCCTTGCCTGGCCATCCTCCTTGAAGTGGAAGAGTCCTCCTCCTTGCCGTGGCCCAAGTTGAAGAGAGTGGGGAGAAGAAGGCACCAAAAGGGCTGGTGATGTGCCCCTTTAATGACCTTCTCTACCCCTTCTTCTTGGCCATAGGTATAGGTGGTATAGGTAGCAAAATAAACTAATGGAGAATGCCCCAAAATGGTGGAAGGTGGTGGGTTTTTATAGAATAGGAAAGGGGCTATGGTGACCCTTGAAATGGAGGGTTAGAATGGAGAGATGGAGGTGGTTAAGGATCCAATGGCCAAGGGTGTTTGGCGCCACCTTAAGGGGCACCTAAGGGGTGGTTATGGGTGTTGACACCCATTGATGTTGGCGCCAAAAAGGATTCTAGAAGGTGGTCTAAGTTGGCGCCAGGAATGGCTCTAGAAGGAGGGGTAGGTGGATGGCTAGGGTGGATTTTGTGGGTAGGTGTAGGGTGGATTGAGGGCTGAAAGTTGGCGTCAACATAGAGGTGGTTAGGGGTAGTTTTTGGCTCCAACTTATGGTGTCTTTTGGTGGTGATAATGGGGTGAAGGGATGGCTAGGAGGTGGCGCCAACTTGAGTAGGGTAGCTAGCTTAGGTAGGCTTAAGTTGGTGGAGCTAGCTAGGGTTGAATTTGAAGGTGGTGGATGGCCAAGGAGATGGTTGCTAGCTAAGCTAAGCTAAGCTAAGCTAGCTTAGCTAAAGGTGGAGTAGAGGAGAAGGTGTTGGAGCTAGGGTTTGGAGGGAGGAGCTGAGGAGGAGAAGTCTGGAGCTGGAGCTGGAGTTGGCTGCTGGTGAAGAGGCTGGCGTGGAGCTACTCTAGCTGGCTTAGCTTTCTAATTCTTTGCTAGCTGCTAAGCCAAGCAAAAGTAAGCTAGCTTCTACCATAATGAGCTGAGGTGAGCTAGGTCTGGTGCTCCTGGGGAGAATCAAGCTAGTTGAGGCAGCTAAGGTAGCTTAGCTCAATTGAGTTGAGCTAAGCTAAGTCCCCGGGAGCTGGACTTGAGCTTCCTGAGCTGGGATGAGTTCTTCTTCAACTGGTTGGAGTTGAGTGGAGCTGGATGTAGCTGGATCTGAGCTGGGGTGAACTCCTGTCAACTCAGCTGAGCTAGCTAAAGCTCCTTGTGGACTAGTGGGAGCTGAGATGAGCTAGGCTTAGCTAAGTTGAGTTGGATCTGAGCTGACTTGAGCTAGGGTGAGCTAAGATGAACTCTCTTGAGCTGCCATTTAGCTGAGATTAGCTGAATGGAGCTGGGATGAGCTAACCCTAGTTCAAGTGAGCTAGGTTCCAGCTGTGGTGAGTTGGATCAAGCTGAGTTCCTACTAGTCTAGGCTTCTCCTTCACCATTTGCTTTCTTGAGTGCTAGGGCTTTAGGGATCTGTATATCTGTATATCCCTAACACTCACAAAAACATATTAAAAAGACAACAAAAAATGCAATGCATGCCTAACCTAATTTATGCCTAAATACAGCCCAAAAACCCATTTACGGAGTAAAATCCTAAGAGCTAGGTCTGTTTTAATGCATAAGAATGATGATAAACTAGCGTTTATCAATGCTCCAAATACTGGAAAGTCATCCATGAAGACTTCTAGATAATAACCTACAATATCTGAGAATATGGCAAGGATGCACTGCTGAAAAGTCGCGAGTGCATTGTAGAGATCGAACGACATCCTTCGGAATGCATACGTCTCGAAGGGGCAGGTGAAAGTGGTCATTTCTTGATCCTCTGGATGGATTGCCACTTGGTTATAACTGGAGTACCCATCAAGAAAGCAGAATAACCTATTTCCCGCTAGTTTCTCGAGGATCTGACCAGTAAACGGTAGTGGGAAATGATCCTTCTTCATGGAGGAATTCAGTCTTCTTTCGTCAATGTAGACTCTCCACGAGTTAGCTATACGGGTCAATATGACCTCTCCGATTTTAGTAGTGATGGTGGTGAGTCCTGCCTTCTTAGGCACAACCTGGATTGCACTCACCCATCGACTGTCGGAGATCATGTAGATGATCCCTGCATCTAACCACTTAATGATCTCCTTTTTCACGACCTCTTGAAGATTAAGGTTCAAATGTCTCTGCATTTCTCGCGAAGGTCGTGCACCCTCTTTGGAATAGATATGGTGTGTGAAATAAAAGGGGCTGATACCAATCAAATCATAGAGAGTCCATCCAATGGCTCAATGATGTTGCTGGAGAATAGTAATAAGATAGGATTCCTAGTCAGATGTAAGTTTGGAGTTGATAATCACAGGAAACGTCTGATTGGAACCCAAAAAGATGTATTTCAGAAGATCGAGAAGGGGCTTGAGTTCCAAGATGGGATTATCAGTAGCAGTGGGCAGTTCAGGGTGTGTGTCAAGAAGAAGGGTAGGGTTATGGGTGCATCTAGATCAAGTTCAGACTCCTCTATTTACAGGTTTCGATCTTCTTATGGTTGATCGAGGATAATCAAGTTGTCCTCGATATGAGGTTCATCAACCATTACTTTGATATCACATATTTGTTCTATAACATCACAATTAATCCATTGTTGGGCCTTAAAGATATCAATCTTTAGAGTTTGGTTCCCATATTTTAATTATATTTGGCTCTCCTCACAGCTTATGTTGGCCCTAGTAGTGGACAGAAAAGGTCTCCCTAGTATAATCGGTGTATCCCTTGGGTTCTTAGGTGCATTCATGATGTAAACACATTTATTATGGGTAAAATGCCTATTCAGGCATGTTCCTAAGCCTAGATTTGCATTTCATGTTATAAATATTGCATAGCATGCATCATTCTGCATTTAGAGTAGTTGTATATAATTTAGGTTAATTGCATCCTTTTTGTGCTTAGGAGAGAAGGATATTTATTTTGGAGCCTCGGATTGACGATCTGACAGTACGGATATGATCAAGACAATGATCAGAGTCCAACGCCTCTAAAATTGCCTTAATCGGAGTTCCGCAGCACCATATGCAGTCAGAGGAAGAACAACAGCCAAGGGGCTAGGAGACAAAATTTCAAGATTCAAATGATAAATCCGACCACGCAGATGTATTCGAGTTGACGATCGCAGCCTAACAGAGCGAAAAATGACTCAATCCAACCTCTGTAGTAGCCCTACAACAAGAAGAAGATGGACGGCCTAGACTGCGCCACGTGGCGCAGCCTGGGCCTCCAGCACACGCAGGCAGCACCGCACGCGCGTAGTAGCGCAGGTGCATGCACGGGCGTGCAGGCGCGCATGTGCGCAGCTCCAGCACGTGCTCGCGCATGCACGCGGCAAGGCAGGAGCGACGCTAGCACAGCGTGAGGTGGACTACAACGACGCATGAGCTAGAGTTACAGCGACGCTTACTGCCGTCGGTAATTCATCGCATGCAAGTAGAGCCAGCTGTGGATGCCAGTGGGTATGAGCTGCCTACAACAACGTTTCCAGTGATGACCAGGGTGTCACTAATGGTCCCATACCAATTTTTGCCTCTTCACCACTATAAAAGGACCTATACCCCCTCCCTTCCAAGCCATCTCTACCTACTCTACTCCCACCTACTCCCAAGCTCTATCAAGCCTACCAACGCTCCATTACAGCTTATTTTCAAGCTCCCAAGGTGCCTATTAGTGTAGCGAACCTATACCCCACCAAATATTCCTCGAACCACCCATCTCCCTACATAGGTCACCATGGAGCCGTTCTCTCACCTCCATTCCGGTAGCAGATCAACTCTATCTTCTCACCTCCATTCTGGAGGTACGTCGAAGCTTTCCTCAACCCAACGTCCTCTAGCATCTCACCTCCGTCATCTCGCTCCTCACCTCCTTCGTCTAAGCTTCCGCTAGGCACCGTCGTCTCGCCGAACAGTTGATTCGAGAGATTTCCTCTCACCTCCCTCTCTTTTTATGCTTTTGTAGTTCATTGTAATTGACATTGAATTGATATATATATCATATTTGTTCCACATCTCTATCTTGTGAATCATTTACTTGTCTTTTATTTCAAAAATGAAAAAAAAAAATCAAAACCCTAAAATACCAAAAAGAAATGAAACAAAGCGCGGTTTTCACGTAAAGTAAATGTCGCCTCCCTATGTTTGACCCGGGACACCCTTGGAGTTTCGATATAAATTTTATCTGATCAACATGTTTTGCAACTACGATGATGGGTTACTTGTAACCCCGATTTCTAACATGCGAAACACGCATGACAATTTTGGCGCCATTACTGGGGATCGAACCAGGGTCGCCCGCATGACAGGCGGGAATACTCACTAATATAGCTTAGCCAACACCATGCACTGAAGCATTGGAGCCTATGATCAAAATGATTGATGAACTTAATAGTTCTCAGTTGGATTTGTTCCAAATTGTTAGGGATAAGGAGTTGGGTGAGTTCCTTCTTGGGAAATTGTCGAGGTTGAGGATGAAATTTGTGCTTGCACTAGTCAAATCTTGGGATGATTCTCAAGATGAACCCTCTTCAGGAGAGCCAATGTCTGAACCTACTCAGGCGCCTGTCGGGGGGGACACAAATTTGGAGATTGCAGATGACCAGATTGGTCTAGAGTAACCCTTTGAAGATGAACCGATTGATTCACCCGAGATCCCACCGTTATGAAATGAAAAGAATTGCCGTCCTCAATGATGGAATGACTTGTGATGTTGAGACATATACAAATGAGGATCATGAATTCTTTGACTTTGAGGGTGAGGAATCTCTCAGAGAAGTCTCACTTAAGCTTGACGAGAATGATTTTATTGAGACATACGAGCTTGAGGAGTATGATGCCCAATTTGGTAGCCCAACTACCAAAGACACTGATTCGGTTGGGGCTAACTTGGAGGATCCGATACCTGACAGCTCAATTAGTAGCCCCATTCCTCAACCACACCCTGAAGAGATGAATGAGTACACTTTTGAGATCATTGTGCCCAAGTCAATCCTGATTCAGCCACAATCATTTGACTTAGGTACTTTAGATGGGGTGTACAATGATCTGGAGGCCCCGGAAACCTTGATTTCAGTGGATAGGAAGCTGGAAATGAAAATTTAGGAGGTTAATTTTGAGGGGAAAACAAGTTTGGATATAAATGTACCTATTGACCTGAAACCACCTATCTTCTATACGGACCCTTATGATATCTTTCACGTGCGACCTAAGCCTGCAATAATTGATTATTTTTCTGAGCTAGTGGTTAAGTGGACAACTGCACCTATTGAACCATCTTTACCCATTGTCCGACACTTTGATCTTGGGTTGCACTCCACTAAATCGCAGGCTTGACCCAGCAAACACAACAACCTTCAGTTCTGGGTGATTTTCATCCAAAACCTGAGAACCACTCGACCCTGGGGCATGGGTCTACACCATAATCTCGTCCACGTCTGTGGACATCTTCTGCAGATACATTTCAGGATCAACCTTTTGATTTTGATTCTGACCCGCACTTCTGAATTCTCAATTTCTTCTTTGTATGTATGTTATGCCTAGGTGAAGGCATTAAACATAGCACATGTGTATACAATCTTCTCTCTGCGGAGCTGACCAGATTTTCACGACACTCAGGTGATGTTCTATTTACTCTGCCCTTTTCATGTCTTTATTTTTACAATGAGGACATTGCTTCACTTAGGCTTGGGGGGTGGATAATCAATTCCTGAAATCATTATGTTAACTCCATAGAATTTCTTTTAGTTTCTTATAAAAATTTTTAAAAAAAATTTGTAAATTAAAAAAAAGGTAAAAAAAGAAAGAAATTAAGAAAAGAGAACTTAGTCATTTAGAAGTTATTAACTTTACGAAATGATACGAGAGGACCTAAACACTTAGACTCTTCAGGTCTTCGGGCTTAATTAGCCTGGGTGTCCACTCGAATGTGGATTTAGTCTCGAGTCCTCACCAATTAAAATTATTTTAATTTGGTAAATAATTTGGGATGATAAGTATGCGACTTATCAACCTACCCTCTGATTTGGGAGGACTTTAAGCCTAAGCATCTGCACACATTTTTTTTCACTGACTCACTTTTCGGAGGTTTTTACAGAAATTGGATAGCTAATGGACTGACTTGGGTGGTATGGCTGGTAGGTTGTCAGTGGTAACAGCTCATCAGCTGGTTGTCCAGAGCACAGCCACAAGACCATTTTCGTTGTACCACCTTTAGGTAAATCTTAGATCAGGGAAGCCACCAACTTAAAAAGGAAAAAAAAAGAAACACTCAAAAAGAAAAAGAAAAAGGAGAAAATAAAAAAAAATAAAAACACACTTCACCTCATGAGTATGGCTGGCAAGTTGTCGGCAGTAACAACAGATCGGCCAGTTGTCCAGAACCTAACTCACAAAAAAATAAATGCACAATAATTCCCAAAGCATTTAGGGAAGAAGCAGAGAAGAAGAATAAATCGAGGAGATGTACATTGGCTTCGCCCTTGTGTTGACCCCATAAATAAAAGTAGGGAGAAAGCTACCGATCATAAAGATAAACCTTTAGGCAAGGTCACCTAGGGTCATAGAAACCCGAAGTCCGTCTTAATGGCCATTTTGTGAGTCTATCACTTTTTCACAAAAATGCTTAGTACTTAGAGTCCTTTTTGAGTCGAGCGAGTCGGGTAGCCGTAAAAAGTTATCCCAGAACTCTCAAACTTCAAAAGTACAAATAAATTAGAAAAAATAAAAAATAAAAAATATATATTTCTTCCCTTCTCAAATAAGGTGAGAATTTGGGCCGTCTGCATTCTAGCAGACACCTGGGTTCTATTGAGTTTTCGTAGTTTAGGACCTTAGTTGAAATTTTCTATTGCTAATAAACGACTTAGGCTTAAGTGATCTAATCCTAATTCTACTTTTATACATAGCATATAGTTTAATTTTGCTAGGGACTAGCAAAAGATAGGCATGGGGGTATGATGTAAACACATCTATTGTGGGTAAAATGCCTATTCATGCATGTTCTTAGCCTTAGATTTGCATTTCATGTTATAAATATTGCATAGCATGCATCATTCTGCATTTAGAGTAGTTGTATATAACATAGGTTAATTGCAGCATTTTTGTGGTTAGGAGAGAAGGATATTTATTTTGAAGCCTCGGATTGACGATCCGACCGTACAGATATGATCAAGAAGACGATCGGAATCCAATGCCTCTGAAATCGCCTCAATCGGAGTTTCGTAGCAACATATGCAGTCCAAGGAAGATCGACGGCCAAGGGACTAGGAGACATAATTCAAAGCTTCAAATGATAAATCTGGCCACACGGATGGATTCGAGTCGATGATCGTAGCCTAACAACGTGAAAAATGACTCAATCCGACCTCTGTAGCAACCCCTACAACAAGAAGAAGATGGACGGCCCAAACTACGTCACGTGGTGCAACCCAGGCCGCCAGTTCACGCACGCAGCACCGCACACACGTAGCAGCACGGGTGCACATGCGGGCCCGCAGGCACGCATGCGCGCAACGCCAACACGTGGGCACGTGCACACGAGGCAAGGCAGGAGTAGCGCAAGCGCAGCGTGAGGTGACTATAGCGACGCATGAGCTGGACTTACAACGATGCTTAAAACCGTCGGTAATTCATCGCATGCCAATAGAGCCAGCTGTGGGCGCCAGTGGGCATGAGCTGCCAACAGCGACAGTTCCAGCGACGTCCTGGATGTCACTAATGGTCCCATACTTTGCCTCTTCTCGACCATTATAAGAGGACCCATACCCACTCCCTTCCAAGCCATCTCTACCTACTCTACTCCCACCTACTCCCAAGCTCTAGCAAGCCTACCAACGCTCCATTAGAGCTTGTTCTCAAGCTCCCAAGGTGCCTATTAGTGTAGCGAACCTCTACCCCACGAAATATTCCTCGAACTTCCCATCTCGCTTCATAGGTCACCTTGGAGTCATCCTCTCACCTCCATTCCGGTAGCAGATCAACTCCATCTTCTCACCTCCATTCCAGAGTTACGCCGAAGCTTTCTTCAACCCGACGTCCTCCAGCATCTCACCTCCGTCGTCTTGCTCCTCACCTCTTTCGTCCGAGCCTCCGCCAGGCACCGTCGTCTCACCGAATAGTCAATTCGGGAGATTTGCTCTCACCTCCCTCTCTTTTTATGCTTTTGTAGTTCATTGTAATCGACATTGAATTGATATATATATCATATTTGTTCCACATCTCTATCTTGTGAATCATTTGCTTGTCTTTTATTGCAAAAACACAAAAAAAATATCAAAACCCTAAAATACCAAAAAGAAATGAAACGAAGCGCGGATTTCATGTAAAGTAAATGTCGCCTCCCTGTGTTCGACTCGAGACTCCCTTGGAGTTTCGGTATAAATTTTATTTGATCGACGTGTTTTGCAACTAACAATGGGTCACTTAAAACCCTTATTTCTAACACATGAAACACGCACGACCATTTTGGCATCGTTGCCGGGGATCGAACCCGGGTCACCCGCCTGATAGGCGGGAATACTCACCCCTATAGCTCAGCCAACACCATGCACTGAAGCACTGGAGCCTATGATCAAAATGATTGATGAACTTAATAGTTCTCTATTAGATTTGCTCAAAAGTGTTAGGGATAGGGTGTTGGGTGAGTTCCTTCTTGGGAAATTGTCGAGGTTGAGGATGAAATTTGTGGTTGCGCTAGTCAATTCTTGGGATGATTCTCAAGATGAACCCTCTTCAAGAGAGCCAATGTCTGAACACACTCAGACACCTGTCAGGGGGGACACATATTCGAAGATCGGAGATGACCAGATTGGTCTAGAGCAACCCTTTCAGGATGAACCGATTGATTCACTCGAGATCCTCAAGTTAGGAAACAAAAAAAATTATGTCCCCTTCGATGATGGAATGACTTGTGATGTTGAGACATATACAAAAGAGGATCATGAATTCTTTGATTTTGAGGGTAGGAATCTCTTAGTGAAGTCACCCTTAAGCTTGAGGAGAATGATTTTAGTGAGACGTACGGACTCGAGGAGTATGATGCCCAATTTGGTAGGCCGACTACTGAAGACACTGATTCGGTTGGGGCTAACTTGGAGGATCCGATACCCGACGACTCAATTAGTAGCCCCATTCCTCAACCACAACGTGAAGAGTTGAATGAACATACTTTTGAGAATGTTGTGCCTAAGTCAATCCTGATTCAGCCACAATCATTGGACTTGGGTACTTTAGATGGGGTATACAATGATCTGGAGATCACGGAAACCTTGATTTCAGATGATCGAAAGTTGGAAATGAAAATTTGGGAGGTTAATTTTGAAGGGAAAACAAGTTTGGATATAAGGGTGCCTATTGACCTGAAACCACCTATCTTCTATACGGACCCTTACGAAATCTTTCTCGTGCGACCCAAGCCTGGAATAACTGATTATTTTTCTTGGCTAGATGTTAAGTGGACAACTGCACCTATTGAACCATCTTTACCCATTGTCTAACACTTTGATCTTGGGTTGCACACCACTAAACTGCAGGCTCGGCCCCAAAAACACAACAACCTTTGGTTCTGGGTGATTTTCATCGAGAAATTTAGAACCACTCGACCCAGGGGCATGCGTCTGCACCATAATCTCGTCCACATCTGTGGACATCTTCTGCAAACGGGTTTCAGGATCAACCTTTTGATTTTGATTCTGACCTGTACTTGTAAATTCTCAATTTCTTCTTTTTATGTATGCTATGCCTAGTTGAAGGCAATAAACTTAGCACATGTGTATACACTCTTCTCTCTGCGGAGCTAACTAGATTTTCACGACACTCAGGTGATGTTCTATTTGCTCTGCCCTTTTCATGTCTTTATTTTTACATTGAGGACATTGCATCATTTAGGCATGGGGGATGGATAATCAACTCTTGAAATCATTATGTTAACTCCGTAGAATTTCTTTTAGTTTCTTATAAAATTAAATAAAAATTTTAAAATTTTAAAAAAATAATAATAGTAAAAAAAAGAAAGAAATTAGGAAAAGAGAACTTTGGCATTTGGAAGTTATTAACTTTAGGAAATGATACAAGAGGACGTAAACACTTATACTCTTCAGGTCTTGGGGCTTAATTAGCCCAGGTGTCCACTCGAATGTGGATTTAGTCTCGAGTCCTCACCAATTAAAATTATTTTAATTAGGTAAATAATTTGGGATAACATGTATGCAACTTATCTACCTACCCTCAATTTGGGGGTACTTTAAGCATAAGCATCTGCACACATTTTTTTTCACTGACTCACTTTTCGGAGGTTGTTACAGAAGTTGGGTAGCTATTGGACTAACTTGGGTGGTATGGCAAGCAAGTTGTCGATGGTAACAGCTCATCGGCTGGTTGTCCAGAGCCCAGTCACAAGATCATTTTAGTTGTACTGCCTTTAGGTAAATCTTAGATCAGGGAAGCCACCTACATCAAAAAAAAAAAAAAAGAAACACTCAAAAAAAAAAAGAAAAAGAAAAAGACAAATGAGAAAATAAAAAAACAAATAAAATCACACTTCACCACACGAGTATGGCTGGCAAGTTGTCGATGGTAACAGCCCATCAGCTGGTTGTCCAGAACCTAACTCACAAAAAAATAAATGCACAACAATTCCCAAAACATTTAGGGAAGAAGCGGAGAAGTAGAATAAACCGGGGAGATATACACTGGCTTCGCCCTTGTGTTGACCCCATAAATAAAAGAAGTAGGGAGAAGGCTACCGATCGTAAAGATAAACCTTTAGGCAAGGTCACATAGGGTCGTAGAAACCCGAAGTCCGTCTTGATGGCCGTTTTGTGAGTCTATCACTTTTTCACAAAGATGCTTAGTACTTAGAGTCCTTTTCGAGTCTTGGGTGGGTCAGGTAGCCGTAAAAAGTTATCCCGGAACTCTCAAACTTCAAAAGTACAAAAAATTTGGGAAAGAAGAAAAATAAAAAAATATATTTCTTCCCTTCTCAAATAAGACGAGAACTTGGGCGGTCATCCTTCTAGCAGACACCTGGGTACTGTTGAGTTTTCATAGTTTAAGACCTTACTTGAAATTTTCTATTGTTAATAAACGACTTAGGCTTAAGCGATCTAATCCTAATTCTACTTTTATACATAGCATATAGTTTAATTTTGCTAGGGACTAGCAAAAGATAGGCGTGGGGGTATGATGTAAACACATCTATTGTGGGTAAAACGACTATTCAAGCATGTTCCTAGGCTTAGATTTGCATTTCATGTTATAAATATTGCATAGCATGCATCATTCTGCATTTAGAGTAGTTTTATATAACATAGGTTAATTGCATCTTTTTGTGGTTAGGAGGGAAGGATATTTATTTCGGAGCCTCGAATTGATTATCTGACCATACGAATATGATCAAGACAACGATTGGAGTCTAATGCCTCAGAAGTCGCCTCAATCGGAGTTTCGTAGCACCATTTGCAGTCTGAGGAAGATCGACGGCTAAGGGACTAGGAGACATAATTTGAAGCTTCAAATGATAAATCCGTCCACACAGATGGATTCGAGTCCACGATCGTAACCTAACAGTGCGAAAAATGACTCAGTCCGACCTCTGTAACAACCCCTACAGCAAGAAGAAGATGGACGGCCCAAACTACGCCACGTGGCGCAACCCAGGCCGCCAGCACACGCACGCAGCACCGCATACACGTAGCAGCGTGGGTGCACGTGCGGGCGCGCAAGCGTGCATGAGCGCACCGCCAACGCGTGGGCGCGCACACACGCGGCAAGGCAAGAGTGGCGCCAATGCAGCGTGAGGAGACCACAGCGACGCATGAGCTGGAATTACAGCGATACGACCGTCGGTAATTCATCGCATGCTAGTAGAGCCAACTGCGGGCGCCAGCAGGCATGAGCCGCCTAAAGCGACGTCCTGGATGTCACTAATGGTCCCATACCGATTTTTGCCTCTTCTCGACCAATATAAAATGACCTATACCCCCTCCCTTCCAAGCCATCTCTTCCTACTCTACTCCCACCTACTCCCAAGCTCTAGCAAGCCTACCAACGCTCCATTTGAGCTTGTTCTCAAGCTCCCAAGGTGCCTATTAGTGTCGCGAACATCTACCCCACCAAATATTCCTCGAACTTCCCATCTCGCTTCATAGCACACCTTGGAGCCATCCTCTCACCTCCACACCTTTAGCAGATCAACTCCGTCTTCTCACCTCCATTCCAGAGCTGCGCTGAAGCATTCATCAACCCGACATCCTCCAGCATCTCACCTCCGTCATCCCGCTCCTCACCTCCTTCGTCTGAGCTTCTGCCAGGCGCCGTCGTCTCACCAAACAGCCGATTCGAGAGATTTGCTCCCACCTCCCTCCCTTTTTATGCTTTTGTAGTTCGGCGTAATCGACATTGAATTGATATATATATCATATTTGTTCCACATCTCTATCTTGTGAATCATTTGCTTGTCTTTTTTTTCAAAAACACAAAATAATATCAAAACCCTAAAATACCAAAATGAAATGAAACGAAGCGCAGATTTCACGTAAAGTAAACGTCGCCTCCCAGTGTTCGACCCGAGACTTCATGGAGTTTCGGTAAAAATTTTATCTGATCGACGTGTTTTGCAACTACGGCACTAGGTTACTTAAAACCCTGATTTCTAACACGCGAAACACGCACGACCATTTTGGCACCGTTTCCAGGGATCGAACCAAGGTCGCCCGCATGACAGGCGGGAATACTCACTCCTATAGCTCAGCCAACACCATGCATTGAAGCACTGGAGCCTATGATCAAAATGATTGATGAACTTAATAGTTATCTATTGGATTTGCTCAAAAGTGTTAGGGATAGGGAGTTGGGTGAGTTCATTCTTGGGAAATTATCGAGGTTGAGGAAGAAATTTGTGGTTGCGCTAGTCAAATCTTGGGAAGATTCTCAAGATGAACCCTCCTCAGGAGTGCCAATGTCTAAACCCGCTCGGGTACCTGTCAGGGGGGACACATATTCAGAGACTTGTGGTGACCAGATTGTTCTAGAGCAATCCTTTGAGGATCAACTGATTGATTCACCTGAGATTCTCAAGTTTGGAAACAAAAAAGATTATGTCCCCTTCGATGATGGAATGACTTGTGATGTTGAGACACATACAAATGAGGATCATGAATTCTTTGACATTGAGGGTGAGGAATCTCTTAGTGAAGTCTCACTTAAGCTTGAGGAGAATGATTTTAGTGAGACATACGGGCTTGAGGAGTATGATTCCCAATTTGGTAGCTCGACTACTGAAGACAGTGATTCGGTTGGGGCTAACTTGGAGATTCGATACCTGACAACTCAATTAGTAGCCCCATTCCTCAACCACAACGTGAAGAGTTGAACGAACATACTTTTGAGATCATTGTGCCTAAGTCAATCCTGATTCAGCCACAATCGTTGGACTTGGGTACTTTAGATGGGGTGTACAATGATTTGGAGGTCTCCGAAACCTTGATTTCAGAGGATAGGAAGTTGGAAATGAAAATTTGGGAGGTTAATTTTGATTGGAAAACAAGTTTGGATATAAGGGTACCTATTGACCTGAAACTACCTATCTTCTATACAGGCCCTCATGAAATCTTTCACGTGCAACCCAAGCCTGGAATAACTGATTATTTTTCTGGGCTAGATGTTAAGTGGACAACTGCACCTATTGAACCATCTTTACCTATTGTCCGACACTTTGATCTTGGGTTGCACACCACTAAACCGAAGGCTCAGCCTCGAAAACACAACAACCTTCGATTCTGGGTGATTTTCATCCAGAACTTGAGAACAACTCGACCCTGGGGCATGCGTCTGCACTATAATCTCGTCCACATTTGTGGACATCTTCTGCAGATAGGTTTCAGGATCAACCTTTTGATTTTGATTCTGACCCGTACTTGTGAATTCTCAATTTCTTCTTTTTATGTATGTTATGGCTAGCTGAAGGTATTAAACTTAGCACGTGTGTATACACTCCTCTCTCTGCAGAGCTAACTAGATTTTCATGACACTCAGGTGATGTTCTATTTGGTCTGCCCTTTTCATGTCTTTATTTTTACAATGAGGACATTGCATCATTTAGGCATAGGGGGTGGATAATCAATTCCTGAAATCATTATGTTAGCTCCGTAGAATTTCTTTTAGTTTCTTATAAAATTAAAAAAAAAATTGAAAATTTTAAAAAAATAAAAATATAAAAGGAAAGAAATTAGGAAAAGAGAACTTAGGCATTTAGAAGTTATTAACTTTAGGAAATAATATGAGAGGACTTAAACACTTAGACTCTTCAGGTCTTCCGGCTTAATTAGCCTGAGTGTCCACTCGAATGTGGATTTAGTCTCGAGTCCTCAGCAATTAAATTTATTTTAATTAGGTAAATAATTTGGGACGATAAGTATGCGACTTATCAACCTGCCCTCTGATTTGGGGGGACTTTAAGACTAAGCATCTGCACACATTTTTTTTCGCTCACTTTTTGGAGGTTGATATAGAAATTGGGTAGCTGATGGACTGACTTGGGTGGTTTGGCTAGCAACTTGTCGGTGGTAACAGCCCATTGCCCGGTTGTCCAGAGCCCAGTCACAAGACCATTTTCGTTGTACTACCTTTAGGTAAATCTTAGATCAGGGAAGCCACCTACTTCAAAAAAAAAAAAGAAACACTCAAAAAAAAATAAATAAAAAGAAAAAGAAAAATGAGAAAATAAAAAAACAAACAAAACCACACTTCACCGCACGAGTATGGCTGGCAAGTTGTCGGTTGTCCAGAACCTAACTCACAAAAAATAAATGCACAATAATTCCCAAAACATTTAGGGAAGAAGCGGAGAAGTAGAATAAATCGGAGAGATATACACTGGCTTCGCCCTTGTGTTACCCCGTAAATAAAAGTAGGGAGAAGGCTACTGATCGTAAAGATAAACCATTAGACAAGGTCACCTACGGTCGTAGAAACCTGAAGTCCATCTTAACGGCCGTTTTGTGAGTCTATCACTTTTTCACAAAGATGCTTAGTACTTAGAGTCCTTTTCGAGTCTTGGGCGGGTCAGGTAGCCGTAAAAAGTTATCCTGGAACTCTCAAACTTCAAAAGTACAAAAAAATTAGAAAAGAAGAAAAATAAAAAATATATTTTTCTTCCCTTCTCAAATAAGGCGAGAACTTGGGCGGTCAGCATTCTAGCAGACACCTAGGTACTGTTGAGTTTTCGTAGTTTAGGACCATAGTTGAAATTTTCTATTATTAATAAACAACCTAGGTTTAAGCGATCTAATCCTAATTCTACTTTTATACATAGCATATAGTTTAATTTTTCTAGGGACTAGCAAAACATAGGCATGGGGGTATGATGTAAACACATCTATTGTGGGTAAAATGCCTATTCAAGCATGTACCTAGCCTTAGATTTGCATTTCATGTTATAAATATTACATAGCATGCATCATTCTGCATTTAGAGTAGTTGTACTAACTTAGGTTAATTGCATCCTTTTTATGCTTAGGAGAGAAGGATATTTATTTCGGAGCCTCGGATTGTTGATCCGACCGTACGGATATGATTAAGACGACGATCGGAGTCTAATGCCTCTGAAATAGCCTCAAACGGAGTTTCGTAGCACCATATGCATTCCGAGGAAGTTCGACGGCCAAGGGACTAGGAGACATAATTCGAAGCTTCAAATGATAAATCCGACCATGCGAATGGATTCGAGTCGACGATCGCAGCCTAACAGCGCGAAAAATGACTCAATCCGGCCTCTGTAGCAGCCCCTACAACAAGAAGAAGATGGACGGCCCAGACTACGCCCCGTGGCTCAACCTAGGCCGCCAGCGCACGCACGCAGCACCACATGGATGTAGCAGTGCGGGTGCGCGCGCGGGTGCACAGGCGCACAGGCACGTAGCGGCAGCGTGTGGGCGTGCGCGCACGCGATAACGCAAGAGCGCGCCAGCGCAGCGTGAGGTGACTAGAGCGACGCATGAGCCGGACATACAGAGACGCTTACTACCGTCGGTAATTCATTGCATGCCAGTAGAGCCAGCTGTGGGCTCCAGCGGGCCTAAGCTACCTATAGCAACGCTTCCAGCGACGTCCTAAATGTCACTAATGGTCCCAGACCAATTTTTGCCTCTTCTCCACCATGATAAAAGGTCCTATACCCCATCCCTTCCAAGCCATCACTACCTACTCTACTCCCACCTACTCCCAAGCTCTAGCATGCCTACCAACACTCCATTAGAGCTTGTTCTCAAGCTCCCAAGGTGCCTATTAGTGTAGCGAACCTCTACCCCACCAAATATTCCTCGAACTTCCCATCTCGCTTTATAGGTCACCTTCGAGCCATCCTCTCACCTCCATTCCGGTAGCAGATCAACTCCGTCTTCACACCTCCAGTCCAGAGCTACGCCGAAGCTTTCTTCAACCCGACGTCCTCTAGCATCTCACCACCGTCGTCCCGCTCCTCACCTTCGTCCGAGCTTCAGCCAGGTACCGTCGTCTCATCGAACAACCGATTCGAGATATTTTCTCTCACCTCCCTCTCTTTTTATGCTTTTGTAGTTCAATGTAATCGACATTGAACTGATATATATATCATATTTGTTCAACATCTCTATCTTGTGAATCATTTGCTTGTCTTTTATTTCAAAAACACAAAAAAAATATCAAAACCCCAAAATACCAAAAAGAAATGATACGAAGCGTGGTTTTCACGTAAAGTAAACGTCGCCTCCCTGTGTTCGACCCGGGACTCCCTTGGAGTTTCGGAATAAATTTTATCTGATCGACGTGTTTTGCAACTATGACAATGGGTTACTTAAAACCATGATTTCTAACATGCGAAAGACGCGCGACCATTTTGGCGCCGTTGCCAGGGATCGAACCCGGGTCGCCTGGGTGACAGGCGGGAATACTCACCCCTGTAGCTCAGCCAACACCATGCACTGAAGCACTAGAGCCTATGATCAAAATGATTGATGAACTTAATAGTTCTCTATAGGATTTGCTCAAAATTGATAGGAATAGGGAGTTGGGTGAGTTCCTTCTTGGGAAATTGTCGAGGTTGAGGACGAAATTTGTGATTGCGCTAGTCAAATCTTGGGATGATTCGCCAATGTCTGAACCTGCTCAGGCGCCTGTTAGGGGGGACACATATTCAGAGATTGGTGGTGACCAGATTGGTCTAAAGCAATCCTTTTAGGATGAACTGATTGATTCATCTGAGATCCTCAAGTTAGGAAACAAAAAAAATTATGTCCCCTTCGATGATGGAATGACTTGTGATGTTGAGACATATACAAATGTGGATCATGAATTCTTTGATTTTGAGGGTGAGGAATCTCTTAATGAAGTCTGACTGAAGCTTGAGGAGAATGATCTTAGTGAGACATATGGGCTCGAGGAGTGTGATGCCCAATTTGGTAGCCCGACTACTGAAGACAACGATTCGGTTGGGGCTAACTTGGAGGATCCGATACCCGACGACTAAATTAGTAGCCCCATTCCTCAACCACAACGTGAAGAGTTGAATGAACATACTTTTGAGATCATTGTGCCTAACTCAATCCTGATTCAGCCACAATCATTGGACTTGGGAACTTTAGATGGGGTGTACAATGATCTGGAGGTCTCGGAAACCTTGATTTTAGAGGATAGGAAGTTCGAAATGAAAATTTGGGAGGTTAATTTTGTTGGGAAAACAAGTTTGGATATAAGGGTACCTATTGACCTGAAACTACCTATCTTCTATACAGACCCTTATGAAATCTTTCATGTGCGACCCAAGCCTGGAATAACTGATTATTTTTCTGGGCTAGATGTTAAGTGGACAACTGCACCTATTGAACCATCTTTACCTATTGTCCGACACTTTGATCTTGGGTTGCACACCACTAAACCGCAGGCTCGGCCCCGAAAACACAACAACCTTCGGTTCTGGGTGATTTTCATCCAGAACTTGAGAACAACTCGACCCTGGGGCATGCGTCTGCACCATAATCTCGTCCACACCTGTGGACATCTTCTCTAGACAGGTTTCAAGATCAACCTTTTGATTTTGATTCTGACCCGTACTTGTGAATTCTCAATTTCTTCTTTTTATGTATGTTATGCCTAGCTGAAGGCATTAAACTTAGCACGTGTGTATACACTCTTCTCTCTGCGGAGCTGACAAGATTTTCACGACACTCAAGTGATGTTCTATTTGCTCTGGCCTTTTATTGTCATTATTTTTATAATGAGGACATTGCATCATTTAGGCATGGGGGTGGATAATCAATTCCTGAAATCATTATCTTATCTCTGTAGAATTTATTTTAGTTTCTTAAAAAATAAAAAGAAAAATTGAAAATTTTAAAAATATAAAAATATAAAAGGAAAGAAATTAGGAAAAGAGAACTTAGGCGTTTAGAAGTTATTAACTTTAGGAAATGATAGGAGAGGACTAAGGCTTAAGCGATCTAATCCTAATTCTACTTTTATACATGGCATATAGTTTAATTTTGCTAGGGACTAGCAAAAGATAGGCCTGGGGATATAATGTAAACACATCTATTGTGAGTAAAATGCCTATTCATGCATGTTCCTAGGCTTAGATTTGCATTTCATGTTATAAATATTTCATAGCATGCATCATTCTACATTTAGAGTAGTTGTATATAACTTAGGTTAATTGCATCATTTTGTGGTTAGGATAGAAGGATATTTATTTCAGAGCCTCGGATTGATGATCCGACCGTACGGATATGATCAAGACGACGATCGGAGTCCAATGCCTCTGAAATCACCTCAATCGGAGTTTCGTACCACCATTTGCAGTCCGAGGAAGATCGACGACCAAGGGACTAGGTGATGATGTAATGGTGTAATGTGTGTAATGTGTGAATGACAATGATAACAATGACAACAATGATCTACAATGTGTATATAACACAATGGTTGTATGATGATGAATGATTATTGTTATGATCATGTCGTTGTAGTATAGGGTGTATAATATAACATTAAGGATGTCGTATAGTGGTGAGTATGGGTGAGTACCAGTCATTACAACCATTATTATCATTTGCTTATTTATCTAATTTTTACTGGTTTTGTTCCAGGTCGTTCTCTGGGAGGCAATTTATTGAATTTAATTCGGTCACTCTTTGATCTTAAAATTATCCTCTAATTCCAAAAAGAAACTTTACATCTTATTAAAGAATGAATGAATGTGTGTTTTATTTACCTAATTACTAAGAAATGCTTGCAAAAATACTAACTATGAACAAGCATCAAACAATCTATTATTATACTCTAAACTATGTATTTACAAGTTATCCTATTAGTACTAACATAATAGTACATAACACATTAGAATGCAATGGTGTAGAAACTTAACTTATTAGTCTATTATGTATAGTAACATATACAGCAGTTTCAGTGACAGATATAAGCGTCGCTAAATCTCAGAAAACACTATATACAACCTAAAAGGCAAAACTGATGTCTTTAGCGACGTTTATAGTGTCACTTTATTTTGTTAGTAATTATATAGATTTACCTACATGTATGTATATTACTTATTATACTACTTTATGTACAGTGAGTTTTTCTGTTCTTGCTATCTCTTGTGTTCTCTCTTTTCCTTCTCTTTGTGTTAACTTTACTCGTCTGTTCTTTTCTTCTGTCTTAAGATACTTCAGAGGCTGCGGTGGGGAGGGGGTTAAGCAACCGTCATTAGCTTTTTATTATTCAGTTCAAAATTTGTCTAATTTGCGAGCACGCATTTCGAGGGATACGCTGCACCCAGAGGGTGGGATCTGACCTCTACTAAGCGCACCCTAATCTCAGATTAAGTGGCTTAATTACGTTTTCATACAGCGCCAGGCCTCAACCCAACGCCTTCAAGCTCGCACACGCTCGGGCCCCCGGCCCCCACACACATTCATCGCAAATCAGACAATACATGGTTAACGGGTAATCGGATCGAACGGAATAGGTGCTGTTTCAGGCACCCGGCGCCGTGACGACTGCTGAACCTATAGCATAATTAAGTTATATGTGGCTGTGCTTGACTTGCAGCACACGATGTGGTGCTATTCCAGCGCCACATCGTGCGTTGGAAATCAGGCGCAGCTTCGTCTGGGCACGTTTTTGGCCCTCGATTTGGGGGCCATAAATTATTAAAAAAAATAAAATAAAATATGGTAAATAAAATATTTACATAATACTACATAATTGATTAATTAATTTTTAATTTTAAATATGTTTATTATACAAATAAATTCGCTAAACTAGGCTGATTATACATGTTGATTTAGGTGATTAAATAATTAATTACTTATAAAATAATTAGTAAATGGTCTAATTGACCTTAAACAGTTTTAATTTACATACTTAAGTATTTAATACATATTTTTATTGTATTTTTATGAATTTATTTATGTTTTATTTAGGCTAAAATAGTAATTCTGTGTAGTTTATAATTAAAACTAAGTTACAGTAAGCTGTACTAGGTATAAATACACTTTAATTAGCTTAAATTACTTACTATATATATTATCCTAAGTTTATAGATGTATTTAATTTAATTATAGCTCTAAATTATTAATTTAGCTAAGTTAATCTATAATATAGCTACTAAATATGTAAATAGGAATCTGTATCTATATATACACATAATTAAGTAGATACATACATAATAGTTTAGTATATATACATATATTTACATAGATTACATATGTACATAGATATATATATATATAAGTTTGTACAGTAATTACAGTATATCTATGTATTTATACTTACATAATTAGTTTGTATATTATAGTTAGAATGATATAGATAGGTATATTTACAGTTTTAAAATAAGTATGTATAATTAGGTTTTAGTAGGAAGTTAGGAAATGAGGGAAGAAGGGTTAATTAAGTTTTGATTTCAATTTAAACAGCAGCTAAGCTACTGTCAGAGAAGATGGAGAGGGATGAGAAGGTGTGCTGTTCAGGGTGAGTTTTGTAGCAGCAGCAGTGGCTTAAGCCACTGCCAAATGGGCTAACTGCTGCTGCAGTTAGTCCACTTGAAGAGAGGGATGTATTCACAGATGAGAGGGGAATTGTAGAGAAGAGGAGAATTTAGAGATGGAGGGAAATGTAGCTGCAAGTTGCAGCATGTTACTGTATAACTGGGAATAAGAGAAAATTCAAAACAAACTAAAAATTCTGAGAGTTGAAATCCAAATCTAATAAGGGTTTAAATCTTACGAAAATCTCATGTAAATTCAGCTCAAACACTCATTAGGAAAAACCCTATCAGAAGCATCCTTTCAGATCAAAACTCAAATGGCATTGAGTTAGTCTTCCTAATGCCGTAGACAGCATGAAGGAAGACTTAGCTCAATCAATTAAAACCAACAACATACAATCCCAGTTTCTTGCAACCTTAAGGAGTATGGAAAACTCCTTAGGTTAGAGAATCACCATACAGAAATGATCATCAACACAAATAGTGTATGGCAATTCTGAAATAGCAAAAAGAGACTAAGAAAGCATTAAGGAAATTTAATGGAAGCTGGCGAATGCATTCAAAACAAAGTATAAACAGAACCATGAAAGGCTCTTCTGATTGGTTCTCTGTCACCAGAGAACTTCTCAGAGTCCTTGCCCACATTGAAAACCAAAAATCCCTTCAATTTGTCAGATCTGTCAAAACATTTCAGAGAGTAAAAATCCTTTAAAATCCAAATCAAAAGTGCTCTGACAAACTGAGGCAATCCATTTAAAACAGAGGGGTTTTTGTGAAACAAATGGAGTGAGTGAGAAGCCCCAAATGGTGCTTGTGACGCCACTTTCAGATCTGAGGCAGTGCACCATCAGATTTGAAATTGGGTCAGGATGTGTGGGTGATTGATGAAAAATTCGTCATTAAAAGGAAAAACAAGAATCAGAATTTGGATGATGGAAAAACAAAACATGAAGAGGGAGATAAATTGAACAATGAACAGATGATTCTTCCCCTCTGATCTGGACTGATCAGAGGAGGTGAGGGAGGGGATCTAATACTAATTCTACTCCTAAGACTAATCTAACTACAGCTAACATTAAACACTAACAATTAAAACTAAATCTATTCTAAACTACTGCAAACTAAATCTAACACTACTTGTGCAGAATTAAAAACCAAAACTAAAAGGAAGAATGGGACCTATGGGTCCTTAGCCGGCGGCTAAGGAGGAAGAAAGGAGGAGGGTGACTCCAGCGGAGGGAAGAGTCTGCTAGTGAGACTCCAGGGTCGTCCTCAGGTGCTACGAGGTCCTTAGCGACGAGGAGGGTCGAGAGCAGGCGATGATTCCACAGCCGGTGGCTGTGAAATCAGGGTCTAGATGAGGAGGAGAGACTGGAGTGGACGAACTGATCGCTAAGAGATGTAGGAGGGAGCGATCCCTTGCGCGCGACACCACTGAGGTGCTTAAGTAGCAGCTCAGTGATTGGAATCACCGCAAGGGTGAGGTTAATCAAAATTAAGCCGGCAGTGAGGATGAGATGGGTAGAGCGCGCGGCGAGTCAAGAGATAGATCTGACCATCAGATGAGATCTGGGAAGAGAGGTGAACGCACGCACCGAATCGCGTAAAGGTTCCATTTGATTCCAGCCGCAAATCGAGATCAAAAGTGCGATGGACGGTCGAGAATGGCTGTGTTCTTCGCGTGCTACAGTGTGCGTGAAGAACACAGGCTTCTCTCTGAAATGAGGGAAAACTTGCAGGAAGACCCTTGAACGAAGGGGTAGAAGAATAGCGTGCAGGTCCAAAAGTGAAAAGAACTATAACTGGAAGGGCCTTGCAGTCATACAGAAGGGTCCCTACGGCTTGCAAAAAGGTCCAAGAAGGAGTTTTCAAGGGTAGAAATGTAATGCATGAAGGACCTAATTGTAATCTATTTATTTCTAAGCCTAAATGATGTCCAATTGCTTTCAAATTTTTACATGTGCTTAATTGAACATTTAAGACATTGATTTTACTTCTGATTTATCTTTTCAAACTTGTTTATGTGTTCAATTGATGCATGGATCATCATTTCTTCTTTAGTTTTCAGAATATCTCATTTTTGTGACCTAATTAGGAGGTTTTAACACACATTAAAAGTTTTAGGTCTTTTCTTTAATTCCCACACTTAACCCTTTTTATATGTTAATTTGATATTATTTTGCTTAGTGTCTAGCTTAATTTCGGCCTTTTAGCTATGATGAGTAGCCACTCATCACTAGGAGACATAATTCGAAGCTACAAATGATAAATCTGACCGCACGGATGGATTCGAGTCGACGATCGTAGCCTAACAATGCAAAAAATGACTCAATCTGACCTCTCTAGCAACCCCTACAAAAAGAAGAAGATGGACGGCCCAAACTACGCACCGTGGTTCGACCCAGGCCGCCAGCGCACGCACGCAGCACCGCATGCACGTAGCAGCACGGGTGCACGTGCGGGCGCGGAGGCACGCATGCGCGCACCACCAACGCTTGGGCGCGTGCGCACGCGGTAAGGCTAGAGCGATGCCAGCGCAACTTGAGGAGACTACAGCGACGCATGAGCTGGACTTACAGCGATGCTTACGACCGTCGGTAATTCATCGCATGCCAGTAGAGCCAGCTGTGGGAGCCAGTGAGCATGAGCTACCTAAAGCGACGTCCTGGATGTCACTAATGGTCCCATACCGATTTTTGCCTCTTCTCGACCACTATAAAATAACCTATACCCCCTCCCTTCGAAGACATCTCTTCCTACTCTACTCCCACCTACTCCCAAGCTCTAACAAGCCTACCAAAGCTCCGTTAGAGCTTGTTCTCAAGCTCCCATGGTGCCTATTAGTGTAGCAAACCTCTACCCAACCAAATATTCCTCGAACTTCCCATCTCGCTTCATAGGTCACCATGGTGCCGTCCTCTCACCTCCATTACTTTAGCAGATCAACTCCATCTTCTCACCTCCATTCCAGAGCTATGCCGAAGCTTTCTTCAACCCTACGTCCTCCAACATCTCACCTCCTTCGTCCGAGCTTCCGCCAGGCACGGTTGTGTCACCGAACAGCCGATTCAGGAGATTTGCTCTCACCTTCGTCTCTTTTTAAACTTCAGTAGTTCATTGTAATCGACATTGAATTGATATATATATATATTATTTGTTCCACATCCCTATCTTGTGAATCATTTTCTTGTCTTTTATTTCAAAAACACAAAAAAAATATCAAAACCCTAAAATATCAAAAAGAAATGAAATGAAGCACGGGTTTCACGTAAAGTAAACGTCGCCTCCCTATGTTCGACCCGGGACTCCCTTGGAGTTTCGGTATAAATTTTATCTGATCGACGTGTTTTGCAACTACGACAATGGGTTACTTAAAACCCTGATTTCTAACATGCGAAACACGCGCGACCATTTTGGCACCATTGCCAGGGATCGAACCCGAGTCATCTGCGTGACAGGTGGGAATACTCGCCCCTATAGCTCAGCCAACACCTTGCACTGAAGCACTGGAGCCTATGATCAAAATGATTGATGAACTTAATAGTTCTCTATTGGATTTGCCCAAAAGTGTTAGGGATAAGGAGTTGGGTGAGTTCCTTCTTGGGAAATTGTCGAGGTTGAGGATGAAATTTGTGATTGTGCTAGTCAAATCTTGGGATGATTCTCAAGATGAACCCTCCTCAGGAGAGCCAATGTCTGAACCTGCTCAGGCGCCTGTCAGGGGGGACACATATTCAGAGATTGGTGGTGACCAGATTGGTCTAGAGCAATCCTTTTAGGACGAACTGATTGATTCATCTGAGAACCTCAAGTTAGGAAACAAAAAAAATTATGTCCCCTTCAATGATGGAATGACTTGTGATGTTGAGACATATACAAATAAGGATCATGAATTCTTTGATTTTGAGGGTGAGGAATCTCTTAGTGAAGTCTCACTTAAGCTTGAGGAGAATGATTTTAGTGAGACATACGGGCTCGAGGAGTGTGATGCCCAATTTGGTAGCCCGACTACTGAAGACACTGATTCGGTTGGGGCTGACTTGGAGGATCCGATACCTGACGACTCAATTAGTAGCCCCATTCCTCAACCACAACGTGAAGAGTTGAATGAACATACTTTTGAGATCATTGTGCCTAAGTCAATCCTGATTCAGCCACAATCATTGGACTTGGGTACTTTAGATGGGGTGTACAATGATCTAGAGGTCTCGGAAACCTTGATTTCAGAGGATTGGAAGTTTGAAATGAAAATTTAGGAGGTTAATTTTGATGGGAAAACAAGTTTGGATATAAGGGTACCTATTGACCTGAAACTACCTATCTTCTATACAGACCCTTATGAAATCTTTCATGTGCGACCCAAGCCTGGAATAACTGATTATTTATCTAGGCTAGATGTTAAGTGGACAACTGCACCCATTGAGCCATCTTTACCTATTGTCCGACACTTTGATCTTGGGTTGCACACCACTAAACCGCAGGCTCGGCCACGAAAACACAACAACCTTCGGTTCTGGGTGATTTTCATCCAGAACTTGAGAACAACTCGACCCTGGGGTGTGCGTCTGCACCATAATCTTGTCCACATCTGTGGACATCTTCTGTAGCCAGGTTTCAGGATCAACCTTTTGATTTTGATTCTGACCCGTACTTGTGAATTCTCAATTTCTTCTTTTTTTGTATGTTATGCCTAGCTGAAGGCATTAAACTTAGCACGTGTGTATACACTCTTCTCTCTGCAGACCTGACAAGATTTTCATGACACTTAAGTGATGTACTATTTGCTCTGCCCTTTTATTGTCCTTATTTTTATAATGAGGACATTGCATCATTTAGGTATGGGGGTGGATAATCAATTCCTGAAATCATTATGTTAACTCCATAGAATTTCTTTTAGTTTCTTATAAAATTAAAAAAAAATTGAAAATTTTAAAAAAATAAAAGTATAAAAGGAAATAAATGCACAATAATTCCCAAAACATTTACGGAAGAAGCCGAGAATTAGAATAAACCAGGTAAATATACCCTGGCTTCGCCCTTGTGTTGACCCCATAAATAAAAGTAGGGAGAAAGCTACCGATCGTAAAGATAAACCTTTAGGCAAGGTCACCTAGGGTCGTAGAAACCCGAAGTCCGTCTTAACGGTCGTTTTGTGAGTCTATCACTTTTTCACAAAGATGCTTAGTACTTAGAGTCCTTTTCGAGTCTTGGGTGGGTCAGGTAGCCATAAAAAGTTATCCCGGAACTCTCAAACATCAAAAGTACAAAAAAATTAGGAAAGAAGAAAAATAAAAAATATATATTTCTTCCCTTCTCAAATAAGGCGAGAACTTGGGCAGTCTGCATTCTAGCATACACCTTGGTACTGTTGAGTTTTCGTAGTTTAGGACCTTAGTTGAAATTTTCTATTGTTAATAAACGACTTAGGCTTAAGCGATCTAATCCTAATTTTACTTTTATACATAGCATATTATTTAATTTTGCTAGGGACTAGCAAAAGATAGGCATGGGGGTATCATGTAAACACATCTATTGTGGGTAAAATGCATATTCATGCATGTTCCTAGGTTTAGATTTGCATTTCATGTTATAAATATTGCATAGCATACATCACTCTGCATTTAGAGTAGTTGTATATAACTTAGGTTAATTGCATCCTTTTTGTGGTTAGGAGAGAAGGATATTTATTTTGAAGCCTCGGATTGATGATTCGACCTTACGGATCTGATCAAGATGGCGATCGGAGTCCAACGCCTCTGAAATCACCTCAATCGAAGTTCCGTAGCAGCAAATGCAGTCCAAGGAAGATCAATGGCCAAGGGACTAGGAGACAAAATTTGGAGCTTCAAATGATAAATCCGACCGCGCGGATGGACTCGGATCAACAATCCCAGCCTAACGGCATGAAAATTGACTTAATCTAACCTCTGTAGCAGCCCCTACAACAAGAAGAAGATGGACAGCCCAGACTGTGCCACGTGGTGTAGCCTAGGCCGCCAACGCACGCACGCAGCACCTCACGCGCGTAGCAGCGTAGGTGCGCGCACGGGTGTGCAGGCGTGCAAGCGCGCAACTCCAGTGTGTTGGCGCGCGCGTGCGTGGCAAGGCAGGAGCGGCGCCAGCGCCGTGTGAGGTGGACTACAGCGATGCATGAGCTTGACTTGCAGCGACGCTTACGGCCGTCGGTAATTAAACGCATGCCAGTAGAGCTAGCTGTGGGCTCCAGCGAGCATGAGCTACCTACAACGACATTTCCAGCGATGGCCTGGATGTCACTAATGGTCCCATACTGATTTTTGCCTCTTCTCCAACACTATAAAAGGACCTATACCCCCTCCCTTCCAAGCCATCTCTGCCTACTCTACTCCCATGTACTCCCAAGCTCTAGCAAGCCTACCAACGCTCCATTAGAGCTTGTTCTGAAGCCCCCAAGGTGCCTATTAGTGTAGCGAACCTCTACTCCACCAAATATTCCTCGAACTTCCCATCTCCCTTCATAAGTCACCTTGGAGCCATCCTCTCACCTCCATTCCGATAGCAGATCAACTCCGTCTTCTCACCTCCATTCCGGAGCTACGTCGAAGCTTTCCTCAACCCGACGTCCTCCAGCATCTTACCTCCATCGTCCCACTCCTCACCTCCTTTGTCCAAGCTTCCTCCAGGCATCGTCGTCTCGCCGAACAGCCGATTCGGGAGATTTCCTCTCACCTCCCTCTCTTTTTATGCTTTTGTAGTTCATTGTAATCAACATTGAATTGATATATATATCATATTTGTTCCACATCTCTATCTTGTGAATCATTTGCTTGTCTTTTATTTCAAAAACACAAAAAAAATATCAAAACCCTAAAATACCAAAAGGAAATGAAACGAAGCACGATTTTCATGTAAAGTAAACGTCGCCTCCCTGTGTTAGACCTTGGACTCCCTTGGAGTTTCGGTATAAATTTTATCTTATCGACGTGTTTTGCAACTACGACGATGGGTTACTTGTAACCCCGATTTCTAAGACGTGAAACATGCGCGACCAATCCATATCTGGAACTATAAAATCCCTAGGAAGTAGAAATCCCATACCCTAACAATGACATCCTCGAGTATTCCATTAGGTGACTTGATGGATCAATCGGCTAACTGCAATGTCACCTCTGTTGGTTTAAGCTTGAACACTTCAAGGTGGTTAAGGAGGGATGTAGGTGTTAGGTTTATGATGGCACCTAGGTCTAACAAGGCTCTTTCAAATTGGGTTTCACAAATTTTACATGAAATCAGGGGAGTGCCTAGGTCTTTAGCCTTGGGTGGGAGTTTACTCAAGATTATAGAGCTAGCTCACTCTGACAGTATGATCAAACTCCCACTTTTGGTTCACAGCTTATGCTTGGGTGTACACACGTCTTTCAGAAATCGTGCGTAAGCCGGTACGTGGTAGATTGCATCCATCAAAGGGATGTTTATCTGGCCCTACTCAAAGAGCTTGACCAGATCCTCCTCAGGAGCCACGGGTTTGGTTATCCTTTTTCCCTTGGTCAAGGCCTCGGGAAATGGAGCCTTGGTTGGCTCCTCTAGAATAGGTCCAGGTTCTTGATCTGGGATAGGGGTATTCTAGATAACTATCCTATGGCTTGGATCACTACCAGTCTTTGAGTGGTTTGGATAAGGTGGGTATTGAGTTGCTTTACTACTATGGGTTGTTACGGAGTTTAATCCTGCCTGGTTTTGGTTTGGGGTCGGTAAAATGGGTGGCTGCTATTAAAATCCTGCGTAAGATGTCGAAGCTTCCATCTCTTCTGGTGATGGAATAGAAGGGGCCTGATAAATCATATGTGCGTGGCCTAGATTTAGGTTCATAACGCACCTCTGAGTCGACACGTTATTTAGGTTCGGTAGAGGTTGAGAAGGAAGTGCACCCGGTTGGTGGGAATTTTCCATCTGGGCGAGTTGGTTGCAAACCTCTGTGATCTCGTCCTTGTGTTGTTTATGTATTGTCGCATTCGTTTTCTTAATGTCAAACAGTGTTTGAAGGATAAGAGTCATTTGATCTTGGTTTGGCCCAGATTGATAGGTGGGGTTGGGCCGAGGCTGAGGTGGCTAGTATGGACGAGGAGCTTGTCTCGTCAACAAGAGTCGAAGGACTCTACAGCCTCGCCAATTGGAAACCACATCCTGCTGCTGTGCATGCGGAAAAAGGTGGAACATTTAGTCCCACCTCAAAAGTGGGAAGCTACTTGCATGCGCATGAAGGTAAAAAAGTGTCAGAGGCTATTCGCCTCCAACACTAAAGGTGAGGTCCTCCTCCCCTCTCACCGGACTCGTCCGTGACATATAACTCGCGAACCTGGCCACGACCTGACTACCTGACCTGTTCACTCCTCACTCACCACACACGCCGGAGAGCCTAGACCCAGGTCTCTGTTAGGTCAGATTACCAAACCAATTAAGGGCTCTAGGAGAGCTAAGCTGAAATAGAAAGAGAGTAAGAGAGAAGAGAGCTACGCAGGGGAAGGGGGGTTTTGCTCTGAGGAGTTTGGCTTCACACTTGGCCATTTCAAAGAAGAAGAAGAAGAAGAAGAGGTTAGGAAGAAGGAGAGGAGCACCACAGGGCTTGAGGCAAAGCAAAGAAGGAAGGAGGAAGAAGCTGAAGAAGAAGAAGCAAAGGCATTGAAAGAGAAAAGGAAGAGAAGGCTAAAGACAGAAAGAGAAGAAGAGGAAGAGAAGGCCAAAGGTAGAGAAAGAAGGAAGGGGAAGACAGAGAAAGCTAAGGAAAAAAAGAAGAGAAAGAAGAAGAGGTCTCACAAAGACAAAAGAAGAAGAAGAAGAAAAGAAGGAAGTGCACTGTAGCCAGAGTCATTTAAGACATCTGATTTTTCAATCAGACGTCTGAATTTATATTTTCTTCTTTAATTAATTTGATTAGTTTTTATCTGGTCAACAATTCTTTTTACTCTTGACATACTCATATGCTCTACATTCATGATTAGTTTTTGAGTAATGATTTGTGTTTGAATTGTATTAATTGCCAAGTTTCGTGTGTGAATTCCATTTGCTCCCTTTGTTCGACCTCGAAATATATTGGAGTAATAAAATTGTATTTATTTTGAATGCTCTTTCGACTGAACTACAACGTAACACTCTTAAACACCGATTCAATGCTCGCAACATTTTGGCACTGTTGCTGGGGAGCAACGTGCAATTCCCTACAATTCTCTGCATTATTTCATTATATTTGAGCATTAACTTGCCCTATTTGCTTTATTGTGATTTTCTGAGGTACTTCAAGAGGAGATCTTCCGCGCAAATCAACCACTCAAGGGTAGGTAACTTCTTTATTCTTCCCTAATCAAACTCCTAATCTTATGAAGACAAAAAGGAAACAATCAGTTAGGAATCACCTGCCTTATTCTTCATAGTAATTATCATTTAAAAGACAAGTTTCCTAATTTGTGAAAATTTTTTCAAATCTCATTGAAGTTGAAGCGATTTTGTTTAGAAATCCTACCCCAAATTTCCTGTGCCTATTAGGGATTACACTCAATTTCTAATCTTCTTGGACTACGCATTTCTTGGTTGAAGTCCAAGGAGAACAATTTTGAAAATCAAAGAGGACTTGGAAATAAAGCCAATTAGGGTTTCTACATTAGGGTTTTGGAGTGCTAATTCACACTTTCCTACATAAAAGGAAACAAGCCCACTTGCATTTATATGCTACCCAAGCCCTTGATTGAAGAGATCTAATCAAGAAAAACCCTAAAATTAGGCTCTAAACTCACTTGAACCCTAAAATCCTTGGACCTAATAACCTGCAAGTCAAATCAAGGACAAGTCTAGGTCTTGACCTAGGAGCTCATTCTACCATCTTTAGGGCAGGTCAGGTAAAGTTGGAGTACATTGTAGGCCAATCAACCTACAAATTAGGTCCCAAGTCAAATCAACTCTAATTAAAGTGAAAATAAAGGCATAAATTAGGACACAAAACTGGTAGACTTAAGAGGTCAAGTTATCCATTCTGGTCTACCTGGACCCTTGATGAGAAGGAAGGTTGGGTGGGGGAAACCCTGTAACTCGTGGGGATGCTCTAGAGTGTAGGGGTCTTTACGAGACTCTCCCTTCCTGGCTGCCCAGGTAATTCTCAGGTAGACGACTTTCTGATCCAAGGGTATCATCAGCCCCGAACCTCTATAGTCATCCAAAAATCTTTGGGTGCCTTGATTGGGTCAACATCACATCCAGTCCCTCATCACTTCTATTTAGAGCACACACACATATTTTCATTGGGAATCTCCTTTAGATCAAATCACTTCATTCTAAACGTGAATTTTGATTCTACATCCTGATTCCACCATCTGATTCAAAAATGCAGCCTGGTTACTTTGGAAAACCATTAAAGAAACCTAAATTACAACGATCCATGAGAGATAGAATGGTTAAGGATGCCCTTAGATTTTATGAAATTGATTACAAAACCTCAAAACCAATTGAAGACATTCAGGTTGATGTACCAACAACAATAACCTTCATCATAAACTGTGCCAATTATTATTAACAGAAGCCATAAAGGGATCAAACCGGGACACTCTCATAACAGGATACATTGAGATAGAAAAATTGCATAACTTTAAATATCTCCAATGCCTGACAAATTATGTACTTTGGGAAAAACACCAAGATGATCTTGAAAAATAGGAAGAGATGATAAAATTGTTGAAACAAGTTATCGATCAAAAATACTCATACATGCTCCAAACAACTAATGACACATCTTAGAGTAATATTGAGAATCAACATGATTTCTTAAATCCCAAGTTTGAGACATAAGGTTGTTGTGGATCCCCAACCTAGATGGAATATGATATGCCTGATCTTTAATTAGGTTGGAAGGTCCCAATTGCAGGAGAACATGATTTGAGCCAGCCTTAGAAAACCAACACCCTGGTTCATCAAGCATAGAATTCCGAGACACCTGTAATAATGAGATTGAATCAGAACCTCTCGAGGGTGTAAATCCCGCCCCTTATTCTAATAAGGTGATCCTCGAAGGCAATTCTGACCTAGATTCTAGTAATTCAACCCACATCCTTAGCCTAGAATCTGGATCTAAATCTTATTGGGATGATTACAAGGCCCCGTATGATGAAGATCAAAGTTTGAATTGAGATTATGATTTTGGGCCTTTATTTGATGAATATCCCTCTCCAACATCCTCAGAGATACAGGTTGACTTTTTGGAAGTCACGCCAATCTACAATAAAGAAATCGAGGAATTGGAAGATTGGGGTTTTGATTGGGCCTTCCCTACAAGACAAACACCTAAGCACAGACCCAATAGGGACACCTTTTTAAGCTCGGAATCTACAAATAGGTTAGACCCAAGTCAGGTAGCTAGGTCTACATCTTGTGATTTATACTATGGTGGAACCTCTAATCTCGAATCAAATTTAGAATTTGATTCTCGCAATTTCTCCAATGATCTCAAATCTTACTATGATTACAGAGAGCCTTTGTTTCCTGATGACTACGAGCTAATCTACGACCTCAGCTCAGATGATTCATTCTTCGACTCTGACTCTGAGGTCCTTAATCTCGAGATCATTGATTTAAATTCAGGTTCTATTGAGATGGAATCATTCCTTTTCGATACTCAGGAATCAAAACCAAAAAATGTCGAGAGTGACTACAACCCAGAATTTGAATCATTTCTTTACTCAGATTTGCTTCATCCAATAAACACTCTTCAGGAATTTACCTTTGAGTTTACTGGCTACTATGAGGACTCTCCAAATGAACCCACCTTTAGCTCTTTTTTAGATGAGTCCTCATACACAATTCTTATTGGTGCCACTTCTTCCACATATACAGAACCGACTCAAACCTGTTTTCAACCCCGACCCGCTATCGGACTCAATTTCTATTATGATTCCCCTCTTATCGAGCCGATTGCAGATGATTCGCCTCCAAATCTTTGTCGAGTTTCAGACATTGATCAGACTATAACACATGCCCCATCCTTCTCTGATCACTTCTATAGGGTTCCTACATGCTCCACTGATTCTTTTTCATTCCAGGATCCCTACTCTGATCAGGCTGATTTGAGTCAGCCAAACCTTAGCTGTATACTTCCATACCCTTTTGAGCTTCACAGCATATGGGGGCTTTCACATCACTTGATCTACATTTATCAACCAACCAGATTGATTGGGTTTAGACTGCATCATCAGCCATTTGATCTAAACAAGCACCTGGTTGGACCAACCAGGCTCTTGATCAAGGTGCTTATTTTATAAAACTCATCTGATTTGCCCACTCTTTTTCTAGACCATCTCCTGCTCGACTGAAGGTGCTGAATTTAGCAATTAACGGGAGGCAACACATCATTCCAAAAGCCCGAGATCCTTCTGATTATCCTTCTGTACTTCATTTTGATTGAACCCTAAGTTTGATTTTAGAATAGTCGATCCCACCTCTGGTACATGTACCCAAGCTTGAAATCATCTACAACAGTCATTCCCACCCGATTATCCTATTCTAATCCCAGAACCCAAACCTATTTTACACCATCTGTTTAAAATGAGGACATTGCAAAACTTAGGCATGAGGGGGTGGTAAAGTGCAAATATACAAAAATCAAAGTTCGGAAGGGTTCTCACAAAAAAAATCTCATATCCCAAAAATACCAAAAAAATAGAAAATTGTGGAAAAGAACAAAAAAATGAGAGGAGAGAAAATTTTGAGGCCATACAAATCTTGAGGAGAGAAAGGGGAGAAGTTAAAAATGTCAAAAAGGAGCATAAGTTGGAAAGAAAAGAAAAAAGA
Organism: Thalassia testudinum; assembly: GCA_037157565.1. Lineage (NCBI taxonomy): Eukaryota > Viridiplantae > Streptophyta > Magnoliopsida > Alismatales > Hydrocharitaceae > Thalassia > Thalassia testudinum. The sequence goes on from JAZHRO010000014.1 coordinate 63,563,777, forward strand.
GATAGTCATTAGTAAGAAAGTAAGGAATTGACTTAGTTCTAGACCATATCAAAAGAAAGAAAATCAAAAGCAAAAAGTGCTAATGAAACACAAAAGAGATTAGTAGGAACGTGGATTTTAGGCCTCTTGGGCTATAATCATAGGCTTAAAAATTCAAGTATCTGCTAGATCTGGTTAGTCCTCAAGAGGTTGGGGAAAATGCGAAGCTTAAGTGTTAGGTCTAAGGCTTAGGGAGTATTCGGCCTCGTTAACTAACCTCTGGTTTGCAGGACTCGGTAACCTAAGCACCCCAATCCACACATAGTCTGGTTCAATGTACATAAGTATCAACATCACACAAATGCATTTAAGTTGTTCTGAAAAAGTCACCTAGATTAGGAACAGCCAATCAACACAAGTTGATTTGGATGAGTTCCCGGTGTGGAGAGGCAGGAAATTCCCCTCGAAGATGCGCAATAACATATCATCTCCTCGGTGCTTGTCTCTTAGGATATTTACATATCCTACTGGGGGCATGTAAGCACCCTGTGCTTATTCAGATGCCATGGCCGGCATTATCCCAAAATGTCGACTGGTAGGGTCTGGATCAACTACAGAACACCATGGGTAGGATTATCTCAAAATCTCGAAAGCCAGGGTTCTGGGTGTTGCCATAGCCAGTGCTATCCCAAAGCATCGATTCCTATGGACCCTTCGAGGATTGATGATGGGGACTAGGAATCAGATACAAACTGTGTTGTGAAGCTAATATGAAGCTAGAAATAAAAAGGAAAAGAGAGAGAAAACTCTCCAAACAAAGAAAATTCCTCTGTCTCTCTCTTACAAAAATGCACTGCAAACTAAACCAAGGCTAAAATATATTACAAGCACGGGTGCTTTAGCCACAGAGTTCAACGAACCTTAAGATAGTTCCTGTGGGCCTTAAAAGCCATCACTGCAGATTGAGGCTAGAGCTGCTCAGGTCCGAATCTTGGTTGGTACTTGAGTACCTCTAGGCCAACTATCGGCATTCTAACCTGATCTACAGAAGAAAGCACACATCACAAGTTTTGAGCATCAAAAGATTGCATGGTCAAGAATCAAAGTTAAAACATTGAAATTTTGCTAAGTGACTAGCAAAAGCTAGGCATGGGGGTATGATGGGAACACCACCATGAGCCATAACTAGCATATTTTGACCCAATAAAGAGAATAAATGCTCCTACATAACCAACTAAAGGTCATAATTCACTACATAACCTTTCTGGGAGAAAAATATGAAACTCATGTTAAAACTGTAATTTTACCAATGTAGTGCAACCACGGGTTTTCTCAAGGGCTAAACAAAGGTCAAAAGGTCTTAATAAGATAACAAGTGGGATGGATTTGACAGAAAAGGGTTTGTGCGAGTTCTGTGAATTAAATGACTTGTTGAAACCCTAAAATAGACCCACTTGATTAAGCAAGGTTCTGGTTATGATAAAATTCACCTAAGCCCTCTAAAAATCATAGAAAAATATTCTCTAGGATTTAGCACCTTCAATTTGGTCAATGGAACCCATCTTGACCTAGAATGGGTTCTCAGACAGATATTTACCCTAATTTTGGTTTTTGCATAAATTTCCAAGTCAACCGTTGTCAAACCTAAAATCTAACTTCATCATTGGATTCCTTAGGTCCAAATTGGGTTTGTACCAAAATTTTGACCTAAGGGGAATTCATCTGGACCTACTTTGCAAAAAGGTCCTATCTGATTTCATTTCTACCCCTAATTTTCAAGAACCCTTACAATCATCCCCCTAGCTTCTTCATCATTTTCACAAATAAGTCTCTCTGCCATTATAGCGGAGGAATCCTACTCCGACGAGCTTTGAAAGGAGGTTTCTCCTTGATTGCTCAGAGATTCCCCTCCAAAATTGGAAGGGAGATTCCCTAAGAAAATCCCTCCAGTATGAACCAAGTTTAATTTCCTAATTCCTTCCCAATCTCTCATGTGAATGCATGAGAGATTTGGGTCTCTTGAAGCTTCCAACTCCGCCAACCATTCCTTGCTTGGAAGCTTGGCTTGCAAGTGCAAATCCCTCTCCAGAGACTTATTTAAGAAGCCCTAGATCCAACTGGATTCCCTTATCTCAAATTTGGGCCGATTCTCCCTACATTCCTCTCTCCCTCGCCGGCCACAATCTCTGCAAGCTCCGGTGGCTTCTCCCTCACACACTCATCACCCAACCACAATACCAATGGTTGGGTTGTCTTCCTCTCCATCCTCCGCATCGTGCAACACTGGCTGACGTCACCTCTACCCCATCTTCGTCGCCGCCTCATCTACGAAGCTTTGTCTTCCCTACGGCCGGCAACCATACCGACATGGGTCCCCTGACCCTTTTTTCCCTTAGAAGTAGGTTTCTAGACTCTCACTCTCTCACACTTTCTTTCCCCCTCTTTATTTCTCAAAACCACCAACCGACGCCATTGACCACTGTCACCTTCTCCACCTTCGGTGATACCTCTGACGAGGTGCTCTTGTCGCTCCGCACCTCCATACACCTCGCCAATCACCCTACAACCTCTGCCTCGACTCCCTAATTATATCCCCTTACTCCAATCACTCCATCAACCACCCAAACACTCCCTCGAGCATACCCACTCACACCCCCACAGTAAGCCCTAGACATGCCACCACAGCCACCATCGCTCCTCGCCGCAACCACCATTCCATTCGCCATGCCTGGGCAACCATGTTGAATGTTCTGATGTGGCCATAAGGCCCTTCTTCTTGATTTCAGGTATCCAGCCACCGGCCACCATTACTGCCAAGCTTGAAGCAAGCTTTAAACTGCTCCAGGTCATGCTCTGCTCCAGGTGAGACCCCCAGGCGGTGCGGATTTGAGGCGTACACACATCTAGGTCTTTGATTGGAGTCAAAGGACTCTATAGCCTCAGTAATTGGAAACCTCATCCTGCTGCTGTGCACGCGGAAGAAGGTGGGACATTTAGTCCTACCTCGGAAGTGGGAAGCTACCTACGTGCACATAAGGGGAAAAAAGTGTCAGAGGCTATTCGCCTCCAACACTGAGGGTGAGGTCCTCCTCTCCCCTCTCACCGAACTTGTTCGCAACATATAACTCGCGGACCTGGCCACAACCCGACTACCCGACCTGTTCACTCCTTGCTCACCACACACGTCAGTGAGCCTGGACCTGGATCTCCGTTAGGTTTGATTACCTGGCTGGTTAAGGGCTTTGGGAGAGCGAAGTTGAAATAGAAAGAGAGAAAGAGAGAAGAGAGCTCCGCAAAGGAAGGGGGGTTTTGCTCTGAGGAGTTTGGCTCCACACTTATCCAATTCAGAGACGAAGAAGAAGAAGAGCAGGTAAGGAAGAAGAAGGAGAGGAGCACCGCAGGGCTTAAGGCAAATCAAAGAAGGAAGGTGGAAGAAGCTGAAGAAGAAGTAAAGGCAAAGAAAGAGAAAAGGAAGAGAAGGCTAAAGACAAAAAGAGAAGAAGAGGAAGAGAAGGCCAAAGGCAAAGAAAGAAGGAAGGAGAAGACAAAGAAAGCTAAGGAAAGAAAGAAGAGAAAGAAGAAGAGGGCTCACAAAGGCAAAGGAAGAAGAAGAAAAGAAGGAAAAGCATTGTAGCTAGAGTCATTTAAGACGTCTGATTTTGCAATCAGACATCTGAATTTATATTTTCTTCTTTAATTAATTTGATTAACTATTATCTGGTATACAATTCTTTTTACTCTTGACATACTCATATGCTCTACATTCTTGATTAGTTTTTGAGTAATGATTCGTTTTCAAATTGCATTAATTACTAAGTTTAGTGTGTGAATTCCATTTTCTCCCTGTGTTCGACCTCGGAATATATTCGAGTAATAAAATTGTATTTGTTTTGAAAGTTATTTCGACTGTACTACAATGCAACACTCTTAAACACCGATTCAGTGCTCTCAACAATAATGAATAGGAAAAGATGCTTGATTGCAGATTGTTTGAGGATTTAAAGGGGATTTATGCTTAATGGCTATAAAAGAATAATTGTTTACTATCTAAATGGAATAGTACTTCTTACTTCTAGATTCTATCATTACTGCAGATTGTTCAAGGATTTAGAAGAGTTAAACACAATGTTATTAAAAGAAAAATCATATGGAAACAACAAAGCTAACCCTTTTAATTTCCATCTATTATTGAAGAAGCGTAAGGATCTTAAGAGTGAAAAAGAAATTTAATGGGACCCTTCATGGAAGGTTTGCAATTACGGATTGTCTGCATTTATTTTAGATAAGCTATTTTGATTCAAACTTTGAAGTATAAACTATTTTGATTTTAGCTGAAATAATCACTTCTTATTATTGACAAAAAAGAAAAAAAAATCACTTCCTATAGTTCAATAAGATTTGACCATAAAATTAGAGTGCCATCCAAGCTTTACTTGCTAGGGGAGCTGATATAATCCAATTAGATTCATCTGGGTGAGCCTTCAAATTCATTTTCCTTAGTCATAATCCTGAAATGTTGGATTGAATGTTGATTAAATTCGAATCATCGGTAAAAAATCTTCATATAAGATTAGCAGTCTATGCTCCAAACTTTTAAGGGCCAACTTAGAGGTGCTCAGCACAATCTAAAGTTTCTTCCACTCTGACCTAATTTGTAGGGGAGACAACAAGGACAAAGAAGCAATCACTAAGTAAAAGAAAATTGAACTAATCCCAAGCATGAAGAAAACTACACTATACATCATTGGAGATTCCACCTGAGAATTTATAAGATGAGATAAGATAGAAATGAAAATATAACCCTTATTAATCCCTAGCCAGCAGAAAAACTATGAACCAAACCTCCAAAAAGTCACGACTGTCAAGGAAACTTTTGAAATAAGAAACAATTCTAGGTCGACTCCACCTTTGGTACTCGTACCAGAGCTTAGAATCATCCGCAATAGTCATCCTGACCCGTTCGCCCACCTGTCTATCCTATTCTAATCTCTAAACCCAAACTAATTTCACACCCTCCAATTTCCAATGAGGACATTACAAAACTTAGGCATGGGGGGTGTTAAAGTGCAAACACACAAAAATTCAAAGTTCTAAAGGGTTCTTACAAAAAATACATAATTCAAAAAGCCAAAAAAATAGAAAAAGAACAAAAAAAATGGAGAAAGGGGAGGAAATTTTGAAAAAAATTAAATGCAAATCATTCTTGAGGAGGAAGAGAAGAGGTGATTTAAATGTTAAAAAGGAGCAACAATTTGAAATAAAAAGAGATAGTCATTAGTAAAAGATTATGGAATCTACCTAGTTTTAAACTAAATCAAAAGAAAGAAATAAAAATCAAAAGTGCTACACAAGCACGAAGATTAGTATGCGTGTTGATCATAGGCCTCTTGGGCTATGTTTAGGCTTAAAAATTCACTTATCTGTTATGATGTGGATAGTCCTCAAGAGGTTAAGGAAAATGCAAAGCTTAAGTATTACTTCTAAGGCTTAGGGATTATTCGACCTCGTTAACTGACCTCTGGTTTGTTGGACTCGGTAACCTAACCACCTTAATCCACACACTGTCTGATTCAGTGTGCTTAATTATCAAAATCACGAAATGCGTTAATTCTATTCTAAAAAGCCACCTAGATTTGGAGCGACTTATCAATACAAGTTGATTTGGATGAGTTCCTAGTGTGGAGAGGAGGGAAATTCCCCTCAAAGATGTGCAATAACATACCGTCTCCTCGGTGCTTGTCTCCTACGATATCTAAATATCCTACTGGGGGTATGTAAGCACCTTATGCTGATTCAGGTGCCACGGGCTAGATTATCTCGAAATGTCGATTGCTAGGGCTTGAATTTAGCTATAGAATGCCATGGGCGGCACTATCCCAAAGTGTCGAAAGCCAGGGTTCTGGGGGTTGCCATGGGTGATGCTATCTCAAGGCATCGAAAGCTAGGACCCTACGAGGATTGATGGTAGGAGCTAAGAATCTGATATAGACCATATTGTAAAGCCAATCCAAAGCTAGAAATAAAGAAGCAAAAGAGTGACAAAACTCTCCAAAAAATGCAAAAATTCTTCTATCTCTCAATTACAAAAACACACTGCAAACTGAACTTGGGCTAACTATGTTTAAAGCACTGGTGCTTTAACCGTGGAGTTCAATGCACCTTAGGTTAGTTCCTATGGGCCTTAGAAACCTTTGCGGCAAACTGAGGCTAAAGTTGGTCAGTCCAGATCTTGGTTGGTACCCGAACTGCACAATGTGCTTACATGCCCCCAATAGGATGGATATCCTAAGAGACAAGCGCCAAGGAGGTAATATGTTATCATCATATCATCAAGGTGAGTATATACTCCACCTCTCATGCGGCAGGAACTCTTCTAATCAAATTGTGTTTTCAATCCTCTCCTAAGTCAAAACTAAGAGATCCAAATTTCTTTTAAGAAACACAAGACCAAGTGTGTGAAATTTGGATGCTTGGGTTACAAGGACTCATAAACCAGAAGGTAGAACAAGACTCCAGGTACTACCCCACCCTTTTAACTCAATCCCTAGCTTTCCTTCCTCAACCTCTTGAGGAATGGTCCACAACTTAACTCCTACTTAAGCTTTTAAGTCCACAAAGGACCATAAAGGTCTAAAGCTAGTAGCTCACTTAGCTTCTAAAGTTCGACCCTAGAATCAACTTAGTTTAACCTAGAGTTTTGATTTGCTTAAGAATGCAGGGCCCAGCCAGTTAAGCTCAATAATTACAATATATATATATAATGCAAATGTATGCAATGCAGAATGCTTTAACTAAATGCATGAATGCACTATGTATAAATGCTATGTATATCCCCAAGTACACCCCCCATGCCTAAAATCTGCAATGTCCCCATTGCATAGAAGGATACTACCTGGGTCAAAGATGGGCTGCCGTTCTTTTGTTAGCAGCTGAGTAGCCAAAGAACCTGCAAATCAGGTTCAAGGATCACAGAAATAGGCCCTAAAAATGAGCAAAGTAATGTTGGCCTAGAAAACAGGTAACCTAGGATGTTGGCGAGCTAATGATGAATCCTAATAGCAAATGCTCACCCAACTAAAATGGGAATGAAATCTTCTCAGGTCACCAGAAGAGGTTCTAAAGGATAAACTAGCATAACAACCTCCAAAGGGGTAGGGGGAGGATGACAAAGATCCTCCAAAAGGAATGGGGAAGGAATGGTGCAGAGATAAACCCCCAATAATAAATCCATACCCGATACTCCATTACAGGAAATATTGGTTTGTTAAGCCCCCCGGTCAGAACAAAAGTGAGCATATCTCTAAGGCAAGGATCATCTAGGGTGTCCAAGTTTCGAGGTTGCGGGATGGCCATAAGATCTAGGTTGGGTTTAACCAGCTCGGTGTCCATCCCTAACACTCTTTCCAAATCCTCAATTGCATCCCTAGCATTCCTTGCACTATCACCAGTATCTTCCTACACTTCATCAGGAGTCAAAATTTTACCGTCAGACATAAGCGAATCAGAGAGTGACTTCGAAACAAATGAAGGCAGGATGGATGCAACAAATATAGGGATTATCCTATCAATGTCATCTCCAGGTTCTTGTTCTTTACTCAAATCTTCCCCGGAGTCTATATGTGAATCCACATAAATCTTAGAAGTTGCTTCCAAATTTTCCATCATTCCATCATGAGGAGAAATATCATCGATGGGTGTGCTAAGGAAACCTAATTTGGTCAAATTTGTGACATCCTCAGGGGCTAACTCTTCAAATAAGACCATAATCTCCCTTAGTGTCACTCCAAATCTTGATGTAGGTTCCTCATATAATTTATCCTTCTCCTTATCATATAATTCATCATATACCGGAGGTCTAGAATCATCTAATATCTTGGTAGACCCCCTAGGGCACTCTATCTGGGGTAAATGGTTTACACTGGTAACATAGGACTCCTCAGATAGGTGAATTTCTTTAGGGTTAGGTTCCCTAAGGGTGGGCTTGAGTTCCATCTCATGATCAAAAGGGAGGGCTGGATTAACAATTTGACTTCGACCCACTTCATAACATGTCACGAAAATACTATCATCTGGGTTGAGGTCTTCCAATGGTACCATCATTCCCTTTTGACTCCAATGTAATTTAGTTGGATAGTCAACCTTATCATCATCTTCCTCAGGTCGCCACCTTTCTTCATCCAATGCATAGCTACTTTCATATGTATCTTCCTCCCACGTAAGGCGTGGACCTCTCAAGGAAGTGTCATCTAACGGAGAGGTTTCAAAATCGATCCTCAAAAAGTAGCTATTCTCTCTTTCATAATCCCCAAAATTTCCCTCCAACTTAAAGTGTACCTCTCCCATGGGAGATGCATCAATTGTAGATGGGTGTACATCATCTTCAATGGGGTAGATTGGGTGGCTAATTTCATCTCTTTCTTGTTGGCCTGCCCTCGAAGATTCTCCTAACAATTCAATCATTTCGTCTTGCATTTTCTGTATTTCCATCTTTAAGGAGGAGAGGTCATTTCTATCAGGAGAGAAGTCAGGCTCAGGCTTATAGTACCCAGGAGTGTCTGTCCAACTATTATAATTATTCAGGGAGGGTGGGTTGGGTATTTCTATGGTTTGTGGGATATTGGGTAAAGCAAATCTCGCTCCTATGTTCTACTCACTGATTTGGGGCTTAACCAGGCCAATACTCCTATAATAGGAGTAAAACGGATCCCAATGATTGTCATTATGTCCATTAAAGGATGGACCATCTCGACGTATGGGATCGAAGAGTGTAGAGTGGGGGTGAGGGTGTGGGCAAGATGTGAAATGATGAAAATCAATGTGGTCCATTCTAATTCACACCTCAATCAGAATTCCCCAAGCAAAACACAATTCAAAAACTACTTTTTAGGTCATTCCCAATTTAGGCTTTTGATTTTAAGTCAGATTGTAGGTGACAATACAATATGTTCAATCAATTTACGCGCTTATTGTCGACTTACGGATCACCTAAGAAGACCTAGTTGGAGCTTAGGTGTTCTTCCCTAAGTCTCAAATTGTAAAGCAACTCCAAAGATGGAAGATCGAGGGATGCAAGTAGGCCTAAGCCTTCCTTTGAAGCTGTGCTTTCGCGGTGCTTCTCAACTACCCCCAAAAATCTATGATAGGGTATCCCCCTCTTTGGAGTAACAAAACCTTTGATCTCAAGTTCTAAACAATTCAAGGAGGGCTCTTGTCCTAGTATTTCGAAACCTAAGGAGTGTATAAACGCATGTCGTGGTGCAAGAGATATAAGTGTGCATACACCATAAAGATTTTTGAATTTTGAATCGCACACCAAGTTTTTTTCTTTTTGAAACCAAAAAGGAAAGATATCATCTTACGATAGCAATCCGTAGAGTTATATTATATAAAAAAGTAAGAGGAACTACAAAACAGATCCCCAGGTATGTATGAGGGACCAGCATTCTCTTACAATTTTTTCATAGTACACCGGTCCCTCCTAAAAAGCCTCGCATTTCTTGCCTTCCACACACACCAGAGAGTGATAGCCATACGCACATGTGGCTTCTCTCTCATGTCAAACCCATGCCAGATGGAATCCCAAGTTGGTAGTGGCTCCTGACAAGTCCTCCAAATAGCATCAGTGACCAGGCAAGATGAGAAGATATGGTCACATTGTCAGTGTGCATCCCACTTAACTAGCATTCATGATGAGTAGCTCCCATCATTCTGTGTCACAGATCACCTGTGATCAGACCATCACTCCTACATAGCCAAAGGAATATTTGTACCTTAAGGGGGATTTTCATAAGCCAAATTTTCTTGTCAATGAAATCGCAGCTCCACCCACTTCCATAATCTAAGATTCTATTGTAGCCACATTGCACAGTGTAAATCCCCTCCCAAATGTATTTATCCTCCACTCCAATCCATGGTCTGAAGCTTTCAAGATCTGATAACAGCTTCCTCCTATCTTCCCACAGCCAGGTGCCCCTCCTGGTGGACTCCTCTTCATTCAAATTCTAACTGCAGCTTCTGCTAGACCAGAATCTGCTAACAGTTCCCTCCTTATCAGATGCCGTAGCAAATGCCCTTGGATAGATCTCCTTTAGGACACCCAGCAAGGACCAACCTTCCTTCCAAAAGCTGAAGGTCCTGCCATCCCCAAGAGCTGGCTGCAGCAGGTGCAAGTGATCAGCCAAAGCTCTGGTTATTGAATTCCAGAATGGTGATGGTCTGCTTGGCTGTAGCCTAGATAGCATATTTTTTGAAGCTCCATAACTGTCCCTGATCAAGGCGGTCCAGGGTTTCAAATCTCCTTGCAAGATCTTAATTGCCTACTTAAACAACAAAGCATCATTGAAGTGTTTCAGAGACTTAACCCCAAGTCCACCCCTGTCCTTTGGTTGGCAAATCTGCTCCCACTTCAGTGGCTGCAAGAATTTGCCCTCATTCTTGGCTCCCCTCCAATAGAACCTTTTTCTCAAAACATCCAACCATTTCTAAATGGAATTAGGGGCTTTAATGATGGAAAAATAGAAAACAGGGATAGAGGTGATCATTGAATTGAGCAAGATAAGTCTTCCACCCTTGGAAAGAAAGCTGCTATGCCATCCATCCAATTTCACTAAAATTTTGTCAAAGAGATAGCTCCAATCTTTTTTCTTCATTCTAGAACATCTCAATGGCAGCCCCAAATATTTAATAGGAAGGTTGAAGCGGGGGGTCCCCAAAACAGTAGCAATAGCACCTTGCTCAGCCTCAGGTAGGCCAAAATAGACCAAACTAGATTTATCCCTATTCAGTCTAAGGCCTGAGAGCTCACCAAAGATGTTGACCATATGACATAAAGCTAGTGCTTCATCCATAGAACCCTCCATAAAAAAAATCATATCATCTGCATATTGAAGAATAGGAGCCACATTACTCCTGCAAGATAAGGAGTACCCTCTAATAAGACCTGCTTCAGCAAGTTTACAAGAATACCAAGCCAAGTTGTCAACTGCCAGGTTGAAAACCATAGGTGTCAGAGGACATCCTTGTCTGATCCCACACTGGGGGTGAATCCAAGCACCACAGGGTTTCCCATTTATCAAAGTGGTGAAAGAGGTAGTTGTGATACACCTTTTCACCCATTGAATCCAAGTAGGGGGAAAACCTCTTCTTTTAAGCACTTCCCAAAGATAGGGCCAACTGATGGTGTCATAAGCTTTGCAGAAATCAACCTTCCATAAAAAAGCTTTACACTTCCTCTTGTGCCAACCACAAGCCATCTCCTAAGCCATGATAAAGGATTCTTGTAGAGATCTGCCAGGAAGGAAGGCTGATTGAATACGGTGGATTAGCTCGTGCAAAACAGGCCTCAATCTATTGGCCAAGACCTTGCTAATCACAAATAGATAGAGTTAGAGAGGGCAATTGGTCTGAACTCCTGAAATGGTTCAGCTCCTGGAGTCTTTGGCAAAAGAAAAAGGAAGGATCTATTGATTCTTTCAAAGCCAAAGTTGCCAATCTCAAATTCTCTAATCACTTCCATCACCTCAGTGCCCACAATATCCTACAACTCTTTGTAGAAGAAAACTTGAATCCCATCAGGACCAGGTGACCCTTCACAATTGAGATCCTTGATGGCCTTCAAGACTTCAGCTTCAGACACAGTAGCAGTTAGGCTGGACCCCAGATTCTATGTAATTCTGGGAATATCACTAGCTGCTATCCTCCAACATCCCCTATCAGTAGCTCTTGAAGACTCCTTGAAGTACCTGACAGCCTCAGCTATAATATCAGAGATGGAGGTAATTCTCTACCCATCTTTAACAATAGATGAGATCAGATTGACCCTTCTCCGAGAGCTGGCAGCCAAGTGGAAGAATTTAGTGTGTGCATCTCCCTCACTTAACCACAGCTACCTTGATCGCTCCCTCCAATCCATCTCCAGCTTCAGGTCTTCTTCAGCCACCACCCCCTACCATTTCCTTCTATCAATAATATTCTGCTCAGACAGCTGAACATTGGCTTCCTTAGCATCCAGTTCCTGAATCTTCATCAAGGCCTCTCTACATCTCTAATGCCTTAGGACAGAAACAACATCACCATATTCCTTTAACATCACTTTCAAAGCTAGAATTTTGGAAGCCAACCTGAAGGTAACCATGCCCTCAACCTGCTGAGCCCTCCACCAACCTGCAAGGATTTCTCTGAATCCCGGTTCCCTCAGCCATGACTTCCTAAATTTGAAGTAGGATCTAGCCAGCACCTGTTACCCATTATCCCAGACCAGCGGAGTATGGTCAGAGAAGGGATGTTCAAGGCCACAAACAAAAGACAATTGGAAGAGGTCCAGTAGCCCAGCATTGCCAAAGAACCTATCAATCTTGGACATGAGACCATTGCCATTCCTCCAAGTGAATTCAGAGCCCGAGGAGGGAAATTCACTCAAGCCTAAAGCTTGGACCATCAGCTGGAAGCCAGTAGCAAAGTTATCCACCACATCATTGGGTCTGTCACTCCCCACCAACACAATTGAAATCCCCTCCGACAAGCTAGACCGCCCCATTCACAAAATCCGCAGCCAAATTCCAATCCTCCCAAAGCTCCTGCCTTCTACTAGGATCACTAGGACCATACACACCTATCACAAAGAAGTCACTGTCCCCCTGACCTTTCTTGAACCTACAAGTTAGTAGGTGCCTAGCCAAAGATGCCTCTTCCAAGCGCAGCACATGCTTCTTCCACTAGATGGCAAAACCCCCAGATCTACCATTAGAATTGATCATCACAATGTCATTTGTAAGACCTGCTTTCATCTCTACCCAAGCCCTGTCAGACTCACTATCAATATGTGCCTCTTGGAGGATGGCATAATCAATCTCCCATTCTCGCAAATATCTAAGCAAAGACGTCCTTCGACTTCTATCGTACAGCCCACGCACATTCCAAGTAAGAATCCTCATTTGGCCGTCTGATCTGTCCCTTTCTTTGCAGCAAAGGCTTTGCTAACCTTCATCACAGCTGCAATGGCACACTCATCAACTTTTTGTGCAGGATTATGTCTTCTCATCCTCAGCTTGTATGGAGGTCTCCCAAGACCAGAGGTAGAAGGAGTCTTAGACTCTAGGTGCAGATCACCAGCCACAGGAGAACCACATTGTATATCAAAGGAATTCACAGGGGGTTTTCCATATCAGAACCAACAGAAGCACTAGCGGGCACAACTTTCAAGTCCTCAGCCACAACTTCATTCATCACTTGTTCCTCCTCCCGTTCTTTAGCCACCACTACAGAATGAGCTTGGATCAAAGGTACCCCACCCCCATCCTCCAAAGTTTTAGACAACACCTCCTCTACCCTCAAGCCCCCAACCCCAACTTCCAGTTCCACACTTTTATTGCGTTCGACCACCATCTCCTGACTTGCACAATTTCTCAGTAAAGAGCCTACTTTGGCTCACAACACCTCAGCATAAGAGGGGAGGTGATGACTCGACTCCACACCCCTGTTTGCCACATGAAACTTCAAGAGTAACATCCAAGAGCTTCCTCCACATCAATGAATCAATTTATCTGGAATAGATCCAACCCTGAAGACATCCACCCTCACCTTCAGAACACTAGCATCTCCTTCAGTCAGACCAATTTCAGCATCCTTTGTCACAGACGCAAACCCAGCAACCATATCTTCCACCACCACCCTAGATCTCAAGTGTAGAGGCAGACCTTTGATTTCAAGAAAACCTGATCTTGGGACAACTCTTTGAGGTGGTCACTCAAGCACGGATCCATCAAAAGGGGATACCAAACGCCACAACACAGACAATCTGCACAAATTACTGGACTGAAAACACAGATGTTCGACGTCCGGCACCCCCACATCAAAGAGCACAAACTGCGAAGGGGAGATAATGGCAATTTTCCAAGCATCAGTCAAGAAGGAAAGAGAGTTTACCAGTTGCCGAGCTCTCTCTAGGGATAGAGTGCTCATCATCACTTCCCCAATCAAGGCCCCATGCAAAACCAATCCTGCCACCTTAATGTCCTCGCTTAGGGGAATCTCCACATCCAGGGTGTGCCCCCTGAAAGTTGACGGGGGGTGGAAGAGGTAGTTGCGCCTCACCCTTATGCTTCCATGGTGAAGTGCGCATCCTGCCCCCAGATCCACCACGAGTTGTCAAACAAGAGTCCCGCTTGTGACCATAGCCATTGCATGCCAAACACAGCACCAGCCGGCGGCACATCGCCGCCAAGTGCCAAGGTGCCAACATCCAAAGCAGATCACTACCCTACAGTTCTATGACCATCCACCATGAGAACCCCTCTTGTCCACAGCCCCACCTCCATTAGCCGCCTGGGTGCCTCACTCTTTCCTTCTCCAAGATCACGAATGCCATATTGACCGCGTGGTTTCACTCAACTTAGTAATTAAGTTAATCTTACTTAATTAAGAGTAGAAGAAGTCACTTTGGTTAACTCGAAGTTATGTCGGTTGTGTAGTATAGGGTCGAATTAGCTTAACATTTTAGGAATTTTTACTGGTTGAGTTCAGGTCGTTCACTGGGAGGTATAATAATTTTCTCCAAATTCACAAATTTTCTTTTATTTCTCTATAAGTTTAGGAGGTATAACTAAGTTGATTTTCAAAACACGAATTTTGCCAAAATATTAATTAAAATGGAGTATCACGCAAAATCGTATAAGAGAACATATTTACTCAAAATGATTTACTTTATTAACAAGTAAACATGTTAGTTTTCTAATTCAATTTCATTCCAAAGAAATTAAGGCAATTAAAAGTTATTCTATTAAAACATGCCTATTTACAATTAAGAACAAAAAGTAATTAAAAATGATGCAGGAAAAGATTTTCTTCAGCCTCTCATCTTCTTCTTTCTTTCTTTTATTTTCTTCTCTCTCTCGAGCTCTCTTTCTTACCTTTCTTCTTTTCTTCCTGTCTTCTCCTGCCTTCTTTTCTTCCCTTAGTCTTCTCATTTTGTGCCTTAGTAGTGCCTTTTCTTTCACACTTCTTAGCGCCTGTTCTTTCTTTCCTTAGCCTTCAGCTTCAATACTTAGCTTAACAACCATCGGCTTCTCTTTCAATTCCCTTAGACTTTTAGCTAAACTGGGTTTTTTTACTTTTTTAACCAAAAATTTATTTTATTTGCGACGAGGCCCTTTCGAAGATAAACAGCACCCTGAGACCAGGGTGGGACCAGACCCTATTTGGTCCTCGCCTAATCTCGATTTGGTTCGTTTTCGATTTATTTCTTATCGGTTCACGATCTCGAGACACTTCTCAACCTGGCCTCCAAGGCCTCTCGCCCTCCCAGGGCACATACTCGCTCATGCCCCCAAGGGCACACACCTGCAGGCACAGAAGCCCGCACACACACACATGCACATGCTCAGATCAGATCGATAACCGGTGCGCCAAGCGCTGACGACTGAAGAGGCCATGCAACAGATTGCTTTTATCCCCATCGCGTTCTCAGAATTCGACGATGTGGGACTAACCAACCCCTTCCAGATCCAACTTCAAACGATCATAACTTTCTACCCAGAGCTCCAAATCGAGTGATTTAAACTTTGTTAGAAAGCTCTAAGATAGATCTACACAATTGCAGGGTCAATTTAAGGTTTTGAAGATGTTTTCCTCTTCAATTTGAAAGATGAAATCAGGGGTTCCTACAGGTTATTTAAACGCCTGGAAGTGAAATTATATCTACAAAGTCCTCAGATGGACTTTTCTCTTTTATTAAAAGGTCTATACAAGTTATACATGTGATTCTGCATCTGTTAGAGTAGTCTTAAGCTCCTAAGACCTTCAGGACCAGCAGAGAAGCCCTTCACTTCTTTGAAATCTTCAGAGTTCAGATCTTCAGACTTAATTATGTGCAACAGACACTTAAGAATGCTTCTAATCAATTTAAACTAATTCTAAGGGTTATAATTAACTCATCTGGGTAGGATTCAAGTTTATATTTCAACAAAATGGTACTGCTGTTGGTTTGGGTTCGAAAGTAACCCAAATTAACAGGACTAAATTCTCAAACTTTTATTCACCTGAGCTCACTTAATTCTCTCTAAAACCATCAAACAAGTTCCCAGAAACAACTTAATTGCATCAATTCCTCAGATTGAACTCAGAAACAAAGTTTCCTCCTCAGGTTTGACTATAAAGGCTCGAGTTTGACTTTCTGTGCAAAGCCCTCTCCCAAGAAATTAAAGCCTCGAAGAGAGTGTCTTCAACATCTAGAACTTATTCAGATCTTCAGGAAGGTGTTCTAACCAACATTTCTAGGGTTACAGGCTAACCGCCTGAACTTGAAAAGGTGTGTGTTCGACATAGCTAATGGAAGGTTGTTACAGTGTTCTAAAGGTTTAAAAGGCTTTAGTGCATTGCACTGAAGCTTCTAGGTTCCTTCAATGCTCTTCAGATCTTTCCTAACAGACTTCTCCAACCCCACCGGAGTTGGAGAAGATGAACTTCAATCTTTGGCTCCAAACACTAAATCTTCAAACAAATATCCTCAAGAATATCCTCAAGTTAATCAATGATCCTCATTATATCATTTTGGAGCTTCACAACAAGTTTCACAGGCTGAAGTACAAATTTAGCTCATCGGAGCTCGCCGGAGCATCGATGAGTCCAGAAAATGTGAAAAGTATGTACAGATTGATTAAACTTGCCATTTTTTGATTTAGAAAAGATTCTGAGGTTGCAAGGAACCTCAGTATCACATTTAATTCCTCATTATTTCTTTAAATGTAAGATTTGATAGTGAAATCATTTCTTTCAAAATTTGATTTGAGATAAGTCAGGACTTGTTTAACCACTCAATTGAGCAGAAAAAATAAGTCAACAAGTAATAGTAGTCATAATTATATAGTTAATTAAGATTTAAATTGTTCCTGAGCCGCCATTGACAACGAGCTCAGGAACTAAATTAAATGTGGTATTAATAGGTATTATAGTGTCGATAAGGGTCCATAAGTGGTGGATAGATGATGAAGAACCCAGTGGAGGTGGAATTAGGTTGATTACTGTCACCATGGATAGTGATAGTAGTCGGTGAAGGTGAAATATGAATTAGGCAATTAGGTGATTCAATTAAGCCATTAAATGATTTAGAAGTGATTATGGAAGATAAAGGAAGGTGGACAGTGATTTGAAAAGATGAAATTAAGTCTTTGGCAAGCTCAAGGAACTCGTCGGAGTTGAAGAAGATGAAACTAAAATCTGAAATTACATCTAATCTAACTAACTAACTACCTAACTAAGCTAGCCTACTCCTACTCCTACTCCTACTTCTAATCTACTGTTACCAGGACGAAGGGGTCAATAGGGTTCCGCCGAAGGTTCATAGCGGATGACGAAATCAGAGGGTGGAAGAAAGATCTCCGGCAGGCGGATTTAAGGTGGATCAGAGGGTTCCTTGGGTCGGCGTCTGTGTCAGAGACGAGGAAGACCACGGTGGATCTCCTCGGCTGATTAAGACGAACGAAGGAAATCGAAAATTGGAATGGAAAGTCACCAGAGTTTTGGACGAATAGCCTATTGAAGTTAGCTACAGTGTTAAAGGAGGGAAGGGAGCCAACTTGAATAAAATTAGAGGTGTGAGGGGGTATTTATAGCAGTTTGCGGTGAAGAGAATGGTAGAGTCTAGCCGAAGACGGAGCTTGAGGAGCTTAACCTCCATCGTCATCTCCGATGACGGTGAGGTTATCTCCCACTGAAAAATAGGATTCTCGGTTAATCCAGGCCGGTGGATGAAGTGGAGGTGGTGAGCGCAAGCTGTAAGAGCTTGGACAACGAAGGATGATGTCGGTAGGGCAGTGGTCACGCGGTGGGGTGACTCTCTGCACCAGCCGTTCATTTGGCTGAAGAAGAAGAAGAGGAGGAGGGTCTTAAATGAAATAAAACTTGAGGACCTGTGTGATAAACAAGGTCCTGTCTGTAATGAAAAGTAAGGACTAAAATGTAAACCCAGGTTTTGAAGGTTTATTTTAACTTAGATCTTTTTCAACTTTTTATATATATTATTAAATAAGGTAAATACTATGTTTACACCTTGAATTTACATTTTTGACCTTTTTAGGTTAACTTATTAGATTAAGTAAAATTACTTAAGTTATTACGTACTTAGTTATACATTATATTTAAGTTACTTATTAATTAAGAGAATGGTTAATAGGATTTTGAGTCAAATTATTATCTAAATTATTAATAATGTTAATTGAATGATAAAATGTCATTTTAAACTTATTTTAAGGTCCTTGATTAAATATCCCTTATTCTATAATTAACCCTTATATATTCATAACCTTAGCTAATTAACTAGGAAGACTAGTTAATTAGGGGTAATTAGAGATCATGATGAGTGTCTCATCATACCCCCAAGCCAAAGATTTGCTAGTCCCTAGCAAAATTAACTAAGATTATGATGATTTAAAGCACTTCGATTTAAATTATTATAAATTGTAACTATGTAGAGGAAAGCCTAGGTTAGAAATTTTTAAGGTTAAATATAAATGATTAATGAATATAGCATATGTGAAAAGTTTCTTACTTATACTTATACTTATAACATTTTCAAAACGCACTTAAAACAATTTGTAAACAAGAATTTTACTCTGAATTAGAATTCTTTAAAAATCTCTTAATCTTTGTAA
The DNA here is from genome assembly GCA_037157565.1 of Thalassia testudinum. Taxonomy (NCBI): domain Eukaryota; kingdom Viridiplantae; phylum Streptophyta; class Magnoliopsida; order Alismatales; family Hydrocharitaceae; genus Thalassia; species Thalassia testudinum. Next base: position 63,582,400 of record JAZHRO010000014.1, read on the forward strand.
CTATTCTTAACACAAATTAGAATATAAAGTGTTTTAAGAAAAACAAAACTTAAGAATTGAGAATTAAATTTTAACTCAAAAACTCAAATAGATTTAAGTCAATCCCTTATTTATGATATTTGACTTTTATCAATATAAGTTTAAGCAAATTAACCAGATACTCATTATTAATCAAACTTAGAGTTGTAAAACTCTAATTTACTAGCCTACAACAATAAAGATTAACTTCTAGACCTACGATTCTGTCAATTCTTCTCCTTTAGCTCTCAACTTAAAATCTTCAAAACCCAATTTCTTAGGCTTTATTGCCCAATACCAAGGTTCAGTAGCTATGATTTTAAAACATCTGTGCTTAGTGAAGAGAATTGTCCTAAAGACATCCAAAGTTGCAAAAATCAAGATCTTAAGACATCACTTTCCAATCCCAATTATTCCAATTCAAGCCTTTGGCTTGGCCTTACTCAGGTTTGGTTACTTTCTCCTCACCAGTTTTCTATCTTGAGGTCAACACTTTTTGTGTATATCTCCCTGGTGGACCACTGGGTCTCTTATTCCTAATATTTTTTTCTCCATATTTTTTTCTTCACTTTTTTCTATAGGTTAGAACACCCATTTGTAGCGAGGTGTTCTTTTTATTTGATGGAAAGAATGGTAGCATCCATTTGTATTGAGATGCTTTTATTTATTTTGGAAAAACTGCATAAGTACCCACTTTTAACAAGGCACTTACCTGCAGGGTGTTTTATTTACTTTTCATTTCTTTTTCTTTCTTTTCCCCCTTCTCATTTTTCTTACTAACATTATTCTCCAAATCCTTTTTCTAGGTGAGTGGCACATCCTTCACCCTTTCAAGAACCGCCCCATGGAAATCCTTAGACTAAAGAGGATTCGGAATTGATCTCTTAACCTCTGTGTTTTCATGGTCTCAGATGTCAACAAGACAATTTTATGTGAGTGAATTTAGATGTTTAGGTTACTTAGCTCTCAAACCAGAGCTTTCACAATAAAGCCCTTTACTCTTAGGTTCTTCAAATTTTTAGTTTCCACCTATAGGATCCGTCAAGACAAAATTTACCAAGTCTAGTTATTATCTCTAGCTTGTAAGTTTTGTAAACTAAAATTCTACCAACTCTCTATTTAATTAACTCTGAATATCTGGCCTTTTACTGAACTTTATGATAAAATCAAATTTTCAAAAAGTAAAAGGATTACTTAGTCTAATTTATTAAAAAGTTTTAATTCAATTCCAAACTTAAGTTTAAATCTTAACACACTTAGTTTCTTAATTCAAGTAAGAATAGAAAAATAAACCTTTAAAAGATTTAAAAGATTCCTAATTCAAATAAAATCTTGTTTTAAAAATTTTAAACACAAAAGTGTGTTTTTAAAAAATGTTTAAAGTAAAATCTAATTAAGAATTGAATGCTCTTAAATATTCTCAATATATATTCTATATACATTTTAAACTTCTAACCTAAAAGAAAATTAAGACCTTAATTATAATATATATATATTCTTCTTCTTTTCTTCCTTACTAATAATGAATATTCCCCTGTTATTATTTTTATGAATTTTCTTTTTCAAAATTTTTTATTTATATATTTTTATTTTTATGAGTATAAGATTTTTGAATTTTTTTATGAATTTTCCAAAAAAACTTTTAAATTTTTATGAAACTTTTGATTTTTCTAAAATTTTTTATCATTTTTGGAATTTTTATTTTTTTGAAATTTCGTGGATATTTAATTTTTATGTGTTTTTTTTAAAAAACCCACACTTAAAATGAAATTTTCACTTCAACACCCCCCCAAGGCAAAATTTTCCAATGTCCTCATTGTAAGAAAGGTGAAAAATATTACACTTCATTTAGTATAGGGTGATGGAAGGAGTCGAAAAGAGGAGATTAAAAATCTCAGTGCGGACGATTTCATGTCGGACCAAAGGTTAGAGTGGTCAGTCGGACTAAATGAAGGTAATCAATATGATATAAAGTGAAATTTTAAAATAAGTGTATAAGAAAATCAAAAAGGGTAAAAACAGAAAACAACTATATACAAGTGGTAAGTTTTACGCCTTCAACTAGGCGTAAACCTTAGTAAAGAACTTCTAAAAAGAATAGGTATACAGTAAAAACAGAGGAGTTATGAAAGAATTAGATCAAAAAAAATTGGAAACAGATTAAACCACCCAATCAAAACTCGTCCTGAAATTTCCTAGAATAGATCTCGCAGATCCAAAATCAGATTCTCGTGAAATCTTAGAAAGATTAGAGTGATTCTCGTGAAAATTAGATCTGATTTAGGTTGAGATGTAGAATGTTAAAGCTTGAGGCAATTTAAAAGATGATTCCACCAAGTTTAGAAGATCAGCAATATCAATTTTGGTTCTCAATAATAGGTGGGTCATTTTGACACAAAATATGTTGTTGATGTGGGTTTGATGGGTTATTTTCAGGTAATACAAAGGACGAGTTATGATTAGAATCAAAGGCCTGATTAATGAAATGGACTTGGCCTTGATTTTGCCTATGATTTGGCATATTCCTAGGATTCGGAATTGGCTGAGATGGAAGAGTACCTAGCTGATGAGACTTATCCAAAAGAGTGCTTTGATTTCATAAATCAGCCAACTCTACCATACATTGCCTATGGATCTCAGCAAGAGCTTCAGCATTTTGTCACTGACTCTCTGACACAACTCTTAAAATCTAGTCTAGCTGTGTATCTCTAATAGGCCTAGAGTAATTCTACATATTCATCGGGCTAGGTCTTAAATGTGATTGCTGAGGAGGCATTGGAGGTGGGTTAAAATGGGTCTGATTCGGATAATTTGGTCTTTGATTTTGATTTGGATCAGCCCAAGAAAATTTTGGGTGGCTTCTCCATCCAGGATTACAGGAATTTGAATAAAGTTTTTGTCTTGGAATATTTTCCTAGATGGCATTTAATCCTAAAAGATATGGCGTGCTTTCTGTAATAGCAAAGGGTAGGGAAAAGGGTGGGTAAGATTGTGGGACAAAGGTCCCTCCTTGGGTTAATGGAGTAGATAGAAAACCCAAGGAAGATGGATCTCTAGAATCCAGATTATTCACAAATTCCCTCCCCGCAGGAATTTGCGAAACAGGTGAATACATGGGATTCGTAGCAAGTAGAGGTATAAGAGTCTTCATTGTGTTTCTAACCTCATCGAGATGCTTTGCTACAATATCTACTTTGTCCAGTTTTTCTGCAATAATCTATAAATCCTTTGAACTGGACGGATTACCGATCTCGTGAATTCCCTTATGCGGATTTTGATAATTCATATTCGCTCCCCATGAAAATTGCAACAATGATGCATTATTGATCGAGTTTTCTACGAACCCTTCAAATAATTCTGAAGTGGATTTTGCGTCGCGATTTAGAAAATTCCCTCCACAAGCGGCATCAACTAGATTGTGAATGCCCTCTTATAAACCATAATAAAAGATATGCATGAGTTGCCAACGAGGGATATCATGATGTGGGCATTTCCTTTCAATTCATGAAAACATTCCTGTAGATTCTTCCCTACAAGGAGGGGGTGACGTAATAAAATGCGAAACAGAATATAAACAATCTCACAAAAAATTCAATCACAAAGTGTGCACAATTATTTTTTGGTGGAAACCCAAACCGAGTGAAAACCACCACCTAACCCTCACAAGTTAGGATTTTTCGATCAACCAAGTTGATCAAATCCACTAAACGAATCACTTAAACGAGGGTCATTCAACCTCAATTACAACCACGCTACAAGTGCGAGGGTAGCGTTCATCAACCCCTTCTCTTCACGAGAAGGATTTTGTCCCACAAAGGAGACGAGAATTCGCAAAGCGAATACCCAACCAAATAACAAAGTAGAATAACAAATATAGTCCTATAGAGCCAACAAAGATTTAAACCTAGCTTCTATAGGAATTAGGAAACTCCCCTTTGCAAGGAGTGCATCGAATCGATGACATGGGTGCGTGAGCCACGCGACGGCGCAACATCGTTCTCGTGAACTACGGTGGGAGAGCGGGTGCGCAAAGGCTTGATGCTCTCAAGATGTAGAACTTGAGCTTGGAGAGCAAGAGCTTTTCTTGGACACAAAAGAGTGTGAAAGTGCATTACTAGGTGTGTCTTGTGTATCTAGGTGTATATTTGTGTGCAAGAGGTTCCTCTCTATTTATAGAGGCCGTAGGAAAGCTTTGGAAGGCTTTGGAAAGCTTCCATAGCCGTTGGGAGCAAAGCCCAAGAGAATCAGGCCGAAATCAAGAGTAATGATTGCACTGGCAGGGTTATCAGACGTCTGATCCTGGCATCAGACATCTAGGAGATCACTTTAAGGCATCTGGGAACAAAGTCAGACGTCTGATTTTAGGCAGGTTTCTTCCTGACTTGAATCAGACCTAAACAGGGTTCTAGTACAAGTCCATCAGACGACATATAGGATGTCTGGCACTATGTCTGGACGTCTGGAAACCTACTTTTTTGTGGGAATGGATTTCCAAGAGAGTGCAACTGCTAGAAAATCTCTCAGAAGAGATTTTGGGGTCAACCAAGGTAAAATGGTCATCTATCAGACATCTGGAAAGACTTAAGGACATCTGATAAGGCTCTATCGATCATATCCTCCAGTGTTTGTTAAGCCAGCCAACGGTTCACTAATTGGACGTCTGGCAAGTCCATCAGACGGCTTATAAGACGTTTGGACTAAGGTCTGGACGTCTGATTTCATCAGACAGAACTAGCTATGTCCAGCCTAGTTGTTATTGGACGTCTGAATCAACAGTCAGACGTCTTAAAACACAATATCAGATGTCTGATTTTGGAATTAGATGTCTGCAAAAGCTATTTGAACCCTATATTGGTTTTCTAAGTTTTCTACAGAAAACCTAAGTATCCTAGGGTTGTGCTGGTGTTCCTAAGACTACTGTAAGGGTACTTTGAGGCTCCTTAACAAGAATCTAAGTAACAAAAATAAAGAGCAACAAAAGAAACGAAAAATACAAAGAGTACAAGAGAAGGAAATCTATCCTATTCTTCATCTCCTTCCTTCTTCAAGCCATCGCTCCTCATGAATCTCCTCTGTTCTCCATCAAGCTCCTCCAATCCATCCTGGATGCGAGCTCGAACTCCTTCTAATCACGTCTCCATTTGCAATTGACCTGAAATCTAAGACTCCAAGTGCAAATGTTAAATGACACGTGTTTTGTTATCATCAAAATAAATGATCGTGGTGCTCTGGCACCAACAATCTCTCCCTTTTTAATGATTAAAAGCTTTAAATAATAATGCAAAAAATCCTCCCCCTTTTTGACATTATCAAAAAGGTTTGATTGATTTTAAATTTCCTATAACTCACCCTTAAAACATGATCTTCTATGAATTTCTTTTAACAAGAGTAATGTCCTCCCGCTTTTCGTAACAACAAGATAGCTATTATTTTTCTCCCCCTTACTAAAGGAAATTTAGCTAACTTGCATCTCCCCCTTAAACATTGACAATTAGCTCACAATTTTTTAACTCCCCCTATCTAAATGCTTATGATAAAAAGATAGGGTAAATAATTTTTACCTCACCTACCATGGCCAATAAAATGGTCCAAATGGTGGAGGTGGATGCCACATAGGATGGGGCTCCCATCCGTAGCTTGGAGGCCCGAGCATTGGCACCGGTCTACAGTCTGGTGGTCGACGTGCGGCGGGTTGTTTGGTTGTTCGTCGTCTCATCGGTCTTCTCCTCCTTGGTCTACTCCTTGGTCCTCCCAATTCGAGTTGACCAGCCTTGAGTTTGTAGGTCAAGTCCTTTGTGTTGTAGTTATCCCTGAACCCTACAAAACAAGATTCCAATTCTTTCTTTGGTATCCAAGTGAGCTTGGATCTGGATCTGTTAGCTGGTCTCTTTGACAGAGATCCTTTCTCAACCTTAGGGCTATAAAAATTATCTACTTTGTTGATTAATTTGTTAGAGTTTTCCCTAAAACATGCAATTTCTTTTTCTATAATATGCATCTTACTCTTTAAATCAGAAATTTCTAATTTTAAATTATCATTTTCTTCAATCAATTTAGTATTTTCATTAATTAGGTTTCTATTTTCTAGAAACAAATTTTCATTTTCAGAAGTGTTAGAACTAGGGCTTATTTCTAGGTCCTTAAGTTTATTTTCTGGACTTTCATTTTCAGATTTAAGAAAACTAAGATTCTTTTTTATGCTTTTGTTTTCTGTTTTTAGTTATTTACTAAGCTCATACAACTCATTAAAAGCATCTTGTAAATTTGAGTTTACCTCATTGTTGTTGTTGTCGTTGTCATTATCCGTGATGGCCAAGAATCCAAGGCACGCGGTTTCCTTCTTCTCGAGATCTTCTTCTGAGCTCGTCTCCTCATGAGTGCCTTCCAACCTCCTCCATATCTCGTGGCCGGTGGTACACTCTTGGATTCGTTCGAATTCCTTCGGACTCAACGCGCAATACAGGGCATTCATTGCCTTTGCGTTGAGTGAAAACTCTCGAATCTGCAACTGTGAGTAGCCTCCTTGGGGTCGCTTCGGGATCTCGTATGGGGTTTCGCAACATCCCCATATCTCAAACTCAGTGGCTTGGAGCCAAGTCTTCATCCTCAACTTCCAATATCCGAAGTCCCTCCCGTCGAAATAGGGTGGTCGGACGATGGACTGCCCTTCGGAGATTCTAATTGTGGCTATGCTCCCCTCCATGATCTTCTTGCCGGGTGTTACTCCGATCTCGCAAGAACCTACTCTGATACCAATTGTAGATTCTTCCCTACCAAGAGGGGGTGACGTAATAAAATGGGGAATAGAATATAAACAATCTCACAAAAAATTCAATCACACAATGTGCACAATTATTTTTAGGTGGAAACCCAAACCAGGTGAAAACCACCACCTAACCCTCTCAAGTTAGGATTTTTCGATCAACCAAGTTGATCAAATCCACTAAACGAATCACTTAAATGAGGGTGATTCAACCTCAATTACAACCACGCTACAAGTGCGAGGGTACCATTCCTCAACCCCTTCTCCTCACGAGAAGGATTTTGTCCCACGAAGGAGACGGGAATTCGCAAAGCGAATACCCAACCAATTAACAAAGTAAAATAACAAATATAGTCCTATAGAGCCAACAAAGATTTAAACCTAGCTTCTATAGGAATTAGGAAACTCCCCTTTACAAGGAGTGCGTCGAGTCGATGACACGGGTGAATGAGCCACGCAACGGCGCAACGTCGCTCTCGTGAACTATGGTGGGAGAGCAGGTGTGCAAAGGCTTGATGCTCTCAAGATGTAGAACTTGAGCTTGGAGAGCAAATGCTTTTCTTGGAAACAAAAGAGTGTGAAAGTGTATTACTAGGTGCGTCTTGTGTATATAGGTGTATATTTGTGTGCAAGAGGTTCCTCTCTATTTATAGAGGCCTTAGGAAAGCTTTGGAAGGCTTTGGAAAGCTTCCATAGTCGTTGGGAGCAAAGCCCAAGAGAATCAGGCCAAAATCAGGAACAATGATTGCACTGACAGGGATATTAGACATCTGATCCTAGCATCAGACGTCTGGGAGATCACTTTAAGACATCTGGGAATAAAGTCGGACGTTTGATTTTAGGCAGGTTTCTTCCTGACTTGAATCAGATCTAAGCAGGGTTCTAGTGTAAGTCCATCAGACGACATATAGGATGTTTGGCACTATGTCTGGACGTCTGGAAACCTACTTTTTTGTGGGAATGGATTTCCAAGAGAGTGCAACTGCTAGAAAATCTCTCAGAAGAGATTTTGGGGCCAACCAAGGTAAAACGGTCATCTATCAGACATCTGGAAAGACTTAAGGACGTCTGATAAGGCTCTAACGGTCATATCCTCCAGTGTTTGTTAAGCCAGGCAACGGTCCACTAATTGGACGTCTGGCAAGTCCATCAAACATCCTATAAGACGTCTGGACTAAGGTCTGGACGTTTGATTTCATCAGACAGAACTAGCTAAGTCTAGCCTAATTGTTATTGGACGTCTGAATCAACAGTCAGATGTCTTAAAATACATTATCAAACGTCTGATTTTGGAATTAGACGTCAGGAAAAGCTGTTTGAACCCTATATTGGTTTTCCAAGTTCTCTACAGAAAACCTAAGTATCGTAGGGTTGTGCTGGTGTTCCTAGGACTGCTGTAAGGGTACTTTGAGGCTCTTTAACAAGAATCTAAGTAACAAAAATAAAGAGCAACAAAAGAAACGAAAAATACAAAGAGTACAAGAGAAGGAAATCTATCCTATTCTTCATCTCCTTCCTTCTTCAAGCCATCGCTCCTCGCGAATCTCCTCTGTTCTCCATCAAGCTCCTCCAATCCATCCTGGATGCGAGCTCGAACTCCGTCTAATCACGTCTCCATTTGCAATTGACCTGAAATCTAAGACTCCAAGTGCAAATGTTAAATGACACGTGTTTTGTTATCATCAAAACAAATGACCATGGTGCTCTGGCACCAAAAATTCCCTTGCTTCATGAATTGGTTCTCCTTGATTTTGATTGAAAGTAGTAATAGCTCACCTTAAAGCATTGGTTCGACCAATAGGAAAAAATTTCTTCAAAAATGCAGATTCAAGTTCAGCCCAAGTTGAGATTGGTCTTGCTATAGTTCTATACCAATAAGCTGCTTTATCTTTAAGGCTAAAAGAGAACATTTTCCTTAGTAGGATTTCCTTATTTTGATTTCGAGGACCAAGAGTTTGAGATAAATTTTTAAGAACTTCTATGTGTTGAAATGGATCCTCGGATGCAAATCTGTGAAAGTGGGGGATTAAACCTATAATATCTGGCTTTAGTTCTAAATCATTCTCCCCAATAGGAAGCCTAACATTAGGCTCTACTTGTGCATTGGATGGGTTATAATAATCTCTAAGTAGAGGCCTTGGATGATTGATCGGTAAATCAGGATTTTCCAAACCCACCTCAGGTCGAGGTGAAGAACGGGTTTGAAGAGTTTGTAAATTATTTAAGGCTACTGTTAATAAATTGATTTGTCTTGTTTTCTCTAGCATCCTAAGGTTCTGGTTTAGGAGCACCTCATGAACATCAAAAGGTGGCATCTCCCCCTGACCAGAAGAAGAAGGGATCTCGGGATTAAGATTCTGCATTTGATCCAAAGAAGTACATGGATCAGACGGGAAAACCATTGGTTGCTTATCTGCAATCGGCCTAGGATCACATGTCAATGGCGGTGCAAGAGGCGGATGCACGGATTGCCTCCCGTCCATAAATGGAAAATAATGTGCAAAGGCACATGCACACCACTGATAAGAAAACAGCGACAAAAAACCTGCAAAACAGCGTAAAAGATGCGGGTTTTGCTCTTCTTTCAAAGGAAAGAAGAAATTCCTAAGATACGCAAAGTAATTTTACGCAAACAAATAGAGTAACAATATCAAAATACGCATCCTAATTCGTGTCTATGCTGGTGCATACCTTAAAGATCAAAGGTCTAAGGTCTAGGATCGAGACCACTCACTACTGGCTCCCCGGGGCTCTAGTAGTGGGACAGACTTGTTGATCTTCGGCCAAAGCCCTAAGAGGTGCAAAGAGGAGAGATAGAAAAATAGACTTGTGTGACTCTAGTGATCGCGCTGTAAGAGCGATAGCATGTAACAGACGATAGCGATATAAAAACTCGCATGCATTCTGCAAACAGATTTAAGTCACAAATTTTACTTCCTCTTTTTAATTCATCCTTTTCAAAAATATATCAATTAAACTACAATGGCCGCTTTTTAAATATTTTCAAACAAAAATATGTGGTCTTTTTAAATCTCAGAGGACAGGGATCTACGCGGGTTTTCTCGTGTTTTCCAACTGATACGAGAAAAACAGTTTAAAAATTTCCCGAGTCAGATCGCTCTAATACTAGCAGGAAATGCATTCCTAAGAGTGTATGCCTATGTATATGCTGCTGCTAGTCAGAAAAAGTTGTATTTTTGTATTTTTTTTAAATCCAACAAAACAAAAGAATAAGAAATACTCACAAAAACAAAAACAGTAAAACTAATTCTCGCCTTCTCTTGAGATCACCCGTGAAGGTAAACCTAAAAAGAAGATAGAAAATAAAAACAAAAATAAAACAAAACACACTAATTAGAACAAAAGTTAGTAAAAACAAAAATATATTTACAAAATACCTCCAAATTAAACAATTAACCCTTTTAAATTTTAGTGAGTCAAAATATTACCTCCCCAGCAACGGTGCCATTAAAATAGTACTTAGACGAAGTAATGCCAGGGAATATTTTGATGAGTGGATCAAAATATTACCTCCCCAGCAACGGTGCCATTAAAATGACCACGTCGTTTCACACAACTCAGTAATTAAGTTAATCTTAATTAAGAGTAGAAGAAGTCACTTAGGTTAACTCGAAGTTATGTCGGTTGTGCAGTATAGGGTCTAATTAACCTAACATTTTAGAAATTTTTACTAGTTGAGTCCAGGTCGTTCACTGGGAGGTATAATAATTTTCTCCAAATTCACCAATTTTCTTTTATTTCTCTCTAAGTTTAGGAGGTATAACTAGGTTGATTTTTAAAACATGAATTTTGCCAAAATATTAATTAAAATGGAGTAACATGCAAAATCCCATAAGAGAACATATTTACTCAAAATGATCTACTTTATTAACAAGTAAACATATTAGTTTTCTAATTCAATTTCATTCCAAAGAAATTAAGGCAATTAAAAATTATTGTATTAAAACATGCCTTTTTACAATTAAGAACAAAAAGTAATTAAAAATGATGCAAGAAAAGATTTTCTTCAGCCTCTCATCTTCTTCTTTCTTTCTTTTATTTCCTTCTCTCTCTCGAGCTCTCTTTCTTACCTTTCTTCTTTTCTTCCTATCCTCTCCTGCCTTCTTTTCTTCCTTTAGTCTTCTCCTTTTGTTCCTTAGTAGAGCCTTTTCTTTCACACTCCTTAGCGCCTTTCCTTAGCCTTCATCTTCAACACTTAGCCTAATAACCATCAGCTTCTCTTTCAATTCCCTTAGATTTTCAGCTGAATCGAGTTTTTTTTACTTTTTTAACCAAAATTTATTTTATTTACGGTAAGGCCCTTTCGAGGATACACAACACCCTTAGACCAGGGTGGGACCAGACCCTACTCAGTCCTCGCCTAATCTCAATTAGGTTCATTTTCAGTTTATTTCTTATCGGTTCACGATCTCGAGACACTTCGGCTCAACCTGGCCTCCAAGGCCTCTCGCCCTCCCAGGGCACGTACTCGTTCACGCCCCCAAGGGCACACACCCGCAGGCACATAAGCCCGCACACACACACACATGCACATGCTCAGATCAGATCGGTAACCGGTGCCCCGAGTACTGACGACTGAAGAGGCCATGCAACAAATTGCTTTTATCCCCATGCGCACTCTCAGAATCCGACGATGTGGGACTAGCTAACCCCTTCCAGACCCAACTTCAAATCATCATAACTTTCTACCCACAGCTCCAAATCGAGTGATTTAAAGTTTGTTAGAAAGCTCTAAGATAGATCTACACAATTGCAGGGTCAATTTAAGGTTTTGAGGATGTTTTCCTCTTCAATTTGAAAGATGAAATCAGGGGTTCCTACGGGTTATTTAAATGCTTGGAAGTGAAATTATATCTACAGAGTCCTCAGATGGACTTTTCCCTTTTATTAAAAGGTCTATACAAGTTATACATGTGACTCCGCATCTGTTAGAGTAGTCTTTAAGCTCCTAAGACCTTCAGGACCAGTAGAGAAGCTCTTCACTTCTCTGAAAGCTTCAAAGTTCAGATCTTCAGACTTCATTATGTGCAACAGACATTTAAGAATGCTTCCAATCAATTTGAACTAATTCTAAGGGTTATAATTAACTCATCTGGGCAAGATTCAAGTTTATATTTCAACAAAATGGCACTGCTATTCGTTTGGGTTCGAAAGTAACCCAAATTAATAGGACTAAATTCTAAAACATTTATTCACTTGAGCTCACTTAATTCTCTCTAAAACCATCAAACAAGTTCCTAGAAACAACTTAATTGCATCAATTCCTTAGATTGAACTCAGAAACAAAGTTTCCTCCTTAGCTTTGATTATAAAGGCTCAAGTTTGACTTTCTGTTCAAAGCCTTTTCCCAAGAAATTAAAGCCTCGAAGAGAGTGTCTACAACATCCAGAACTTATGCGGATCTTCAAGAAGGTGTTCTGACCAACATTTCTAGGGTTACAGGCTCGCCGCCTGAACTTGAAAAGGTGTGTGTTCGACAGAGCTAATGGAAGGTTGTTACAGTGTTCTAAAGATTTAAACGACTTCAGTGCAATGCACTGAAGCTTCTAGGTTCCTTCAATGCTCTTCAGATCTTTCCTAACAGACTTCTCCAACTCCACCGGAGTTGGAGAAGATGAACTTCAATCTTTGGCTCCAAACACTAAATCTTCAAAACAAATATCCTCAAGTTAATCAGTGATCCTCATTATATCATTCTGGAGCTTCACAACAAGTTTCACAAGCTGAAGTACAAATTTGGCTCGTTGGAGCTCGCCGGAGCTCCGGCGAGTCCAGAAGATATGAAAAGTATGTACAGATTGATTAAACTTACTTTTTTTTATTTCGAAATGATTCTGAGGTTGCAAGGAACCTCAGTGTCACATTTAATTCCTCATTATTTCTTTAAATGTAAGATTTGACAGTGAAATCATTTCTTTAAAAATTTGATTTGAGATAAGCTCAGGACTTGTTTAACCACTCAATTGAGCAGAAAAAGTAAGTCAGCAATTAATAGTAGTCATAATTATATAGTTAATTTAAGATTTAAATTGTTCCTGAGCTGCCATTGACAGCGAGCTCAGGAACTAAATTAAATGTGGTATTAATAGGTATTATAGTGTCGATTAGGGTCCATAAGTGGTGGATAGATGATGAAGAACCCAGTGGAGGTGGAATTAGGTTGATTACTGTCACCATGGACAGTGATAGTAGTCGATGAAGGTGAAATATGAATTAGGCGATTAGGTGATTCAATTAAGCGATTATATGATTTAGAAGTGATTATGGAAGATAAAGGAAGGTGGACAGTGATTTCAAAAGATGAAATTAAGTCTCTGGAGAGCTCAAGGAACTCGTTGGAGTCGAGGAAGATGAAACTAAAATCTCAAATTAAATCTAATCTAACTAACTAACTACCTAACTAAGCTAGCCTACTCCTACTCCTACTCCTACTCCTAATCTACTGTTACCTTTAAGAAGGGGTCAATAGGGTTCCACTGAAGGTTCATAGCGGATGACGAAATCAGAGGGTGGAAGAAAGATCTCTGGAAGGCGGATTTGAGGTGGAGCAGAGGGTTCCTTCGGTTGGCGCCTGTGTCAGAGACGCGGAAGACCACGACGGATCTCCTCGGCTCATTAAGACGGACGGAGGAAGTCAGAAATTGGAATGGGAAGTCACTGGAGTTTTGGAGGAATAGCCTGTTGAAGTTAGCTACAGTGTTAGAGGAGGGAAGGGAGCCAACTTGAATAAAATCAAAGGTGTGAGGGGTATTTATAGCTGTTTGCGGTGAAGAGAATGGCAGGGTATGGCCGAAGAAGGAGCTTGAGGAGCCTAACCTCCGTCGTCGTCTCCAACGACGATGAGGTTATCTCCCATTGAAAAATAGTATTCTCGGTTAATCCAGACCGATGGATGAAGTGGAGGTGGCGAGCGCAAGCTGCAAGAGCTTGGACAAAGAAGGATGATGTCGTCAGGGCAGTAATCGCGTCGTGGGGTGACTCTCTACCTCCAGCCGTTCATTCGGCTGAAGAAAAAGAAGAAGAAGATGATGAAGAGGGACTTAAATGAAATAAAACCTACGGACCTTTGTGGGAAATAAGGACCCGACTGTAATGAAAAGTAAGGACTAAAATGTAAACCTTTGAAGGACCCGACCTTTGAAGGTTTATTTTGACTTAGATCTTTTTCAATTTTTTATATATGTTAGTAAATAAGGTAAATATTATGTTTACACCTTGAATTTACATTTTTGACCTTTTTAGGTTAATTTATTAGATTAAGTAAAATTACTTAAGTTATTACATACTTAGGTATACATTATATTTAAGTTACTTAACTTATTAATTAAGAGAATGATTAATAGGATTTCGAGTCCAATTATTATTTAAATTATTAATAATGTTAATTGAATGATAAAATGTAATTTTTAACTTATTTTAAGGTCCTTGATTAAATATCCCTTATTCTATAATCAACCCTTATATATTCATAACCTTAGCTAATTAACTAGGAAGACTAGTTAATTAGGGGTAATTAGAGATCATGATGAGTGTCTCATCACATATCGCCCATCCATCAGAACCGATGGTGTGGCCGCCAGGCCCCCTCAGGCGGCCCGCCATCCTTGCTTGAGTTTCCTGCCCAAAATAGAATTCAAAATTTTTCAAGAAGTCCAGAAAATCGCACACCAAGTTTGAAAATCAAATCCTTGGTTTTTAAAATGTCCCTCCTTTAATTAGTCCTTTTTCCAGAAAATATGTGACCACCTGTTAGATCTATTCAATACAGAGTAGGTGGTCTGGAAATTAATCCAAATGCATTTGCGTGATAGGTAGAAATGCAAAGTTAGAAGTGCATACCTCATTCTAGCATACTTCATGCAATATGCAAGACAAGAATTAGATCTAGATGCTACTCATTCAGTTCTAAATGATTCGACCTAAGCGCAAGCAGCTTCTAGCGGGTAGCTCGTGTTTCTATTTTAGTTTTTTTTTTTTAGCTACTTATGCACAAGAATATTAAAGGTAAATAATCCACAAAATAAATTAAAAACCTAAATCTAAAGAAAATGGAACAGGCTCCCAAAAATTACCCAACACGGGCCTAAAACAAAATCAGGGAACAAACCCCTCAACTGTACCCCAGAACAAGGGTTTCAAACCAATTGTGCAATGAAAAATTAAGTCTAAAGTCTTAATCCTACTCTAATCAAATCAGTGACTAAATGTGCAGAGATGATCATCACGTCGTCTTCCTTCCCCTCCTAGCAATCTAGTTCCTTGCAAGGTAGCTCGAACAATTTCTCCATTGGCAATGACAAGGGTCGCCTCTCACGATGACTGGCGTGATTGAGAGTCGTAGAATGTGTGTCGCAAATTGTTGCACTCGCATCAGAAAAAAAAATCTAGAATTAAATATGATTCAAAATTTAAATCAATGTGAACAAATGAATGAATGAATGAGATTTAATTAAGCCTATTGCCTCCTCGGCAATGGCGCCATTTGATAAGATGATTTTTGCTTTAGAATAATGTATTAAGATGATTTATCGTTGTAGGATTAAAGTGGTGGAAAATAGCTTAACAAAATAATTAACAAAAAAATTAAACCACTCACAGGAGAGTAGGTCATGTCCACAGGGAGGCAATGATGCAATAAAATCACGAATATTTTTTTTCATATTCGTTCAATCAAGTGTGAAATCCATTGTCAAAACCATAGTCAAAAGGAGATATACAACAACTTGAAAATGTAAGGGTATATGTACAATTTTTCCTCACTGAAATATTCAATAAATATGTGATGAATCTATGTAATTTCCAATTGACATGCATTTGAGAGAATTTGTGCACATCTTAATCCAAAACCAATCTCAAAAGATGTGAATAACAAAAGCCGCGCAATTATAAGAAAGAATGAGTATGAAGTCGCAATTACACCATAATAAAATAATCATAAATCAAAGTCATTTTCATGGCAATGGAATGAAATGTAATTATTAATTGAGGTTCAAACAGAGGATTCTACCTCTCTCCTCCTCGCGCATGGGAGAGAGGATTGTTCGAAGAAATCTTCTGGACGTAGATTAGCTTAAGCGAGGGCTCCACAACGGTGGCAGCAGCAAGTTGCGAGATGGCCGAAGCCAGCCTGCCAGAGGAAAGAAGTGGCAAAGGTGGAGGAGGCTGCTGCTGGCCGCGCATGTTGCAGGCGCAAGGAGGCGTGGGTGCATGGTCACGCAGGCGCACTGCAGGCCACTTGGGCACGTAGGGTCTTGTGGCTGTGCGGCTGCAAGCACTGCAGTGGGCGATGCGCGGGCACTGCAGCGAGGGCAGGTGGAGGTGAAGGCGGGGGTACTGCAGGTGCAAGGCGAGGATGCGCTGGAGAATGTGCACTAGGAAAGGGCGCGTGGTGGAGTTTGATGGCACCAGCTACAAGTGCTGTAAGGAGGTGCGAGGCAGTCTGAAGCGGGGGTGCTAGGTGGTTGTAGGTACTGCTGGAGGGCATGCTGCAGGACACAAGGGTGCGCGGGTGCAGTCTGATGGAGCAGGGGGCTACTGGCGCACGAGTAGTGGCCAACGCATGGGCTGAGGTGAGGGCACGCGGAGGGCAAGCGCATGTGGCAGGGTTGAGGAGCGAGCAGGAGGAGTTGCAACTCTTTTTGCTGCAGCAGGTGTGGTGAGGTTTTTGGGTTCTTTTTGGTGGAGTGGAGGAAAAATAGAGAATGGGGAAGAAGATGGAGGTGGATGCTGGTGATGGTTGATGACGGTGGTAACAAGTCATGCATCAGTAGATGCACTCACAGTAGGCAAGCTTCAAGGAGCTCCTGCATGGTGGTGATCAAGTCCATCCTCTTGGTGTGGCGGTCTATCACCCCACTGGCCCACACTATGATGGAGCTTGGTCGTGGAGGCCCATGGTGGTGGAATGGGTGGTGGCCTCCCCCTCAACGGCAGGTCTTCCTTCTCTTTTGTAGCCACGGCCACATAGATTTGAAATTCAAAACACCGTAGAATCAATGTGATGCGTAGGAGGAGGAGGAAGAGATGGAGGAGTTACCTATGCAAAGGAGAAGAATAAAAGAATAAAATAACTAGGGTTATTTATACATAACTCCTTAACTTCTATCTTAATTAAAATAGTGCACCTAATTAATTAACTAATGAAATGTATGCAACCCTAGGTTAATTCTAAGTGCATGAATTATGTACTTAAGCTAAAGATATGAATTAATTTATTTACATCGTAATGTATGCTATCTAAATGTTAAAATTAACTTAATGTCTAGACATTTACATACTTAAATAGCCCACAAATATGGGATAATCAGTTATGGTCATGATAAAATTCACATAAACCCTCTAAAAATCATATAAAAATATTCTCTAGGGTTTCGTACCCTCAATTTGACCATTGCAACCCAATTTGACCTAAAATAGAGTCTCAGACAAACTATTACCCTAATTTGAGTTTTTGCATAAATTACGTAGTAAAACTAGGTCAAAACCTACTTCACCATTGGATTCCTTAGGTTCAAATTGGGTTTGTAGAAAAATTTGGACCCAATCTGATATCATTTCCACCTAGTTTGCATTTTAGTCCAAGTCTGACTCTAAATCTCCCAAATAACCCCTTAACATTTGAATTTATTACAAAAAGCCCTTATCTTTTTCATCATCTTTACAGAAATCTCCCCACCGCCTCCATGTCCTACTCCTACAAATCCGACAACCTTCAATCAGAGTTTTCTCCCTGATTTCACACTCAATCTCTTACAAATTTTCAAGGGAGACTCCTAAGAAATTTCTCTACAAATCAAACCTATTCCTAGGCTCCAATTCTTTCCCAATCTCTCATGCAAACACATGAGAGATGTGGGTATCATTCTCCGGCAAGCCTTCCAAGCTTGGAAACTTGGTCTCCAAGCCTTAAACCTTTTCCCATGGCCTATATAAGGTCCCACGATGCCTAACCTTACTCCTCAGCTAGGTTTTGGCCCGAAAGCCCTCTTCAAACTCCTTCCCCAGCCATCTCCACCCTAGCTCCGGTGATCTCCTCCCTCAGTCGCTCTCCGACATCCCAATGACCAAATTAGGAGTGCCATCATCATCGTCTCCTTCATCTGCACCTGGTGTGTCAAAGCCAGGGCCATCCTCCCCTCTCTTCCTCGCCGTCCACCTCTCCGAAGAAGTTCTCTTCCATGACACTGGCCAATCAAAGTTGGCGACCTCCTACCCCTTTCGTCTGATTAGCTTAGGTTAGATTAGCTCCTTATAGCTTGTAGGTTAGTTTCCTACCCAAAAATCCCAAAAAGAACCCCTTCAATCCAGTAATCACTCTCGACTTCTCTGCCACCGACCACTACTCCGGTGAGGCACCCCCATCGCTACACCCATGCACATGCCTCGCCACCAACTCCACAGGCTCTGCCATCACATGGAAGGCAAAAGCCCTTATCTATTTCTCCGATTCGTGACTTCATGACTCTCCCGAACTCCACCCTCACTACACTAACTCACCGAGGTCGTACAACCTCCACGCACACACACACGAAACGCTACATCCTCCACCATGTTCGCCGTCACACGGTGAAGCTACTTAACCATATAACAAAGCCGTGAGGCCTTTTTCTTGAGTTTCAGGTGCCAGGATGAGCCCACAATTAGTAGTCAAGCTTCAAGCTTGCTTGAATCGTTCTCCAGTTGCTACAAGTTCCAAGAACCACACCCAGGTCACGCGGAAATAATGCTGGAAGCAATCCGATCGGCCAATCCACGACATTGACCATGTTGGTCACTTCAATTGAGTGAAAAATCACCTGAAGCTGCTGACAAGAGGCATTTCTCGCATGTGTTTTGAAAATAGAGATCTCATTGTAAAATAGTGTGAGAAAACGCTCATCGAAAATAATTATAAAGATAACGAGACTTGAGTCCTGGTTGTTCGTCTCTAGGAGGCATTTATGGAAATGTAAATTTGAAATCGATCTCGCTCGCTCTGCTTATTCAAAATGACATGTCGATTTATGCTAAGTTCGTATTGGTGAATGACATGCTATTGCCAGAATATCAGAAATTCAAAACATGCAACTTTAATCACACCAAAAGATGATAAGCAAGCACATGGTGATTTTCAAAATATATATATATAAAGATCATGATAACAGAGTTGTAGAGCAGCAATAGCGGAATGCTTGTACAGGGAATGTAGAAATTAACAGCTAATAGAAAACGACTGCATACATGAATCTACGAGGGATTATGCATGCATCATTAAGGGAGAAGTAAGGAGCTACACTACTAAGCAGTAATAAAAGCAATAAATCTATGAAGAACTATAATCTAATCTAGCACAGAGAATTATGGAATTCTCTAGAGAGTCCTATGATGGGAGCTCATGGGAAAGTGAGAGAGAGGATGGATGGCGGTTTTTAGATCCACCAAATGTGGATCTAAAAATTGAATGGCTCTCGGTTGCTAATTTTAGCAACCAAGGCAACAACACATGGTAGACAGTTCTAGAGAACTCTAGGCTAGGTATTTTCATGTAGATGGTGTGTGTCTGTGGGTGTGGGTCAAAACTTAGGTGGCTAGGTTGATTAGGTTAGGTTCAAGTAGGTCTCAAATTAGGGTTGTAAACCCTAATTCACTAAGGTAAAGTGCAATTAACTTAATACAAGTTTAATTGGGTGTGTGGAAACCTACTTGAAAGTAAACAACTCAATTAAGTCAGGTCTAGGTCAACTGGACTCTCACTGAGTCCAATTTGACAATGTGTGCTAAGATCAGGGCTCCAATGGACTCAATGAGTCTAATTGAATAGACTGAAGAGATTGACCATGATCCAAGTCAATTAGGTTTAGTGAGGACCTAGTTAGGTCCTTAGGGAGGTCTAGAGGTGATGTACTAGGGTTAGGGAACCTTAATTTAAGTTCCTACGGGCTTAGAATTGGGTTTAGGGAGCTAGAGATCCAAGATTAAGGCTTGAATCTCAAAATAGGAACTAGAGGGCAATTTTGGATGTCTAATAATAGTGTCAAACATCTTATAGTGAAAAATCAAAACTCCAGACTTGTCTGGACGTCTAATCAGAGTCAGGAAGGATTTTGGCTTCTATCTTGGGTATTCTGCAAAAATTAGACATCTGACCAAGTGTCTAAATGTCCAATAACACTATAGAAGTGAGTTTAAGGTGTGCGGGAGTTGGCTAAGCATTTTGGATGTCCTATAACTCATCTGGACGTCCAGATAGAGGCTAGAATTAGGGTTTTAAGGTTTTTTAGGGTGAGGTGACCTAATCTAAGGATGGTTAAGACTTGGGGAGGCTTCTAGGCTGTCGTAGGGCTAGGATGGACCTAAGTTCTTCACAATTTATTGCTTTGTTCCTACTTAATAGAATGGCATGCCTTAACTCCCTTACATTATTATCTACTACATCTAATCTAGCTCTTCCGCTCCAGCTCTGTTGCAACACTAGTTATTCTTTATTCTTTAGATCCAGCTTTAGATCCAACTTCAGATTAAGCTTTTGATTAGCCTATTATCTGCAATTGACATAATGCACCTAATCAGTACATTATAGCATTATTTTATGCATAGCTAAAAGAAAGCAGTAAAGGTTCTAGTAATGCTTATGAATGCATGAATTACCCTAACTTATGCTAAGTCCTAGCCTAATTTATGTCAATTAAGACCTATGATTGCTACGCAATCAGCTGCTGCCTCCAGTTGCGCGTAGAAGGCAGGACAACGTAGTCGCATATCGAAAGCAGCAAAGCATCTGAAGCAAGATAAATTGATTTCGTGCCTAGGGCTTATCAACTCAGAACACTGGGGGTGAGGTCCCTACTCACCCGCACTCACTCGACCTGCCTAACCCTGTACTCACACCTCTACTGCGATCCACACCCGCAGCCCTGGTCCTGGGTGCGCTCATGCCTGATTACTTGATTATGCTTCGATGTTGAGAAAAAGAGGAAGGAAAGGAGAGAGAAAGAAAGCGCGGGGTTAAGCGGGGTTTTGCTTTTGTAGGCAACTGTGCGACACTTAGTCGCGGGAATAGGAAAAGAGACAGAGCCA
This sequence comes from Thalassia testudinum, assembly GCA_037157565.1. Lineage (NCBI taxonomy): Eukaryota > Viridiplantae > Streptophyta > Magnoliopsida > Alismatales > Hydrocharitaceae > Thalassia > Thalassia testudinum. The sequence continues at coordinate 63,603,257 of JAZHRO010000014.1, forward strand.
TGGAAAGAAGGAAAGAAAAGGCAAGGTCGAGAAGTAAAGGAAGAAGCTAAGGAAGAAGAAAAGGAAAAGAAAGTTGGCCTGTGCATCCAGAAAGGGAAGAAGATGAAAGTGGAGGACTGTAGAAGAACTGAAGAAGAAGAGAGAGAAGGCAAGTAAGAAGAAGAAGAACAGCAGAAGAAAAAGAAAAGTAGAATCACTGTAGAATGCATTTTAAGACATCTAATTTTTTTATTATCTGTTCCTTCATTTGAATATATTCAGTAATTGTTCTATCTGTTAAACTAAGAATTAATGATCCAAATCACCATTATTTTGTCTAGATTTCTTTTTGGTTCCACATATACTCATGTTATACATTGCATATTAGCTTTTGAGTAATTAATTATGCTCATTTATATTATTTGTTGAGATTAGCGATTGATTTCAATATTTGCTCCCAGCGAACGACATCGAACTTCATTTCTGACATTAGAGTAATAAATTGTATCTGTTGTCCGAGCTATTTTTGAGGAATTATTACTACAACAAACGCATCTTTTAAAACCTCAATCTAGCCATTCAACAGTTGATATGGTTTCTCCGATTTTAGTCATAATCACGGTGAGTCCGACTTAGGCACAACCTGGAATAGACTTACCCACCGACTGTCGGAGATCGAGTACATGATCCCTCCATCTAACCACTTGATGATCTCCTTCTTTACAACCTCCTACAGAATAGGATTCAAACGTCTCTGTATTTCACGGGATGGTCGTGCGCCCTCTTCGACATTAATGCGGTGTGTGCAATATGAAGGGCTAATGCTAGTCAGATCATCATGAGTCCAATTAATGGCTCTCTGATGCTGCTAGAGTACAGAAATCAAATGTGTTTCCTGATAAGAGGTGAGGTGGGAATTGATAATCACAAGAAATGTCTGATCAGAACCCAAGAAGACATATTTCAGATGATTGGGAAGAGGCTTCAGTTCCATAACGAGGTTATCAGTAGCAACAGGTGGGTATGGATGGGCTTCAGAAGAAAAGATGGCAGTTGTGGGTGGGTTTGGATCGGTGCTAGGCTCCTCTATCTGCGGGGTATGATCTACTTGGGGCTGAGGATTAGGGATAATCAAATTGTCCTCGGGAAACATGTCCTCAACCACAGAGCTGATGTCGCATACTTGTTCCACTGCCCCACAGTTAATTCCTTTCTAGGACGTAAATATATCTATTTTTAACATCTTATTCCCAAATTTCAATTCAATTTGGCCCTCTTCACAATTATTGTTCGCCCTAGCTGTTCCTAAGAACGGTCTACCTAATATAATTGGTGTATTTTTCAAATTCTCAAGAGTCTCCATATCCAACACAATGAAGTCCACAGGAAGGTAGAAATCACATATCTGAACCAGAACTTCCTCAGGGACTCCTCTAAGTGACTTAATTGATTGGTCAGCTAACTGTAAAGTCACCTCAGTTGGTTTTAGCTCAGTCTCAAAATGATCTAGTAGGGACGTAGAGATCAAATTGATGGAAGCTCCTAAGTCTAAAAGGGCTCTATGGAACTCTAAATCATCAATGTTGCATGAAATTAGAGGGGTACCAGGTTCTTTTGCCTTAGGCTGGAGGCTACTCAAAATGATGGAGTTGGCTTGCTCTGACAGTACGATTGGATTCCAGCCTTTGATTCATAGCTTACACTTAGGTGTACATAAGCCCTTCAAAAATCTCGCATAAGCATGTACGTGGTGAATCGCATCTATCAACAGGATGTTTATTTGGACTTGCTCAAAGAGCTTGACCAGGTCCTCCTCAAGAGCCATAGGTTTTGGTTCCTCTTTCCTTTGGTCAAGACCTTCGAAAATGTAACCTTTGCAGGTTCCTCTAAAATTGGTCTCAGTTCTTGATCTGGGATAGGGGTATCCTAGATGACAAACCTAGGGTTTGGGTTTGAACTACCAGGCTGAGAGTGGCTTAGGTAAGGTGGGTCCTAAATTGTTTTGCCACTACGGGTGGTAATAGAGTTTAGTCTTGCCTGGTTCTAGGTTGGGGTAGGCAAAAAAGGTGCTTGCTACTGATAACCCATGTATGATGTCGAAGCCTCCATCCCATTGAGTGATGGAGTAGAAGGGGCCTAATAGACGTAGTGAGCCTATCCCTGAGTTAGGTTCATAACGTGCCTCTGGTTTGGCACGTTATTTGGATTGGGCAAAGGTTATGAAGGGAGTGCACTAGGTTGGTGGGGATATGCCATCTGAGCGAGTTGATTGTGAACCTTTGTGATCTCATCTTTGTGCTGTGTTTGCATAGCTGCATTCATTTTCTGAATGTCAGCCAGAGTCTGAAGGTTAAGAGTCATTTGATCTTCCCGAGTTAGCCCAGTTTGGTAAGTCGGGTTGGGCTGAGACTGAGGCAGCTGATATGGTCGAGAAACTTGTGGTCGGGGTTGATATTGAGGTCTCTGATTTTGCTTGTTCCCTGACCATGTGAAACTAGGATGATTACGCCATCCAAGGTTGTAGGTGTTTGAGAAAGGATCATTCTAGATGGTGTTGAGGTCCTCGCAGGTCTGAGGAACCTTGGAGAAATCAGAAGACTAGGGTTCAAAGTTCCCCCAACTAGACTAGGTAGATCCAGAGTTTCCTCTGAACCCTAGATCAGACGAGGGTTGATATGGATCCAACCCCTGAGAAGATTGGCGGTAGATGTTATGCACAGCTTTCCTCCAAGAGGGTGGTTGTGTGAACAGGTTTTGTGCAGTGGTGGCTCATTGCAGATGTCAAGATAGCTCATCCACCTTCTTCTCAATGATAAAGACCTTGCCTAGGTGACTGGCCATTAACTCCAACTCGATGGATGAGGACAGGCCCGGCGTCTCATGTGCTCCCTGTGGATTTGTCAATGCACGGGCATTCGTCCGGTCAAACATGCCCATGGATTCATTATTGATGGAGTTCTCGCACATGTTCTTGAGAGTCTCCCATATGGTACCTTCATGTTGACCCATGATGTTTCCTCCACATGTCGCATTGACGAACAATCGAATATCCTCACGGAGTCCCTGGTAAAAAGACTGGACTTGTTCCCATTTAGGAACTCCGTGGTGGGGGCAATTTCGCAAGAGATCCAGAAAGCAATCCCATGCCTCATGAAGTGGTTCTCCTGCCTGCTGTGTGAAATGTGTGACCTGGTGCTGCAAAGCATTTGTCCAACCAACAGGGAAGAACTTTTTCAGAAACTCAGATTGTAGCTCAACCCATGTGTTGATTGGATGAGCTAGGGTTTGGTACCAGTGAGCAGCTAATGTGGGCGCACTTCTTGAATTAAAATCGAGGTTTGAAGGACCCATCGTCGTAGATTGCAAAACGTGTCTATCAGATAAAATTTATAGCCGAAAATTGAAAAGTGAGTCCTGGGTTGAACATGGGGAGGCAAACATTTGGTTTTGTAAAAATCTGCTCTTCACTTTATTTGTTTGTGCCATTTTTATCTTTTTTAATTTTTTTGGTATTTTAATAGGGCAGGAGATCAGATCGACAATTTCTTATCTAGCAAATCTACTTGCGAAAATATAAGAGAGAGTGGGAGAAAGAGTGAGAGAGAGAAAAAATCATCTACTCATAAGCAAGTGTTTGTTACAACTACGAAAGAAAAAAATATACACTACGAAAGCATAAAAAGATAGAATGAGGTGAGAGAAATCCCCCTCGACGGTTGCTTGGCGGACGACTCGCTTTGATGTCGCCAGCAAGAAGGTGGTGAGGAGCGGGACGAAGGAGGACATAGCCTGAGGATGGAGGATGGGGCAGGATGGCATCACGGCGAGGATCTTCTTCCCAAAGAGCGGTGAGAGGATGGCCATGGATGCTCCACGAAAGGGGATGAGGGAAGGGAAAGCTATTTGGTTTTCTACTCTAGAGGAGTATCCCGAGCTTGGGATAAGCTCTCTCTAGAGCCTTGGAGGTGGTGAGAGAAAGAGTGGAAGAGATGGTTTGGAATGGTGGCAGGTAGGTCCTTTTAGAGTGGAGGAGGAAGAAGAAATTCACATCTGGGTCATTACTGACATCCATAAACATTGCTAAAGATCCCTGCAGCTATCGCTAAAGATCTGCCCTTCAATTCCTCTTGCTGGTGTGCGTAGACCATTAGTGAGAGCTACAAGCATCACCAAAGGCCTATGTCGCTGAAGATCTCCGCATATCCTCGTTGGTCACACTCCGCTAGCGTACGCATCACGGATGCATGCTCGCATGCTGGCACTGTGCTATGCACGCAGGCATTGCACTGCTGCTGCGCTATGGTTGTGCATGGTGCAATGCGCACGCATGCGCTAGGCACCGGATGAATTGAGGAATTGGGGGGGCTACAGGGATTTGAACCTGTGCCCCTCCTTTGGGAGTGCCTCTCTCCAACCAATGTGCTAAGACGTCTAGATTGTCACACGGATGTTTTAACGCAAGCGGGGGGGATGAATCCTTAGCCATTGGATCTTGATCCAATGGCTGTGGTGCGAGATCAGTGAAGATGAGGAGGCAGTGCTGGGACTGCTGGCCGGTGTTGGGCAGCCTGGATGGCACCACATGGCATCATCTAGGTTGTCCATTCTTCTTTCTATTGCAGAGGGTGCCACGGTGCTTGGATTGAGTGGATTTTTGCATTTCCAAACTGCGATCGTCACTCCGAATCCATCCATACAATCATATTTTTCATCTTAAGCCTGTAAGGATGTCACATTACCCTCCTAGCCGTTGATGTTCCTCGAACCTCATATGATGCTACGGGACTTCAATCTAGACGATTTCGAAGGCGTTAGCCTCCGATCGTCATCTTGATCAGATCCATATGGTTCGATCGTCCATCCGAGGCCCTGAAATAAGCCTTCTTTCCTGACCATAAAATTGACCTAATTAACCTAAAATATATACAACTACTCTAGATGCAGAATGATGTATGCTATGCAATATTTATAACATGAAATGTAAATCTAAGCCTAGGAACATGCATGATTAGGCATTTCAACATAAATAGATGTGTCTATATCATACCCACATGCCTATATTTTGCTAGTCCCTAGCAAAATTAAACTACATGCTATGTATAAAAACAAAATTAGGATTAAATCAATTAGGCCTAAGTGGTTTATTAACAATAGAAATTATCAACTAAGGTCCTAAAGTACGAAGACTCAATAGTACCTGGGTGTCTGCCAGAATGTAGACTACCCAAGTCGTCGCCTTATTTGAAAAGGGAATATACATTTTCTTGTTTTTCTTCTTTTACAATTTTTTTTGGACTTTTGGAGTTTGAGAGTTCCGGGATAACCTTTTATGGCTACCCGACCCGCCCAAGACTCGAAAAAGACTCTAAGTGCTAAGCATTTTGTGAAAAAAGTGAAAGACTCACTAGGTGGCCGTTGAATCGAACTTCGGGTTTCTATGACCCTAGGTGACCTTGCCTACAGGTTTATCTTTTTGATTAGTAGCTTTCTCCCTACTTCTTTTATTTATGGGGTCAACACAAGGGTGAACCCAATGTATATCTCCCCGATTTATTTTACTTAACCGCTTCCTCACTATGTGTTTTGGGAATTATTGTGCATTTTTGTGGCTGGGCTCTGGACAACCGGCTAATGGACTATTACCTACGACAACTTGCCAGCCATATTTGTGCGGTGAAGTATGGTTTCATTTGTTGTTTTCTTTCTCCTTTTTCTATTTTTTTATTTTTCCTTTTTTCTTTTATTTTTTTTAAGTAGGTGGCTTCCCTAATCTAAGATTTACCTAAAGGTAGTACAATGAAATGGTCTTGTGGTTGGGCTCTCGACAACCGGCCGATGCGCTGTTACCACCGACAACTTGCCAGCCATACTACCCTAGATAGTTCAATAGCTACCCAATTTCCGAAGAAATCGCTGAAAAGTGAGTTAGTGTAAAAAAGTGTGTAGATGCTTAGGCTTAAAGTCCCCTCAAATCAGAAGGCAGGTTGATAAGTCGTATACTTATCACCCCAATTTGTTGACTAGTTTAAGATAAGATTATTTGGCGAGGACTCAAGACTAAGTCCATATTCGAGTGGACAACTAGGCTAATTAAGCCCGAAGACCTGAACAGTTTAAGTGTTTAGGTCCTCTGATATCATTTCCTAAAGTTAAAAAAGCCTAAAAGCTTAAGTTCTTTTCTCCTAATTCTTTTTTTTATCTTTTTGAATTTTCATTTTTTTTTTGAGAAACTAAAAGAAATTCTACGGAGCTAACAAAATGATTTCAGGAATTAATTATGCACCCCCCCATTACTAAATGATGCAATGTCCTCATTGAAAAAATAAAGACATGAAACGACAGAGTAAACAGAATATCAACTGAATAATGTGAAAATTCGATCAACTTCGCAGAGAACGTGGAATATAAACACGTGCTAAATTTAATGCCTTCAGCTAGGCATAACTTACATACAAGTAAGAAATTGAGAATTCATAAGAGCGGGTCAGAATCAAAATAAAAAGGTTGATCCTGAAACCTGTCAGCAGAAGATGTCCATAGATGTGAACCAAGTTATGTTGTAGACCCATGCCCTAGGGTCAAGTGGTTCTAAGGTTCTAGATAAAAATCACCCAAAATCGAAGGTTGTTGTGCTTGCGGGGTCGGGCCTACGGTTTGGTGGTGTGCAACCCAAGACTAAAGTGTCGGACAATGGATTGATCTGATTCATTAAAATTGGGTATCCACTTATTGTTTAGCTCTGGAAGATAGTCAATTATTCCAGGCTTGGGACGCACATGAAAGATATCATAAGGATCCTGAAAGAAGGTAGGTGGTTTTTGGTCAACAGGAACCCTCAAATCCAAAATCAAAGTTCCCTCAGAATTAACTTCCCAAATTTTTAATTCCAACTTCCTATCCTCTGAAATAAATGTTTCTGGGACCTCCAAATCATTCTACACCCCATCTAAAGTACCCAAGTCCAATAATTGCCGCTGAATCAGGATTAACTTGGGTCTGGTGATCTCAAAATTATCATCAGTCAATTATTTAGGGTGTGGTTGAGGAATAGGGCTACTGATTGAGTCATCAGGATTCGAATCATCCAAGTTAGCCCCAACATGATCATACTCTTCAATGATCGGGCTATCAAATAGTTCATCATGCTCCTCAAGCCCGATTGTCTCACTAAAATCCTTTTCCTTAAGTTCAAGTGAGACTTCACCAAAAGATTCTTCACCCTCAGTGTCAAAGAATTCATGATCCTCATTTATATGTGTCTTAAAGTCGATTGTCATTTCCTAGTTCAAAGAGACATATTTTTCCTTGCTCCCTGGCTCAGGGATCTCAGGTTATTCAATTGGTTCATCCTCAATTGGTTGCTCTAGCCCAACCTTATCTTCCCTGATTTTAGAAAATGTATCCCCTCCGACAAGCACCTGAGTAGGATCAGACATTGGCTCTCCTGAAGGGGGTTCATCTTGAGAATCATCCCAAGATTTGACTAGGGCAACCATAAATTTCATCCTCAACCTCGATAATTTCACAAGAAGAAACTCACCCAGGTCCCTATCCCTAACACTTTGGAGCAAATCCAATAGAGAACTATTAAGTTCATCAATCATTTTGATCATAGGTGTTCATTGCACTTGATCAAATTTTAAGAGTATTGCATTGCAATATAGTTGAAATAGCATTCAAAACAAGTATAATTTTATTACTCAAATTTTGATGTCCGAGGTCAAACACAGGATGCAAATCGGTATATAGAAATCAAGATCACAATTCGAAATTTAAAAGAATATGCAATAATATCAGTATCGCAGTGCAAAAATATGGCTATGTAGATCACAAAATATTAAAGAACTCAATGTATATGAATATGAATTAAAAATTGGACGTCTGGTTTGAAAATTAGACGACTAAACCAGTGCTCCTTCTATTTCTTCTTTCTATGCTTCTCTTCTCTTCTTCTGATTTTGCCTTTGCGAGCTTTCTTTTCTTTCGATCTTTCTTTCCGTAGCTTTCTCTGTCTTCTCCTCCCTTCTTCTTCTTCTTTGGCTTTTTCATCTCATTCAATGATTTCTGCCTTCTCTTCTTTATTCCTTCCTCTGCTTCTACACCTTTTCTTTCTCTTTCTTTCTCTGCCAGCTGCCTTCTCTCTTCCTTTGTCTTTCTGCCTTGACCCTTAGCTTCTTTAGCTCCTACTTCTTTTTCTTCAGCTTCACTTCTCCTCCTCTTCTTCATGCAACAAAACCTACCCCCTACTTGCATGCACTCACCTCTCTTTCGCTCTTAGGTTCCACTCTCCCAGAGCCACATGTATTCGAGTAATTGGGTCGAGTATGTACACGGGACCAGGCCCACCGGCATGTGGTGGTGGGCGAGGAGTGTACTCAAGTTGGGTCAGGATAGGTCCGTAGGGTGTGAGTGCGGACGAGGCTGAGTTGGTCAGGTGAGAGGTACCTCACCCGTGATTCGGAGGCGAACAACAACTGGAAGGAATTCAACTTATGCAGCTTCACTTTCTTCGCAGCAACCAATGTGGGACTAAACGCACACCCTTCTTCTCGTGCGCCTGCAATAGAGGTGTTCTTCCAATTGCCTCAACTTCAATGTCCTTCGACTGGAATTAAGTGCCTAGAGTCGTGCGTGAGGATGTTCCACATAGTCTAGGACAGTGACCTGGAGCTGGCAAGGCTTGAAGCTTGCTTCAAGCTCTACGCCAACGGCGAAGGATGCCTGTACCTGAAATCACCAAAATAGCCTCACGGCCATGTTAAATTGCTCAAGAAGCTTCGCTGAGGCATGGCTAATGTGCTGCAGTGGTTGGCGTGGCATAGGGATGCCTTTGCGAGTGTGCCTAGGGCACACTGCGTGCGTATGTGTGGGTGTGTTTGGGGGTTAGTTTGGGTGAGTGGAGTGGTGGTATGAGTGACGGGAAATGTTCTATGAAGTGAGAGGATGCCTATGGACTTTTTGGCAAGATGTCGGATGGTCTGTGGTGGTGGAGCGGTCTCGCCGGAGTTGGTGGTCGGATGTGAAGGAGATGAGGCTGGTGGAGTGCGGTAGTAGTCGATTTAGGGAAATAAAGAGGGAAGAAGAATGTAGAGGGTGAAGGGGACTTATCTAGGGTGATAGGGGACGAAGGGAGGACGAACATGGCATTGGACTCGTACTACTGACGTCGGAGACGAAGGTGCTCAGAGAGGGACGGTCGGTAACGATGAAGGGGAGACAAGTGCGTTGGTGGGTACTACGCGATGGGGACAAACGCAAGGAGGAAGAGCCTGCCACTAATATTGTGTTCAGATAAAGAAGGAGAGTAGGGAAGGTCGCCAGAGCTTGATGAGCGAGTCGGCCGGAGGAGGAGAGAAGAAATTGAGGGGGTTTTCGGTCAATTTCAAGCTTAGACGAGTCGATTGGATCTAGGGCTTCTTAAGTAAATCTCTGGAGGGGGATTTGTGCTTCGAAGCCAAGCTTCCAAGCAAGGTATGCTCACCGGAGATGGAAACTCCAAAAGAGACTCAAATCTCTCATGCATTCGCATGAGAGATTGGGTAACAATTAGGGCATCAAACTGGGTTCACATTGAAGGGATTTTCTCATAGAATATCCCTACCAATTTTGATGGGGATTCTCTTAGAAATCAAGGAGAAACGACCTTCTATAGCTCACCAGAGTAGGATTCCTCCGCTATAATGACGGAGGGACCTAATTGTGAGAACGATGAAGCTAGGGGGCTTTTGCAAAGGTTTTTGAAAGATAGGGGTACAATTGTAATCAGGTTGGATCTATTTGCAAAGTGGGTCAAGATGAGTTACCCTTAGGTCCAAATTTTGGTACAAACCTAATTTGTACCTGAAGAATCCAATGGTGAAGTTGGATTTTTGGGTTTGACCACATTTGACTGGAAAATTTATGCGAAAACCCAATTGAGGGTAAATATCTATCTGAGACCCCATTCTAGGTCAAGATGGGTTCTAATGGCTTATTTAAAGGTTATAAACCCTACAGAATATTTTTTTATGATTTTTAGAGGGCTTAGGTGAATTTTATCTTACCGAAAACCTTGGTTAGTCATGTGGGTCTATTTTAGGGTTTTAAGAAGTCATTTAATTCACAGGGTATACACAAACCCTTTTCTGTCAAATACAACCCAGTTTTTATCTTATTAAGACCTTTTCACCTTTGTTTAGCCCTTGAAAAAACCTGTTGTAATGTAATGGTAAAATTGCAATTTTACCCCTTGTTACTTACTTTTCTCTCAGAAAGGTTATTCAGTAAATTAGGACCTCCAGTTGGTTATGTAGGAGCTTTTATTCTCTTCTTTGGGTCAAAATGAGCTAGTTATAGCTCAAGATGGTGTTCCCATCATGCCCTCATGCCTAGCTTTTGCTAGTCCCCTAGAAAAATTTTATGGTTTTAACTTTAATTCTAGACCATGTAATCTTTTTGGTGCTCAGAATTGTGATGTGTGATTTTTTTTGTAGATTTGGTTAGAATGCCAATAGTAGGCCTAGAGGTACTTGGTTGCGCATGTTTCGCATGTTAGAAATCGAGGTTACAAGTAACGTGTCGTCGTAGTTGCAAAACACATCGATCAAATAAAATTTATTTCGAAACTCCAAGGAAGTCCCAGGTCGAACACAGGGAGGCGACATTTACTATATTGAAAATCACTCTTCGTTTCATTTCTTTTTGGTATTTTAGTGTTTTGATATTTTTTTATATTTTTGAAATAAAGGAAATCAAGCAAACGTATCACAAGATCGAGATGAAACAAATATGATATATATGTCAATCCAATGTCGATTACAATGAACTATAAAAGCATAAAAAGAGAGGGGGGTAAGAGGAAATCTCCCGAATCGGCTGTTTGGCAAGACGACGGTGCATGGCAGAAGCTTGGACGAAGGAGGTGAGGAGCGGGATGACGGAGGTGAGATGCTGGAGGACGTCGTGTTGAGGAAAGCTTCGACGTGGCTCCGGAATGGAGGTGAGAAGATGGAGGTGATCTTCTACCAGAGTGGAGGTGGGAGGACGGCTCTAAGGTGACCTATGAAGGGAGATGGGAAGTTGGAGTATTTGGTCGGGCAGAGGTTCACTATAGTAACAAGCTCTAATGGAGCATTGGTAGGCTTGCTAGAGCTTGGGAGTAGGTGGGAGTAGAGTAGGTAGAGATGGCTTGGAATGGAGGGGGTATAGGTCCTTTTATAATGGTGAAAAATCGGTATGGGACCATTAGTGACATCCAGGCCATTGCTGGAAACGTCGCTGTAGGAAACTCATGCTCGCTAGTGCCCATAGCCGGCTCTGCTAGCATGCAATGAATTACCAACGGCTATAAGCGTCGCTGTAAGTCCAGCTAATGCGTCGCTGTAGTCTACCTTACTCTGTGCTGGCGCCGCTCCAGCCTTGCCGCGCACGCGCGTGCCCATGCGCTGGCGCTACGTGCATGCGCGCCTACGGGCCCGTGTGAGCACCCACGCTGCTGCGCGCGTGTGGTGCTGCATGCGTGTGCTGGCGGCCTAGGCAGCGCCACGTGGAGTAATCTGGGCCGTCCATCTTCTTCGTGTTGTAGGGGCAGCTGCAAAGGTCGGATTGAATTGATTATCACGCCATTAGGCTACGATCGTCGACCTGAATCCATCTGCGCGGTCGGATTTATCATTTGAAGCTCTGAATTATGTCTCCTAGTCCCTTGGCCGTTGATCTTCCTCGGACTACATATGCTGCTATGGGACTCCGATCGAGGCGATTTCAGAGGCGTTGGACTCCGATCGTCGTCTCGATCAGATCCATACGGTTGGATCGTCAATCCGAGGCTCTGAAATAAATATGCTTCTCTCCTAACCACAAAAAAGTCGCAATTAGCCTAAATTATATACAGCTACTCTAAATGCAGAATGATGCATGCTATGCAATATTTATAACATGAAATGCAAATCTAAGCCTAGGAACATGCATGAATAGGCATTTTACCCTCAACAAATGTGTTTACATCATACCCCCATTCCTATCTTTTGCTAGTCCCTAGCAAAATTAAACTATATGCTTTGCATAAAAGTAGAATTAGGATTAGATCACTTAGGCCTAAGTCGTTTATTAACAATAGAAAATTTCAACTAAGGTCATAAACTACGAAAACTCAACAGTACCCGAGTGTCTACCAGAATGCAGACCGCCCAAGTTCTCACCTTATTTGAGAAGGGAAGATATATTTTTTTTTGTACTTTTGGAGTTTGAGAGTTCTTGGATAACTTTTTATGGCTACCCGACCTGCCCAAGACTCGAAAAGGATTGTAAGTACTAAGCATCTTTGTGAAAAAGTGATAGACTCACAAACAACTATTAAGATGGACTTCGGGTTTCTACGACCCTAGGTGACCTTGCCTAAAGGTTTATCTTTACGATTGGTTGCTTTCTCCCTACTTCTTTTATTTATGGGGTCAACACAAGGGTGAATCCAGTGTATATCTCCCCGATTTATTCTACTTCCCCACTTCTTCCGTAAGTGTTTTGGGAATTATTGTGCATTTATTTTTTTTGTGAGCTCGATTCTGGACAACCGGCCGATGAGCTATTACCACCGACATCTTGCCAGCCATACTCGTGTGGTGAAGTGTGGTTTTATTTATATATTTATTTATTATTTTCTCCTTTTCTTTTTCTTCTTTTTTTCCTTTTGAGTGTTTCTTTCTTTTTTTCTTTTTTTTTTTTCATAAGTAGGTGGCTTCCCTGATCTAAGATTAAACTAAAGGCAGTACAACGAAAATGGTCTTGTGGCTGGGCTCTGCACAACCGGCCGATGAGTTGTAACCACCAACAACTTGCCAGCCATACCACCCAAGTCGGTCCATTAGCTACCCAATTTCGGTAAAAATCGCCAGAAAGTGAGTCAGTGCAAAATAATGTGTGTAGATGCTTAGGCTTAAAGTCCCCCCAAATCAGAGGGTGGGTTGATAAGTCGCATACTTATCATCCCACATTATTTACCAAGTTAAAATAAATTTTAATTGGCGAGGACTCGAGACTAAATCCACATTCGAGTGGACACCTGGGCTAATTAAGCCCGAAGACCTGAAGAGTCAAAGTGTTTAGGTCCTCTCGTATCATTTCCTAAAGTTAATAACTTCCGAATGCCAAAGTTCTCTTTTCCGAATTTCTTTCTTTTTTTATCTTTTTTTCAAATTTTTAATTTTTTTTTAATTTTATAAGAAACTAAAAGAAATTCTATGGAGTTAACATAATGATTTCAGGAATTGATTCTCTGCCCCCCCATGCCTAAATGATGCAATGTCCTCATTGTAAAAATAAAGACATGAAAAGGGTGAAGTAAACAGAATATCACCTGAGTGTCATGAAAATTCGGTCAGCTCCGTAGAGAGAAGAGTGTATACACACGTGCTAAGTTTAATGCCTTCAACTAGGCATAGCATACATACAAAGAAGAGATTGAGAATTCACAAGTGCAGTTAAGAATCAAAATCAAAATATTGATCCTGAAACCTGCCAGCAGAAGATGTCCACAGACGTGGACAAGATTATGGTGCAGACCCATGCCTCGGGGTTGAGTGGTTCTCAGGTTCTGGATGAAAATCACCCAGAATCGAAGGTTGTTATGTTTATGGGGCCGGGCTTGCAGTTTAGTGGTGTGCAACCCAAGACCAAAGTGTCGGACAACGGGTAAAGATGGTTCAATAGGTGCGGTTGTCCACTTAACCTCTAGCTCAGAAAAATAGTCAGTTATTTCGAGCTTGGGTTGCATGTGAAAGATATCGTAAGGGTCTTGGTAGAAAGTAGGTGGTTTTAAGTCAATAGGTACCCTTAGATCCAAAATCAAACTTCCCTTAGAATTAGCCTCCCAAATCTTTATTTCAACAATTCTATCCTCCAACATCAAGGGCTCAGGCTTCGGGGCCTATAGCATATTATTCACCACATATAATTTCCCAAGTCTAGAAATTGTGGTTGAATCAAGATTGACTTGGGCACAAAGATCTCAGAAGTCAGCTCTTTGGGGTGTAGATGAGGACTGGGGTCACTGATTGAATCATCAAGATTCGGATCCTCCAAGTTAAACCCAACCGAATCCAAATCTTCAATAATTAGGCTATCAACTGGTTTGTCAGATTCCTCAAGCCCATTTGTCTCACTAAAATCCTCTTCCTTAAGTTTAAGCGAGACTTCACCAAAAGATTCTTCACCCTCAGAGTCAAAGAATCCATGATCCTCATTTATATATGTCTCAAAATCATATGTCATTTCATGGTCCGTGGAGACATATTTTTCCTCACTCCCTGGCTCGAGGATCTCAAGTGAATCAATTAGTTCATCCTCAAATGGTTGCTCTAGCCCATCCTGCTCATCCCCAGTCTCAGAAAATGTATCCCCCCTGACAGGCACCTAAGCAGGTTCAAACATTGGCTCTCTTGAAGGGGGTTCATCTTGAGAATCATCCCAAGATTTGACTAGTGCAACCACAAATTTCATCCTCAACCTCGACAATTTCGCAAGAAGAAACTCACCCAAGTCCCTCTCCCTAACACTTTGGAGCAAATCCAATAGGCTCTCGTGCTTCAGTGCATGGTGTTGGCTGAGCCTCTAAAGATTGTATAGTGTTCCTCAAATTAGCCAACACCCTATCCTGGATCTGGTTCACCTGAACCGATTGGTTCGGTTCAGGTTTGGGTGGGTTCAGGTTAAATCTAGGGGAGTCAAGATGTCGAGGTTCTCGGGTCCCTCCCTGAAAGTAGGTCATTCTAGGTTGTTCAAAGGATGGTGGCGACCTATATTCAGTGGAATACAGGGTTGGTTTGGTCATGAAAGGATGGAGATCCGTAATCATTATAGCTCTCGGAAGGATAATAATCATAGTCTTGTCGTCCAGGGTTAGGCCCTGGACCCTAAGGTCCAGATTCATTTCCCCAATCAAAGTCAACCTGGCTAGTGGATGGGCAATTACAAGTCAAGTCAGGATAGTAATCATCTTGGGGATAAGTGGTGGTAGGAGGATAGGATGTGAAATGTGTGTAGGATGTGGAAGGGTACATGGTGAAGTAAGGAGGGAAATCAGAAGAGAAAGGAGCCTTGCAATACAAAAATACAAGCCTGTGCTTAGTTTGGGTAGCCTAAAGGTCTACAGACTCTTAGAATCCATCCTAAGATTATAGACGATTTACTATACTTATGTCCAGGCAATCCGACCAGTTAGAAGGAGGGACTGGGGAGAAGGTTCTTCCTTTGGCTTGCGCCTCCGATTCCTAGTGTACCCCCCAGCCACGGTCGTTTGACGCTACTCCCCTAGCTAGACATCAGATTGACTAGTATAAGTAGGTTAATCGTGAAAGATCTCAATCTGGATCCCGACGAGCGAACCAGTCCTTAGGGCCAACATCTAATCAATTTTAGTTATGCTTGGGACAATGGTGCTTCAGGAATGTGATGGGCCCTTTAGATGGGTTGCACCCTTAACGATCAGTTAAAATGTGTGTGTGTGCACAACCAGGGTTCTCAAACAAGGTTATTTGATGATGTGTCTTTTAGGATTTAACCTTGTTTAGTAGTTTTTAGGGTTTAATTCTTAGGTTGGTTCAATCAAGGTTTAGTAGAATAGTCCAAGTTTTGAAAGCACGGGTGATGATATGTTCCTTTAAAAATAAAAAATAATGTGGAGTGCCTAGTTCAGCCCTAAGAATCAACCCTAAGTGGCAAGCTACTTGATGAATCACTTTTATCTTAAGTGGTGTGGCCCAAACAGTTCAATCAATTGGCCTATTACACCACTTAGTTAAGGCACATAGAAATTTCTGAGCTATTCAAATTTCTACTCACTTATTTGTGTGTTGAATTAAGTGTACCTGGTCCACAGGTCAAATCCTGGTTAAGTGGTAGAATCGATGTGATTGTGCGCCTTAGGGTAAGAAGTCGTGGGTGTTAAGTGTGTAGCTTACAGAAAATCCCACAATCAGATAACACTTTTTTTATTTTTTATTTTTATTTATGTGGATGGTGAGCTGAGTGGAGGTGGCAAACAAACAACCAAATCTATCCTAGGGTTCATAAAAAGCACCTAAGTTGATTTGGGTTTGAGTTATTGGGTTATGGAATGAAAACTAAGGTGGGGGTGGTGTGGAGGACACTTACAAAACACTCTACCCACACTTTACTCCGGTCTACCACACTTGAATCTCCATGCTAGGGTACCTGCAAGACAGTAGATCAAAGACAAGTAGGGTTAGTGCTATGTAAATGCAAAGAAACGCAATAAACAATAAAATAAATTTCGTTGCCTCCCCGGCAACAGTGCCAAAATGGTCGCGCGTGTTTAGCATGTTAGAAATCAAGGTTACAAGTAACCTGTCATCGTAGTTGCAAAACATGTCGATCAAATAAAATTTATACCGAAACTCCAAGAGAGTCCCTGGTCAAACACAGGGAGGTGACATTTACTTTATTGAAAATCGTGCTTCGTTTCATTTCTTTTTGGTATTTTAAGGTTTTGATATTTTTTTGTATTTTTGAAATAAAGGAAATCAAGCAAACGTATCACAAGATAGAGATGAAACAAATATGATATATATGCCAATCCAATGTCGATTACAATGAACTGTAAAAGCATAAAAAGACAGGGGGGTGAGAGGAAATCTCCTGAATCGGCTGTTTGGCGAGACGACGGTGCCTGGCAGAAGCTTGGATGAAGGAGGTGAGGAACGGGATGACAGAGGTGAGATGTTGGAGGACGTCATGTTGAGGAAAGCTTTGGTGTGGCTCCAGAATGGAGGTGAGAAGACGGAGGTGATATGCTACCGGAGGTGATATCCTAGGTGGGAGGATAGCTCCAAGGTGACCTATGAAGGGAGATGGGAAGTTGGAGTATTTGGTGGGGCAGAGGTTCACTACAGTAATAGGCACCTTGGGAGCTTGACAACATGCTCTAATGGAGCGTTGGTAGGCTTGCTAGAGCTTGGGAGTAGGTGGGAGTAGAGTAGGTAGAGATGGCTTAGAAGGGAGGGGGTATAGGTCCTTTTATAGTGGTGGAGAAGAGGCAAAAATCGGTATGAGACCATTAGTGACATCCAGGCCATCGCTGGAAACGTCGCTGTAGGCAGCTCATGCCCGCTGGTGCCCACAACTGGCTCTGCTGGCATGTGATGAATTACCAATGATTATAAGCGTCGCTGTAAGTCCATCTCATGCGTCGCTGTAGTCCACCTCACTCTGTGTTGGCGCCGCTCCAGCCTTGCCGCGCACGTGCATGCCCACGCGCTGGAGCTGCACTGGCGCTGCGCGCATGCGCGCTTGTGCACCCACGTGCCTGCTCGCTCACCCGCACTGCTGCATGTGTGCGGTGTTACGTGCATGTGCTAGCGGCCTAGGCTGCGCCACGTGGCGCAGTCTGGGCCGTCCATCTTCTTCGTGTTGTAGGGGCAGCTACAGAGGTCTGATTAAGTCGATTTTCACGCCGTTAGGCTGCGATCGTCGACCCGAATCCATCTGCGTGATTGGATTTATCATTTGAAGCAAAGAATTATGTCTCCTAGTCCTTTAGCCAATGATCTTCCTAGGACTGCATATGGTGCTATGGGACTCCGATCGAGGTGATTTCAGAGGGGTTGGACTCCGATCATCGTCTCAATCAGATCTGTACGGTTGGATCGTCAATTCGAGGCTCCGAAATAAATATGCTTCCTCCTAACCACAAAAAACACGCAATTAACCTAAATTATGTACAACTACTCTAAATGCAGAATAATGCATGCTATGCAATATTTATAACATGAAATGCAAATCTAAGCCTAGGAACATTCATGAATAGGCATTTCACCGTCAACAAATGTGTTTACATCAGTACTCAAGTATCAACCTAGATCCAGAACCTGACCAGCTCTAGCCTCAGTCTACCGTGAAGGTTTTTAAGGGCCACAAGAACTATCATAAGGTTTGTCGAACTTCATGGTTAAAGCACCCGTGCTTATAACATATTTTAGCCTTGTTTCAATTTGCAATGCATTTTTGTAAGACAGAGATAGAGGAATTTTCTTTGTTTGGAGAGTTTTCTCTCTCTTTTTTTTTATTTCTAGCTTCGGATTGGCTTCTCAACACGGTCTATATCGAATTCCTAGTCCCCATCATCAATACTCGAAGGGTCCCTGGCAATCAATGCTTCAGGATAACACTGACCATGGCAACCCCCAGAACCCTGGCTTTTGAGATTTTGAGATAATCCTGCCCATGGAATTCTGTAGCTAAATCTAGACCCTGGCAATCGACATTTTGTGATAACCCATGGCATCTGAACCAGCATAGGGTGCTTACATGCCCCCAGTAGGATATGTTATTGCTCATCTTTGAGGGGAATTTCCCGCCTCTCCACACTAGGAACTCGTCCAAATCAACTTGTGATTATTGGCCACTCCTAATCTAAGCGACTTTTTCAGAACAATTTAAACGCATTTGTGTGATTTTGATACCTATGCACACTGAACCAGACAGTGTGTGGATTGGGGTGCTTAGGTTACCGAGTCTCTCAAACTAGAGGTCAGTTAACGAGGCCGAATACTACCTAAGCCTTAGACTTAATACTTGAGCTTCGCATTTTCCCCAACCTCTTGAGGACTATCCAGATCTTAGCAGATACTTGAATTTTTAAGCATCGGAGTATAGCCCAAGAGGCCTAAGATCAGCATTCCTACTAATCTCTTCTGTGTTTCATAGCACTTTTTTTCCTTTCATTTTCTTTTTCTTGATATGGTCTAGAACTTAGTTAATCCCTTAATTTCTTACTATTGACTATCACTTTTCTTTTTCCTTTCAATTTGTGCTCCTTTTTGACATTTTTCATTTTTACCCTTTTTCTCAAGATTTGTATGGCCACAAAAATTTTCTCCTCTCAATTTTTTTGTTCTTTTTTAAGATTTTTTTCATTTTTTGGTATTTTTTGAATATGTGATTTTTTTGATGAAACCTTTTCTTGTGAGTTGATTTTCATGGCATTTTGCACTTTCATACCCCGCCATGCCTACAATTTGCAATGTCCCCATTGTAAATTAGGTGGGTTCGAGGTCAGCTTAGATCATTCATTAGAACAGGTTCTGGGTGGGCGAACGGGTCGAGGTGACTATTACGGATGATTTCAAGCTCGGGTACGAGTACATGAGGTTGGGTTGGCAGTTCTAATGGATGAACCCTAAAGTACAAAATGAATTCAGCATAGGAATGTTAAGAAAGGTTTTGGGTTTTTTCAAAAATGACGGGTTGCCTCCCGTTAAGCGTTGAGTTTTACGCCATTGGCTGGGAGGAATGAGCTCAAGGAGAATGGAGGGTAAAGGATGCCTCAGCCAAATTTATATTGGTAATGTCAATGAACGGTTTGAGTCTCTGACCATTCATGATGAAAGGTTCTAAATTGTGGCTAAGTGGATTGATCTCCATGGCTCCATTTCCCAAGATTCGTCAAATGAGGTAAGGTCCAATCCATTTTGATCTTAGTTTTCTTGGGTATAGCTCGAGTTTGGCATCAAAGAGTAGGACTTTTTGACCAAGCTGAGAGATCTTTCTCGATATGTGCTTGTTGTGAAAGGCCTGAACTTGCTCTTTGTAAATTCATGAGTTCTCATACGCATCATGGCGTAATTCATCGATCTTGCTCATTTGAAGCTCTTTGTGGGTTCCTGCCTTAGAAAGATCTAGGTTGCAGGTCCGTACTACCCAACAGGCTTTATGCTCCAATTCGATGGGAAGGTGACATGCCTTCCCGTACACCAATCTGTAGGGAGACATACCTAAATGGGTTTTGTGGGCAGTCCTAAAAGCCCACAAAGCTTCCGAAAGTCAGGATGACTAGTCTTTCCTGTCAGGTCGAATAGTAACCTGGAGGATTTTCTTGATCTCCGGATTTACTAGCTCAGCTAGACAATTAGTTTAGGGGTGATAAGGAGTAGAGATTCAGTGTGACACCCCGTATTTCGTCATCAGTGACCTGAACTGAGCATTAGTGAAATGGGTCCCACCATCAAAGATTATCGCACGTGGAATCCTGAATCGCGAAAAGATGTTCTGATGAATGAATTTGATAACCACCTTATGATCATTGGTTCGGGTCGGAATGGCTTCTATTCATTTGGACACGTAGTCAACAGCGAGTAGAATGTACTCAAAGCCGTCTGAAACAAGAAATGGTCCCATAAAATCAATCCCCCAGACATCGAAGATTTCGCATACGAGAATCGACTGTAAGGGCATCATATCATGGTGGCTCATGTTGCCTAAGTTCTAGCAACGAATGCATGCCCTACAGTGATTGTATGCATCTTTGAAAATCGTGGGCCAATAGAAGCTGCACTAGAGTACTTTCACTACAGTTTTATGACCTAAGAAATTTCCACCGCATGCCTGGTCATGGAAAAAGGACAATATGTCCTAAATTTTCACTCCCGAGACACATTGTCAAACGATTTGATCAGCACCGATACGAAAAAGATATGAGTCTTCCCAAAAGTAATACTTGGCATCAGAAAGCAATTTGTCCTTCTTGGCCTTTGGCCAATCAGATGGGATATGATGTGATACCAGGTAGTTTACTAGATCAGCAAACCATGGAAGCCCTCTACTAATAGTCAAGAGGTGCTCATCAAGAAAATGTTCCGTAATGGGTCTAGAAGGGTCAATAATATCAGAAGGAAGGCAGGACAAGTGATCAGCTACCACATTCTGTTTTCCCACTTTGTCATGAATCTCGAGGTCAAACTCTTGCAAAAGCAAGATCCAGCAGATTAATTAAGGTTTCGCATCCTTCTTTGCAAGGAGATGCCTCACAGCTGTGTGATCAGAGTAAATGATAACATGGGAACCCAAAAGATATGATCTAAATTTTTCCAGGGCAAATACTATGGCTAGCAGTTCTTTCTCAATAACTGTGTAGTTACACTGAGCCTCGTCAAGTGTCTTGCTAGCATAGTAGATGACCACGGGTTTCCCATCAATTTTCTACCCAAGTATCGCTCCTACAGCAAAGTCAGATGCATCGCACATGATCTCAAAGAGTTCAGACCAATCAGGGGACTGTAGAATCGCAGCTTGGGTAACTCGATCACGTAGGATTTCAAATGCTTGAGTGCATTCCTTGGAGATTTCGAAAGGAACATCCTTAGATAGTAGAGTGGTCAGGGGGCATGCGATCTTTGAGAAATCAGGAATGAATCGACGATAAAAACCAATGTGCCCTAGAAAAGGTCGGATGTCCTTGTTCGAGCTAGGCATAGGGAGTTTGGAAATCAGATTTACCTTGGCTCTATCAACTTGGATGCCTTTTTCAGATACAAGATGTCCCAGGACAATTCCTTCAGGCACCATGAAATGGCTCTTTTCCCAGGAAAGAACCAGAATCACATCAATGCACCGCTTGAGGATCTGGACCAAGTGCAGGAGGCAATTGACAAATGATTTGGCAAATACTGAAAAGTCATCCATGAAGACTTCCAGATAATCACCTACCATATCTAAGAATATGGTAAGCATGCACTGCAGAAAAGTAGCTGGTTCATTGTAGAGGCCGAACGGCATCCTTCAGAACGTGTACGTCCTGAAGGGGCAAGTGAAAGTGGTCTTTTCTTGGTCCTCGAAAAGGATTGCAACCTGGTTATAACCGGAGTACCCATCCAAATAGCAGAAGAACCTATTTCCCATTAGTTTCTCGAGGATCTAATCAATAAACGGGAGTGGGAAATGATCCTTTATGGAGGTATTGGGTCTTCTATAATCAATGCAGACTCTCCATGAATTTGCCGCACAGGTTAGTATGATTTCTCTGATTTGAGTCATGATAACGGTGAGTCCTGCCTTCTTAGGCACAACCTGGATTGGACTCACCCACCAACTGTCGGAGATTGGGTAGATGATCCCAGCATCTAACCACTTGATGATCTCCTTTTTCATGACCTCCTACAGATTAGGATTCAGATGTCTCTGCATTTCATGGGAAGGTCATGTGCCCTCTTTAGTGTAGATATGGTGTGTGTAGTAAGAGGGGTTGATGCCAGCCAAATCATCGAGAGTCCATCTAATGGCTCTACGATGTTGCTAGTGAACAGAAATTAGACGGGATTCCTGATCAGGTGTGAGTCTAGAGTTGATAATCACAGGAAATGTCTGATTGGAATCCAAAAAGACGTATTTAAGATGATCGGG
Source organism: Thalassia testudinum (assembly GCA_037157565.1). Taxonomy (NCBI): domain Eukaryota; kingdom Viridiplantae; phylum Streptophyta; class Magnoliopsida; order Alismatales; family Hydrocharitaceae; genus Thalassia; species Thalassia testudinum. The sequence goes on from JAZHRO010000014.1 coordinate 63,625,406, forward strand.
AAGAGGCTTGAGTTCCAAAACAGGGTTATCAGCAGCAACGGGTGGTTCAGGGTGTGTGTAAGGAGCAAGGGAAGGAGTTATGGGTGTGTCTAAGTCCATTTCGAACTCCTCTAATTGTGGGTTTTGATCCTCTTGTGGTTGAGCAGAAGTAGTCAGGTTTTCCTCCGTATATGTATCGTCAACCACAGCCTTGATATCACATATCTGTTCTATAACACCGCAATTAATCCTGTGTTGGGCCTTAAAGATGTCAATCCTTAATGCTTGGTTCCTAAATTTCAATTCAATTTGGTCCTCCTCACAATTAATGTTGGCCCTAGCAGTGGCCAGAAAGGGTCTCCCTAGTATGATCGGTGTATTCCTCAGGTTTTTTGGAGCATCCATATCCAAGGCTACAAAGTCCACCAGGAAATAGAAATCCCAAACCCTAATAATGACATCCTCAGGAATTCCTTTAGGTGACTTAACAAATCGATCAAATAACTATAATGTCACCTCTGTCAGTTTGAGCTCAGATTCCTCAAGATGGTCAAGTGGGGATGTAGGTATTAGGTTTATGGAGGCTCCTAGATCCAATAAAGCTCTATCGAATTTGATATCACCAATTGTACAGGAAATTAGGGGAGTACCTGGGTCTTTTGACTTAGGTGGGCGTTTGCTAAAAATTACAGAGCTGGCTTGCTCTGACAATACAATTGGGCTCCTACTTTTGGTTCGTGGATTACGCTTAGGTGTACAAACGTCTTTCAAAAATCATGCGTAAGCCGGTACGTGGCGGATCGCATCCATCAAGGGGATGTTTATATGGACCTATTCAAAGATCTTGACCAGACCAGGAAATAGAAATCCCAAACCCTAATAATAACATCCTCAGGAATTCCTTTAGGTGACTTAACAAATCGATCAACCACCTGTAATGTCACCTCTGTTAGTTTGAGCTCAGATTCCTCAAGATGGTCAAGTAGGGATGTAGGTATTAGGTTTATGGAGGCTCCTAGATCCAATAAAACTCTATCGAATTTGATATCACCAATTGTACAGGAAGTTAGGGGAGTACCTGGGTCTTTTGCCTTAGGTGGGTGTTTGCTAAAAATTACAGAGCTGGCTTGCTCTGACAATACAATTAGGCTCCTACTTTTGGTTCGTGGCTTACACTTAGGTGTACATATGTCTTTAAAAAATCATGCGTAAGCCGGTACGTGGCGGATCACATCCATCAAGGGGATGTTTATATGGACCTATTCAAAGAGCTTGACCAAATCCTCCTCAGGTGCCACGGGTTTGTTTGTCCTCCTTCCTTTGGTCAAGGCCTCGAGAAATGGAACCTTGAATGGTTCCTCTAGAATAGGTCTAGGCACTTGATCAGGAACAGGGGTATCCTAGATAACAATCACAGGGTTTGGGTTACTACCAGGCTGAAAGTGGCTTGGGTAAGGTGGGTCTCGTGTTGCTTTGGCCACTACGGGTTGTTACAGAATTTAGTCCTGCCTGGTTCTGGTTTGGTGTTGGTAAAATAGATGGCTGCTGTTGAAATCCCGAATATGATGTCGAAGCTTCCATCCCGTTGGATGATGGAATAGAAGGGGCCTGATAAATCATGTGGCCTTGGCCTGGATTTGGTTCATAACGCTCCTCTGGTTCAACACATTATTCAGATTCGGTAGAGGTTGTGAAGGGAGTGTGCCAGGTTGGCAGGAATTCACCATCTGGGCAAGTTGATTGCGAACCTTTTTATCTCGTCTTTATGTTGTTTTTCCATAGCCGCATTCATCTTTTGAATGTCAGCCAGAGTCTGAAGGATAAGTCATTTGATCTGTCTGAGTTGGCCCAGATTGATAGGTGGATTGGGCTGAGGCTGAGGCCGCTAATATGGATGAGGAGCTTGTGGACGGGGTTGATATGGTGGTCTTTGATTCTGATTATTTCCTGCCCATAGAAAATTGGGATTATTCTGCCATCTAGGGTTATAGGTATTAGAGAATGGGTCATTCAGGATGGCATTGAGGTCCTCGCAGGTCTGAGGAACCTCAAAAAAATCATAGTACGAGGGTTCAGAGTTCCCCCAACTAGAGTAGGCAGGATCAGAGTTTCCTCCGATCCTAGAGTCAGACGGGGGTGGATATGGGTCCATCCCCTGAGAAGATAGGTGGTAGATGTTATGTACAACTTCCCTCCCAGAGAGCGATTGTGCAAATGGGTTTTGGGCAGAGGTGGCTCACTACAGATGTCGACTTAGCTCATCCACCTTCTTCTCAATGATAGAAACATTGTCCAAACGACTGGCCATCAATTCCAAATCGATGGATGCGGATAGGCCCTACATCTCATGTGCTCCCCTTGGATTCATCAATGTGCAGGCACTCGTCCAGTCGAATAAGCCCATGGAGTAATTATTGATGGAATTCTCACACATATTCTTAAGAATCTCCCACACAGTGTCTTCGTGTTGACCCATGATATTTCCTCCACAGGTTGCATTAACGAATAAATGGATATCTTCATGGAGTACCTGGTAAAAAGACTGGACTTGTTTCCATTTAGGAACTCCGTGATGGGGCCACTTTCGCAAGAGATCTAGGGAACGGTCCAATGCTTCATGAAGCGGTTCTGTAGGCTATTGGGTGAAGTGTGTGATCTGGTGTCGTAAGGCATTCATCCGACCAACTGGGAAGAACTTTTTCAGAAACTCGGATTGTAGTTCAACCCATGTGTTGATTGAACGTGTTTGAGTCTGATACTAGTGAGCTACTTTGCCCATGAGAGAGAAGGAGAACGTCTTCATGAGAAGAATATCCTGATTTTGGACATCTGACTCGAAGGTCTGGGTCAGATGCTTGAGGTGTTTGATATGCTGGAAAGGATCCTCCAAATTGAGCCCATGAAACTTTGGAATAGCATGAATCATGTTGGGCTTGAGTTCAGAATCAAGACCTCCAGCTAGGATTTGGACTCGAGGTTCGATCGCCACCGTAGCGGGATTGTAGTGATCTCACATCATAAGGCACCGCGACAAAATCACAAAGGTTTGGAATAAATCATTAAGGTGGTGGAGTTGGTTCTCAAGGTTATTCTCTTCTTCTGCAGGTTGTGCCATGATGATGGAAGAAGGAGAATTGGGTTCAGATGAATCAGAGGAGATGTCTATGTGGTGGGGTTGTTTTACAAAAACGGAAGCCGAGGCCTGGCCTCGACGGGAGTGAATAACTAAAGGAGGCCTGAAGGGTGATCTTAAAGACCTCCTACCGAACATGCACCGATGATCTGGATGAGAGTAGAATGTGATGGACCCAATCAAGACACCCAATAAAATCTGGATGGCTATAGAGGTTCGAGGCGGATGATACCCCTTAGTCAGAAAGTCGTCCACCTGAGCAATACCTAAGTAGCCAGAGAGGGAGAGTCCCACAGAGGCCCCTACATGGTAGAGCACCCCCACGAGTTACAGGGTTTCCCCCACTCGACCTCTTGTGTCACTGATGTTCCAGGTAGACCAGAATGGGGACTTGACCTCTTAAGTCTACCAGTTTTATTAAAGAGCTGGGGTGCTTAAGATTTCACTTGAACTTTAGATGTATTCAGTGCGAAAAGTGACCTAATTTCAAGGTTGGTTGACCCAACAAGGTGGGTCAAGTTCACCCATTTGTCCTTTGAGAAGTTTTAGGTCCCTTCTTTTAGGATTCAAGTGAGATTAAGAGCCTGAATTTTAGCATTTGCTTGAATAAATCTCTTCAACCAAGGCTTAGGCACACATCTTTTTGGAGAGTTGATTCTTGCTTATGAAAGTGTGTCTCTAAAACCCTAAATTGAAATCCTTAATTTGGCTCTAATCTTGGTCCAATTTAGTTTGCCAAATGTGGTATCTAGGGCTCAATCAAGAATGTGGTAGCCCTAGTTACCTTAACTAGGTGCACAAATCAATTTTATTGTCGAAATCAAATCAGCTAACTTGATGAATTAAGCTAAGAATGTAAAGCACATAGCCCTAATTGATTTTATCTTTTTTTTTTCAAAATGAGGGGCTTAAGAGAAAGTACTTAGAAATTACCTACCCGTAGCATGTTTGATGTATGACTGTCTTTTATTTGAATCTTCTCCCTGAAACAACCACAACAAAAAGATAAAGCAAGTTAATACCAAATCAACAATTGTAATCAAGAATTCTAAATTGCCCATTGCTCCCTGGCAACGGCGCCAAAATGTTCGTCGCACTTGATCAGGTTTTAAGAGTATCTCATTGTAATATAGCCAAAAAAGTGTTCAAAACAAATACAATTTTATTACTTGAATTTTGAAGTCCAAGGTCCAACATAGTAAGCAAATTGGTGTTTAGAAATCAAGATCACAATTCAGAATTTAAAAGAATATGCAATAATATTAGTATCGCAATGCAAAAATATGACAATGTAGATCACAAAATATTAAAGAACTCAATATATATGAATATAAATTAAAAATTGGACATCTGATTTGAAAATCAGATGACTAAACTAGTGCTCTTCCATTTCTTCTTTCTCTGCTTCCCTTCTCTTCTTCTGATTTTGCGTTTGCAAGCTTTCTTTTCATTCGATCTTTCTTTACTTAGCTTTCTCTATCTTCCCCTCCCTTCTTCCTCTTTGGCTTTTTCCTCTCGTTCTCTGACTTCTGCCTTCTCTTCTTCTTTCTTCCTTCTTCTATTTCTACTCCTTTTCTTTCTCTTTCTTTCTCTTCTGGCTGCCTTCTCTCTTCCTTTGTCTTTCTGCATTGACCCTTAGCTTCTTTAGCTCCTCCTTCTTCTTCTTCAGCTTCGCTTCTCCTCCTCTTCTTCCTGCAGCAAAGCCTACCCCCGACCCATGAGCACTTGCCTCTCTTTTGCTCTTAGGTTTCATTCTCCCAAAGCCACACATATTTGGCTAATTGGGTTGGGTACGTACCTAGGACCAGGCCCACCAATGTGCGGTGGTGGGAGAGGAGTGTGGTCGGGTCAGGTCAGGCCAGGTCCGCAGGGCATGAGCGCAAACGAGGTCGGGTCGGTCGAGTGATAGGGGCCTCACCTCGTGATTCGAAGGCGAACAACTACTTACAGGAATTCAACTTATGCGGCTTCACTTGCTTCACAGCCGCCGATGTGGGACTAGACGTGTGCCCTTCTTCTCGCGCTCCCACAGTAGAGGTGTTCCTCCAATTGCCCCAACTGCCACCGCCTTCGACAGAAATTGAGCACCTGGAGTCATGAGCGAGGATGTTCCGCTTAATTTGGGACAGCAACCTGGAGCTGGTAAGGCCTGAAGCTTGCTTCAAGCTCTGTGCCAATGGCAGAGGATGCCTGTACCTAAAATCACCAAGACGGCCTCGTGGCCACATTAAATTGCTCAGGAAGCTTCGCTGAGGCATGGCTAATGTGTTGCGGTGGTTGGCGTGGCGTGGGAACGCTTGTGCGAGCATGCCTAGGGCACACTGTGTGCATATGTGTGGGTGTGTTTGGGGGTGCATTTGGGTAAGTTGAGTGGTGGTATGAGTGAGGGGAAATGTTTAGTGAAGTGAGGGGATGCTTATGGACTTGTCGGCGAGGGGTGGGATGGTCTATGGTGGTGGAGCAGTCTCCCTGGAGTTGGTGACCGGAGGTGAAGGAGATGAGGGTGGTTGAGTGTGGCAGTAATCGATTTAGGGAAATAAAGAGGGAAGAAGAATGTAGAGGGTGAAGGGGACTTATCTAGGGTGATAGTGGATGAAGGGAATAGGAAAATGGAGTTGGGTGCATACTGCTGATGCCGAAGATGAAGGCACTTAGAGAGGGACGGTTGGCAAGGATGAAGGGCAGATAAGGGCGTCGATGGGTGCTGCGCGATGCGGACGAGCGCAAGGAGGAAGAGCCTACCACTGGTGTTGTGGTCAGGCAACGAAGGAGAGTAGGGAAGGTCGCCAGAGCTTGTTGAGCGAGTCAGCTGGAGGAGAGAAGAAATTGAGGGGGTTTCCGATCAATTTCAAGCTTAGAGGAGTCGGTTGGATCTAGGGCTTCTTAAATAGATCTCTGGAGGGGGATTTGTGCTTGGACGCCAAGCTTCCAAGCAAGGTAAGCTTGCTGAAGATGGCAACTTCAAAAGAGACCCAAATCTCTCATGCGTTCGCATGAGAGATTGGGTAACAATTAGGGCATCAAACTGAGTTCACATTGGAGGGATTTTCTCAAAGAATCTCCCTTACAATTTTGAAGGGGATTCGCTTAGAAATCAGGGAGAAACCACCTTCTAAAGCTCGCTGAAGTAGGATTCCTCCGCTAAAATGGTGGAGGGAGTTAATTACGAGAATGTTGAAAAAGATAGGGGGGCTTTTGTAAAGGTTTTTGAAAGATAGGGTTACAAATGTAATTAGGTTGGACCTATTTGCAAAGTGGGTTAAGATGAGTTCCCCTTAGGTCAAAATTTTCGTACAAACCTAATTTGGACCTAAGGAATCCCATAATGAAGTTGGATTTTTGGGTTTTACCACGTTTGATTGGGAAATTTGTGCAGAAACCCAACTTAGGGTAAATATCTGTCTGAGACCCCATTCTTAGTCAAGATGGGTTCCAATGGCCAATTTAAAGGTTTCAAACCCTAGAGAATATTTTTCTATGATTCTTAGAGGGTTTAGGTGAATTTTATCCTAACCAGAACCTTGGTTAATCAAGTGGGTCTATTTTAGGATTTCAAGAAGTCATTTAATTTACAGGGTACACACAAATCGTTTTCTGTCAAATCCAACCTGCATTTTATCTTGTTTATACCTTTTGACCTTTGTTTAGCCCTTAAGAAAACTTGTTGTTTTACTATAATGATAAAATTGTAGTTTTACCCCTTATTTCTTGCTTTCTTCTCGGAAAGGTTATTCAATGAATTAAGACCTCCAGTTGGTTATGTAGGAGCTTTTATTCTCTTCTTTGGGTCAAAATGAGCTAGTTAGGGCTCATGATGGTGTTCCCACAATAGGCTCTAGTGCTTCAGTGCATGGTGTTGGTTGAGCTTCTAAAGATTATATAGTGTTCCTCAAATTATCCAACACCCTATATTGGATCTGGTTCACCTGAACCAACTTGTTTGGTTCAGGTTTGGGTGGGTTTGGGTTAAATGTAGGGTAGTCAAGGTATCTAGGTTCTCGGGTCCCTCCCTAATAGTAGGTTGTTTTACGTTGTTTGAATGGTGGTGACCTATATTCAGTGGAATACAGGGAGGGTAGGTGTTATAGTCAACATATCCTTCTTGATTATAGATCGGGTTAGGTTGATCATCATAGGATGGAGATCTATAATCATTGTAGCTCTGGCAAGGATCCAGGGCTAGGCCTTGGACACTGAGGTCAGGATTCGTATCCCCAATCAAAGTTATCCCATCTAGTGGATGGGTAATTACAAGTCAAGTCGGGATAGTAATCATCTTGGGGATAAGTGGTGGTTGGAGGATAGGATGTGAAATGTGTGTAGGATGTGGAAGGGTACATGGTAGAAAAGGAGGGAAAATAGAGAAGAGAAAAGGTGCCCTGCAATACAATCAACCAAACCTGTCCTTATGTGGGTAGCCTAAAGACCTACAGACTCCCAGGATCCATCATGAGATTATAAAGGATCTGGTCTACTTTTATCTGGTCAATCCAACCAGTTATAAGGAGGGACTGGGGAGAACGTTCTTCCTTTGGCTTACGCCTCCGGTTCCTAGTGTACCCCCCAGCCGTGCTTGTTTGATGCTACTCTCGTAACTAGACATCAAATGGACCAGTAGAAGTAGATTAATCGAAAAAAATCTCAATTTAAACCCCGAAGAGCAAATCAATCCTTAAAGCCAATGTCTACTTAGTTTTAATTAGGCTTGGGATGATTGTGCTCTTGGAATGTAATGGGCCATTTAGATGAGTTGTGCCCTTAATGATCAATTAAAATGTGTGTGCATGCACAACCAAGATTTTCAAACAAGGTTATTTGATGATGTGTCTTTTAGGGTTAAACCTTGTTTAGTAGCTTTTAGGGTTTAATCTTTAGGTTTGTTCAATCAAGGTTCAGTAGAACACTCCAAATTTTGAAAGTGCTGGTGATGATATATTCCTTTAGAAATCAAAAAAAATGTGGAGTGCCTGGTTTAGCCCTAAAAATCAAACCTAAGTGGCAAGTTACTGATGAATCGCTTTTAATTTGAGTGGTGCAGCACAAATAAATCAATCAATTGGCCTATTCGCACCACAGATTAAGGCACACAATGTCTTAGCCTAATCAATTGGACTATTCTACTCACTTATGTGTTTTGGGTTGAAGTGTACCGGGTCCATAGGTTAGATCCCGGTTAAGTGGTAGAATCAAAGTTGAGTGGTGCACCTTAAGTCGAGAGTTGTGGGTGTTAAGGTGTGTCTCTTTCAAAAAATCCCACAATCAGATAACTTTTTTTTTTTTTATGTGGATGGCGAAGTGAGTGGAGGTGGCAAACAAACAACCAAAACTATCTTGGGGTTTATAAAAAGCACCTAAGTTGATTTGGGTTTGAGTTATTAGGTTTTGGAATGAAAACTAAGGTGGGGTGGTGGGGATAAACTTACAAAACTCTTTAACCGCACTTTATTCTGATCTATCTGCTTTGGCTCACCTTGGAAGGGTATCGGTAATCACAGAAAGAAAGGAGCAAAGTGAGCTAAAATGTTAAGGTGTTAAAACACAAGAAAAACCAAAGAGCGTTGCTTCCCCGGCAACGACGCCAAAATGATGTGGGTGTGCTTTGCAAATTAGAATCGGGGCTTGAAGGACCCCTCGTCGTAGCTCTCAAAATGCATCTATCAGATAAAATTTATAATCGAAACTCGAAAAGTGAGTCCCAAGTTGAACACGGGGAGGCGAATGTTTGGTTTTATAAAAATCTGTGCTTCACTTTATTTCTTTTTGTAGTTTTTATTTTTTATAATTTTTTTGGTATTTTAAAAAGGCAAGAGATCATATCAACAATTTCTTATCTAGCTAATCTACTTGCGAAAATATAAGAGAGAGAGGGAGAAAGAGAGAGAGAAAGAGATAATTATCTACTCATAAGCAAGTCTTTGTTACAACTATGAAAGCAGAAAGGGTAGAATGAGGTGAGAGAAATCCCCGTCAACGGTTGCTCGAAGGATGACTCGCTCTGACGTCTCTTGCAGGAAGGCGGTGAGGATCGGGATGAAGGAGGACGTAGCCGGAGGATGGTGGATGGGGTAGGATGGTGTCGAGGCGAGGATTTTCTTCCTGAAGGGCGGTGAGAGGGCCGCCATGGGATGCTCCATGAATGGGGATGAGGGGAGGGAAAACTATTTGGTTTTCTACTCTAGAGGAGCATCACAAGCTTGGAACAAGCTCTCTCTAGAGTCTTGGAGGTGGTGAGAGGAAGAAAGGAAGAGATGGTTTGGAATGGTGTGGGTAGGTCCTTTTATAGTGGAGGAAGAATAAATTCGCATATGGGTCATTACTGACATTCGTAAATGTCGCTACAGATCCTTGCAGCTATCGTTGAAGATCCGTCTTCAATTCCTCTTGCTGGTGCACGCAAACCATTAGTGACAGCTACAAGTGTCACCAAAGGCACGCGTCGCTGAAGATCCGTTCATATCCTCACTGGTCATGCTCCGCTAGCGCGCACATTGCCCGCTCCATGTTGCGCGCACACGCTCGCGTGCCAGCACTGTACTATGTGCGCAAGCGCTGCGCTGCTGCTACACTACGACTATGCACGGTGCAATGCACACTTTCACAAGTCGCCAGCTGAATTGAGGAATTGGGGAGGCTGTGGGGATTCGAACCCACACCCCTCCACTGGAAGTGCCTCTCTCCAACCAATGCACCAAGATGTCTAGATTGTCACGCGGACGTCTTAACGCATGCGGTGGAGATGAATCCTCAACCATTGGATCTTGATCCAACGGATGTAGTGCGAGATCAGCAAAGATGAGGCAGGGTGCTAGGACCGCTAGCCAGTGTTGGGCGGCCTGGATGGCGCCACATGGTGCCATCTAGGTCGTCCATTCTTTTATATGTTGCAGAGGGTGCCACGGTGTTTGGATCGAGTTGATTTTCACATTTTTGGACAGCGATCATCACTCCGGATCCATCCATACGGTTGGATTTTAAGCCCGTAAGGACATCGCATTGCCCTCCTGGATATTGACCTTCCTCGAACTTCATATGATGCTACGGGACTCCGATCTAGATGATTTCAGAGGCGTTAGCCTCTCATCATCATCCTGATTAGATCCATACAGTCCGATCGTCCATCCGAGGCCCTGAAATAAATCTTCTTCTTGTCTGACCATAAAAAGGACCTAATTAACCTAAAATATATACAACTACTTTAATTGCAGAATGATGCATTCTATGCAATATTTATAACATGAAATGCAAATCTAAGCCTAGGAACAAGCATGTTTGCCATTTTAACCTAAATAGATGTGTCTATATCAGCAGCCTTGTCCATGAGATAGAAGGAGAACATTTTCATGACCAAGATATCCCAATTTTGAGCTTCTGACCGGAAGAGCTGGGCCAGATTCTTGAGTTGCTTGATATACTGGAAGGGATCTTCGGAATTAAGCCCATGAAATTTAGGAATAGGATGAATCACATTAGGCTTGAGTTCATTATCAGGACCTCCAGTCAGGATTTGTATTCGAGGTTCGATTGCCACTGCAGCGGGATTATAATGATCTCACATTATAGGACGCTGCAGTGGATTCATAGAGGCCTGGAATAAATCGTTGAGGTGCTGAAGCTAATTCTGGAGATTGTTTTCCTCTTCTGCTGGGTGTTCCATGATTATGGATGAAGGAGATTGATGCAAACACATTTATTGAGGGTAAAATGCCTATTCATGAATGTTCTTCGGCTTAGATTTATATTTAATGTTATAAATATTACATAGCATGCATCATTCTCCATTTAGAGCAGTTGTATATAATTAAGGTTAATTGCATCCTTTTTGTTGTCAGGAGAGAAGGATATTTATTTCAGAGCCTTGGATTAACGATCCGACCATACGAATCAGATCAAGATGACGATCGGAGTCCAAAGCCTCCGAAATCACCTCGATCGGAGACCCATAGCACCATATGCAGTCCGAGGAAGATCAACGTATAAGGGACTAGGTGACATAATTCGGAGCCTCAAATGACAAATCTGACCACGTGGATGGATACGAGTCGATGATCGCAGACTAACGACGCAAAAATTGACTCAATCCGACCTCTGTAGCAGCCCCTACAATGAAAAGAAGATGGACGGCGTAGATTGCACCACTGGGCTGTGCACAGCGTAGATTGCGCCACATGGCGCAATCTACGCTGTGCGCAGCCCAGTCCGCCCATGTGCACGCACGTGCCGCTGCTTGCACCCAGCAATGCTGGTGCGCATGCGCATGCAGAGGAACGCATGCAGACAGCGTAGTGCCAGTGCATGAGCATGCGCACGCGTGACAGTGCGCGAAGCACATGCTAGCACAGTAGCAACGTGGGTGCCTGCTCATTGGCGCCAACCTATAGTGACGCATGAGCTGGACATACAGCGACACAGCTGTCGCTAATTCTTCGCGCACCAGCAAAGCTAGCTATGGGCGTGAGCACGTGTAAGCAGGTATGAGCTGCCTACAGTGATGCTTCCAGTGATGGCCTAGAGGTCACTAATGGTCCCATACATATTTTTGCCTCTTCTCCTCCACTAAAAAAGGGCCTACACCCCCTCACTTCCAAGCCATCCCTTCCTACTCTACTCCCACCTACTTCCATGCTCTAGCAAGCCTACCAACGCTTTGTTAGAGCTTGTTCTCAAGCTCCCAAGGCTCCTATTAGTGTAGCCAACCTCTGCCTCACCAAATATTCATCCCTCTTCCCATCCCCATTCGTGGGTCACCTTGGAGTTGTCCTCCCACCTCCATTCCGATAGTAGATCATCTGCACCTTCTCACCTCCATTCCGAAGCCATGTTGAAGCTTTCCACTACTTGACATCGTCTTGCATCTCACCTTCGTTGTCCTTTTCCTCAACTTCGTCGTCCAAGCTTCCGCCAGACGCCGTCGTCTTGCCAAACAACCGATTCTGGAGATTTCCTCTCACCCCCCTCTCTTTTTATGCTTTCATAGTTTATTATAATCAACATTGGATTGATATATATATCATATTTGTTCCATTTCTATCTTGTGATTCATTCTGCTTGTCCTCTCTTCAAAAATACAAAAAAAAATAACAAAACCCTAAAATACCAAAAACAAACAAATCGAAGCACGATTTTCAATTAAAGTAAACGTCGCCTCCCTATGTTCTACCTGGGACTCCCTTGGAGTTTCGATATAAATTTTATTTTACCACGAGTTTTACAACTACGACAATAGGTTACTTGTAACCCTAATTTCAAACTCATGAAACCCGTGCGATCATTTTGGCACCATTGCCTGGGAGGCAACGGAACTTACTTTGTTATTTTATACGCTTCTTTGCATTTACATAGCACTAACCCAGTTTGTCTTCTATCTACTATCTTGCAGGTATCCTAGCATGGTGATCCAAGTGCGGTAGACTGGAGTAAAGTGCGAGTAGAGTGTTTTGTAAGTGTCCCCACACCACCCCCACCTTAGTTTTTATTCCATAACCTCATAACTAAAGCCCAAATCAACTTAGGTGCTTTTTATAAACCCTAGGATAGTTTTGGTTGTTTGTTTGCCACCTCCACTCACCTCGCCATCCACATAAATAAAAAAAGTGTTATCTGTTTGTGGGATTTTCTAAAAGAGACACACCTTAACACCCATAACTTCTCACCATAAGGCACACAATCACATTGATTCTACCACTTAACTAGGATCTGACCTGTGGACCCGATACACTTAATTCAACACACAAATAAGTGAGTAGAAATCTGAATAGGTCAAACATTTCTGTGTGCCTTAACTAAGTGGTGCAATAGGTCAATTGATTGACCTGTTTGGGTCGCACCACTTAAGATAAAAGCGATTCAACAAGTAGCTTGCCACTTAGGGTTGATTTTTTTGACTAAACCAAGCCCGCCACATTTTATTTCTGATTTTTAAAGGAATATATCTACACCAGTGCTTTCAAAACATGAACTATTCTACTGAACCTTGATTGAATATACCTAACCCTGTTTGGAAACCCTGGTTGTGCATGCACACACATTTTAACTAATCATTATTGGCACAACCCATCTAAAGGGCCCATCACATTCCTGAACCACCATTGTCCCAAGCCTAACTAAAATTGATTACCCGTTGACCCTAAGGTCTGGTTCACTCATCGGGATCTAGATTGAGATTGTTCATGATTAACCTGCTTATACTAGTCAATCTGATGTCTAGCTAGGGGAGTAGCGTCAAACGACTGTGGCTGGGGGGTACACTAGGAATCGGAGGTGTAAGCCAAAGGAAGAACCTTCTCCCCAATCCCTCCTTCTAACTGGTTGGATTGCCTGGACATAAGTAGAGTAAATAGTCCATAATCTTAGGACGGATTCTGAGAGTCTACAAACCTTTAGGCTACCGACCTAAGGAAAGGCTTGTATTTTTGTATTGCAAGGCTCCTTCTTTTTCTTCTGATTTCCCTACTTACTTCACCATGTACCCTTCCACATCTTACACACATTTCCAATCCTATCCTCCTACCACCACTTATCCCCAAAATGATTACTATCCCAACTTGACTTGTAATTACCCATCCACTAGCCAGGATAGCTTTGATTGGGGATACGAATCCAAACCTCAATGTCCAGCGTTTAACCCTAGACAACAAAACTATGATTACTATCCTTCCCAAAGCTACAATAATTATCGATCTCCACACTTTGATGATCAACCTAACCAGATCTACAACCATGAAGGATATGCTGATTATAACACTTACCCTCCCCAAAATTATGTTGAATATAGGTCACCACCATTCTTTGAACAACCTGAAATGACCTACTATCAGGGAGGAACCCGATAACCTCAATATCTTGACTCCCCTAGAATGAACCCAAACCCACCCAACCTTGAACCGAACCAGTTGGTTCAGGTGAAGTAGATCCAAGATAGGGTGTTGGCTAACTTGAGGAACACCACACAACCTTTAGAAGCCTAGCCAACACCATGCACTGAGGCATTAGAGCCTATGATAAAAATGATCGATGAGCTGAGTAGCACTTTATTAGATTTGCTCCAAAGCATTTAGGATAGGGACTGGGTGAATTTCTTCTTGGGAAATTGTCGAGGTTGAGGATGAAATTTGTGGTTGCCCTAGTCAGATCTTGGGATGATTCTCAAGATGAACCCCCTTTAGCAGAGCCAATGTCTGAACCCGCTTAGGCGCCTGTCGGGTTGGATACATTTTCTGAGACCGGGGATGACCAAGTTGGGCTAGACCAACCCATTGAGGATGAACCGATTGATTCACCCGAGATCCCCGAGCCAGGGAGTGAGATAAAATGTCTCTTTGAACCAGAAATGACAATCGATTTTGAGACATATATAAATGAGGATCATGGATTCTTTGATTCTGAGGGTGAAGAATCTCTTAATGAAGTCTCACTTGAGCGTAAGGAAGACGATTTTAGTGAGACAAATGGGTTTAAGGAATCTGATGAACCATTTGATTGCCCAATTATTGAAGATTTGGATTCGGTTTGGGCTAACTTGGAGGATACGAATCCTCATTTACTAGAAGATTCAATCAAAAGCCCCATTCCTCAGCCACACCCCAAAGGGATTGATTTTGATTTGGAAATCATTGTACCCAAGTCAATTCTGAGTCAGCCATGATTTCTGGACTTCGGTAAATCTTATGGGGTGAATAGTATGCTAGAGGACCCGGAACCTGAGCAATTGATGTTGGAGGATAGGAATGTTGAAATGAAAATTTGGGAGGCTAATTTTGAGGGGAAAACAAGTTTGGATCTACAGGTTCCTATTAACCTAAAACCACTAACTTTTTACCAGGTCCCTTATGATATCTTTCACGTGCAACCCAAGCTCGAAATAACTAATTATTTTTCTGAGCTGCACTTTAAGTGGACACCCGATTTTAATGAATCAGATCAACCCGTTGTCCGACACTTTGGTCTTGGGTTACACACCACAAAATCTCAAGCCCAATCCCACAAACACAATAATCTTAGGTTCTGGGTGATTTTCATCCAGAACCTTGGAACCACTCGACCTTAGGGCGTGGGTCTGCATTATAATCTGGACCACATCTGTGGACATCTTCTGCTAACAGGTTTTAGGATCAACCTTTTGATTTTGATTCTGACCTGCACTTGTCAATTCTCAAATTCTTCTTTGTATGTATATTATGTTGGTGCTAGAGCACCACGATCATTTGTTTTGATGATAACAAAACACGTGTTATTTAACATTTGCAATTTGAGTCCTAGATTTCAGGTCAATTGCAAATGTGGACGTGTTTAGACGGAGTTCAAGCTCGCATCCAGGACGGATTGGAGGAGCTTGACGGAAAACAGAGGAGGTTCGCGTGGAGCGAAAGATTGGAGATGGAAGACAAGAAGAATAGGATAGATTCTTTTTTATCCTTTCATGTATCTCTTGTATTTATTTTCTTGCTCTTTTTGATTCCTTAGAACATTATGTTAAAGAGCCTCAAAGAACCCTAACAATAGTCCTAGGAACACCTGCACAACCCTAGGATACTTAGGTTTTCTGTAGAACACTTAGAAAACCAATATAGGGTTAAAATAGAATCTCAAGACATCTAATTCACGAATCAGACGTCTGATAAAGAATTTTAAGACGTCTGACTGTTGTTTCAGACGTCTGATAACTGTTAGGCTGGACATAGTTAGTTCTGTCTGATGAAATCAGACGTCCATACCTTAGACCAGACGTCTTAGGAGACGTCTGATGACTTTGCCAGACGTCCAATTAGTGGACCATTGGCTGGCTTAGAAGACACTCAAGAATATGACCGTTAGAGCCTTATCAGACGTCCTTAGGACTTACCAGACGTCTGATAAATGACCGTTTTGCCTCGGCTGACCCAAAATCTCTTCTCAGAGATTTTCTAGCCGTTGCAACGTTTGGAAATCAATTCCCACAGTAAAAGTAGGTTTCCAGACGTCCAGACATAGTACCAGACGTCCTGTATGTCGTCTGATAGACTTGCACAAAAACCCTGTTTAGATCTGATTCAAGTCAGGGAGAAACCCGCATAGAATTAGACGTCTGACCTTGGAATCAGACGTCTTAAAGTGGCCTTCCGGACGTCTGATGCCAGAGTTAGACGTCTGATAACCCTGTCAAATGCAATCATTGTCCTGATTTCGGCCTGATTCTCTTGGGCTTTGCACCCAACGGCTATGGAAGCTTTTCCAAGCCTTCCAAAACCTTCCTAAGGCCTCTATAAATAGAGGGGAACCTTTGTAACACAAATACACACTAAGAGAAACAAGAGACACACCTAAGCAACTTAGTTCCACTCTTTTGTGTCCAATTGAGGCCCTTGCTCTCCAAGCTCTAGTTTCATTCTCTTGAGAGCATCAAGCCTTCGCGCGCCCGCTCTCCCGCTGTTGATAACGAGAGCGACGTAGCGCCATCGCGTGGCACACGCACCGCGTCATCGTCGACGCACTCCTTGCAAAGGGGAGTTTCCTATTTCCTATAGAAGCTAGGTTTAATTTTGTTGGCTCTATAGGACTGTTGTTTTATTTTATCTTTGTATTTTGGTTGGGTATTCGCTTTGCGAATTCCCGTCTCCTTCGTGGGACAAAATCCTTCTCGTGGAGAGAAGGGGTTGAGGAACGCTACCCTCGTACTTGTAGCGTGGTTGTACTGAGGTTGAATCACCCTCGTTCAAAGTGATTCGTTTAGTGGATTTTGATCAACTTGGTTGATCGGAAAATCCTAACTCGAGAGGGTTAGGTGGTGGTTTTCACCCGGTTTGGGTTTCCACCTAAAAATACCTGTGTACATTTTGCGATTGATTTTTGTGAGATTGCTTTATATTTTTATTTCCGCAATTTTATTACGTCACCCCTCCTGGTAGGGACGAACCTTCATATTATGCCCAGCTGAAGGCATTTAACTTAACGCATGTGTATACACTCTTCTATCTATGGAGCTGATTGGGTTGTCACAAAATTCAGGTGATATTCTGTTTACTCTACCCTTTTCATGTCACTATTTCTACAATGAGGACATTGCATCATTTAGGCATGGGGGGCTGGATACTTTATCCTGAAATCATTTTGTTAACTCCGTAGAATTTCTTTTAGTTTCTTATAAAAAATTAAAAAAAAAAAAGAAAGAAGAAGAATTAGAAGAGAAGTTAGGCATTTTGAAGTTACTAACTTTAGGAAATGATACGAGAGGACCTAAACACTTAGACTCTTCAGGTCTTCGGGATTAATTAGCCCGGGTGTCTACTCAAATGTGGACTTAGTCTCGAGTTATTGCCAATTAAAATTCATTTTAAGTTGGTAAATAAATTGGGATGATAAGTATGCGACTTATCAACCTGCCCTCTAATTTGGTGGGACTTTAAGCCTAAGAATCTACACATATTTTTTTGCACTGACTCACTTTTTGGTGATTTCTTTGGAAATTGGGTAGCTAATGAACTATCCAGGGTGGTATCACTGGCAAGTTGTCAGTGGTAACAGCTCATTAGCTGGTTGTCGAGAGCCCAATCACAAGACCATTTTCATTGTACTACCTTTAGGTAAATCTTAGATCAGGGAAGCCACCTACTTAAAGAAAAAAAAATAAACAAACAAAAAGAAAAAGTAAAAAAATAGAAAAAGGAGAAAAAAATAAAAAAATAAACAAAGCCACAGTTCACTGCACAAGTATGGCTGGCAAGTTGCCGTGGATAACAGCCCATTGGCCGGTTGTCTAGAACCCAGCTCACAAAAAAAATGCACAATAATTTCCAAAACACTTAGCGAAGAAGCGGGGAAGTAGAATAAATCAGGGAGATATACACTAGGTTCGCCCTTGTGTTGACCCCATAAATAAAAGAAGTTGGGAGAAAGCTACCAATAGAAAAGGTAAACTTTTAGGCAAGGTCACCTAGGGTCGTAGAAACCCGAAGTCCATTTCAACGGTCGCCTAGTGAGTCTTTCACTATTTTCACAAAATGCTTAGCACTTAGAGCCCTTTTCGAGTCTTGGGCAGGTTGGGTAGCTGTAAAAGGTTATCCCAAAACTCTCAAACTCCAAAAGTACAAAAAAAATAGAAAAGAAGAAAAAGAAAATGCATCTTCCCTTTTTAAAAAAGGCGAGGACTTGGGCGGTCGGCATTCTGGTAGACACCCAGGTACTATTGAGTCTTCGTAGTTTATTCTATTGCTAATAAATGACTTAGGCCTAAGCGAACTAATCCTAATTCTGCTTTTATACATAGAATATAGTTTAATTTTGCTAGGGATTGGCAAAAGATAGGCATGGGGTATGATGTAAACATATTTATTGAGGGTAAAATGCTAATTCATGCATGTTCCTCGGCATAGATTTTCATTTCATGTTATAAATAATGCAGAGCATGCATCATTCTGCATTTAGAGTAGTTGTATATAATTTAGGTGAATTGCATCCTTTTTGTGGTCAGGAGAGAAGGATATTTATTTCGGAGCCTCGAATTGACAATCCGACCATACAGATCTGATCAAGATGACTATCGGAGTTCAAAGCCTCCGAAATCGCCTCGATTGGAGTCCCGTAGCACCATATGCAGTCCAAGAAAGATCAACAGCCAAGGGACTCGGTGACATAATTTAGAGCTTCAAATGACAAATCTGACCGTGCAGATGGATTCAGGTCGATGATCGCAACCTAATGACGTAAAAATTGACTCAATCTAACCTCTGTAGTAGCCACAACAACGAAAAGAAGATGGATGACCCAGATTGCACCACGTTGCGCAACCCAGGCTGCCCATGCACACGCACGTGCCACCACACATGCACAGCAACGCGGGTGCATGCACGCAAGCGGAGGCATGCATGCACACAACGCAGTGCTAGTGCATGAGTGTGTGTGCACGCAACATGGCGGGCACAGTGCATGCTAGCGTAGCAGCATAGTGGGCGCATGCTCGGTTGGCGCCAGCCTACGGCAACGCATGAGCTAGACATATAGCGATGCTTACAGCCATCGCTAATTCTTCGCACGCCAGCAAAGCCAGCTATGGGCATGAGCGGGCATGAGTGGGCATGAGTTGCCTACTGTGATGCTTCCAGCGATGGTCTGGAGGTCACTAATGGTCCCATACATATTTTTGCCTCTTCTCCTGCACTATAAAAGGACCTACACCCCCTCCCTTCCAAGCCATCTATACCTACTCTTCTCCTACCTACTTCCAAGCTCTAGCAAGCCTACCAACACTCTATTAGAGCATATTCTCAAGCTCCCAAGGTCCTATTAGTGTAGCGAACCTCTGCCTCACCAAATATTCAATCCTCTTCCCATCCCCATTCGTAGGTCGCCTTGGAGCCATCCTCCCACCTCCATTCTGGTAGCAGCTCATCTCCACCTTCTCATCTCCATTCCAAAACCATGTTGAAGCTTTCCTCTACCTGACGTCCTCCTACATCTCACCTCCATCGTCTCGCTCCTCACCTCCATCGTTCGAGCCTCCACTAGGCATTGTCGTCTCGTTGAATAGCCGATTCAGGAGATTTCCTCTCACCCCCTCTCTTTTTATGCTTTCATAGTTTATTGTAATCGACATTGGATTGATATATATATCATATTTGTTTCATTTCTATCTTGTGATTCATTTTGCTTGTCCTCTCTTCAAAAATACAAAAAAAAATAACAAAACCCTAAAATACCAAAAACTAACAAAGTGAAGAGCGATTTTCAACTAAAGTAAACGTCGCCTCCCTGTGTTCGACTTGGGACTCCCTTGGAGTTTCGGTATAAATTTTATTTGACCACGAGTTTTGCAACTACGACGATGGGTTACGTGTAACCCTGATTTCAAACTCATGAAACCTGTGTGATCAGAGATCTAGGCTCAAATGAATTAGAAGATATATCTATCTGTCGAGTTATTGAACAAACAAGGAAGTCGAGGCTTGGCCTCGATGAGGGTGAATAGCTAATGGAGGCCTCAAGGGTGGTCATAGGAACCTCCTCCCAAACATGCATCAATGGAGAAGACAATGGATAGAAGGTGTGATGGACCCAATCAAGACACCCAAATATCTTTGGATGACTATAGACGTTCGGGGCAGATGATGCCCTTGATCAGAAAGCCATCCACCTGAGAATTACTTGGGCAACCAGGAAGGGAGAGTCCCACGAAGACCCCTAAACGATAGAGCACCCCCATGGGTTATAGGGTTTCCCCTACCTGACTTTCCTTATCACTGAGGGTCCACGTAGACCATAAGGAAAAACTTGATCTCTTAAGTCTACCAATTTTATGTTTAGAGCATGGGTGCTTAGGATTTCACTTGAACTTTAAGATGTTTTTGTGAGTAGTGACCTAATTTGAAGATTAGTTGACCTTGCAAGGTGGGTCAACTTCACCTGATTTGTCCTTGATTATTAGGTCCCACTTTTAGGATTCAAGTGAGATTTAGAGCTTGATTCTTAGGGTTTGCTTGTTTAGGTAAGCCCAGCAAGGTTTAGGAAGATTGATTCTTTTTTAAGCAAGTGTGTCTCTAGAAACCCAGAAAGGAAACCCTAGTTGGCTTTAATTAGTCAATCACTTAATTCCAAATCTGGCAACTAGGGCTCAGTCAAGAACGTGGTAGCCCTAGGTATCTTAAATCCCTAATTAGTTGCAAGAATCAGGTTTGGATATTTTTTAGAAATGAACCAAACCAGGAAACTTGTTATGATTGAATCTAAAAATAGAATGCAAGTTGGTCCTAATTGATTTTTTCCTTTTTCAGATTTTCAAAATTAGCGGCTTAACGAAGATGAATTTATGGTTTACCTGCCCTTGGAGTGGCTGTCGTGCGACTGATCTCATTCCTTGGCTTAGTTCCTACACAATCACAATCAAAAGAGATAAATCAAGTTAGTATTAAATTAGGAATCATAATCAAGAGATCAAATTGCACATTGCTCCCCTGCAACGATGCCAAAATGTTTATCACTCAAAATTAGAGTTTAAAAATGATATGTTGTAGTATAGCTGATAAAGCGTGAAAACAAATAAAATTTATGCTCCAGTGGAAATCTGAGGTCGAAGGCAAGGAGCAAGTAGCAAATCAAACTCAAAATCACAATTATAAGTAAAAGATATAATCAATTGCAACCAAAATTTATTCAAGAATGATTTATCAATAATTCAAGTATCAATATGCATGAATGATGGGTTGAAATGGTGATTTGAATCACCAATTAACCCTTTTAATTAAGCTCAAATATATCAAATGTATCAATAGTGATTATCAACCAATATTCCACATCAGTTAAGTATCTCAATAATGCAACAGTAGCCTAGAACCAGCAACAGAGGCAAAGGCCTCTCTTCTCCTTCAAGCCTCAAGGGAGAGGCACAAGCACAGTATAGAGGCATGAAAGCCTCTCAAAAAATAGAGGCACAAAGGGAAAACCCCCCCTCCTCTCTCTCTTCTTCGTCTTTTCTCTCTCAGAATCAGGCAAACCAGACCGGACCTAGGTAGCTGGGTAATCGGACCAAGGCCTAGACCCAAGTGCCGTGAGCACAGGCAAGGGCACGTATGTGGAGAATGTAAGCGGGACCTCACCCAAGTGCTTTTGGAGGTAACCAAGCTAAGGCACAAATTACTTATTTGTGCGGTCACTACGTTTGCATTCCACGATGTGGGACTATCTAGCACCCCCTTCATCTCAACGAAATAGCAAATGAAGGAGCTCATAATTGATGTTGAAGATTAGTCTGTGGCATACAATTGAGCACCTGGGTGTCTTCTTGGAACTTGGCTGCAGAGTTTGGGAGTAAAACCTGGAGCAATTGTGTCCAGAGACTAAATATGTGATCGACGAACTCACTGGTGATGGCGGACCTCCAGCGTGTAGCAAAAATAGAAAGCATGCCCTCTCGATCTTGTCAAATAAGCTCAGAAGGGTTGTCGTGCGAAGACAAGTGCGTCGGTGGTGGTTGTTTGGTGAGTGCATGCGTGTGGAGGGCTGATGGAGTTGGAGAAGGTGCACAAAGGAGGTGGAGTTCGGTGGAGTACTTTGGTGGATGAAAACCCAAATTAGAAGAGGGCCTTTGATGAGGGTAGCACAGCGAAGCTTGTGGATGAAGTGCCAGGGTGTTTGGTGAAGTGTAGCGAGCTGGAGGCTACGTCGGAGAGTCACTAGAGGTAGAGAAGATGAAGGTTGTGTGGGTGACAGTGCAGTTGTGAGTGATTTGTGGGTATAGGGAAAAAGAGTAGAGGGAGAGAGGAAGAGATAAGGGGTTTTGGAGAGGAGGAAGGAGGCCGGAGAGCTTCGGTCGTGGCTTGACCAGAGCCGGAGAAGGAGATGGAGACGGTGAGGCAGCAACGAAGCAGGAGGTAGAGATAGCGATCGTGCTTTGGCTGGCAGCGTCCGCGATGAAGAGAGGAAGATGGTCGGCCCTCCAATTTGATGGTTTGATAGCCAGAAGAGGAGGATGGAGAGAGGTTGCTAGAGCAGAGGTTCGGTGGCCAAAGGAGTAGAAGTAGAGGTATTTAGCTCTCCAAAACTTGCTAAGGAGATAAGGTAGGGGTTCTAGGGATTAAATAAAGCTCCAAAGAAGGCTCCAAATCAGGAAAGAGCTCGAATGTACTCTTTAGGAAATCAAGAAACACCCATTGATTCAATGCATTTGCACGCACGAATCAAAGGATTTTAGGAGTTAGGATCTGTCCCAATAGGTTTGTCTAGGTGTGAACATCAATCCCACTAAATTTGGTGGGATTTGATTGCCATTATAGTAGGATTTGGTCTGGTCAAAGCTCGCCTAGAGGTCAGTTCACCTCCAATAGCAGCATGGACCATTCTGAAAATAAGATGAAGTTAGGGTGTAATTTGTATGAATTTCAAAAGCTGAGGGACTATTTAAGATAATAAGAGTCAGACTTGGACCAAAATGCAAAATAAGTCAAAATGATCTCTGATTGAGCCCAAATTCTGGTACAAACCCAATTCGGACACAAGGAATTTAATGGTGAAGTTGCATTTAGGTTTTGACAAAGTTTTACTGGGTAAATTATGCAGAAACCAAATTAGAGCAACTATTTGTCTAAGACTCTATTTTAGGTCAAAATGGGTTCCATTGGTCAAATTAATGATACCAAACCTTATAGAATATTTTTCTATGATTTATAGAAGGTTTAGGTGAATTTTGTCCTAACCATAACCTTAGTGAATTAAGCAAGTCTATTTTTTGGGTTTTAGATGTCACTTAATTCATGGAATGAGTGAAAACCCGTTACTGTCTGCATGGACCCACTTACTAGACATTAATGACCATATGACCATTAATAAACCCCTGAAACACCCCATGGTTATTCTGTATTTGTGATAAGTTGGTAAAATTGCAGAAATAACCCTATGTTCATATTTTCTTAAAATAGAATATTAAGTGCTTATGACTCCTTGAAGGTTATGTAGGAGCTTTTATCAACTTTATTTAGCCAAATTAAGCTAGTTATGGCTCATGAGGGTGTTCACATCAACTATTAACACCATCTTGCTAATAGATGTGGTGAATGCCATATCACACTTCTCTACTCAAACTGCTCCTAGATCTTTCAACTCTACATTTATCTCTCTTATCCCTAAGAAACCTAACACTATGGAGCTGGCTGATTTTCATCCTATTAGTCTTTGAAATGTGACCTTTAAGATTGCCTCTGGAATATTTGTGAACTGTTTAGCTAAGCTCATGCCTAAACTCATTTCCCCTGAACAGGCAAGTTTCATTAAAGGTAAATCTATCTTTGATCACATATCCACCACTTTTGAGCTTGCTAGAAGGCTTAATCACAAGGTTTTTGGCTCGAATATCATCTTCCAGAATGATCTCCAAAAAGCCTGTGATAGAGTTGAAAGGGAAGCCTTTTACTGCACTTTACATAAATTTGGGTTTTCCTGCAAGGTCATTGCTCTTATCAAAGGTTTTTTAGAGCATGAAGGATCTTCGATCCTAGTTGATGGGTGCTCTTCATCATTTTTCAAGGTCTCCAGTAGGCTTAGACAAGGAGATCCCTTATCTCCTTTCCTCTTTGACATTTTTATGGAACCCTTGATTTGTGGTATCAAGGAGATGGCCTTCTTGGGTCAATTAGATACTTTTTCTATTAATCATGGCATCCCCTCCCTGATCGCTCTCCTCTATGCTGATGACATCATTCTTTTCCTCAATGGTAGCCTTAGATCCACTATTAATCTCATGGCCTTCATCCACGAGTTTGAGTCTAACTTCAGCCAAAGATTAAACCATCTCAAAAGTTTTTGCTATGTTGGAAAACATTTCCCAATGGAAAGATTGACTCAGATCCTTTCTATTACTAGCTTCCAACTTAGGGGCTTCCCCTTCAATTACCATGGTTGTCCTATCTTCATGGGTAGAGCATAGACATCTTTTTTTCACTGCCTAGTGGACAATATTCACTCTAAACTCTTGGGTTGGAAAGCCAAACTTCTTTCGTCTACTGCCAGGCTTCTCCTCATCAAGCATGTGCTATCCTCAATCCCAATTCACATTCTTTCGGTGATCGATGTGTAATTTCCTACGGGAGTGGATGAGATATGCGTGATGTAAAAAATGAGAAATTAAAATAAATAACAATCTCACAAAAGCAATGACACAAAGGCATAAGTGATTTTTAAGTGGAAACCCAAATCGAGTGAAAACAACCACCTAACCCTTTCGAGTTAGGATTTCCTGATCGACAAAGTCGATCAAATCCACTAAATGAACTACTTAAAACAAGGGTAGTTCAACCTCAATACAACCACGCTACTTTATACCCAAGGGTAGCATACCTTAAAACCACCCCTCTTCACGAGGAGTATCTTATCCCTCGATGGAGATGGAAATTCACAAAGCGAATACCCAACACAAGCAAAGATGAAATACAATACAACCTATAGAACCACAAAGTATATGGTTAAATCTAGCTACTAAAGGTAATGGAACTTCCCTTAGGTGGGAGTGCGTCGGCGTGACGACGAGGGTGCATGAACCATGTGGTGGCACTTCATCACTCTCGTAATCGTGGAAGAGTGGGTGCATAGCAGGACAAAGCTCTCAGGTATGGAACGAATGCTTGGAGAGCTAGAGCTTCTTCTATTTCTCTTGGACACAAAGATGTGAAAAATGTGTTGCTTGGTGTATCTTTGCAAGGAAAGGGTCCTCTATTTACAGAGGGCCTAGGAAGGCTTTGGAAAGCCTTATAAGGCTTCCATAGCAATTGGGGTTGAACCCAAGGAAAAATAGACCGTAATCAGAATCATTTATGATTCTGACAGGGTCATTAGATGTCTGCAAAACTAGTTTAAGACGTCTGGGAACTAAGTCAGACATCTAAATCTAGGCAGGTTTCCTTCCTGACTTTGATCAGACTTAAACAGGGTTCTAGTGTAAGGCCATCAGACGACGTATAGGACATCTGGCACTAGGTCTGGACATCTGGAAACCTATTATGCTACGAGAATGGATTCCTAAGATAGGTTAATGGCTAGAAAAATCTGACAAAGGTGATTTTGGCTCCCAACGAGACTCAACAGTTACATATCAGACGTCTGGGGTCCTCTACGGATGTATGATAGAAGCCTAACGGTTATTTTCCTCAACATTTACTTTGTTAGCCAATGTTCCACTAATTGGACGTCTGACACAACCATCAGACATCTTCTATGACGTCTGACCTAAGGTTTGGGTGTCTAATTTCAACAGACAGAGCCAACTAAGTCCAGCCTAAGTTATTAGATGTCTGAGTCAATGATCAGTCGTCTTAAAAGTGACTATCAGACATCTGATTTCTATATTAGACATCTAATTAGGCTGTCAGAACCCTATTTTGGTTTTCTAAGTTCTCTACTAAAATCCTAAGTATCCAAGGGTTGTGCAAGTGTTCCTAGGACTACTTTAAGGGTTCTTTGAGGCTCTTTAACAAGTAATCTAAGAAAGATAAAGCACAACAAAAGAAATAACGACAAGTTACGAAGAACAAGAAGGGAAATATATCCTATTCTTCATCTCCTTCCTTCTTCAAGCTTTCGCTCCTTGCAAAGCTCCTCCTCCACCATCAATCTCCTCCAATTTGCCATGGATGCGAGCTCAAACTATTTCTAAACACATCTCCATTTGCAATTAACCTGAAATCTAAGACTTCAAATGCAAATGTTAAATAACACGTGTTTTGTTATCATCAAAGTAAATGATTGTAGTGCTCTAGTACCAATAATCTCCCCAATTTTGTTGATGACAAAACCATAAATAATACATGAAATTCTCCAACTTTTTGACATTATCAAAAAGGTGTTATAATTTTTAATTATCCTAAACTCCCTCTTAAAACATGCTCCTTTAATTTCATCTTTTCATAAAAATAAGATAGCTATGTTATTACCTCCCCCTTTCTAAAGACAATATGGCTATGTTATTTTAAAACTCCCCTTATATAGATGGACAAATAGCTTCATACAATTTTTCACTCCCCCTATCTAGATGCTATAAATTAAAAGATACGGTAAAGAATTTACCTCACCTACCATGGCCAATAGAATGGCCCAAATGGAGGTGGATGCCAGACTGGATGGGGTTCCCATCCGTATCTTGGAGGTCCAGGCATCCGCGTCAGTCTCCAATTGGGCGATCGACGTGCAACAATTCAATCATTTGTTTGTCATCTCGTTGGTCTCCTCGTCCTCCTCCTTGGTCTACTCCTTGGTCCTCCCAACTCGAGTTGAACGTTCTTCATCTTGTAGGTCCAATCTTGGATGTTGAAATCTTTATAACCTACAAAACAGGTTCTATTTGTCGCTTCGGTATCCAAGTCAATTTGGATCTGGATCTGTTAGTAGGTCTCCTTGATAGAGATCCTTTCTCAACCTTAGGGCTAGATAAATTTTCTACTTTATTGATCAAATTATTTGATTTCCCCTAAGACATGCAAGTTCATCTTCAATGGCATGAATCTTAGTTTTTAAGCTAGAATTTTCAATTTTTAAACTTGTGTTTTCTTCAATCAATTTACCACTTTCATTGATTAAGTCTTTACTTTCTAATAACAAATTATTATCCATAGGACTAGCTTCTAGATCCTTGAGTTTTACATCTAACCTTTTATTTTCATTTTTAAGAAAACTAAGATTCTTTTTAATGTTTTTATTTTCTACCTTAAGTGACTTACTAATTTCAAATAATTCATCAAATGGATCTTGTAGTTCTGAATTTACCTCATTGTCGGAGTCACTTTCGCTATCTCCTGCCATGGCCATTGAACCCATGCAAGTGGTTTCATTCTTCTTCTCAGGTTTTTCTTATTCCTCCTAGCTCGAGTCATCCCAAGTTGCTTGGAATGCCATCTTCTTATACTTCTCCTCCTTCTTCTCCTTCTTGAGAAGAGGACACTCAAGTTGAAGATGACCCTTTTCGTTGCAGTGGTAGCAACATCTCAAGCTTTCTGTTTCCTTCTTCTCCTTTTTTCTCTTTGATTCCCTACAAAACTTGGAAAATTTTTAAGTAAAAATTTAAAATCTTCGTCATCGAAACTTACCTCACTATCCAACGTGGCTTTGAAAGCGAGGGTCTTCTTCAGCTTCGGCTCCAGTGTATCCTTCTTCTTCTACTTCAGCTTTGTCTCATAGGCCATCAAATTGCTTAGGAGATCCTCCATGTTGAACTCCTCCACCTCATTTGCCTCCTTGATGGTGGTAACCTTCTACTCCCATTCCAGTCCAAGGGAACAAAGAAGCTTCCCTTGAAGCTCCCCATTGATGAAGGTCTTCGCAAAAGCTTTCAAATTTTTTACTATGAGAGTGAACCTAGTGTTCATCTTAGTCAAAGTTTCGTTAGTCTTCATAGAAAAGGATTCAAATTCTTAAGAAAGTAAGTTGAGTTTAGAAGACTTTACCTTTGAGGTACCAACGTGAGTTACCTCAAGTGTGTGCCAAATCTCGTATGCGGTGGCGCACTGAGAGATTCTGTTGAACTCCTCCAAGCCGAGCATGTAGTAGAGGGCGTTCATGGTCTTCTCATTTAGAAACAACTCCCGAATCTATTGTTGTGAGTATCTCGCGGTGAATCTCTCTGCGGTGTCGAAGGGGGTCTTGCATCGGGCCCAGATGGTGAGGTCATTAGCTTGAAGCCACATCTTCATCTGCAGCTTCTAGTATGAGTAGTTGTTCCCGTCAAAGAATGGCGGTCTAGTGGTAGACTGCCCCTCCAAAATCCTCGTCATGGAACTGCTCCCCTCCATTGGATCTTCCATGGATATTACTCCTAAAAGGTAGAAACCTGCTTTGATACCAATTGTAATTTCCTACGGGAGGGGATGAGATATGCGTGACGTAAAAAATGCAGAAATAAAATAAATAACAATCTCACAAAAGCAATGACACAAAGGAACAAGTGATTTTTAGGTGGAAACCCGAACCGGGTGAAAACCACCACCTAACACTTTCGAGTTAGGATTTCCCGGTCGACAAAGTCGAACAAATCCACTAAACGAACTGCTTAAAATGATGGTAGTTCAACCTCAGTACAACCACGCTACTTTATACCTGAGGGTAGCATACCTCAAAACCACCCCTTTTCACGAAGAGTACTTTGTCCCTAGATGGAGATGGGAATTCGCAAAGCGAATACCCAATACAGGCAAAGATGAAATACAATACAACCTATAGAGCCACAAAGTATATGGTTAAATCTAGCTACTATAGGTAAGGGAACTTCCCTTAGGTGTGGATGCGTTGACGTGACAACACGGGTGCGTGAACCACACGGTGGCACTTCGTTGCTCTCGTAATTGCAAAAGAGTAGGTGCATAGCAGGACAAAGCTCTCAAGTGTACAACAAATGCTTGGAGAGCTAGAGCTTCTTTTATTTCTCTTGGACACAAAAGATGTGGAAAATGTGTTTCTTGGTGTATCTTTGCAAGGAAAGGCTCCTCCTCTATTTATAAAGGGCCTAGGAAGGCTTTGGAAGGCCTTAGAAGGCTTCGAAAGCTATTGGGGTTGAACCCAGGGAAAAACAGGCCGTAATCAGAATCATTTATGATTATGACAAGGTCATCAGACATTTGGTCTAGGTATCAGACGTCTGGTCCAGGCATCAGACGTCTGGAAAACTAGTTTAAGACATCTGCGAACTTAGTTAGACGTCTGATTCTAGGCGGGTTTCCTTCCTAACTTTGATTAGACTTAAATAGAGTTCTAGTGTAAGGCCATCAGACGACGTACAGGACGTCTGGCACTAGGTCTAGACGTCTAGAAACCTATTGTACTGCGGGAATGGATTCCCAATATAGGTTAATGAAAGAGCGATCTTCATTTTCGTTGAAAACTTTAACATAAAATGATGTGTCGTTGTATTTAGTCGCGTGGTAGAAAATCGCCTTTCAAAACATTTTAATTTTCAAAATCTAACCATGAAGCGTTAGGTCATCTCCACAAGGAGGAATTAGCCTATTAAAAATGAGTAATAATGCATCAAGTAATCGGGAATGTCAACTGATGTGCATGCTAACTAGTGCTCTCAGTTCCAGCATAAATTCTCAATCTAAACAATTAATCAAGAATAGTAGGGTGCACATGCAAAATCATCACCATGGAAAAACCAGAATTGCGATCTTAATACTGACAATTATCATCAAATTTAATTAAATCAGAATTTGTTCCCTATAATAAGGATACATGTTTGCTTAGTCATGAGATAAATGTGACTGCATGCAATTCAATTAGAAAGGAGGGATATTCATGCAATTCTACCATAATATAATAATAATATAAATAAGTGAATAGTGCTCCCTAGTAATGGCATGGATGCTAATTTTTTATTGGATAAAAAATAGAGGATTTCTCTTCTCTCTTCCTCGCTTGAACGGCCATGTGTGGTTGGCGATGAGAGTCGACAGGATGGTGCACCTCGACGAGTGCTTTGCGATGGTGGTGACGTGGTGGCCAGAGGTGGCCGGAGGTGGTCAGACGGTGGAGAGGAGTGGCGTCGGCGTTGGGTTCTGACGGAGAAGACGAACAGTGCGTGGAGAGGAGGAAGAGCTACTGCCGTTGCCTGGCGTGGCTATGCGATGGCGCACACACATGGGCACGCACAAGAGCACGCAAGGGCGCTGCACTGCTTGCGGGCGTGCTTGGTTGCTTGTGGGAGGCTAGGCTGCCTGTGGGTGTGCTTGGCTACTTGCGGTCGGCTGGGCTACCTGCGGGTGTGCTGGGCTATCTTGCTGCACATAGGGGAGGCATGGAACGAAGATAAAGAAGAAGGGCACTGTTGACGCGTCTTGATCGTGTTTTACCAGTTAGTATAGGTGATCAAGCATTGTCAACAAATAAAAATTTATTGCCCAAAAATCAGAGTATCTGAGGTCGAACACAGGGAGTAATTGGAATTTATTACTAATCTCGAGAATGTAATTGAACACTTAATTACTCAAAACTTAATGTAAAATATATAAATGCATGAGTTTAAAAGTCAATTGTAGCAAAAAGAAGGAATTTGGACATCTGATCATAGGGTCAGCCATCTTAAAAGATGTTTCCCTTGTTCTTGTTCTTCTTCTTCTGATTTTCATCCTTTCTTCATTGTGCTTCTTCTTTCTTGTTTCTTTTCTGCAGTTTTCTTGCCTTGCTTCTTTCTTCTTATTTTCCTCTATCTTCTGCCTTGCCTCACTTTTGCAGTTTCTTTCTCCTTTTCTCTATGGATCTTCTTCTTCCTTCCTTGGCTTCAGCTTCTCTTCTTCTTCTACTTGTCTTTACCTTTTTTTTATTTCTTCTTTCTTCTTCAATTTCTCCTCTCTTTTTCCTTTGCCTCTTCCCTCTGCCTTGCCTTTCTCTTTTCCCTCTGTGAAGGCCTCCGTCCTTAATCTTCTTCTCCTTCGCTTGCAGCGGCTAAGTGTCAGCTTCGCTCTCCCTTCTACCTTCCCTGCATAAACCAAAGAGGAGCAAAACCTATCCCTCTACCCACACCCGCATCTCTCTCTCTCTGTATATCACTCTTCAACACGATCTCCGAAAGCCGGGTAAACCGGTCGGGTCGTGCGCTCGGGTCCAGGCGCACCGGCATGGGTGTGGTGCGCGAGGAGCGCTCAGGAGGGTGTCGGGCCGGGTCGCGCCAGATCCGTGTGATGAGCTCATGGACGAGGTGCTGTGTTTAGGTAAGGGACCTCACCCCAAGTGTTATAGGAGGCAACCAACCAATAGCAGAAAATCAATTTAAATCACTCCAGCGCTTTACAGCTTACCGAGGTGGGACAATTGTTCCACCGTTCTCTCACGTGCGCTTGCAGGAGACTGTGCTTCAATTGCAGCACTGCAGGCTTCGCGGCGCCACTCTCTCAAACAGATGACTTCGCGAGGCCTCCCCAAGTTAGCTGGACCTGGGCTCCTGGAGCACTGCAGGCTGGGACGAGCATGCGACCTCCTCGAGTCACCGCTAATGGCAGTTGGAGCTCGAAACCTACCTGACACAAAAAGATCCTTGCGGCTTAATCAGACCACAGGAGCATCTTCGCCATGTCACAACGACGGTGAGGTGGTAGGTGGCAGGCCGCGGGGTAGCCTTAGCGTGCGTGCCTAGGTCTCTTTGTGGCTGGACGGATGGGTTTGGTCGAGGAGCTGTTGTGGCGGTGTAGGCGGCCTGTGGATGAGTGGAGGTTATTCAGTGGAGTATGGAGGAGGTTATGCTATGGTTGGCGAGATGTGTGGGGCTGTGGAGTGACGAGAGTGTCTCGCCAGAGGGTGGTCGGAGATGAAGAAGATGGTGCTGGACAGCGGCGGTCGAGGAGCGTTTGGTGAAATAAGATGAGGGAAATGAAAGAGGGGATAGAGAAGAGCAATTCTGACATAACTAAGGGGATGAAGGGGGCGAGAAGGTGGCTGGCAGTACCTACGGTCGCCGGAGAAGAAATCATCCAGTGGAGGAAGAAGGCGGCGATGATGGGGCTTGGGCTGCTCGTGCGGGTGTTGTGCGACGCGGAGGAGGATGAGGAGGATGGCTCTGCCACTATTTTTGTGGCAGAGCGACTAGGAAGAGGAGGGGGGCTCGCCGAAGCTCGCT
Source organism: Thalassia testudinum (assembly GCA_037157565.1). NCBI lineage: Eukaryota > Viridiplantae > Streptophyta > Magnoliopsida > Alismatales > Hydrocharitaceae > Thalassia > Thalassia testudinum. Next base: position 63,657,562 of record JAZHRO010000014.1, read on the forward strand.
GGACCCCTTGGCCGAAGGAGACGAAGAGGAAATCGAGGTGGAATTCCGACCAAGTCGAGCTGAGGAGGTGCGGCCGGAGATGAGGGTTAATTTATAGGCACAGGCAGGGACTCTTGTGCTTGGAAGCCAAGCATCCAAGCATGGGAATCCTTGCCAGAGATGGAAACAGCTAAGTACCCAAATCTCTCGTGCGTTCCACGAGAGATTGGGTGCAAATCTTAGATGAGGATTGAGTTCAGATGGAAGGGAATTCCTCAGAGAATCTCCCTTCCAAATCTGGGAGGAGATCTCTGAGGAATCAGAGAGTATTCCCTCTCTATTCCTCGCCGAAGTAGGACCTCTCCCCAACAATGGTGGAGGGACCTGCTTGTAAGAGTGGGGAGGAAGTTAGGGGGGTTTATGCAATGCCTTTCAAAAGATAGGGACCAAAATGTAATTGGGTGTACTAAATTGCAAAGTACGTCAAGATGACCTCCCCTTAGGTCCAAATTTTGGTACAAACCTAATCTGGACCTAAGGAATCCAATGGTGAAGTTGGATTTTAGGTTTGACCACGTTTGATTGGACATTTTGCATAAAAACCCAAATTAGGTCAATTGATGAGCTCGGACCCTAATCTAGGTCAAACTAGGTTCCAAAAGCCAAATTAAATGTTATAAACCCTAGGGGATATTTTTCTATGAATTTTAGAGGGTTTACTTGATTTTTATCCTAACCAAAACCTTGTTGAATTAAGCAGGTCAGTTTTAGGGTTACCAGATGGCATTTAATTCCTGGTTTGCACATAAACCCATTTCTGATTGAACCAACCCACTTTTTATCTTATTCAAACCATTTGACCTATGTTTTGTCTCTGAGAAGTCCCGTTTATGTACTGCGATGGTAAAATTGTAGTTTTACCTTTATTTCATGTTTTCTTCTCAGAACACTTATTCCTCCAATTAAGCCTTCTTCTAAGTTATGTAGGAGCTTTTATTCTCTTTATTAGGTCAAAATAAGCTAGTTATGGCTCATGATGAGGCTCTCATCATACCCCCATGCTTAGATTTTGCTAGTCCCTTAGCAAAATTTCAAGGTTTTAACTTCTATTCTAGACCCTGAGTGTCTGTCATTAGTTATGATAAGTGCTTTTCTTTCTCTTTTGTAATTAGGTCAGAATGCCAATAGTAGGCCTAAAGGTACTCAAGTATCAACAAAAATCCGGACCTGACCCGCTTTAGCCTCTGTCCTCCGCAAAGGTTTTTAAGGCCCACAGAAATTATCCTAGGGTTTGTTGGATTCAGCGATTAAAGCACCGTTGCTCGAGACATTTTTAGCCTAGGTTCAGTTTGCAGTGCATTTTTTGTAAGAGAGACAGAAGATTTATTTGTTTGGAGAATTTTCTCTCTCTTTTCTTTTTATTTCTAGCTTCAGAATGGCTTCTCAACACGGTCTGTATCGGATTCCTCGTCCCCATCATCAATCCTCAAGGGTCCCTGGCTATTGATTCTTTGAGATAGCACTGCCCATGGCAACCCCCAGAACCCTAGCTTTCAAGATTTCGAGATAATCCCGCCCATGGCGTTCCATGGCTGAATTCAAACCCTGGCAATCGACATTTCGTGATAATGCCGACCTTGATATCTGAACCAGCAGAGTGCATACATGCCCCCAGTAGGATATTTAAATATCCTAAGAGACAAGCACCGAGGAGACGATATGTTGTTACGCATCTTTGAGGGGAATTTCCCGCCTCTCCGCACCAGGAACTCATCCAAATCAACTTGTGTTGATCGGCCGCTCCTAATCTAGGTGACTTTTTCAAAACATTTAAACGCTTTTGCGTGATTTTGATATTTAAGCGCACTGAACCAGACTGTGTGTGAATTAGAGTGCTTAGGTTACCGAATCCCGCAAACTGAAGGTCAGTTAATGAGGTCGAATACTTCTTAAGCCTTAGACCTAATACTTAAGCTTCACATTTTTCCCCAACCTCTTGAGGATTATCTAAATTTTAGCAGATATGTGAATTTTTAAGCTAAAGAATCTGGCCCAAGAGGCCTAAGACCAGCGTTCCCGCTAATCTCCTGTTATGTCTCCTTAGCACTAATCTTTTTCTCTTTTCTTGATCTGCCCTAGAACTTCAGCTAATCCCTTGATCTTTTACTAATGACTATTTCTTTTTCTTTTTCATTTTGTGCTCCTTTTTGTCTTTTTTGCTCTTTTTCTCCTTATGATTATGTGGCTCACAAAATTTCCTCCCTCCTCCATTTTTTTGTTCTTTTTCATAATTTCTCAATTTTTTTGTTTTTGACATATGTGAATTTTTTGTGAGAATCCTTCTGACTTTTTCTTGGTTCTGTATGTATGCACTTTATCACCCCCCCATGCCTAAGTTTTGCAATGTCCACATTGTAAATGGAGGGTGTGAAATAGTGTTGAGGTCAGGGACTTAGAATAGCATACATCGGGTGGGTGAACGGGTCGGAAATGACTGATGCGGCCAATTTCAAGCTCTGGTACGTGTACCAGAGGTGGGATCAACTATCTAAGGCTGAACTCAAGGTGCAATGGACATGGAGTACAGACGAATAATCAGACGGGTCTCTATTTTTGGAATGACGGGTTGCCTCCCGTTGAGCGCTAAATTTGATGCCTTCAACTGAGCGGAAAATGGCGTGGAGAGGGAGTGGTCCAATTAGCAGAATTTTGTAAAACAAGCACCTTGATTAAGAGCCTGGTTGGTCCCACCAGGTGCTTGTTAAGATCAGAGGGCTAATGATGCAGCCCAAACCCGATAAGTCTGGTGGGTTGATAGATGTAGATCAACAGATGCGGAACCCACCATATGTAATGTGGCTCAGATGGATATGGAAGTGAAAACTCGAGTTCGGGCTGAGTTGAATCAGCCTGTTCAGGTAGGGTTCCGAAAAATAATCAGTGTATGGTGTGGAAATCCTACAGGGGTGATCAAAGAATGATAGCTCCTGCTTTTTGGTCTGATCAGTACCCGATACCTGGTATAGATATGGAGTTGAATCATCTGAAAATGGCTTAGTGAGAGGTGAATTGGAATAGAAATTGAGTCCGGTTGTAGGTCGGGGTAGAGAATAAGTTTTGACTTGTTCTGTATATGTGGAGCAGGTGGCTTCAAAGAGAATTTGCTTGTTATAATCAGGAAGCAGATTTTCTCCGATGTTATGGTCAGATTCAAAATCGTCGGAGAGTTTACGAAAATCAAAATCTGAGTGAGATTCAAGATCATGAGTTCCACCATAGAATAAATCATATGCTATAGATTCAGCAGCCTGACTGGGGTCTAGCCTAAATGTTAATTCTGAGCTTAAAAAGGTGTCCCTATCTGGTAGAAGCTCAGGTTCTAAGCTGGTAGGGTAGACCCAATTGAAGCCCCACTCGTCCAACTCCTCAGTTTTTGTATCGTAAATTGGCATGACTTCCGAAAAATCGATTAGTTCCTCTGAGGATGTTGGCGAGGGATATTCATAAAATAGAGGCCCAAAATCATATTCTTCATTGAAAGATTGATCTTCCTCATATAGGGCCTTGAAATCTTCCCAATAGGTTTCAAATCTAGATCCTAGGCTTAGGATGTGGGTTGAATCACTAGAATCTAGGTCTGAATAACCTTCGAGGGTCACCTTATCAGAATAAGGGGCGGAATTTACACCCTCGAGAGGTTTAGTTCTACTGTCATTATTGCAGGAGTTTTGGGATTCTAAGACTGGTGATTCATGGTCTAGAGTAGGCTCAACATGGTGTTTTCCTGCATTTGGAGCTTCCCAACCATCTTCAATATCAGGCACATTGTACTCCATCTGGGTTGGGAATCCGCAACCATTTTGTGCCTCAAACCCAAGATCAGATTGATCCACGATGTTGTCCCAAGATGGTTCATCCTCTATTTGTGGTATATACGGGTGCTTCTGGTCGATAATTTATTTTACTAATCTCATTATCTCTTCCTGTTTTTCAAGACTATCTTGGTGTTGCTTCCAAAGTCGAGGATTTGTCATACATTGAAGTTATTCAAGATTATGTAATTTTTCTATCTCAATGTACCCTGTGAAGAGCAAGTCACGGGTTGATCCTTTTGTGGCTTCTGCCAATAGTACTTGGGCACAAGTTATGATAAAGGTTGTGGTTGTTGGGACATCAACCAGAATGTTTCGTACTGATGTTGAGGTTTTGTCTTCTTTTTCATAGAATTTCAGGGCATCCTCAATCATCCTATGTCTAACGGATCTCCGATATTCAGGTTTCTTGAATGGTAGTCCTAAGTGGTTTGGCTACATATTTGGATCAGGTGGTGGAATCAAGATGTAGAATCAGAGTTTGAATCAAGGTGTAGAATCAAGTTATGAAGCGATTAGATCTGAATACGAGTCCCACTGAAAATGTGTGTGTGTGCTCTAAAGAGAAAAGATGAGGGACTGGACATGTTTTCGACCCAATCAAGATGCCCAAAGATGTTTGGATGACTATGGAGGTTTGGGGCGGATGGTACCCCTGGATCAGAAGGTCGTCCACCTGAGAATTACCTGGGCAGCCAGAGAGGGAGAGTCCCACAAAGACCCCTACATGGTAGAGCATCCCCACGGTTACAGGCTTTCCCCCACCCGACCTCTCTTGTCACTGAGATTCTAGGTAGACCAGAATGGGGACCTTGACCTCTTAAGTCTACCACTTTTATTTCAAAGGTGCTTTAGGGTTCTCACTTGAACTTTAGATATTTTGATGTTGTGACCTAATTTAGAGGTTGGTTGACCCAAGGGGTCAACTTCACCTGACCTGTCCTATAGATGGCAGAATGATTCTAGGCTTGGGACCTAGAGATCACCTTGATTTGACTCCCAGGTTATTAGGTCCAAGATTTTAAGATTCAAGTGATTTAGAGGTCAATTTTTCTTAGGGTTTGTCTTGTTTAGCTCTCTTCAATCAAGGACTTGGGTAGCACACTGATGCGGGAGGGTTCATTTCCTTTTATATAGGCATGTGTGGCTAGCACTTCAAGACCCTACTATAGAAACCCTAATTTGGTTCTATTTCCAATCATCTTTTTCACAAAAATTCTCTTTGGACTTAAAAGCAAGAAGTGTGTTGTCCGCAGAGATTAAGCGTGATTTCTATTAGGCTCATGGATTTTGTGGGATAGAATCTAAAAAGAAATCACTCCAACTTCCAGAAGATTTGAAAAATTTTCGCAAAATTAGGAAACATTTACCTTAAAGATGGCGATTACTATAGAAAGAAGGCAATTGATTCCAAAATTAATTTTCTTCCTTTTATCTTTCAAAGCTTAGGGGATAGTTTAAGGAAGAAAAGAAATTACCTGCCTTGGAGTGGTTGACTTACGGGAGGGATTTTCTCGTGAAATACTTGCAAGATCAAAACAAAGAAAAGTAGGGCAAGTTAGTGTTCAATATGATAAAAAGAATGTAGAGACTAGTGATAAATTGCGCGTTGCTCCCTAGCAACAACGCCAAAATGTTGACACGTCTTGATCGTGTTTTAACAGTTAGTTATGTCGTAGTATAGGTGATCAAGCGCTGTCAACAAATAAAAATTTATTACTCGAAAATCAAAGTATCCGAGGTCGAACACAGGGAGCAATTGGAATTTATTACTAATCTCAAGAATGTAATTGAACACTTAATTACTCAAAACTTAATGCAAAATGTATAAATGCATGAGTTTAAAAGTCAATTGTAGCAAAAAGAAGGAATTTGGACGTCTGATCATAGGATCAGCCGTCCTAAAAGATGTTTCCCTTATTCTTGTTCTTCTTCTAATTTTCTTCCTTTCTTCTTTGTGCTTCTTCTTTCTTGTTTCTTCCCTGTAGTTTTCTTGCCTTGCTTCTTTCTTCTTATTTTCCTCTGTCTTCTGCCTTGCCTCTCTTATGTAGTTTCTTTCTCCTTTTCTCTGCGGGTCTTCTTCTTCCTTCCTTGGCTTCAGCTTCTCTTCTTCTTCTGCTTGTCTTTACCTTTCTTTATTTCTTCTTTCTTCTTCAGTTTCTCTTCTCTTTTTCATTCACCTCTTCCCTCTACCCTGCCTTTCTCTTTTCCCTCTATGAAGGCTTCCTTCCTTCTTCTTCTCCTTCGCTTGCAGCAACTAAGTGACAGCTTCGCTTCTCCCTTCTACCTTCCCTGCACAAACCAAAGAGGAGTAAAACCTATCCCTCAACCCACACCTACGTCTCTCTCTATATATCACTCCTCAGCATGCTCTCCCAAAGCTGGGTAAACGGGTCGGGTTGCTCACCCAAGTACAGGCGTGCCGACGTGGGTGTAGTGCGCAAGGAGTGCTCAGGAGGGTGTCGGGTCGGGTCGCGCCAGATCCGTGTGATGAGTTCACGGATGATGCGTTGTGTTTAGGTGAGGGACATCACCCCAAGTGTTATTGGACGCAACCAGCCAATAGCAGAAAATCAATTTAAATCACTCCAGCGCTTTACAGCTTACTGAGGTAGGACTATTGTTCCACCGTTCTTTCGCACGTGCCCGCAGGAGACCATGCTTCAATTGCAGCACTGTAGGCTTCGCGGAGCCACTCTCTAGAACAGATGACTTTGTGAGGCCTCCCCGAGTTAGCTGGACCTGGGCTCTTGGAGCACTGCAGGCTGGGACGAGCTTGCGACCTCCTCGAGTCACCGCTAATGGCAATTGGAGCTCGAAACCTGCCTGACACTAAAAGAGCCTTGCAGCTTAATCAGACCACAGGAGCACTTCGCCGTGTCACGACGAAGGTGAGGCGGTAGGTGGCAGGCCGCAGGGTGGCCTAGGCTTGCGTGCCTAGGTCGCTCTGTGGCCAGACGGATGGGTTTGGTCGGGGGGCTATTGTGACGGTGTAGGTGGCCTGTGGAAGAGTGGCGGTTATTCAGTGGAGTATGGCAGAGGTTATGCAGTGGTTGGCGAGATGTGTGGGGCTGCGGAGTGACGGGAGCATCTCGTCGGAGGGTGGCTGGAGATGAAGAAGATGGTGGTGGACAGCAGCGGCTGAGGAGCGTTTGGTGAAATAAGATGAGGGAAATGAAAGAGGGGATAGAGAAGAGCAGTTCTGAACTACCTAAGGGGACGAAGGGGGCAAGAAGGCGACTGGTAGTACCTGCTGTCGTCGGAGAAGAAAGCATCCAGTGAAGGAAGACAGCAACGATGACGGGGCTAGGGCTGCTCGCACGGGTGTTGCGCAACGCGGAGGAGGATGAGGAGGGTAGCTCTGCCACTGGTTTTGTGGCAGAGCGATGAGGAAGAAGAGGGGGGCTCGCCGGAGCTCGCTGGACCCCTTGGCCAGAGGAGAAGAAGAGGAAATCAAGGTGGAATTCCGACCAAGTCGAGCTGAGGAGGTGCGGCCAGAGATGAGGGTTAATTTATAGGCACAGGCAGGGACTCCTGTGCTTGGAAGCCAAGCTTCCAAGCGTGGGAATCCTCTCCGGAGATGGAAACAGTTAAGTAGCCAAATCTGTGGGTGCAAATCTTAGATCAGGATTGAGTTCAGATGGAAGGGAATTCCTCAGAGAATCTCCCTTCCAAATCTGGGAGGAGATCTCTGAGGAATCAGAGAGTATTCCCTCTCTATTCCTTCCTGGAGTAGGATCTCTCCCCAATAATGGCGGAGGGACCTGCTTGTAAGAGCGGAGAGGAAGTTAGGGGGTTTATGCAGTGCCTTTCAAAAGATAGGGACCAAAATGTAATTGGGTGTACTAAATTGCAAAGTACGTCAAGATGACCTCCCCTTAGGTCCAAATTTAGGTAAAAACCTAATCTGGACCTAAGGAATCCAATGGTGAAGTTGGATTTTAGGTTTGACCACGTTTGACTAGACATTTTGCGTAAAAACCCAAATTAGGTCAATTGATGAGCTAAGACTCTAATCTAGGTCAAGCTAGGTTCGAAAGGTCAAATTGAATGTTCTAAACCCTAGGGGATATTTTTCCATGAATTTTAGAGGATTTACTTAATTTTTATCCTAACCGAAACCTTGTTGAGTTAAGCGAGTCTATTTTAGGGTTACTAGATGTCATTTAATTCCTGGTTTGCACATAAACCCATTTTTGATTGAAGCAACTCACTTTTTATCTTATTCAAACCATTTAGCCTATGTTTTGTCTTTGAGAAATCTTATTTATGTACTGCAATGGTAAAATTGCAGTTTTAACCTTTATTTCATGTTTTCTTCTTAGAACACTTATTCCTCCAATTAAGCCCTCTTCTAAGTTATGTAGGAGCTTTTATTCTCTTTATTAGGTCAAAATGATCTAGTTATGGCTCATGATGAGGCTCTCATCAAGCACGGTCTACACACATGCACACATGGGTGTGCGGGAAGTACACATGGTGGTAGGCACTACTGCAAGTGCTGTGCACACACGTGGCCGCGCTGCTGCAGGTGCGGTGAAGGCAGTGCATGCGCTTGCAGGGTGCGGACACTGTGAAGGTGTGCATGATTATAAGGGCTACAGTGGGAGGATGGTGGTGCACTTGTAGGGCGCACGGTGGGGCAGGTTGGAGCGCAGTGCTTAGCACGTGGTGTGAGAGGTTTGCATTAGTGGTACTCGCTGGTTCCACAATGCACGCCCTCTCCATGGTGGGGAAGGTGGAGATGATCCCCGCAGGGGTAAAGGAAGACGACCCTCCTCTCACCAAGAGCACCCCTTTTTTTATCTCCTTCCCCCCCATCCACAAGTCAAGGGATTTTCAAATCCCTTACTAAACTTGACCGGTGGCTATTGAATTTGTTGAGGTCGACCGGCTGTTGGGGGAGGAGAAATTTCTTTTTACCACCCTTTTCTTTGTAAAATTATTCCTACAATAATGCAATGTAAAATAATTACATACTAAGTTATAGAATGCGATAGAATAGATTTAAACTTAATTAATGATGCATGCAATCATTCTATAACCTAATGTAGTTATTAACAAATATAAAATGTAAGAATAAAGTTAACTTAGGCGTAACAATAGTTCATTAAAATGGACTCATCAAATACCCCCATGCCTAAGATTTGCTAGTCCCTAGCAAAAATGAAAAATAATAAAAGTAATCAAAAGATTTCTTCTTTTCTTATTTCACAACTTTAGAGATCCAGACAAGTGTGAAGTGATAATAGCCTAGGTAATAGATCCAAGTGAAAAGCCAATTGGCATTGGGAGTTCGTGCTTCACCCTTGGTAAATGTTTTTGTCGATATAGGAAACTACTTACCTCAGGGATAAAGCAGAAGATAATCTATAATTTGAGTCTGGCTTTTGGCTTAGGTAGGAGATATCGTGTTGAATAGATTTGTATTTGGTGGCACACACTCATCTGGTGCTACATGTAATCTAGTACTACAGACTCTAGATCTCTACACTATTAAACAAGTCAACTCGGAGAGAGGCTAAACGACTGTGCACTCTTGATGTTCCTTGGCACTCACTATTTTCTTTCTTTGCTTTCTAAGATCCCAAATCTCGCTAGATTTAGTAAGTGTACTCACTGTTTGGTGGCCTCACATGGCAATCACCCTTCAATTAAAGTCTTAATAACTCTACAACTAAGTTAGAGTCCTCAGCCAGTATTTGGGCAATCAAAAATACTGAAAGGTAGGTATGGGTCATATTTGGTGGATGGTGATAGGTGTTTTTGTTGCCTCAGAAACAACGTCACGAAGATAAAACTATAAACTTGGACTCTTTTCTTTTTCTTTTCTCCCTCTCTTTTTTTTCTTCTCTTTTTTTTATATAATTGTTTCTTCTTCTTTTTCTTTTCTTTTTCTTTCTTTATAAATCAACATAACATGACACAGACTTTTATTTATGAGGCATTATTAGGGATGATGATGGTCAAGAGGATATTGTGTGGCTTATTTGGTGGAAGTGCTTATTCTCAGCACTGGGAAGGAATGGATAGGACAAGTGCATTTCTGACCTTTGACACTATTACCCTCCTTCAGTCGAGGACTCTATGAAGGACAGTCATAACCATCCACCATAGTCATAGCTTTATTAAGACTCAATCTCTATGTATCTGCCTTATTTGGTAACTCTCAGGAATTCACACAAAGTATGCACATAGGAACAGAGAGCGAAAACTATGCCTAAATCTGAAGTATCATCATCTAATTGTCCAAAACTTAAGAGTCCTCGCACTAGATTTAACGACTAGTAATCTCTCTACTTCTCTCAAATATGGGGTGGATCTACGAGAAGATAGTATGCCTGACTCCCTATTAACTGTCCAAGGGTTCAGTAGATTAAAAGTGCTTATTAGTTTTCTTCAAAGATCCATTACCCAATCTACATGCAAGTAAATTAAATGTACTGGATTCTAAACTTAAGAAATAATTTAGGAAGAAAAACCTCCATGAAAAAGATGTTTTGCTACGGAGTAAACCATTCAGCTCAAGAAAAGAGAATTTTTTTATATGCTACCCTAAATAAATGAATACTTCCTAAAATGCAAAATGCAAAATGCACCCCCCATGCCTAAATCCTACAATGTCCTCATTGTAAAATTAAAACAGGGGGAGAAAGGAAGGAAATCACCTGATGATGGTGTTATCTAGAAGGCTAGGTTGCCTCCCAACAAGCACTGCATTTTCTATCAGTAGCCAAACTTATAAGGAACCTGTAAGTCTGGTTCCAGACAGAAAAAGTTATGCCCTAAAAATATGTGTAATAGCGTAGGCATAGAAAACAGGTTGCCACGAATGTTGGCGAGCTAATGATGTAGTGTGATTCCAAATGCTTGCGAGAAGATATGAAAATAAAGAACCTCGTAGGCTACTTGGGGAGGTCTAAGGATAACAAAAGGAATATGAAAAGGGACCTCCCAAAATAGAATAAGTGGAGGATAACAAGGATCCTCCAAAGTAGGATGGGTTTTAAAAGATATAAGCATTATTATTTCCCACCCTTGAATGGCGAGACTAAAAGTACAAGCATCAATCCACATTCGCCATTCTACCCGAGGATGTACTGGCCTGATATGTTCTCCAGAAAGAATGTACATGAGCAGAGATCTGAGCTAAGGATTGCTTAGGGAGTGTAAGGGTTGTTTGTAGTGTTGGAAGGTAATGATTAAGTCTAATGAGGGCTTAGTCGGTGTTAGATCCAATTCCAACAATGATTCAGATTGTGTATTCTCCCTAACAATTGTAGACAACTTTACGTTACCCTGCCTAGCATTAATGATCAGAGTTATATTTTCACCTTCCAGTATATGTGAATCAATGGTGGACTCCAAATTATATTCCTTTGATTGTAGGGTCGAAACAACAGAATCATTATCATTAATCTCATCCCCGAATTCTTTTGATTCACTCAAATTTTTGTCGAGGTGTATATGTGATTCATTAGTAAAGAAAGGAGTTGCTTCAGTATCATCAATTATTTCTGACGAAGGATCCATCTTAATGTTTTGGAGTAAGCCTATATCATGCAATTCTTTGTTCTTCTCGAGGCATAAATCCTCAATTGACATGTTTTGTCCCCGAGAGTCTCCCCTAGGCTTCTCACTATTGTGTTTGTACTCTTTTAATATTAACTCCTATTTTGATAGAGGATGACTCTCAAAAGAAGGGAGGAATCCGAATTTCACCATATTATTTATATCCTCTGGGGGTAAGTCCTCAAATAATAAATAATCCCGCTGTGATTCACTTCAGATTTTCAGTCCAAGTTCCTCCATTAGGGAATCCTCGTCCTCTGAAATAGACTCTTTATATCCCTGAGACCAAAATTGATCTAATTCATCCTCCATTTCCTTAGGGTCCCCTTCATTGGGTGCATTTAAATCCTCAGGATGCTGAATGGTAGGCATTGATTCCCTAAGTGGAGGTTCAAGATTAGGCTCACTAAGGGTAGAATGGGATTCAACCAAATAATCAATAGGGGAAGTGATAGGAACAATACAACCTTGACCCAGGTTAGTAGGGGTAAGGAAAATATTGTCATTGGTGTCAAGATCCTCAAGAGGTACCATCTTCCCTTTCTTTTGACTCCAATATAGCTCGGGTGGATAATCACTAGGATCGTTCTCCTCTAGTGGCCGTGTCTCATTGGGAGAGTCTAAGTGATAGCTACGTAAAACTAGATCCCTATTGTCATTGGTTTCCTCAGAATTATTTTCATGATCACGGTCGTACGGGTAGGGATCATAATTACTGGGAAGAGCGTAGCTAAGCTGTCTTATTTCTTTGTTTAATTGTTGACTATTCCTCAACATCACTCCCATAGATTCCATCATTTCCTTTTGTCGTTTTTACATTTCTATCATAAAAGAGGAGAGGCTACTACTATCAGGTTGGGGAGGATAGTCAATTTTAGGCTATAGTTGCCTAGGGGTATCGATCCAAGCTCGATATGTAAAATCATGAAGAGTGGGAGGGTTGGGTGTTTGCATAGAAGTAGGGATTCCAAGGTTGGAAAATCCCGCTCCTAGGCTCTGCTCAAAAGTGGGAGTTATCAGGCAAGTGCTCCCAGGATAAGAATAAGAATGATCCCATGAATTGTCACTGTACCCATCAAAGGATGGATATGCTCGAGGCATGGGATCCTGGTTAATAGATGGGAAGTGTTGACTCTGATAATATAAATGATAGGAGTAAGGGTGATCCATTTATTTAAGCCAAACAATTTGAACTCTCAAGATTTAGAAGAAATCAGAACACAAGCAGAAACTTCCCAGAGAGTTCTATCGCTGTCAAAACAAACGCAAATCCAATGGGATCAATTTTTAGTAGATTCTTGGTCTTAGAATTAAATGTTCAGTTGGTGGCCAAACAAGTTTTACAAGAATTACACTTCCTAGGCCAACCTTCACTGGTGCCTATAACCTACTCATAAGGGATGGAAGTCTCGAATCGAGCCCACACATGAGGAACTGAAGTAACTTGGTGGATAGGCTTGTTGATTTCCAACTAACTTCCCCTGTGGTGCAAAAGAGGAGAAGTAGAAATTTATCTAGTGACCTTATGTGTGATGTGCATAGTGTCTCATGTGTGCAACACACGTCTGCGTTTTGTGCTTTGAAATCTCGTAAACAAGATCCTTTTCACACAATTTCAAGTGACAGATTTTAAGGTCCAACCTCTTAGCAGTCCCAATTTTTAAAGTGACCACTGAATTAATTCGATTCAAGCACTTTAGTGGTCTTAGATTTAGGTTCAATGCTGATGCATGATAGGTAATTGATGCTGAAGAAAAAGATGTACCTTACTCCAGCTTTCTTCGCGCAAGAATGTATGCAACATAGTAAAGATAAACTAGATGTTGCTCATTCAGTCCTAGATGGTCATCCTATAAATATGCAGCTTCTAGCAGGCAATTCGAATATTTTTCTTTTTTTTTTAAAATAATAATAAGTAAACAAACCTAATGTAACTAACTAACCAACATGCAGTTCAAATAATTCGAATAATCCTATGATCTAAATAAATGGGAATACGCTCCCGAAAATATGCCCCCGCATACAAGAGCGATAAGAAAAGAGACACTGGGAACATGTTCCCAAAAACACCCAAGGGTCCAAAAGGCAGAAATTAAGTTCTAATGTCTATTTAAACTAAATCTAAACTAAGCTCTAATGACTAAATTAGAAATAGGCTCCTCTGTAAGCCTATGTACATGGGATGAAGGCCCACATGCTCCTATTGCTGGCCTCCAGGTGGCATCAATGTCCACCAAAAAGATTGTCTCCGTCGTGCGTGCCTGTCTCGTTCATTGCGTGTTTTCTCACAGAAGAAGATCCACAGTTTGTAATTCAGAAAAGTTTTCAAAATAGGAGAAAAATAACATAAAATTCCTAAAAAAATTAATAGGCATGTTTCCTCCTCGGCAATAGTGCCATTTGAAAGGACGATCTTCATTTTCGTTGAAAACTTTAACATAAAATGATGTGTCCTTGTATTTAATCACGTGGCAGAAAATCGCTTTTCAAAATATTTTAATTTTCAGAATCTAACCACGAAGCATTAGGTCATCTCCACAAGGAGGAATTAGCCTATTAAAAATGAGTAATAATGCATCAAGTAATCAGGAATGTCAACTGATGTGCATGCTAACTAGTGCTCTCAATTCCAACATAAATTCTCAATCTAGATAATTAATCAAGAATAGGAGGGTGCACATGCAAAATCACCACCATGGAAATACCAGAAATGCTATCTTAATACTGACAAGCATCATCAAATTTAATTAAATCAAAATTTGTTCCCCATAATAAGGATACATGTTTGCTTAGTCATGAGATAAATGTGACTGCATGCAATTCAATTAGAATGGAGGGATATTCATGCAATTCTACTGTAATATAATAATAAGATAAATAAGTGAATAGTGCTCCCACGCAATGGCATGATGGTAATTTTTAATTAGAGCAAAAATAGAGGATTCCTCCTCTCTCTTCCTCACTTGAACAGCCGCGCATGATTGGCGGCTAGAGTCGACAGGATGGTGCACCTCGACAAGTGCTTCGCGATGGTGGTGACGTGGCGGCCGAAGGTGGCCAGTGGCAGTCGGAGGGTGGAGAGGAGTGGCGTTGGGGTTGGGTTCTGACAGAGAAGACGAATAGTGCATGGAGAGGAGGAAAAGCTGCTACCGTTGTCGTGCGTGGCTACGTGATGGTGCACACAAGGGCACGCGAAGGCACGCACAAGAGAGCGCGAGGGTGCTACACTACCTCTGGGCTTGCTTGGCTACCTACGGGCATGCTTGGTTGCCTGTTGGCGGCTGGGCTGCCTGCGGGCATGCTTGGCTGCCTGCGGGTGTGCTAGGCTGTCTTGCTGCACACAGGGGAGGCATGGAACGAAGACAAAGAAGAAGGGCGCGGTCTACACACACGCGCACAAGGGCACGCAGGAAGTACGAGTGGTGGCAGGTGCTACTGCAAGCACTGTGGACACACGTGGCCATGCTGCTGCTGGTGCGGTGAAGGTGGTGCGTGCGGTTGCAGGCTGGGGAGGCAGTGGCAGTGCGTGCGCTTATAAGGGCTGCGGTGGGAGGATGGTGGCGCACTTGCAGGGCATGCGGTGGGGCAGGCTAGAGCATAGTGCTTAGCACACGGTGAGAGAGGTTTGTAGTGGTGGTGCTCGTTGGTTCCATAGTGCATGCCCTCTCCACGGTGGGGAAGGTGGAGATGATCCGATGGAAAGCGTTCTCACGCATTTTAAAGTAGTCAAAATCGTAGTATAGTCGTGCAAAAGCATTCATCAAGAATAAGTTTGTAAAAATAACAAGACTTTGAGTCCCGGTCGTTCGTCTCTAGGAGGCATTTGTTTTACTTTTTAATTCAATCTTTTACCGCTCTACTTTGTTTAAAATCGCACGCCACTTCTATTATGAACCCTGATTATTTGCGCATGTGTTAAATTGATCACAAAGGTGAAAGTGTGAGTTTCTATGCGCACGATTCTAGTAAGGTGGTGACTGTTTACAAAAAATGCATCTATAGTTAGATTTTCTATATTTTCCGAAAACGACATGCTTATTGCAAAATAGATAAATAAGTGAAAATAGGCAACTTGAATCATGCAAAAAAGATGGCAATCAATAAGCTCATGGTGATTTCAAAACATAGAGATATATATATAAACATGTTTCTTTCATTCATTCATTTGGAGAGGTGTTTGCAACAAGAACTGTAGAGGAAAGCTTGTACAGAAATGGTTAAAAATGTAAATCTAGCTACCAGAAAATGATTACATACAGGAATCTATGGGGGGATTTTGCATGCAGCATTGGGCGAAAATAAGGACTACACTATTAAGTAGTAAATAAAAGCAGTAAATGTAAAGAGCTAGCTACTAATCTATCTAAAGTGAGGGCATTCAGAGGTGGTCTTCGATGGCCTTGGAGTGGTAGATGGAGTTAAGCATGTATGGCCAAAGGTGGATGGATGGAAATGGCCACCCCTTAGATCTTTTTATAGACCTAAGGGACTCTCTATAGAGAAGTGTTGAACTCTTGAGAGACTCCAAGAGTGGCCGACCAAGAGAGGATAGAGGTGGTTTCTTAGATCCACCATTTGTGGATCTAAGAATTGAATGCCTCTTGGTTGGTAAATTTGGCAACCAAGAGTTGGCGCCACTCCAAGAGGGTTCTAGAGAACTCTAGAGGAGTTGTGTGCGTGAATGGGTGTGTGTGTGGTCATGCCGTAGGTGTCTAAGAGGTCTAGGTTAGGTCCTAAGGGGTTTGGGTAGGTGTATGCCTTGAATTAGGGTTGCAAACCCTAATTGCTAAGGGGAAATTGCAATTAAACTTAACCTAAGTTTAATGGCATGAGTGTGAACCTAATTGAGAGTGGAATAACTCAATTAGGTTGGCTTTGGATCAATTGGACTCTCACTAAGTCCAATTGGACTTGTGTGGGTTGAGATCTGAGCTCAATTGGACTCAATGAATCCAATTGGCTTAGGTGATGGTAATTGACTTTGATCTAAGTCAATTGGGTTTGGTGAGGACCTAACTAGGTCCTTAGGTAGGTCTAGAGGTGATGTACTAGGGTTAAGGCACCTTAATTTGGGTTCCTATGGGGTTGGGATTAGGTCTAGGGAGCTAGAAATCCAAGATCAAGGCTTAAATCTCAAAATAGGAATTGGAAACCAGTTCTAGACATCCAAAAACATGATCAGACAACTTATACTCAAAAATCAGAAGTCCAGACTTCAGTTCTGGATGTCCAATCTGAGTCAGGGGGAAATCTAAGTTCTATTTTGGGCATTCTATAGAAATTGGACGTCTGACAAAGTGTCTGGATGTCCAATAACACTGCAGAAGTGGGTTTGAGGTGTGCGGGAGATGGCTAAGGGTCCTGGACGTCCTATAACTTATCTAGACGTCCAGATAAGGGTTGGAACTATGGTTTTAGGGCTTCCTAGGGTGTTGTGACCTAATCTAAGGGTGGCTAAGGCTTAGGGGAAGTATCTAGGCTATCCTAGGGTTAGGATGAACCTAAGATCTTCACATTTTACTACTTTATTCCTACTTAATAGAGTAGCAAACCTTAATTCCCTTACATCATTATTCCCTATGTATAATCTAAGTCTTCTGCTCCAGCTCTGCTGCAACACCCATTATTCCTAATCCAGCTTCAGATCCTACTCCAGATCCAACTTCTGATCAGCTTATTGCCTGCAATTGACATAATGCACATAATCAACACATTATAACATTATTTTATGAATAGCTAAAGCAGTAAAGATGCAGATGATGCTTATGCATGCATGAATTTCCCTAACTTATGCTAAGTTCTAGCCTAATTTAGGTCAATTAAGACATATGATTACTACGCAATCAGATCCCCGCAGGGGGAAAGAAAGATGGCCCTCCTCTCGCCAAGAGCACCCCTTTTTTTATCTCCTCCCCCCCCATCCGCAAGTCAAGGGATTTTCAAATCCCTTACTAAACTTGGTCGGCGGCTGTTGAATTTGTTGAGGCCAACCAACTATTGGGGGAGGTGTTGTTGAGGCTGGCCAGCTGTTGGGGGAGGAGAAATTTCTTTTTACCTCCCTTTTCTTTGCAAAATTATTCCTACAATAATGAAAAATAAAATAATTACATACTAAGTTATAGAATGCAATAGAATAGATGTAAACTTAAGTAATGATGCATGCAATCATTCCATAACCTAATGTAGTTATTGACAAACATAAAATGTAAGAATAAAGTTAACTTAGGCGTAACAATAGTCCATTAAAATGGACTCATCAGTTAACGGCTAGAAAAATCTGACAAGGGTGATTTTGGCTCACAACGGGACTCAACGGTCACATATCAGATGTCTGGGGTCCTCTACGGACGTCTGATAGAAGCCTAACGGTTATTTTCCTCAATGTTTGCTTTGTTAGCCAACGATCCACAAATTGGATGTCTGGCATAACCATCTGACATCTTTTAAGATGTCTGACCTATGCTCTGGATGTCTGATTTCAACAAACAGAACCAACCCAGTCCAACCTAAGTTATTGGACATCTGAGTCAATGGTCAGTTATCTTAAAAGTCACTATCTGACGTCTGATTTCTAGATTAGACATCTGATTAGGTTGTCAAAACCCTATTTTGGTTTTCTAAGTTCTCTACTGAAAACCTAAGTATCCTAGGATTGTGTAAGTGTTCTTAGGACTACTTTAAGGGTTCTTTGAGGCTCTTTAATAAGTAATCTAAGAAAGATGAAGAGCAATAAAAGAAATAAAGAAAAATTACAAAGAACAAGAAGGAAATCTATCCTATTCTTCATCTCCTTCCTTCTTCAAGCTTTCGCTCCTCACGAAGCTCCTCCTCCTCCATCAAGCTCCTCCTATTCACCATGGATGTGAGGTCAAACTCTGTCTAAACACGTCTCCGTTTGCAATTAATCTGAAATCTAAGACTTCAAATGTATAAGTTAAATAACACGTGTTTTGTTATCATCAAAATAAATGATCATGGTGCTTTAGTACCAACACGATGTTCCTAAGACTGTGATCCGCAACCTTGAATCCACATTCGCTAATTTCTTTTGGAACTCCTTGGAGGAGGAATGCCATCATCATTGGATCTCTTGGCCTTTTATTTGCAAGCCTCTCTCCTTTGGTGGGCTCTACATCAGGGACCTTTCCATGGTCATTAAAGCCTTTAAGATGAAAAGGATGTGGAATATCTTGTTTGGTAACTCTCCTTACTCCACTTTTATTGGAAATCTCGATAGTCTTTCTCACAACTCCTTCCATAATCATTTTAATAGACTCAACTCCCTCGTCTTGGCCTATAATGATATGAAACCTTTCATTCACTGGGAAGTTAAGGAAGGAGACCTTCTTTTTTGGATGGATATTTGGATTGGGGACTCCCCTCTCAAGGATTTCCTCCGACAGGGATATTGACCCTCCCTTGGTTAAGATCAAAGAAGCCCTGGCCCACCCTGAATTGATTGATCATCTTCATGCTATCCCTCCTGACATTCGGTCCAAAATCTTACAAACCATCATACTTGACGACAAAGACATCCCAATTTGGACCTCGACTTCAAGTGACAAATACTCTATTTCCTCTGCTTAGAATATTCCTTCTATTCCCGTGTGCCATTGTCTTTGGAACCTTAAGATTCCCCTTAGGCTGAGCCTTCTTGCTTGGAGAATTTTTCTTGACAAGCTCCCTACTGATGATAACATCCAAAAGCTTGGCTTCAATCTACCCTCGAAATGTGTTTGCTACCCTACTCATCCCAATCTTGATACCTGCTCCCACCTATTTTGTCATAGCGATCTTGCATTGTCTATTACCAATTGAACCTTCAAGAATATGCACCTTAACCCCATTCCACCTTCCAACCTCTATCAAAATTTCCTCAACTCCAATGCCTCTTTTTCTAAAAGGTTCAAGGGTATTACTACCTTCATTTAGCATAACATATGGTGGATTCATAATAAGATTAAGAAAGATAATTTCAATATTTTGCACATTAGTCATTTTCTGGATCAAAATTGGAGATCTTTTAATGTGGAGAATTGGCTCAAATCCCAAAAGCCCAAAGTCTTTGCTATGTCTTGGATTTGCCCAATGATCGAGTACAAGGTCAGCTTTATGGCTATTAACCATGATGGCTCCCATTCCATCACTTGGATTCTTCGGAACAACTCTGGTTCTTTTATTGAAGTGGCATCTTCCAAGGTCTATACCTCTTCTCCTGAGATGGGAATCATAGAGGCTATCACTTACTTCTTGCAATTTGGGCATTGCAATTCTAATAATATATGTTATGAAATGGACTCCTCTCTGCTCTATTACTGGTGGAACGGGAAAATTCTGGTAGCTTGGCACATAAGTCTAGCTATGCAAGTCACTAAGGAATGCTATTCTTAGGCCATAAATTTGACTTATATTCATCCTATGGCCAACAATCTAGCGCGCATGATTGCTTCCTCTACTGATGGCCTGTGGCAACTCTTCCACTTGTCGGTGCTTCTTTCGGCTAGGTGTCGTGGGCTGTTAAGATTGGATAAGATTTAGTTTCCTTATATTATTGGATAGTTCTGTGTTGTTCCTAGGCTTTTTTTTTTTTTTGAAACAAAAAGGAAAGCTATCATCGTATGATAGCAATCTGGGAGGACAATTTATTAAATAAAGTTAAGAGGATTTACAATTTAGATCTCCATGTATGTATGAGGGACTAGTACTCTTTTACAATTTGCTGACAGCAAACTGGTCTCTCCTGAAAAAGTCTCTCATTTCTTGCCCTCCACACACACCAGAGAGTTGCAGCCATGTGCATATGCGGCCTCTCCATCACAAGAAAACCATGCCAAATGGAGTCCCACAATGGTAGCGGCTCCTGCCAAGTACTCCTCCAAACTACATCAATAATCAGGCAAGACGAGGAAATGTGGCTAAGGTTATCAGTGTGTGTTGAACGTTTACGAACCTACACTAACGTGTTCGATTTTGGAAAACCTGTCGTTGTAGTTCGAAAGCGAAGAATTCATGTTCAACAAATAAAATTTATACCAAAATTAAAATTCTGGGTCGAACACAGGGAGGCGTACGTTTGATTTAAAAACTACGTGTTTCTTTTTATTTGTTACAGAATAATTCAATTTATAACTATCTAATTATTTACAAGAAGAGAGAGAGAGTAAGAGAGAAAGAGAATATTACACAGAGAAATCAAAATGAGATGTAGAATAAACAAGAAATTTTTGCATTGAAGAGATTGTTCATTACAACTAGAAAGCATAAAAAAATTACTCTAGAAAGCATTAAAAGAATGGAGGAAGAAGTGTCCTCCTCGACGGTCGCTTGGAGGACGAGTAGATTAATCTAGAAAGTAGTAAATTTATACTAGAAAGCGGTAAAAAGAATAGGAAGAGAGAAATCCTCCTTGACGGTTGCTTGGAGGACGAGCCGGACGGGATGACGCCAAGACGAAGGAGAACGAAGCAGGACGAAGAAGGACGAAGCAGAAGAATGGGAACGAAGCAGCACGCCGTCGTCGTCGCGGGATCCACTTTCGAAGGGGAACAAAAATTGGACTTTATCTCTCGAGAAGCATCCCAGGTGTGGGACAAGCTTCTCTTGAGCTTTGGAGGGGTAGAGAGGAGAAAGAAGGGATGAGAATTTCGTATGGAGGGGGTCTCCTTTTATAGTTGCAAGGAGTAGGGGCAAAATGGACATTACATCTTCAAACTAATAAATAAGGGGTCTTTAGTGATGGATAAATCCGTCACTAAAGCCCCGACGTGGCTATCGCCGCCGTGCCAACGCACGCCTCCTCGGCTACCCGCTCCTCAACGCTCGCGCACGTCCAGCGCTTTTCAGCGATCGGACGGCTTAAATCACGTCCGCACCCGCTGCAACCCGCCCGCCTGCGCGTGCGATCGCGCGTTACGTGGGGCATCCAATCACACGTCGGCGCTATCGAGCGCCTGCGACCACACGATCTCCATCCGACACTCCACGCGCCTCAATTACCCGCGCCTTCAATCCCCTCACCACGGCTCGAACCCGCGCCCCACGCTCATGTAAGCACGCTCGACCGCTGCGCAGCGGTCGAGCGTGCTTACATGAGCGTGGGGCGCGGGTTCGAGCTGCGGGGCGCGGGTTGAGCGCATGTTTTAAGCGTCGGGCGGCCACAGCCGTTGGATCTCCATCTGATGGCGGAGAGCGATCTGGCGGGGGCCTTCACAAAATGCCAGCGGCCGTTTGGGCGGCTGAGATGGCTCCACGTGGTGCCATCTTGGCTGTCCATCTTCTGGAAGTTGTAGATGGTGCCACGGATGTTGGAGTGACTCGATTTTTGTGTCGTTGGGCTGAGTTCGTCAATCCAAATTCATCCGTGCGGTCGGATTTGTCATCTGAAGTGCGGATTTACACCATCCTGGCCCTTGATCTTCTAGGTTTCCCCGGTCTCTATCTGATGCTACGGATGCCTGATTAGGGCGATCTTGGAGTCGTTGAACTCCAATCGTCGCCCTGATCACATCCATACGGTTGGATCTTTGATCCGAGGCCCCGATAAAATGTTTGCCCTGTCCAAGCACATAAAAGGAGACAATTAACCTCCATTTTATTCAAACTACTCTAAATGCGAGATGATGCATGTTATGCAATATTTATATCATGAAATGCAATCCCATGCTTAAGAACATGCATAAATAGACATTTTAAGTAGTGTAAATGTGTTTACATCAGTGTGCATCCCACATAGGTGGCATTCACGAAAAGTAGCTCCCATTCTTCTGTGTCGAAGATCACCTGCTATCAAGCCCTCCCTCCTACACTACCAAAGAAAAATTTGCACTTTGAGGGGAATCTTCAAGAGCCATATTTTTTTGTCAATGTGATCATAGCCCCCACCTCTATCACTCTCCATAATCTTTCTATATCCACAATGCACTGTGTAAATTCCATCCCATCATAATTATCATCTACTCCAGGCTTGGGTTTAAAGATTCCAAGTCTGAAATTAGGTTTCTTCTTTCTTCCCACAACCGGGTGATCATAGCCCCACATTCCAAGTTCCTGGGCTGTTTTTCTCTGTTTTTAGTTTTTTGTACTAGGCCACGAGTCGCGGTCCTTCTTTCTGTGTATGGGACAAGTTTTTGTCTAGTTCCCCTATCCCCCTTTTTTTCATAGCCTACAGGGAGTGAAGAATGAATAAGATTGACTCCTGTATTTTAAAAAAAAAAATCCTTCTAGGCACAGTCAAAACTAACTCATGGGATAAAGACTACATAAGTAACTTGTACACATTGACAAATAAATTCAAGAAAAATAGAATTTCAAGGCTTGGTTTCTCGAAGACATTATTCTACATTGCCTTATGTAGAAGAACATATGGGATAGAGATAAAAAGCAAAACTAGATGGAAAACACTCAATTTAGTAATAGAACAAGATGACAAGATAAATAGGATTATGAAGAGAAGATTGAGCAACCTCCTATCAATGACAAGTTGGATGCACAACACTAGCAATCAAGATCCTGCAAACTTTCCAAGATGAATAAATATAATCATAATTCTGTTGAAGATGTCAAGTCATAATTTGACATGATGGTATACGGCTACAAGACATTCAGAAATCATTGTCTTACTGATCAATGGCTTACTCATTACACCCTCACTGATCAGGTTTACATCGTCCTAAGATTACACGAAAAGTGATGGGAGCAAACTAACCATTTTTTTAGAATGCTAATCCCTTGCTATATTACAGAAAACCTAATTTATGGAGGGCATTTAGATACTCCTTCAAGAAAATAGGATCCTTTGCAATTCCCTGTGATACACGTGATCAAAGAGCATATGCAATAGTCTTGTACCTTTGAACTCTGCACTTCTCCCTTCTTCTCCATGATCGACAACCAAAAGGTCATTAACTTAAGTTGAGCAGCACCACCGAGAAGCCATCTCACCACCAAGCAGTAATCACGCCAACTCGATGGCTCCATCGTAAATGTTAAAGGGAAAACTAGCTAATTAAGAATCTACTGACCAAGTTTTAATGTGGAATCATACCAAATGAAGATAGATTAATAAGAGATAACCATATTAAGGCAAGATAATTTGTCATCTTATAGGACTCTAGAGACCTTATAGGTAAGAACTCTGGTGATAGCTAATGATCACATCGACCTGCAACATCGCATCACCCAGGATTGGAAGCCATCCCTTGCAACCTTCCCCAGGGATAGAGGGAAGGGAAGGGGTGCAGAGGGAATCGACTAATGTTGGAAGGAAGAGAGGAGAGGCAAGGGGGAGGTAAGGAGGTTGAGGGCTGCGTAATGAGGGCGAGGGCGAGGAAGGTGTGGGGTGAGGCTGAGGAGGTCCACGGTAGGGGCAAGGGTGAGGTCGAGAGCGAAGGGCAATGGAGGTCTAGGGTGAGGGCGAGAGAGGTTGAGAGCAGAGCGTAAGGGAGGTTAAGGGTGAGTGAGGGCAAGGGAAGTCAATGTTGAGGGTGAGAGCGATCGAGGGTGACGGCGAGGGAGGTAGGAATGTCCAGGGTTGCATGCATACCCTATTGAAATTGCTTTTATATTAAAGCAATTAAAGTAAATTGGGAACAAAATTTAAATGACATTTTATCCATCTCAAAAAATTGGTTAGAGATTGTTCTGTTCGCAGATGTAATTACGAAAAATTGTTTCTCATCATAGTAAATGCATATAGAAACTCTTTAATTTGTAAGTGAAATCAAACTTATAAGATTTTTTTTCCAAAAAGAAATATGAGAGTCTGAGTTGTTCGCAGGGTGGTAAAAAGATCAAAATCACTTTTCTAATTAGAACTAGAACCGAATATCAAGTAGGATGATTATTGGAACTAATACTAAATTTAATGGCATGCAACTACTAGAACTATAATATACTACTACTAGAAAGCATACAACTTGAAGACAAGTTGAAAATAAATAATAGAACTTTTATTGAATTAAATAAGAGTTTAACACCAATAGTAGTACTACATCTAAAAGAATGCTTCGAAAATTATAATTAGAACTAGATTACTACAACTCGAACTGGAGTAGAGAAATACAGAAATTATGGGCTTCGAAGGCAAAGTCTGGAGCGTTGGCGTAGATGCGGATGCGAAGGCACATCCGCCAGAACTACTAGAGTTGTCCTCAACTAGCACTAGTTAGTAGAGACTATGTGGAGGTAGGAAATTCTAAGTAGGAGAGGATCCTAGGGGGGGTAGCTAGGTGTATTTATAGGAAATAAGGAGGCTTACTATTGGTTGATCTAAAGTGACTGGGATCACTAAATTGGGTGGTCTAGATTAAATCCTAACGGGTGGCTAGGATAGGTAGGATACGGTCCCTTAAATCTAGGATGGAGGGCTAGGATAGGGAGGTGTTTTTTTGGTGGGTTTCTAAATATCGGTGGTTGGCCACTTAGGATAGGATCATGGTGTTTGGCCAGCGACCTATGAAAGGATAAGGAGACTCTATGTGGAGGCTAGGGCTTCTAGGGTTAGGTTAGGATAAAATCTAGGTTGGTGTAAGTTTTCCTAAGGGATAAAATCTAATATGGCTGGCCATTATAGTATGTAAATCCAAGCCTATGGTCAACCAATAGTGCTAGCTAACTGGGTTAGGTGGTAGACTATAGGTCTAGATTAATTAGGCTTGTAACTAGGCTAAGGTATTGAGCTAATTAGTTTCCAAATAAGTCTGCTAACTAGGCTAGTCAACTCTAAATGAGCTCATGTCTAGAAATCCAATCAGCCTTGCTCCAATCAACCTAAAGTTTTGTATCTACACATATAAAAATAAGCACATCAAGGTGCCAGATACAATTGCAGGAAAAATTGCATAAAAATCCATGACTATGCTTTATTTGCAAAATGTCCTAAATGCCTTATCTAACTTACTAAATGCAATCTAACCCAAATTACCCATAGACTAATTAACATTAATTATGCAGTAATTAACATAAATAAAAATGGAAATATCAGAGACTATTTATCCATCCCCCACTTTTGTTTAGTCCCCAAAACTAATTCCGTCCTTAAAATATGGACACTAGAAGTACATTTTGTTGTAGGGGCAATTCATAGGGTGTGGTTTTCCTACTCCAAGAAAAGCATGTCGGTTCTCATGGAATTTGAATTCTCACTATATTCATTATGAGAGTTAATATCTGATGATAACATCATCATCAGCCATATCTAGCTTTAATTAGTCATAGTCAAGGAATAAATGCTCCTACATAATCGCTAGAGAGACATAATTCACTGCAAATCCATTCTAAGGGAAAGACAGTAAAATAAGGGTAAAACTATTATTTTAGCAGCACATCTTAATTGCAGAACAACCATGGGATTTCTCAGGGGTTAATTATAGGTCAATGGTCATAAATGTCTAACAAGAGGGTTCCTGCTGACAGAAATGGGTTTTCGTGCGTTTAAAGAATTAAATGACATCTGAAACCCTAAAAATAGACTTACTTAATCTACTGAGGTTCTTGTTAGAATAAAATTCACCTAAACCCTTTAAAATTCATAAAAAAATATTTTATAGGGTTTAGCATCCTTGAATTGACTATCAGAACCTATTTTGACCTAAAATAGAGTCACAGACAGACCTATGCCCTATTTTAGGTTTTTGCATAAATTACCCAATCAAACTTGGTTAAAACCTAAATGTAACTTCACCATTGGATTCCTTGAGTCCAAATTATGTTTGTACCAAATTTTGGGCCTAATCTGAGGTCATCTTGACCAATTTTGCATTTCAATCCAGTCTGATCCTTTCTCTCACACTCATACCCCCAGCTTTTGAAAGTATTTGCATTTACCCCCCTAACTTCATATCCTTCTTTAAAATTGGTCCTTTCTTCCATTGGTGTGAACGCACCTTGCTCAGATGAGATTCGAGTGGAGATTTCTCGCTCGATTCTCAATCAAACCTTCTCAAATTTGAACCGGAGATCCCTCTTGAAATTATCTTCCAATCAGACTGATTCTTGAGCTCAATTCTTTCCCAATATCTTATGCGAACGAATGAGAGATCTAGGTTTCCTACTTCAACGACCTTCCAAGCTTTTGAAGCTTGCTTCCCAAGCTCTAACCACCCTATAGAGGCCTACAAAAGGAACCCTAGTGCACGCTGTCCACTCCACGCTTGAATTTGGTTGGAAAACCCTCATTGCATCTCTCCTATTTCGCCCGAATAGCTCCTCAAGCTCCGATGACTCTTCCTGATCACCCTCATCGTCCATCCATAATACTAGTAGCGAATTTCTTCTCCTTGACTTCTTTTGCTCTTGGCCATACCAGCAGGAGCTTCCCAACCTCTGTCGCCATCATCGTCCTACCTCCACCAGAGTACTTTCTTCCCCTGTGCCAGCGTACCCCCAGCATCATTCTCCCCCCTTTCGTCCATTAGATTAGGGTTAGTTTAGCTTCCTTAGATCTCTTAAATTAGCTTTACACCCTCAAAAACCAAAAATATCCCCTCGACACCGTCAACCACCCTCATCTTCCCCATCTCCGGCAATCCCTCCAGTGAGGCGCTCCCATTGATACACCACTCCATACAGCTCGCCACCAAGCCCTACACCTCCATCTCGATCCTAGGAGCAAAAGCCCTAACCTAGTTAGGTCGATTGCCCCTCCAAACTCCTCACCTGACTCACACACTTCCGGCCATCTCCCTTGAGGTCGTTAGACCTCCACAACTCTCCTCACCTCACGTTACACCCACCACCATGTTCGCCGTCCCATGGTGATCCTACTGAACTATCTGATGTGGCCGTAAGGCCATTTTTCTTGATTTTCAAGTGTCGAGTGCCTCCACACC
The DNA here is from genome assembly GCA_037157565.1 of Thalassia testudinum. Lineage (NCBI taxonomy): Eukaryota > Viridiplantae > Streptophyta > Magnoliopsida > Alismatales > Hydrocharitaceae > Thalassia > Thalassia testudinum. The sequence goes on from JAZHRO010000014.1 coordinate 63,684,812, forward strand.
ATTAGCGACGAGCTCGAGCGAAGCTTGATGCTTTCTTCAGCCGTTGAAGCCCTAGGCGACACCCCAAGTGAAGCGAAATCCACCCAGGCAGAGGAGTAGGTGATAAATTGTGTACTTTGACTGCGTCCCAAACCTCAATTAGATGTATCTTCCACTGCTCCTACTAAACGAAGGAGGGGGACTAAGATAGTCCAACCTCGTGACGTGAAGAGTGCCCACAGTGGCATAAATGGAAAAAGTATCTACAGCTTATCGCCTCAACACACATGGGTGTGAGGTCCCTTCACATGCCTCGCCCGTGACAATTTGCACATAGGCTTGGCTTCAACCTGTATACCCACATAACCCTATACTCATACCTCGGCTGCTACCCCATGCTAATAGCCCTGGTCCCAGGTGCACTCTAGACTGATTACCTGATAACCCAATACGATGCTTGGCCCTGGGAGGGCATGAAAGAGGAGAACCCTGAGAGTGGAAGAGGAGAAGGAAGAGAGAGACAGCGCATGAGGTTAAGGGGGGTTTTACTCTGTTGTGTATTGGCTAACACTTAGCCAAAAATCGAGGGTGCCCCCTTGTGCATGAGACAGAGCTAAAGAAAAAAGAAGGAAGAAGGCCTATGCACACAGAGAAAGAAGAATAAGAAAGAAGAGGACAGTAAAAAGAAAGAAGAAGAGAAAGACAAGGCAAGGAAAAAGAAGAACAACAACAAGAAGAAAATCAAAGAGTACTATAGAAACATCTCTTAAGACATCTGATTGCAAAATCAAGCATCAGATTATCAGCTCCTTCATATTGATTATATTTGAGTATTTGCTATAAGTGTTAGACTAATAATTGGTGATCCAAATCACCATTATTTTGTCTAGATTACTTTTTGACTCTTCATATACTCATGTTCTACATTGCATATTAATTTTTGAGTAATCAATTGTGCTCATATATATTATTTATTGAGATTAGCAATTGAATTCCATTTTTGCTCCCAGCGAATGACCTTGGACTTCATTTCTGACATTTGAGTTATAAATTTTATCTGTTGTTCAAGCTATTTTTGAGGAATTAATACTACAATGAATGCATCTTTTTAAATCCCCGAAAGATAGCCTGAATTACAATATCCATGCGTGTAGGAATTGCATGGAAGGTAGCGTAGGGTTCCATTTCCCCCACAATTTTCGGTCGTGACCCTTGAACTTTCTCAGCTAACGATTCCACTTCCTCCCCACTGGGGAACTGAAGTCAACCACTATCATGGCCAATGCTCACAGAGTTTCCCTCACCATTCAATGGCAAGGAGGTGGCTGGGCAACTATTGGCATTGTGGGGATTAATGTTTAATTTACCAACCATTATGTCCATGAATTGATATCACGTGGAAATGTGGGTGAGTTATAGTCCCCAATTGACACCTTTTTTTATTCCCTACTTATGCGGATTTTACGCGATTTGCAAAATACATCGTTGTAATGCGTAATTCTGACCAACTCTTGAATTTCTAAGACTTAGTGATGGGAACACCAACATGAGCCATAACTAACTCAATTTGATCTGATTAAGTCATAAAATGCTCCTACATAATCGCTAGAGGGACATAATTCATTACATAATCATTCTAAGAGAAAGACAAGAAAACAGGGTTAAAACTATAATTTTACCATCATATCTTGAATGTAGAACAACCACAGGTTTTCCCAGGGGTTAATTAAGGGTCAAATGACCTTAATGTCCAATAAGTGGGTTAATACAGACAAAATAGGATTTTTGCGCATTTCAAGAATTAATGGGCATCTAAAACCCTAAAAGCAAGCTTGCTTAATTAACTAAGATTTTGGTCAGGATAAAATTAACCTAAACCCTATAAATTCATAGAAAAATATTCTCTTGGGTTTGGTACCTTCAATTTGACCATTAGAACCCGTCTTGACCCAAAACAGAGTCTCAGACTGACAATTGCCCTAATTTGGGTAATTATGCAAATTACCTAGTCAAACTAGGTAAAAGCAAAAATCCAACTTCACCATTGGATTCCTTAGATCCAAATTAGGTTTATACCAAAATTTGGGCCCAATTTGAGATAGTTTCAACCTAGTTTGCACTTTGGCCCAAGTCTAATTTCCTTTATTCCACACAGGTCCTTAGCTTTTGAGTGTCTTACAAAAAGGACCCTATCTTTATCATCATTTTCTTCAAATAGGTCCCTACCACCATGAATCCTATTCCTACAAATTCTGGCAACCTAAATATGTCATGTTCTCCTTATTCCTTGACGAATCCCTCTCAGATTTGAAAGGGAAGTTTGTCAAGGAATTCCCTTCCCTTTGAGCCAATTCCCATGCCCTCAAACCTTCCCAATCTCTCATGTGAACACATGAGAGATTTGGGTATCCTAGAGAATTCCAACTCCGGTGACATTCCATGCTTGGGAAGCCTACTTCCCAATCTTAAAACTCCCTTCAGAGGCCTATAAAAGGACCTCCAGATCAGACCAAACTTCCCACACTTGAATTTGACCGGATACCCCCTTAATTTCGCCTCTCTTCATCCGGCCGAAGCACCTCGATGTCTAACGAGCTCCTCCAACTCCATCCTCCATCCTCCCGCAATACCAGAGGTGGACTTCTCCCTTACTCTCTTTCACGTTGTGTTGTACCCACTGACGCCCTATCCTCCATTTTCCTTGCCGATTCCTACTCACCAAAGCACTTTCTTCCCCGATGCCAACCATACCGCAATTGGTGTCACCTCGACTTCCCGTCGTCTACCAACTACCTAGATAAGTGCCCTAACTCCTCTACTTCATTTTCATCCCAACCACACTCATTTTCGACCACGCTACCGCCCGTTCACCATCATCCCTTCCGCATCTGGCCACTCCTCGAACGAGGCACATCTCGCTCCACACTCCACCAAACCCCTCGTCATTCATTCTTACACCTCCGCCTCGACCCCTGGAGCAAAAACCCTAACCTAATTAGGTTGATTGCTACTCCACAACCTCCGCCGAAGACTACACCATCCGATGACCTCACGTACTCTCACACCTCACGGACATTGCCATTCACTTCCTTGCCTCACGGCGATGCTGTTGAACCTTTTAATCGGGCCTTTTAGCCTGCATTTCATGTTTCAGGTAGTAGGTCCTTCTACCGCCATTACTGTAGCTTCAAACAAAGCTTGAAGCTTTCTTCAGCAACGCAAGTCCCAAGTGATTCACCTAGGTTGTGTGGAGAGGGTCTAGAAAAATCTCCAAGTATTCAATTGGCACCAACATCTACTGTTGCTGCTCCAATTTAGTGAAGCCAACCCACTGCAGCTACATGCAGAAGAAGGTGGTGGGATAGTCCCACCTTGGAAGCTGAAGAGCACCCGCACTCGCATAAATTGAATTTGTCTCATACACTTATTGCCTCAAGTAACTCACAGGGGGTGAGGTCCCTGTGCTCCTCACGTGCCTCACCCGTGACACCTACATGCAGGTCTGGTGCATCTGATTACTCGCCTAACCTAAGCACTCCTTGGTTGCCACTGTAGACCAGCAGCCCTGGTCCCGGGTGCTCTCTACCTGAATACCCGATAACTCGAGGCCCTGGGAGGGTGGATCCTAGAGAGAGGAGAGAAAGCGCATGGGGGCAGGGGATTTTTCTCTCAGGACCAACTGCTGACACTTAGCTATTTAAGGAACCTCCCCCTTACGCATGAAAAGGGAAGGAGAGCAAGCCTGAGCGAAAGATAAAGAAGAAGGCACAGAAGAGAAGAGAAGCTGTAGAAGAGAAGAAGCCCAAGAGAAGGAGAAGAAAGAAGCCACAGAAAGAAGAAGCAGCTGAGCACTATAGCAGTGAGCAGGATAAGCTGTCTAACCGCCTGAGCAAACGTCTGAGCTTCCTTTCAAGTGCACTATGCAGTTATCCTATGTGCCATTTAATTGATTAGTACTGTTGAAATATTTGATATAATTGTGAGGGGTAATTGGTGATTCAAATCACCATTTTACCCCATTCTTTTTTCATTATCTGGCATTCACTTTCATTCATATTTGCTTGGAATTCTATTGCCTATATATTTGTGTTGAATTGCAATCTTGAGAATTATTTTTGCCAATTGCTCCCTATGTTCAACCTCAGACTTTCATTCGAGTAATAAATATTATTTATTTTTTGCACTGATTTAAACTATATCGCAACACATTGATTTTAAAACCCGATTTAGAGCAAACAACATTTTGGTGTCATTGCCAGGGAGCAACGTGCAATTTGATCTCTAAATTACAATATCTGATTCGGTACTAACTTGATCTATCTCTTTTCAAGGGATCATTGAAAGAAGATCAGCCATACATTAGCCACTCCAAGGGCAGGTAAACTCCATCCACCCTCTTCTAAGCCCCTACTTCTGAGAAACTAAAAAAGTAAAAAATCAATTAGGGCTACTTGCATTTTTAAACAAATCATCAAGTTACCTGATTTGATACATTCTAGAGAAACTTCCAAACCCTCATTTATGCACCTACTCAGGATCTTAAGGTATCTAGGGCTATCACCTTCCTGCTTGAGCCCTAGGTACCACATTTGGATAGATTAAATTGGACCAATCAAAGCCAATTAAGAGATTCTAGTTTAGGGTTTTAGAGATTTACTTGCTTAATCAAGAATTGATCTTCCCAAATAGTGTGTGCCTAAGCCTTAGTTGAATTGATCTATTCAAGCAAACCCTAATTCAGGTTCTTAATTTCATTTGAACACTAAAAGAGGGACCTAAATTTCTCAAATGACAAATCAGGTGAAGTTGACTCACCTTGTTGGGTTAACCAATCTTCACATTTGGTCACTTTTGCACAAAAACATCTTAAAGTTCAAGTGAAATCATAAGCACCTTTGCTCTTAACTTAAAACTGGTAGACTTAAGAGGTCAAGTCCCCATTCTAGCCTACTTAGATCCTTAGTGACAAGAGAGGTCGGGTGGGGGAAGCCCTGTAACTCGTGGGGGTGCTCTACCATGTAGGGGTCTTCACGAGACTCTCCCTCTCTGTCTGCCCAGGTAATTCTCAAGTGGACGGCTTTCTGACTAAGGGGTATCATTCGCCCCGAACCTCTATAGTCATCCAAAAATTTTTGGGTGTCTTGATTGGGTCCATCTCCTGCTACCCTCATCTATTCCATCAGAGCATGTTTGGGAGGAGGTCTTTAAGACCATCCTTGAGGCCTCCATTAGCTATTCACTCTCGTCGAGGTCGAGCCTCAACTGCCGTGTTTTTGCAACAACCTGACCACATTGACATATCCTCTAATTCAGAACCTACTTCCCCTTCATCAGCTATGGATCACCAAGAAGAGCAACCTAATCTTGGGCAACAATTCCATGATTTCCAAAATCGAATCAATGCCATCATCCACCCACTGCCGCGTCCTCAAATGCGAGATCAAGATAATCCTACAGTGGTGGAGATCGAACCCTAAATCAATATTTCCGTGGGAGGACCTGAGGTGGATCTCAAGCCTAGTATGCTTCATATGACCCCATAATTTCTTGCCTTGAACTCCGAGGATCCTTTCTAGCACATCAAAAACCTAAAACATCTGGCCCACACTTTTAAGGCAGATGTACAGAATCAAGATGGATTACTCTTGAAACTCTTCTCATTAACTCTGGTTGAAAAAGTCGCTCACTGGTTACAAACTAAACCACACACAATCAACACATGGGGAGAACTTCAAATCGCCTTCCTGAAAAAATTCTACCCCATTGGTCGTACAAATATGATGTGGAACCAAATCTCTACACAAGGCATGGGATCGCTTTTTGGATCTCATGCATAAGTGCCCCCATCACGGAGTTCCAAGGTGGGAACAAATCCAATCCTTTTACCACGAACTCCGTGACGACATCATGCTCTTTGTCAATGCAACCTGTGGGGGTAGTTGACATGTCATTGTGCGTGTGTGTTAAGAAGTGTCGTTATAGTCGCACTTACAACGTCGGTTTTAAAATAAGTAAACGGAGGTGAGTCCGAGTGTCTGTCACAGGGAGGTGTGGAAATTGGATTTTTGCTTATCACTTGTCACAAAAAGTGCTGAGTTTTGCTTGCGAAAGATGCGATTTTGAAAAGCGAGAGAAAGATAGAGAGAGAGAGAGGGTTTAGGGTTAGAAAGTTCTTTGTTTGATCATGCAACTTGAACGGAAATTAAATGACAATTGAACGGAAAATAACTTTATTAAACATGCACTTGTAGTTCATAGCTTACAACATTAAATACATGCTTCAAACAAAAGTAATGGAAAGCTTAAAAGAGAGAGAGAGTGTGTGTGGAGAGCGACGAGGCAGCCATGGTAGTGGAAGAGGCTCCGTCGGCGGCTCGTCGTCTCCGGTGATTACAAGAGGGCCTAAAGCTAGCTAAGAGAGGGATGGAGTAGTTGCAAGGGGAGTGAATGCCTTGAATGAGTGGTTGGAGGGGGTTTAAATAGGGTTAAGGGCTTCCTAAAAGAAGAAGGGGCTTTAGAGACATCCAGAGCGTCGCTAAAACCACTCCCAAAAGCATCGATGAAGCGCTCCAGCCGTTGGTCAGCCACCTGCCCTATTTCTTCTCCTCGTGTGATCCATGGCTGCTAAATGAGAGCCGTTCGATTGAAGATCGGATAGCTGAGAACCCTCCTCGGCTGTGTTGGGATCGCACCTCGGGCGCGCGTGTGCGCGGGCGTCATCGCCCGGCGTGCGCTCGCGCGTGGGCGCCCGTGAGCTGCGGTTGTGCCGCGTGGCGAGATCTCGGCAGCCCGCTGCTGATTGGGCAGCCCAATTTCACCACGTGCGTCCTCCATCTTCGATTTCGACTTCGCGTGGCTCGAACCGGCTTCACGTGCATGCGGGCGTGCGCGCTAACCGTTGCGCCACACCCGCGCTTTGTCGCGGCAACTGTGGGCGAGCGTGCGAGTCTCGGCCATCCGATCGAAGATCGACGGCAGAGATCTGATCTTGGCTAGATGAAGGTGCAGCGCGTGGTGGAGCGGGGGCTGACGTGGCGCAATATGGGCCGTTGATCTCCAGATCAACGGTCAGAACTTCTTAAGCCCATTGTAGGAGCTCCGGACATCGGATTTGGCCGATCTTGAGTCTGTCGGACTCCGTTCGTTGTTCTGAATCCATCCGTGCAGTCTGATTGCTCATTTGAGGCTTGTTTTGACAAATGCTTACATAAATGGCCATTAATACAGTTTATAAGCAATCTTGGTACATGATGCAAGCAATGCTCCCATTCTACTTATGTTCCTTTTATTCTTAAGATGGGCCATATTCAACATAATTATCACCCCTTTGTGTAGTGTTATCATACCCCCATACTTACTCCTTGCTAGTCCCTAGCAAGGTTTATTCGAGCCTTTATTTCTTTTCAGATTTTAAGAAGTAATTGCTTAGACTCTTCATTACTTGTCAATAAGAGGCAATATACGAAGATCTTAATCTACAAAGACTAAACAGCACCCGGGTGTTTGCCAAAATACGAATCACCCGAATCCTTGCTTTAATGTATATAACTATACATATGTATATGGATATATATATTTTTTAGAATTTTTTCGGAATTCAGTGTGGGTCGGTAACTTTTTACGGCTACCCAACCTACCCAAAACTCGGTCAAAACCCTAAGTGCTAAGCATCTTGGTGTGAATGTTGTGATAGACTCACTTAACGGTAATTGAGACAGACTTCGAGTTTCTACGCCTCTAGGTGACCGGAAAAGGAAATAAATTTGCCTGAAGGTGTATTTGTTCGATTGGTAGCTTTCTCCCTACGTTTGTTTTAATTTGGGTCAACACAAGGATTTTTCCAGTGTATATCACCCTGGCTTGTACTACTTCCCTACTTCTTCCTTAAGTGTTTTGGTCTTTTTTGTGCAATTATTGAGCTGGGCTCTGGACAACTGACCAATGGGCTGTTACCCACGATCACTTGCCAGCCATACTTGTGTGGTGAAGTGTGGTTTATTTTCTCTTCTTCTTTTTTTTTTTCGTAGGTGGCTTCCCTGATCTCAAATGTACCTAGAGGCAATGAAGAAGAAATGTCCTACGGCTGGGTTTTAAACAACCTACCAATGGGCTGTTACCCATGACAACTTGCCAGCCATACTACCCTAGAGAGTTCATTAGCTACCCAATTTTTGTCAAAATCTTTGAGAAGTGAGTCTGTGCAAAAACGTGTGCAGATGCTTAGACTCAAGGTTTTTCTGAGTTAAAGGGTGAGTTGATAAGTCATATACTTATCACCTTATTTAGTAGGGGGATTAGAATAGCTTAAGGTTGCAAGGATTCGAAGCTAAATCCATATTTTAATGGACACCAGGGCTGATTAAGCCTGAAGGCCTGAAAAGTCTAAGTGTTTAAGTTATTTTTGTATTATTTCCCACTATTGACAAGTTTCTAATGCCTAAGTTTTCTTCCTAAATTCAATTTTTTTTTTAATTAATTTATTCATTCAGACTGATTAATTGAGCTCAGGATTATGCAATTTACCACCCCCCCATGCTTAAGTTGGACAATGTCCTCATTGGTAGATACATGGATGCAAAAGGGTTCAAAAAGATAGTACCTGAGTGACGTAAACTAGCAGATCAGTCTGAATCCTCTGGGTTGCCTCCCAGAAAGCATTGAGTTTAACGCCTCCAGCTGGGAGGTGCACAAACAGGAATGGCTTGGGTCAAGGAGGTATCAAACCGATCCAAAACCAGAAGTCCACAGATGCGAACAAGGTTGTGGTGGAGTCCTGTTCCTAAGGGGCGGGAATTCTGTATCATGCATGCTCATGTCAGATCCTCTCTTAGTCTGCGGGCATGCAAACAAGTTGATGTGGATGAACGCACCCAAAATACGACATGCCAGATACTAAAGATGTAGGTTTTATACTCAGCCTGTATCCCCATAAAATTGTAATCTATGAAAAGTGTATCAATTCCAGTGCATTCGGGTTGCGGGAACTTTATTCTGGTAGGGCAGGTAACAAAGTTAAGAGTTTCATAGTGAACCCTACAATCAAGCATGAGGCCTCTCTCCAAAGACGAATCTATCTCTTCCGCAACTATGGTTTCATTGCTCATTCCCTCCAAGCCCTCGATCTCGAGAATATTTTCTTCAACCCCCTTTGTATTAGATTCACTGTTTGGGGTTGCATTAGAGGTAGGGTCAATTTCATCCTTTAGATCATATTCTTTCTCTCGGCCCTCCTCCAAATTTGTGATAGGGATTCCACCCGATTCATAATCAATTTCTTTGAAATTGTAACTCCATTCCCCATTTCCGATGTTGGTTGTTGTTCCCACCGGATTGCTTCTCTTGGGCCGATTAGATTCGGATTCCAAGGCATCTCCCTTCACATTCTCAGTTTCCTCCTGATGTTTGTCCTCAATGCTCCCTAAATTGTGTTCCGAGGAATCCTTACTGTCCTTATCCACTGAGTTGTCCAACTCGTGAGGGGTATCAATGGTGGACTGAACCAAATCAGGGTGACTGGGTGTAGTCCAATTGTTCATAGTAGGTCCTTGCTTTATGAATTCCGTGAATGGCATTGTGTACAACAGCTTTCTCTGGCCTTCTTCCCCTAATTGTTGGAACAAATTCAACATGGCCTGTTGCCCTTTAACCAATTCTTGATTCTGTCTATGTAGTTCTAACTAGAGGTTATCAAGAATTGACATGGTGTCATTTGGTGTCCTTTGGATTTCCTCCTTGAAATCTAGGTTAAGAGAGTATGGTTGATGTTGTAGATCGGAGTCCATACTGGTGTTTAGGTTTTTGGGTGGGTCCTCTATTCTATCATGTTCAGGGTCCAGTTCTTCAAGATGAACCATTCTCTGTTTGGTCCTACTCCAGAATAGTTGAGGTTCTAAGTTCTTCTCCCAGTCAGATTCTTCATCAAGGGACCAAATCAAAGGTTGATGATCCTGGGCTTGCCTAGATTTCTGATCATTTTCTGATTTCCATTTTTCTAGAACTCCTTCTAATCCAAAGGTCAAGTAGGAAAGGTTGTTGAATTCAGATGACCTTTCTTGGTTATCATCCTGAGACGGGTAGGGTTCTTGGTGTTCTCCTAAAGTGTAGGTCTTATCGCAGCAGAGCGGGTAGGACCTAAATGAGGAGGCGTCGTGAGGAGAATCGAGATATGGAGCCCCATGATTTAAATCATACCCTTGGGTGGATATGTTGGGTGTATTCCAATAAGAGGTTGGTGCAGTTTGGTCATAATTGGGACAATTGGGCCAAGAGGGATATTCAAGGTCGTATCCCCAACTTGGTGGTTGGTTAGCCCAAGTAGGCTGTGGGTATGGTCTACTTGGGTTAGCATATAAATCCTATTGGGGGTAGTTTGGGTAAGATGGATAGGCATTGAAATCCATGGTTTGTAAGAAATGGAGGAATGCGGGAAGAACAGATGAGAGAGAGTTGTGTACTCAGCCAAGCAAATAAGCCTAGTCCTTATGGTGTGTTCCTTAGGGGACCTAGAAATCTCCAAAAGGGTGATTAAGCTCGTAAGCACTGGACTGCCCTTCCCAAAGATAATCTGGCCAGGTTGATTATGAGGGGATTGCAGGGAAGGATCTTCCTTTGGCTTGTGCCTCCGGTTCCGTAGACCCCACAACCGCGGTCATTTGACATTGCCCCGCAGCCTAGTCACCAGATTCTACCAAGAGAATGAAAGCCAAGTGCCTAGCAAACAAAACCTCACCTTTTGAGACTTAACTCAGTCCTGCCTAGGGCACGTTTACTCAGTTTTAAAGGCTAGGATAGTGCTTGTGCTTAGGGTTATGTGATGAGGCGTTGATTGGGGTGGTGCCTCTTAATTTTCCACTTTCAAGGTGTGTGCTTCTAGCAAAACATGGTTTTCAAGCAAGGATTTGTTAAGATGTGGTGTCTTTTAGTGTTTCATCCTTACTTTAGTACTTTTTAGGGTTGACGTGTCTTAATGTTTTCAAACAAGTTTCAGTGGGCACGCCAATTTCTGCACACAACTTGGTGAAAGTAGATTTCCTTTTATTCTGTAGAGGTTCTAAAACCCTAATGTACTCATCCTAATGATCATGCAGCTTCTATTAGATGAGTCAGTTTTAGGGTTGAGTGGTGCGGCCCAGGTCAACTCATGGTGGCTTCGCAAACACCACTCAAGAAAAAGAAAAGAACACTCCAAGAATTTATTCAGAATGTTAGTGTACATTTTTTTGTGGGGTGATGTGTTAAGGATGTGGGTCAAGCAATCATACACCACGCCAATTTTTTTAGTTTTTACAACTTTTTTAGTTTTTTTCACGCAAGCAAACAATCATGAGAGAAGGATTACTCACTATCGATCCTCGTAGTGCCTACTCCCTTGCTACCGTCATAGGATGCATCGCTTCACCGTCCACACGTCGAATTCCTGCAACCATCAAGTAAAAAGGAAAATAGGGCATTAGACGATGTGAGGATGAATGTGGAATGGAGGTCATAAAACAAATCCGTTGCCTCCCCGGCAACGGCGCCAAAAACTGACGTGTCGTTGTGCGTGTGTGTTAAGAAATGTCGTTATAGTCGCACTTGCAACGTCGATTTTAAAATATGTAAACAGAGGTGAGTCCGAGTGTCGGTCTCAGGGAGGCGTGGAAATCGAATTTTTGCTTATCACTTGTCACGGAAAGTGCGAAGTTTTGCTTCCGAAAGATGCGATTTTGAAACGTGAGAGAAAGATAGTGGGAGAGAGGGTTTAGGGTTAGAAAGTTCTTTGTTTGATCATGCAACTTGAATGGAAATTAAAATGACAATTGAACGGAAAATAACTTCATTAATCATGCACTTGTAGTTCATAGCTTACAACATTAAATACATGCTTCAAACAAAAGTAATGGAAAGCTTAAAAGAGAGAGAGTATGTGTGTGTGGAGAGCGATGAGGCAGCCACGTTGGTGGAGGAGGCTTCGTCGGTGGCTCGTCGTCTCCGGTGATTACAAGAGGGCCAAAAGCTAGCTAAGAGAGGGGTGGAGTAGTTGCAAGGGGAGTGAATGCCTTGAATGAGTGGTTGGAGGGGGTTTAAATAGGGTTAAGGGCTTCCTAAAAGAAGAAGGGACTTTAGCGACGTCCAGAGCGTTGCTAAAACCACTCCCAAAAGCGTCGGTGAAGCCCTCCAGTCGTTGGTCAGCCGCCCACCCTGTTTCTTCTCCTCGTGCGATACGCGGCTGCTGAACGAGAGCCGTCCGATCGAAGATCGGACAGCTGAGAACCCTCCTTGGCTGCGCTGGGATGATGCCTCGGGCGCCCGTGTGCGCGAGCGTCATCTCCCGACGTGCGCATGCACGTGGGTGCCCGTGAGCTGCGGTTGCACCGCGTGGCGAGATCTCGGCCTCCCGCTACTGATTGGGCGGCCCAATTTCACCGTGCGCGTCCTTCGTCTTCGACTTCGACTCCACGAGGCTTGAACCCGCGTCGCGTGCATGTGGGCGTGCGCGCTAACCATTACGCCACGCCCGCACTTTGTTGCGGCAACTGTGGGCAGGCGCGCGAGTCTCAACCGTCCGATCGAAGATCGACGGCCGAGATCTGATCTTGGCTGGATGAAGGCATGGCGCGTGGTGGAGCGAGGGCTGACGTGGCGCAATATGGGCCGTTGATCTCCAGATCAACGGTCAGAACTTCTTAGGCCATTATTGGAGCTTCGGATGTCAGATTTAGCCGATCTTGAGCCCGTCGGACTCCGTTCGTCATTCTGAATCCATCTGTGCGGTCAGGTTGCTCATCTGAGGCCTGTTTTGACAAATGCTTACACAAATGGCCATTAATGCAGTTTATAAGCAATCTTGTTACATGATGCATGCAATGCTCCCATTCTACTTATGTTGTGCCTTTTATTCTTAAGATGGGCCATATTCAACATAATTATCACCCCCTTGTGTTGTGTTATCAGTAGCATCATGGGTCAACATGAGGAAAAGATCTGGGAAATTCTCGAGAACATGTGCGAGAACTCCATGAACAATGAGTCATTGGGTGTGTACAACTGGACATCCACCTGAGCATTGATAAATAATCGGGGGGTACATGAATCTCGAGGCCTTTCTGCATCCGTTGATCTGTAGTTGGTAGCTAGTCAATTAGATAAGGTCTCCATTATCGAGAAAAAGGTGGATGACATCACTCGTCATCTACACAAATCCACCTCTACACTGCAAAGCACATACGTGCACCCGCCCAAGGGAACGGAGGCTACACACAACATCTACCACTCGCCAGGGATGGATGCATATCCACCCCCGTCTGATTCTGGCTTCGAAGGCAACTCTGGGTCAGCCCATCTCAGTTAGGGGAACTCTAAACCCCCATATCCTGATTATCTCGGAGCTCCTCAAACTTGCAAGGATCTTCATGCAAAACCAGAATAATCCTTTCTCCAACACTTACAACTCTGGATGGCGTAATCATCCTAACTTTTCGTGATCAGGAAATAACCCAAATCTAAGACCCCAATTTCAACCCTGACCATAGGCTTCGCATCCTTATCAGCCCACCCAACCAAGTCCCACTCAAAATTTCCAATCTGGACCACCTAAGGAAGATCATACATCTTTGATTATTTAAACCTTGGTTGACATGCAGAAACAACACAAAGTAGAAATCATTGAACTTCGCAATCAAGTGACCCAACTGGCAAGTTCTTGCCAGCTTGTCACACTTCCTTACCAACCTCTGCCAAATCCTAACAACATATTGACCCAAAAACACATTGTTAACCAAATCCAAGGTCAAACATGTTATACCTAACCCAGTCCAGTGACTCATACCGACGTATTTTCTCCATCCACCTTAGCTGAGCCGAAACACACCATGACTTACCCAACACCACCCCCACAGCAACAGCAAGGTCCGACTTTTCCTCATCCACCTCCCCATCATGATTGTGCTCTGATCAATGTTATGAAAGAACAAAAACCCATCCCTAAAAATAGCCAATCCATTTCCCTATCCCAGATCATAGCTCACCTCCACACTAAAGGATTGTCAAAAAATGATATAACAGGACCTTTGAGGAATGCACAAGTCACGATTCCACTACTTAATATCCTCACTCTTAACCCAAACTCACCTGACTTACCTAGAAGGGAGATGAAACAACAAGCACTAGGAAAGGTAGTACTATCTGAAAATATGAGTGCCATAATCCAAAATAGTCTACCTCCTAAGAAATCTGGTCCAGGCACCCCGCTAATTCCTTGCAATATCGGTGATACAAACTTCAAGTAGGTTGTACTAGATTTGGGAGCCTCAATCAACCTCATCCCTACCAACCTACTTGAAAAATTATAGATTGGGCAACTAAAACCCGCTCATGTCACTTTGCAACTAGCTGACCGAACCCTGATCACACCAATTGGGAAGATAGAAGATGTGGTAATTAAAGTTAAGGATTCTAGCTACCTAGTAGATTTCCTAATTCTTGACATGGAGACACCACAACCGGTATAGGATATGCTTGTGATTTTCGGAAGACCATTCTTAGCCACTGCGAGAGCCATAATCAATTATGAATCATGGAATATGACAATTGCCTCCAGAGATCGACATGCTGAGATTAATATTTTTGAGGCAACAAATGGGAAATGCTTGACAGAACAACTAGGTTTTATACAAGATCTCATGACCATATCCTTAGTTGTAAACCTAGAACCTGAATTGGAAACGTTTCACATCCTAGATGATGATCTGGTTGAGCAAAATGACTTGAGCACAATAGAGGCTTTCACATTTGAACTTGAGGATATACCTAGAAATGTTGGGAAACATGGTGACAAACCAGATTCAGAGTCCATGGATATGGAGACCTTTTTTTTTTAGGACCACTAGGAATCAGGATTGGACGATACTGAGAGTGACCTTCATCTAGAGTATGAATCCTTTATAGATTTCAAGTTTTATGATTCAAAAGGCACTGTCCAAGCATTCACTTTTTGGAATGAAGATTATAGGGAAGATTCATTTAAAGACCTAATCTATGAGTCAATTCTTGAGGAGATAATCTCAAACCCAAAAGAAAAAAGTCACAATGACTCACCAGGTATTGATTTGATAGGTCACAGAGCACGAGAGGAAACACACATCTGGGGTGCACTAACTAGACCCATTTCTATTGAGCCTTGGAATCACCATAACCATACTATAAAATTCCATGATCACTATACCTTCCAAATGTTCCCTCTGCAGAAACTCAAGAAAGATTATCCAGAAATGAATCAGCCAAATGACTTTCCATCATGCTTTGATACTTATCTGTGGCCATCCAATTCTCATCCATCATGGTCATATCATTCATGCAGTCAATCCATTCTACCTGAGCATATTGCGCCCAGCTGATGGCATTAAACTTAGTGCTTAACGGGAGGCAACCCATCTTCTTACTGAAAAACCCGAAACCCTTCTTGACACATTTTGTGCTGGACTCATATTGCACTTTAGGATTCGTCCATTAGAACAACCAACTCCACCACTAGTACCCGTACCCGAGCTTGAAATCATTCGCAATAGTCATCCCGACCCGTCCACCCACCCAAATCCTATCCTAATGTACGATCTAAGCTAAATTCGAACCCACCTAATTTACAATGAGGACATTGCAAATCATAGGCATGGGGGGTATTCAAGTGCAAAACGCTGTGAGAATCACTTCATAAGAAAGGGTTTCATAAAAAAAATTACATATTCTAAAAAACCAAAAAAAAAATTGAAAAAGAAAAAAAAAGAAAAAAAAAATGGAGGAGGAAATTTTGAAAAGATCAATTTGCATATCATGTAGAGGAAGAAAAAGGAGAGGTGATATAAATGTCAAAAAGGAGCACAATTTGAAAAGAAAAGTGATAGTCATTAGTAAAAGATTAAGGAATCTACTTAGTTATAAACCAAATCAAAAGAAAGAAATAAAAGAAATAAAAGTGCTAAGAAACAAAAGAGATTAGTATGAACGCTGATTTTAAGCCTCTTGGGCTGTGTTTAAGCTTAAAAATTCAAATATCCGTTAAGATCTGGATAGTCCTCAAGAGGTTGGGGAAAATACGAAGTTTAAGTATTAGGTCTAAGCCTTAGGGATTATACGGCCTCATTAACTAACCTCTAGTTTGCGTGACTCGGTAACCTAGGCACCCTAATCGACATATAGTCTGGTTCAGTGTGCTTAATTATCAAAATCACATAAATGCATTAATTCTATTTTGAAAAAGCTACCTAGATTAGGAGCAGCTGGTCAACACAAGTTGATTTGGAAGAGTTCCCAGGGCGAAGAGGTGGGAAATTCCCCTTGAAGATGCGCAATAATATACCATCTCCTCGATGCTTGTCTCCTAGGATATCTAAATGTCCTACCAAGGGCATGTAACCACCTTGTCTGGTTCAGATGCCATGGGTCTAATTATCCCAAAATCTCGAAAGCCAGGGTTCTGGGGGTTGCCATGGGCAGTGCTATCTCAAAGCATCGATTGCTAGGGACCCTATGAGGATTGATGATGGGAGCTACGAATCTGATATAGATCATCTTGTAAAGCCAATCTAAAGCTAGAAATAAAGGAAGAAAAGGGAGAGAAAACTCTCCAAAAAAAAAAATCTTCTATCTCTCTCGTACAAAAACGCACTGCAAACTAAACTGGGGCTAAACCTATTTTAAGCACGGGTGCTTTAACCGTGAAGTTCAATGAACCTTAGGTTAGTTCCTGTGGGCCTTAGAAACTTTCATGCTAGACTGAGGCTAGAGCTGGCCAGGTCTGGATCTTGGTTGGTACTTGAGTACCTCTAAGCCTACTACTGGCATTCTGACCTAATCTATAAAAGAAAGCATATATCAGAGTCTTGAGCATAAAAAGGCATGGTCAAGAATTTGAGTTAATTCCATGAGATTTTGCTAAGGGACTAACAAAAGCAAGGCATGGGGGTATGACAGGAACACCATCATGAGCCATAACTAGCTCAATTTGATCTGATTAAGTCATTAAATGCATCTACATAACCGCCAGAGGGTCATAATTCATTACATAATCATTCTGAGAGAAAGATAAGAAATAGGGTTAAAACCATAATTTTACCATCATATCTTGAATGCAGAACAACCATGGGTTTTCCCAATGGTTAATTAATGGTCAAATGACCTTAAATGTCCAATAAGTGGGTTAATAAAAACAAAAAAGGGTTTTCATGTATTTTAGGAATTAATGGACATTTGAAATCCTAAAAATAGACCTTCTTAATTAACTAAGGTTCTGATTAGGATAAAATTCACCTAAACCCTCTAAAATTTATAAAAAAATATTTTATAGTATTTGGTACCTTCAATTTGACCATCAGAACCCGTCTTGACCTAAAATAGAGTCTCAGAATGACATTTGCTTAATTTGGGTAATTTTGCAAATTACCCATTCAAACTAGATCAAAACCAGAATCCAACTTCACCATTGGATTCCTTATGTCCAAATTAGGTTTATACCAAAATTTGGGCCCAATTTAAGATAATTTCAACCTAGTTTGCACTTTGGTCCAAGTCCGATTTCCTTTATTCCACATGGGTCCTTAGCTTTTGAATTTCTTACAAAAGGTCCCTATCTTTATTATTGTTTTCATCAAATAGGTCCTTGCCACCATGAATCCTATTCCTACAAATTCCAATGACCTAAATATGGCATGTTCTCCTCGATTCCTTGACAAATCCCTCTTAGATTTGAAAGGGAAGTTCATCAAGGAATTCCCTTCCTTTTGATCCAATTCCCATGCCCTCAAACCTTCCCAATCTCTCATGCGAACGCATAAGAGGTTTGGGTATCCTAGATAATTCCAACTCTAGTGACATTCCAAGCTTGAGAAGCTTGCTTCGCAAGCTCAAAACTCCCTCCAGAGGCCTATAAAAGGACTTCCAGATCAGACCGAACTTCCCACGCTAGAATTCGATTGAATTTCCCCTTAATTTTGTCTCTCCTCATCCAGCCGAAGCTCCTCGATGTCCAGCGAGCTCCTCTGACTCCATCCTTCTTCCGCGCTCAATACCGATGGTGGATTTATCTCCCTCGCTCTCTTCCACGTCGTACTGTACCCTCCAACGACCCATCCTCCATCTTCCTCGCCGATTCCTACTCATTGGAGCACTTTCTTCACCGACGTCGAGCATACTACAATCGGTGCAGCCTCGACTCCCCGTCATCTGCCAACTACCTAGATAAGTCCCCTAACTCTACTTCATTTTCATCCCAACCACACTCAATTTTGACCACGCTACCGCCCATACACCGTCATCCCTTCCGCGTCCGACCACTCCTCCGACGAGGCACATCTTGCTCCACACACCACTAAACCCCTCACCGTTCATCCCTACACCTCCGCTCTACCCCAGGAGCAAAAGTCCTAACCTAGTTAGGTAGATTGCTTCTCCACAACCTTCGCCGAAAACCACAACTTCACACTTTACCTTCCGTCGCCGTTCGACCACCTCATGCACTTTCACACCTCACAGACACCGCCGTTCACTTCCTTGCCTCACGGCGATGCTATTGAAGCTTTTAACCGAGGCTTTGAGCCCATATTTCATGTTTCAGGTAGTAGGTCCTTCAACCACCATTACCGCAGCTTCAAACGAAGCTTGAAGCCTTTTCCAACAGCGCAAGTCCCAGGTGATATGCCTAGGTGGTGTGGAGAGGCTCTGGGTAGATCTCCAGGTCTTTAATTGGCACCAACATCTGCTGCTGCTGCTCTAATTCAGCAAAGGCAACCAACTGCAGTTGCACGTAGAAGAAGGCGGTGGGATAGTCCCACCTTGAGAATTGAAGAGCACCTACACCATCATAAATTGAATTTGTCTCATATGCTTATCGGCTCAAGTAACTCACAGGGGGTGAGGTCTCTGTGCCCCTCACATGCCTTGCCTGCGACACCTACTCACAGGTCTGGTGCATCCGATTACCCTCCTAACCTAAGCACTCCTCAGCTACCACTTACGACCAGCAGCCCTGGTCCCGAGTGAGCACTACTCGAATACCCAATAACACGAGGCCCTGGGAGGGCGGATCCCAAAGAGAGGAGGGAGCACGTGGGGGCAAGGGGGTTTTGCTCTCAGGACTAATGGCCAACACTTAGCCATTTAAGGAGCCTCCTCCTTGTGCATGAAAAAGGAAGAAGCAGAGGAAGCCTGAGCAGAAGAGAAAGAAGAAGAAGGCACAGAAGAGAAGAGGAGCTATAGAAGAGAAGAAGCCCAAGAGAAGGAGAAGAAGAAAGAAGCCATAGAAAGAAGAACCTACCTTAGCTGGCTGGTGGCTGCTGAAAAGAGCTGTAAGGAGCTACCTTAGCTGGCTTAGCTTGCTAGTTCTTTGCTAGCTGCTAAGACAAGCTAAAGCAAGCTGGCTTCTACTGAAAGAAGCTGAGGTGAGCTAAGTCAGATGCTCCTGGGGAAGACCTAGCTAATTGACGTAGCTAAGGTAGCTTAGCTCAACTAAGTTGAGCTAAGCTGAGTCCTCTAGAGCTGGACTTAAGCTTCCTAAGCTAAGATGAAGTGATCTTCCATTGGTTGGAGTTGAGTGGAGCTAGATGTAGCTGGTCCTGAGTTGGGGTGAACTGCAGTCAACTAAGATAAGCTAGCTAGAGCTCCCAGTGAACTGATGGGAGCTAAGATGAGCCAGATTTAGCTAAGTTGAGCTGGATCTGAGCTGACTTTAGCTAAGGTGAGCTAAGATGATCTCTCTTGGGAGACCCGGGTTCGATCCCCAACAAGCTAAGCTAAGCTAAGCCAGCTTAGCTAGTAATAGAGTAGAGGAGTAGGTAATGTGAGCTAGGGTTTGAAGAGAGGAGCTGAGGAGAAGTCTGGAGCTTGAGTTGGAGCTAGCAGTAGCTGAAAAGGGTGGCATGGAGCTACTTTAGTTGGCTTAGCTTGCTAGTTCTTTGCTAGCTACTAAGCCAAGCTAAAGTGAGCTGGCTTCTACCATAATGAGCTGAGGTGAGCTGGGTCTGGTGCTTCTAGGGAGGATAAAGCTGGTTGAGGTAGCTAAGGTAGCTTAGCTCAACTGAGTTGAGCTAAGATGAGTCCCTGGGAGCTGGACTTAAGCTTCCTGAGCTGAAATGAAGTCATCTTCAGCTGGTTGGAGTCAAGTGGAGCTGGACCTAAGTTGGGGTGAACTCCAGTCAACTCAGATGAGCTAGCTAGGGCTCCCTGTGGACTAATGGGAGCTGATATGAGCTAGACTCAGCTATGTTAAGAGGGATCTGAGCTGACCTGAGTTAGGGTGAGCTAAGATAAGCTCTCTTGTGCTGCCATTCAGCTAAGATGAGCTGAATGGGGCTAGGATGAGCTAACCCTAGTTCAGGTGAGCTGAATTCCAGCCATGGTAGGCTAGAATAAGCTGAGTTCCAGCTGGTGAGAGCTTTTCCTTCATTAGTTGCCTTCCTGAGTGCTAGGGTTCTAGGGATCTGGCAATCTATATATCCCTAACACTCACAAAAACACATTAAAAATACAACAAAAGGTGCAATGCTTGCCTAATCCTAAATAATGCCTAAATGCAGCCCAAAAAACCCGTTTGCAGAGCAAAATCCTAAGAGCTAGGATTATTTTAATGCATAAGAATGATGATAAGTTGGCGTTTATCACTCGGACAATACTTTCCTGGATCATGAAATGACTTTTTTCCCAACTAAGGATGAGATTAATTTCTATGCACTTTTTCAGGGTTCTTTCAAGATTCCAAAGATAGGTCAAAAGAATCTCCAAAAATAGAGAAGTCATCCATAAAGACTTCCAGACATTCACCTACCAGGTTTGAAAATACTGCAAGCATACACCATTGAAAAGTCGCTGGTGCGTTGCAGAGAATGAAGGGCATTCTTTGGAAAGCAAAGGTTCCGAAGGGGCAAGTGAATGTAGTTTTGTCTTGGTCCTCAGGGTGGATTGCTACTTGATTATGGCTGAAATATCCATCAAGAAAACGATAGTATTGGCATCCGGCTAACCTCTCCAAGATTTGATCAATAAAAGGGAGCGAAAAATGGTCCTTCTTGGTGGTGGTGTTTAATTTTCTGTAATCAATGCACACGCATCAAGAAGAAGTGGTCCTAATGGCTATGTTTTCCCCATTTTCATTGGTGGCAACTGTTAGTCTAGCCTTTTTAGGAACAACTTGTGTGGGACTAACCCAGGAGCTATCAGAAATGGGGTAGATGATATCAACACAAGCCACTTTATAATCTCCTTTTTTACCGCCTCTTGCATAGTAGGGTTCAGGCGCCTTTGTGGTTGGCGGGAGGGGTGAGAATCATCCTCAAGATAGATGCGGTGAGTGCAATAGGACGGATGAATACCCTTAAGGTCATAAAGGGTCCAGCCAATAGCTTTTCGATTTTTACTTAAATCCTAGAGAAGTTTTTGCTCTTGTGCCCCAGTAAGTCCAGAATTTATGATTTGGGGCAAGGTCTGATTTGGACCCAGGAAAACATATTTAAGGGAGTCGGGCAAAGGTTTTAACTCCAATTGTCAGCCCGGCTCTAAAATAATTTTTTCTTTAGGAGTTAGTGGTGAAGTGAGAGTGAGGGGGTCAGCTAAAGTGTTAGCTGAAGAACATGTGGTTAGGGGGGGAGGGTGGGATGAAGTGGATTGTTCAGGAATTGTGTTAATGGAAAAATAGGAACCCAAGTGTGAAATCTGCAAAGTTTCCTCCACTATATTTTCCATTTCTGAATATGAATCATCAAAGAAATCAGGTTCTTGGAATCGCCTACCGCCACACATGATCTTCATCTTTCTAGAAACACAATCAATATTAGCGTGGGCGGTGGCTAAGAATGGTCATCCAAGAATTATTGGGGCAAACTTTAAATCTTCCAATACCTCTATGTCTAGGACTAAAAAGTCTACTACAAATGGACAATTTTTGACCCAGACAAGAACATCCTCAACAATTCCCCTTGGTTTAATTGTAAATCGGTCTGCTAATTGAAGAGTAACCTCAACAGACTTTAATTCACCAATCTTAAATTCCTCAAAAACAACTATGGGGATAAAATTAATCGAGGCACCAAGATCCAGTAAAGCACGATCAAAAGAAGTGTCATTAATGACAATTTGAATCAAGGATGCACCTGGATCTTTCTTTTTAAGAGGCAATTTGCTCTACACAACTGAGCTAACTGTCTCTGGAAGGATTATCTTTCCTAGGTTTCCGGGTTGCCTTTTGGGAGTACATAAATCTTTTAGAAATTTTGCATAGGCAGGAATACATTTTATGGCATCTAGGAGAGGGATATTAATCTCTACTTGCCCAAAAAGATCCATTAATTCCTTATCAGTGGGCTCGGATTTCTTCTTTTTAGTGTGTGAAGAGTGAAGGGCTTGTGGAAAAGGTACAGGGTTTTCCTATTTTGCATTATTAGATTCCTGAACAGGTTAGAGGAAAAGGGAGAAGAGTTGATCTGTTTTTCATTAAAACGGATTTCTTTAGCAGGCAAGGGATTTTGAGTGGTTTTCCGGTTCCTCAAAGTAATTGCATTTGCAGTATGGTTATTTCTAGGATGAGGACGGGAAGCCTGATTGTTATTAAAACTTGAGGGATGCTGAGGTGCTGGGTGAATGGGTTGACTAGGATATCCACCTTGGAACTAATTCCTTTGATTATTTAGGTTGGGCATGGGTTAGTGGGCATGGGTTAGGAAGGTAAATTCCCAGCAAGTCGATGATCAAGAGTAACCTTAACTTGATGTTGCAAGTTAGTTATCATGCAGGTCACTTCCGTCATTTGATTCTGCGTACCTTGCAAAGTCTTCATGACTTGGGTATTAATATCTTCCTGTGATGGTCCAAGTTGATATGTGGGCTACCCATAATTCCCAAATTGATTTTGTTTGGGAAACGGAATCGGGTTTGAGCCTTTTCAGGAGTGATTCAAGTTGGTCCTCCAGGTTTGATTGTAAGTGTTGGAGGGGTTTCTAAATTGCTCCTGGAGTGCATAAATATTTTCCGTGGTGGGAACAAGAATATTTTGATTCAGATAATAAAAATTCCCAGGCAAATCTTGTGTACAATCAGCAGAAAACTGCTGACCAGTAGCTGTGGCATCAATGTTGTGCAGATTTTCTCTTCAAAGAAGTTGTGGAGTGTTAGTATGGAGAGTTAAAGTGTGGAGAATTAAGGTGTGGAGCTTGTTTGTGAGTGAGCTTTTCTTCCATCTTTTTCTAGTGAATTTGCATCTAGTCCTATCGTTGAGCTAACATATATAGATCATCCTGTGTGACTAGAATAGAGGTCAATTTGGAGTCAATTATATTGACTCCGTGTCTGGGGTTTTGAGTTCTACCGAAAGTGTCCATTGAAGTCATATTAAATGAGTTTTCACTCATTTCTTCAAAAAGGAGGTAGGTACTTTCAACATCCTTATTAAGGAAATTGCCCCTACATGAGGCATCCACAAATCTCTTTAATTGAACTTCTAATCCATGATAGAAGATTTGCACTAACTGCCATTATGGAATTTCATGGTGTGGACAACTTCTTAGAAGTTCTTGGAATCTTTCCCAAGATTCATGATGGGGTTCACCATTTTTTTGTTGAAAGGTCATTATGGATCTTCTTAAAGCATTAGTTCGACCGATTGGAATTTTTTTTTTTAAGAAAAGCGCTCTTTAATTGGGGCCAAGTGGTGATAGGGCACCCAACTATTCTAAACCAGTGTGAAGCTTTATCTTTCAAAGAGAGAGGAAAAAGTCTCATTAACCACACGTCTTCCTGCACATTGCAGGAATGAGTGATTTAAGTAGGAAAATTAATTCCTCGAGATGACAAAAAGGGTCCTCTCTCGGAAGACCATGGAAATGCTTGATTAGGTTCAGAATAGCTGGTTTGATCTCAAAATCCCCTTGTGGTATGACCATCCTGGTCTTTCCTCATAGTTAGAAGATCATAAAAATCCTTAAGAGGAACGACAGGCTGCTGATGGGGTGGAGAGTTCTGTCCTTGGTTGGCTAGGTTCTTCACAGTCCTAGCCAAATTTTCTTGGTTTTGCTGTAGTTGAACCATATGGTCAACTATAAAGGCAAAGGGGTTTATATTTTGAGTTTGGATTTGAGGGCCACCTAGTCTTGCAGGATTTTCTGGTTGCTCTAGATGAGGGAGAATAGGGATGGGGAAGTCAACTTGCGGGTTGGCTGATGGGTTAGAGGTGGAAGTAGAATTTGTTTCTTGGTTTCCCAGGTTTTCCATATTATTAGAAGAGGAAGAAGAAGAAAACAAAAATTTTCTGGTGCAGGGACAAAATCAGATGGTCACTCAAGTTATGGGTTTTGGGACCTTCACCTATGCATGCACTTTTTTTTGGAAGAATTGGAGGGGAGAAGAGAGAGATGAGACGAAGTGTGGAATTCAAAGAACAAAATTCTAGACCTAATTTAATTGTGACTCCCTAAAAAAAAAAACCTAAGACTTGATCTACTTAGGAAATAAGAAATCAATAGTGAAACCCGTTCTACTAACAAATCTGACCAAGTTGCATATGGGGAGGTTTGGGCCTAAGCATTTCCCAGGAAAATCCCTAGGGGCTTGTGCAAACCCGTGCCTGGTCATTTGACATGACCCCTCAGCCTGACACCAGATATAGATGATAGAATTAGTATTAACTAAAGAAAACTCATGACCTATATAGCAAGCCTAAGTTTATGAATCCTTAGGGGTCAAATTGCTACAATTTGTAGTTAGGTCTAGGCAACTATACTGCACACCGAATGTGGAGGGCGTTGATTGGGGTATTGCCCTATTATTTCAATTTTTATGGTGTGTGTAAGAATTGGAAGCTGATTCCAATTAGCAATCAAGTTATCACACAATTAATGTATTTCTATTTTTAGGATTTGCTTTAGCTTAGTGTACTTTAAGGTTTTTCTCTTTAAGTATTCAAACAAGTTTGATATTCCATAAAGGAAAAACAAGTTGTCTTAGTGATGATATATTTCCTTTATACTGTGGGACTAAGAAGGAAAGAAACCCGAATTGAATTTGGCCCTAAAATAGAAAATTTAACTACCAATGAATTGCTTCAAGATTTTTCTTTTAAAGTAGTGGTCCAAACAAGGTAAACAACACCACTACTATATGGAAAATCAAACAACGATTCCAAAAAATATTTTCTTAGGATTTTAGAGATTTGCTTGATATTTTTAAAAGATTTTTCTTTATTCTAGTGTCAACGTTTAGAAATGATACCCAAGGATATTTTTGACCTTTTACTACTAACACCGGCCTTAGGAAATTTTTGTAAATTTATAAGATGTGTATAATTTCACAAGGATTCCACAAAGATAAATTTCATAAAAATTGGATGAGTACAAAAATTCCTAAAATTCATGGATAGTAGCAAAACAGGAAGATGAGAGGGTGTGACCCCTATGCAGTCCATGAATTTTTAAAAATTACTTACAAATCCAATTGTTATGAAATTTGCAACAGGTGTTCCCCACTTAAATTGAAATCACTAGGTGAAATCTCAAGATTTTTGGAGGCATGTGGTTTTGGGAATTTATTTTACAATTTCGGACAAAAGTAAGAACCCGAAAATTAGAACACCAACACTTGAAGTGAGGTGGTGTTTAATGGTGCACAAGCAACAAATGGGTTTTAATTTGAACCACTCCAATTAATTAAGTTGTTTAGGATCTTGAAAGCCATGTTTAATATTTTTTTGGTAGTTTTAATGGTTTATGTAACCAAAAAAAGGAACCAACCTAAAATCTTAGGGAAGAAAAGGGACTTTTAGCTCTCACTTCCAAAATCCTGCCTTCTTCCTGTAGTTCCTGCACACACAAGAGAAAGAGGGAAAAGGGGATGAGATCCACTTAACAAGTAAGAGAAATAAATGAATGCAAAGCCACTCCTCCCTAGCAACGGCACCAAAAAGTAATGTAGATTTTATGCAATTTGTAAAATGCACCATTGTAACTCATAAAATCGACCAACTCTTGAATTTCTAAGACCTAGATAGTGGGGTATCTAGGGTCGTCTAAGGAGACCAAATGTTTTCAAAATATGCCTCTTACTTGAAAACTAGAAATCACCTTTCTTTTTTGGTATTTTCAAATATGTAGTTTTTATGGTTTTGAAATAAAGGGGCAATTGCGAATTTGTTGGCAGAAAAGACTAAAGAACCTAATGCCTAGGTGACACAAAATGGCCTCTCTCTAAGCTCACCCTACGCACGTGGAGGCCTAGGGTAATTAGAGGAAGGCAGTGTAAGTGCATAAAGAAAAAGCAATAAAGTTAGAATTGCTACAGAATTTAAAGAAGTCAAAAATTCTTTTACTAAAGGGAAGATGTTTCTACAAGTAGAGGAATGCTTCTACTAGAATTTGAAAGACAAAAAAATAAAAACAAATCATTTGGATGATGATGGTGATGAAGAAGATGAAGGTCTTCTTTCTCCAAGCCTAGTTGCTCCTTGGCTTGAAAAGATCTCCTTCTTCTCCTTCCTTGAAAGGCTCCTCAAGGTGTGGCCTTCTGGCAAGCCCACAAGGGGAGCATGCACTTGCTCTCCAAGGGTGGGCGTGCACCACCCTTCCTCCTCCAATGCTTGGCTGTCCTCCATGTGATGGAAGTCCTCGTCCTTGTCATGGCTCAAGGGAGAAGAGAGAAGGGGACAAAGGCACCAAGGGGGCAGGTATGATGCCCCCTTAATCTTCTTCCTTTCTTCTCCTTCCTTGGTCATAGGTTTAGGTGGTTATAGGGTGGAATTAAACTAAGGGAGGATCATTATTTTGGTGGTAGGTGATGGGTTTTTATAGAGGTGGAAGGTGGTGGTTGGAGTGGAGATGAAGTGTAGGGCTAGGATGGCTTTCAGGAGGTGGTTAAGTGATCTTATGGTGGAGGATGGTTGGCGCCAAGTGGGGGATATGAAGGTGGTGGTTATGGTGGCGGAGAGGAACCTAAAGGTGGTGCCAACCTTGGAGAGGTGCCTTGGTTTTGGCGCCACCATGAAGGCTTCTAGAAGGGGGGTTAAGTGGATGGCTAGATGTGGTTCAAAGGGTAGGTGTAGGGATGAGATGTAGGAATTTTTGGAGGGAGATTTTAGTGCCAAAACAAGGGTAGTTATAGGTGGTTTTGGCACCACTTTTTGGTGGTTATTGGAGGTAATGGATAGGCTAGGTTGGCACCAAGGTGAGGTGGAAATAGGGTTAGCTTATGTGGAGCTTAGGTGGAGTTAATTGGTGGAGTTGGTTAGGTGGGGTTTTAAGGTGGTAAATGCCAAGGGAGTTGGAGCCTAGATAAGATAAGCTAAGCTAACTAGCTTAGCTAGTAATGGAGTAGAGGAAGAGGCAATGGGAGCTAGGGTTTGAGGAGAGGAGCTGGACAGAAGAAGTTTGGAGCTGAACTGGAGCTGGCAGCAGCTGAAGAGGGTGGCATGGAGGTACTTTAGCTAGCTGCTAAGCCAAGCTAAAGTAAGCTGGCTTCTGCTAAAAGGAGCTAAGGTGAGCTAGGTTTGGTGCTCCCAGGGGTGATCTAACTAGTTGAGGTAGCTAAGGTAGCTTAGCTCAACTAAGTTGAGCTAAACTGATTCCCTGGAAGTTGGACTTGAGCTTCTTGAGCTAAGATGAAGTAATCTTCAACTAGTTGGGGTTGAGTGGAGCTGGATGTAGCTAAAGCTCCCAGTGAACTGATGGGAGCTAAGATGAGCTAGACTCAACTAAGTTGAGCTAGATTTGAGCTTACTTAAGCTAAGGTAAGCTAAGATGAGTTCTCCTGAGCTACCATTTAGCTAAGATGAGCTAAATGGAGCTAGGATGAGCTAACCCTAGTTCAAGTGAGCTGAAATCCAGCTATGGGAGCTAGATTAAGTTGAGTTCACCAATTGCCTTCTCAAGTGCTAGGGTTCTAGAGATCTGACAATCTATTTATCCCTAACACTAAGAAAAGCATATCAAAAAGATAAGAAAGAGTAAAATACATGCATAGCCTAATTTATGCCTAAATGCAACCCGAAAACTCATTTGTAGAGCAAAATCCTAAGAGTTAGGTTTGTTTTAATGCACAAGAATGGTGATAAACTGGCATTTATCACCTACAAACCCCCATCGTTTGGTACTGGTGAAGGGGAGTTGGTCACACGTGTTTCGCATGTTTGAATTCAGGGTTACAAGTAACCCGTCGTCGTAGTTGCAAAACTCATGGTCAAATAAAATTTATAATCGAAACTCGAAAAGTGAGTCCCAGATCTAACACGGGGAGGCAAACGTTTAGTTTTATGAAATCCACGTTTCTCTTTTATTTATTTTTGTTCTTTTCTATCTTTTCTAATTTTTTTCTATTTTTAACAAACAAGAGATTAGGTCGATGAAAACTTTATCTACTTGCAAAAATATAAGAGAGAGGGGGGGAGAGAGAGTGAGAGAAACAATCATCTATTTATCAAGAATTGTTTGTTACACTACGAAAGCGAGAAAAATCTACACTACGAAAGCATGAAAAGATAGAATGGGGTGAAAGAAATCCCCCTTGACGGTTGCTCGGAGGACGACTCACTCTGACATCACCCGGAGGAAGGTGGTGAGGAGAGAGATGAAGGAGGACGGGGGATGGGGTAGGACAGCGTCACGGTGAGGATCTTCTTCCCGAAGGGCGGTGAGAGGATGGCCACAGGATGCTCCACAAATGGGGATGAGGGGAGGGAAAACTATTTGATTTTACTCTAGAGGAGCATCCCGAGCTTAGGATAAGCTCTCTCTAAAGCCTTGGAGGTGGTGAGAGGAAGAAAGGAAGAGATGATTTGTAGTGGTGGTGGGTAGGTCCTTTTGTAGTGGAGGAGGAAGAACAAATTTGCATCTTGGTCATTACTGACGTCCATAAACGTTGCTGCAGCTGTCGCTTAAGATCCACCCTTCAAATCCTCTCGCTGGCATGCGTAGACCATTACTGACAGCTGCAACCGTCACTAAAGGCGCACATCGCTAAAGATTCGCTCCACTGGCGTGCGCATCACGAGTTGCGCGCTTCATGCACCCATGCTCCCTACGCCTTGCGCGCGTGCGAGTGCTGCCATGCGCTACATTACTGCTATGTGCGGCTGCTACTTGCCGGTGTTGGGCAGCTTGGATGGCACCACGTGGCTCCACCTGGGCCGTCCATTCTTCTTTCTTTTGTAGAGGGTACCACGGGACTCAACATTTCCCGGGTGTCTGCCAGAATGTAGACCGCCCAAGTCCTCACCTTATTTGAAAAGGGAAGATACATTTTTTTTTTATTTTTCTTCTTTTCCTTTTTTTTGTACTTTTGGAGTTTGAGAGTTCTAGGATAACTTTTTACGGCCACTCGACCTACACAAGACTCGAAAAAGACTCTACGTGCTAAGCATCTTGTGAAAATAGTGAAAGACTCACTACGCGACCGTTAAAATAGACTTCAGGTTTCTATGACCTTAGGTGACCTTGCTTAGAGGTTTATCTTTTTGAACAGTAGCTTTCTCTCTACTTCTTTTATTTATGGGGTCAACACAAGTGCAAACCCACTGTATATCTCCCCAGTTTATTCTACTTCTCCACCTCTTGCCTAAGTGTTTTGGGAATTATTGTACATTTTTTTGTGAGCTGGATTTCAGACAACCGGCCGATGAGCTGTTACCACTGACACCTTGCCAACCATACTCGTGTGGTGAAGTGTGGTTTTATTTTCTTTTTTTCTCCTTTTTCTATTTTTTTTCTATTTTTTTTCTTTAAGTAGGTGGCTTCCCTGATCTAAGATTTACCTAAAGGTAGTACAATGAAAATGGTCTTGTGACTAGGCTCTGGACAACTGGTCGATGAGCTGTTACTGATAAGACGATTTTCACTTTTGAATAATGTATTAAGATGATTTGTCATTGTAGGATCAAGGTGGTGGAAAATCGCTTAACGAAACAATTAAAATTAAAATTTAAACCACTCACAAAAGAGCGGGTCGTGTCCACAGGGAGGCAATGACTTAGTTAAACTCACAATTAGGTCAAAATCAAGTTTGCTAAACTATTCGCCAGATCAAACAATGCCCATATAGCTCTAAAAGTAAACATTAAATTTATAGAGAAGTCAAGGGGTGTGAATGTAATTTTTACATCAGAAAATTATACATGTGAAAGAGTATGCCATGTACTATTCACTTGCATGCATATGAAGATGTCATTCAAAATTAAATTCAATGCACATAGAGATGAATAGTAAGGTTTAACAATTATCTAGAAGCATGAGCATTAAGGCATCAATTCACCATAATAAAATAATCATAAATCAAAATTCATTTTTTGGCAATGGCATGAAATGTAAATAGAAATGAAAGTAGAAACAGAGGATTATACCTCTCTCCTCCTCGCACACGGGAGAGAGGCTCATTCGAGGAGCTACTCCTACATGAGGTCAGCTGAAGTGAGGCCTTCGCAGTGGTGGTGGTGATGCATCGTGAGATGGCTTGGGCCGGTTGGATGGAGGAGAGAAGTGGTGGCAATGGAGGCTGCAAGCAGAGGCAAGGCGAGGTGCAGGTGCATGCAGGGAGGTGCGCACGGGCTAAAGTGGGCGTGGCTGCTACAGGCGGTGGCTGAGGCGCGGAAGAAGGTGCGCTGAGCTGCTGGAAGTGGGAGCGTGTGCCTGCTACAGTGGAGATGCAACACGTGCGGGTGAGTGATACAGGAAGGCGCGCGAGTATAGGTGTAGCATGCTCTGCGCGCGTAGCTAGAGGCAAGGGCTGCTGGCTGGAGTTGCTCTGCGCAAGAGGGCGAGGTGGCGGTGGTGCAGAGCGCTCTGTGCGTGTGGTTGGAAGGCGTGCGGGCGCATGGTGCATGCTGCAGGAGGTGTGTGGCACACGCAGGGTGGTTGTGGAGGGCTGCTGCGGGTGTTCTGGATTTGCAGCAAGGGGTGCACATGGTCCTGCTACTGTGGGAATGGCGTTGTTTTTGGGTTCTTTTTTTGGTGGAGTGGAGGAGAAACAGAGAATGGGGAAGAAGGTGGAGGTGGTTGCTAGTGATGGTTGATGACAGTGGTTGCGTGCCTTCAAGCACACACTCGCAGTGGGTTGCACAAGCTACTGATGGTGCGGCGGTCTGTCACCCCCCCTGCCCGCAGTGGAGTGGTCTTGTGCTCACGGTGGGAGGCCGGTGGTGTGGAATGAGGAAGCTCTAAGCTCTACACAGTGGTGGTCAGAATGGTGGTGGCCTCTTCCTCAATGGCAACTCTTCCTTCTCTTTTGTAGCCACGGCCACACAGATTTGAAATTCAAAACACCGTAGAATCAATGTGATGCGCAGGAGGAGGAGGCAGAGACGAAGGAGTTACCTGTGCAAATTAGAAGAAGAATAAAAGAATAAAATAATTAGGGTTATTTATACATAACTCCTTAACTTCTATGTTAATTAAAATAGTGCACCTAATTAATTACCTAATTAAATGTATGCAACCCTAAGTTAATTCTAAATGCATGAATTATGTACTTAAGCTAAAAATATGATTTATTTATTTACATCCTAATGTATGCTATCTAAATGTTAAAATTAACTTAATGTCTAGACATTTAGATACTTAAATAGCCCACAAATATGGGCTAATCAGTTACCACCAACAACTTACCAGCCATAACACCCTAGATAGTTCATTAGCTATCCAATTTTTGAAGAAACCGTCGAAAAGTGAGTCAGTGCAAAAAAAAGTGTGTAGATGCTTAGGCTTAAAGTCCCCCCAAAATCAGAGGGTAGGTTAATAAGTTGTATACTTATCACTCGAATTTATTTACCAAATTAAAATAGGATTGACTTGGCGAGGACTCGAGACTAAGTC
The DNA here is from genome assembly GCA_037157565.1 of Thalassia testudinum. Lineage (NCBI taxonomy): Eukaryota > Viridiplantae > Streptophyta > Magnoliopsida > Alismatales > Hydrocharitaceae > Thalassia > Thalassia testudinum. Next base: position 63,716,590 of record JAZHRO010000014.1, read on the forward strand.
TACATTCGAGTGGACACCTGGGCTAATTAAGCCCGAAGACCTGAAGAGTCTAAGTTTTCGGGTCCTATCGTATCATTTCCTAAAGTTAATAACTTCCAGATGCCTAAGTTTTCTTCTCCTAATTCTTCTTCTTTTACCTTTTTGAATTTTGAATTTTTTCCTTTTTTTCTTTTTTAAAGAAACTAAAAGAAATTCTACAGAGTTAACAAAATGATTTCAAGATTAAGTATCCACCTCCCCATGCCTAAATGATGCAATGTCCTCATTGTAAAAATAAAGACATGAGAAGGGCGGAGTAAATAGAATATCACCTGAGTGTTGTGAAAATCCAGTCATCTCTGCAGAGAGAAGAGTGTATACACATGTGCTAAATTTAATGCCTTCAACTAGGCATAAAATACATACATAGAAGAAATTAAAAATTCACAAGTGTGAGTCAGAATCAAAATAAAAATATTGATCCTGAAACCTGCCAGCAAAAGATGTCCACAGACATAGACCAGATTATGGTGCAGACCCATGCCCCAGGGTCGAGTGGTTCTCAAGTTATGGATGAAAATCACCCAGAACAGAAGGTTGTTGTGTTTGCAGGTCTGGGCCTGTGGTTTAGTGGTATGCAACCGATGACCAAAGTGTCAGACAACAAGTAAAGATGGTTCAATAAGTGGGGTTGTCCACTTAACATCTAGCTCAGAAAAATAATCAGTTATTTTGAGCTTGGGTTGTACGTGAAAGATATCGCAAGGGTCCTGGTAGAAAGTAGGTGGTTTTAGATCAATAGGTACCCTTAGATCCAAAATCAAAATTCCCTCAAAATTAGCCCCCCAAATTTTTATTTCCAACTTCCTATCCTCTGAAATGAATGTTTCCAGGACCTCCAAATTGTTGTACACCCCATCTAAAGTACCCAAATCAAACAATTGTGGTTGAATCAGGATTGACTTGGGTTTGGTGATCTCAAAAATATCATCATTCAATTCTTTAGGGTGTGTTTGAGGAATAAGGCTACTGATTGAATCATCAGGATTCGAATCATCCAAGTTAGCCCCAACATTATCATAATCTTCAATGATCGAGCTATCAAATAGTTCGTCATACTCCTCGAGCCCGATTGTCTCACTAGAATCCTCTTCCTTAAGTTCAAATGAGACTTCACCAAATGATTCTTCACCCTCAGAATCAAAGAATTCATGATCCTCATTTATATATGTCTCAAAATCGATTGTCATTTCCTGGTTCAACGAGACATATTTTTCCTTGCTCCCTAGCTCGAGGATCTCAGGTGAATCAATCGGTTCATCCTCAATGGGTTGCTCTAGCCCAACCTGGTCATCGCTGGTTTCAGAAAATGTATCCCCCCCGACAGGCGCCTGAGCGGGTTTTAACATTGGCTCTCCTAAAGGCGATTCATCTTGGGAATCATCCCAAGATTTGACTAGGGAAACCACAAATTTCATTCTCTACCTCGACAATTTCCCAAGAAGAAACTCACCTAGGTCCCTATCCCTAACACTTTGGAGCAAATCCAATAAAGAATTATTAAGTTCATCAATCATTTTTATCATAGGCTTCAATGCTTCAGTGCATGGTGTTGGCTGAGCTTCTAAAGATTGTATAGTGTTCCTCAAATTAGCCAACAACCTATCCTAGATCTTGTTCACCTGAACCAACTGGTTTGATTCAGGTTTGGGTGGGTTTGGGTTAAATCTAGGGGAGTCAAGATGTCGAGGTTCTTGAGTTCCTCCCTGATAGTAGGTTGTCTCGGGTTGTTCAAAGAATGGTGGTGACCTATATTCAGCATAATTTTGGAAAGGGTAAGTGTTATAATCAGCATATCCTTCATGGTTGCAGATTTGTTTAGGTTGATCATCAATGGGTGGAGATCTATAATCATTGTAGCTCTGGGAAGGATAGTAATCATAATCTTGTTGTCCAGGGTTAGACCCTAGACACTGAGGTCCGGATTCATATCCCCAATCAAAGTTATCCCGGCTAGTGGATGGGTAATTACAAGTCATGTCGAGATAGTAATCATCTTTGGGATAAGTGGTGGTAGAAGGGTAGGATTAGAAATGTGTGAAAGATGTAGAAGGATACATTGTGGAGTAGGAGGGAAAATAGAATAGAGAAAGGTGCCTTGCAGTACAATCAACCAAACCTGTCCTTATGTGGGTAGCCTAAAGACCTACAAACTCCCAGGACCCATCTTGAGATTATAAATGATTTAGTCTACTTTTATCCAGTTAATCCAACCAGTTAGAAGGAGGGACTGGGGAGAAGGTTCTTCCTTTGGCTTGCACCTCTAGTTCCGAGTGTATTCCCCAGCCGCAGTCACTTGATGCTACTCCCCTATCTAGACATCAAATGGACCAATAGAAGCAGATTAATCGAAAAAAATCTCAGTCTGAGCCTCGAAGAGCGAATCAATCTGTAGGCCAACGTCTATTCAGCTTTAGTTAGGCTTGGGATGATCGTGCTCTTGGAATGTGATGGGCCCTTTAGATAGGTTTTGCCCTTAATGATCAGTTAAAATGTGTGTGCATGCACAACCAAGGTTCTCAAACAAGGTTATTTGATAATGTGTCGTTTAGGGTTTAACCTTGTTTAGTAACTTTTATGGTTTACTCTTAGGTATATTCAATCAAGTTTAGGAGAACACTCCAAGTTTTGAAAGCATGGGTGTAGATATGTTCCTTTAAAAATAAAAATAAAAAATGTGGAGTGCCTGGTTCAGCCCTAAGAATCAACCCTACGTGGCAAGCTACTTGATGGATCGCTTTTATCTTAAGTGGTGCGGCCCAAACAGTTCAATCAATTGGCCTATTCACCACTTAGTTAAGGCACATAGAAATGTTTGACCTATTCAGATTTCTACTCACTTATTTGTGTGTTGAGTTAAGTGTATCTAGTCCACAGGTTAGATCCTGGTTAAGTGGTAGAATCGATGTGATTGTGCACCTTAGGGTGAGAAGTTGTGGGTGTTAAGTGTGTAGCTTTCAGAAAATCCCACAAGAGGAGTATTTTTTTTGCTTTTTTATATATGCGGGGGACAGATAAGTGGAGATGGCAAACAAACAACCAAATCTATCCTAGGGTTTATAAAAAAGTACCTAAGTTGATTTGGGTTTGAGTTATTAGTGTGGTGAAATGAACCAGTGGGTAGGGAAGTGGGGGGAAACTTACAGAACCTTCATCCGCACTTTTCTCCGATGTAACCGCTTTGGCCCGCCTTGGAAGAGTACCTACAATCACAGTAAGATCAAAGAAAAAGTGAGATAAAAGTTAGGCAAGGCCGAAAAAAACACGGAAAAGAAAAAATAAAGAGCGTTGCCTCCCTAGCAACGGTGCCAAAATGATCGGACGAGTTTCGCGTGTTTGGAATCAGGGTTACAAGTAACCCATCATCGTAGTTGCAAAACTCGTGGTCAAATAAAATTTACAACCGAAACTCGAAAAGTGAGTCCCGGGTCGAACACGGGGAGGCAAATGTTTGGTTTTATGAAATCCGGGTTTCTCTTTTATTTGTTTTTGGTTTTTTTTATCTTTTCTAATTTTTTTGTATTTTTTACAAGAGATTAGGTCGATGAAAACTTTATCTACTTGCAAAAATATAAGAGAGAGGTGGTGAGAGAGAGAAAGAGAGAGAAATAATCATCTATTCATCAAGAACTGTTTGTTACACTACAAAATCGAGAAAATCTACACTACAAAATCGTAAAAAGATAGAATGGGGTGAGAAAAATCCCCCTCAACGGTTACTCGGAGGACAACTCGCCCTAATGTCTCCTGGAGGAAGGTGGTGAGGAGCGGGATGAAGGAGGATGGAGTCAAAGGATGGAGGATGGGTTAGGACGGTGTCGTGGCGAGGATCTTCTTCCCGAAGGGCGGTGAGAGGACGACTATGGGATGCTCCACGAATGGGGATGAAGGGAGGGAAAACTATTATGTTTTATTCTAGAGGAGCATCCTGGGCTTGGGACAAGCTTTCTCTAGAACCTTGGAGGTGGTGAGAGGAAGAAAGGAAGATATGATTTGCAATGGTGGTGGGTAGGTCCTTTTATAGTGGAGGAAGAACAAATTCACATCTGGGTCATTACTGACGTCTATAAACTTCGCTACAGCTGTCGTTGAAGATATGCCTTCAAATCCTCCTACTGGCATGCACAGACCATTAGTGACAGCTGCAAGCGTCACTAAAGGTGCGCGTCACTGAAGATTCGCTCCGCTGGCACGCGCATCATGCACTGCGTGCTTTACGCGTCCATGCTCCCCGCACCTTGCGCGCACACGCGCTGGCAAGCGCTGTGTTGCTACTGCGCGCAGCTACATCTGTTCATGGTGCGCTGCGTGTGGCTACAGCTATGCACGTGCACTACTGCTGCTAGCCGACATTGGGCAGTCTGGATGGCGCCATGTGGCACTACCTAGCGTGTCCATTCTTTCTTTATAGAGGGTGCCACGGTGCTCAGATCGAGATGATTCCCATGCTGCTGGACTGCGATCGTCGCTTCGGATCCATCCATACGATCGGATTTTCCATCTGAAATCTGTATGGATGTCGCATTGCCCCCTGGTCATTGATCTTCCTCGAACATTGTATGATGCTACAGTTCTCCGATCTAGACGATTTTAGAGGCGTTAGACTCCGATCATCGTCCTAATTAGATTCGTACGGTCCGATCATCCATTCGAGGCCCTGAAATAAGTCTTCTTCTCTCCTAACCATAAAAAAGACCTAATTAACCTACAATATATACAACTACCCTAAATGCACAATGATGCATGTTATGAAATATTTATAACATGAAATGCAAATCTAAGCCTAGGAACATGCATGAATAGGCATTTTAACCTAAATAGATGTGCCTATATCAGGAGTGAAAATTTAATGCATGTGAATTGAAGGGATTCAAATCTACGCATTCATGTAGTTGGGAGGGAAAGGGATGCTAGGTGTAGGAAGGGCCACGCCTACTTGACGTCTCGAGAAGTGATGCTCTATGTCCCATAATTTTCGCATCCCCTCTGCTCTACGATTTGAGATTACCGTAGTAGCCTGTCTCCAATAGCAGCTCGCCACCCTTCAGCAGAGGGGCCATCACTGGGAACCCATTTTCAACGTGGTCGAACACCCTACAGTGGGTGCACCTCTGAGGTAGCCAATCATAAGCAAGTTTCACCATGCCTAGTCCTCCACCCAGGAGCGAATATTCAATTTCCATGGGTGATTCATGTGCAATAGATAGTTCTACACACACTCGATTATGATCGAGGCTAACATTAGCAATGGTATGTTGATCTCCCTCAATGTTAACAGGGCAAGATCGGTTGTTTTATAAAGATGAATGATGTTGTAGTATAAATGAAATCGCCATAAAAACAAATGAAAATTTTATTACTCGAAAACCTAAGTATCCAAGGTCAAATACAGGGAGCAAATGGAATCTATACACTAATCACAATAATGTAATTTGAACACTTAAATCTACTTAAAATGTAAATTAGAATATAATGAAAGAGTTTATGAATTAAAATGTAGCAAAATAGAAGAGAAATTTAGAGGTATAGAAAAAAGGTTGATCGTTCTTCAGCTTCTTCTTCCTTCTCTCTTTTCTTCTTCTTTGGTTCTCTTTCTTCTTTCTTGCCTTAGCTTTCTCGGCCCTTGCCTTAGCCTTGCCTTCTCTACCTTTCTTCTTTTTCTTCTGTTCGTTGGCTTCTGATTTCCTTCCTTTCCTCTGCCTCTGCTATAGTGCTTTCGCTTTCCTTGTCTTCTTCTTCTGCCTTCTTCCTCTGCGGTCTTCTTCCTTGGCTTCTACCTTATCTTCCTTCTTCAGCTTCTTCCTTAGCTCTCCTCTGTTGCAATAGTGCTTTCTCCTTCCTTGTCTTCTTCTTCTGCCTTGATTCTCCCTACCTTCTTCCTTTAACCCTATGCTTTCCTTAGCCACTCCTGCCTTCAGCTTCCTTCCCTGCTTGCCTTGGCTACACCTTGCCTTAGCTCTTCTTCCTTCTCCTTCTTTCTCTTTGGCTACGCCTTCCTCTTCCTTTATTCTTTTCCCTGCACACACACACGAGTGCAAAACCTATCCCCTACCCTCGCCATGTACTCTTTCTCTATTTCTCTCTTCGATCTCTCAGAGCCAGCGAGGTAATCGGGTTGGGTTTCGCGTGCCTGGGTCCAGGCGCACCGGCGTGGGTGGTGCACGAGGAGTGCGGGGTTAGTTAATCGGGTTGGTTAGCCAGGTCCACGGGGGCATAGGTTGCGGATGAGGTGGGTGTGCATGGGCGAGGGGAACTCACCCTGTGTCTTGTGGTGAACAGTTAGAAACATAAAAACAATATAAACTACACACCTCACTCCAAAGTTTACGAGGTGGGACTAAAAGTCCCACCTGCTTCGTTCGCACCCGCAGGTGGGGTTCTGCTCTCAATTGCTACAGCTGGACACCTCGCAGAGCCAATTACCTAGATGGATGTATGCGCGAGACCAACCCACGCCTTCTAGACCTGGAGGCCTGGAGTGGTTCGACCTGGAGCGAGCTTACGAGCTCCTTTGAGCCGTCACTAATGGTGGCAGGGGTCAAACCTACACTTCACTCAATACGGCCTGTCAGCCTTGTTAAACCACATGGGGGGCTTCGCCGTGGCACAACAAAAGTGCTGCGGTGGTTGCCTGGCTGTGGGACAGCCTAGGAGTGCGTGCCTAGGTCGCTCTGTGGCTGTGAAGGTGCGTGTGTTCGGTGGAAGTATAAGGTGTGTGTGGTGGTTGGTGAAGGGGCGAAGGATGATCAGTGAGTGATTATGGAGATTCTGAGGTAGGTGGCGAGGCATGTGGAGGGGGGAAAGTGACGGTTGCACCTCGCCGGTGGTCTGCCGTAGATGAGGGAGACGGAGGTGGACAGTGGCTATCGAGGGGTGTTTTATGAAATTAAGTGGGGGAAAATGAAGAGTAGAGAGAAGGGGCTTATCTGCAAGTAGCTAAATGAATGGGAGGTAGAGGAGACGAGTGGTGCGTATGTGCCGTCATTGGGGAAGAAGGCCCCGAGGTGAGGATGACGACGACGAGGAAGGGGTCGGAGAGGCGCGCGCGGGTACGGCGCGACGTGGAGGAGCAAGGCGGAGATAACTCTACCACTGGTATTGTGGCAGAGCGACGAGAGGAGGGAGGAGAGATCGTCGGAGCTTGCGGGCGGTTGGCCAAAGGTGAGGGAGGAAGAAATTAGGGGTGTATCTTAGGCCAATTCATGCTTGGAAGATGCGATAAGGACCGGGATCCCTTTATAGCTTCTAGCTGAGACCTTTGTGCTTGGAAGGCAAGCTTCCAAGTGCAAAGATCTCATCGGAGATGGAAGGTGCATAAGACACCCAAATCTCTCGAGCGTTCGCATGAGAGATTTGGTGTAAATTCGATCTTCGGATCCTATTCAGACAGTAGGGAAATCCTCAGAGAATCTCCCTTCCAAATCTGGGAGATCTCAAATCCTCACTGGAGTATGATTCCTCCACTGTAATGGTGGATGGACCTGAATGCAAAGAGTGGTGTGGAGGATAGGGGGCTCTGTGTAAGGATTTTCAAAAGTTAGGGATCAAAATGTAATTGGGTGGACTATTTTGTGAAGTAGGTCAAGGTGACCTTTCTTTAGACCCAAATTTTGGTACAAACCTAATTTAGACATAAGGGATCCAATGGTGAAGTTGGATTTTAGGTTTGACCATGTTTGACTGGGAATTTTGCATAAAAACCCAAATTAGTTCAAATACTGATCTAGGACCCCTATCTAGGTCAAAATAGGTTCCAAAGGCCAAGTTGAAGTTTCTAAACCCTAGGGGATATTTTTCCATAAATTTTAGAGGGCTTAGTTGAATTTTATCCTAACCAGAACCTTGTAAAATTAAGTGGGTTTATTTTAAGGTTACAAAATGTCATTTAATTCTTAGATCTCACAATAACCCTTTTCTGATTGAACCATCCCACTTTTCCTTTTGTTAAGTCCAATTGACCTATGTTTAGCCCCTGAGAAATCCCGTTGATATACTGCAATGATAAAATTACAGTCTTACCCTTTATTTCATGTTTTCTTCCTAGAACAGTAATCCCTTGAATTAGGCTTTTCTTTAGGTTATGTAGGAGATTTTGTTCATTTTCTCAGGTTAAAATGGGCCAGTTAGGGCTTATGATGAGGTTCTCATCATACCCCCATGCCTAGCTTTTGCTAGTCCCTTAGCAAAATTTCAAGGTTTTAACTTCTGTTCTAGACCATGAGTTTCTTTTACCAGTCATGATAGGTGCTTTTTCTTTTTCTTCTAATTAGGTTAGAATGCCGATAATAAGCCTAGAGGTACTCAAGTACCAACCAAGATCCAGAACTGTCCAGCTTTAGCCTCGGTCCTCCGTGAAGGTTTTTAAGGCCCGCAGGAACTATCCTAGGGTTCGTTGGACTCCGTGGTTAAAGCATCCGTGCTTGAGACATATTTTAGCATAGGTTCAGTTTGCAGTGCATTTTTGTAAGAGAGAGACAGAGGATTTATTTGTTTAGAGAGTTTTCCCTCTCTTTTCTTTTTATTTCTAGCTTTGGATTGGCTTCTCAACACGGTCTATATCGGATTCCTCATCTCCATCATCAACCCTCAAAAGTCCTTGGTAATCGATGCTTCATGATAGCATCACCCATGGCAACCCCCAGAACCCTGGCTTTTGATATTTCGAAATAATCCCGCCTATGGCATTCCATAGCTGAATCCAGACCCTGGCAATCGACATTTCGTGATAATGCCGCCCATGGTATCTGAACCAGCAGAGTGCTTACATGCCCCCAATAGGATATGTAAATATCCTAGGAGACAAGCACTGAGGAGACGATATGTTGTTATGCATCTTCAAGGGAAATTTCCCACTTCTCCGTGCTAGGAACTCGTCCAAATCAACTTGTGTTGATCGGCCGCTCCTAATCTAGGCAAATTTTTCAGAATACTTAAATTCTTTTACGTGATTTTGATAGTTATGCGCACTGAACCAGACTCTGTGTGGATTGGGGTGCTTAGGTTACCGAGTCCCGCAAATCGAAGGTCAGTTGATGAGGCCGAATACTCCCTAAGCCTTAGACCTAATACTTAAGCTTCGCATTTTCCCCAACCTCTTGATGATTATCCAGATCTTAGTGGATACTTGAATTTTTAAGCCTAAGAGTCTAGCCCAAAAAGCCTAAGATCAGCGTTCCTACTAATCTCTTTTTTTGTGTCTCATTAGAACTTTTTCCTTCATTTTTCTTTTTCTTGATAAGGTCTAAAACTTTAGTTATTCCCATAATCTTTTACTAATGACTGTCTCTTTTTCTTTTTCATTTTGTGCTCCTTTTTATCATTTTGCTCTTTTCCTCCTCATGTTTATGTGACTTCAAAATTTTCCTCCCTCATCCATTTTTTTGTTACTTTTCAAGATTTTCTATTTTTTTTTGGTATTTTTTGACATATGTGATTTTTTTGTGAGAATCCTTCTGACTTTTCTTAATTTCTGTATGTATGTACTTTACCACCGCCCCATGCCTAAGTTTTTCAATGTCTTCATTGTAAACGGAGGGTGTGAAACAATGTTGGGTTTAGGGACTTAGAACAGGATACATCGGGTGGGTGAATGGGTCAGGAATGACTGATGCGGACGATTTCAAGCTCCGATACGTGTACCAGAGGTGGGATCGACTAGTCTAAGGTTGAACTCAGGGTGCAATAGATGTGGAGTACAAATGGATAATCAGACAGATCTCGGGTTTTTGGAATGATAAGTTTCCTCCCGTTAAGCACTAAATTCAATGCCTTCAGCCGAGCGAAAAATGGGATGGAGAGGGAGTGGTCAAATCGGCGGAGTTTTGCAGAATAAGCACCTCGATTAAGAGCCTAGTTGGTCCAACCAAGTACTTGTTAAAATCAATAGGCGGATGATGCAGCCCAAACCCAATCAATCTGGTGGGTTGATAGATGTAGATCAACAGATGTGGAACCCACCAAATGCTATATGACTCGGATGGAAACAGAAGTGAAAACTCAGGTTTTGGTTGGGTCGAATCAGCCTGGTCAAAGTAGGGATCCGAAAAATGATCAGTGAATATTGTGGAAACCCTACAAGGGTGATCAGGGAATGATGGAGCATGTTTTTTCCTTTGATAAATTTTTGATACCTGGTATAAATGTGGAGTTGAATCATTTGTAAACAACTCGGAAAGAGGTGAATCAAATTAGGAATTGAGTCCGGTTGCAGGTTAGGGTTAAAAAAAGGTTTTGATCAATTTTGTATGTGTGGAAGTGGTGGCTTCAATGAGAACTGTGTATGAGGGCTCTTCTAGAAAGGAATGACAGGTGATCTCATGTAGAGAGTTCTCTGGGTTGCAATCACTCTCGGCATTTTCTCGTTTTGATTCCTGAGGATCGAAAAGAAATGATTCCATGTCACTGGAACCTGAACTGAAATTAGTGATCTCGGGAATCGGGACCTCAGAATCAGAGTCAGAGAATGAGTCATGTGAGCTGAGGTCGTAGATTGGCTTGTTATAATCAGGAAGCAAATTTTCTCTGATATTATGGTTAGATTCGAAATTGTCGGAGAGTTTGCGAAAATAAAGTTTTGAATAAGATTCAAGATCATGAGTTCCACCATATAATAAATCATATGATGTAGATTCAGTAGCCTAACTGGGGTCTAGCCTATATGTTAATTCTAAGCTTAAAATAGTGTTCCTACTAGGCTTAAGTTCTAAGCTGGTAGGACAAACCCAATTGAAACCCCACTCATCCAACTCCTCGATTTTTGTATCGTAAATTGGCGTGACTTTCGAAAAATCGATCTGATTTCTTGAGGATGTTGGAGAGGGATATTCATCAAATAGAGGCCTAAAATCATATTCTTCATTGAAAATTTGACCTTCATCATATGGGGCCTTGTAATCTTCCAAAGATGTTTCAGATCCTGATTCTAGGTTTAGGATGTGGGTTGAATCATTAGAATCTAGGTCCGATTTACCTTCGAGGGTCACCTTATCAGAATAAGGGGTGGGATTTATACCTTCAAGAGATTCAATTTTAATCTCTTTATTGCAGGAGTCCTGGAATTCTAAGCTTGGTGATTCGTGGTCTAGGGTTGGCTCAACATTGTGTTCTCCTGCAATTTCCCAACCTAATTCAATCAAAGGCATGTTGTATTCTATCTGGGTTGGGAATCCACAACCACCCTGTGCCTCAAACCTGAGATCTGGGAAATGATCCTCGATATTGTTCCAAGATGGTTCATCATCTGTTTGGGGCATGTACGAGTATTTCTGATCGATAATTTGTTTCAATAATCTCATCATCTCTTCCTATTTTTCAAGATCATCTTGGTGTTGTTCCAATAAAACAGGATTTGTCATGCATTGAAGGTATTCAAAATTGTGTAATTTTTCTATCTCTATGTATCATGTTATAAGTATGTCTCGGGTTGATCCTTTTGTGGCTTCTGCCAATAACACTTGGGCATAGGTTATGATGAAGGTTGGGGTTGTTGGTACATTAACCTGAATGTCATCTACTGGTGTTGAGGTTTTGTATTCATTTTCATAAAATTCAAGGACATCCTTAATCATTCTATCTTTCATGGTCCTTCAGGATTCAGGTTTCCTGAAAGGTAGTCCTAAGTAGTTTGGCTGCATATTTGGATCAAATGGTGGAATCAAGATGTAGAATCAGAATTTGGATCAAGATGTAGAATCAAGTTGCGAAGAGATTAAATCTGAGTAGAGAGTCCCACTGAAAATGTATGTGTGTGCTCTACAGAGAAGAGATGAGGAACTGGAGGTGTTTTTGACTCAATCGAGGCACCCAAAAGATGTTTGGATGACTATGGAGGTTCGGGGCAGATGATACCCCTGGATCCGAAGGTCGTCCACCTGAGAATTACCTAGGTAGCCAGAGAGGGAGAGTCCCGCAAAGACCCTTACACGGTAGAGCGTCCCCACGAGCTACAGGGTTTCCCCCACCCGACCTCTCTTATCACGTAGATTCCAGGTAGACCAGAATGTGGACCTTGACCTCTTATGTCTACCACTTTTAAGATCAAAGGTGCTTAGGGTTTTCACTTGAACTTTAGATGTTTTGGTATTCTGACCTAATTTGGAGGTCGGTTGACCCAAGGGGTCAACTTCACCTGACCTGCCCTCAAGATGGCAGAATGATTCTAGGTCAAGGCCTAGAAATCACCCTGATTTGACTCCTAGGTTATTAGGTCCAAGATTTTAAGATTCAAGTGGTTTTCAAGCTCGATTTTAGGGTTTGTCTTTCTTAGATCTTTTCAATCAAGGGCTTGAGTAGCACACAAATGCGGGTGGGTTTATATTCTTTCTAACAAGCATGTGTGAACTAGCACTCCAAAACCCTACTGTAGAAACCTTAGTTTGGTTCTATTTCCAATCATCTTTACTTTTCACAAAAGTTCTCTTTAGACTTAAAAATAAGAAGTATGTTGTCCAAGGAGATTTTTAGAAATTATACTAGGCACAGGAATTTGTGGGGTTGGCTCTTTAAAAAAAATTGATTTTCTTTCAATAAGATTTGAAAAATTTCGTAAAATCAGGAAACTTTTGCCTTAAAGATGGTGATTACTATAGAAAGAAGGCAATTGATTCCTAATTGATTACTTCCTTTGTGTCTTCCCAGGATTAGGAGGTGGATTAGGGAAGAGAAGAGAATTTACCTACCCTAGAGTGGTTGACTTGCGCGGGAGATCTTCTCGTGAAACACCTTGCAAGATCACAGCAAAACAAATAGGGTAAGTCAGTATTCAAATATAATAAAAAAGAATGTAGAGATTAGTGATAAATTGCTCGTTGCTCCTCGACAACGGCGCCAAAATGCTAACAAGGCGAGATCGGTTGTTTTGTAAAGATGAAGGATGTTGTAGTATAAATGAAATCGCCTTGAAAACAAATGAGAATTTTATTACTCAAAAACCTAAGTATCCGAGGTCGAACACAGGGATTAGGAGGTGGATTAGGGAAGAGAAGATAATTTACCTACCCTAGAGTGGTTGACTTGCGCGGGAGATCTTCTCGTGAAACACCTTGCAAGATCACAGCAAAACAAATAGGGTAAGTCAGTATTCAAATATAATAAAAAAGAATGTAGAGATTAGTGATAAATTGCTCGTTGCTCCCCGACAACAGCGCCAAAATGCTAACAAGGCGAGATCGGTTGTTTTGTAAAGATGAAGGATGTTGTAGTATCAATGAAATCGCCTTGAAAACAAATGAGAATTTTATTACTCAAAAAGCTAAGTATCTGAGGTCGAACACAGGGAGCAAATGGAATCTATACACTAATCTCAATAATGTAATTTGAACACTTAAATCTACTCAAAATCTAATTCAGAATATAATGCAAGAGTTTATGAATTAAAATGTAGAAAAATAGAAGAGAAATTTAGAGAAATAGAAAAAAGGTTGATTGTTCTTCAGCTTCTTCTTCCTTCTCTCTTTTCTTCTTCTTCTTTGGTTCTCTTTCTTCTTTCTTGCCTTAGCTTTCTCGGCCCTTGCCTTAGCCTTGCCTTCTATGCCTTTCTTCTTCTTCTTCTATTTGTTGGCTTCTAATTTCCTTCCTTTCCTCTACCTCTGCTACAGTGCTTTCTCTTCCCTTATCTTCTTCTTCTGCCTTCTTCTTCCTCTGCGGTCTTCTTCCTTGGCTTCTACCTTGTCTTCCTTCCTCAGCTTCTTCCTTAGCTCCCCTCTGTGGCTACAGTGCTTTCTCCTTCCTTGTGTTATTCTTCTGCCTTGATTCTCCCTGCCTTCTTCATCCTTCAGCCCTGTGCTTTCCTTAGCTGGTACTATCTTCAGCTTCCTTCCATACTTGCCTTGGCTGTGCCTTGCCTTAGCTCTTCTTCCTTCTCCTTCTTTCTCTTCGATTGTGCCTTCCTCTTCCTTTATTCTTTTCCCTTCACGCACACACACGAGTGCAAAACCTATCCCCTACCCTCCCCGCGTAGTCTCTCTATTTCTCTCTTTGCTCTCTCAGAGCTAGTCAGGTAATCGGGTTAGGTTTCACGTGCCTGGGTCCAGGCGCACTAGCGTGGGTGGTGCGCGAGGAGTGTGGGGTTAGCTAATTGGGTCGGTCAACCACGTCCACGAGGGCATAGGTCGCGGACGAGGCGGGTGTGCATGGGTGAGGGGACCTCACCCCGTTTCTTGAGGCGAACGCTAGAAACATAAAAATAATATAAACTACGCACCTCACTCTTGAGTTTATGAGGTGGGACTAAAAGTCCCACTTGCTTCACTCGCACCTGCAGGTGAGGTTCTGCTCTCAAATACTGTAGCTAGACGCCTCGCAGAGCCAATTACCTGGACGGATGTATGCGCGAGACCAACCCATGCCTTCTAGACCTGGAGACCTGGATCAGTTCGGCTTGGAGCGTGCTTGCGAGCTCCTTCGAGCCATCGCTATTGGTGGCAGGGGTCAGACCTGCACTTCACTCAATACGGCCTATCGGCCTCGTTAAACCATATGGGGGGCTTCGCCGTGGCACAACGAAAGTGCTGTGGTGGTTGGCTGGCTGCAGGACAGCCTAGGCATGCATGCCTAGGTTGCTCTGTGGCCATGAAGGTGCGTGTGTTTGGTGGAAGTGTAGGGTGTGTGTGGTGGTTGGTGAAGGGGTGAAGGATGATCAGTGAGTGATGGTGGAGGTTCTGATTTAGGTGGCGAGGAGTGTAGAGGGTGGGAAGTGACGGTTGCGCCTCACCAGTGGTCTGCCGGAGATGAGGGAGGCAGAGGTGGACAGTGGCTATCGAGGGGTGTTTTATGAAATTAAGTAGGGGAAAATGAAGAGTAGAGAGAAGGGGACTTATCTGCAAGTAGCTGGATGATGGGGAGGTAGAAGAGACGAGCGACGCATATGTGCCATCGTCGGGAAAGAAGGCCCTGAGGTGAGGATGACGGCGACGAGGAAGGGGTCGGAGAGGTACGCGTGGATACAGTGCGGCGTGGAGGAGCAAGGCGGAGATAACTCTACCACTGGTATTTTGGCAGAGTGACGAGAGGAGGGAGGAGAGATCGCTGGAGCTTGCGGGCGGTTCGCCGAAGACGAGGGAGGAAGAAATTAGGGGTGTATCTCAAGCCAATTCAAGCTTGGAAGTTGCAGCAAGGACCAAGGGTCCTTTTATAGCTGCTGGCCGAGACCTTTGTGCCTAGAAGGAAAGCTTCCAAGCGCAAAGATCTTGCCGGATATGGAAGGTGCGTAAGACACCCAAATCTCTTGAGTGTTCGCATGAGAGATTTAGTGTAAATCCAATCTTGGGATCCTGTTTAGACGGTAGGGAAATCCTTAGAGAATCTCCCTTCCAAATCTGGGAGATCTCTGAGGATTCTGGGAGAAATCCTCCTTAAATCCTGGTTAGAGTAGGATTCCTCTGCTGTAATGGTGGAGGGACCTGAATGCAAAGAGTGGCGAGAAAGATAGGGGGTCTGTGCAAGGATTTTTAAAAGCTAGTGATCAAAATGTAATTGGGTAGACTATTTTGCAAAGTAGGTCAAGGTGACCTTCCTTTAGACCCAAATTTTGGTACAAACCTAATTTGGACCTAGAAAATCCAATGGTGAAGTTGGATTTTAGGTTTGACCACGTTTGACTACATATTTTGCACAAAAACCCAAATTAGGTTAAATACTAAACTAGGACCCCTATCTAGGTCAAAATATGTTCCAAAGGTCAATTTGAAGGTTTTAAATCCTAGGGGATACTTTTCCATGAATTTTAGAGGGTTTAGTTGAAATTTATCCTAACCCGAACCTTGTAAAATTAAGTGGGTTTGTTTTAGGGTTATAGAATATTATTTAATTTTTAGATCTCACAATAACCCTTTTCTGATTGAACCATCTCACTTTTTCTGTTATTAAGTCCAATTGACCTATGTTTAGGGCCTGAGAAATCCCATTGATGTACAGCAGTGGTAAAATTGTAGTTTTACCCTTTATTTCGTGTTTTCTTCCCAGAACAGTAATCCTTTGAATTAAGCTTTCCTTTAGGTTATGTAGGAGCTTTTGTTCACTTTCTCAGGTTAAAATGAGCCAGTTAGGGCTTATGATGAGGTTTTCATCACTCAAGAAGGTGACCCACTACACTTGCGAGCTTGCATGAATACAGATCCCCTCCATTTCTCCTTATCTTGTGGCTCTTCTCCTTAATAGTGATTGCTACAGGCCAAAGTCATGCAGAAGAACTCCTAGAGAGAATGCGAGAGGGTGGGGACGTGGGGAGAGATGAGGAGTGTGGTGAAAAGGAGAATAGGAAACGGAAGAAGCCTAGGGAGGGAAGGAATGGTTGGGCTATCAACCCCAGGAATGTGGATGAAGTTACTGTGTAGGTGGACTGCTCCATGCTTGTGGATGACCCACTTGACTATCTCCCTCCAGTAGATAAGCATCTTGTCTTGCTTGATGAGGAAGGCATTAAGAGATGAGATCTAGAATGCTCTCTTGGTACACTCAATGGGAAAATGCCCCTACTATGTATGGCACAAAGTTGTTTATTGCAAATTTTCGAATGCCAAGTAATCTTCTCTATTCACCCTTTATTATATTCCTTGGTTAGTAGCCATCAGATATATCTCGCCAATGTATACGCCAAGTGTATATATAAATATATAAGAGCGTGAAGGTAATTAACATACACGTAAATTAGGTGCAGGTGCGGTGATCTCTCACCTTGAGTAATCTCTTGGATTGAAAATTTGAGGATTATAATCACCTTATATGAACATGCTATGCACCAAATTTGAAGTCAATCTGACCCTCCTAGCACATAAATCAAAGGGGATACACTTTTTACGGCCTAAGTATCACAAAGTCAATCTGACCCTCCTAACACATAAATCAAAGGGGACACATTTTTTACAACCTAAGTATCAGAAAATTCGAGTATGTTGGATGTATGTGTTGAGTGTCGGATTTACTTCAAATTTGATGTATAATGTGTTCATATGAAATGATCTCAATTTCCAAGTTTTAAATCCAAAACATTATTCGTTGTGGGAGATATTGTTGCACTTACACGTAACTTACATGTAAGTCACCCGCTTCCTTTTCCCATATGTGTGTGTGTGTGTGTGTGTATGTATGTATGTATGTATGTATATATGATCTAACCCACTAACAACTGTAACAAAAGTTGCAATTGATTATTACCAGCAATATAGATGGTTGTAATTACTTTGGTACAACCCGAGCACCTTTAAACCGTTGTTCGCCGCTAACACATGCTACCTTGTTTTGTTTGAGTTCCGAAGTTTACTCCACCTTTACAAAGAAACGCAGATGCGCCTTTGTTGGGGCTCGTCAGCACATGCATTCTATCTCCTTGTCGTCAATTACAAAATCGACTTTGGCCCCCCACGATTTACCCTCCCTCGCACGAAAGGCACAGCCCCCTCGATGGTATGCCACCACCCTCCACACCAACCAGACCGCCTTTTAATGCTCCTGTCAGTCCACAACGAATCACTCGGACATTCTTCCCTTGTTCCCACTCAGAGTTCACCCGCTACTCGTCCCCTCCTCCACTAACCATAAACCAAGTTAGTAGTAACCCGTTTTCATTTCATCAACCTCCCTTACGTCCATAGCCCGGGCACCTCTCACCGTATCCTCTTCCTCTCTTCTCCGTCCTGCCTCAGAAGATTTCCCGTCATATGTTGTTCTCCCCTTTTTTTCCTTGATCAATATTCCACTGCGTAGTACTACGTACATATATGACCTTCTGAATACATTTTTATTTTTATATGTATACGTACAAACCCTAATCAATTCAAGAGTAGAAAGATGAGAGCAGGAGGCTGCACACTCCAACAGGCCCTGACGCCGGAAGCGACGACGGTCGTAATGCAGGCAGTGAGCCTTGCGAGGCGACGGGGTCACGCACAGGTGACGCCGCTGCATGTCGCAAGCACGATGCTGTCATCTACGACCGGGCTTCTCCGTGCCGCCTGCCTGCAGTCCCACTCCCACCCTCTCCAGTGCAAGGCCTTGGAGCTATGCTTCAACGTCGCCCTCAACCGCCTTCCAGCTTCTACCTCCTCTACTCCCATGTTAAACCCCCACCAACATCACCACCACCCACCTTCCCTCTCCAACGCCCTCGTCGCGGCCTTCAAGCGGGCGCAGGCCCATCAGAGGCGGGGATCCATCGAAAGCCAGCAGCAGCCACTTCTTGCCATCAAGATTGACATCGAGCAGCTCATCATCTCCATCCTGGACGACCCAAGCGTCAGCAGGGTGATGAGGGAGGCTGGTTTCTCCAGTACCCAAGTTAAGTGCCACGTGGAGCAAGCGGTGTCCTTGGAGATGTGTTCTCCCTCTCCCTCTTCCGCTGCTGCCAACTCTAGCAAGCCCAAGCAGGAAAGTATCTCTCTTGCACCTCACTCGTCTCCGAAAAGTAGGATACCAGAACAGATCCAAACGGAGGATGTGATGAGTGTCATGGATTGCTTGACGAACAAGAGGAGGAGCAGCATTGTGGTGGTGGGGGACTGCTTGGCCACTGCAGAAGGTGTCGTGAGAGGGGTCATGGATAAGGTAGAAAGAGGTGAGGGGCCTGAGCTCTTGAGAAATGTGAAGTTCATTAGTCTTCCGATCTTCTCCTTTTCACACCTATCCAAGGAGGAGGTGGAGCATAAGGTTGCGGAGCTGAGGTGCCATGTGAAGAGCTGCTGCATGGGCAGGGGTGCGGTGCTCTACTTGGGGGATCTTAGGTGGGCTGCAGAATATAGGACGAGCTGCGGTGAGAAAGGGAGAAACTACTATTGCCCCGTGGAGCATGTGATCATGGAGGTTGGAAGGTTGGCATCTTGGGACCTCGAAGGAGGAGAATACTGTGGTCAAGGGAGGTTTTGGATTATGGGTGTTGCAACTTTCCAGACCTACATGAAGTGCAGAATTGGCCATCCATCACTAGAAACCCTTTGGGGCCTCCACCCTCTCACCATTCCTGCAGGTAGCTTAGATCTCAGCCTCAGCTACGAAAGGTAAAAATTGATATATTCATGAAATTAACATTATTTTCTAAACTCTATCCAATTAGTTGCAAGCTAGATCAGATTTTACTATTCTGTCGTCCGTCCGTCGTCCGACGACTCATGATTTTCATCGCGTTGCTTCAAGAGTTTTTTTTTTTCCACTTAACAACTGGAGCTTACGGCGAGCATTTGTTATAGAAAGAAGGGAAGTGGAGGCTACTTTTCAAACTTTTCATTTTTTTTTCATATGATATAGCTTTGGGTTGGTACAAACAAATTCCTCTTGAAGTTTCCAAACTATGCTCCGGCTTTCCTTGAAAGTATGATACCACCGTCAACTTTATTCACATTTTACATTAAAAGAAATGAGCATATTGCATTGAAACGCTTTTCAGTAAACTAACTTTTCCGTCCTTTTCCCACTTTTGTTTCAGTGACTTGAAAAACCCACTGACAACCCACGATAACGTAGATGATGGCGATCATGGCTCTCGGGCGTCAAATCTGCCTTCATGGCTACATCAGTACAAAGATGACAACAGCACGGTAGCCTGTCCAAATGACCAGGTAATTATTGTATTCCTACGGATTCGTCAATGTCAGGGACCTCCTTACATCTATAAATTAAGCACTAGCTGCAATTATACTGTCATATATATATATATATATATATATTCCCAACTTTTTACAGGGTATCACAAGAACCAGAGACATCTACGAGAGCTGGAACTCCGTGTGCCGCTCAGCCTACAAACACCAGCCTCTGATGCATGAGAAAGGCCTAAACTTCTCGTTGGTGTCCTCACCATCATTCTCTTCCTACGACCAGCCTTACACCCAGAGCCAACAGCAGGCTTGTCCCTCGTGGAAGGAGCACCACCACTTCTTCCTCTCTGATTCACCGTCAGATGAAGCCCACGACCACAACCTGCAGTTGTCTTCTCCTAACCTTAAACCCCTCCCTGTCAACTCTACCTCTTCAAGTGACACAATGGAGATGGAGTATCGCCGCAGGTTCAAGGAGCTGAATGCTGAGAACCTCAACATCCTTTGCAACGCATTGGAGAAGAAGGTTCCATGGCGGATGGACATCATCCCAGCAATCGTGAGCACCATTCTGCAGTGTAGGTCTGGCATGACGAGGAAGAAGGAGAGGTCGAGCTCTTCGATGAAAGCGAAAGAGGACACGTGGCTGTGCTTTCATGGTTGTGACTCCGATGGCAAGGAGACCATCTCAAGAGAGCTGGCAGCCCTGATATTTGGATCCAGTTCGAATGTCGTTACGATTGGGCTCAGCAACTTCGCACAGACGCGCGGCGACTCTACTGATACAAGCTCCCGGTGCAAAAGGTCGAGGTCGGAGATGGGACATTCCTACCTCGATAGGTTCATCCAAGCCATCAAAGACAACCCACACCGTGTTTTCCTGCTGGATAACATAGAGCAGGTTGACCCATATTCTCGCACGGGCATCGAGGCTGCCATAGAGAGAGGAACCATCCAAGGTTCCAATGGTGAGGAGGCCGCGGTCGAGGATGCCATTTTAATCCTTAGCTGCGAGACGTTTGATGAAAGATTGAAGGAGTGCTCACCCCCGGCGAAGCAGAGACATGAGAACGACCACGAAAAGGGAGCACCCACAGGCGAGAAAGATAGCTCTTCTTGTTTGTCTTTGGATTTGAATCTTTCGGTGGTGGAGGAGGAGGAAGAGGTTGAACAGTGCCATGGGCTTGCGGAATTTGTTGACAGAACGTTTTTCTTCAAGATGAAAGTTGATAGCTTGTGAACTAGAAGTATGCTTTAGGTTTTAGTGCTTGTTGTTGGGATTCTTATTACTTTCTACTTTCGTTCTCTATGTTTTTTCTTACATAGTTAGACGTGGGGGTGGGGGGGCCGCGGGTGAGGGGAAGAGAGCTTAAAATTGATCTGAAGGTTTTTTTTTTTTCTTTATTAGAATGGAGTCTGTGCATTTAGGGGAATATTTTGTATAATATTGCCAAGCTTCGGTTGGTTCATACTGGGAGAATGTCTTCTTTCGTAATTTCCGTTCATTTACGGATGCGTACCTGCGTATGTGCTCGTCCGTAGTTGCACGCATACGTTTGGAACGTGGGACGGCTCCGTTCCAGTTGTTGTTGCGTTCGCACACCAGGTCACGTGTTCGTCCACGACCCCATGAGCACCGATGGTGCACCCCTTCGTTTGCGACTGTCTAAGACAACAGCACTCCTGCAGAAAATGTATTTATATTATCAAAATTTTTCATATCATTTTTCATGCTTCAATTGAATAGCGCCTACTGAAAGATCATAGGCTGATTCATAAAGACAATGCTTAAAATTAAAGGCAATACTTAATTAGCTTTAGACAGTGTATAAAGTGATCATAAATGACAAGAAAAAGAGAGGATGGGCAGCAAGATGAATAGAGGGAGGGAAATAAGAAGGAAAGTAAAGCAAGGCAGCACTTACTACCTTGGCGACAAGGGACAAAATTGACTAAAAAAAAAGGGACAAAATTACCTCATGTATTTATTGTGAATATTTAAAAATCACCCCACCGGCTCCTCACTGCTCTTGAATTCCAATATCTCTTCACAGTGAATGGCTTTAAACAAAAAGTGAATCAATTACTGAATCATACATTAAAAAATGCAGCTCTATTATGGAGCAATGAACATTTTTTTGTCTTCTAAACATAGGTTGAAATATGCAATATCTCTTTGAAAGTGACACACTACACATCAATTATTTAAATGCATGTAAAGCTAGAGGATCTTCAAAATCCCATAGTTCTTTTACCTTAATAAGTACATAACTTCTAAATTTATTAAAAAGAAACTTTATACCCATAAATAATCCATAACCATTGATAACATTACATCTATGGGTAATAATTCTGTTAAATAGGACCCATCTTAAGAATAAAAGGTACAACATAAGTAGATTGTGAGCATTACACGCATTATATGCCAAGATCACTTTAAAACAGTATTAACGGCCATTTGTATAAGTATTTGTCAAAGCAGGTCTCAGATGAGTAATCGGACCGCACGGATGGATTCAGAATGACGAACGGAGTCCAACAGACTCAAAATCGGCTAAATCAGATATCCGGAGCTCCCACAATAGACCCAAGAAGTTCTGACAGTTGATCTGATGATCAATGGCCCTTGATGCGCCATGTGGCGCCTGCTCATCGTGCGCCTGCTTCCACCTTCAACAGGAGATCAGATGTCAGCCGTCGATCTCTGATCGGACGGCTGAGAACTGCGTGCATGCCTGCGGTCGCTGCGACAAAGCTGCAGGCGTAGCGCAGTGGTTAAAGTGCACCCCTGCATCCACGCGGCATGGGTTCGAGTCGTGCGATGCCGAAATCATAAGACGACTTCGTGCACGGACGAAATTAGGCCACCTGATCAGCAGCGGGCGGCCGAGATAGCGCCACGTGGAGCGTCCTTAGGCGGCGATTGGCCACGCGTGCGCGCACACCGTACGATAATGCCCGCATGCACGCACACTCAAGGCGCGATCCAAGCATGCTCGGGTGAAGACCTCAGCCGTCTGATCTTCGATCAGATGGCTCTCATGCCATGCCCACGGATCGAGCACGAGGAAGAACGGTGCAGGTGAGTGACTGATGGGCTGGGGGCTTCACCGACGTATTTGGTTGGGTTTTAGCAACGTCCCAGACGTCGCTAAAACTCCTTCTTCATTTTAAAATCCCTTCTCCCTATTTAAACCCCTTTCAACCACCCATTCAAGGCATTCACTCCCCTTGCAACTACTCTACCCCTCTTTTAGCTAACTTTAAGCCCTCTTATAATCGTCGGAGACGACGAGTCACCGACGGAGCCTTCTCCACCACCATGGCTGCCTCACCGCCCTCCCTCTCTCTCTCTTTCCTCCTGTCTTTTAAGCTTTACTTTACTTATGTTTAAGCTTGTATCTGATATTGTAATTTATGAACTAAAGCTGCATGATTAATGAAATTATTTTCCATTAAGTTGCCTACTCTATTTCCTATTCAAGTTGCATGTTAAGAATGAAACGATCCTAACCCTAATCGCTCTCTCTCTCTCCCTCTCCCTCTCTCTCTTGTTTTTCACCTGCACCTTTTCGCAAGCAAAACTCCACGATTTTCGTGACAATAAGTGACAAGAAAAATCTGATTTTCACGCCTCCCTAAGACCGACACTCGGACTCACATCCGTTTCTTTACTTTAAAACCGGCGCTGCAAGTGTGAACTATAACGACACTTCTTAACACACACGCACAGAAGCACGTCAGTTTTTGGCGTCGTTGCCGAGGAGGCAACGGATTTGTTTTGTCACTTCTATTCCACATCCATTCTCACATCGTCTAATGCCTTGTCTCCTTTTTACTCGATGGTTGCAGGAATTCGGCGCTTGGACGGCGAAACAACGCATCCCATGATGGTAACAAGGGAATAGGCGTAACAGGGATCGGTAGTGAGTAATTCTTCACTCGTGACTGTTTGCTTGCGTGAAAAACTAAAAAAATTGAAAAAATTGAAAAAAATTGGCATGGCATATGATTACTTGACCCACATCCTTAACACATCACCCAACAAAAAAATGTACACTCTAACATTCTGAATAAATTCTTAGAGTGTTCTTTTCTCTTTTTGAGTGGTGTTTGCGAAGCCACCGTGGATTGACTTGGGCCGCACCACTTAACCCTAAAAATGACTCATCTAATAGAAGCTGCATGATCATTAGGATGAGTACATTAGGGTTTTAGAACCTCTACACAATAAAAGAAAATCTACTTTCACCAAGTTGTGTGCAAAACTTGACGTGCCCACTGAAACTTGTCTGAAAACATTAAGACACGTCAATCCTAAAAGACACTAAAGTAAGGATGAAACACTAAAAGACACCACCACATCTTGAAAAAATCCTTACTTGAAAACCATGCTTTGATAGAAGCACACACTCTGAAAGTGAAAAATTAAGAGGCACCACCCCAATCAATGCCTCATCACATAACCCTAGCACAAGCACTATCGTAGCCCTTTTAAAATTGAGTAGATATGCCCTAGGTAGGACTGAGTTAAGTCTCGAAAAGTGAGGTTTTATTCGCTGGGCACTTGGCTTTCATTCCCTTGGTAGAATCTGGTGACTAGGCTATGGGGCAGTATCAAACGACCACGGTTGTGGGGTCTATGGAACCGGCGACGCAAGCCAAAGGAAGAACATCCCTGCAATCCCCTCATAATCAACCTGGCCAGATTAGCCTTCGGAAGGGGAGTCCAGTGCTCACGGACTTAATCACCCTTTTTGAGATTTCTAGGCCTCCTGAGGAATACACCATAAGGACTAGGCTTGTTTGCTTGATTGAACACATTTCTCGCATCTGTCGCTCTCCACATCCCCTCCTGTTATTCTCTAGTGTATGCACGTGAGACGCTCAATGCATCCCGCGTTGTTTGTTTTGGGACAGAAATCTAGGTGACGTGATTCTATTAGAAACATGGCTGAACGTAGGGTAAATGAGGCTGAGGATCAACCCCCACCAGACACAATGGCCATCATCCAAGCTCAAATTAATGCAAACCACCGGCTTCAGCAACAATAGATCCACACCATCATGCAAGCCATATACCGGTTACAGAACCCACAAGGGCAACCACCACCACCTTTCCAAGTCCCACAAGGGCAACCACCACTCGATGTACCACCATTTCAGGATCAACCGAGGCCCCTCTGCGATTTCTATAATCCTTCCGCTATTAGAGTCGAGCCACACCTTAGGATCCCCGAACGGGGAGATGATTTTGAGATAAAACCAAATATCTTAAGTCTGATCCAGGGCCACTTCCATGGAAGCTTAAATGAGGACCCCTTCTAGCACCTAAAGGATCTCGACCGCATAGCATGAACTGTGAAACCTAGGAACATTAGCCTTAACATTGTTCTAATTAAGATGTTTCCCTTCTCGTTAAGAGACAAGGCTTCTCACTGGCTTAGAACCCTCGGTAGACCCATCACCACCTTGGAAGAACTGAGGCATGCATTTCTAAAGAAATTATTCCCCATAGGAAAGACCAATGCCCTCAAAAGAGCTATTACTACCTTTACACTCCAGGGTGGGGAACAGTTCCATGAGGCGTGGGAAAGATTTAATGAACTTTTGAGGAAATGCCCACACCACGAAGTACCAAGGTGGCAATTAGCCCAGATTTTCTACCATGGTCTGAACAGCAACCTACAGAACTTCGTCGATGCCTCATGCGGGGGGAACTTCCTGAACAAGGAAGAGGAGAGCGCGTTTGAGCTCTTTGAGTCCATGAGCGAAAATTCGCTCAACAATGCCTCCATGACACAATTTAACAGGCCCAGTCAACCCTGTGGTGGGATTTATGAGGTACAACCAAATTCTGGAATGGTTGACGTGGACATCATTGCCAAGAAACTAGATCAAGTGGAATTGTTGGATAAAAAGATTGATGAGCTACTGAACCAGACCAGGAACCTGTTACAGACCTTGTCCCTAGCAAAGGGAGCACATAATGTTGACCAGGTCCAGCCCTTAACCCAACTGAACTTGGAACAACCCCTAACCACGTTCCAGGGAGGGACTTTTACTCCCTCAACCCTTGATTACTCTCTTCCCTCTCCATCGACATCAGCTATCCTTGAAGATGTGCAAGCTGTCTAAGGTTATGCTAAACCTGACCCTTTCTCCAACACTTACAACTCTGGTTTGCGTAACCACCCCAACTTTGGTTGGACAAACCAGAAACCACCACAATTCCGAAACCAGCCCAGGCCAAACCAGCAGCCACACTTGCCCCCTATCATCAAGGACCACCAGTTAGACCCCCATATAATCAAAATAGGGCGGCCCCTCCCCCACAAAACCAAATGGACACCCTAATAAAGTTGGTGGCTGACATGAACTAGAAACATTAGGAGGAAATGGCCTTGGTAAAGGGACAGTTAAGCCAACTCTTGGACTGCAAACAACAAGGATCCCTACCTTCCCAGCCACAACTGAACCCGCGAGACATAATTAACAGAGGCCCCAATTCGCAAGGGTTCCAAGGCAATCCCGGGCAAGCTCACATGGTCTAGCCAGCCCCGCAAACACCTCCTGGGTTTGGTACTTCTTAGTCCTCGTGTTCTCAAGGATCAACCCATGGTCCCAATGCCTCTGTGAATGTGGTGACCTTGAGAAGCGGCACCAAAACCCAGGATCCCAAATGGCCGACTCTCCTCGAGACTTCACCCACTGAAATACCCGACTCAAAAGAGGCACCAGAAAAACCCAAGGACCCAGAAATAGATCCGATCCACATTTAGACACCCTACCCTGAGGCCTTGGAAACAATCAAGAAAAAGAAGAATGTTGTGGAAACTGAAGAGCTTTTGGAGATCTTTAAGCAGGTACAGATTAATATTCCGCTCCTCGAAGCCATTAGGCACATCCCGGCTTACGCCAAGTTTTTAAAGGATGCCTGTACACCCAAATGTAAGCCAAGACCTCAAGCACCTAGGAAGGTTGTGCTCTCCGAATAAGCAAGTTTCGTAATATCAAGCAACCTTCTGCTCAAGCGAACTGACCTAGGAGCTCCCCTGATTTCCTATAATATCGGGGACATGGCATTTGATAGAGAGCTCTTGGACTTAGGTGCTTCTATCAATCTGATTCCAACAACCCTATACCACTAATTTGGTTTTGGAGAGTTGACACCCACACCTATCACCATCCAGCTGGCTAATAGATCAGTGAAAACCCTGAAGGGGGTTGTCGAGGACGTAATCGTACGGGTCAAGGAGTTCTATTTCCCAGTCGACTTCTTGGTGCTCGACATGGAAGTCCCTAAAAAATTACAGAACACATCGATAATCTTAGGCAGACCTTTCTTAGCTACATCTAAGGCAAACATTGATTGTGACACAGGATGTATGGAAATCGCCTTCGGAGATAGGAAAATGTAATTGGATATCTTCTGGGTGATGAAGTCTTTTGATTGTGATTGTGTTGAGGAACATGATCCCGTAGAAACTCTGGTCGAGGAATGCCTCACCCTTAGTTCTGTCTCAGACCACCAAACCCGTAATAATTGTTCTAACCCATCACCGTCACTACCCATGGACCTCTGTAAGGTTGATTACCATCACACAACACCATTTGAGGAGATCGATGTTGATCAACTCCCGCCTTTTCCCTTTCCGTCAACTGTGGTTCCACCTGCACCCGAACTTAAGCCACTACTCGAGAATCTCAAGTATGTCTTCCTAGGACCTAACCAGAGCTTCCCTGTGATTATTAATTCTCATCTAACCAAGGATCAGGAACTCAGGTTGACCGCGACCCTTTCAGAACATCGGGCCGCCATTGGTTGGACCATTTCGGACTTAAGAGGAATTAGCCCCACCTATTGCACCCATAAGATTTACCTGGAAGATGAGGCACGACCCTCCTACCAGATGCTGAGACGTCTAGACCCAAACATGCGAGAAGTCACTAAGAAAGAAATTATCAAGTGGCTTGACACCGACATCATCTATCCTATCTCTGATAGCCCCTGGGTGAGCCCCACTGAAGTGGTTCCAAAGAAAGCCGGGCTCACCGTTGTCACCAATGATCATGGTGAATCCATCCCCACCCACACCACCACTGCATGGCAGGTGTGTATTGATTATAGCATGCTCAATGAAGCCACTAAGAAGGATCATTTCCCCTTGCCATACATTAACCAAATCCTTGAAAGATTGGCAGGGCAAAAGTATTTTTGCTTCCTGGATGGATATTCAGGATGTAACCAAGTCACAATTGCTCTGGAAGATCAAGAAAAGATCACATTCACTTGCCCGTATGGCATGTTTGCATTCCTTCGAATGCTATTCGGGCTATGCAACACACCTGCTACCGTCCAACATTGCATGCTGGCCATTTTTTCAGAATTGGTGGGTGAATAGCTAGAGGTCTTTATGGATGATTTCTCTGTATTTGGGAATTCATTTGACCATTGTTTGAGCAACTTGGAGAAAATCCTAAAACGATGTATCGAGGTTAATATGGTGTTAAGTTGGGAAAAGAGCCATTTTATGGTTCAAGAAGGAATTGTCCTCGGTCACATCGTATTGCATAGGGGCATCGAGGTAGATCGGGCTAAGGCTGATTTGATTTCCAAACTTCCTCCACCTAGCACGGTCCGACAGATTCGCTCATTTTTGGGACACGTTGGCTTCTACCGAAGGTTCATTAAAGACTTTTCCAAGCTTTCCAAACCCTTAACTGACCTTTTGGCCAACGACGTCATATTCCACATGTCTTCTGATTGCATCCAAGCTTATCACACCCTTTGGGACTTAGTCTCCATAACACCTGTACTTTAGCCCCCTGATTGGTCCCAGGACTTTGAGATTATGTGTGATGCATCAGATTTTGCCATAGGCGCTGTCCTGGGACAAAGACAAGACAAGAAGCCCATGGTGATCTACTACGCGAGCAAAACGTCGGATGAGGCCCAACGAAATTATATGGTCATAGAGAAAGAGTTGCTCGCTATAGTCTTTCGACTTGAGAAGTTCCGATCGTACTTGCTAGGATCCCACGTGACCATCTATACTGACCATTCAGCCATCCAGCACCTGTTGGCCAAGAAGGATGCAAAGCCCAGGCTTATCAGATGGATCCTGCTCTTGTAGGAATTTTACTTGGAAATCCGTGACAAGGCCGGATCGAAGAATGTGGTGGCTGACCACTTGTCTAGACTTCATCGAGACCACATTGGACCCTCCCTACCTCTATCTAACGCCTTCCCTGATGAACACATTCTGGCTGTGCAAGACAAGAGACTACCTAGGTATCCTGATTATGTCAACTACCTAGTTGTAGGACAAACCCTGCACAACTGGTCCAGATAGCAACGGGACAGATTCTTGGCTGAGGCCAAGCACTATTTCTGGGATGATCCCATGCTGTTTCACCTCTGTGCCGACCAGATCATCAGGAGGTGTATCCCCGAGAACGAAGTTAAGAGTGTGCTTTCCTTCTGTCATGACCAGGCATGTGGTGGCCACTTCTCTGGAAAGAAAATGGCTGCAAAGGTTCTGTAGTCCGGATTCTACTGGCCTTCCCTATTTAAGGATGCACACAACTTCGCCAATACTTGCTCACGCTGCCAAATGCTGGGGACCATGACCAGGAAAGATATGATGCCCCTCCAGCCCATTTTGATTGTTGAAATCTTAGACGTTTGGGGTATCAATTTTATGGGCCCCTTTCCACCATCCAACGGCTTTGAGTACATCCTAGTCTCGGTAGACTATGTTTCTAAATGGATTGAAGCCGTCGCCACCCGTCGATGCGATCACAAGACTGTCATGGACTTTCTTAAGCAGAACATCTTTTCCTGGTTTGGAATACCAAAGGCCATGATCAATGATGGTGGAAGTCATTTTATCCACTCCCAATTCTGTGCCCTACCTAGAAAATACGGGATTAACCATAGCGTTGCTACCTCGCATCATCCGCAAACAAATGGGCAGACTGAGGTCTCAAATAGACAAATCAAGAACATTTTACAAAAGACTATGAGACATGACAAGAAAGACTGGTCCACACGACTAGATGATGCCCTGTGGGCATACAGGACCGCTTCCAAGACCCCGATAGGCATGTTGCCTTCTTACCTGGTCTTTGGCAAAGCCTACCATCTTCCTGTCGAATTGGAACACTGGGCTTACTGGGCTGTCAAGCAATGTAACATGGATTCCGAGTTAGTTGGTGCATAGAGGACGCTCCAACTATCTAAGCTCGAAGACATTCGTCGGGATGGTTTTGAGAATAGTCGACTGTATAAGGAGAAAATGAAAGTCGTCCACGACCGACTCATCCATAGAAAGACCTTTGAGCCTAACCAGTAAGTCTAGCTGTTCGATGCCCTCCTAAAACTCTTTTCGAGGAAACTCAAGTCCAAATGGACAGGACCATTTCAGGTGGTTAAGCCTTACTCTAATGGGGTGGTTGAAATCGCTGGTTGTTGATGCGGCTGGATCGTGTTTTAACAATTATCGCGTTGTAATATAGACGAACTTTCCGCGAAAACAAATAACGATTTATAACTCGAAAATCAGAGTATCCGAGGTCGAACACTTGGAGCAATCTAAGTATTTCAAAAACTTGAGAGCATAACTTTTTAAATGAGAATAAATGACTAGTTCAATAAGAGTGATATATAAAAAGAAATTGCTCAAAGGGAACAAAAAAAAATGGACATCTGATACAAAATATCAGATGTCTTAAAATAGAGCTCCTTCTCTTCTCTTCCCTTGCTGCTTCTGTTTCTCTTTCTTTATTTCTTTTCTTTCTACGGCCAAGGTTTGGCTTTCTTCTTTCTTTTCTTTTCCTTTGCCTTCTTGAATCTTTGTCTGCCCCTTGTCTTCTTCTTCAGTTCTGTTCTCTTGGCCTTGCTTCTTCTTCTCTCTGCCTTACCTCACTTCTTCCTCGACCTTCCTTGGTTCTGTTCTTCTTGTCTGCCTTGCCTCTCTTCTTCTTCTCTTCCTTGCCTCTCTTCTTCTCTTCCTTGCCTTTCTTTCTCCTCTGCAGAGCCTCCTTCCTTCTTTCTTCCTCTGCTTGCAGTGGCTAAGTCCCTGTGTCCTGCACACAGCCACACACAGCAAAACCTAACCCTCTACCCGCGCGTCTCTCTCTCTGTGTAAACCACTATCAGCACGCTCTACAAGAGTCAGGTAAACGAGTCGAATTGCGCACCTGGGTCTGGGTGCACCGACGTGAGGGTGGTGCGCGAGGAGTGCTCAAGACAGGGTCGGGTCGGGTCGCGCCAGATCTGCGTGGTGAACTCGCGGACGAGGCACAGTGGTAAGGTGAGGGACCTCACCCCAAGTGTGATTGGAGGCAACCGGCTGATATGAAAAAAATAATATAAAGGATATGAGCGCGTCGTGACTTACTGATGTGGGACTAAAGTCCACTGGTTTCCCTCGTGCACCTGCAGTAGACTGCACCTTCAATTCCCTCACCTGCAGGCTCTGTTCGCTTCACTTGCTGGGTCAGCTACCTTCGCAAGACCTTCCCATGTTGGCAGCACCTGGAAATCTGCAGTTCTGCAACTTGGATCAAGCATGGAGCTTCCTCGAGTTGCCGTCAATGGTAGCTAGAGCTTGAGATCTGTCTGACACAAAAACTGCCTAGCAGCCTAATCAGATCACTGGGGGACCTTCGCCATGTCACGGTGAAGGTGAGGAGCTATGTGGCAGGCCGTGGGGCGGCCTAGGTGTGAGTGCCTAGGTCGCTCTGTGGCCGGACGGGTGGGTGTGTTCGGGGGGTTATTGTGGTGGTGTAGCGGGACTATGGATGAGTGGAGGGTGTTCAGTGAGGTGAGGCAGAGGTTATGTGATGGTTGGCGAGACATGTAGGGCTGCAGAGCGACGGGAGCGTCTCGCCGAAGGGTGGCCGGAGATGACGAAGGTGGCGGTGGACAGGGATGGTCGGGGGTCGATTGTTTGAAATAAAGTGAGGAAATGAAAGAGTGGAAGATGGGGAACTTATCTGGACTGTTGGGAGAGAAAGGGGGCAGCGGAGTCAGATGGCTTGTTTGTGCCGTCGTCGGAGAAGATAACCCTGAGGGAGATAACGGCGATGAGGAGGAGGTTAGGGAAGCGTGCGCTTGGTGCGGCATGACGCGAGAAGATGAGGCAGAGTAGACTCTGCTGCTGGTATGGTAGCAGAGCGACGAGAAGGAGGAGAGGTAATCGTCGGAGCTTGCGGGTTTCTTGGCTGGAGAGAGGAGAGAAGAAATTTGGAGGGTTCTACCACCAAGACAAGTCTGAGAGATTTCGTAGAGGGTCAGAGGTCTTTTTATAGCTGCTGGCCGAGCTTTTGGCATGTGGAGGGCAAGCTTTTAGCCATCGTTGTCTCACCGGAGAAGGAAGGTGGTTGGGATACAAATCTTTCATGCGTTCGCACGAGTGATTGGACAGGAATCAGAGATCATGATCGGGCTCAGATGGAAGGGGATTCCTCAGAGAATTTCCCTTCCAATTCTGGGAGGAGATCTCTAAGGGATCTGAGCGTATCCCCTTGTCATCCTCGCTGGAGAAAGATTCTTCCGCAATAATGGTGGAAGGACTTGATTGTAAGATTGGCGAGAAAGATAGGAGGGTTTATGTGATGGTTTTCAAAAGATAGGGATCGAAATGTAATTGGGTGTACTAAATTGCAAAGTAGGTCAAGATGACCTCCCCTTAGGTCCAAATTTTGGTACAAACCTAATTTCGACCTAAGGAATCCAATGGTGAAGTTGGATTTTAGGTTTTACCATGTTTGACTGGATATTTTGCGTAAAAACACAAATTAGGTCAATTGACGAGCTAGGACCCTATTCTAGGTCAAACTAGGTTCTGAAGGCCAATTTGAATGTTCTAAACCCTAGGGGATATTTTTCCATGAATTTTAGAGGGTTTACATGATTTTTAGCCTGACCAGAACCTTGTTGAATTAAGTGGGTCTATTTTAGGGTTACCAAATGTCATTTAATTCCTGGATTGCACATGAACCCATTTCTGATTGATTCAACTCACTTTTTATCTCATTTAGACCATTTGACCTATGCTCTATCTCTGAGAAATCCTGTTTATGTACTGCAATGGTAAAATTGCAGTTTTAAACTTTATTTCATTTTTTCTTCTCAGAACACTTATTCCTCCAATTAAGCCCTCTTCTAAGTCATGTAGGAGCTTTTATTCTCTTTATTAGGTCAAAATGAGCTAGTTATGACTCATGATGAGGCTCTCATCACTGGTCCAAACACTGGGCACACTTTTACAGTTAATGGTCAAAGATTGAAACACTTCCTAGCCTAGGTTCCCCCATAGGAGAGTGTCACCCTCATTGAGGGATGACACGAAGCACCATCCAGCTGGAGGCGTTAAACTCATCACTGCCTAGGAGGCAACCCAGAGGATTCAGACTGATCCAGTATTTTATGTCACTCAGGTAATATCTTTTTGAACCCCTATTGCATTCATGTATTTGCCAATGAGGACATTGTTCAACTTAAGCATGGGGGGGTGGTAAATTGTACAATCTTGAGCTCATTTAATCAGTCTGAATAAAAAAAAAAGAAAAATTTTGAATTTAGGAAGAAACTTAGGCATTAGAAACTTGTCAATAGTGGGAAATAATACAAAAGAACTTAAACACTTAGACTTTTCAGGCCTTCAAACTTAATCAGCCCTAGTGTCCATTAAAATATGGATTTAGATTTGAATCCTTGCAACCTTAAGCTACTCTAATCCACCTACTAAATAAGGTGATAAGTATACGACTTATCAAATCACCCTCTAACTCAGAAGAATTTTGAGTCTAAGCATCTGCACACATTTTTGCACAGACTCACTCCTCGGAGATTTTGACAGAAATTGGGTAGCTAATGAACTCTCTAGGGTGGTATGGCTGGTAAGTTGTCTTGGGTAACAGCCCATTAGCAGGTTGTCTAGAGCCTAGCCATGGGACCACTTCTTCTTCATTGCCTCTAGGTACATTTAAGATCAGGAAAGCAGCTACTAAAAAAAAAAAAGGAGAAAAAAATAAAATAAACAACACTTCTCCACATGAGTATGGCTGGCAAGTGATCGTGGGTAACAACCCATTGGTCGGTTGTCCAGAGCCCAGCTCAGTAATTGCACAAAAAGAACCAAAACACTTAAGGAAGAAGCAAGGAAGTAGTACAAGCTGGGGTGATATACACTTGAAAAATCCTTGTGTGGACCCCAATTAAAATAAATGTAGGGAGAAAGCTACTAATCTAACAAATACACCTTCAGGCAAAATACTTCCTCTTCCAGTCACCTAGGGGCATAGAAACCCAAAGTCTGTCTGAATTACGGTTGAGTGAGTCTATCACAATCTTCACACCAGGATGCTTAGCACTTAGGGTTTTGACTGAGTTTTGGGTGGGTTGGGTAGCCGTAAAAAGTTACTAACCCACTCTGAATTCCAAAAAAATTCTATATATATATATATACATATGTATATACATTAAAGTAAGGATTCAGGTGATTTGTATTATGGCAGACACCCAGGCACTGTTTAGTCTTTGTAGATTAAGATCTTAGTATATTTCCGACTATTGACAAGCGACGAAGTGCCTAAGCAATTACTTCTTAAATTTTGATAGAAAATAAAGGCTAAAATAAACCTTGCTAGGGACTAGCAAGGAATAAGCATGGGGGCATGATAACTCTGCATCTAAGGGAGATAATTTTGTTAAATAGGGCCCATCTTAAGAATAAAAGGCATAACATAAGTAGAATGGGAGCATTGCACCCATCATATGCCAAGATTGCTTCTAAAATAGTATTAACGAGCAATTGTATAAGCACTTATCAAAGCAGGCCTCAGATGAGCAATTGGACCACACAGATGGATTCAGAATGACGAACAGAGTCCAATGGACTCAAAATTGGCCAAATCCGACATCCGGAGCTCCCATAATGGGCCCAAGAAGTTCTGACTATTGATCTGATGATCAACGACCCTCGATGCGCCATGTGGCGCCCGCTCACCGTGCACCTGCTTCCACCTTCAACTGGAGATCAGATCCCAATCGTTGATCTCTGATCGAATGGCCGAGAACCGCGCGCATGCCGGCAGTCTCCGCGACAAAGCAGCGGGCGTAGAGCAGCAGTTAAAGCGCACGCCCGCGCCTACGCGGCGCGGGTTCGAGTCGTGCAATGTCAAAATCAGAAGATGACTTCGTGCACGGGAGAAATTGGGCCGCCCGATCAGCAGCGGGTGGCCGAGATAGCGCCACGTAGTGCGTCCTCAAGTAGTGATTGGCCACGCGCGCACGCATGCCCGACGACAACGCCTGCGTGCACTCGCACTCAAGGCATGATCCGAGCGCGCCCGGGCGAAGACATCAGATCAGACGACTCTCATGCCACGCCCACGGATCGAGCGCGAGGAAGAACAACGTAGGCGAGCGATCGACGGGCTAGGGGCTTCACTGACATTTTTGGAAGGGTTTTAGCGACATCCCGGATGTCGCTAAAACCCTTTCTTAATTTGGAAAGCCCTTCTCCCTATTTAAACCCCTTCCAACCACCCATTCAAGGCTTTCACTTCCCTTGCAACTACTCTACCCCTCTCTTAGCTAGCTTTAGGCCCTCTTATAATCACCGGAGATGACGAGCCACCGACGGAGCCTTCTCCACCACTGTGGCTACCTCGCCGCCCTCCCTCTCTCTCTCTTTCCTCTTGTCTTTTAAGCTTTACTTTACTTATGTTTAAGCATGTATCTGATGTTGTAATTTATGAACTAAAGCTACATGATTAATGAAGTTGTTTTCCATTCAGTTGCCTACGCTATTTCCTATTCAAGTTGCATGTTAAGAATGAAATGATCCTAACCTTAATCGCTCTCTCTCTCCCTCTCTCTCTCGTTTTTCACTCGCACCTTTTCACAAGCAAAACTTTGCGATTTTCATGACAATAAGTGACAAGAAAAATCCGATTTCCATGCCTCCCTGAGACCGACACTCGGACTCGCATCTGTTTCTTTACTTTAAAACAGGCGTTGCAAGTGCAAACTATAATGACACTTCTTAACACACACGCACGGAAGCACGTCAACCATCAAAAAAAAAATCAAATGTAGCTTTATCTTGAACCTTAATGCACAATATACTTGCATTTTTTAAAGACTAATTACAAGGAAAAAGAGCAACCTATTTATTTGCCAATTTACATTTATTTGGAAGTAGGACTTTACTATATTTCTTTATTTTTCTATGTTAGACCTTTCTCAGCCTTTTGGCTGAGATCATGTAAGAGGGAACTTATAAGAGATGGAGGTAAGGTAGTGCACCAAAGATGTTCTTGAGTTATCCTTAAATGTAACAACCTTGGACATATCACAAGATTGGTCTTCACATGAGAAATAAAAATATGACTATAATCAAGTCATCTTTCGCCAACAAATCTTGAACTCTAAATCTAATCTTCCAAAAAATGACAAACAAAGAGAGAAACTTGTCTGAACAAAAACTACGATGGTCATTATAAACCCCAATCCGTTATTGCCTAGATTGATAATTGGAAGGCATAGCACCAAGATGTGACTAAAACCCAATTCAAGGGAAACTGAACTCTTGGACATGACTTGTTGGATGTGGAGTTAGATCATCCAGAATGGCTTTAGGGAGCTTTATAAGTTTGTAGGCATAATAGGATTTTTTTTCTTAATATGGACATCAAAGGAAAGAAGTCAAGCATTTTGCTTGCTAATGTCCTAAAAAAAATATCCCCATAATGGATAGTACTTCTATAATGACAGTCATTTTTTATCTTTTGAAAAGTAATATGTTGCTTTTGTTTTGAATAGTAATCTGTGATGACAATGCACAACACTGCAACAAAGTAGCATTCTAAATGTGATGGTACTTGTAACGATTCGCGATAATGAATTCAATTTCTTTTATTCTGCTACCCACAGGCATTCAAACATATTGATGCACACTTACTTGAGAAATTGCCCCAAAGACATGCAAATATAGTCACAATGTAGGAGGATGGCCAGGTGTAGGTGGTGGTGATCGGTGAGGGGAAGGGGACTACTAGATGGCAGGGGAGGGTCGGGTGTAGGTGGAAGGCAGGAGGCGAGGAGAGGAGGTGGGGGTGATTGTAGAGGGGAGGGAGAGGGTACTGGTAGTGGCGAGGGGAGGAGGGGGAGGCCACGTGCGGAGGGGAGGGGAAGAGGTGAGGAGAGGAGGTACGCATGCTCACTGAAGGGAGGGGTAGAACCAATAGCGGTGAGGGGAGGAGGAGGGTGGTGGAGGGGAAGGTGTAAAGGACATCATGGTGATGGCAAAAGGAAGAGGAGGAGGCAGTAAAGCTAGGGGGAGAAGGAGACCTTACCGAGGGTGGCTTGCCGAAGGAGGGGTAATCGCAAGAGGAGGAGGGTGGACTACCAAAGTAGGGGGCTAGCTGCGGGCTCTTGAGGATAAGGGAGGAGGTTAGGGATGATGAAGGAAAGGGTGGAATGGAGACCGTGCGAGGGTTCTTAGTTAGACGTTTGTCGATGGCTTACTCTTACATAGTTGGCGAATCAATTCCAAAAAATAAGTTTGCAACATCGACTATATCTGGAAAGACTTTCCTCGATGCTTTCTTAAAAGCTATCTACAATATTAATAACATATTCACCATTTAAACTGTGATGGAAAATAATGACTGGTCTATTTTTGACGATTTTTTTGAAAATTGTTGACAATGTTATTATTACCGACGATTTATAAATCGTTGGATACTTACCATCAAGAATAGTATGATTTCTTGAAGTGTGGAATTTAAGCATGGGGTTGTGTAGCTTAGATGATCTATTCAAGAAGCCACTTCCATGATATTTTCTACTCAATATACGAAGTTAATCTTGATTGATACTTGTGACGACCTGAGGCCCGCCAATCGACGAAACCCAAGTCATCGACTGCTAACCACAACTACAGCCAGCCATAAGATCACAGTCACCCAGCACATAGTCATAGAACATCAATAGCCAAACATTCATTCATTCATAATGCATTAAATGAAAGAAATAAGGTGCTGACAAATATAAAGAAAAATCCACCACAAAAAAAGGAAAGTAGTAAGTTCTTGAGTACAATCTCCAAAAGACAGGAAAATAAAATCTAATAGCAGAAGAAAAAGGACAAAACTAAAGAGCCTCAATGCTCAGAATGGACCGTCTCTTACAGTAGGATTCAATCCTGCAATAGATGGGCCAATAGCAGCAGCTGCACTTGGCTACTCAGCAACGCCTAAGTATGGAACCTGAGAAAATGCATCGGCAAAAATTGAGTAGGAAACAATAGTAAACAAGGAAAAGAAGAAAGGGTATTGAATTACAATTTATTTATTTCTTAGTCACTTGGTTATCCCGTTTAGTTTTAAGTGTTGTAAGCCTAAGTTGTTATAGTCCAAAATCCGTTAATTGACGCCTCGGGCATGAGGTGATATCGTGTAACTTCCTGAGGTACAAGACAGGTATAAGCCATGTTCTTGGCTTGGAATTCAACTAATACCCACTGAGTCAGCTCAATCCATCACCCTAGGGTCATAATGAAACGGGATGGTGGCTACGTCGTGTAGCGTGAACATGTGCAAGTGCTACGCACGCTGAACTACAGATAGCCAATGACCTTCCTATAGGCTGAGAAAGAACAACTCCAACCCTCGAGTCACATATCGCACTACCCCAATTGATCGCTATGTTTCTATGCTAAGAGTTTGAGTTTTGAAAACTCGTCGTTATAATCACGTAAAAATCCGCCAAACAAATAATTTTAACTGAAACTCAAAGTGAGTCCTGAGTCGAACACGGGGAGGCGAACATTTGATTAAAAATCTTATTGGATTTATTTTCATGAAGCAGATTAACAGGTCGAATTAAATATAAGCTAGCTACCTACTTAAAGAATAATTAATAGAAGAGAAAAAGAATAATACAAATAAAGAGAAAATAGAGAGAGAATAAAAAAATATTTCATAACCACAAAATCAGATTCATTATATCTAATCGCCACACTAGAAAGTAGGAAATCTATACTAGAAAGTGATAAAAGAGAAGGTGATGAGAAGTTATCCTCCTCGACGGCTGCTTGGAGGATGAGCGGCGTTGACAGGGTGCTCGGACGAGGATGGTGAGACGATGGATGAAAGAGGATGAAGCTAAAGGATGGAGGACGGAGTAGGGCGACCTCGCAATGGGATTCGCTTCCTAAATGATGGTAAGAGGACAATTACGGGATGTTCCATGAACAGGGTTGAGAAGATGGAAAAATTATCTTTCAAACTCTAATGGAGATCCTAGGTTTGGGAATAGCTCGTAGAGCTTACAATTGCGGTATGTTCCATGAACAGGGTTGAGAAGATGGAAAAATTATCTTTCTAACTCTAATGGAGATCCCAAGTTTGGGACGAGCTCGTAGAGCTTTGGAGGGGGTGAGAGAAGAGATAAAGGGATGAAGAAAATGAGTGGTAGGGATCTCCTTTTATAGTTGTAGAGATTGGGGTAAAAAGGTTTTTTAAAGCTTTACACATTAATTACTGGGATCTTTAGTGACGGATATAATCATCACTAAAAGCTGAGCCTCAGTGAAGCTCACGTGCACCCCCATCCTTTCACTTTCAGCTGCTACACGCGCTCACGTGTGTTGCAATCTCAGCTGTCCAATCAAGAGATCGGAAGACCTAGAATCGCCTGAGCCTCTTCGCCTTTGAGCGTTCAGAGCACTCGAGTCAGATTGCGTGTGCACATCCGCATCAGATTGTACATGCACGTCCGCACTCATCCGTCTCGCTACGTAGTCACCTTCTCCACTGCCCAATCTCCATTCAACAGGTGAATTTCACCTGAGCTCGCACTCGCGCTTGATTTGAGGCACTTGGCATCTCAATCTCGCCTCGCTGCCTTCGCGAGCGGGCGCATGACCGTTGTGCCAAGCGCTCCTTTTGGTCGAGTTATGAGTCAAGGCGTTGTAAGATCTCGACCGTTGGATCTCAATCCAACGGTCGAGATCAAACTTGTCTTGTGAAGCGTTGAACAGAGGATGGCCCAGTGCATTTTCATCTGTTGGATCGATGATCCAATTGCTGAGATGTGTTGGCCATCGTGTGAAGAGGTGGAGCGGGAGACTTAGGCCGGCATTGGGTGACTGGGATGGTGCCACGTGGCACCATCTTGACCGTCCATCTTCTCTAACTTGTAGATGGTGCCACGGATGTCGGATTAGGTAAATTTTTGAGCTGTTAGCCTGCGATCGTCGATCCAAACCCATCCGTGTGGTTGGATTTGTCATCTGAGATATGAATTTCACCACCTTGCCCCGTGGCCTCTGATCTTTCTCGAATTGCATCTGATGCTATAGAGGTCTGATCGAGGCAATCTTAGAGTCATTGAACTCCAATTGTTGCCTTGATTAGATCCATACGGTTGGATCTTCAATCTGAGGCCTCGATAAATATTGCCATGTCCCTGACCACAAAAAGGGAGAATTAACCTAAAATTTATACATTCTAACCTAAATGCATAATGATACATGTTATTGAGTATTTATAATGCATGATGCAATTATACACCTAAAAATATGCATAAATAAACACTTTATGTGACATAGATGTGTCTACATCACACTTCAATTCCTATCTTTCGCTAGTCCCTAGCAAAATTACATGTTATTTATAAAAGAATTAGGATTAAATTTCTTGGGCAAAAGTTATTTTTCAACACTAGGAAATTTCTACTAAGACCAGAACTATAGAGAGACAGCAGTGCTCTAGTGTTTGCCAAATTGCAGGCCATCCCAAGACTTTGCCTTATTCAAAAAGTAAAAGCATCTTTTTCTTTTTCTTCTTTTCTATTTTTTTTCTTTTGGATTTCTGAGTTTAGAGTTTCAGGGTAGCTTTCTACGGCTACCCAACCCATTGAAGATTCGAAGAGAACTCTAAGTACTAAACATCTTTTTATGTAAATGTGATAGACTCACTGATCGATGATTATGATGGACTTCGAGTTTGTATGCCTCTAGGTGACTTTGAAAGGAATTCTGCCTAAAGGTATATCTATATGATCGGCAGCTTTCTCCCTACTTTTATTTTTATGGGGTCAACACAAGGGCAAACCCAGTGTATATCTCCCAGGATTATTTTACTTTCCCACTTCTTCCTAGGTGTTTAGGAATTATATGTGCATTTCATGAGCTGGGATCTGGACAATCAGCTGATGAGTTGTTACCAACGACAACTTGCCAGCCATACTCGTGCAGTGAAGTGTGGCTTATTTCTTTCTTCCTTTCTTCTTTTCTATTTAGTTTTCCTTTTTTTGGATATTTTTCTATATATATTTTTTCTTTTTTTCTAAGTAGGTGGCTTCCTTGATCTAAGATTTACCTAAAGGCAGTAGAAAGAAAATGGTCATGTGGCTAGGCTTTAGACAACAGGCCGATGAGATGTTACCACTGACAACTTGCCAGCCATACCACCCTAGAAGGTTCGTTAGCGACCCAATTTCTGTTAAAATCGTCGAAAAGTGAGTTAGTGAAAAGAGTGTGCATATTCTTAGATTTATAATCCCCTCAAATTAGAGGGTAGGTTGATAAGTCGTGTACTTATCACCCCAACTTATTTAACCAACTTAAAATGAATTAAAAATGGAGAGGACTCAAGAATAAGTCCACATTTTAGTGGACACTCGGATTGATTGAGCCCAAAAACGTGAATAATTTAAGTGTTCAGGTCCTAACATATTATTTCCTATACTTGACAAATTTCTAAAGCCCAAGTTCCCTTTTCCTAATTCAATTTTTTTTTAAATAAAGAGAAAATAAAAAGAATCTATGAAGCTAACAAGTTGATTCAGATAATGATATCCACCCCCTCATGCCTATCTAATACAGTGTCCTCATTATATTAAAAAGACATGAAGCATAGTGATGTAGAGTAGAAGGCACTTGAATTTCATGATTATAGGTCGAGTTCGAGATGGAAAGAGACTATATATATGCTAAATTTATTGCCTTCAGCTAGGCATACTATACAAATAAAGAAGAAATAAAGAAATCACAGGTGCAAGTTAGAATCAGAATAAAAAGATTCACCACAGGTCTTGCCAGCAGATGCCCATAAATGTGGATCAGATTGTGATGCAGACCCATGCCCCAAGGTCGAGTGTATTAAGGTTCTAGATAAAAATTACCCAAAACCTGAAATCATTATGCAAGCGAGGTCAGACATGCAATTTGTGAGGATGCAACCCAAGTCCAAAAAGTCGGATAATAGGAAAATCAAAAAGATAATCAATGAATTTGTGCTTGGGTTGTACATCCTCAGAGTAGAAAATGTTATAATGGTTCTGGTAAAAGGTTGGTAGTTTCAGGTATATAGGAATCCTTAGATTCAGACTTCTCCATCCTGTGAAATTGTCTTCCCATATCTTCACTTCCAAACTCTGATCCTCCACAATCAGGATTTCAGAGTTTGGGACCTCCTGCATATTAATCACCTGATCTAAAATTTCCAAGTCTAAGATTTGTGGCTAAATTAGAATTGACTTGGGTCTAGTGATCTCAAAAATCAAATCATCATTATGCTCAACGAGGTGTGACTGAGGAATGGGGCTACTGATTAAGTCATCCATTAAGTCAAGATCATAATTCTCCACATCTGCCCCAGTAGGATCACAATCCTCAATTATTGGGCTATGAAATGATTCATCATATTCTTCAAGCCCGTATGTCCCAATAAAATCAATTTCCTCAAACTTTGGTGAGACTTCACATAATGATTCTTCACCTTTAGAATCAAAGAATTCTAGATCTGCATTTATGTATATCTTAAAATCATCTATCATTTCTTAGTGCATGGAGACATACCTTTCTTCATACCCTGGCTCAGGGATCTCAGGTGAAGTAATTAATTTATTCTTAAATGGTTGCTCTAGACCTACCTGGTCGACCTTGGTCTAATAAAATGTGCCCCCAATATAGGTGCCTGAGCGGATTCTGACAGTGGCTCTCCTGAAGGTGGTTCATCTTGGGAATCATCCCAAGATTGGACTGGAGCAATCACAATTCTCATCCTCAATTTCGATAACTTCCCAAGTAAAAACTCACCTGGGTCCTTATCTTTAACATCTTGGAGCCAATCCAACAAATATTTGTTAAGATCATCAATCATTTCAATAAGAAGCTCTAATTCTTCAGTGCAAGGTATTGGTTGAACTTCTAAAGATTGTATGTTATTCCTTAAGTTAGCCAACACATTATCTTGGACTTGGTTCACCTGAACCAAATGGTTTGGTTCAAGGTTGGGTGGGTTTAGGTTCAATCTTGGGGAGTTAATAAATTGAGGTTCTTGATACCCTCCCTGATAATAGGTCATTTCGGATTGTTCATAAAGTGGTGGTGACCCATATGCAGTGTAATCTGGGGGAGGGTAAGAGTTGTAATCAGGATATCCTTCTTGATTGTAGATTGAGTTAAATTGATCATTAACGGGTGGAGATATATAATCATTATAGCTCAGAGAAGGATATAAATCACAATCATGGTGTTTAGGGTTAGACCCTGAACACGGAGGTCCGGAACTATATCCTCAATCAGGATTATCCCAACTAGTAGATGGGTGAGAATAAGTCTGGTTGGGATAATAATCTTCTTGGGAATAAGATGTGTCAGAAGGGTAAGAGTGGAAGTGCGAGTAGGATGTCGAAGCATCCATGGCAAAGCAGGAGGAAGAAAGGTGCCCTGCAGTACAAACAATTAAACCTATCCTTAGGTAGGGTAGCCTAAATGTCTATAGACTCCCAAAACTCGTCTTAAGATGAAAAAAATTATTTCATCTAGTTCTTTCCGATCAATCCTACTAGTTAGAGGAAGGGGCTGGGGAGAAGATTCTTCCCTTGACTATCGCCTTAGGTTCCTTTGATACCCCCCAATTGTAGTCGTTTGACACTGCTCCCCT
Source organism: Thalassia testudinum (assembly GCA_037157565.1). Lineage (NCBI taxonomy): Eukaryota > Viridiplantae > Streptophyta > Magnoliopsida > Alismatales > Hydrocharitaceae > Thalassia > Thalassia testudinum. The sequence continues at coordinate 63,760,128 of JAZHRO010000014.1, forward strand.
AGCTAGATATCAGATTAAACAGTAGAAGTAGATTAATTGAAAATAATCTCAATCTGGGCCCCAAAGAGCGAGTCCAATCCTTAAGGCCAACGTCTACTCTATTTTTATTAGGGTTAGGTTTGACTATGCTTTGGAATGTGATGGGCCCTCTATTTGGGTTGTGCCCTTAAAGATCAGTTTCAACGTGTGTGTGAACAACCAATGGTTTTCAAGCAAGATTATTTTTGGATGCGATGAATTTTAGGATTTAAATCTTGCTTAGTAGCTTTTATGATTCAACTTTAGGTATATTCAATCAAGTTTAGTTGGCACACCAGGTTTTGAAAGCATAGGTGAAGATTTCTTTCTTTAAAACTTAAAAGAATGTGGAGTGCCTGGTTAATTCCTAAAAGTTGAACCCTGAGAGGCAGTTACTTAATGAGTTATTTTTAAATGAAGTGGTGCGGCCCAAACAACTCAAACAATTAACCTGATGCATCACTGAATTAGGCACAAAAGTGATTACCTAATCTGATTTCTACTCAATTATATGTTGATGGGTGTACCAGTTCCAAAGATCGGGTTACCGGCTGAGTATGAAAAATCAGAAGATGTTGTGTACCTTTGTGGGATTTTTTTTTTTAGATTTTTTTTATAAGTAGAGGGTAAGGTGGGTGGAGGTGACAACCAAACAACCAAACTAGGCCTGGGGTTTTTGAGAGCTCCTAGGTTAATTAGGGTTTGTTATTAGGTGATGAATGAAAACTAGGGGGTAGGAGGTGGGGTATACTTACAAACCCTTCAACTGCACTTTACTCCAATCTACTGCTTTAGCCCACCTTGAGAGTGTACTTACAGTCACAATAAGAAAGGAGAGAAGTGAGGTAAAAGATAAGTAAGGCAGGAAAATGTGAGAAACCAAAGGGCATTGCCTCCCTGACAACAGTGCCAAAATGTTGAGTGGGATTTCTTAGGGAAAGGATTTGATTTTTGAAAACCTGTTGTTGTAGTCATGTAAAAATCCGTCAAATAGATAATTTTAATCGAAACTTAAAGTGAGTCCCAAGTAGAACACGGGGAGGTGAACGTTTGATTAAAAATCACGTTGGATTTATTGTCATAAAGCAGATTAGCTGGTCGAATTAAATCTACTCTAGTTATCTATTTAAAGAATAGTTAATAGAAGAGAGGAAACGAATAATACAAATGAATCGAAAATAGAGAGAGAATAAAGAAATATTTCATAAACACGGAATCAGGTTCATTACATCTAATCGCTACACTAGAAAGCAGGAAATCTATACTAGAAAGTGATAAAAGAGAAGGTAATGAGAAGTTATCCTCCTCGAGGATTGCTTGAAGGACAAGCCACGTTGATGGGGTGCTTGCACGAGGGTGGTGATATGCTGGACGAAATAGGATGAAGATGGAGGATGGATAGGGCAACGTCGCAGCGGGATCCGCTTCTCGAATGGCTTTGAGAGGACAACTACGGGATGCTCTATGAACGGGGGTGAGAAGATGGAAAAATTATCCTTTTAACTTTAATGGAGCATTGTAGGTTTAGGATGAGCTCGTAGAGCTTTGGAAGGGGAGAAAGAAGAGAGAAAAGGATGAAGAAAATGAGTGGTAGGGGTGTCCTTTTATAGTTGTAGAGATTAGGGGTAAAAAGTTCTTTTAAGGCTTTACACATTAATTGCTAGGGTCTATAGTGACGGATATAATCGTCACTAAGGGCTGAGCGTTGGTGAAGCTTGTGCGCACCCTCACCCTTTCACCTTCAGTCGCTACAGACGGGTGGGTGTGATGCAATCTTGGCCGTCTGATTAAGAGATCGGACAACCTAGAATCACCTAAGCCTCTTCACCTTCAAGCGTTCAACACACCCACGTTAGATCGCGCGTGCCCATTCACGTCAGATCACGCATGCACATCCGCACTCATCCGTGCTACCACGTAGCCGCCTTCTCCATCGCCCGATCTCCTTCCAACGGGTGAATTTCACTAGCGCCCGCGCTCGCGCTTGATTTGAGGCTCTTGGCATCTCGATCACGCGTTATTGCCTTCGCGAGCGGGTTCTTGACCACTGTGCCAAGCCATCCTTTTGGTTGAGCAGTTCAGATCAAACTTACCTTGTGAAGTGCTCGACCCAACAGCCAAGATCAAACTTGCCTTGTGAAGCGTTGGATAGAAGATGGAGCGGCACATTCTTAGTAGTTGGATCAATGTTCCAACAGCTGAGATGTGTTGGAGTGGGAAGAGGTGGAGCGAGAGACTTGGACCGATGTTGTGTGGTTGGGATAGCACCACGTGGTGCCATCTTGATCGTCCATCTTCTCTAACTTTTATATGGTGCCACGACTGTTGGATTGGGTCGATTTTTGTGCCATTGGACTGTGATTGTTGATTTGAACCAATCCGTTCGGTTGGATTTGTCATCCGAGTATGGATTTTACACTACCTTGCCCCTTAGCCTCTGATCTTTCTCGGACTACATCTGATGCTACAAAGGTCCGATCGGGGCGATCTTAGAGTCATTGAACTCCGATTGTTGCCCTAATCAGATTCGTACGGTTGGATCTTTAATCTGAGGCCTCGATAAATATTTCCATGTTCCCTGATCAAATAAAGGGAGAATTAACCTAAAATTTATACAATCTAACTTAAATACATGATGATACATGTTATGCAATATTTATAATGCTTGATGCAATTATAGGATTAAGAACATGCATAAATAGGCAGTTTATGTGACATAGATTTGTCTACATCACAAACCCTAACCAAAGAGTCGTAGGGAGTCTAGCAACTCCCTAAACTAGCCCATAACCAGCCTAAAAGACCAAAGATATAGCCAAATTCAGCGAGTAGTGGGCCTAAAACCATTTATCCATCCTCTAAATCCTAACTAAACTATTGTATTGATTATTTAATCAATTCTAGATAACTGTATCATTAATTGTTATTACACCTATTAATTTCATAATTACCAAACATTCACGTTATTCTCCAACTTATCCATTTGCAAGTAATTTCTAATTTATAATAGTGGTCCCATATTTTTTATCAATTAGTGAACACAACGAAACATGTTTCACGTAAATCGAAGTTCGTTTCACACATGTGATAATAAGGTCAAGTTAGGCCAATTAATCTTAAGCATTCACCTAACATCAAGATTTTTCATAATGTGGTACATGCAAAAAAAATAACATAGGATGGGTCCATCACTACCCAGAAATGACACGGAAACAAGAGAAGAGTAGACTACTCTAACTAGCATCACCAGAGTGTCATGGTGACCTTGAACCATGCACAAAGAGCTTATGAATAGTCTCCACACTTGCCTCATAACACGCGTGCATGCACCGGGGACAAATCCTAGTTTCAACGTACCAAAAATAGGGTTGAAATCTCTTAGGCATGTTTCTAATTTTTAACTAAGGAAGCCATACTATAAAATGAAAATAAACTATACGAGCACGTAGTACGTGTCGAGACAATTCCAACGGTACCGTATTAGTAAAAATCTGAGGTGGGGAAGGCCTCAAACCACTCGAAACAAGGCGAGGGGTTCCTAAATGACACTAGATCGATCGGTTCAAGCGAATTGACCATGTGCCAATAGCTTGCGACATGTGTTAGGCACTAATTTTTCCAAGCACCTCACGTGGATCGCACCCACTTTCACCCAGCACCATCAATCGTGAGACGCGTCACGTATCCAGGCGCTGTGCTCGATTGCCCTCCACGTAAACGTGCATACACGTGAGTCGTGCCTACCATGTGCCCTACCATGCGTTGCTCTCCTGCACTTCATCGCATCCATTCAGCAATTTGTTGCTGTGTACCGCCACCATCGCCGCAACAACTATGATGGGAAGCCTGCGATTTCTAATTTCAAAAAAGCGTCCCCGAAAATCTGATTTATGATTTCTAAAGTGAATCCTAAATCCTTTCTCTCACTCTATCTCTCAAACTACACGGTTTAGGAAGTATTGATGACCCCCAACCCAAGAGGTCATATTTATAGACCCAAATTTGATTTAGGTTTAGGAATAGTTGGATAAATTATTTAAATTACACGTTAGGTTTGGTTCACCTTACCGTTAGGTTCCTTTTGACTTGTTTTGATCATAACTTGAGTTATACACCTCAGATTCACGTGGAACAAGCGTCGTTGGAAAACTTGCGATGAGAGGAATCTAGCGGTACCATACATGGTATCTATTTGATGATTTTTGACTAGGAGTTGACCCAAAATACACGTTGTTGCATGTTTTAGGAGGTATTTGCACTTGCACTTACCAGGCACATGTCTATGGGTTTAAAGTGACCCAAATCACTCTGAAACAAATCAAAACCAAGATTTTAGGATGTTACATGTATAAAAATCTTAAAGGGAGTTTCATCCCTGAAACTAGAGCGAAGGTCTAGGGAGGGAGAAAACCATGCTGTGTGCATAACAACCTTAAAGAAGAATAATACTACAACAAAGAAGGCTTTGTCACGGTTATAAACTATGACCAAAGGGTTAAAAATTGTTACCAATTAGAATCACCAAAAGTTTCATGGTGAAAGGGTGGTGGAACCGTGACCAAAAGTTGGTTGAAAAATCATGAAGAAAAGAGTTTTGGCATTTTGTCACGGTTCAACTTACAACATTCCCATGGACCCACCACTAGCAAGACTTTAGAGCTTTTGGCCATGGTTATAAACCGTGAAGAAAGGATTTTACTCACGTTATTAAAACCGTGACCCAAAAAGGGGTTTTGTCACGGTTAAAGACTTTAACAAAAAGACCTTTGGTCATGGTTTGTAAACCGTGACTAGAGACTTATAGCGAGAGAATGAGCTTTGGTCATGATTGACCAAATATCTTTAGGGAAAGAAAAGAGCTTTCGTCACCGTTGATCAACCGTCATTAAAGACCTCTAGCAAAAAAGAGACTGTGACCAAAGATCCGGAAAAAATGGGATTTGGTCATGGTTGATGAACCATGACCGAAGGTCTATTAAAAAGATAACAAATAATAAAAAGGCTGGAGATGCTACTTTGAAACTTTTTAACCAACACTTCGAATTGCATAACTTGCGTAGCTAACAAAATGGTAAACAATTTTAATTAGTAAAAAGGAACATTTCAAACTTAGACAAATTGAATTGGACTTGCTAGATAGATCTTAAACTCATACCAAACACCATCAAAATGTATGTTTCAAATCACTCACGTGATGGTATCAAATCCATCAACTCCAATCAATCTCATCCGGTCTTAACTCCATCAACTCCACTTGGACGTGCAGGGTAAATTTTAGGGAAATCAACACACTAAATTTCTTGTAGTAAAAAAAAGTAAGCCTATTTATAAATTACCATGTTCTCAACTACATTAACCCCCAATCAGATTTTGTACAGGGAGATTAACGGCTTTGCTCACATGTTAGAGGTCGAGAAATGCTTCTCCACCCCTCCTACATAAGTAAAAGTAAAAGAACCGAAAGAAAAAGTAAAAGGCTAAACCACCATTACCCTCCATTCAACTCAATATGTAAATCTCATAGCTTTTGAATCAACAAGCATGTTGCCCATCAATAACAAAGGAAATACAACAGATTTTCTCTAATGAAATCGATTGAAGAAACTTTTGCCTACAAGTATGGAAAACTGAAAATGAGTTCCAAAATTTTCAATAAGCTAAAAAATGGTCTTAATGCTACAAAGAGGGTATATAGTAGGCACCTATATTAGACCCCATAGGGCCCAAAATATGTCAGATGACAGTGCATAAGCGTTTGTCTCAATATAATGAACTTCAAGATCTCTATTAGATAACTAGAAGTGCGATCATCATAAGATGCAATCAGTAGCAAGAGCGATTACCTATCCATTAGTCGAATCTCAACGTGTTCTACTAAAGCATTAAATATACCTTCTGAGGTTCATTAGGTTGCAAGTAGTTCCAGAAGAAATGGTATTGCACATCCTTATTTGGATATCTTGATACATAATAGGGATATTCAGTTAGCCTCCTGTGACGATGAACTAAATGATCATGGATTCTATGTAAAAAAGAAAATTTGCACTACATCAATGAAAGATCTTACAAGTACATAAGATTGGACCTGATGACATTGATTTAATATCGTGTTCTTCCCTATTTATGGTGTTGGTGATTAGACCTGATGATAGAAATTGAGGATAAATTGATTGCCAAATGATACATCCAAATAGGATTTCAGTAGCCATTCTAGTTTCCCATTTGAGATAAAATTATTACACATATCAAAACAAGCACAACATTCTGCACCTACACCGACGGTCAGTAACCGTCGATATAGGTCGCAATGACCGTCACTGTAGGTACAAAGAACTATTCCGATAGTCAAATTGGGTGTTGTCTTAAGAGGAGTCGCTATAGCCTATATCGACAGTAAAAATCGTCGATGTTGTAAGTACAGCTACAGCAACGATCTCATTTCCAATGCTGTCTAATTTTGGTGATAGTAGCTACAGCGATAATTTTATCCGTCTGTGTAGGATGAAAGCTGTTAATAAAACTGTCACTATAGGCAATAACTCCAAATTTATTTAGAACATAATACTAACATGACTATTTGTTGCTATATCCGTCGGTGTAGATATGAAGATCTTGACTACCATATCCTAATCAATTTTACAATCCTACAATATCTTACATCATCATCAATAATAATGTTTACCTTTATTCAAGTAAGATTAAAGAAAAATATACAAGATATGACTTTTGAAATAACAAATTAAATTATTTATAAATCATAGATTTGTATCTAATAGAATAATTTTTTCATATAATTCTAAAAGGAAATTTTCTACAAGCATTATAAACAACAAAAGCACAAGTATCCTTTGAACACACTCTATACACTCGTAAATTGGTAGACAACGTTCTGGCCTAAGGCTAGAAGGTACAAGTAGCTTCTATCCTACAAGTTGTTCATCAAAATGTAAGCTCTCCTTGGGTTTTCTTCCAATTGCTCCAATGGTTCATTAATTTCCAGGTACCTCAACTATGAGAGCTTGAGCAGCTTAAAAAGGTTCTTGATCAACTTAAGGTGATGCACAACTGCAAATCATTAAACATGATTCATGTTATAGCCCTTGTAAAAAAAAGGATGATATAATTTGCTTACATAAACACAAGTTGCATGACTATCATGACACATGAAAGAAATTAGCATCATGTAATTATTTATTATTCTGTTGCACTTCATGATTACATCCTTGAACAAACACCCATTTTTGTTTTGCAATAAAGAAATTCATAAAACATAAAGATTAAAATATGAATGCCTTAACTTGGAACCAAAGAAAAGATGCGCTAGTCAGGAATCGAACGTGGGTTTGAACCTTGGAAGGTACTATTCAACCACTAGACCACTGGTGCTATTCATGTTTCATAAACCTAAATTAATACAAACTACACTACAACAAAATCATAAAGGGACCAATTTCATAGATCATAGAAAGTAATTTTTTTGGGAAAGATGAACATATAGTTATCCATTTGCATTGTAGAGCCACATCCCTTGTTTTATCATGCAACTACATAGTTATAGCTATTTTTGCATTGTAAAAAGTGGTCAAAGAACACACTATATAAAAGAATCCATTTAGGCACAATTGAATAAGAAAGCAAGCTTAATGGAAAGATATTTGAGGAAAACAATTAAAGAACAAAAGAGTAAGACAAACAAGTTACAACAAAGGATATCCTTATACCTGTAATTTATTAAAAAGTGGTAAAAAGGCCACACATCAAACAAGCTACAAGGGCAAATGAACAAGCAACAGGAACTTACAAATATAGGCACTAGAAGAAAATAGAAAAAATAAACAAACCATGCTTCTGATATTTGCAATGTCATTCGTGAACCAGACACTGTTGCCTAGCATGATTCTCTTGACAGCTAGTTTGTAGTGGATCAATTACTTGTAGAGAGCAAGTCCACAGTATCTTTATCATCTAAGTGTGCAACTAAAGAAATCCAAAGCTCAAACAAATAGAAATCAAATGTGTTCTATGTTATTGTAAACTTTACAATATAAATTGCCCTAAAAGTCTGAATAAAGACCTAGAATACTACTGTGCTACTTCTGAAAACCAAAAGGACATACATGTTACTAGATTCATTGAGCCTATGGGGACCTGCAAGAAGCTAACTTGCTATGCTCAATTACTACTATGTCAAGCAACAAGTAGGGGCCTTCACTGAAAACATGGTCTAGTCTACCTAATATTGTGAACCCTAGAGTATGTTCCAGTGTGTGTTCCCACCACACACATGACTTAGAACAGAAACTACTATGCATGCATTCTCAATTGTCATGTTGAGACTCTGGAGGGCAAGTCCACTTGGGCTACTAGAGAGCAATGAGTACACAAGGAACAAATTAAATAATACGGAAGTAATAGGATCCCCCTTACATGGAGAAAAGGCTTGACCACTGTGACAATATATTGGAGAGCTACTTAAAAAGTGAAATGCCACAAAAAATTGGAGGAACTGTTACCAATAGTCTTGGCATGAGCACAAGACATCTGAAAAATGATGGAACCAGCTATTGTCCCGTAGAATTATTTCTTAACCAACATATTTACTAAGATGCTTGTAGAACTTATGGCAATCTCCAAAAACCCTGAGGTTCTCTTTTACTATGATGGGAGCTCCAGAGCCGATAGTGAGGAGACCAAGACAAATTACCAACTTCTCACTGTGGCTTGAAATCTTTTGATCTTTCTCCTCATCCTCAATATCATGCAAGACCCAACTTCAATCAGGGCTATACCCATTTGAGCAATACCATGCAACAACCAATTTAATTTCAGACTGCATTAAACTAAGATGCTGGAGTGCTTCATCCGGTTTCACATTTTTAGCCTTGTTGGAAATCATAGCATTCCATGAAATCAAATCCCTATGTGGGGAGCTCCAGAATAGATATAAGGCAACAGATTCACATCCACAGTTCATATACATATCTATGAGAGCAGTGCATAACGAAAAGTTGAGCTCAATTTCATGTCTTATTATGTGACAATGAATTAATCTATCAAGAATTAGGCATGCTTCATCATTACATCTAGAGTGCAATGATGTAACCCTAAAACTCTGAATAAAACATGGGAATACATTAATCATTTATCTATTTATATATACAACCTTGAATGCCTTTCCTATAAATTTCTTTTTGTTTCTGAATGTTCCAAGTATGTAGGTATCGGAATGTTCCATGTTACTGAATTAAACATGGGAATGTTAATATCTAAATGGTGCATTCGACTGGCATTAGGCTAATTGATTATTTTGCAGAGCCAGTGTGGCAACATTAGAGGATTTGACCATATTCAATTTAAACTGGAAATGGATATATTGAAAATCATTGTAGTTCCTACCATCAAAAATAGCTCATTTTGGTCCTAGATCATGGAACTAAAAAGATTGCAATCAGACGAAAAAGCGTATCCATGAGAATGGAGAAGTAAAAAGGCTAGACAACTTACTAGCTCAACATATTCCATCAGACCCTGTTGGGGACTTCATCCAGCAATCAATTCAAAGAGAAGCACCTGAAAACTGTAAATATCACTTGACATTCATTGCATAGGAAATAACCTTTTCTTCCCTTGATAATCCAAAATCAGCAACTTGTACAGGTACTAACATTTTGTTAACAAGAATGCCATCCTCTATCTCTTGTGTATGGTGTCACATATATACTTCAAGTAGAAAAAAAGAGAACTTTTTACTGGGTGTATGTTTTACACAATCTAGAACTCATAGATTCATCCAGAAGAATGTTTGAGGATTTGACATTATGATGCACAATGGGTGGAGTAACCTTCAGTCATCTGATTAAGAATATCTATTGTCAATTTATAGTAAAAACAAAGGAGAAACCTAATATATGCCAAATGATATGATATCTAGAAAACAATATTCAAGGATGTAACTAATTAAGCATGAGTAGTCTAAAGGTTAAATGCAAAAATAACCTTGCTCACATGCCTACAAATGGCCAGCATATGTATGTAATGCCAAGAAACATGTCTAAGAACTCTTCAAGGATGTCCAATCCACCCATTCAATTATACCCTTGCCAAGTTCATAGGAAAAGATTGGAAATTTAAAACAAAATTTTATCAAATAGTACCTGATATTGAGCTTTTAGCCTTCTAGACAACCCCTTGAATAGTTTTAACTACCTGATTAGTCATTCCTAGATGCGAGCAAAAATATCTTAGAAGAATAAACAAAAATTGTTATATTGCCTAAACAAATAATTTATCCCATAGATCCATATGCCCATTTACAATTTATCCTATAGATTCAATCATCTAAACAAATGGTGACAATAGAAAATTGTTATATTGCCTGACTCTGCCATTTCAGAAAATTCACATTGGACTACCTGTAGCATGTCCATTCATTCGGACATAAACCTAGCATGGTGACAACATAAACTAGGCTTAAAATTCACTGTAGGAGATATAGAAATAAATCAAGATGCACTTACCTTGGTGTCGGACTCCAACTTCATGATCTTCCCTAAGATCCATGGAGTACCTTTAATGTTCTTCCGCTGTGAGTCTAACTTGAAGAAGATACAAAGTATTAGGGATTATGACACTTCATGTCCAACACCTAGCATAGACAAATTAAGGTCAAGGAAGGGATGCAAATTTAGGAAAAAATATAGCAAAAGGGGACTAGAAAAGAAAATACATAAATATGATAATAAAATTTCACATTTTCTCAACATATAGGAGATAACTTCCATTTGCCAAAACAACAAATATTTTAAATGAGTATCATGTGCTCAACAACAGATGCCCATGCATAATCTTAAAAGCAATCAAATAAGAAAGAATCAATCTTATGCCTACCGAAACACCCATTAACAATAGATAAACCCATGAATAATTAATTTTTAAGGCAAAATCTACCAATCAAACATAACCACCCAAATCGAATTTTAGAAAAGTTTTATGGGCTGATATCTTTTTTGCATTAAACACATAAATGCATAAAACTCTCAAAGGAATGTTGACCAGGAAACTAGTTAATCTACAATTGGTTAAATGCAAAACCTCACCAAATGAAGTACTAATAAGGAGATACAAAAAAAAAGAATCGTATGATGCAATTTCAAGCATAAAGGTACCCCTCAAAATCCCATCAAAGTCATGCAATTGACTATATGAAAGACTCATTTTTTGTCTTCTATGAGGTAGAAAACAAAACAACTGAAATTCACTAGTATTCTAGCATAGTGCCTTTCTTTTCATATCACTATGCACAACATTGATAAGTTGAAGTCTTGTACCATTTCCAACATCACATTTTATGCCTTGGCTTCAACATGAGACTACAATGTGCATTGGTGTTGAAAAGGATGACGAGCCCAATTTCTTTTTCGTTAAACATAGGATAGACTACAATTCCTTAAATTTCATGGTGGTGGAAGATATAATTATAGATGTTCAAGTTATATCTTTCAGATGCACAATCAAAGAAAAGTTTAAATATATTGTAAAAGATTTTTGTCTTTGTTCCAAAAAAAATCTAATTGATGCTTACCTTCTCAATGTGGTTGACAAAATCAAAGGAAGCTCCAGATTGAACATCCAAGTGAAGCTGTTAGAAAATGAATTGCAGTTGCTATGGATCCATAACTCCGGCTTTTGAAGGACTGATCACTGTATATCTATTGAAAGGCAAACATCTTTGAAGGTAAGGTATCTGTTTACAACGCTTTATCAGGTTTTTAAGTAAGTCTCGTTGCAGTATAGTCGAAAAAGCATTGAAAACAAATAAGAATTTATTGCTCGAAAACCTAAGTATCCGAGGTCGAACACAGGTAGCAAATGGAATTTATTCACTAATCTCAATAATGTAATTGAACACTTAGAGTTACTGAAAACCTAATGCAGAAGATAATGTATGAGTTTATGAATTAAAATGTAGTAAAATAGAAGAATTGGACGTCAGATTCTATAATCAGACGTCTGATGAGAACCTCATCATGAGCCATAACTTGCTCATTTTGACCTAATACAGAGAATAAAAGCTCCTACATAACCTTAGAAAGGCTTGGCTCAGAGAGATTCTGAGTTTGCAAAGAAAACATAAACTGAGGGGTAAAAATGCAATTTCACCAATCCGATCCGAAAATAGGGTAACTCAGGGCCCAAACATAGGTCAAAAAAACCTAAAAAAAAGAAAAGTGGGATGCGATGACTCAATAAGGGCTACAGCTACCCCAAAGAATTAAATGACAACCTGTAACCCTAAAAACAAATCCACTTCAATTCACATGGTTCGAGGCAAGGTAAAAATCAACTAAACCCTCTAAAATTCATATAAAAATAATCTCTAGGGTTTAGGACTTTCAATTTGGCCTTAAGAACCCATTTTGACCTACAATGAGAACCATGCCCAATTAACAACTTAATTTGGGTTTTTGCGTAAATTGACCAGTCAAACAAGGTTTAAGCTAGAAATAAAATTCACCATCAGAATCCTTATGTCCTAATTAGTCATGCATAAAAACTTGGGCCTAAGAAGAAACCTTCTTGACCAACTTTACACTTTGGTCCTCATATATTTACTTTTTGGCCCTCAACTTTTGAACCCTCGCATTTTGGCCCCGAACTCTCCTTCGTTCTTTGCGTTTAGGTCCCTCCTGCAAAACCTGCGCAGCACCATGCTCCGGCGACCTTGCGCGGAGCATGGCGCCGCGCAGGGTAAGGGAGGGCCCTAGCAAGTCAATGGGGGGTACCCTGCGTCGTCAGCCACCGCAGGGACACCCCCCTAGGTACTGCGACCGCCCATACCGCCCGTGCGAATGCACGGACGGTATGGGCCTCCTTCCTCCGGTGTCCTCCGGCGAGGGAGACACGTCGTCTCCCTCCGCCCTCCTCTCTGATTCCGCCCCTATAAATACCCCCGTCGCTCTGCCGCTCTTCGCAGCTCGGATCTGACGGAGACACCCCCCTAAATTCCTCCCTTCCCACTCCGACAGACACCCCCTTTCTCCGGCAGCCATCTCCTCCTCCTCCTCGTCGCCCTGCCGCACTACCAGCAGCAGGGTTACCTTCCCTCGATCCTTCCGAGTCACGCCGCACCCAGCTGGCGCCTCTCCGGTCCCTTCCTCGCCGCCGCCCCTTCCTCTGGGCAATTTCTTCTCCGGCGACAGTCGATACGACTGTCGCCTGTGCCAACCCCTCCTTGTCCAGTTTAGCAGGTAGAACTTCTCCTCTTCCTCCCCTCTTTCTTTTCCATACTGAAACCCTTACTGTCGGCCCCGATTTCCCACCGATCACCCTCACCTTCTCCACCTCCGGCCAAACTCCGGCGAACCGCTCCCATCGCTCCAGCACCCCACACGTCTCGTCGACCTGTGCATAACCTCCACCTCGTCACCCTGATCCTCTTCCACCCCTCTTCTTCCCACCAAACGCCCTCTGCAGATCCACCAAACACACCCACTTCTCCGCCCGCAGTTTGACCTAGGGCGATCCGCTGGCTCCGCCATGCCCACTGCAAACCATCCGACCACCTTCGCCGTGCCACGGAGAAGGCCCCCGCCTGTCTGATTAGGCCGAGAGGCCGTTCTTCTATGATCAGGTGACTCGTCCGCTGTCGCCATTACTGAGCAGGTAGAGCTCCTTCGCCTGCAGGTGCACGCACGCCTTCTCCCAGGTTCGACTCCCAGGTTGCGCGGGGCGTCTCCGCGAAACGTCCCAGGCTCGCAGTTGGGGCGAAGGCCGCGCGTGAAGCCACAATCGCCCACTGCTCCCTCCGCGACGGGCGCTCGATTGGGGTGGGACATTTAGTCCCACCTCGGAACTCTTCGGAAGCGCGCGAGCGCATAAAGGCAAAAAGTGCCTTATGCTGTCTGCCTCCTGACCACGGGGTGAGGTCCCTCTGACCCGACCCGGCCTCGTCCGTGACCACGCTCCGCGGACCTGGCCCGACCCGATTAAACCGACCTGCACTCCTCGCCCACCACCGCACGCCGGTGGGCCTGGACCCGGGCGCGACTCGTACCCGATTACCCGGTTGCTCTGGGAGAGCTGTCCTAAGACCGAACCTTGAGAGAAAGAGACGCGTGGGGGAGAGGGGTAGAGTAGGTTTTGCCCTGACTCTGAACTCTTGAGCGTGTAGGCACAGGTGAAGAAGAAGGAAGCTCAGGGAGACACTGTAGCAACAAGAGGTTTAAGTCGTCTGATTTTCAAATCAGACGATGTCCTGAAGACAGGTGAAGGCAAAGAAGAAGGAAGGCGAGGCAGAGGGAAGAGAGGAACACAGAGCAGCCAAGTAAAGACTCTGCAGACATCAGAAGACAAAGAAGAAGAAGAAAAGAAGACAGAAGAAGCAACCCAGTGAAGAAACAGAAAGCAGAAGAAGAAGAGCACGGGAGGCAGATCTGAAGCAGGAAAAGAAGAAACAAAGAAAATAAAAAGAAGAAAAAGACAGGATCGTCCAACCAAGAAATAGAGGAAGCAAGAAAAGAAGAAGAAGAAGAATAGGAAGAACAAAAGCCAAAGACAGAGAAAGAAAGAAGAGAAGAAGAAGAAGCCAAACTTTCATCTCTCTCTCTCTCTTTATTTTTGTAATAAAACATGTATATCTATAGAATACGACTTGCTCCCTGAGTTCGACCTCGGGAGAACTGTATTTTCCGAGTAACAAATATTAGCGAATGATGGCAATAACTATCTGTACTACAACGACTTAAGAAAAGGTAGTTGCTGCCACCGTTCCGCCAGATGGCGCCGTTGCCGAGGAGCAACGGCTATTCTAGAGGTAAACATTTCTGTTTCTTTTTAGTTCTAATAATCTCCTCTCTTTTGTGCAGCTACAGGAAATCAAGAAGACAAGCAACCGCACGACAACCACTCCGAGGACAGGTAATTTCTTTTTTCCACTCGCCATTAACCCCTAAACTCTAAAGAGGAAGAAAAGAAAAGAACAAGCAATATAGGACTAACCTGTCTTCTATACTTAGTAAACCATAAGAAGTTGCATGTTTTCAACCCATTATTCCTGTACACTATTAAGGGTATTTAGGGGCTAACACATTCTTGCTTGAGCCCTAATTGCCCACCAAAGAACTAACTGGACCAAGTAGAGCCAACATAAGATTCAACATTAGGGATTTAGAGACACACTTCTTAAACAAGAATTGAGAAACCTTAAAAGAGGTGTGCCCAAGCCATTATCTGAAAATACCTATCCAAAGAAACCCTAAAATAAGATTGGCTCTTTAAACACTTGAACCCTAAAAGACAAGACCTAATAAGTAAAACTAGCAGGTAAAGTTGACCATTTGGGTCAACTAACCTTCAAATTAGGTCACTCTTTGCACTTAAAAGACTAAAGTTCAAGTGGAACCCTAAGCACCTTGCTCTTGAACTAAAATTGGTAGACTTAAGAGGTCAAGATCCCCATTCTGGTCTACCTGGAACCGCAGTGACAAGAGAGGTCGGGTGGGGGAAACCCTGTAACCCGTGGGGGCGCTCTACCGTGTAGGGGTCTTCGCGGGACTCACCCTCTCTGGCTGCCCAGGTAATTCTCAGGTGGTCGATCTTTCTGATCAAGGGGTCCATCTGCCCCACACCTCTATAGTCACCCAACACATTTTTGGGTGTCTTGATTGGGTCCAGCACCTTCTAAACTCATGTCTTCCAACAGTGCATGTACGGTAGGAGGCCCTTAAGACCACCCTTAAGACCTCCTTTAGAAATTCACTCTCGTCAAGGCCAAGCCTCGACGCCCGTGTTTGTGCAGCAACCCCCTCACATTATTCTCTCTTCTGATTCAGAACCAAGTTCTTCTTCTTCCCCCATCATGGCTCAGCCAGTTGAGGAAGAAAACAATCTGGAGCACCATGTCCAGTGACTCAACGACCTCTTCCAAAACTTTGTACACCCACCGCAGCGTCCCATGATGTGGGACCATTATAATCTTGCTGCGGTAGCCATCGAGCCTCGAGTCAGAATCCCGACTGGAGGACCTGATTCTCAATTAAAGCCCAATATGATTCATGCTATACCTAAATTCCATGGGCTTAATTCTGAAGATCCCTTACAGCACATCAAACAGCTAAAGCATCTGGCCCAAACTTTTGGGTCAGACACACAAAATCGGGATATTCTTCTCATGAAGATGTTCTCCTTTTCTCTTATGGACAAGGCCGCCCATTGGTACCAAACTCAGACCCGGCCGATCAACAATTGGGAAGAACTTTAGTCCGAGTTCCTAAAAAAGTTCTTCCCTGTTGGACGGACCAACGCCTTGCGCCATCAGATTACACACTTCACCCAACAAACAGGGGAACCTCTCCATGAGGCATGGGATCGTTTTCAGGATCTGATGAGAAAGTGCCCCCATCACGGAGTTCCTAAATGGGAACAAGTCCAATCATTTTACCAGGGACTCCGTGAGGACATCCGTCTTTTTGTCAATGCAACCTGCGGAGGAAATATCATGGGTCAACATGAAGACACCGTGTGGGAGATTCTCGAAAACATGTGCGAGAACTCCATCAACAATGACTCCATGGGATTATTCGACAGGACGAATACCCGCGCAGCAACGAATCTCAGGGGAGCACACGAGACGCAGGGCCTGTCCGCATCAGTCGACTTGGAGTTAATGGCCAGTCGATTGGACAAGGTCTCGATTATCGAAAAGAAGGTGGATGAGCTGACTCAGCATCTGCAGCGAGCCACCTCTGCGCATAACCCTTTCGCACAGCCTCCTTTCACAAGGGAAACTGTGCAAAACGTTCTCCATCGATCTTCTCCTAGGATGGACCCATCATCCGAATCTTTGCCCGGAGGTCCGTCCGATTCCTTCTACACCTGCCAGGGGAATTCCATTCCCTCTTTCTTTAACTCTCTGGAAGTTCCTCAGACCTGCGAGGACCTCAACGCCATCCAGAACGACCCGTTCTCCAACACCTATAATCCTGGATGGTGTAACCATCCTAACTTTCAGTGGACGGGAAATTCCCAAACCCAAAGACCATCCTTCCAACCCTGCCCACAACCTCCTCGTCCTTACCAGCCGCCTCAGCCTCTGCCCAACCCTACTTATCCATCTGGGCCAAATCAAGATCAAATGTCCCTTATCCTTCAGACCCTGGCTGACATTCAAAGAACGAATGCGGCTATTCAGAAACAACACAAGGACGAACTTACAGAGGTCCGAAACCAATTGACCCAGTTGGCAAACTCTCGCCAGCCAGGTACTCTTCCTTCCCAACCTCTGCCTAATCCTAATAACGTGCCAACCCAGCGGCGCGTTATGAACCCAAACCCGGGCCATGCCCATATGATTTATCTGGCCCCCTCTGTTCCTTCACCTGACGGGATAGAGGCCTCCACTTCTTTTGCAGGTTACCAGCAGCAAGCTTACCCAATCCCAACCAAAACCAGGCAGGACTTAATTCCGTAACGACCCGTAGTGGTAAGGAAACCCAAGACCCACCTCATCCGAACCACTCCAAGCCGGGTATTGATCCCAAGCCTAGGACAGTAATCCAGGACGTCCCCACTCCTGTCCCAGATCCACAACCTGGACCTATCCTAGAAGAACCAACCAAGATCCCGTTTCCCAAGGCCTTGACCAAGGGAAAGAAGACCACCAAGCCCGTGGCACCTGAGGAGGACCTGGTCAAGCTCTTTGAGCAGGTCCACATAAACATCCCCTTGATGGATGCAATCCGCCACGTACCAGCTTACGCACGATTTTTAAAGAATGTGTGTACACCCCAGCGTAAGCCACGAACCAAGGGTGGGAGCCCAATTGTTCTGTCAGAGCAAGCCAGCTCTGTAATCCTCAGTAAACTCCCATCCAAGGCAAAAGATCCTGGTACTCCCCTGATCTCCTGCAAGATAGGTGATACCCAATTTGATAAAGCTTTGCTAGACTTGGGTGCATCCATAAACCTGATACCCACATCCTTACTTGACCATCTAGAAGAATCTGAGTTAAAACTAACCGAGGTGACATTACAATTAGCAGATCGATCTATAAAGTCACCAAAAGGGATTCTCGAGGATGTTATCGTAAGAGTGCGGGATTTCTATTTCCCAGTGGACTTTATAGTCTTAGATATGGACACACCTAAAAACCCTAGGGATACACCAATCATTCTAGGGAGACCTTTCTTGGCTATTGCTAGAGCCAACATCAGCTGTGAGGAGGGCCAAATAGAGCTTAAATTTGGAGATCAAACCTTAAAAATTGATATATTTAAGGCCCAACAAGGAATTAATTGCGGTGTCATCGAATAGATTTGTGACGTCAGGACTTTGGTTGATGAATCACACTTCCAGAATGACTCGATTATGCCTCATCAATCACAGGAAGATCTTGACCCGCAAACAGAGGAGTCGAATCCAGACATACACAACCCAGTAACTCCTACCCTTGAACCTCGCATCTACACTGAACCACCCGCTGCTGCTGATAACCCTATCCTCGAGTTAAAGCCTCTTCCTGCTCACTTGAAATACATCTTTTTGGGTTCCAATCAGACCCTTTCTGTGATTATCAATTCCAACCTCAATCCCAAACAGGAATCCCGTCTGATTGCTGTCCTCCAGCAACATCGCAGAGCCATCGGGTGGACTCTGATGATTTGACTGGAATAAGCCCCTCTTATTGTACTCATCATATCTATTCAGAAGAGGGTGCGCGACCTTATCGTGAAATGCAGAGACGTTTAAACCCTAATCTCAGGAGGTCGTGAAAAAGGAGATCATTAAGTGGTTAGATGCCGGGATCATCTACCCGATCTCCGATAGTCGTTGGGTGAGCCCAATTTAGGTTGTGCCTAAGAAGGCCGGACTCACCACCATGACGACTGAAACCGGAGAAATCATTCCTACCCGAGTAGCCAATGCGTGGAGAGTTTGTATAGATTACTGCCGACTCAATTCCTCCACGAAGAAGGATCATTTCCCACTACCCTTCATTGATCAAATTCTCGAGAAACTAGCGGGAAATAGGTTCTTCTGCTTTCTTGACGGGTACTCCGGTTACAACCAGGTGGCAATCCATCCTGAGGACCAAGAAAAGACCACATTCACCTGCCCCTTCGGAACGTATGCTTTCCGAAGGATGCCTTTCGGTCTTTGCAATGCACCCGCTACTTTTCAGCGATGCATGCTTGCCATATTCTCAGATATGGTAGGTGATTTCCTGGAAGTCTTCATGGATGACTTTTCAGTCTTTGGAGAATCTTTTGATGATTGCCTCCAACACTTGGTCCAGATACTCAGGCGATGCATTGAGGTGAACTTGCTTCTTTCCTGGGAAAAGAGCCATTTCATGGTGCCTGAGGGAATTGTCCTAGGACACTCAATTTCGGAAAAAGGCATCCAGGTGGATCGAGCTAAGGTTGATCTGATTTCTCGCCTTCCTGTACCTAGCTCGATCAGGGACATCCGTTCCTTTTTAGGGCACGTCAGTTTTTATCGCCGTTTCATTCCAGATTTCTCAAAAATCGTGCGCCCCTTGACTTCTCTTCTCTCTAAGGATGTACCTTTTGAAATCTCCAAGGAATGCACGCTAGCATTTGAAAACCTGCATGACCGAGTCACCCAGGCACCTATCCTACAATCCCCTGACTGGTCTCAACCCTTTGAGATCATGTGCGATGTGTCTGACTTCGCTGTAGGAGCGGTCCTGGGGCAGAAAGCTGACGGGAAACCCGTGGTCATCTACTACGCTAGCAAGACACTTGATGAGGCTCAGCGTAACTATACGGTTATGGAGAAAGAGCTGCTAGCCGTAGTATTTGCCCTTGAAAAATTCCGATCGTATCTTCTGGGTTCCCATGTCATCATCTACTCGGATCACACGGCTGTAAGGCATTTCCTTGCCAAGAAGGACGCGAAGCCCCAACTAATCTGTTGGATCTTGCTATTGCAAGAATTCGATCTTGAGATTCGCGACAAGGCGGGAAGGGAGAATGTGGTAGCCGACCATCTGTCCCGTCTTCCTTCTGAGATCATCAACCCTTCCGGACCCATCACGGAGCATTTTCCTGATGAGCACCTGCTTTCTGTTGGTACTAGACTTCCATGGTTTGCTGATATAGTAAACTACTTGGCATCTCATTAGACACCGTCTGATTGGCCGAAGGCCAAGAAAGACAAATTGCGTTCTGATTCCAAGTATTACATTTGGGAAGACCCGTACCTTTTCCGCATAGGTGCTGATCAAATTATTCGGAGATGCGTCCCGAAAGAGGAAATCAACAATATCATATCTTTCTGCCATGACCAGGCATGCGGTGGCCATTTCTCAGGCCATAAAACAGCATCCAAAGTCCTCCAGTGTGGCTTCTATTGGCCTACACTTTTCAAAGACGCATACAGTCACTGCAAGGCATGCAGTCGTTGCCAGACTTTGGGCAACATGAACCATCATGACATGATGCCTTTGCAGCCGATTCTCATATGCGAAATCTTCGATGTATGGGGGATTGATTTTATGGGCCCTTTTTCTGTTTCGGATGGTTTCGAGTACATTCTGCTTGCGGTGGACTACGTGTCCAAATGGATCGAAGCCATACCGACTCGAACCTGCAATCACAAGATTGTTCTTAAGTTCATACATCAAAACATTTTCTCAAGGTTCGGGATTCCCCGTGCTATTATCTCTGATTGGGGGACCCATTTTACAAATGCTCAGTTTAGATCACTGATGGCCAAATTTGGGGTGTCTCATCGAATCTCTACTCCTTACCACCCCCAAACAAATGGTCTAGCTGAGCTATCAAACCGGGAGATCAAGAAAATCCTGCAAGTCACTGTTCGGCCTGACAGGAAGGACTGGTCGTCCCGACTTCCGGAAGCATTGTGGGCCTATAGGACCTCCCACAAGACCCAATTGGGCATGTCTCCCTTTAGACTGATGTACGGAAAGGCATGCCACCTTCCCGTAGAACTGGAGCATAAAGCCTATTGGGCAGTACGGAACTGTAATCTAGATCTTTCCAAGGCTGGAACCCACAGAAAACTCCAAATCAGCGAGATCGATGAATTACGCCTAGACGCGTACGATAACTTGCGAATCTACAAGGAGCGGGTTAAAGCCTTCCACGACAAACACATCTCGAGAAAGATCTTTCATCCTGGTCAAAAGGTCCTACTCTTTGATGCTCGACTCAAACTTTTCCCGGGAAAACTGAGGTCCAAGTGGGTCGGACCGTATTTAGTCTGACAGGTTTTTAGAAATGGAGCAATTGAAATCAGTCCACTCAGCCATGATTCCGAACCTTTCATCGTGAACGGTCAGAGACTCAAACCGTTCATTGATGTAACTTCTACTGATTCGGCTGAATCATCCCTCATCCTCCATTCCCCTTGAACTTACTACACCCGGCCGATGGCGTGAAACTCAGCGCTTAACGGGAGGCAGCCCGTCATTTCTTGAAAATCTAAAACCTTTTTTTTTTCTGACACCATTGTGCACTTAAGATTCACCCTTTAAGACAACCGACTCCACCTCAGATGCTTGCATCTGAGATTAGAAATCGTCCGCAGAATTCATCCCGACCCATTCACTCACAAAAATATCTGTCTTAAGGAATAAATGAACTAAATAAAAACCCCTAAATCACAATGAGGACATTGCAAGTCTTAGGCATGGGGGGTATAAGTGCAAAACTTGTAGAAAAAAAGGTTTTAAACAAAAAATTCATATATGCCAAAAACACCATAAAAATTAAAAATTTTTCAAACTAAAAAGAATAAGGGGAGAAAGGAAATTTTGAGGAGAAGGAAAAGAAACAAAATGAAAAGGAGCACAAAAAGATGAAAGAAAAGAGTAATAGTCATTAGTAAGAAGCTAAGGAATTAACCTTAGTCTAGACCATTTTTTTCAAGAAAAGAAATGAAAAGTGCTTGGTAAGATTAGTAAGAACGCAAACCTTAGGCATTCTTGATAGATTCTTAGTACCCATTAAGATCTAGACAATCGTCAAGAGGTTGAGGAAAATGAAAAGCTTAAGTACTAGGTCCAAGGCTTAGGAAGTATTTGACCTCGCTAACTAACTTCTGGTTTACGGGACTCAGTAACCTAAGCACCCTAACCTCACACACAGCCTGGTTCAGCAAGTGTAAAAATCAAAATCACGCAGAAGCGTCGAAAAAATTCTGAAAAGTACACCTAGAGTAGGAGCGGCCGATCAACACAAGTTGATTTGGACGAGTTCCCAGTGCAGAGAGGCGGGAAATCCCCTCAAAGATGCGTAACAAAATATCATCTCCTCAGTGCTTGTCTCTTAGGATATTCACATATCCTACTGGGGGCATGTAAGCACCCTGCTGGTTCAGATTCCATGGATGGCATTATCACGAAGTGTCAACTGCCAGGGTCTGAACGCAGCCACGGAACACTATGGATGGGATTATCTCAAAATCTCAATAGCCAGGGTTCTGGGGGTTGCCATGGGCGGTGCTATCTCGAAGCATCGATCGCCAGGAACCCTTGAGGATTGATGATGGGGACAAGGAATCTGATACAGACCGTGTTGAAGAGCCAATCCTAAGCTAGAATTAAAAAGAAAAAGAGAGAGAAAACTCTCCAAAAGTAGAAAAATTTTCTACCTCTCTCTCTTACAAAACGTACTGCGAACTGAACCAGGGCTAAAATCGTTTCAAGCATGGGGTGCTTTAACTACAAAGTCCAATAAACCTTAGGTTAGTTCTTGTGGGTCTTAAAAACCTTTGCTAAGGACTGAGGCTGAGGCTAAACAGATTTGGATCTTGGTTGGTACTAGAGTACATTTTAAGCCTATGGTCAGCATTCTAACTTAATCTATGTTTAAATGAAAAAGCACTTATCTGAAGCTATTAAAGAACTTCATGGTCTAGAACAAGGGTTGAAACCTTAAGTTTTTGCTAAGGGACTAGCAAAAGCTAGGCATGGGGGTATGATGAGAACCTCATCATGAGCCATAACTAGCTCATTTTGACCTAATACAGAGAATAAAAGCTCCTACATAACCTTAGAAAGGCTTGGCTCAGAGAGATTCTGAGTTTGCAAAGAAAACATAAACTGAGGGGTAAAAATGCAATTTCACCAATTCGATCTGAAAATAGGGTAACTCAGGGCCCAAACATAGGTCAAAACAACCTAATAAGAAGAAAAGTGGGATGAGATGACTCAATAAGGGCTACAGCAACCCCAAAGAATTAAATGACAGCCTGTAACCCTAAAAACAAACCCACTTCAATTCACGTGGTTCGAGGCAAGGTAAAAAACAAATAAACCCTCTAAAATTCATATAAAAATAATCTCTAGGGTTTAGGACTTTCAATTTGGCCTTAGGAACCCATTTTGACCTACATTGAGAACCATGCCCTATTAACAACTTAATTTGGGTTTTTGCGTAAATTGACCAGTCAAACAAGGTTTAAGCTAGAAATAAAATTCACCATCAGAATCCTTAGGTATTAATTAGTCATTCATCAAAACTTGGGCCTAAGAAGAAACCTTCTTGACCAACTTTACACTCTGGTCATATATTTACTTTTTGGCCCTCAACTTTCGAACCCTCGCATTTTGGCCCCGAACTCTCCTTCGTTCTTTGCGTTTAGGTCCCTCCTGGAAAACATGCACAGCACCATGCTCCGGCGACCTTGCGCGGAGAATGGCACCGCGCAAGGTGACGGAGGGGCCCTGGCAAGTCAATGAGGGGTACCCTGCGTCGTCAGCCACCGCAGGGACACCCCCCAGGGTACTGCGACCGCCCATACCGCCCGTGCGAACGCACGGACGGTATGGGCCTCCTTCCTCCGGCATCCTGCGGCGAGGGAGACCCGTCGTCTCCCTCCGCCCTCCTCTCTGATTCCGCCCCTATAAATACCCCCGTCGCTCCGCCGTTCTTCGCAGCTCGGATCTGACGGAGACACCCCCATAAATTCCTCCCTTCCCACTCCGACAGACACCCCCTTGCTCCGGCGGCCATCTCCTCCTCCTTCTCGTCGCCCTGCCGCACTACCAGCAGCAGGGTTACCTTCCCTCGATCCTTCCGCGTCACGCCGCACCCAGCTGGCGCCTCTCAGGTCCCTTCCTCGCCGCCGCCCCTTCCTCTGGGCAATTTCTTCTACGGCGACAGTCGATACGACTGTCGCCTGTGCCAACCCCTCCTCGTCCAGTTTAGCAGGTAGAACTTCTCCTCTTCCTCCCCTCTTTCTCTTCCATACTGAAACCCTTACTGTCGGCCCCGATTTCCCACCGATTACCCTCACCTTCTCCACCTCCGGCCAAACTCCAGCGAACCGCTCCCATCGCTCCAACACCCCACACGGCTCGTCGACCTGTGCATAACCTCCACCTCGTCACCCTGATACTCTTCCACCCCTCCTCTTCCCACCAAACGCCCTCTGCAGATCCACCAAACACACCCACTTCTCCGCCCACAGTTTGACCTAGGGCGATCCGTTGGCTCCACCACGCCCACTGCAAACCATCCGACCACCTTCGCCGTGCCACGGCGAAGGTCCCCCGCCTGTCTGATTAGGCCGAGAGGCCGTTCTTCTGTGATCAGGTGACTCGCCCGCCGTCGCCATTACTGAGCAGGCAGAGCTCCTTCGCCTGCAGGTGCACGCACGCCTTCGCCCAGGTTCGACTCCTAGGTTGCGTGGGTCATCTCTGCGAAACGTCCCAGGCTCGCAGTTGGGGCGAAGGCCGCGCGTGAAGCCACAATCGCCCACTGCTCCCTCCGCGACGGGCGCTCCATTGGGGTGGGACATTTAGTCCCACCTCGGAACTCTTCGGAAGCGCGCGAGCGCATAAAGGCAAAAAGTGCCTTATGCTGTCTGCCTCCTGACCACGGGGTGAGGTCCCTCTGACCCGACCCGGCCTCGTCCGTGACCACGCTCCGCGGACCTGGCCCGACCCGATTAAACCGACCTGCACTCCTCGCCCACCACCGCACGCCGGTGGGCCTGGACCCGGGCGCGACTCGTACCCGATTACCCGGTTGCTCTGGGAGAGCTGTCCTAAGATCGAACTTTGAGAGAAAGAGACGCGTGGGGGAGAGGGTAGAGTAGGTTTTGCCCTGACTCTGAACTCTTGAGTGTGCAGGCACAGGTGAAGAAGAAGGAAGCTCAGGGAGACACTGTAGCAACAAGAGGTTTAAGTCGTCTGATTTTCAAATCAGACGACGTCCTGAAGACAGGTGAAGGCAAAGAAGAAGGAACGCGAGGCAGAGGGAAGAGAGGAACATAGAGCAGCCAAGTAAAGACTCTGCAGACATCAGTAGACAAAGAAGAAGAAGAAAAGAAGACAGAAGAAGCAACCCTGTGAAGAAACAGAAAGCAGAAGAAGAAGAGCACGGGAGGCAGATCTGAAGCAGGAAAAGAAGAAACAAAGAAAATAAAAAGAAGAAAAAGACAGGATCGTCCAACCAAGAAATAGAGGAAGCAAGAAAAGAAGAAGAAGAACAGGAAGAACAAAAGCCAAAGACAGAGAAAGAAAGAAGAGAAGAAGAAGAAGCCAAACTTTCATCTCTCTCTCTCTCTTTATTTTTGTAATAAAACATGTATATCTCTAGAATACAACTTGCTCCCTGAGTTAGACCTCAGGAGAACTGTATTTTCCGAGTAACAAATATTAGTGAATGATGGCAATAACTATCTGTACTACAACGACTTAAGAAAAGCTAGTTGCTACCACCGTTCTGCCAACGTCTTAAAAAGATATCTCTCTTTTAGCTCTTATTTCCTTTCTTCTTCTTCAGCCTTCTCTTTTTTGCTTTCTTGCTTTCTTTCTTCTTCTCTTTGCCTTTTGCCTTTGGCCGTCTGCCTTTCTTCTTCCTTTTCCTTCCTTGGCTTCTACCTTGATTTCCTTCATCAGCCTTTTCCTTAGCTCTCCTCTGACTTTCTCTTCTTTGCCTTGCTTCTGCTTTCTTGATTTCTCTTGCCTTCTTCTCTGCCTTGTGCTTTCTGCCCTTGCCTTCAGTCGCTACAGTGCTTCTCCTTCCCTTAGCTTCTGCCTTCCACTGCACCTTCTCCTTCCTTCTTCTTTCTTCAGTCTTTGCCTCTGCGGTTACAGTGCCTTCTTCCTTAAGCTTTGGCTTCTGCCTTT
This sequence comes from Thalassia testudinum, assembly GCA_037157565.1. Classification (NCBI taxonomy): domain Eukaryota; kingdom Viridiplantae; phylum Streptophyta; class Magnoliopsida; order Alismatales; family Hydrocharitaceae; genus Thalassia; species Thalassia testudinum. The sequence goes on from JAZHRO010000014.1 coordinate 63,786,268, forward strand.
GCCTTCTTCTTCTTCTTGGCCACAAGTCCTTAGCCTCTTGCCTTTGGCTTCCTTCCTTTTCCTTTCTTCCTTGTAGTAGCACCTTCCACTTCCTTCTTCATTCCCTGCACAGCACAACAGAGCAAAACCTACCCCTACCCCTCCCCGTGTCTCTCTCTCTCTATTTTGCTCTTAGGTACGCTCTCCCAGAGCTGGGTAATCAGGTCAGGTTTCGCGTGCTCGGGTCTAGGTGCACCAGCATGGGTGATGAGAACCTCATCATGAGCCATAACTAGCTCATTTTGACCTAATACAAAGGATAAAAGCTCCTACATATCTCAAGGAAAGGCTTAACTCAGAGAATTCTGAGTTTGAGAAGAAAACAAGTCATAAGGGGTAAAAATGCAATTTTACCAGTATAATCTGCATACAGGGTAATTCAGGGCCCAAACATAGGTCAAAGCAGCTTAATAAGAATAAAAGTGGGATGAAATGATCTAGCAAGGGCTACAGCAATTCCAAGAAACTAAATGATAATCTGTAACCCTAAAACAACCCACTTCAATTCACAAGGTTCGAGGCAAAGTAAAAATAGAATAAACCCTCTAAAATTCATAGAAAAATAATCTCTAGGGTTTAGAACCTTCAATTTGGCCTTCAGAACCCATTTTGACCTACATTGAGAACCATGCCCAATTAATAACTTAATTTGGGTTTTTGCGTAAATTGACCGGTCAAACAAGGTTTAATATGGAAATGAAATTCACCATCAGATTCCTTAGGTCCTAATTAGTCATGTATAAAAACTTGAGCCTAAGAAGAAACCTCCTTGACCGACTTTACACTTTGGTCCTCATATATTTACTCTTTGGCCCTCAACTTTTGAACCCTCGCATTTTGGCCCCTAACTCTCCTTCGTTCTTTGCAATCAGGTCCCCCCTGCAAAACCTGCCAGCACCATGCTCCGGCGACCTTGCGCGGAGCATGGCGCCGCGCAGGGTGAGGTGGGGGACTTGGCAAGTAAACCGGGGGTTCCCTGCGTCGTCAGCCGTCGCAGGGACACCCCCCTGGTCATTGTAACCCACCATACCGGCCGTGCGAACGCATGGACGGTATGGGTTCTTGTTTCCGGCCATCCTCCGGCGAGGGAGACACGTCGTCTCCCTCCGCCTTCCTCCCTGTTTGATCCCTATAAATACCCCCCGTTGCTCCACCGACCGGGGCAGCTCGGGTCTGACGGAGAAAACCCCCAACTTTCTTCTCCTCTCCCTCCGGCAGACGCCCACCAGCTCCGGCGGTTCCTCCTCCTCCTCCTCTTCGCTCTGTCGCAATACCAGCAGCAGAGACCTCCTCCCCTGCTCTTCCTGCGCCACGCCGTACCCAGCTGGCGCCTCTCCAGCCCTCTGCTCGCCGCCGCCCTTTCCCCTGGGCATCTTCTTCTCCGGCGACAGTCGATACGACTGTCGCCCTGCCCCGGCCCCTTTCGTCTCCGTAGCTAGGTCAGAACTCCTCCCCATCTCCCCCTCTTTCTTTTCCTCACTGTCTTTTATTTGATTAAACCCTCGACCGCTCCTGTTCACCCTCACCTTCTCCACCTCCGGCCATCCTCTGGCGAGCCGCTCCCATCACCTCAGCAACCCACACGGCTCGCCGACCACCGCAGGACCTCCGCCTCCTCGCCCTGATCAACCCCCGCCCTGCCAGTTCCCCCACATCACCCTCTGCAACCCCACCGAACAGACCCATCCTCCGACCCACAGTCCGACCTAGGGCAGCCCTCGCACGCCGCCCCGCGCCTCGCCACCACCCACACGAGCTTCGCCGCACCCTGGCGAAGCTCCTGGCACTTTCTGATTAGGCCGAGAGGCCGTTTTCTTGTGAACAGACCACCCGACCTCCGCCGCCATTGCCGCGCAGGAGGAGCTGCTTCCGCCTGCAGCTACAGGCGCGCCACGCTCAGCGCCACGCCCAGATTCAACTCCCAGGCCTTGCGAGGCATTTTGGCAAAACACCAGGCTCGCAGCTAAGGCAGAAAGCTTCGCGTGACGCCGCAATCTCCCACTGATTTCCCCGCTGCGGGCGCGCAATTGAGGTGGGACATTTAGTCCCTCCTCGGAAACGCCTGAAGAGTCGCAGCGACATAAGATGCAAAAGTGCTGGAGGCTTACTGCCTCAGCACACGGGGTGAGGTCCCCTTCACCCGCCCGGTTACTCGGTCTCGTCCGCGCTCACGCCCCGCGGACCTGACCTGACCCGACCCGACCCGACTTAAGACTGACCTGCACTCCTCGCCCACCACGCACGCCGGTGGGCCTGGACCCGGGCCTGACCCGAACCCGGTTACCCAGCAGCTCTGGGAGAGCTTTCCCAAGAGTGGTTTCAGAGAGAGAGAGAGACGCGGGGGGGGGAGGGTAGAATAGGTTTTGCCTCTGACGAAAAACTCTGAAGTGTGCAGGCACAGGCGAAGAAGAAGACCCGCGGAAGAAGAAGGAAGCTGACTGTAGCAACAGGTAGTTAAGCCGTCTGATGTGGAAATCAGACGACGGTCTGAAGGGAAAAGAAGAAAGGAGGGGTGACGTCCCTGGCTGAAAAAGAAAAGAAGCTGACACTTAGCCGCAGGGAGGAGAAACAAGAAGAAACCTTCACAGAAGAGACTGCAGAAAAGAAGAGAGACCAAGACAGAAACCAAGGAAGAAGAAGAAGGAGATCTGAAGAAAGAAAGAGGAGCATCACCTCTGCAGAACAAAGAAGAAGTAGGAGATCTGAAGAAAGAAATAAAGAAGAACATCACGAGGAGAAAACAAAGAGAACAACAAATTCTTTCCCTCTCTCTTTCTTTATTTTGTAAAAGAAACATGTATATCTCTAGAATACAACTTGCTCCCTGAGTTCGACCTCGGGAACTCTTTTATTTTCCGAGTAAAAAATTTATATACTTGAAATGTTGGTAATAACTGGCTATACTACAATGTTATAACAATAAAACCCGGTTGTCCCGAACCAACCATTTCAATGGGTGTGGTGTGCAAGGTGTGCAAGGGATAATCGGGTCGGTCATGCCAGGCCCGTGTGGGTGTGTGTCGCAGATGAGGCGGGGGCGTAAGTGGGCTAGGGACCTTACCCCATGTACTGGAGGCAAATAGCTTAAAACACAAATTCAACTTATACTACACACCTGCGCTAAAGATTTCCAAGGTGGGACTAAAGTGTCCTACCTGCTTCCCTCACGCACTTGCAGGGTGTCGCCTTCAATTTCCACAGCTGCAGTTGCTCTCCAGCCAATTGCCTAGCTGCGTGGATGTGCAAGACTAATTCGCACTTCTTGGAGTGCAACACATGGGTGGATGTGGCCTGGAGCGACCATGCAAACTTCTGCTTCAACGTCAATGGCAGAAAAGGGTCGACCTGCATTTCACTCAATACGGCCTGTCGACCCCATTAAAACACCTAAGGAGCTTTGCCATGTCAAGGCGAAGGTGAGGCAGTGGGTGGCAGGCCGTGGGGCAGTCTAGGTGTGTGTGCCTAGGTTGCTCTGTGGCCATGCTTATTTGTTAGTTCGATGGATGTTTAGGGATGTGATGGAGGTCAGTGGATGGGCGGAAGGTGATCAGTGGGTGATGGCGAAGGTGATGAGGTGTCTGGCGAGACATGTTGATGTGCAGATCGGTGGATGCACCTCGCCAATGGTCGGCCGGAGATGGAGAAGATGGAGGTGGTCTGTGGCTGTGAGGGGTCGAAAGTGGAAATAGAAAGAGGGGAAATGAAGAGAGGAGAGAGAGGAGTAATTCTAACCTAGCTAAGTGGATGAAGGGGGAGAGGAGATGGCCGGCTGTACCTGCCGCTGCTGGAGAAGAAGATGTCTAGTGGAGGGAGAGCGGCGACGATGAAGGGGCTAGAGACGCGTGCACGGGTATTGCACGATGCAGAGGAAGGTGGTGAAGGCATCTCTACCACTGGTATTGTGGCAGAGTGATGAGAAAGACGAGGAGGGCTCACCGGAGCTCGCTGGATCCTTGGCCAGAGGAGAAGGGACGAAAATGGGGTGAATCTCTGGCCAAGTCAAGCTGAAGAGATGCAGTCAGAGGTGGTGGTGCTTTTATAGTCGCTAGTAGGGACTCTTATGCTTGGAAGACAAGCTTCCAAGCACAAGAAACCTCACTGGAGATGGAAACTATTGGAGACCCAAATCTCTCGTGCATTCGCACGAGAGAATGAGTGCGAACCAGAGATTGGGACCACGCTTAGATGGAAGGGAATTCCTCAGAGAGTCTCCTTTCCAAATCTGGGAGGAGATCTCTGAGGAATCAGGGAGTATTCCCCCTCCATTCCTCATCGGAGTAGGATTCCTCCGCTTTAATGGTGGAGGGACTTAATTGTAAGAGTGGCGAGGAAGTTATGGAGGTCTGTGCATTAGTTTTCAAAAGATAGGGGCCAAATTGTAATTGGGTGTACTATTTTGCAAAGTAGGTCAAGATGACCTTTCTTTAGGCCCGAATTTTGCTACAACTCTAATTTGGTCCTAAGGAATCCAATGGTGAAGTTGGATTTTAGGTTTGACCATGTTTGGCTAGACATTTTACACAAAAACCCAAATTAGGTCGATTAATGAGTTAGGACCCCAATCTAGGTCAAAACAAGTTCCAAAGGCCAATTTGAATGTTCTAAACCCTTGGGAATATTTTTCCATGAAATTTAGAGGGTTTAGTTGATTTTTATCTTGACCAAAGCCTTTTTGAATTAAGCAGGTATGTTTTAGGGTCACAAGATGTCATTTAATTCTCAGATTTCATAATAACCCATTTCTGACTGAACCAACCTACTTTTTATCTTATTCTGACCATTTGACCTATGTTTTTCCTATGAGAAATCCCATTTATGTACTACAATGGTAAAATTGTAGTTTTACCCTTTATTTCATTTTTTCTTCTCAGAACATTAATTCCTTGAATTAGGTCCTTCTCCAGGTTATGTAGGAGATCTTATTCTCTTTCTTAGGTCAAAATGAGCTAGTTAGGGTTCATGATGAGGCTCTCATCATAACCCCATGCCTAGCTTTTGCTAGTCTCTTAGCAAAATTTCAAGGTTTTAACTTCTATTCTAGACCATGAGTTTCATTCACCAGTTATGATAAGTGCTTTTTTCTTCTTTTGATTAGGTTAGAATGCCGACAATAGGCCTAAAGGTACTCAAGTATCAACCAAGATCCGGACCTGACCAAATTTAGGCTCGATCCTCCACAAAGGTTTTTAAGGCCTGCAGGAACTATCCTAGGGTTCATTGGACTCCGCGGTTAAAGCACCCGTGCTTGAGACATTTTTAGCCTAGGTTCGATTTGCAGTGCGTTTTTGTATGAGAGAGACAGAAGATTTATTTGTTTAGAGAGTTTTCTCTCTCTTTTCTTTTATGTCTAGCTTCGGATTGGCTTTTCAGCACGGTCTGTATCGGATTCCTCATCCCCATCATCAATCCTCAAAGGTCCCTGGCAATCGATGCTTCGTGATAGCACCGCCCATGGCAACCCCCAGAACCCTGGCTTTCTAGATTTGGAGATAATCCAACCCATAGCTGAATCCAGACCCTGGCAATCGACATCTCGTGATAATGCCGCCCATGGTATCTGAACCAGCAGAGTGCTTTCATGCCCATAGTAGGATATTTAAAAATCCTAAGAGACAAGCACCGAGGAGACGATATGTTACGCATCCTCTAGGGGAATTTCCTACCTCTCTGTGTCAGAAACTCGTCCAAATCAACTTGTGTTGATCGGCCGCTCCAAATCTAGGTAACTTTTTCAGAATATTAAAACGCTTTTGCGTGATTTTGATAGTTATGCGCACTGAACCAGACTGTGTGTGGATTGGGGTGCTTAGGTTACCAAGTCCTGCAAACCGAAGGCCAGTTAATGAGGCCAAATACTCCCTAAGCCTTAGACCTAACACTTAAGCTTCACATTTTCCCCAACCACTTGAGGATTATCCAGATCTTAGCGGATACTTGAATTTTTAAGCTTAAGAGTCTAGCCCAAAAGGCCTAAGATCAGCGTTCCTGCTAACCTCTTTTTGTGTCTCATTAGTACTTTTTTTCTTCATTTTTTATCTTCTTCTTGATGAGGTCTAGAACTTTGGATATTACCTTAATCTCTTACTAATGACTATCTCTTTTTCTTTTTCATTTTGTGCTCCTTTTTTAGCATTTTGCTCTTTTCTCCTCATGAATTGTGGCTTACAAAATTTTCTTCCTCCTCTATTTTTTTGTTCTTTTTTTTTGTATAATTTTTCAATTTTTTTTGTGTTTTTGACATATTTGAAATTTTTTTTTTGAGAATCCTTCTGACTTTTCTTCGTTTTGTATGTATGCACTTTACCACCCCCCATACCTAAGTTTTGCAATGTCCTCATTGTAAATGGAGGGTGTGAAAGAGTGTTGGGTCTAGGGGCTTAGAACAGGATAAGTCGGGTGGGTGAATGGTCGAGAAATGATTGATGCGGACGATTTCAATCTTTGGTACGTGTGCCAATGGTGGGATCGATTGTCTAAGGCTGAACTCAAGGTGCAATAGACATGGAGTATAGACGGATAATCAGATGGATCTTCGGTTTTTGGAATGATGGGTTGCCTCTCGTTAAGTGCTAAATTCAACATCTTTAGTCGAGTGGAAAATGGGATGGATAGGGAGTGGTCAAATTAGTAGAATTTTGTAAAACAAACACCTTGATTAAGAGCCTGGTTGGTCCAACCAGGTGCTTGTTAAGATCAAAGGGCTGATGATGCAACCCAAACCCTATTAATCTGGTGGGTTGATAGATGTAGAATAACAGATGTGGAACCCACCATATGCAATGAAGCTCTGATGGATGTGGAATTGTAAACTCGGGTTTAGGCTGAGTCGAATCATCCCAATCAGAGTAGGGATCCGACAAATGATCAGTGAATGGCGTGGAATCCCTACAGGGTTCATAAGAGAATGATGGATCAAGATTTTTAGTCTGATCAATGCCTGAAACCCGATATATGTGTGGAGTTGAATCATCTACAATTGGCTTAGTGAGAGGTGAATCAGAATAGAAATTGAGTCTGGTTGTAGGTTGGGGTAGAAAATGGGTTTTGATCGGTTCTGTATATGTGGAAGAGGTAGCTTCTATGAGAATTGTGTATGAGGGCTCTTCTAGAAAGGAATGACAGGTGGTCTCATGTAGAGAGTCCTCTGGGTTGCAATCATTCTCGGCATTTTCTTGTTTTGGTTCCTGAGAATCAAAAAGAAATGATTCCGTGTCACTGGAACCTGAACTGAAATCAGTGATCTCGGGAACCGGGACCTCAAAATCAGAGTTAAAGAATGAGTCATGTGAGCTGAGGTCGTAGATTGGCTTGTTATTGTCAGGAAGCAGATTTTCTCCGATATTATGGTCATAATCGAGATCGTCTAAGAGTTTATGAAAATCGAGTTTTGAATGAGATTTGAGATCATGAGTTCCACCACAGATCAAATCACATGATGTAGATTCAACAGCCTGACTGGGGTCTAGCCTATATGTGAATTCTGAGCTTAAAGAGGCGTTCGTATTTGGGCTAGGCTGAGGTTCTAGGCTCGTGGGAAAGACCCAATCAAAACCCCACTCGTCCAACTCCTCAGTTTCGGTATTGTAAATCGACGTGACTTCCGAAAAATTGATTTTTCTCTCTGAGGATGTTGGCGAGGGATATGCATCAAATAGAGGCCTAAAATCATATTCTTCATTGAAAATTTGATTTTCTTCAGACAGGGCCTCGTAATCTTCCCATTAGGTTTTAGATCTAGATTCTAGGCTTGGGAGGTGAGTTAAATCACTAGGATCTAGGTCCGAATTACCTTTGAGGGTCACCTTATCAGAATAAGGGCGGAATTTACACCCTCAAGAGGTTCAATTCTACTCTCATCATTGCAGGAGTTTTGTAATTCTAAGCTTGGTGTTTCATGGTCTAGGGTTGGCTCAACATTGTGTTCTCCTGCAATTTCCCAACCTAATTCAATATCAGGCATGTTGTATTCTATCTGGGTTGGGCATTCACAACCTCTTTGTGCCTCAAGCCTGAGATCTGGGAAATCAGATTGATCCTCGATATTGTTCCAAGATGGTTCATCCTCTGGTTGTGGTATGTACGAGTATTTTTTATCAATAATTTTTTTCAATAATCTCATCATTTCTTCACATTTTTCGAGATCATCTTGGTGTTGTTCCCAAAATATAGGATTTGTTATGCATTGAAGGTATTCAAGATTGTGCAATTTTTCTATCTCAATGTATCCTGTGATGAGCATGTCTCTGGTTGACCCTTTTGTGGCTTCTGCCAATAGTACTTGGGCACAGATTATGATGAAGGTTGTGGTTGTTGGGACATCAACCTAAAAGTTTTCTACTGGTGTTGAAGTTTTGTCTTCTTTTTCATAGAATTTTAGGGCATCCTCAATCATCCTATCTCTCATGGATCTCCAGGATTCAGGTTTCTTGAATGGTAGTCCTAAGTGGTTTGGCTGCATATTTGGATCAGGTGGTGGAATCAAGATGTAGAATCAGAGTTTGAATCAAGATGTAGAATCAAGTTGTGAAGCGAATAGATCTGAATAAAGAGTCCCACTAAAGTTTTTATGTGTGTAATTGATGTAAACACATTTACGCTACTTAAGATGTCTATTTATGCATGTTCTTAAGCATAGGATTGCATTTCATGATATCAATATTGCATAACATGCATCATCTTGCATTTAGAGTAGTTTGAATAAAATGGAGGTTAATTATCTCCTTTTATGTGCTTGGACAGGGCAAACATTTTATCGGGGCCTCAGATCAAAGATCCAACCGTATGGATGTGATCAGGGTGACGATTGGAGTTCAATGACTCCAAGATCGCCCTAATCAGGCATCCGTAGCATTAGATAGTGATCGGGGAACCCTAGGAGATCAAGGGCCAGGATGGTGTAAATCTACACTTCAAATGACAAATCTGACTGCACGGATGAATTCGAATCGACGATCGCAGCCCAACGATGCAAAATCGTGTCAATCCAACATCCGTGGCACCATCTACAGCATGCAGAAGATGGATTGCCAAGATGGTGCCGAGATGGCGCCACGTGGCACCATCTCGGCCGCCCAAACGGTAGCATACATTCTCTAAAGTCCCCGCACCCGCTCCCTCTCCGCCGTTGGATCTCGATCCAAAGGCTGTGGACAGCCACGCCTAAAAGTGCCCGCTCGACCATCCGCCCTTCGTAGTGCAACGGTCGAGAGCACTTGCGCGAGCTGCAGCCGTGGGTTCGAGCCGCAGCGAAGGGGAGAAAGGTGCTGGCGAGCGAGCAATGGCGGGCGTTGGATCATCATCGGGCGGCTCAGATGCACCGATAGCGTTCACGCGCGGCAGGGATGCGGGATCGTACGTGCTGGGCGGGCGTGTAGCAGCGATTGAAGATGCATCTTAAGTCGTCCGATCTCGCGATCGGATGGCTAAGATCTGATGAACGTGGGTAGATGTGTTGAGCGCGGGCAACTGAGAAGGCACACATGGGCGGTGGGTGCTACACCCACGTTGGGGCTTTATGGACGGTTTTATCCGTCACTAAAGACCAAATCCGTCACTAAAGACCCATCATTTATTATTTTAAAGATATAATGACCTTTTTACCCCCACTCCTTGCAACTATAAAAGGAGACCCCCTCCATACGAAATTCTCATCCCTTCTCTTCTCTACCTCTCCAAAGCTCAAGAGAAGCTTGTCCCACACCCGGGATGCTTCTCACGAGATAAACTCCAAATTTTCGTCCCCCTTGTGATGTGGATCCCGCGACGATGGCGTGCTGCTCCATTCCCGTTCTTCTGCTTCGTCCTCCTTCATCCTTCTTCATCGTCCTTCGTCCAGGCGTCGTCCCGTCCAGCTCGTCCTCCAAGCGACCGTCGAGGAGGATTTCTCTCTCCCTATTCTTTACTGCTTTCTAGTATAGGTTTACTGCTTTCTAGAGCAGTTCTGCTCATCCTCCAAGCGATCGTCGAGGAGGACATTTCTCCCTCCATTCTTTTAATGCTTTCTATAGTAAATTTATCGCTTCCTAGTACAATTGTGTTATGCTTTCTAGTTGTAATGAACAATCTCCTTAATGATAAATTCTCTATTTATTCTACATCTCATTTTGATTTCTATGTGTAATACTCTCTCTCTCTTCTATTTATTGTAAATAATTAGATAGTTTAAAATTGAATTACTTCGTGGCAAATAAAAAGAAACGTGTAGTTTTTAAATCAAACGTCTGCCTCTCTGTGTTCGACCCGGAATTTTAATTTCGGTATAAATTTTATTTGTTGAACACGAATTCTTCGCTTTCAAGATACAACGACAGGTTTTCCAAAATCGAACACGTTAGCGTAGCAATTCGATACGTTCAATGTTTTGGCGCCGTTGCCGGGGAGGTGACGATCTTTGATTTCTCTTCGCATTTTGTAACTTACAAATCATTTACATCACTTTTCTCCTTTCTTATTGTAATTGCAGGTACTCTTTCGAGATAGGCAAAAGTGGTAGATCAGAGTAAAGTGCTGTGGAAGGTTCTGTGAGTTATCCCCCACCTCCCACCCATTAGATTTCATTCCACAACATAATAATTCAAACATCAATCAACCTAGGTGTTTTTATAAACTCTAAGGTTATATTGTTTATTGTTTGACACCCATACTCACCCCAACCGCCACATTAGAAAAAAAAAATTAAAAAAAAAATCTCACAGAGGTACACAACCTCATCTGATTTTCTAACTCAACCGGTATTAGGAGTCGGTACACATATTTAAACACATAATTGAGTAGAAATCATATTAGGTAATCATTTGTGTGCCTAATTAAGTGGTGCAACAGGCCAATTGTTTGAGTTGATTGGGCCACACCGCTTCAAATAAAATCAACTCATCAAGTAGCTGCCACTTAGGTTCAACTCTTAGGGATTTACCAGGCACTCCACATTCTTTTTAAGCTTTAAAGGAAAACATCTTCACCTATGCTTGCAAAACCTGGTGTGCCAACGAAACTTGTTTGAAAACACCTAAAGTTGAATCCTAAAAGCTACTAAGCAAGATTTGAACCTTAAAATTTACCACATCAAAAATAATCTTGCTTGAAAACCATTGGTTGTGCACGCACACACAAATCAATCATTAAGGGCACAACCAATTTAAAGGGCACATCATATTCCAAAGCACAATCAAACCTAGCCTTAAATAAAATAGAGTAGACATTGGCCTTAAGGATTGGACTCGCTCTTCAGAACCCAGAATGAGATTATTTTCGATTAGTCTATTTCTACTGTTCAAACTAATGTCTAGCTAGGGGAGCAGAATCAAACGATCGCGGCTGGGGGGTACACTAGGAACCGGAGGTGCAAGCCGAAGGAAGAACCTTCTCCCCAATCCCTCCTTCTAACTGGTTGGATTGAACAGGAGGAAGTAGATCAAATCGTTTCTTTATCTCAAGATGGGTTTGGGAGTCTGTAGGTTAACCCAATTAAGGACAAGTTTGATTGTTTGTATTGTAGGGTGCCTTTCTTCCTCCCGTGTCTCATGAATCATTCCACATATTTCATGCATTCCCGCTCTTTCCCTCCTATTGTGAATTATTCTCAACATGGTGATTATTCCGACTTGTACTGTAATCAACCATCAGTTAGTTGGAATAATTCAGATTGGGGATATAATTCTGGACCTCCGTGTTTGGGGTCTAACCCTGAACACTTTGATTCTGATTTCTATCCTTCTCAGAGCTACATCGATTATAGATCGTCTTCCTTTCATGAACAACCTAATACGACCTACAATCAAGAAGGATACACCGATCCTTACCCATCCTCTAATTTCACTGCCTTTAGGTCATCACCATCTTTTGAACAATCTAAAATGACCTATTATCAGGAAGGGAATAACGAATCTCAATTCATTAATTCCTCTGCATTAGTGTCAAACCCGCCCAATCCTGAACCAACTCATTTGGTTTAGGTTAACCAGGTTCAAGATAAGGTTCTGGATAACTTGAGGAATATCATACAATCTGATTAGCCCATAGTTGTGGGTTATTTAAGTACTTAAGTGCCTACACATTAGGTTAATTCTAACATTTATTTAGTATAAATTAGGATGTAAATAGATTAATTCATAGTTTTAATCTAATTACATAATCCATACATTGCATTCATATCTTAAGTGCATTTAGAATTAGCTTAGAATAGCATTCATCTAATTAGATAACCAATTAGGTATATTGTTTTTATTAACATAGAAGTTGAGGGTCTATACATAAATAACCCTAATATTTTAATAATATTTGCTTTATTCGTCTTCTTTCAGAACGACTGGCTGCCGCTCCAACGCCCGGCTGCTGCAGTGATGAAGCCATTCAAGGGGGAGCGGATGTGGTGGATCTGGTCGGCGGCTGATTTCAAAATTGTTCAAGACACTATAAAAGGAGCACGGAAGCTGCCGGCTGCAGCAGGCCTCCGCCACCGACCCACCACTGTGCAGAGAGATCCTCTCTCTTCCACTCCACACTGCCGGCCTCTACCGTGGCGGCGAGTCTCCACCACCGTGGGCGTGTGGTGTGACAGGCCACACCGCCATCCGGAGCTCGCCCGCATTACCGTGAGCACCTTAGCGTGCAACTCCCTCGCCGTCGTCGCCGACCACCGTCACCAACCTACTGATCAGCCACCCTCTCAGTAACTTAAGACGTCTGGGAAATTTCCCAGACGTCTGAAGTTACCCGCTCACTTCACCGCACACGCCTGAAGTCGCCTGCAGACCCCTTCCCGCACCTGCAGAACCTTCAGCGCACCCACGTCCGTCAACCTTCAGCTCAAACACGCACAACCACCTGCAGTCCACGCCGTTCACCACTGTGTCTGCAGAACCGCCAGCAACCGACCTCTGCGCCCTCCACCGCTCACCGGCTGCTGACCTGCGCACGCCTGCAGATCAGCCCGCGCTCTCCTCCAACGCCTGCAGACCAGCCTGCAGCATCCTCCAACAGCCGCCTGCAGCTTCCACCGCGCAAGCGCCCCCTCTGCAGCTTCCACCGCACACGCCAGCGCCCGCCTGCAGACGCCCGCCTGCAGACCACCGCGCGCCAGCGCCCTCCGCAGACCTTCCGCGCGCCCACGTACAGCCACCTGCAGAACCGCCAGCAACCGACCTCTGCAGCTACCACCGCAGCCACGCCTCCGCGCGCCAGCGCCTTCCGCAGACCCTCCGCGCGCCCACGCACAACCGCCTGCAGCACCTCCGCCGGAGCTCGTCCGGCCACCTCCGGCCGCCGCGCGACTCGCCGTCACCACCAATTCGAAGCCCTTGATCCAAGGGACCTCCGCCGAGCTTCCCGCGCCCAGCCATCGGCTCCTCGTCGCGCAAGACAACGGGGAAAAATTCCCCTGTTTTGCTACAGTAAAGCATTGATTAAAATTTACATTTTCTGCCATTGCCAGATTTTATTCATATTCTATTCAGTCTGCATTGCGGAAAATATCCTGTAGTTTATCATAATTGCCATTTCAGCATTATTTCTTGCTTAAACCTTAATCTAAAGGCAATCTTGGCTTGGTTCTTGTCCAAATTGACTCCGAACAAACATTTTTAAGTGGCGCGAATTTTAATACGTTATTGCCTCCCTGTGGAAACGACCCGCTCCTCTGCGAGTGGTTATTTCTTATTAAAAATTGATTAGTCGATTTTTCCACCACATTAAACTACAAACGACTTAAAAGCGAAAGATCGACTCGATCAAATGGCGCCGTTGCCGGGGAGGCAACAGACGCAATAATTTCGCCTAATTTTATCTTCATTATTTGTCAATTGCACAGAGATTTGACCATCTATTATTTTCTTTTCTGTGCGAGAAATTTTGTGCAAGAATCAGCCACTGTGAGAGGCGACCCTTGACGTTGCCAGACGAGAAGTGGACAAGCAATTTTGAAAGGAGGAGAAGGACGAGGACGCGACGGACACCACTGTATTTAATCGCTAATTTAATTAGAATAGAATTAAGACTGAAGACTTAATTTTTTCATTACAGTTAGTTTGAAACCCTTGTTCTGGGGCATATTTTGAGGGTTTGTTCCCTGATTTTATTTTGGACCCGTGTTGGGTAATTTTTGGGAGCTTGTTCCCTTTTCTTTAGATTTAGGTTTATTTTTTTTATTATTTCTTTTATTTGCTTGTGCATAAGTAGTTCTAAAAAAAAATAGAAAAAGAAAAAAAAACGAGCTGCCTGCTAGAAGCTGCACGCCCTAGGACGAACCATTTAGGTCTGTATGAGCAGCCTCTAGATTTGCTTTTCTGCATTGCGTGCATTTTTGCATCGAAGATCGCTGGAGGCAAGGTACGCATTCTCTTACTTTGCATCCTATTTTTGATCACGCATTGCATTTGGGATTTAATGCAAAGACCACCTAATCTGTACTGAATAAATCTAACAAGTGGTCACATTTTTTTAGAAAAAGGACTAATTAAAGGAAGGAAATTTTAAAAACCAAGGATTTCATTTTCAAACTTGGCGTGCGATTCAAAGTTTAAAATCTTTTACGGTGTATGCACACTTATTTCACTTGCACCACGACACGCTTCTAGACACTCCTTAGGTTTGGAAATACTAGGACAAGAGCCCTCCTTTCGTTGGATTCTGAAGTGTTCGGAACTTGAGATCAAAGGTTTTGTAAATCCAAAGAGGGGGATACCCTGTCACGGATTTTTGGGGGTAGTTGAGGAGCACCGCGAAAGCACAGCTTCAAAGGAAGGCTTAGGCCTACTTGCATCCCTCGATCTTCCGTCTTTGGATTTACTTGACCATTTGAGATTTAGGGAAGATTACCTAAGTTCCAACTAGGTCTTTTTAGGCGAGCCGTAGGTTGACAATAGGCGTGTAATTGATTGGGTAACTTGTTTTGTCACCTACAATTTGAATTAAATTCAAAAGCCTAAATCTGTAAAGACCAAACAAGTCCATTTGAATTGTGTTTGTAGTGCATGCTTGGTAGGCGTTCTCTTAGGAGACAACTTGTATTTGATCCTGAACCAGAAAGAATCCTAAGAAAAGACCTCCCAAGGGTAGAAATGGCCGGTCAAAGGAGCCTTAAGGAATATTTCATCCCAACCAACCAAGCTGGCCCAGCACTACGTAGACCTGGAGGGGATAATCCATATGAGATCAAAAGTAGTACCATATCCTTGCTACCCTCCTTTTATGGTACTACTAGGGAAGATCCTTACAGGCATATTGAGGAATTCACCGAGGTCTGTTCCACGGTGAAGCTGCAGGGCGTTACTGATGACGCTCAAATGCGGACCCTTTTTCCCTTCTCCCTAAAGGACAAAGCCAAGTATTGGTATCACACCCTTGATAATTTAAATACTTGGGATGCCCTGAAAAAGGAGTTTTTGAAGAAGTACTTCCCCATGAGCAAAACAAATCACTTTAGGAGGGAAATCATGAGTTTTGCTCAAAAGGATGGGGAAGCTTTCCATGATGCGTGGGAGCGCTTTAACGATTTGCTGAGACTTTGCCCACATCACCAGGTGCCTAAATGGCAACTGGTTGAAAGGTTCTACACCGGACTTAATGATTCGCATAGGCAAACTGTGGATGGTGCCTGTGCAGGAACCTTTCTATCTAAGACTGAGGATGAAGCTTGGAACTTATTTGATACTTTGAGTGAGAATTCTATTCACTTGAATTTTGCCTACATGGATAGAAAGCCCACTCTCATGCAAAGAAAGTTGGAGGCGAATGAAGCAAGGGACACCCAGAATTTAGCTTATCAAATTCAATTACTGAATCAAAACATGGAAAGGCTTATGTCGAACCCGAGTTCATTCACACCTAACACCTCCACATCCCAAGCTTCCGAATGTGTAATTTGTCAAGGCAATACACACGCCACTGTGGATTGCCACTTAGCCTCCCAATTCCCTGAGCTTGTACAAGCAGATTTGAATGCCGCTCAAGGGTTCCGTCCAAGACCTCGTAATGATCCTTTCTCCAACACTTATAATGAGGGATGGAGGAACCACCCAAACTTTTCATGGAGACAAGGAAATGTCTCAAATTCAGGGAATTACAAACCGCAATCCTTTCAAAACCATCAAATGAACCAACCTCAGACCTTTGCCCAACCTAAAACCTCTGAGATGGATGAATTGAAGGCGATATTGAAAACTATGCAAGAAAGTCAAAGTGCCATCATCCAATCTCATGACAAGGCTATACATGAGATGAAATCACAAATTGGACACCTTGTTGAGGCCGTTAGACAGAGGGAGACTGGGAAGTTTCCAAGTGCTGCTGAGGAAAATCCTAAAGGAAAAGGGATTGTCTTTAGGGAGCATGCTCAGGCGGTGACTATTCTGAGGAGTGGGAAAGAAATTTTCAAACCCGATGCTCCTATAGTCTCACCCCCTAAAAAAACATCCACCCCGACTTTCACCCCCACCGAAGAAGATTTGCCCAAATCTCCTCCGCTTGAAATCACCTCACCGGAAGAAGTTGCCCCCGTTCCACCCCTTACTCGACATGACAACCCTTCCACCCAGAGATCGAGAGTGCCATTTCCAGAGCGCTTATCCACCTCTGGGCAGACTTCTGCTGGCTCATCTGGAGCCAAAGATAAGACGGATGAGATTATGGAAACTTTCAAGCAAGTGCAGATTAACCTGCCTTTGCTTGAAGCTATCAGGCAGATTCCGTCTTATGCCCGCTTCTTAAAGGACTTGTGCACGAAAAAGCGGCAATCTAGAAAACAGGTCCAGTCTAAAGTTGTCCTGCCTGATTCTGTTAGCTCAATTGTTCAACATGGCACACCTCCGAAACTTAAGGACCCAGGGGCCCCATATATCTCTGTAGTTATTGGTGACTTACAAATTGATGAGGCTCTGCTTGATCTGGGTGCGGGGGTGAACATCCTTCCGAGCTATGTATATGAACAACTTGGGGGAGGCAATCTGAAGCCTAGCCCTGTAGTCCTTCAAGTTGCTGATCGATCACTTAAGACACCACGGGGAATTTTGGAAGATGTCCTCGTAAGAGTGGAGGATTTCTTTTTTCCCGTTGACTTCTTAGTTTTGGACACTGACCCTACCAACAAGCCAACCAAACCCTCCATCATTTTGGGCCGCCCCTTCCTTGCAACTTCCCATGCTTCAATTAATTGCAATACTGGGGCATTGAAAATGGGCTTTGGGAATAGGAAAATCCGGCTTAATGTGTTTGATGCTTACAAACAAGCTGGACTTGAGGATTGTTCTCAAGTTGAGGTGATAGATGACCTGATTGAAGAGGCAACTCCTGCAATGTTATGTGATGACCCCCTTCAGCATGTCATGCTAAATGAGCATTCCCATCTCTTGGAGGAATGTGAAGGGGATATACTAGAACTAGAGGAATTGCTAGGAGTTTCTGCTGAGTCTCTTCCCCCATCATTTCCGCCGAAGGCAGATTTGCTACCTGAGATGGGGACATCTATTATGAAACCCTCAACCATACAAGCCCCCAACCTTGAGTTGAAACCCCTCCCTGACACTCTCAAGTATGTTTTCCTAGGTGCCAATGATACGCTCCCAGTTATCATTTCGGCTGTGCTGTCTGAGGCACAGGAGGGAGCCTTGATTGAATGCCTGTCTAGGCATAAGGAAGCTATTGCTTGGAGCATTGCTGACATTAAGGGTATAGACTCTACACTCTGCATGCACCACATTTATACTGATGATTCCATCAAGCCTTTTAGGGACATGCAGAGACGTCTGAACCCTAATATGAGGGAGGTTGTAAAAAAGGAAATCCTGAAGTGGTTGGACGCTGGGATCATATATCCCATTGCTGATAGTAAATGGGTCAGTCCCATTCATGTGTGCCAAAGAAGGCAGGCTTTACTGTGGAACTCAACGACCAAGGTGAACAAGTTGTCACTAGACCCTCAACTGGATGGAGGGTCTGTATTGATTACCGCAAGCTGAACACCGCTACCCAGAAGGATCACTTTCCTTTGCCTTTTATTGATCAAATTCTCGAAAAATTGGCAGGGAATAAGTATTATTGCTTTCTCGATGGATATTCTGGGTACAATCAGGTGGCAGTCTTTCCTGATGACCAGGAAAAGACGACATTCACGAGTCCTTACGGTACTTTTGCATTCAGGCGTATGCCGTTTGGATTATGTAATGCCCCTGCAACTTTCCAGCGGTGTATGATGTCTATCTTTTCGGACATGATTGACGAGTGTGTCGAAGTATTTATGGATGACTTCTCTATTTATGGCTCGTCTTTTGACCAGTGTCTCATGCACCTGGAGAATGTGTTGAAACGATGTAGGGAGACTGGTTTAGTCCTCAGCTGGGAGAAAAGTCACTTCATGGTACAGAAAGGAATTGTACTTGGGCATGTTGTATCTGAGCAAGGTTTGGAAGTAGATAAAGCCAAGATTGATTCTATTTCCAAACTTCCATTGCCTACGAATGTCAAACAGATTAGATCCTTTCTGGGCCATGCTGGCTTTTACAGGCGCTTTATTAAAAATTTTAGTAAGATTTCTAGGCCACTTTGTGACTTATTGGCGAAGGAATCTTCCTTCAGTTTTGATTCAAAGTGTGCCGAGGCTTTTCAAACTCTAAAGGAGGCCTTGATCTCTGCGCCTGTTCTCCAAGCTCCTGATTGGGCACTCCCCTTTGAGCTTATGTGTGATGCTTCGGATTATGCAGTGGGAGCAGTCCTTGGACAAAGGGTTGAGGGAAGACCTCATGTGCTGCATTATGCAAGCAAGACTTTAACTGAACCTCAGCAAAACTACACCGTCACTGAAAAAGAATTACTTGCTGTAGTTTTTGCTCTAGAGAAGTTTAGGTCTTATTTACTTGG
This sequence comes from Thalassia testudinum, assembly GCA_037157565.1. Classification (NCBI taxonomy): domain Eukaryota; kingdom Viridiplantae; phylum Streptophyta; class Magnoliopsida; order Alismatales; family Hydrocharitaceae; genus Thalassia; species Thalassia testudinum. Next base: position 63,805,153 of record JAZHRO010000014.1, read on the forward strand.
GTCTAAGGTGGTTATTTTTACTGATCATGCAGCAGTGAAACATCTCATTGCTAAGAAAGATTCTAAGCCACGTCTAATTAGGTGGATCTTACTCCTTCAAGAATTTGACTTGGAAATACGTGAAAAGAAAGGAGTAGAAAATGTTGTGGCTGACCACCTGTCTCGTCTTCCTCTTAACGACTCTATTTCTGAAGACATTCGCGAGACATTCCCCGATGAAACTCTGATGGCGGTAACACCAACTTTACCTTGGTATGCAGACATTGTAAATTACTTGGTCACTGGACAAACTCCTGGCTCTTGGGATAAGCAGAAAAGAAAGAGATTCATTTCTCAAGCAAGATATTTTCATTGGGAAGAGCCAGAATTATTTAGAATTGGACAAGACCAAGTTTTGAGACGTTGTGTGCCTGAAGAGGAACAACAAAGTGTGCTGACATTTTGCCATGCACTTCATTGTGGAGGACACTTTGGTGCTAAGAAAACTGCTTTTAAGGTTCTCCAGTCTGGTTTTTGGTGGCCTTCCTTATTTAAGGATTCTCATAATTTTGTTAAGGCCTGTATTAGATGTCAACGGACTGGAACGATTGGGAAGAAGAATGAAATGCCTCAACATCATATTCAATCTGTTGAAATTTTTGATGTGTGGGGAATTGACTTTATGGGCCCCTTCCCGTCGTCCCATGGTTTTGAATATATCTTGGTGGCAGTTGATTATGTCTCTAAATGGATAGAGGCCATTCCGACGCGCACAAATGACCACTCTGTGGTTTTGAAATTTGTGAAGGCCAATATCATATCCCGTTTCGGCTGCCCCAAGACTATTATAAGTGATGGGGGACCTCATTTCCGAAACCACCACTTCAATCGGTTAATTAAGAGTTTGGGAGTGACTCACAAGGTTGCTACCCCTTACCACCCTCAGACAAGTGGTCAGGTTGAAGTATCAAATAGGGAGATAAAAAATATTTTGGAAAAGACCGTTAGACCTGATAGGAAAGATTGGTCCCAAAAGCTCGATGATGCTTTGTGGGCTTATCGAACGGCCTATAAGACCCCTTTGGGTACTTCTCCCTTTCGGATTGTGTATGGAAAAGCGTGCCATTTACCTGTTGAGTTGGAACATAAAGCACTTTGGGCTATTCGAAGTGTTAACATGGATTTAGAGAAGGCAGGTAAGGCACGATTTCTAGAATTAAGTGAGCTTGAGGAGCTGAGGAATGATGCTTATGACACCTCTCAAGCTTATAAAGAAAGAACTAAGGTCTTGCATGACAAGTTTATTCTTCGAAAGACCTTTGAACCCAACCAACAAGTCTGGCTTTTCAATTCCAGACTTAAGCTTTTTCCTGGGAAATTAAAATCTCGTTGGGATGGGCCTTACATAATCACCAAAGTATTCCCCCATGGAGCTGTGGAGATCAAAAATCCTTCCTCTTCAGCAACTCCCTTTATCGTCAACGGTCAACGGTTAAAACCGTACATAACTTTAGATGGCCATCTTGTTGACGAAGTCACTCTTGAGGAGCCTTAGCTCCTACCATTCTCCGCCTCAGGTAATATCTTCCTTTAGCTATTTTTGATTTTCAATGAGGACATTGTTTGAACCAGGCATGGGGGAGAGGACCTGAGGCATTTTGTTTATAGCATGCATTTATAAAAAAAAAAAAAAAAAAAAAAAAAAAAAAAAAAAAAAAAGAGGTTTTGAGCTTAACTGGCTAGATCTTGCCGTCTTAAGCAAATCAGAACTCTAGGGTAGACTAAGTTAATTCTAGGGTCAAACTTTAGAAGCTAAATTAGCTACTAGCTTTAGACCTTTAGGGTCCTTTGTGGACTTAAAAACTTAAGTAGGAGTTAAGTTGCGGACCATTCTTCAAGAGGTTGAGGAAGGGAAGCTAGGGTTTGAGTTAAAAGGTGGGGTAGTACCTGGAGTCTTATTCTACCTTTTGGTTTACAGGTCCTTGTAACCCAAGCATCCAAATTGTTCACACTTGGTCTGGTAATTAACTTAATTTCTGAAAAGAGATTTGGTTCTCTTAGTTTTGACTTAAGAAAGGCTTGAAAACATATTTTGATTGGAAGAGTTCCCGCCGCAGGAGAGGTCGAGTATATACTCACCTTGAGGATGCGATGGTAACATATTACCTCCTCGGCGCTTGTCTCTTAGGATATCCATCCTACTGGGGGCATGTAAGCGCATTGCGCGGTTCAGGTACCATGGGCGGCCCTATCTCGAAGTGCCGATTGCCATAGGCCTGAATTCGCTTAAGAAATCCATGGGCGATACTATCTCGAAGTGTCGATTGCCAGGAGTTCTTGGGGTCGTTATGGGCGGTGCTATCTCGAAGCATCGAAAGCCAGGCACCCTTCGAGGTATGGTAATGGGGACAATGAATCCGACACAGGCTGTGTTGATAGCTGATCTGAGGTTAGACTTAGAAGAATCAAAAAAAAAAAAAAAAAAAAAAAAAAAAATTCCTTTAACTCAAATAACTCGTACCAATGCACAAGCACAGATGCTTTAATCTCAAGGATCAATAAACTTTAGGGTAGAGTCAGAAATCAGGGAAACTTGTGCTGGCAACTCGTCTTTAGCCGACCTAGTCTGTAACTTAGCAACTACTTAGGAACCTTGGGTTTAGAACCTGAACTTAATATGCTTCTGAAGGAAGACTAAGTGAGTTGACTAGTCTACTTAGAGTGCTAGGTTTCGCTTAATTTTGCTAGGGACTAGCAAAAACTAGGCATGGGGGTATTTGATTAGCCCATAGTTGTGGGTTATTTAAGTACTTAAGTGCCTACACATTAGGTTAATTCTAACATTTATTTAGTATAAATTAGGATGTAAATAGATTAATTCATAGTTTTAATCTAATTACATAATCCATACATTGCATTCATATCTTAAGTGCATTTAGAATTAGCTTAGAATAGCATTCATCTAATTAGATAACCAATTAGGTATATTGTTTTTATTAACATAGAAGTTGAGGGTCTATACATAAATAACCCTAATATTTTAATAATATTTGCTTTATTCGTCTTCTTTCAGAACGGCTGGCTGCCGCTCCAACGCCCGGCTGCTGCAGTGATGAAGCCATTCAAGGGGGAGCGGATGTGGTGGATCTGGTCGGCGGCTGATTTCAAAATTGTTCAAGACACTATAAAAGGAGCACGGAAGCTGCCGGCTGCAGCAGGCCTCCGCCACCGACCCACCACTGTGCAGAGAGATCCTCTCTCTTCCACTCCACACTGCCGGCCTCTACCGTGGCGGCGAGTCTCCACCACCGTGGGCGTGTGGTGTGACAGGCCACACCGCCATCCGGAGCTCGCCCGCATTACCGTGAGCACCTTAGCGTGCAACTCCCTCGCCGTCGTCGCCGACCACCGTCACCAACCTACTGATCAGCCACCCTCTCAGTAACTTAAGACGTCTGGGAAATTTCCCAGACGTCTGAAGTTACCCGCTCACTTCACCGCACACGCCTGAAGTCGCCTGCAGACCCCTTCCCGCACCTGCAGAACCTTCAGCGCACCCACGTCCGTCAACCTTCAGCTCAAACACGCACAACCGCCTGCAGTCCACGCCGTTCACCACTGTGTCTGCAGAACCGCCAGCAACCGACCTCTGCGCCCTCCACCGCTCACCGGCTGCTGACCTGCGCACGCCTGCAGATCAGCCCGCGCTCTCCTCCAACACCTGCAGACCAGCCTGCAGCATCCTCCAACAGCCGCCTGCAGCTTCCACCGCGCAAGCGCCCCCTCTGCAGCTTCCACCGCGCAAGCGCCCCCTCTGCAGCTTCCACCGCACATGCCAGCGCCCGCCTGCAGACGCCCGCCTGCAGACCACCGCGCGCCAGCGCCCTCCGCAGACCTTCCGCGCGCCCACGCACAGCCACCTGCAGAACCGCCAGCAACCGACCTCTGCAGCTACCACCGCAGCCACGCCTCCGCGCGCCAGCGCCCGCCTGCAGACCACCGCAGCCACGCCTCCGCGCGCCAGCGCCTTCCGCAGACCCTCCGCGCGCCCACGCACAACCGCCTGCAGCACCTCCGCCGGAGCTCGTCCGGCCACCTCCGGCCGCCGCGCGACTCGTCGTCACCACCGATTCGAAGCCCTTGATCCAAGGGACCTCCGCCGAGCTTCCCGCGCCCAGCCATCGGCTCCTCGTCGCGCAAGACAACGGGGAAAAATTCCCCTGTTTTGCTACAGTAAAGCATTGATTAAAATTTACATTTTCTGCCATTGCCAGATTTTATTCATATTCTATTCAGTCTGCATTGCGGAAAATATCCTGTAGTTTATCATAATTGCCATTTCAGCATTATTTCTTGCTTAAACCTTAATCTAAAGGCAATCTTGGCTTGGTTCTTGTCCAAATTGACTCCGAACAAACATTTTTAAGTGGCGCAAATTTTAATACGTTATTGCCTCCCTGTGGAAACGACCCGCTCCTCTGCGAGTGGTTATTTCTTATTAAAAATTGATTAGTCGATTTTTCCACCACATTAAACTACAAACGACTTAAAAGCGAAAGATCGACTCGATCACAATCTTTAGAAGTTCAGCCAATACCTTGCATTGAGAGATTGGAGCCCCTAATTGAAATGATTGATGATTTGAATAAGTCTTTGTTGGATTTGCTCCAGGATGTTAAGGATAAGAACCCGGGTGAGTTTTTACTTGGGAAATTAGCGAAATCGAGGATGAGATTCGTGGTTGCTTTGATTCAATCTTGGGATGATTCCCAGGATGAACCCTCTTCAGGAAAGCCAATGACAGAACCCGCTCAGGCACTTGTTGGGGGGACACGTGTTATGAAGCTGACCAGATTGAATTAAAGCAACCAATTAAGGATGATCTGATTTCTTCACCTGAGATCCCCAAGCCAGGTTACGAGGAAACGTATATCTCCTTGGAACAGAAAGTGACAAATGATTTTGGGACATACATTAATATGGATCCTGATTTCTTTGATGGTGAAGATTCAAGTTGCGAAGTCTCACGCGAGTTTTCTGAACACGATTTCTGTGAGACGATTGGGCCTAAGGAATCTAATAGATCATTTGATAGCCCAATAACTGAGGAAACTGATCTTATTAGGGCACATATTACGGATCCAGAATTGCATTTTCTGGAGGAATCAATTCAATGCCCTGATTATCAGTTACACCCCGTTGAGCTTATCGGTAATTCTATTTCTGAGATAATTAGACCCAAGTCAATTCTGATTCTGCCACATCAATTAGACTTGGAGATTTCAGACGGGGTGATTAATATACAAGAGGTCCTGGAATTTGATATGCTGAATGAGGAGGACAGAAGTTGGGAAGTTCTGATTTGGGAAGTTAATTTTGGAGGAAATGGAAGATTGAGTCGAAGGGTTCCTTTTAACTTGAAACCATCAAATTAGAACCCTTATGACATTTGTTTCGAGGATGTCAAACTCAAGCACACATTCAACGATTATCCTTTTGAGCTTCAATTCTCTGTAACCCAACTTTTTGGTCTTGGGTTGCATCCTCATAAATCGCAAGCCCGACCTTGCTTGCATTTTGATTTTAGGTTTTAGGTAATTTTTATCCAGAACCTAAGATATTCTTGATTATGGGGTGTGGGTCTGCACCGCAATTTGGTCCACATCTGTGGACCTCTGATGACAGGTCCAGGTGAAAGGATTCTTCTGTTCATTCTGATTCTGACCTGCACTTGTGAATTCTTCATTTCTTTTCTTTGTATAGTGTGCCTAGCTGAAGGCACTAAACTCAGCACATATACAGTTCTTTTTGGTTTTCATCTCGGAGCGGACCTAACATTCACGCAATTCAGGTGCTTTCTATGTTTTTCCACTCTGTTTTATGTCTTTTTAATACAATGAGGACATTGCATTAGATAGGCATGGGGGGGTGGATATTCATCTCTGAATTCATTCGTCAGCTCCGTAGATTTGTTTTATTTTCTTTTATTAAAAAAAAATTTGAATTAGAAAAGAGAACATGGGTTTAAGAAAATTTTCAATCTTAGGAAATACTACATTATGGTTTGAACACAAAGACCCTTCAGGTCTTTGGACTTAATCAACCCATGTATCCACTAAAATGTGTATTTATTTTTTGAGTTCTCACCAACCTGAATTTTATTTTAATTGGAGTAAATAAGTTTGGGTGATAAGTACATGACTTATCAACCTGCCCTTTGATTTGAGGGAATTTCTGAGTTTTAAGCATCTACACACTTTCTTTGCACTGACTCGTTCAACGATTCTAACGGAAATTAGGTAGCTAATGAACCTTCTAGGGTGATATGGCTAGCAATTTATTGTGGGTAACAGCCCATAGGTAGGTTGTCCAGAGCCCAGTCACTGGACCTTTCTCTTTTTCCTGCCCTTAGGTAAATCTTAGACCAGGAAAGCCACCTACTTAAAAAAAAAAAAAATCAAAAAGAAAAGGAGAAAAGAAAAAAAGAAATAAGCCACACTTCACTGCACCAGTATGGCTGGCAAGTTGTCAGTGGTAACAGCTCATCAATCGGTTGTCCAGAACCCAGCTCAATAAATGCACTAAAAATTTCCAAAACACTTAGGAAGAAGCGGAGAAGTAGAATAACTAGGGAGATATAGACTGTATTCACCCTTGTGTTGACCCTGTTAAAAAATAAAAGTAGGGAGAAAGCTACCGATTGTAAAGATACACCTTTAGGCATAATTCTTTTTGAGGTCACCTAGAGGCGTAGAAACCCGAAGTCCGTTTTAACTGCCGGTCAACGAGTCTATCACAATCACAATAAGATGCTTAAAACTTAGGATTCTCATCAAATCTTTGGTGAGTTGAATGGCCGTAGAATGCCACTCTTAAACCCTAAAATTTGAAAATCCAAAAAAATTAGAAAAGAAAAAGAGAAAAAGAAATTTTTCTTTGAATAAGGCGAGAGCTTGAGGCGGTTTGCATTTTGGCTGATACTCGGGCGCTGTTGTGTCTTTAAAAGTTCAGATCCTAAGTAGACAATTTCTTAATGATTGAAAATAACTCATGCCCAAATAAACCAACCTAATTCTTTTATAAATAGCATATAGTTTTTGCTAGGGACTAGCAAAAGATAGGCATGGGTGTATGATGTAAACACATTTGCACTACTTAAGATGTATATTTATGCATGTTCTTAAGCATAGGATTGCATTTCATGATATAAATATTGCATAACATGCATCATCTTGCATTTAGAGTAGTTTGAATAAAATGGAGGTTAATTATCTCCTTTTATGTGCTTGGATAGGGAAAACATTTTATCGGGGCCTCGGATCAAAGATCCAACCGTATGGATGTAATCAGGGCGACGATTGGAGTTCAACGGCTCCAAGATCACCCTAATCAGGCATCCATAGCATCAGATAGTGACTGGGGAACCCTAGAAGATCAAGGGCTAGGATGGTGTAAATCCGCACTTTAAATGACAAATTCGGCCCACGGATGAATTCGAATCGACGATCGCAGCCCAACGATGCAAAAATCGAGTCAATCCGACATCCGTGGCACCATCTACAACATCTAGAAGATGGACGGCCAAGATGGCACCACGTGGTGCCATCTCGGCCGCCCAAACGGCCGCATACATTCTCTGAAGTCCCCACACCCGCTCCCTCTCCGCCGTTCGATCTCGATCCAACAGCTGTGGACAATAGCGCCTAAAAGCGCCTGCTCGACCATCCGCGCCTCGTAGCGTAGCGATCGAGAGCGCTTGCGTGAGCTGCAGCCGCGGGTTCGAGGCGCAGCGAAGGGGAGAAAGGTGCAGGCGAGCAAGTGATGGTGGCCGTTGGATCGTCATCGGGTGGCTCAGATCCACCGATAGTGTTCACATGCTATTGCACACGCGGCAAGGACGGGCGATTGTACGCGCTGGGCGAGCGCGTAGCAGTGGGCGAAGATCTAATGAACGTGGGCGGATGCATTGAGTGCGGGCAGCTGAGGAGGCGTGCATGGGCGACAGGTGCTACGCCCACATTGGGGCTTTAGTGACGGTTTTATCCGTCACTAAAGACCCCTCATTTATTATTTTAAAGATGTAATGACCATTTTGCCCCCACTCCTTGCAACTATAAAAGGAGACCCCCTCCATAAGAAATTCTCATCCCTTCCTTCTCTTCTCTACCTCTCCAAAGCTCAAGAGAAGCTTGTCCCACACCCGTGATGCTTCTCGCGAGATAAAGTCCAAATTTGCATCCCCCTTCGGAAGTGGATCCCGCGACGATGATGGCATGCTGCTCCGTTCCCATTCTTCTTCTTCATCCTCCTTCGTCTTGCTTCATCCTGCTTCATCCAGGCGTTATCCCGTCTAGCTCATCCTCCAAGCAACTATCGAGGAGGATTTCTCTCTCCCTATTCTTTTTACTGCTTTGTAGTATAGATTTACTGCTTTATAGAGTAGTTCTGCTCGTCCTCCAAGCGATCGTCGAGGAGGACATTTCTCCCTCCATTCTTTTAATGCTTTCTAGAGTAAACTTATCACTTTCTAGTGCAATTGTGTTATGCTTTCTAGTTGTAATGAATAATCTCCTTAATGATAAATTCTCTGTTTATTCTACATCTCATTTTGATTTCTGTGTGTAATACTCTCTCTCTCTTACTCTCTCTCTCTCTTCTATTTATTGTAAATAATTAGATAGTTTTAAATTGAATTACTTCGTGACAAATAAAAAGAAACACGTAGTTTTTAAATGAAACATCTGCCTCCTTGTGTTTGACCTGGAATTTCAATTTCAGTATAAATTTTATTTGTTGAACACGAATTCTTCGCTTTCAAGCTACAATGATAGGTTTCCCAAAACCGAACACATTAGCGTAGCAATTCGATATGTTCAATAGTGATCTAAAGAGAAGACATGAGGGATTGGAGATGTTTCTGACCCAATCAGGGCACCCAAAGATGTTTGGATGATAATGGAGCTTCAGGGCGGATGATACCCCTTGATCAGAAGGTCGTCCACCTGAGAATTACCTGGGCAGCCAGAGAGGGAGATTCTCGCAAAGACCCCTACACAGTAGAGCATCCCCACAGGTTATAGGGTTTCCCCCACCCGACCTCTCTTGTCACTGAGATTCCAGGTAGAGCAGAATGGGGACCTTGACCTCCTAAGTCTACCACTTTTATGATCAAAGGTGCTTTAGGTTTTTCACTTGAACTTTAGATGTTTTGTTTTTGTGACCTAATTTCAAGGTTGGTTGACCTAAATGGTCAACTTCACCTGACCTGCCCTAAAGATGGCAGAATGATTATAGGTGAAGACCTAGAAATCGCCCTGATTTGACTCCCAGTTTATTAGGTCCAAGATTTTAAGATTCAAGTGATTTTAGCGCTCAATTTTTAGGGTTTATCTTGCTTAGATCTCTTCAATCAAGGGCTTGGGTAGCACACTGATGTGGGAGGGTTTATTTCCTTGTAAACAGGCATGTATGACTAGCACTCCAAAAACTCTATTGTAGAAACCCTAATTTGGTTCTATTTCCAATCCTTTTTTCTTTTCACAAAAGTTCTCTTTGGACTTCAAAACAACAAATGTGTTGTCTGCGGAGGTTAAGCGTGATTTCTATTAGGTACAGGAATTTGCGGGGTTGGCTTCTAAAAATCGCCTCAACTTCAATAGGCTTTTAAGAAAATTTCACAAAATCGGGAAACCTTGGCCTTAAAAGATGGTAATTACTATAAAAGATGGTAGTTGGTTCCTAATTTGGTTTCTCTCTTTTGTCTTCTTAGAATTAGAAGATGGATTTAGGGATGAAGAGGGATTACCTGCCTTAGAGAGGTTGACTTGCACGAGAGATTTCTTCTCTTGAGACACCTTGCAACATCACAACAAAAAAAATAGGGCAAGTTAGTGTTCAATATAGTCAAAAAGAATGTAGCGACTAGTGATAAATTTCATGTTGCTCCTCGGCAATGGCGCCAAAATGTTACAACGCTTTATTGGGTTTTTAAGTAAGTCTCGTTGCAGTATAGTCGAAAAAGCATTGAAAACAAATAAGAATTTATTACTCGAAAACCTAAGTATCTGAGGTCGAACATAGGGAACAAATGGAATTTATTCACTAATCTCAATAATGTAATTGAACACTTAGAGTTACTCAAAACCTAATGCAGAAGATAATGTATGAGTTTATGAATTGAAATCTAGTAAAATAGATGAATTAGCCATCTGATTCTATAATCAGAAGCCTTAAAAAGATATCTCCCTTTTAGATCTTATTTCCTTTCTTCTTCAGCCTTCTCTTTTCTGCTTTCTTGCTTCCTTTCTTCTTCTCTTTGCCTTCTGCCTTTGGTCGTCTGCCTCTCTTCTTCCTTTTCCTTCCTTGGCTTCTACCTTGATTTCCTTCTTCAGCCTTTTCCTTAGCTCTCCTCTAACTTTCTCTTGTTTGCCTTGCTTCTACTCCCTTGATTTCTCTTGCCTTCTTCTCTGCCTTGTGCTTTCTGCCCTTGCCTTCAGCCGCTACAGTGGTTCGCCTTCCCTAAGCTTCTACCTTCAGCCGCACCTTCTCCTTCCTTCTTCTTTCTTCAATCTCTGCCTCTACGGCTACAATGCCTTCTTAAGCTTTGGCCTCTGCCTTTGCCTTCTTCTTCTACTTGGCCGCAAGTCCTTAGCCTCTTGCCTTTGGCTTCCTTCCCTTTCCTTTCTTACTTGCAGTAGCACCTTCCTATTCCTTCCTTCTTTCCTTGCACAGCACAATGGAGCAAAACCTACCCCTACCCCTCCCCACGTCTCTCTCTATTTCACCCTTAGGTACACTCTCCTAGAGCCGGGTAATCGGGTCGGGTTTCGCATGCCCAAGTCCAGGCACACCGACGTGGGTGTGGTGCGTGAGGAGTGTGAGGGATAATCAGGTCGGTCATGCCAGGACCTCGTGGGTGTGTGTCGCGGACGAGTCGGGGGTGCACGTGGGCGAGGGACCTCACCCCGTGTACTAGAGGCAAATAGCTTAAAACACAAATTCAACTTATACTACACACCTGCGCTAAAGATTTTTGAGGTGGGAATAAAGTGTCCCACACACTTCCCTCATGCGCCCGTAGGCTGTTGCCTTCAATTGCCACAACTGCAGTTGCTCTCCAGCCAATTGCCTAGCTACGTGGATGTGCAAGACCAATCCGCACTTCCTAGAGTGCAACACCTTGGTGGATGCAACCTGGAGAGACCATGCAACCTTCTTGCTTCAGCGTCAATGGCGAAAGGGAGGTCAACCTACATTTCACTCAATATGGCCTGTCGGCCCCATTAAAACACCTGAGGAGCTTCGCTGTGTCAAGGCGAAGGTGAGGCAGTGGGTGGCAGGCTGTGGGGTGGTCTAGGCGTGCATGCCTAGGTCACTCTGTGGCTGTGCTTATGGGTTAGTTCGGTGGACGTTTAGGGAGGTGATGGTGGTTAGTGGATGGGCAGAAGGTGATCAGTGGGTGATGGTGAGGTGATGAGGTGTCTGGCGAGGCGTGTGGAGGTGCGGAGTAGTGCATGCGCCTCGCCAGTGGTCGGCTGGAGATGGAGAAGATGGAGGTGGTCTGTGGCTGCGAGGGGTCGAAAGTGGAAATAGAAAGAGGGGAAATGAAGAGGGGAGAGAGAGGAGTAATTCTAACCTAGCTAAGTGGACGAAGGGGGAGAGGAGACGGTTGGCCGTACCTTCCACCGCCGGAGAAGAGGATGTCCAGTGGAGGGAGAGCGGCAATGACAAAGGGGCTGGTGACGTGCGTGCAGGTGTTGCACGATGCAGAGGAAGGTGGTGAAGGAAACTCTACCACTGGTATTGTGGCAAAGAGACGAGAAAGACGAGGGCTCGTCGGAGCTCACTGGACCCTTGGCCGGAGGAGAAGGGACGAAAGTTGGGTGAATCTCCAGCCAAGTCGAGCTGAAGAGATGCGGTCGGAGGTGGTGGTGCTTTTATAGTCGTTGGAGGGGACTCTTATGCTTGGAAGACAAGCTTCCAAGCATAAGAGACCTCACCAGAGATGGAAACCATTGGAGACCCAAATCTCTCGTGCATTCGCACGAGAGATTGGGTGCGAATCAAAGATTGGGACCACGCTCAGATGGAAGGGAATTCCTCAGAGAGTCTCCCTTCCAAATTAATGGGGAGATCTCTAAGGAATCAGGGAGTACTCCCCCTCCATTCCTCACTAGAGTGGGATTCCTCTGCTTTAATGGTGGAGGGACCTAATTGTAAGAGTGGTGAGGAAGTTAGGATGGTCTATGCAATGGTTTTCAAAAGATAGGGGCCAAAATGTAATTAGGTGTACTATTTTGCAAACTAGGTCAAGATGACCTTCCATTAGGCCCAAATTTTTGTACAACCCTAATTTATACCTAAGGAATCCAATGGTGAACTTGGATTTTACGTTTGAGCACGTTTGAATGGATATTTTGCACAAAAACCTAAATTAGGTCAATTAGTGAGATAGGACCCCAATCTAGGTTAAAACAAGATCCAAATGCCAATTTGAAGCCTCTAAACCCTTGGGGATATTTTTCCTTGAATTTTAGAGGGTTTATTTGATTTTTATCTTGACAAGAACCTTGTTGAAATGAGCGGGTCTGTTTTAGGGTCACAAGATGTCATTTAATTCTCAGATCTCACAATAACCTATTTCTGACTGAACCAACCCACTTTTTATTTTATTCAGACCATTTGACCTATGTTTTGCCTCTGAGAAATCCTATTTATGTATTGCAATGGTAAAATTGCAGTTTTACCCTTTATTTCATGTTTTCTTCTCAGAATATTAATTCCTTTAATTAGGTCCTTCTCCAGGTTATGTAGGAGCTCTTATTCTCTTTCTTAGGTCAAAATGAGCTCGTTAGGGCTCATGATGAGGCTCTCATCAGTATCCCATGACATGAGAGCACCCACACAAACAACATATGAAAAGCATAGTTAAACTTAACCGAATAAGATCAAGATACAACAGATATCTAATGGTATGGCAAAAAAAGACAAAAGAAGAAGCACTCTATATGGAATAATCGACAATTGCCTAGAGGGAAATACCTTCTTTGGCTTCTGAAATTGTACCATACTCTACTTCAAGTTATTAAGTGGTCCTTCAACTAAACACTCATGCTCCTAAAAATATTAAACATTGTTAAATACTTGACCTTATACTGCAAAAGTTGGAAGACACACAAATATGTGAGGCTCAAAAATTAAATCTCGACATCACAAAGGTAGAAAAAAAGGAAACAACCTTGTCCAAAAAAAAAAAGGTGACTAAGGTGCTTGTACAATGAATGCTTTCATTTAATTTCGAAGAATACACTAAAAACTTTAGTTTTCTGGATCGAGACTTCTCTCTGGTAGCACCCAACCAAACAATTCTATGTACATATAGTCAAGTAGTTAGTAACCTAACAAGTGGCAAACGTAACTATTGTACAAGAAACACACCCCACAAGATATACATAATAGTTGATGTAAATTGAAAAGTATTATATATTGTATGCTATATGGATGGTCATAATGGATGGTCATGTTCGATGCCATTGTTGTTGCATCCCGCTTATGCAAGTCTTCCTCTCTCAATTGCCCCTTCTCTGGACATCGGACCATTCTCTTGTTGGCCCCAGACTTAATTTGGTTTTGTAAGAGATATCTTTTTTAGCATCTATAGTGAACTCATACCTTTGTAATAACCACAAGGGTCTATGAATTCCATATCTATAGCTTAAGTCTTGTACTTACCTAGGAGTAGGAGATCCTCGGTTGTCAAACATTACATCAACCTATTAGCCCATGCATTGGTGGCACCATGGACATGGTGCCTTTAAAGGAAGAACAAGATCCACTTTCTTTCACTGCTTCCAGCCAATCCCAGGGCCAGCAGCAATTTCAGTATCCCTCGAGAAACCCAGTTGGGATCTAGGCATCCTCAAGCTCAACAGGTTGATACCACTGCATGGCACTTCTAACAACAGTTCTCTGTCCCCCATAGTTAGCAGTAGCAGAATCTTCGGTGTGCACTAGGCAATGTGGGTTCTATTAAACTGGAGCAGTAGATGGTTGGGCCCGATCAGAATGGGCTATCATAGCAGCGGCAGTCCTTGTGCAATCTTGGGTTGGTGAAAGTGGAGCCTCAGCGGCTTCAATCTAGGAGGAACTTGGGTCCTATCAAGTTAGAGTCTCAGCATTCTGATATGTTGATGTGTTTACAACAGCAGCAGCAACTCCTACAGCTATCTCGACAAACATCATAGCCTACAGTGCAGATGAATCTTCTGCAGTAGCAATGACTCTTACACATGTAGCAGCAACAACTTCTAAAGGCATTGCCCCAACAAAGGCCTCAGTTGCCACAACGCCAGCAGCAATAGCAATAGCAACAATAGCAACAACTGCAGCTACAAACAATCTCCTTAAGGTCATTCGCAAAGCCTTCTGTTTATGAGCCAGGAATGGGCGGCCGACATTTGACTTAGTATATATATCACTAGTAGCATATACCTTTGGAGGAAATTTTTAAATGAGTACTTCTCACCCTATGCCAAGAAAAGATGGTGTGTTTCTCTTTATAGGAGTGGCAGACAAACTACTAGTGTTTTGCAACAAGATGATTGGCACTGTGAAATATGCAACCGGATGCTTGGAAGGGGTTTTGAAACAACTATGTTGAAGTCTTACCAAGGCTGATGAAAATCAAATATGATAGCGGTACCTTAGAGGAAGTTCTTTATGTTGACATGCCTCATGAATAATAGAATGTTTTAGGTCAGATTATTCTTGATTATGCAAAAGCAATCCAAGAAAGTGTTTTTGAACAATTATGTGTTGTATGGGATGGCTAGCTTTGTTCGACCTAGATCTTACATTTTCAAATATAAAATCATCGTTATGTCGTACTATAGTGCAAAATCTGATCAAAATAAAATATTTCTAAAATAACGAGACTTGGAGTCTCGGTCATTCGTATCTGGGAGGTGTTTAGAAGATGAAAAATAATTTTGATCATGCTCACTCTACTTGCTTAAAGACTCATGCCATTTCATGATTATGTACATATTCAGGCACGACATGTTGTTGCAGTAGAAATATAAAATGAGCGCAGGAAACTGGTTATCACGAGAATGATATTACAATCAAGCACATGGTGATTTTCACACATAGATATATAGATTTATAAAAAGATGATTTCATTGATTGCATCAGGGTTACGGAGTAGAACTAGTGGAAGTCTTGTAGAGGAATGCTTGAAAACATAAAACTAGCTAGCAGAAAATGACTGCATATATGAATCTATGGGGGGATTATGCATGCATCATTGGGGGAGAAATATGGAGCTACACTACTAAGCAGTAATAAAGTAGTAAATCTATAAAGAACTATCTACTTAGCTAATAGAAATAAGGGCATTCGGAGGTAGGCTCCAATGGGGTTTGACTTGGTTGAGAGGAGAAGGAGGGGTGGCCAATGGGGGTTATGTTAGTCGCTTGAAATCGGGTTTTAAATTGTTACTTTGCAGTATAGTTGAAATCTCCCAAAAAATAGATAAAATTTATACTTAAAAAGTCCGAGGTCGTTCAGTGGGAGTAAGTAGGAATTCGATTCTCAAGATTGCAATTTTAAATAATAAAGATAAGAAATTATAATCAAGTATTTACTCAGAATAATGTAGCAATAATATCAAGTGTCAAACTGCAAAAACAATGGAGTAAAATGGTGATTTGAATCACCAATTATTCCCTACAATAATAGCAAGTGGAAATCCATAATTATGCAGAAATAAACTCAAACGTCTGATGAACAGTGATCCATGGACGTTTCTTCTTCTCTTGTCAGCTTCTTTTCTATGCCGACTCTTCCTTCTTTCTCTACTCTTCGCCAACTGCTTCTTCTTCTTCTTCTTCTTCTTCTTCTTAGACTCTTCCTCTTCTCTTCTTTCTTTGCACTTTTCCTTCTCTTCCTTCTCTGCTTCTTTTCTTCACGTAGAGGAGGAAAGGGTCTTAAATTTGGCTAAGTGTTTAGCCAACTTCTCTAGAGAGTAGAAAGCCCCCTAACCATTGCACGCTCTCCTCTCTTTCTCTCCTTGGGTCATGCTCTCCCAGAGCTTTCAACAGTACCGAGTATATGGGCAATCGAACCTAGAGCACACCCGAGTATAGGCTCATCGGCAGTGGGTGGTGAGGGAGAAGTGGATAGCATAGGCAGGTAATCAGGTTTGCGTCAAGTCCACGGGGGAAGTATCGCGGACGAGGTATGTGAGGGGTGTGAGTGAT
Source organism: Thalassia testudinum (assembly GCA_037157565.1). Lineage (NCBI taxonomy): Eukaryota > Viridiplantae > Streptophyta > Magnoliopsida > Alismatales > Hydrocharitaceae > Thalassia > Thalassia testudinum. The sequence continues at coordinate 63,821,391 of JAZHRO010000014.1, forward strand.
CGCACCCCTTGTGTCTGAGTTGATAAGCCCTAGGCACAAATTCAATTTATGCAGCCTCTCCTGCTCCAAAACCCATGATGTGGGACTATCTGTCCCCCTTTTTCTTCGCGCAGCACATGCAGCAACAGGTGGAGATGTCATCGCAAATTGACGTTGCAGCTATGCCTCACTCTCACAATTACGGACCTAGGAGTTCGTAGAACCTGGGGCCACTTCGATTAGGCATTGTAGGAGGTCGCTACGAAGCTTGGAGGTGAAGAACGCACCGGAGAAGACAGTGGCCGTGGCGGTTGTCCGGTGGAGAACCTGAAAAGAAAAATACGACCTAATTGCCTAGTCAGAATAGCTCAGAGGCTTTGCCAGACTACGACGAACTTGATGGGGAGGTCAGCGTGGTACGAGCGTGGTCTATGGATGCTGGTAGAGGTGGAGTGTGTGTGTGAAGGTGGTGGTGTTCAAGGGAGTGTGGGAATGATCAATAGCCCTAACTAAGTTAGGGCTTTTGATCTACAGTGAACAGCGAAGGTGTGGAGTGCGGGAGTGGCTAGTTTGGCAGTGTGTGGAAGCTGCTAGGGCTCGCCGGAGATCATGCCGGTGAGTTGAAAGGAGTCGTGGAGGGCGTTGGCAGGGTCAAATCGGAGTGTTGATGGTACTGTCGTGATGAGGGGAAGCTGAGGAGTTGTTTGACAGAGGTAGCGGATGATGGGGAGCGGAGATGGCACTGGTTGCGGTATGGCCGGCACCGGAGAAGGAAGGAGCTTCGGTAGGTAGGAAACAGTGATGAGGATGGGGGAGAGGCTCTTGCTAGTACAGCTAGGAGTGGAGGAATGAGAGGAATGAGGCTCCATCATCAGTATTGTGAATGGAGGAAGAGAGGAGGCAAGGAGAGTCGCCAAACATCGAGGAGCACTTCTGTTGAGAAAGAGGAGAGGACTTGGAGGTGTTCCAGGACGAATTCGAGCATGGGAAGTTCGGCCTGATCTGGAGGTCTTTTTAGAGGCCTTTAGAGGGAGTTTTGAGCTTGGGAAGCAAGCTTCCTAAGCTTGGAAAGCTTCACCGGAGATAGGATTTCTAGGATACCCTAATCTCTCTTGCATTCGCATGAGAGATTGCGAAGATTTTAGGCCATGGGAATTGGCTCAAAAGGAAGGAAATTTCTTGATGAACTTCCCTTTAAAATTTTAGAGGGATTGTCAAGGGATCAAGGAGAACTTGCCAATTCTAGGTCGTTGGAGTTTGTAGGAATAGGATTAATGGTGGTAGGAACATATTTGTGAAAATGATGACAAAGTTAGGGGCCTTTTTGTAATGATTTTGAAAGTTAAGGGCATATGTGTGATAGAAATGAATCAGATAGAACCAAATTGCAAACTAGGTCAAGATAATCTCAAACTAGGCCCAAAATTTGGTATAAGCCTAATTTGGTCATAAGGAATCAAATGGTGGAGTTCGAGTTTGGTTTTGACCAATTTTGACTGGGTAATTTATGCAAAAACCCAAATTAGGGCAAATGTCAGTCTGAGACTTTGTTTTGGGTCAAGATGGGTTCTAATGGTCAAATTGAAGATACCAAACCGTAGAGAATATTTTTATATGAATTTTAGAGGGTTTAGGTGAATTTTATCCTGACCAAAACCTCAGTTAATTAAGCGGGTTAGTTTTTAGTGTTTTAGAAGTCATTTAATTCTCAAAACACGTGAAAACCCTTTTCTGTCTGTTCTAACTGACTTGTTAGCCTTTTAGGACCATTTGACCCGTAATTACTCTGTGGGAAAACTCATGGTTGCATTGAATTTATGATATGATGGTAAAATTACAGTTTTAACCCTGGTTTCTTGTCTTTTACTTAGAATGATTATGTAGTAACTTAGGGTTCTCTAGCGGTTATGTAGGAGCATTTAATGACTTAATCAGATCAAATTGAGCTAGTTATGGCCCATGATGGTGTTCCCATCATACCCCCATGCTTAGCTTTTGCTAGTCCCTTAGCAAAATCTCAAGGAATTTAACTCAAATTATAGACCACATGCCCTTGTTTTTTTGAAACAGAAAGGAAAGCTATCATCTTACGATAGTAATCTGGAGCGGTACATTATATAAACAAGTAAGAGGAATTACAAAAGAGATCCCCACGTATGTATGAGGGACCAGCACTCTCTTACAATTCTTTCACAGCACATCGGTCTCTCCTGAAAAAGTCTCTCATTTCTCGCCTTCCACACACACCAGAGAGTGACAGCCATGCGTACATGTGGCTTCTCTCTCATACCAAACCCATGCAAGATGGAATCCCAATCTGGTAGCAGCTCCTGACATGTCCTCCTCCAAATAGCAATAGTGATTAGGTAAGAAGAGAAGATATGATTTGCATTGTCAGTATGCATCCCACATAAGTAACAAACATGATGATCAGTTCCCAACCTTCTATGTCACAGATCACCTGTGATCAATCCATCTCTCCTACATAACCAAAGAAATATTTGTACCTTAAGGGGAATTTTCAGAAGCCAAATCTTCTTGTCAACGAAATCGTAGCTCCACCCACTTCCATGGTTTAAGATTCTGTTGTAGCCACTTTGCACATTGTAAACCCCCTCCCAAAGGTACTTATCCTCCACTCTAGTCCTTGGCCTAAAGCTCTCAAGGTCTGAAATCAGCTTCCTCCTTTCTTCCCACAGCTGCGTGCCCCTCCTATTGGAATCCTCCTCATTCAGATTCCAGCTGCATCTGCTGCAAGACTAGAACCTACAGACACTAGCTTCCTTATTAGATGATACAGCAAAGGCACTTAGATAAAGTTCCTTCAGGACACCCAGCACTGACCAACCCTCCTTCCAGAAGCTGAAGGTCCTAGAAGAACTGACCACATGCCTTTTTATGCTTAGAACTCTGATATATGCTTTCTTTTGTAAATTAGGTCAGAATACCGATAGTAGGCCTAGAGGTACTCAAATACCAACCAAGATCTGGACCGACCAGCTCTAACCTCAGTCCACCATGAAGGTTTATGAGGCCCACAGGAAGTAATCCTAACGTTCGTTGAACTCCGCGTTAAAGTACCCATGCTTGTAACATGTTTTAGCCTAGGTTCAGTTTGTAGTGCATTTTTGTAAGAGAGAGACAGAAGAATTTTTCTTTATTTTTTGAGAGTTTCCTCTCTCTTTTCTTTTTATTTCTAGCTTTAGATTGGCTTTACAAAATGATTTGTATAGGATTCCTAGTTCCCACCATCAATCGTCGTAGGATTCCTAGCAATCGATGCTTTGAGATAACATTGGCCATGGCAACCCCTAGAACCTTGGATTTTGAGATTTTGAGATAATACCACCCATGGCGTCTGATTACACAGCAAAAATACTCCAATAAAAATGCCATCTTGTGTTATTCCCTAGCATTGCCATTGCATATTAGGTAGCCATTATTGCATTTGTAAAAATTAACACGTGCATGCATTTAATTAAGAGGGGAGGAAAGTGAATAATTGGCGTTGTAATTAACATCTTCATCAATGGTTGCATCACAATTTTCACCTTCTTTATTTTATTTGGCTTTGAACATCTTCTTCCTCGCGTGGCTGCAGGGCATGGCTTCTTCTTCTCATCACTCTTTGCCACAGCATGCTCTGCCAGCCGCACGCTTAGTCATGCATGCAGCCCAGGGCATGGCTATGCATGCCTCATTCTTCTTTAAAAACCCCAGCCATCTTCCTTGTGGAAGGGGACCTGGTCCAGACAACACAACAGCAACCTTCGCCTCCAGGCCATCTCCTCCCTTTCTCCCCTCCATACGCAGCACCTCTTCCACTGAAGAGATATGCTACGAGCAGGAGTAGGCTTACAGTGGTCCACGACCACCTCTGTGAGCCCCACCACCGCCCAGCTCATCTAAGAGTAGGTGGGCGTGGTGGTTCCAATCTCTATCTTCACCATTCAAGCTCTTCCTGCCATTTCCGAAGACTAGAGCTTTGAAGCTCAGCAGCACAGCACTAGCAGCCTCAGCCCACGCGTAAGCCTCTGCACGCAAGCCAGCAGTCGATGCCAGCTCCTTCTGCACGCGTAGGCCTGCTCCAGAGTGCCTGAGCATGTAGAACCGGCCGCAGCCAGTAGTCTGAGCCACGCGTGCACTGTAGTTACTGTTAATGCATTTCTGTGGAACACTGTAGCTACAGTGTGGCGACCGGAAGGTTTCTCACTTATTCGGTCACCACGCGCTCTCTCTCCGCACCGTAATTGCCCCCAGCCCGTAGCGCATGCCTGCTCCCACGTACGCTCACGCCCGCAGCATCTACTCCAGCGTCCGCACCTGCCCGCACACGCATCCGCATCTGCGTTCGCGTCACTCCAGCCTGCAGCACGCTACGTTGCGATCTCCCTCACGCCTGCAGCCTCTAGCACGCGTGCGCAACCTTGCCCGCCTGCGCTTGTGCATGCCTGCGCCTGCACGTTGGCATCCAGACGTCGGCTGCGTGCTCTCAATGCCTTAACTCGCCCGCACCCTCTCTCACAACTTCTCTCTCACTCTCTCCCGCAGACACACACATACACACACCACACTTGTACAAACTCACGTGTACACACACACTCACTTGTACACACCTATATATATACTTATATATATATACATATATATTTATATGTATATATTTATATACATATATATATACATAATATTACCTATACAAATAAATATAAATATTTATACATATATACACATATATATCTATAGATATAAATACATATATACATATATATATATATATAAACATATATATATGTACATATATATATATATATCTACATATATCTATATACATAGATGCTTATACTAATATATCTATATACATAAATACATATACATATATATATACATATCTACAAATCTATATACATATATTGCTATATATATATATACCCATATCTATATAGTTAGACATATATACATATATATCTAGTTATAAATATATATCTATATATATATACATACATCGATCTATAAATTTACATACCTATATATATATATATGTATATATATAAATACATATACACCTACATAATTATAACCCCATCTATATATATACATATAAATATATACTTACATTCATATCACCTACCACGCGTTATATCGTGGGAATATCTGCACCAATTGCTGATATTCCCCGATACCCGCGTACAGAAAGCATCTCCGCACACACACTTCCACCCATCCATCCTACAGTTCACGTGGCACTTCGTCCTGTTGGTTGCATCTTCCTAGACGTCGATCAACTCGACACCGTGCTACACACCATTTCCACCACCACCCCCACCCCTATATGTAATATATATATATATCTATATATATGTAGACTATATTTATCTTGTTTCTATCTCTTTTGTTTCCTGCTACTAAAAAGATTAAAAAAAATAGTAAAAGAGAAAAGATAATCCTTGTCTTGCAGGTACTCGGTCTTGAGAATAGCAAGACCTATTTTTGGAACCCTAATTTGGCTCAAAGCCAAGAATAATTTGGCTCTAAGCCAAGGACCTGATTTTGAGGGTGTACCTCAAGGATAAAATTATCAGAAAAAAAACTTAAACAGAAAAACACCAAAAACATAATAAATGCACGAAAGAAATTCATTGTAGGAAAGGCGTAGAAACTTATTCACCTCTAATCTCGCCTCCTTGAGTTCGACCCTGGGCCTAAAAGTGACCAAGATAAAATTAAGTAGGCCAGGTCAAAAATTTTGTAAAAAGATGGTTAGGCTCATTTTAGGTTATCCACTATACTCACTTCAACCCTAATTTCTCCATATTAACACAACCTATCCGGGTCCCCACCAGCATTCTATAGCTAAATCCAGACCGTAGTAATAAATATTTTGTGATAATTCTGCCCATGGTATCTGAACTAGCATAAGGTGCTTACATGCCCCTGGTAGGATGTTTAGATATCCTAGGAGACAAGCACCAAGGAGACGGTATGTTATTGCGCATCTTCGAGAGGAATTTCCTGCCTCTCCACTTCGGGAACTCTTCCAAATTAACTTATGTTGATCAATCACTCCTAATCTTGGTAGCTTTTTCTCAGAACAGATTTAATGCATTTGTGTGTTTTTGATAATTAAGCACACTGAACCAGACTGTGTGTGGATTAGGGTGCTTAGGTTACCGAGTCTCGTAAACTTGAGGTCAGTTAATGAGGCCAAACAATCCCTAAGCCTTAGACCTAATACTTAAGCTTTGCATTTTCCCCAACCTCTTGAGGACTCTCCAGATCTTAACGGATACTTGAATTTTTAAGCCTAAAATCACAGCCTAAGAGGCCTAAGATCAGCGTTCATACTAATCTCTTTTTGTCTCTTAGCTCTTTTTGTCTTTCATTTTCTTTCTTTTTTATTTGATATAGAATTAAGTCAATTCCTTAATCTTTTACTAATGACTATCTCTTTTTTTCTTTTTCAAATTGTGCTCCTTTATATCACCACCTGTTTTCCTCCTAAAAAGTGATATGCAATTAATTCACTCAAATTTCCTCTTTTCTCACTATTTTGTTCTTTTTTAGTTTTTTTATTTTTTTTGGTTTTTGGAATATGTAATTTTTTTGATGAAACCCTTTCTTGTGAAGTGATTCTCACAGTGCTTTGCACTTTAATACCCCCCCATACCAATGATTTGCAATGTCCTCATTGTAATTTAGGTGGGTTTGAGTTCAGCTTAGATCGTACAATAGAATAGGTTTTGGGTGGGTGGACGGGTTGGGGTGATAGTTGTGGATGATTTCAAGCTCGGGTACGGGTACCAAAGGTGGAGTCAGCTGTTCTAATGGACGAACCCTAAAGTGTAATAGGAGTTCAGCATAAGATGTGTCAAGAAGGGTTTTGGGTTTTTCAAAAAGATGATGGGTTGCTTCCCAATAAGTGCTGAGTTTAACGCCATCAGCCGAGTGCAATGAGCTCTGGGAGAATGGAGATCAAAAGATACCTCAGCTAAGTTCGTATCAGTGAGTTCAATGAAAGGCTTAAGTTACTGGCCATTCACAATAAAGGGTTAGGAATCAAGGCTGGGTTGGCTGATTTCGATGGCTCCATTTTCAAAAATCTATCTGATAAGATATGGTCCTATCCATTTTGATTTGAGCTTTCCTGGGAACAGTTTGAGGTTGGCATCAAAGAGTAGGACTTTCTGACTAGGGTTAAAGATCTTTCTGGATATGTGCTTGTCGTGAAAGGCCTTAACCTACTCTTTGTAAATTCGTGAGATCTCATACTCATCATTGTGTAATTCATCGATCTCGCTCATTTGAATCTTTTTGTGGGTTCTTGCCTTAGAAAGATCTAGATTATACTTCCGTATAACCTAATAGGCTTTGCTCTCCAATTTGACGGGGAGGTGACATGCCTTCCCGTACACCAATTTGAAAGGAGACATGCCTAATTGGGTCTTATGGGCAGTCCTATAGGCCCACAAGGATTCCAGAAGTCGGGATGACCAATCTTTCCTATCAAGTCATACAGTGACATGAAGGATTTTCTTGATTTCCTAATTTGATAGCTCAGCTAGACCTTTGGTTTGGGGGTGATAAGGTGTAGAGATTCGGTGTGACACCCTGTATTTGGTCATCAGTGATCTGAACTAAGCATTCATGAAATGGGTCCCTCCATTAGAGATAATGGCACGTGGAATCTTGAACCGAGAAAAGATGTTTTGATGAATGAATTTGATTACGACCTTATAATCGTTGGTTCGGGTCGAAATGGCTTTGATCCATTTGGACACATAATCAATAGCGAAAAGAATGTATTCAAAGCTATCCGAAATAAGGAAGGCTCGAACGAAATCAATCCCCCAGATGTCGAAGATGTCACATATGAGAATTGGAGATAAAGGCATCATATCGCGGTGGCTCATATTTCCCAAGGTCTGGTAAGGAGTGCATGCCTTACAGTGATCGTATGCGTCTTTGAAAATCGTGGGCCAATAAAAGCCACACTGGAGGACTTTTACTACGGTTTTATGTCCAAAAAAGTGTCCATCGTAGGCCTGGTCATGGCAGAAGGACAAATGCCCTAAATTTTCGCTTCCGGGACATACCGTTTGATGATCTGATTAACACCAATGAGGAAGAGGTATGGGTTCGAAAAGCAATTTGATGATCTAATTTACTTGGCATCGGAAAGCAATTTGTCCTTCTTGGCCTTCGGCCAATCGGACAGAATCTGATGTGTTGCCAAGCAGTTCACTAAATCAGTAAACCAAGGAAGTCCTGTACTAATAGTCAGGAGGTGCTCATTGGGAAAGTGTTCTGTGATGGGTCTAGAAGGGTCGATGCTATCAAAATGAAGGTGGGATAAGTGGTCAGCTACCCCATTCTGCTTTCCCACTTTATTGCGAATCTCGAGATTAAATTCTTGCAACAGCAAGATCCAGCAGATTAGTCAAGGTTTCAATCCTTCTTTGCAAGGAGGTGCCTCACTGTACTGTGATCTAACTAAGTGATAACACGGGAACCCAAAAGATATGATCTGAATTTTTCCAAGGCAAATACTACGGCTAGCAGTTCTTTCTTAGTAACTGTGTAGTTAAGCTGAGCCTCGTCAAGTGTCTTGCTAGCGTAGTAGATGACCACAGGTTTCCCGTATATTTTCTGCCCAAGTACCACACCTACAGCAAAATTAGATGCATCGCACATGATCTCAAAGGGCAGAGACCAATCAGGGGACTGTAGGATAGGTGCTTGGGTAACTCCATCACGTAGGATCTCAAATGCTTGAGTGCACTCCTTGGAAATTTCAAAGGGGGCATCCTTAGATAGAAGATTAGTCAGGGGGCACGCGATTTTTGAAAAATCGGGAATGGATCGACGGTAAAACCCGACGTGCCCCAGAAAGTATCGAATGTCGTTGATCAAGCTAGGAATAAGGAGTTTAGAAATCGGATTCACCTTGGCTCGATCAACCTAGATGCCATTTTCAGAGATGAGATGTCCCAGGACAATTCCGTCAGGTACCATGAAGTGGCTCTTTTCCCAGGAGAGAACCAAATTCACATCGATGCATTGCTTGAGGATCTGGACCAAGTGCAGGAGGTAATCATCAAATGATTCTCCAAATACTGAGAAGTCATCCATGAAGACTTCGAGGTATTCACCTACCATATCTAAGAATATGGCAAGCATGCACCGCTGAAAATTATTAAGTGCATTGCAGAGACCAAACGGCATCCTTCGGAATGCATATGTTCTGAAGGGGCAGGTGAAGGTTGTCTTCTCTTGGTCCTCGAGATGGATTGCGACCTGGTTATAACCAAAGTACCCATCCCAGAAGTAGAAGAATCGATTTCTTGCTAGTTTCTCATGGATCTGATCAATGAACGATAGTGGGAAATGATCTTTCTTCATGGAGGAATTGAGTCTTCTATAATCAATGTAGACTCTCCATGAGTTTGCTATATGGGTCTATATGGTTTCTCTGATTTCAGTTGTGATGACGTTGAGTCCTACCTTCTTAGGCACAACTTGGATTGGACTCACCCAACAGCTATCGGAGATCGGCTAGATGATCCCTGCATCTAACCACTTGATGATCTCCTTTTTCACGACATCTTGCAGATTTGGATTTAGGCATCTTTGCATTTCACGGGATGGTCGTGAACTCCCTTCAGTGTAGATGTGATGTGTGTAGTATGAAGGGCTGATGCCAGTCAGATCATCGAGAGTCCATTCAATGGTTCATCGATGCTGCTTAAGAATAGAAATCAGGTGTGTTTACTGATCAAGTGTGAGTCGGGAGTTGGTAATTATAGGAAACGTCTGATTGGAACCCAAAAAGACGTATTTCAGATGATCAGGAAGAGGCTTTAATTCCATAACTGGGTTGTTAGTAGCAGCAGGTGGTTCAAGGTGGGTGTCGGGAGTAAAGGAAGGAGTTATGGGAATATCTATGTTAGGTTCAGACTCCTCTAATTGTGGATTTTGATCTTCTTGTGGTTGATAAGAAATAGTCAGGTTTTCCTTGATACGTAGGTCATCGACCACAGCCTCGATATCACAAATTTGTTCTATAACTCTGTAATTGATTCCTTGTTGGGCCTTAAAGATGTCAATCTTTAGCATCTTTCTCCCAAATTTTAATTCAATTTGGCCCTCCTCACAATTAATATTGGCCCTAGTAGTGGCCAAAATGGGTCTCCCTAATATGATCGGTGTATTCTTCAAGTTCTCAGGAGCATCCATGGCTAAGACAATGAAATCCACTAGAAAATAGAAATCTTGTACCCTAACTATGACATCCTTGAGAATTCCTTTCGGTGACTTAATAGATTGATTTGCTAACTGCAAAGTCATCTTTGTCTGTTTAAGCTTAGATTCCTCGAAGTTGTCTAGTAGGGATGTATCTATCAAATTTATGGAAGCTCCTCGGCCTAGTAAGGCTAGGTCGAACTACATATCACCGACTGCATAGGAGATTAGAGGGGTGCCTTGGTCTTTTGCCTTAAGTGGGAGTTTGGTTAAAATGATGTAGCTAGCTTGCTCAGACGATATGATCGGGTTCCCGTCTTTGGGTCGCAGCTTACGCTTAGGTGTACACACGTCTTTCAGGAATCGTGCGTAAGCCGATATGTGGCATATTGCATCCATCAAGGTGATGTTTATATGGACCTACTCAAAGAGCTTAACCAAGTCTTCCTCAGGTGCCACGGGTTTGGCTATCCTTTTTCCTTTGGTTAAGGCCTCCGGAAATGGAACTTTTGTAGGTTCCTCTAGAATCGGTCCAGGTTCTTGATCTGGGATAGAGGTGTCCTGGATGGCTATCCTAGGGTTTGAGGTTGCATTACCTAGCTGGGAGTGGCTTGGATAAGGTAGGGCCTGTGTTGCTTTGCCACTACGGGTAGTAATAGAATTCAATCCTACTTGGTTCTGATTTGGTGTGGGTAAAAGTGGCGATTGCTGTTGATAACCTGCATATGATGTCAAAGCCTCCATCCTGTCGAGTGATGGAGTAGAAGGGGTATGATAAACAAAGTGAGGTTGGCCCTGAGTCAGGTTCATAACATGCCTCTGGTTCGACACGTTATTTAGATTAGGTAGAGGTTGTGAAGGAAGTGCACCAGGTTGGCCAGGATTTGCCATTTGGGCAAGTTGATTGTGAACCTCAGTGATCTCATATTTGTGTTATTTTTGCATAGCTGCATTCATTTTCTGAATGTCAGCCAGAGTTTGAAGGACAAGAGTCATTTGATCTGCATGAGTCGACCCGGATTGATAAGTTGGGTTAGGCCGAGGCTAAGGCAGCTGATATGGACGAGGAGCTTGTGGTCGGGGCTAATATTGAGGTCTCTGATTTTGATTGCTCCCTGACCACGTGAAATTAGGATGATTACGCCATCCAGGGTTGTAGGTGTTTGAGAATGGATCATTTTGAATGACGTTGAGGTCCTCGCAGGTCTGACGAGCCTCGAAAAAGTCAGAATACAAGGGTTTAGAGTTCCCCCAACTAGAATAGGTGAGCCTAGAGTTTCCTTCAAAATCAGACAGGGGTGGATACGAGTCCATCCCTTGAGAAGATCGATGATAAATGTTATGCACAGCCTCCCTGCTAGAGGGCAGTTACGCGAATGGGTTTCTCGCAGAGGTGGCTCTCTACGACTGTCGAGTTAGCTCATCCACCTTCTTCTCAATAATAGAGACCTTGTCTAGATGATTGGCCATTAGTTCCAAGTTGACGGAAGAGGATAGGCCCTACGTCTCATGTGCTCCCTTTGGATTCGTCAATGCACGGGCATTTGTCTGGTCGAACATGCCCGTTGATTCATTATTGATGGAGTTCTCACACATATTCTTGAGAATCTCCCACACGGTGTCTTCGTGTTGACCCATGATGTTTCCTCCATAGGTCACATTGACAAATAATCAAATATCCTCACAGAGTCCCTGGTAAAAAGATTTGACTTGTTCCTATTTAGGAACTCCGTGGTGGGGGCACTTTCGCATGAGATCCAGAAAATAATCCCATGCCTCGTGAAGCGGTTCTCCTGCTTGCTGCATGAAATGTGTGATCTGGTGTCGTAAAGCATTTGTCCAACTAATAGGGAAGAACTTTCTCAGAAACTTAGATTGAAGTTTTGCCCAGTTGTTGATTGCATGCATTTGGGTTTGGTACCAGTGGGCAGCCTTATCCATGAGAGAGGAGAACATTTTCATGTGTAAGACATCTCGATTTTGAGCTTCTGACCCAAAGGTCTGGGCCAGATGCTTGAGTTGCTTGATATGCTGGAAAGGATCCTCGAAATTACGTCCATGGAATTTGGGAATGGCATAAATCATGTTGGGCTTGAGTTTAGTATCAGGACCTCCAGCAGGGATTTGTACTTGAGGTTCGATTGCCACCGTAGTAGGATTGTAGTGATCTCACATCATAGGATGCTGAAGCTGATTTTCAAGATTGTTTTCTTCTGCTAGTTGCTCCATGGGTGGAGGAGAATTAGGTTCAAATGAATAATAAGAGATATCGATCGGGTTGGGTTGTTGCACAAACAAGGAGGTTGGGGCTTGGCCTTGACGGGAATGAGTAGCTAATGGAGGCCTCAAGGATGGTCTTAAGGACCTCCTCCCAAACATGCACCGATGGATTAGATGAGAGATAGAATGTGATGGACCCAATGAAGACACCCAAAAATTTTGGATGACTATAGAGGTTCGGGCGGATGATACCCCTTAGTCAGAAAGCCGTCCACTTGAGAATTACCTGGGTAGCCAGAAAGGAAGAGTCCTGCAAAGAACCCTACATGGTAGAGCACCCCCACGAGTTATAGGGTTTCCCCCACCCGACCTCTCTTGTCACTGATTATCCAGGTAGACCAAAATGGGGACTTAACCTCTTAAGTCTACCAGTTTTAACTTAAGAACAAGGGTGCTTATGATTTCATTTGAATTTTTAAGATGTTTTTGGGAAAAGTGACCTAAATTGAAGATTGGTTAACCCAACAAGGTGGGTCAACTTCACCTATTTTGTCCTTTGAAATATTTAGGTCCCTCTTTTAATGTTCAAATGAATTTAAGAGCCTGATTTTAGGGTTTTGCTTGAATAGATCAATTCAGTCAAGGAAGGCACACATTGTTTGAAAAGATCAATTCTTGATTAAGCAAGTGTGTCTCTAAAATCCTAAATTGGAAACCCTAATTGACTTTGATTTGGTCCAATTTAATTTGTCCAAATGTAGTACCTAGGGCTCAAACAAGAATGGGAGCCCTAAATTCCTTAAGCTTCAAGTAGGTGCACAAATCAGGGTTTGAATGTTGTCTAAACAGAATGTATCAAATCAGGGAAATTGATGATTTATCTACGAATATAATGCAAGTAGCCCTAATTGATTTTTTTTCCTTTTTTAGCTTTTTCAGAATCAGGGGCTTAGAAGAAGGTAGATGGAGTTTTACTTGCCCCTGGAGTGGCTGATGTGTGACTGATCTTCCTTTCAATGACTCCCTAAAACAGATCACAATCAAAAGAGAGAGAGCAAGTTAGTAACAAATCTGATATTGCAATCAAGAGATCTAAATTACGTGTTGCTCCCTGGCAACGGTGCCAAAAAGTTAGTCGCTTGAAAACGAGTATTAAATTGTTACGTTGCAGTATAATAAAAATCTTGTGAAAAATAGATAAAATTTATACTTGAAAAGTCCGAGGTCGTTTGCTGGGAGCAAGTAGGAATTCGATTCTCAAGATTGCAATTTCAAATAATAGAGATAAGAAATTATAATCAAGAATTGACTCAGAATAATGTAGCAAAAATATCAAGTGTTAAACTGCAAAAACAATGGAGTAAAATGGTGATTTGAATCACCAATTACTCCGTATAATAATAGCAAGTGGAACTCAATAACTATGTAGAAATAAGCTCAAGCGTCTGATGAATAGTGATCTGTGGATGTTTCTTCTTCTATTGTCTACTTCTTTTCTGTGCTGATTCTTCTTTCTTTCTCTGCTCTTCTCCAGCTGCTTCTTCTTCTTAGACTCTTCCTCTTCTCTTCTTCTTTCTATGCTCTTTTCTTTCTCTTCCTTCTTTGGTTCTTTTGTTCACGTAGAGGGGGAAAGGGTCTCAAATTTGGCTAAGTGTTTAGACAACCTCTTCAGAAAGGAAAAACCCCCTAACCCCTATACACTCTCCTCTCCCTCTCCTTGGGTCACTGATAAGATGGTTTTCACTTTCGAATAATGTATTAAGATGATTTATCGTTGTAGGATCAAAGTGGTGGAAAACTGCTTAAGAAAATAATTAAAATTAAAATTAAACCACTCGCAAAAGAGTGAGTAATGTCCATAGGGAGGCATGATGCAATAAAATCTCGATTATTTCGTATTCTTTCAATCAAGTGTGAAATCCATAGTCAAATCTGACATGAAATGCGATGGAAAGAAAATTCATAATAACTCAAAAATATAAGGGTATATGTGCAATTTCTCCTCACTGAAATACTCAATAAATATGTGATGATTCTATGTAATTTTCAATTGACATGCATTAAAGAAAATTTATGCACATTTTAATCCAAAACCAATGTTAAAACATGTGAATAACAATAGCCACACAATTATCCGAAAGCATGAGTATGAAGTCACAATTTCACCATAATAAAATAATCGTAAATTAAAATTGATTTTGGTGGAAATGGCATTCAAATGTAAATAGTAATTAACGTAAAAGCTGAGGATTTTACCTCTCTCCTCCTTGCACATGGGAGAGAGGTTCAATCGAGGAGCTACTCCTACAAGAGGTTGGCTGAAGTGAGGCCTTCGCGGTGGTGGCAGCGGTGCATCGTGAGATGGCCGGAGCTGATGTGCCGGAGGAGAGGAGTGGCAGTGAAGGAGGAGCCTGCTGCTGCAAGCGCAAGGAGAGCAGTGAGCGGGCACTGTAGAATCGCGCGGCGCGTGGAGGCGCGGGCTCTGCTGGATGCACAGGTGCGTGCAGGTGTGGTGGTGGTGCCGACTGCAGGTGCTATTGGGAGGCGCTGGAGGTGGGTGCATCGAGGCGTGGCTCTGCAGGCCGCAAGGGGTGCGCAGGAGTGGGTGCTAGAGCAAGGGCTGTGGCACGCGGACGTGAAGGCGTCTGGAGCGCACGCTGTGGACGAGCGGAGGTGTGGAAGTGCAGGGGTGCTGGAAGTTAGTTGTAGGTCTTATGGAGCGGGGGGAAGCTGCTGGCGCATGTGCTGGCTGAGGTGAGGATGCACACGGGTAGGTGGCTAGTGCTGCAGTGATGAAGTGAGGGCGTGCACTGGCTAAGTTGAAGTCGCGGTGAGCAGATGGAAATGAAAGTGCGGTGGGATGGATGCAGCGTGCGCACGGGCAGTGCACTAGCTGGAGGTGCGGGCGGTAGTTGTGGTGGGTGCACACGCCTACTGCGGTGGCTGAAGTGAGGGTTGATTACACCGCAAAAATACGCCTGCAATTGTGCCATCTTGTGCTATTTCCTAGCATTACCAATGCATATTAGGTCTCCACAGTTGCATTGTAAAAATACATGCATGCATGCATTTAATTGAGAAGGGAGGAGAATGAAATAAAATGTCCTCGCGATTACATTTTTCCTCAAGTGCATCTTTGCAAAAGCCAACATCTTTTTATTTTTTCCACTTGATTTTGAAATGCTTCCCGCGGATGCAACTTCTACTCCTTGCGCCATTCCCTGCTCTCCATACCTCTCCCTGCCAGCCCTTCCCTGCGGCTGCCACTCCCTGCCGTGGCCATGCATGAGCCATGCACAGCCAGGGCATGGCCATGCATGGCTTTCATCTTCTATTTAAAGCCACGGCTTCTGCTTCAGAAGCCAGCCTGGTCCAGTTCAAAAAAAAAAAAACCCGCAGCTCCATCTCCTTCCAGGCCATCCTCTCCTCCCTCTCCCTCCACACGCCGGCCCTCTCCTCGGAGACACCCGGCGGACAGGAGCCCTCACTGTGGTGAACACCCACCACAGTGAGACCACCACTGCCTAGCTCTTCAAAGAGCCGGTGGTTGTGGTGGCTCTTCTCTCATTTTTACCGCTCCTGCACCTTCAGCCATTGGAGCGCAGGCTTCAAGCTTGAAGCTCAAAGCTCCAGTAGCAGCAGCCGCCCAACCTCTTTCCGTGCAAGCTTGCAGGCCGCCTTCGCCCTTCGCGCACGCCTGCAGGAATCACCGCCTCCCGCTTCTCCACCCTATCATGCTCTCTCCCACCCGTAACCGGCCTCTGCGCGCCACTGCAGCGGCCGGCCAAGCGCTTCCCCGCACCCCTACTAGCACTTGCAAGCCACCACGCAAGCTACTGGTGCCCTCGCATCCCTCTCCGCACGCTCTATCGTGAGCTTCTCCGTGCTCACAACCGGCCAACGCAGACCTTCTCCCTCGCACGCCAGCCCGCGTGCACTAGCAGCAAGCCGGCCACACTCACACCACCTGCAGCTCTCGGTCGCGTGGCTTGCTCGACCACTGTAGCCACTATTCACGTGAGTCAGCGCGACACTGTGGCTACAGTGGGGAGACCGGTGAGCTTCTCACTTTACCGGTCACCCGATGCGCCACGACCGCTGTTTGCCTGTGTGCACGCTCGCCTGCACATCTCCGCCCGCGTTGCCCGCATACGCCTGCATACGCCAGCCCTCTCCTAGTGCCTGCAGCACCCGCTCCCTTCGCGAGCGGCTGCTAGCGCTCGCTTCACCCTTCGCGCAGCATGGTGAACTGTGTCTTCTCTCTGTGCCCTCACCCTCCAGCGAGTGCTTGTCTGCGTGCGGATGCACCTGCGCATGCGCGCGTGGATCAGACGACGCCTGTTGGTCGCAGACGCCTTAACAATCCAACGGCTGCCATCTCTCCTGCCCTCTCTCTCTCACTCTCTCTCACACACCGACATTTACACACACATACACACACTTCCACACACACACACACACCTATACTCTATTATAAACATATATATATATACATATGCTTATATATATTGATATATATATACATATATACATATATATATATATAATTATATTTATACATATAGTAGTACCTATATACTTATGTATTAGTATACATACATACATATATATATATATATATGTATATATATACTTATATATATACATATATCTATATACTTATATATATATATTTATTTATTTATACATATATCTATACATATATTAGTACTTATATAATTTTGTACTAGTCTATATACATACATATACATATATATATATATATACACATATATATACCGATATATATACGTACATTTATATACATATATCTATATATATACTATTACCTAT
Source organism: Thalassia testudinum (assembly GCA_037157565.1). Taxonomy (NCBI): domain Eukaryota; kingdom Viridiplantae; phylum Streptophyta; class Magnoliopsida; order Alismatales; family Hydrocharitaceae; genus Thalassia; species Thalassia testudinum. Next base: position 63,838,662 of record JAZHRO010000014.1, read on the forward strand.
ATAACTAAGTATAGATACATATATATATATCTAGCTACATATATCTATATATACATATATTACTTTATACTTATACATACATATATACCTCTATATAGTTATATATACATACACATACCTATATATATATACATATACATATATATATATAACTACATATATATATACCTATATATTTATAACCATATATATATATAGATTTATTTACATACATATATATATACAAATTTACGCATTATTTACCATACGTGGTATCGCGGGAATATCTGCACCAGTTGCTGATATTCCCCGATACACGCGTACGAAAAGCGTGTTCGCATTCATCTTCCACCATCCATCCTACACCTTACATGCGGCACCTCGTCCTGTTGGTTGCTTCTTTCTAGATGACGACCGACTCGACACCATGCTACACTCCATCTCCGCCTCCACCCCCACCCCTTTATACATACATAATATATACCTATATATATATACTGTATTTACTTTATTTCTGGTTCGCTTTCCTGTTAATAAAAAGATAAGAAAATATATAAAAGAGCAAAGATAATCTTTGACTTGTAGGTACCGCGTCTTGCAAATAGCAAGACCCGTTTTGGAACCCTATTTTGGCCCAAAACCAAGAACTTAATTTTGTGGGTGCGCCTCAAGGACAAAGATTACCAGAAAAAAAATCTAAATAGAGAAACACCAAGAACACAATAAATGAACGGAAGAGACTCGTTGTAGGAAAGGTGTAGAAACTCGACTTGTAACCGCACTTCCCTGAGTTCGACCCTGGGCTTAAAAGTGACAAGATAAAATCAAGTAGGCCAGGTTAAAAATTTTCTAAAGAGATGGTTAGGTCAGATTTAGGTTAACCACTATACACACTTCAACGATAAAATCATCATTTTAACAACCTATCCGGGCTCGACACCACATCTTTTCTGGTGCCGTTGCCAGGGAAGTGCACCTTCAAGTAAGTTTTTACTCCATTCCTGTAATTTTTTCTCTTCTCTTCTCTCTTCACGGGTATATCTGTTTTTGGTGTGCAGGTGAACTTGGTGCAAGGAGAAGGTAGGCAGACGAAGTCAAAGACATAAGCAGATCCAAGGCGGGTATGAGAGCGTGAAGACGTCGACACAGCATTGGAGCTTCGCACACGTTGCCGAATAGGCAGGTCTTCTTTTCTTAGCAACTAGGGTTAACTTGTCACCTTAATAAAAAAAAAAACTAAAAACTAAAGAAAACTAGAAAAACTTCTTGGGATCTCTTAGGGCAAGTGGATTAAAATTCACTTGTTTGATTGATTATCTTCACTCCCACTGCCTCGGGATTTCCCGCCTTACTTCGCATAGCTAAAATCCAAGAATCTTGATTCTTGAATTTTTCGCCATGTGAAGTATTCTTTGAGGCAAACACAAAAAGATTGATTGCACCCCTGTTTTGCCTCACTTATCTACAATTCAGGATCACCTTTTTGGTGGGGAGACTTGGAATTGAGTTAATTCCAACCCCACCATGACTTTTCAACTTGCCTAAGATTCGATCCCGAATACCTCAACCCCCAACAATTTGATTTTCTTTTGGTTGAGCCTTGTGTGTGGACATTTTTATTGGTGATTGGGAGCACTTGAATTGAAGTGCTTGGCTCCCTTTCACATTAATTTAAAACTGATTCATGCATCCACACATAGAAATCTCCATTTAGGGTAGCCCATTGCATTTTAGCATGCATTAACTAATTGATATTGAAGAAAGGTTTGTTGGGCTTAGAAAGAAAACTTGTATTCCCACAAAACCCGGAGATTGGTTGAATTGGTATTTTAGCGAAATCCTAAAATCCATACTACTTAAGGCTGAACTCTAAAAACCATTCACCAATAAAACCTTCAATTCAGGGAGATTTCCCCATTTCATGCTTGGATTACACACTTTGAAAAATCAATCACTTGGGCATTACCCGTAAACAACGCTCTTCACATTCCAAAAGCACTTAACCCTAAGCCTCTAACTAAAACTGGTAGTAACTTGACCCTTCTTAAGGATTGGAGGTCTAACTACCAGCGTGTAGCGGCTACGTGCTGGTGAGAGTTCCCGCGTGCTATCGGGTGTCTAAGACTGGGGCAAACGGCCTTTCAATCTGGCCCGGTGGTTCCACAGTGCTCGCATTCGGTTTCGTAGTTCGTGATAGTAAGTAACTTAGATCTTTAGGTCTAAGGGCACACTGTAGAGGTTAGGAATTTGATTGTACTGATTTGTCATCAAGTGTACCTTTGCGGCGTCATTTCTCTCATCTTTTTTCCCTTCTCATCTCCCCAATTCTTCCTGCGGTAGTGCATGTTTTGGAGGAGGTCACAAAACCCTGAACTATTTGAATTGATTGATAAATTTAGAAAACAAGCCGAGTCGTCGTCCTCCTCCACAAACATGGCTGCACAGCCACCCCCAAATCCCGAGGGAGGAAGCCGCCCTCAGAACCAACCAGGTGGTGGACCCTTAGATCCCATAACCCGCCTCCAAGCCCAAATGGAAATGTATAATGAGCAAATCGAAGCCATTCGGGAAACATTGGAGGAAATGCAGGAACCTCCCAAATGGGAGGAGCCTAGGTCTCTTAGCTTATATCAGAATCCCACTGCTACAGAGACCATAGGACAAATTTGGGTCCCCATGGGCAGGGACGACTTTGAACTGAAACAAAACATAATTGGCCTAATAAATTTCCACTTTCATGGTCTTGCAAGTGAAGATCCTTTTCTCCACTTGGAAGACCTAACCCGACTGGCTGAAACGATTAAACCAAGAAATGTCGGGTTACCTATAGTCCTCATGAAAATGTTCCTATTTTCATTGTGAAATAAAGAGTCGGAGTGGCTACGCACCCTTGGGAGAACCATCCACTCTTGGGAAGAGATGCGAACAGCGTTTCTCAAGAAGTTCTTCTAAATCGGGCGAACCAATGCGCTTCGCCGTGCTATCACCTCTTTTACGCAACAAAACGATGAACAATTTCATGAGGTGTGGGAGAGGTATAATGTCCTCCTCAAGAAGTGTCCGCACCACGGTCTGCTGACAGCGAAAATACGCGGTTTGTTAAAATACGTCGTTGTAACGCGTAAATCCGCTTTCGCTCTTAAATTTATAATCCTAGATAGGGGAGTATCTAGGGTCGTCCAAGGAGGCCAAATGTTTGCAATAGTGATTCTCTTGCTAGGAATATAAATCTCAACTTTCTTTTTGGTATTTTTCAATATACCATTTTTTTTTTTTGTTTTTGAACTAAGGCAACATGCGAAATTATGGCGGGAAAAGTGTTTACACTTCCAATTAAGTAAACTACTCTAAAGTGGCAAGTAGAGCCTCTCCCTAAGCTCACTCTAAGCAAGTGGAGGCCTAGAATAATTAGGGAGAGGAAGTGAAGAATGCTGAAAATAAGCAAATAGAAATGCAAACAAGATATGCGAAGAAGGCAACTAGATAATTGATAAAGTGTTTAACAAAAATGCCTAGTAGAGGAATGCTTCCACTACTAGATAATTGAAATAAAGAAAGAAAACACAAATCCTCTAAATAGATGGTGAAGAAGAGGGCTTCTTGCTCCAAGGTTGGTGGCTCCCAAGCTTGAAAAGAATCCTTCAACTCCTTCCTTGTAGAACTCCGCCAAGGTGATGACCTCCAAGGCAAGCCCTAAGGGGGCGTGCCCTAAGTTTCTCTCCAAGGGTGGACGTCCACCCTAAGCTTTTCTCCTTTGCCTGGCCGTCCTCCTTGAAGTGGGAGAGTCCTCCTCCTTGGCGTGGCCCAAGTTGAAGAGTGTGGGGAGAAGAAGGCACCAAAAGGGCTGGTGATGTGCCCCTTTAATCTCCTTCTCTACTCCTTCTTCTTGGCCGTAGGTATAGGTTGTTTAGGTAGAAAATATACTAAGGGAGGATGCTCCAAAATGGTGGTAGGTCGTGGCTTTTTATAGAATAGGATGGGGGGTTAAGGTGCCCCTTGAAATGGAGGGCTAGGATGGAAGGATGAGGGTGGTTGGTGATCCTATGGCTAGGGTGAGTTGGCGCCAACCCAAGGGGTGTTAAAGGGGGTGGTTATGGTGGTGTTGGTGTCTTTTGGTGGTGGAGAGACACCCCCATGTTGGCGCCAACATGGGGTCTTCTAGAAGGGGAGTTAGGTGGATGGTGGAGATGGATTCAAGGGGGATTGTGTGGTGGAGATGAGGGGGGATTTTGGAGGGAAAAATGGCTCCACTAAGGGGTGGTTATGGGTAGTTTTTGGCGCCACTTTTAGGTGTCTTTTGGAGGTGGTGGGTAGGTTAGGTTGGTGCCAAGTAGGTTAGCTTATGTGGAGCTTAGGTGGAGCTAGTTGGGTGGAGTTGGTAGGTGGGTTTTTGGGGTGGTACAAGCCAAGGAAGTTGGAGCATAGTTAAGGTAAGCTAAGCTAAGCTAAGCTAGCTTAGCTAATGGAGGAGTAGAGGAGAAGGTGTTGGAGCTAGGGTTTGGAGGAAGGAGCAGAGGAGAAGAAGTCTGGAGTTGGAGCTGGAGCTGGCTGCTGCTGAAGAGGCTGGCATGGGGCTACTCTAGCTGGCTTAGCTTGCTAGTTCTTTGCTAATTGCTAAGCCAAGCTAAAGTGAGCTAGCTTCTACCAAAATGAGTTGAGGTGAGCTAGGTCTGGTGCTCCCGGGGCGAATCAAGCTGGTTGAGGCAGCTAAGGTAGCTTAGCTCAACTGAGTTGAGCTAAGCTGAGTCCCTGTGAGCTGGACTTGAGCTTCCTGAGCTGGGATGAATTCTTCTTCAGCTGGTTGGAGCTGGATGTAGCTGGATCTGAGCTGGGGTGAACTCCTGTCAACTTAGCCGAGCTAGCTAGAGCTCCCTGTGAACTAGTGGGAGCTGAGGTGAGCTAGACTCAGCTAAGTTGAGCTGGATCTGAGCTGACTTGAGCTAGGGTGAGCTAAGGTGAACTCTCTTGAGCTGCCATCCAGCTGAGATTAGCTGAATGGAGCTGGGATGAGCTAACCCTAGTTCAAGTAAGCTAGGTTCCAGCTATGGTGAGCTGGATCAAGCTGGGTTCCAACTAGTCTAGGCTTCTCCTTCACCAATTGCCTTCTTGAGTGCTAGGGCTTTAGGGATCTGTGAATCTGTACATCCCTAACACTCACAAAAACACATTAAAACAATAATAAAAAATGCAATGCATGCCTATCCTAATTTATGCCTAAATGCAGCCCAAAAACCCGTTTGCGGAGTAAAATCCTAAGAGCTAGGTTAGTTTAAAGCATAAAAATGATGATAAACTGGCGTTTATCATCTGCTTAAGTGGCATATAGCCCAGATCTTGTACTAAGGGCTAAATGAGACTTTGAAGCAGATTGCAGACGCTTGCTGCGGAGGGAATTTTATGAATAAAGACGAGAATGGAGCATTCGAATTGTTTGAAAATATGAGTGAAAACTCAATGAACAATGCCTCCATTATCGCCTTTAATTGTACCAGCCAGCCCCGAAATGTCCACGAAGTTGACACGGGACCCTCCCATTCATCCACTGATCTAAGCCTTATTGCACAAAAATTGGATGAAGTCTCCGTCGTGCACAAGAAGCTGGACGAGATTTTGGCCAGCCCCGCCCGATCTTTGGCAAACACCACCTCTTCACCACTTCATCACAATTCCAATTCTTCCAACACTAGGCTTATCCTGAGAAACCTCGTTAGATCTTCCTTACCGAGTGTCGCACCGAGCGACTCGGTAAGTCATGTGGAATTGGCTTCTGCGTGCTAGTATTTCAACATGGAGGACCAAGCCTCCGTGTGCTTGGACACATACATGCGGACGCGTCTTCTGGCACCCTGGGGAACAACCCATTCTCTACCACGTATAACCCATGGTGGTGCAATCATCCTAACTTCGCATGGTCCAACAACCCGCAGTGCCAAAACCCCGCAGGTGGACCAATGTGATCGTCTGCACCCGTCATCCCAAGGGCCCAGTCTAATCCTGTGGTGAATCCTCCATTAGGCCCTTGCGTACCACAAACAGAACACGCATCAAGTCCTCTTGACAAATTGATGCGAATGATGACGGAAATGTCAAAGTGCCATGAAGAGAAGATGACCTCTCTTCAGCACCAATTAGCACAGCAGAATGCTGAGATCAGCCAACTACGCATGGCGACTCGATCTCAGGGAACTCTTCTTGCCCAACCTGTTCCAAACCCGCGAAACTTCGTACCCCATGGTCCTCAACCACAGGTACGACCTTCTTAGGGCCAGGTTAATCAAATTCTGCAAGCTCCGAGCATTCCACCAGAATTTCAGGATAATCCCTCTGCAACACCGCACTCTTATGTCCCTATTGCGAACCCTCCTCCGCCGTATGATCCCATTGGACCTGCATCATCCAATGCTATCACTACGAGGAGTGGTAAGCAGACCATCGATTAGCCTCGACCTGATCTTGGCCCGTCTTCTTCTTCATCGGCCTCTCATTCGGGATGCGCATCGCATTTGCGAGAGGACGATGCACCCAAATTCGTGCTAGAATCAGTCCCATTCCATGAGGCTCTACTGAGGGAGCCAAAAGGCAAGAAGATAGATACGCAGGCCTTTGATAACCTGCGTAATTTGTTCAGGGATGTAGAAATCAAGGTACCCTTGCTAGAGGCTATCGACCACATACCTATTGTCGCCCGATTTTTCAAAGACTACACAACACCCAGGCGACAGTGAAAGAAAACTAAAAATCTGGTGGGTCTCTCGCCTCATGAAAGTTGTGCTATACTATCAAACTTACCACCGAAACCGAAAGATCCAGGCACACCGCTAATTTCCTATAGCATCCAATGATGAAATTTTAACCTTGCCCTGCTTGATATAGGATCTTCCATAAATCTTATACCGACCATCATTCTCGAAAAATTTTCCTTAGGAAGTCTAAAACCCACCCCTGTCACGTTATAGTTGGTAGATCGTTCTGTCAAAATCCCAAAGGGTGTGGTGGAAGACGTGGTGGTTAGGGTCAATAGTCTCTATTTTCCTGTTGACTATCTTGTTTTAGATATGGAAGTTCCTAGCTCACTTTCTGATTGTCCGATCATCCTTGGTCGACCTTTCTTGGCCATAGCCCGCCCCATATCGTCTGCGAGTCGGGCTGTATCGAGATTGCCATTGGATCTGAAAAGATGAAGCTTAACATCTTCAAGGTAGCCAAGAACTTTGACTACGATTGTATTTAGGATGACACGTCTGCCGAGGACATGGCCGTCAGCACGTGTATCGGACTAATTGGGACCTATTTGGACTACTGCGGGATACCTATAGACACTGATGACTGCCTGACCAACACATATTGTGACGTTCCCCCATCCCTCCCTTGTCCCATGCCCTCTCCTGCCCAGACTTCTAATGAGGTCTTCTCCACTTCCCATACCTCATGGTTTGAGTCATATCCGGGCTACTCACCATTGGTCTACACTCTTGAAGATCAGATTGCCCTTTCTTTCTTGCCAAATCAGCTGGATTTGCAAATCCACATCGGGACCTTGAGCCCATATACTTCTCACTGGGGCTATTCCTTTTTGGATCCATTTATCCAAGAAGCCCCTCTTCTTGGCCAATCTGAAGGCCAATTCCTTCCTCCTGACTTGTTCTCCAAACCGCCTGGGACACTCTCGTCCCATGAAATGCCTGATCTTTCACCATCCACTTCCGAGCTGAAAGAGCTACCTAGTACACTTAAGTATGCTTTCCTAGGGCCAAATGAAACGCTCCCTGTAATCATCAGTTCAAAATTGACCAGGGAGCAAGAGTGCAAACTAACTAAGGTCCTTATAGAACATAAGGCAGCTATTGGATGGTCTTTATCAGACTTATCTGGCATTAGCCCCTCCTACTACACTCACTGTATATATACAGAGGAGGAGGCTCGACCTTTATGCGAGATGCAGCGACGTCTCAACCCTAACATGCGGGAGGTCGTTAAGAAAGAAATCATTAAGTGGCTGGATGCGGGTATAATCTACCCTATCAGCGATAGCCCCTAGGTGAGTCCGATTCACGTTGTGCCCAAAAGGGTAGGACTCACCATCCGTGTCAATGACAGGGGCAAATCCATCCCTAAACGCGCTCCTACATCTTGGAGAGTGTGGGTGGATTATAGGAAACTCATTGCTGCAACCAAGAAAGATCACTTTCTGCTACCATTCATTGATGAAATCCTGGAGCGGTTAGTGGGAAATAAATTTTTCTGTTTCTTAGATAGATTCTCAGGATCTAACCAGGTGGCAATTGACCCCCGAGACCAAGAGAAAACAACTTTTACCTGCCCTTTCGGCACCTTTGCATTTAGAAGGATGCCGTTTGAACTTTGCAACGTGCCAGCAACTTTCCAGAGATGTAAGCTGGCGATATTCCATGACATGGTGGGTTACTTTATCGAGGTCTTCATGGATGACTTTTCGATCTCTGGACCATCTTTCGAAGAATGTCTTGCCAACCTGACTCGTATCCTTAGATGATGTATTGATGTAAACCTCGTGCTTTCCTCGGAAAAAAGTCATTTTATGGTGCACGAGGGAATTGTTCTCGGACATATCATCTCCAATAGGGGTATCGAGGTTGACAGAGCTAAGCTCGATGTCATTGTTGATTTACCTGTGCCTGGCTCTGTGAAACAAATCTGCTCCTTCCTGGGACACATCAATTTTTATAGGAGATTCATCAAAGACTTCTCCAAAATTTCTTGACCTTTAACTCATCTCCTATCAACCAACGTGCCCTTCAATATGGGCCCCGACTGTATACAAGCATTCATGCAGCTGCGTAATGCTATCACCAAGGCCACTATTCTCCAGCCGCCTGATTGGTCCCTCGACTTTGAACTTATGTGTGACGCTTCCGACTTTGCAGTCGGAGCCATCCTGGGACAAAGATGCGATAGACACCCCTTCGTGGTGTACTACGCCAGTAAGATGTTGGACGAGGCCCAACGTAATTATACTACTACTGAAAAGGAACTACTAGCGGTCATCTTTGGGCTGGAGAAATTCCACTCTTACCTTCTGGGCTCTCACATTATTGTTTTCACTAATCACGTGGCCATTCGCCATCTCATGCACAAGAATGATGCCAAGCCTAGACTGATTCGTTGGATCCTTCTGCTCCAAGAATTTGACATTGAGATCCACGATAAGGCCGGAGCCCAGAATGTTGTAGCTGATCACCTTTCCAGATTGGACGCTGACCATATTGGACTTACTTTGCCGATCAATGAAATTTTTCCTAATGAGCACCTATTGGCAATAAATGTGGCAAGTGGACCGTGGTATGCCGACATTGCCAATTACCTTGCTTCTGGATCCCTTCCACGTGGCTTGCCTAAAAACCAGCGTGAGCATCTCATGGCAGAAGCAAAGTATTATTTTTGGGATAATCCACTTCTTTTTCAGATAGGTGCTGATCAAATCATCCGTTGCTGTATTCCTGATAGCTAGTTCCCAGTGTGCTATCCTTCTGCCACGATCAGGCCTGCGGAGGCCATTTCTCTGGGAGGAAAACTGCAGCCAAGGTGTTGCAGTGCGGTTTCTTTTGGCCTTCCCTTCACCAGGATGCACACAATTATGCCAAGCATTGCACTAGGTGCCAGTTGTTAGGGTCAATGTCATGTCGTGACATGATGCCCTTGCAACCCATCCTAGCTTCGAAAATCTTTGACATCTGGGGAATTGACTTCATGGGTCCCTTTCCTCCGTCCAATAGCTTCGAATTCATCCTCGTCGCCATTGCCTATGTTTCGAAATGGATGAAGGCTATTCCTGCGCGCCGTGTTGACCATGTTATATCCACCCGATTTGTCAAAGACCACATCTTTGCGCGCTTTGGGATCCCTCGAGCCATTATCTCGGATGGAGGAAGCCACTTTACCCATGCTTCTTTTCAGGCAATTCTGAGGAAATACGGAGTCCACCATCATATCGCATCCCTGTATCATCCTCAGACGAATGGCCAGGCAGAAGTGTCGAACCGGCAAATCAAGCAGATTCTCCAGAAAATGGTTTGGCTTAACCGTAAGGATTGGTCTGACAAGCTGATTGACGCATTTTGGGCGTATCGGACCACCTTCAAGGCTCCCCTTAGTATGTCTATGTATAGAATCGTTTACAGGAAGCCTTATCATTTGCTCGTGGAGTTGGAACACCGCGCTTATTGGGCGGTTTGCCAATGTAACCTCGACCCAGAACTGTGTGGTCGAGAAAGGAAACTCCAACTCCAGGAGTTGGAAGAGCTCCATTGTGAAGCCTATGACTTTACTTTAACTTTCAAACAACGCACTAAGGCTTTTCACGATAGCCGTATTCGGCGGAAAGAATTTGAGCCATCTCAACAAGTTTGGCTCTATAATGCCCGACTCAAATTCTTTCCTGGGAAATTGAAGTCCAAATGGACTGGTCCTTTCCTGGTCTCAAGGCCATTCCCCAACGGGGCTGTCGAGATCGAAGATCCCAAATCTAGGCGTAAATTTATGGTCAACGGGTAGCATTTGAAGCCCTATCTGACTCATGAACCTGCCCCCGTTGGAGAAACCATTGCCCTACTAGAGGGTAACTAATTCTTTGCCTCATTACGAGTCCAGCTGGGGATGTTAAATTCAGCGCTCGTTGGGAGGCACCCTCCACCACTCACTATCCACCATCACTTTTCACTTCACTGTCATGATCACTTCACTTTTCACTTCACCTCCCACCATCTACCCACCAAACCACCCTGCTGTATACCCTGCACCTCAACTCTCGTTACCCGATCTTTCGTCCTTTCTTTACCTTTCCCTGCATGCGTATGAGGACATAGCATTGTTTGGCATGGGGGCATGGATAGGCATCCATAGGATCTGGGTATTTTATGGCATCATACAGTTCCCACCTATATATAAATATGCAATAAAAGGAAAAAGAAAAAAAAATAAAATAATATATATATATGTATATGTTGTTTAGTAATGATTTGAAAGCCGAAACAAAAATACAATAAGTGTTTATGGATATTCAACCTCTATTTTGAAGACTTTCCAGGCCACAGAAGCTTGATTCGCTCAGGCTCGGCTTAATTCACTTGAGCATTGACAAAATAGATTGGAATCTCTCCTAACTAAGGACGTATTCTTGTACTTGAGACATAAGTATAGGATCCATTGGTTTGCTTTTACTTGAGAGCTTAAGTAAACTTGGTTCACACTACAAATATTAGGAAAGACCTGGTGAACATAAGATCCAACCCTAGTGTTCATTAGGGAAGGTGGAGTCCTTACCTGTGCATGCAGGTAGACTTTTTATGCCAGGTTTTAGTCTTGTGTTTAGGAGAAACTCTCCCACCGAAAAGAAAAGTGTGCTCCTCCAAATAAAGTTGCAAGAGATATACTGGCACGTGTTTCAAAAAAAGAAAAAAAAAGTTGCAAATAAGTCAGTATATCTCATAAATGTCTATAAAATCTTCACCCTACAAGAAGTTCTTCAGGGCAGGTTACAAATACCTTGTTTTCCTTTGAGCCACAAAAATCAGAAAATGGGAGTTGAGCTTTTCGTCATCTTCTTAAGGGTCAATACGAAAACACGAGCTGAAACTAGGACCAACCTGTACTTAAAGATTCGTGAAACCCTAGGCTTGAGTCTTAATGTTCATTTGGTCAGTCTTGATCCTTCACTAAGCACAAGCCATAATCTCTTGAGCTCTCGAGTACAGAAAAAACCTCCTAGATCTTGGAAATCGTACTTAAGGTTTAAATATCAAGAGTCCTGGTTTGTCGAGAGATAATCTATGTCATACGAGACCTATAGTATTGGTAGTCTTCTCTACAATTGGTTCTCACAATATCCAACAATAAACACACCTATATCACCTCAGAAGAAAATCTTCAGCTTAAGATCATTTTTAAATACTGTTTTGCTAGGGTCTAGCAAAAGATAGGCATGGGGGTATGATTGCACCGCAAAAATACACCTGCAATTGTGCATTCTTGTGCTATTTCCTAGCATTACCAATGCATATTAGGTCTCCTTAGTTGCATTGTAAAAATACATGCATGCATGCATTTAATTGAGAAGGGAGGAGAATGAAATAAAATGGCCTCGCGATTACATTTTTCCTCAAGTGCATCTTTGCAAAATCAACCATCTTTTTATTTTTTCCACTTGATTTTGAAATGCTTCCTGCGGATGCAACTTCTACTCCTTGTGCCATTCCCTGCTCTCCATACCTCTCCCTGCCAGCCCGTCCCTGCGGCTGCCACTCCCTGCCGTGGCCATGCATGAGCCAAGCATGGCTTTCATCTTCTATTTAAAGCCATGGCTTCTCCTTTAGAAGCCAGCCTAGTCCACTTCAAAAAAAAAAGAACCTGCAGCTCCATCTCCTTCTAGGCCATCCTCTCCTCCCTCTCCCTCCACACACCGGCCCTCCTCCTCGGAGACACCCGGTGGATAGGAGCCCTCACTGTGGTGAACACCCACCACAGTGAGACCACCACTGCCCAGCTCTATAAAGAGCCGGTGGGCGTGGTGGCTCTTCTCTCATTTTTTCCGCTCCTGCACCTTCATCCATTGGAGCCCAGGCTTCAAGCTTGAAGCTCAAAGCTCCAGCAGTAGTGGCAAGGCAGCAGCAGCCGCCCAGCCTCATTCCGTGCAAGCCTGCAAGCTGCCTTCGCCCTCCGCGCGCGCTGCAGGCATCACCGCCTCCTGCTTCTCTGCCCTGTAGCGCTCTCTCCCACCTGCAACCAGCCTCTGCGTGCCACTGCAGCGGCCGGCCAAGCGCTTCCCCGCACCCCTGCTAGCACCTGCAAGCCTCCGCGCAAGCTGCAGGCGCCCTCGCCTCCCTCTCCGCATGCTTTGTTACGAGCTTCTCTGCGCTTGCAACCGGCCGGCGCAGACCTTCTCCGTCGCGTGCCAGCCCACATGCGCTAGCCGCGAGCCGGCCACACTCACACCACCTGTAGCTCCTGGTCGCGCAGCTCGCTCGACCACTGTAGCCACTATTCACGCGAGTCTGCATGACACTGTGGCTACAGTGGGGTGAGCGGTGAGCTTCTCACTTTACCGGTCACCCGGCGCGCCGCGATCGCCGTTCGCCCATGTGCGCGCCCGCCTGCGCTTCTCCGCCCGCGTCACCCGCACCCACCCGCGTACGCCTGCGTGCACCAGCCCTCTCCCAGCGCCTGCAATGCCTGCTCCCTTCGTGAGCACCTGCTAGTGCCTGCTTCACCCTTCGGGCAGCACGGTGCGCTGCATCTTCTCTCCGCGCCCTCTCCCTCCCGCGTGCACTTGTCTACGTGCGTACACACCTGCTCGTGCTCGTGTGGATCAGACGACTCCCGCTGGTCGCAGATGCCTTAACACTCCAGTGGCTGCCATCTCTCTTGCCCTCTCACTCTCTTCACCGACAATTACACACACATACACTCACACTTCCACACACACACACACCTATACTCTATTATAAACATATATATATATACGTATACTTATATATATTGATATATATATACATATATACAAATATATATATATATAATTATATTTATAAATATAGTAGTACCTATATACTTATGTATTAGTATATATACGTACATATATATATGTCTATATAGTTATATATATACATATACATATACATATATATACATATATCTATATATTTATATATATATATACTTATTTATACATATATCTATACATATATTAGTACTTATATAATTATGTACTAGTCTATATACATACAAATACATATATATATATATCTATATACTTATATATATATATACATACATTTATATACATATATATATATAAATATACATATATCTATATATATACTATTACCTATATAACTAAGTATAGATACAAATATATATATATATACACATACATACATATATACACACCTACTTATATATACATACATATATACATATATATATATATATATCTAGCTACATATATCAATATATACACGTATTACTATATACTTATAAGTACATATATACCTCTATATAGTTATATATACATACACATACCTATATATATATACATATACATATATACATATAACTACATATATATACATATATATATTTACATACATATATATACATATTTACACATTATTTACCATACGTGGTATCGCAGGAATATCTGCACCAGTTACTGATATTCCCCGATACACGCGTACAAAAAGCATGTTCGCATTCATCTTCCACCATCCATCCTACACCTTACACGCGGCACCTCATCCTGTTGGTTGCGTCTTTGTAGACGACGACCGACTCGACACCGTGCTACACTCCATCTCCGCCTCCACCCCCACCCCTTTATACATACATAATATATACCTATATATATATACCGTATTTCTGTTTCGTTTTCCTGTTAATAAAAAGATAAGAAAATATATAAAAGAGAAAAGATAATCTTTGACTTGCAGGTACCTCATCTTGCAAATAGCAAGACCCATTTTGGAACCCTGTTTTGGCCCAAAGCCAAGAACTTAATTTTGAGGGTGTGCCTCAAGGACAAAGATTACTTGAAAAAAAATCTAAATAGAGAAACACCAAAAACACAATAAACGAACAGAAGAGACTTATTGTAGGAAAGGCGTAGAAACTCGACTTGTAACCCCACTTCCCAGAGTTCAACCCTGGGCCTAAAAGTGACAAGATAAAATCAAGTAGGCCAGGTTAAAAATTTTGTAAAGAGATGGTTAGGTCCGATTTAGGTTAACCACTATACTCACTTCAACCATAAAATCATCATATTAACAACCTATCTAGGCTCGACACCAAGGGTGCGCTGGAGGTGGCATGAGTTGCTGGCAGGAAGAGTTGCAGCTCTTTGTGCTGCAATGGGTGTGGCGAGGTTTTTGGGTTCTTTTTGGTGGAGTGGAGGAGAAACAGAGAATGGGGAAGAAGATGGAGGTGGATGCTAGTGATGGCAGTGAAGATGGTAGCATGCACGCCTATATGTGCTGATGGTGGAGCAGCGTGCATTCACGGTGATGCGAGCAAGCTCCGAATGGCGGTGCGGCCTGTCGAACCACACGCCCATGGTGGTGGACGCTTGCCGCCACAGTTGAGGCTGGTGGTGGTGGAGTGGATGAGAGTGGTGCACTCTCTACACAGTGATGAATAGGGGTGGGGGCCTCCTCCTCAATGTTAGCTCTCCCTTCTCCTTTTGTAGCCACAGACACACTGATTTCAAATTCAAAATGTTGCAGCATGAATGTGATGCGTAGGAGGAGGCGGAGCCGGAGGAGTTACCTATGCAAGGAGAAAAAGAATAAAAGACTAAAATAATTAGGGTTATTTATACATAACACCTTAATTTTATGTTAATTAAAATAGTGCATCTAATTAATTAACTAATTAATTATATGCAACCCAAGGTTAATTCTAAATGCATGAATTATGTACTTAAGCTAAAAATACGAATTAATTTATTTACATCATAATGTATGCTACCTAAATGTTAAAATTAATTTAATGTCTAGACACTTAGATACTTAAATAGGCCATGAATATGGGCTAATCAAATAACCCCATGCCTAGTTTTTGGTAGTCCCTAGCAAAATCAAGCAAAACCTAGCAATTCAAGTAGACTAGCCAACCCAATCGGTCTTCCTTTAGAAACATATTAAGTTCAGACTTTAGACCTAAGGTTCCCAAGTAGTTGCTATGTTACAAACTAGGTCAGCTAAAGACACGTTGTTGGCATGAGTTTGTCTGATTTCTGACTCTACCCTAAGGTTTATTGATCCCTGAGATTAAAGCATCCGTGCATGTGCCTTGGTTTGAGTTATTTGAGTTAAAGGAAAAAGGATTTTTTTCTTGAGTAATATATATATATATATTTTGTTTGATTCCTTTAAGTCGAACCTCGGATCAGCTATCAACACAGTCTGTGCCAGATTCATTGTCCCTATCATCGTACCTCGAAGGGTTCCTGGCTTTTGATGCTTCAAGATAGCACCGCTCATAGCGACCCCAAGAACTCCTGGCAATTGACAATTCAAGATAGTATCGCTAATGGATTTCTTAAGCAAATTCAGGCCTGTGGTAATCGGCACTTCCAGATAGGGCTGCCCATGGTACCTAAACCGCACAATGCGCTTACATGCCCTCAGTAGGATGGATATCCTAAGAGACAAGCACCAAGGAGGTAATATGTTATCATTGCATCGTCAAGGTGAGTATACACTCTACCTCTCCTACGGCAGGAACTCTTCCAATCAAATTGTGTTTTCAAGCCTCTCCTAAGTCAAAACTAAGAGAACCAAATTTCTTTTAAGAAAGGTGATCACTTACACAAGACCAAGTGTGTGAAATTTGGATGCTTGAGTTACAAGGACCTGTAAACCAAAAGGTAGAACAAGACTCCAGGTACTATCCCAACCTTTCAACTCAATCCTTAGCTTTCCTTACTCAACCTCTTGAGGAATGGTCTGCAACTTAACTCCTACTTAAGTTTTTAAGTCCACAAAGAACCTTAAAGGTCTAAAGCTTGTAGCTCACTTAGCTTCTAAAGTTCGATCCTAGAATCAACTTAGTCTAACCTAGAGTTCTGATTTGCTTAAGAATGCAGGGCTTAGCTAGTTAAGCTCAATAATTACAAAATTTTTTATTTTATTTTATTTTATTATTATTATTATATGTTTTTTTCAATGCAAATGTATGCAATGCAGAATGCTTTAATTAAATGCATGAATGCACTGTGCTATGTATATCCCCAAGTGCACCCCCTATGCCTAAAATCTACAATGTCCTCATTGCATAGAAGGATATTACCTGGGTCAGAGATGGGCTGCCATTCTTTTGTTAGCAACCGAGTAGCTAAAGAACCTGCAAATCAGGTTCAAGGATCACAGAAATAGGCCGTAAAAATGAGCAAAGTAATGTCGGCCTAGAAAATAGGTAACCTAGGATGTTGGCACGCTGATGATTAATCCCGATAGCAAATGCTTGCCCAGCCAGGATGGGAATAAAATCTTCCTAGGTCACCAGAAGAGGTTCTAAAGGATAAACTGGCATAACAAACTCCAAAGGGGTAGGGGGAGGATGACAAGGATCCTCCAAAAGGAATGGGGAAGGAATGGTGTAGAGATAAACCCCCAGGGCAATGGACTGACAAAAAAAATCATTAATCCATACCCGATACTCCAATACAGGAAATATTGGTTTGTTAAGCCCCCTGGTCAGAACAAAAGTGAGCAAATCTCTAAGGCAAGGATCATCTAGGGTGTCCAAGTTTCGAGGTTGCGGGATGGCCATAAGATCTAGGTTGGGTTTAATCAGCTATGTGTCAATCCCTAACACTCTTTCCAAATCCTCAATTGCATCCCTAGCATTCCTTGCACTATCACCAGTATCTTCCTACACTTCATCAGGAGTCAAAATTTCGCCTTCAGACATAAGCGAATCAAAGGGTGACTTTGAAACAAATGAAGGCAGGTTGGAAGCAACAGATCTAGGGATTATCCTATCAATGTCATCTCCATGTTCTTGTTCTTTACTCAAATATTCCTCGGAGTCTATATGTGAATCCACATAAATCTTAGAAGTTGCTTCCAATTTTTCCATCATTTCATCATGAGGAGAAATATAATCATTGGCTGTGCTAAGGAAACCTAATTTGGTCAAATTTGTGACATCCTCAGGGGCTAACTCTTCAAATAAGACATAATCACCCTTAGTGTCACTCCAAATCTTGAATGTAGGTTCCTCATATAATTCGTCTTTCTCCTCATCATATGATTCATCATATACCTGAGGTCTAGAATCATTTAATATCTCAGCAGATCCCCTAGGGTACTCTATTTGAGGTAAATGGCTTACACTGATAACATCGGACTCCTCAGATAGGTCAATTTCTTGAGGGTTATGTTCCCTAAGGGTAGGCTTGAGTTCCATCTCGTGATCAGAAGGGAGGGTAGGATTAAAAACTTGACTTCGACCCACTTCATCAAATGTCATGAAAATACTATCATCTGGGTCGAGGTCTTCCAATGGTACCATCATTCCCTTCTTTCGACTCCAATATAATTCAGGTGGATACTCAACCTTATCATTATCTTCCTTGGGTTGCCACCTTTCTTCATCCAATGCGTAGCTACTTTCATATGTTTCTTCCTCCCACTTAAGGCAAGGATCTCTCAAGGAAGTGCCATCTAATGGGGAAGTTTCAAAATTGGTCCTCGAAAAGTAGCTATTCTCCCTTACATAATCCCCAAACTTTCCCTCCAACTTAATGTGTAGCTCTCCCACGGGAGATGCATCAACTGTAGATGGGCGTACGTCATCCTTAATGGGGTAGATTAGGTGGCTAATTTCATCTCTATCTTGTTGGCTTGCTCTCGAAGATTCTCCTAACAATTCAATCATTTCGTCTTGCATTTTCTGTATTTCCATCTTCATGGAGGAGAGGTCATTTCTATCATGAGAGAAGTCAGGCTCAGGCTTATAGTACCCAGGAGTGTCTGTCCAACCATTATAATTATTCAGGGAGGGTGGGTTGGGTATTTCTATGCTGTGTGGGATATTGGGCAAAGCAAATCCCGCTCCTAGGTTCTGGTCACTGATTCGGGGCTTAACCAGGCTAATACTCCTGTAATAGGAGTAAAATGGATCCCAATGATTGTCATTATGTCCATCAAAGGATGGACCATCTCGGTGTATGGGGTCGAAGAGTGTAGAGAGGGGGTAAGGGTGTGGGCAAGATGTGAAAGGATGAAAATTAATGTGGTCCATTCTAACTCACACTTCAATCAGAATTCCCCAAGCAAAACATAATTCAAAAAGGACTTTTTAGGTCTTTCCCAATTTGGGCTTTTGATTTTAAGTCAGATTGTAGGTGACAATACAATTTGTTGAATCAATTTACGCGCTTATTGTCAACCTACGGCTCGCCTAAGAAGACCTCTGATCTCAAGTTCTAAACACTTTATAATCCAATGATAGGAGGGCTCTTGTCCTAGTATTTCCAAACCTAAGGACTATCTAAAAGTGTGCTGTGGTGCAAGAGATATAAGTGTGCATACACCGCAAAAGATTTTGAATTTTGAATCGCACACCAAGTTTGAAAATCAAATCCTTGGTTTTTAAAATGTCCCTCCTTTAATTAGTTCTTTTTCCAAAGAATATGTGACCACTTGTTAGATCTATTCAATACAGATTAGGTGGTCTTGAAATTAGTCCAAATTCATTTGCATGACAGGTAGAAATGCAAAGTTAGAAGTGCATACCTGATTCCAGCATTCTTCATGCAATATGCAAGACAAGAATTAGATCTAGATGCTGCTCATTCAATCCTAAATGATTCGACCTAAGGGCAAGCAACTTCTAGCAGATAACTTTTTTTTTTAGTTTTTTTCTTTCAGCTACTTAGGCACAAGCAAGTTAAAGGGTAAACAATCCACAAAATAAATTAAAAACCTAAATCTAAAGAAAAGGGAATAGGCTCCCAAAAATTACCCAACACGGGCCCAAAATAAAATCGGGGAACAAACCCTTCAACTGTACCCTAGAACAAGGGTTTCAAATCAAATGTGTAATGAAAAATTAAGTCTAAAGTATTAATTCTACTCTAATCAAATCAGCGACTAAATGTACAGAGATGATCGTCGCGTCCTCGTCCTTCCCATCCTAGTGATCTAGTTCCTTGCAGGGTAGCTCGAACAATTTCTCTCTGGTGACGTCAAGGGTCGCCTCTCACAATGGCTCGTGTGACTGTGAGTCGTAGAATGTGTGTCATAGATCATTGCACTCGCAGTAGAAAAAAAATTTCAGAGTTAAATAGGATTCAAAATTTAAACCAATGTGAACGAATGAATGAATGAATGCGATTTAATTAAGCCTATTGTCTCCCCGGCAACGATGCCATTTGATAAGATGGTTTTCACTTTCGAATAATGTATTAAGATGATTTATCATTGTAGGATCAAAGTGGTGGAAAATCGCTTAACATAATAATGAAAATTAAAATTAAACCACTCACAGAAGAGCAGGTCATGTCCACATGGAGGCAATGATGCAATAAAATCTCGATTATTTCATATTCTTTCAATCAAGTGCGAAATCCATAGTCAAATCTGACATGAAATGCAATAGAAAGAAGATGCACAATAACTCGAAAATATATAGGTAGATGTGCAATTTTTCTTCACTGAAATATTCAATAAATATGCGATGATTCTGTGTAATTTCCAATTGACATGCATTAGAGAAAATTTATGCACATTTTAATCCAAAACCAATGTTAAAACACGTGAATAACAATAGCCACACAATTATCAAAAAGCATGAGTATGAAGTCACAATTTCACCATAATAAAATAATCATAAATTAAAATTGATTTTGGTGGCAATGGCATTCAAATGTAAATAGTAATTAACGTAAAAGCAAAGGATTTCACCTCTCTCCTCCTTGCGCATGGGAGAGAGGTTCAATCGAGGAGCTACTCCTATAAGAGGTCGGCTGAAGCGAGGCCCTCGCGGTGGTGGCAGCAGTGTGTCGTGAGATGGCCGGAGCTGACCTGCCAGAGGAGAGGAGTGGCGGCGGTGGAGGAGCCTACTGCTGCCGTGCATGTTGCAGGCGTAAGGAGAGCAGTGCGTAGGCACTGCAGGTGCTACAGACGCACGCGGTGAGTGGTCGCGAGCTCTATTGGATGCACAGGTGCATGTGGGCATGGTGGTGGCACCAGCTACAGGTATTGTAGGGAGGCGCTGGAGGTGGGCACATGGAGGCACGACTCTACAGGCTGCAAGGGGTGCGCGGGCATGGGTGCTGGAGGATGGGCTGTGGCATGCAAATGTGAAGGGATGTGGAGCATGCGCTTTGGATAAGAGGAGGTACGGAAGTGCAAGGGTGCTAGAGGTTTGTGGTGGGTCTGATGGAGCGGGGGGAAGCTGCTGGCGCATGCACTGGGTGAGGTGAGGGAGCGCGCGTAGAGGTGGCTGGTGCTGCAGTGATGAAGTGAGGGCGTGCGCTGGCTGAGTTGAAGGTGCGGTGGGCAGATGGAGATGAAGGCACGGTGGGCTGGATGCAGCATGCGTGCTGGTGGTGCATTGGCTGGAGTTGCGGGCAGCAATTGAGGAGGGTGCGCACGCCTACAGCGGTGGCTGAGGTGAGGGTGCACTGGAGGTGGCATGAGTTGCTGGCAGGAAGAGTTGCAGCTCTTTTTGCTGCAATGGGTGTGGCGAGGTTTTTGCTTTCTTTTTGGTGGAGTGGAGGAAAAATAGGGAATGGGGAAGAAGATGGAGGTGGATGCTGGTGATGGCAGTGAAGATGGTAGCATGCACACATGTGTGTGCTTATGGTGGAGTAGCGTGCATTCACGGTGATGCGAGCAAGCTCTGAATGACGGTGCGGCCTATCACACCACACGCCCATGGTGGTGGAGGCTTGCTACCACGGTTGAGGTCGATGGTGGTGGAGTGGATGAGAGTGGTGCACTCTCTGCACAGTGATGAATAGGGGTGGGGGCCTCCTCCATAATGGCAGCTCTCCCTTCTTTTGTAGCCACGGCCACACTGATTTCAAATTCAGAATGCTGCACCATGAATGTGATGCGCAGGAGGCGGAGGCGGAGCCGGAGGAGTTACCTGTGCAAGAAGAAAAGGAATAAAAGAATAAAATAAATAGGGTTATTTATAAATAACACCTTAACTTCTATGTTAATTAAAATAGTGCATCTAATTAATTAACTAATTAAATGTATGCAACCCTAGGTTAATTCTAAATGCATGAATTATGTACTTAAGCTAAAAGTATGAATTAATTTATTTACATCCTAATGTATGCTACCTAAATGTTAAAATTAATTTAATGTCTAGACATTTAGGTACTTAAGTGGTCCACGAATATGGGTTAATCAGTCACGCTTTCCCAGAGCATTCAACAGTACTGGGTATATAGGTAATCAGACCTAGAGCGCACCTAGGTCCAGGCTCACCAGCAATGGGTGGTGAGTGAGAAGCGGATAGCATAGGTGGGTAATCAGGTCCGCGCGAAGTCTGCAGGGGTAGTGTCGCGGATGAGGTGATAAGACAGATTTCACTTTCAAATAATGTTATTAAGATGATTTGTCATTGTAGGATCAAAGTGGTGGAAAATCGCTTAACAAATAATTAAAATTAAAATTAAACCACTTACAGGGGAGCAAGTCGTGTCCACAGGGAGGCAACGACTTATTTAAACTCGCAATTAGGTCGAAATCAAGTTCGCTGAACTATTCGTCAGATCAAATGTTGAAGCGCGAGTTACTATGCTTTTATATTTGGTTTTGAAAGACCTATCATCGTAGTTTGAAAGCGAAGAACTCATGTTCAACAAATAAAATTTATATCGGAATAGAAATCCCAGGTCGAACTCAGGGAGGCGGACGTTTGATTTAAAAATACACGTTTGTTGTATTTGTCACGAAGCAGAATAGATGATTGGAAACTATCTATCTATTTACAATAAATAGAAGAGAGAGAGAATATTACAAACAAAAGCAAAAAGGGATGTAGAATGAACATGGATTTTATTATCAAAGAGGTTGTTCGTTACACTACTCATTACGAATACAAAGCGGGAAATGATTACACTAGAAAGCAGGAAAATTCTACTCTAGAAAATAGTAAATCTACTCTAGAAAGTAGTAAAAAGAATGGAGAGAGAGAGATATCCTCCTCGATGATCGCTTCGAGGACGAGCCGGATGGGACGATGCCTGGATGAAGGGGAACGGAGCAAGAAGGAGGACGAAGCGAGAAGAACGGAAATGGGGCAGCACGTCATTGTCGTCCCGAGATCCACTTCCGAAAGGGGTGTGAAAATTTGACTTTATCTCTTGAGATGCATCCCGGGTGTGGGACAAGCTTCTCTTGAGCTTTGGAGAGGGAGAGAAGAGAAGGAAGTGATGCCAATTTCATATGGAGGGGGTCTCCATTTATAGTTGCAAGGAGTGAGGGCAATTTAGTCTTTACAATTTCAAAATGTTAAATAAGTGGTCTTTAGTGATGGAATTAAGCATCACTAAAGCCCCAGCCGTGGGTGACGTGTGCCACCCGCTCACCTCTCGCGCTGCCCACGTTCATCAAATCTCGGCCGTTCGATCGTGAGATCGAACGGCTAAGATTTGATAACTGCAATGCCTCAATGCGCGCCTAGCACGTGCAATACCGCATTACGCGCGGGCGTGACTGGGCACGTGATCTGGATTGAGTGCTTGCGGCTGCTGGATCATCATCGGGCAATCAATCGCGCTCGCACCTTCGCACCTCAGCGCCTCTCGTGAAGAATCGAACACGTGCCTCCAGATCTTGCGAGCACCTTCAACCAACGTGCTACATAAGAGTTTGTGTCGCGGTTACGTTTTGTGCACATGCATCCACAGCCATTGGATGATCATCCAACGGTGGAGAAGCAGCACTCAGATTGAAGAAGAGATGGAGCGGCGGGTGCAGCGGTCGGTTGGGCGGCTGAGATGGTGCCACATGGCGCCATCTTGGTTGTCCATCTTCTGGATGATGCAGATGTTGCCATGGGTGTCTGATTGAGTCGATTTTCACATCGCTAGGTTGCGATCGTCGATCCAAATCCATACGTGCAGTTAGATTTATCATCTAAAGTGTGGATTCACACCACCTTATCCCTTGATCTTCTAGGGTTCCTTGGTCTCTATCTGATGCTACAGATGTCAGATTAGTGCGATCTTGGAGTCGTTGGACTCCAATCGTCTCCCTGATCAAATCTGTAAGGTTGGATCTTTGATCCGAGGTCTCAATAAAAATTTGCCCTGTCCCTGAACATAAAAGGAGACAATTAACCTCCATTTTATTCAAGCTAATCTAAATGGAAGATGATGCATGTTATGCAATATTTATAGTATGTAGTGCAATTATATGCTTAAGAACATGCATAAATAGACATTTTATGTAATGTAAACATGTTTACATCACACCCCCATGCCTATCTTTTGCTAGTCCCTAGCAAAAATTATATGCTATTTATAAAAGAATTAGGTTGGATTATTTGGGCAAAAGTTATTTTCAATCATTAAGAAAATGTTTACTTGGGATATGAACTTTCAAAGACACAACAATGCCTGGGTATCTGCCAAAATGCAGACCTCCTCAAGCCCTCGCCTTATTGAAAGAAAATTTTCTTTTTCTCTTTTTCTTCTTTTCTTATTTGTTTTTGGATTTTTGAGTTTAGGGTTTAAGAGTGGCTTTCTACGGCCATTCAACTCACCTAAGATTTAATGAGAATCCTAAGTTCTAAGCATCTTATTATGAATGTGATGGACTCGTTAATCGGCAATTAGAATGGACTTTGGGTTTCTACGCCTCTAGGTGACCTTGAAAAGAGAGTTCTGCCTAAAGGTGTATCTTTACAACCGATAGCTTTCTCCTTGCTTTTATTTTTATGGGGTCAACACAAGGGTGAATTCAGTGTATATCTCCCCGGTTTATTCTACTTCTCTGCTTCTTCCTAAGTGTTTTGGGCATTTTCAGTGAATTTCTTGAGTTGGGTTTTGGACAACCGGTCGATGAGCTATTACCACTGACAACTCACTAGCCATACTCGTGCAGTGAAGTGTGGTTTATTTATTTTCTTTTTCTTTTCTCCTTTTCTTTTTTTTTTCTTTTTTTCTTTTTTAAGTAGGTGGCTTCCCAGGTCTAAGATTTACCTAAAGGCAGCAAGAAGAGAATGGTCCAGTGACTAGGCTTAAGACAACCAACCTATGGGCTGTTACCCACGATAACTTGCCAGCCATATCACCCTAGAAGGTTCATTAGCTACCCAATTTCCACTAAAACTGCCAAACAACGAGTCAGTGAAAAGAAAGTGTGCAGATGCTTTAGACTTAAAGTTCCTTTAAATCAGAGGGCGATTTGATAAGTCGTGTACTTATCACCCAAACTTATTTACTCAAATTAAAATAGAATTTAGGTTGGTGAGGAATCAAAAAATAAATCCACATTTTAGTGGATACACGGGCCGATTAAGTCCAAAGACCTGAAGGGTCTTTGTCTTCAAATCCTAATGTAATATTTCCTAAGATTGAAAATTTTCTTAAGCCCAAGTTGTCTTTCCTAATTCCATAATTTTTTTTAATAAATAAATAAAAATAAAACGAAGCTATAGAGCTAACGAATTAATTTAGAGATGAATATCCACCCCCCCATGCCTATCTAATGCAATGTCCTCATTGTATCAAAAAGACATAAAATAGAATGGAATATAGTAGAAAGCACCTGAATTTCATGAATAATGGGTCCGCTCTAAGATAAAGAAAAACTGTATATGTGCTGAATTTAGTGCCTTCAGTTAGGCACACTATACAAAGGAGAAATAAAGAATTCACAGGTGCAGATAAGAATCAGAATAAAAAGATGAAACCTCTGACTTGCCAGCAGATGTCCACAAATGTGGACCAGATTGTGGTGTAGACCCATACCCCATAATCGAGAATATCTAAGGTTCTGGATAAAAATTACCCAAAACCTAAAATCAGTATGCAAGCAGGGTCGAGCATACGATTTATGAGGATGCAACCCATGACCAAAATTGAGTTACAGAGAAATCAAGTTACAAAGGATAATCAATGAATGTGTGCTTGGGTTGGACATCCTCAGTACAAATGTCATAAGGGTCCTTGTTTGATGGTTTCAGATGAATTGGAACCCTTAGACTCGGTCTTTTACTTCCTCCGGAGTTTGCTTCCCAAATCAAAATTTCCTAGCTCCTATCCCCCTCATTTAGGACATCAAATTCCAAGACCTCCTGCATATTAATCACCCCGTCTGAAATTTCCAAGTCTAAAAGATGTGGTTGAATCAGAATTGACTTGGATCTAGTTATCTTAAAAACAGAATCAACGGTAAGCTCAATGAGGTGTAACTGACAATCAGGGCATTGGATTGAATCCTCTAGAAAATGCGATTCCGGATCCGTAATGTGAGCCCCAATAAGATCAGTTTCCTTAGTTATTGGGCTATCAAATGATTTAATCGATTCCGCAAGCCCAATCGTCTCACAGAAATCATGTTCTATAAACTCATGTGAGACTTCGCAAACTAATTCTTCACCCTTAGAATCAAAGAAATCTAAATCCGTATTAATGTATGTCTCAAAATTATCCATCACTTTCTGATCCTTTGAGACATACGTTTCCTCATACCCTGGCTCAGGGATTTCAGGTGAAGAAATCAGATCATCCTTAATTGGCTGTTCTGATTCAATCTGGTCAACCTCGTAACACGTGTCCCCCCAACAGGAGCCTAAGCAGGTTCTGACATTGGCTCTCCTGAAGGGCGTTCATCCTAGGAATCATCCCAGGATTGAACTAAAGCAACCACAAATCTCATCCTCAATTTCGCTAACTTCCCAAGTAGAAACTCACCCGGGTTCTTATCCTTAACATCCTAGAGCCAATCCAACAAGTACTTATTCAAATCATCAATCATCTCAATCAGGGGCTCTAATCTTTCAATGCAAGGTATTGGCTGAACTTCTAAAGATTGAATGGTATTCCTCAAGTTAGCCAAAACCTTATCTTGAACCTGGTTAACATGAACCAAATGACTTGGTTCAGGGTTGGGCGGGTTTGGGATTAGTGTAGAGGAGTTAACGAATCGAGATTCGTTATACCCTTCCTGATAATAGGTCATTTCAAATTGTTCAAAAGGTGGTGATGACCTAAAGGCAGTGTAATCAGAGGATGGGTAAGGACCAGTGTATCCTTCTTGATTGTAGATCGTATTAGGTTGTCCATGAAATGGTGGTGATCTATAATTGATGTGGTTCTGAGAAGGATAAAAATCACAATTATGGCATTCAGGGTTAGACCCTAAATACGGAGGTCCGGAACTATATCCCCAATCTGAGTTATCCCAACTAACTGAAGGTTGATTATAGTATGAGTCGGGATAATTATCATGTTGAGGATAACTCATAACAGGAGGGAAAGAGCGGGAATGCATATAAAATGTGGAAGGATTCATGATAGACGGGAGGAAGAAAGGTGCCTGCAATGCAAGCAATCAAATCTGTCCCTAAGTGGGCTAGCCTAAAGACCTATAGACTCCCAGAACTCATCTTGAGATAAAGAAATGATTTGATCTACTTCTGTCAATTCAATCCAACCAGTTAGGAGGAGGGACTAGGGAGAAGGTTCTTCCTTTGGCTTGTGCCTCTAGTTCCTTGTGTACCTCCCAGCCGTAATCGTTTGATTCTTCTCCCTTAGCTAGACATCAGATTGAATAGTAGAAATAGACTAATCGAAAAAAATCTCATCCTGGGCTCTGAAGAGCAAGTCGAATCCTTAAGGCCAACGTCTACTCTATTTTATTTAGGGCTAGGTTTGAATGTGCTTTGGAATGTGATGGGCCCTTTATCTGTGTTGTGGCCTTAATGATTGATTGATGTGTGTGTGCGTGCACAACCAGTGGTTTTCAATAAAGATTATTTTTGATGCGGTGAATTTTAGGATTCAAATCTTGCTTAGTAGCTTTTAGGATTCAACTTTAGGTATTTTCAAACAAGTTTTGTTGCCACACCAGGTTTTGAAAGCACTGGTGAAGATGTTTTCCTTTGAAACCTAAAAGAATGTGGAGTGCCTGGTAAATCCCTAAGAGTTGAGCCTATGTGGCAGCTACTTGATGAGTTGATTTTAATTAAAGTGGTGCGGCCCAATCAACTCAAACAATTGGCCTGTTGCACCTCTTAATTAGGCATACAAGTGATTACCTAATCTGATTTCCGCTCAATTATGTGTTTGGATGTGTGTACCGATTCCAAAGATCAGTTTACCAGTTGAGTTTGAAAATCAGATGAGGTTGTGTACCTCTGTGAGATATTTTTTATTTTTCTTTTTAAGTATGGAGGTTGAGGTGGGTGTAGGTGTCAAACAAACAAACAAAACTAACCTTAAAGTTTATAAGAACACATAGGTTAATTGATGTTTGTGTTATTACGTGGTAGAATGAAAACTAATGGGTGGGAGATGGGGGAAACTTACAGAACCTTCAATAGCACTTTACTCCAATTTATCGCTTTTGCTCGTCTGAAAAGAGTACCTGCAATCACAATAAGAAAGGAGAGAAGTGAGGTAAATGATTCGTAAGTTGGAAAATGTGAAAAAAAATCAAAGAGCGTTGCCTCTGCGGCAACGGCTCCAAAATGTTGAAGCGCGAGTTACTATGCTTTCGTATTTGGTTTTGAAAAACCCGTCATCGTAGTTTGAAAGCAAAGAACTCTTGTTCAACAAATAAAATTTATACCGGAATTGAAATCCCTAGTTGAACTCAGGGAGGTGGACGTTTGAGTTAAAAATATGCGTTTGTTTTTTTTGTCACGAAGCAGAATAGATGATTGGAAACTATGTATCTATTTACAATAAATAGAAGAGAGACAAAGTGAATATTACAAACAAAAGCAAAAAGGGATGTGGAATGAACATGGATTTCATTATCAAAGAGGTTGTTCATTACACTACTCATTACTACTAAAAAGCGAGAAATGATTACACTAGAAAGTAGGAAAATTCTATTGTAGGAGGCAGTAAAAAGAATGGAGAGAGAGATATCCTCCTCGACGATCGTTTGGAGGACGAGCTAGACGGGACGACACTTGGAAGAAGAGGAACAGAGTGAGGAGGACGAAGCGAGAAGAACGGGAATGGGGCAGCATGTCATCGTCGTCGCGGGATCCGCTTCTGAAAAGGGTGCGAAAATTTGACCTTATCTCTTGAGAAGCATCCCGAGTGTGGGACAAGCTTCTCTTAAGCTTTGGAGAGGGTAAGAAGAGAAGGAAAGGATGCCAATTTCGTATGGAGGGGGTCTCCTTTTATAGTTGCAAGGAGTAAGGGCAATTTGGTCTTTATAATTTCAAAATATTAAATAAGGGGTCTTTAGTGACGGAATTAAGCATCACTAAAGCCCAAGTCGTGGGTGACATGTGCCGCCGGCTCACCTCCCACGCCGCCCACGTTCATCAAATCTCAGCCTTTCGATCATGATATCAAACAGCTAAGATTTGATAACCGCAGTGCCTCAATGTGCTCCTAGCACGTGCAATCCCACGTTACGAGCGAGCGTGCATGGGCGTGTGATCTGGATTGATCACTTGCGGTTGCTGAATCATCATCTAGTGGTCAATCACGCTCGCACCTCCACGCCTCAGTGCCTCTTGCGAAGAATCGAACGCATGCCTCCAGATCTCGCGAGCGCCCTCGACCAACGCACTACACAAGCATTTGCATCACGGATACATTTTGTGCGTGCGCATCCATAGCCGTTGGATGATCATCCAATGGCAGAGAAGAGATGCTTAGATTGAAGAAGAGATGGAGCGGCAGGTGCAGCAGCCAGTTGGGCAGCTCAGATGGTGCATGTGGCTCCATCTTGGCTGTCCATCTTCTGGACGATGTAGATGGTGCCACAATTGTCTGATTGAGTTGATTTTTACGTCGTTAGGCTGCAATCGTCAATTCGAATCCATCCATGTGTTTAGATTTATCATCTGAAGTGTGTATTCACACCATCTTGGCCCTTAATCTTCTAGGGTTCCTCGGTCTCTATCTGATGCTACAGATGTCTGATTAGGGCGATCTTGAAGTCGTTGAACTCCAATCGTCACCCTAATCAAATCTGTACGGTTGGATCTTCGATCCGAGGTCCCAATAAAAATTTGCCCTATCCTTGAACAGAAAAGGAGACAATTAACCTCCATTTTATACAAACTGACCTAAATGCAAGATGATTCATGTTATGCAATATTTATAGTATGTAATGCAATTCTATGCTTAAGAACATGCATAAATAGAAATTTTATGTAATGTAAACATGTTTACATCATTAAACAATGCCTGTCTAGCTTTGAATGTAAACCTTAAATTTATGGTGAAGGCAAGGGGTGTTAATGTAATCTTTATGTCAGAAAATTGTCTATGTGCAAGGGTATGCCATGTACTATTCACTTGCATGCATACTAAAATGTAATTCAAAATTAAATTCAATGCACATAGAGATGAATAATAAGGCTTAACAATTCTCTAGAAGCATGAGCATGAAGCATAAATTCACCATAATAAAATAATGATAAATCAAAATTCCTTTTTGTGCAATAGAATGAAATGTAAATATTAATTCCACCATAAATAGAGGATTCTACCTCTCTCCTCCTCGTGCATGGGAGAGAGGTTCGTTCGAGGAACTCTTCTGGGCGTAGGTTGGCCAGAGCGAGGGCTTCGTAATGGTGGCGACAGCAGGTTGCGAGATAGCTAGAGTCGGCCGAACGGAGGTGAGAAGAGATGGCGGTGGAAGTTGTTGCTACTGGCCGCACGTGCCGCAAGCGTGATGTGGGGCGGCGTGTGGGCACTACGGGCGCTGCAGGCATTCTGCAGGCCGCAGAGTCAGATGGGCGTGCAGCTGCAGGTGCTGTAGGGGGTGATGCGTGGGGGCTGCAGCAGGAGCAAGTGGAGGTGCAGGCACTAGGCGAGGGCATTGGAAGTGAAGGCACGCGGGCATGCAGGCTGGAGGTGAAGGAGTGGGATGCAGGTGTTGAGGCAAAGGTGTTGGAGGTGAAGGGACGTGGGCGTGAAGGCTTGAGGTGAAGGTGCAGGCGGCAGGTGCTGAGTCGAAGGCACGTGGTGAGGTGCTGGTTGGAGGTGCACATAGTAGGTGAGGTGGGTGCGTGCACACATGCTGCGTTGGAGGCACATGCTGTGGCGCGCTTGGCAATAGCTGAGGCATGGGAAGGAGAGGTTGTAGATCTTTGTGCTGCAGCGGGTGTGGCAAGGTTTTTGGGTTCTTTTTGGTGGAGTGGAGGAAAACAGAGAATGGGGAAGAAGATGGAGGTGGATGCTGGTGATGGTTGATGACGGTGGTAACAAGTTGTGCATCAGTAGATGCACTCATAGTAGGAGAGCTTTTATGAGTCCATTTTAATCGACTAATATTATGCCTAGGTAACTTTAATTTTACCTTTTAGGTTTGTTAATAATTACATTAAGTTCTAGAATGTTTGCATGCATCATGATTTAAGTTTACATCATTTTAAGGCATTCTATAACTTAATATGTAAAGATTTTATGTTTTTACGTGCAGGAAGAATATTGGGAAAAGAACAAGGAGGGGAGGGTAAATTTCCCTTTGAAACAAATGGCGCCATCTTTTCCCCCATCCTCCTGCCAGCCGCAACTCTTCCCTCAACAGCCGCCATCCAAAAATAGCTAAGGGATTTGGAAAATCCCTTAATTCATGCACGCAGGGAGAGGAGATAAAGAGGTTGGGAAAAGTTGGATGGGGGATCTTCTTCTGCCCCCTTGAGGGGATATCCACTGTGTTTGAAGGCTTGCACTGTGCACCCACTGCCAGCCATCGCCTCTACTGCAAGCGTCACCCCTCCAGCCTGCAGCCGCTTCAGGCACACCGCACCAGTGCCATCACCGCACCCCCTTCCAATGCCATCACCTTCCAGCCTGCACTCGCGCCCAATTCCTGCAGGCACTCACGCACCGCACCTTCTCCACCGTAGCTCCCCCCTCCTCCAGTGCCCTTCACTGAAGGCGCTGCACCACTCACTCACCCGCACAAAACCAACTCCCGTAGGCGTTTGCGCCCCTCGGGCACTGCCTCAAGCCAGCACCTCTCCAACGCATGGTGCTCCTCTATGCAGACCGCCTGCGCCTACAGCGCCCCACCGTAGGTGCCCCCCCTCTGCAGGCACGCCTTCAACCCTGCCAGCACCTTCTCCACTACAGGCGAAACCGCACTCACGCCTCCAGCGCCCGCACCGCAGCCAGCGCCTCTCCAGCCACTGCAGCGCACACCCCCCCTTCCAGCGGCATCCCTTTGCAGAACCTGGTGCTCCCCCTGCAGACCGCTCTCGCCACCATTGCACCCATCTCCAGCCGCCCCTGCAAGTGCCGACTCCAGCACTACCACTAGAGCCTAGCACGCAAGGCACGTGCCCAGCCACGCGGCTACAGCAGCAGGACACCCACACATCCACGCACACCTGTCTCCTTCTCCTCCAACAGGCTGGTGGCCCTCCGCCGCGTCACCGCCATTGCGTAGCCCTCGTCGAGCCGCACCTCCCCGCTGACTCTTGCAGCCAACCGTGCACGGCCGCACACGTGAGGAGGAGAGAGGAGAAATCCTCTATTTTTGTTTCCATTAATAATTACATTCAATGCCATTGCCACTTTTATATTAATATTTTATTTAGGTCACATTGCACTGATGCACTCAGATTTTCCTGAAATTATTTTACTTGTGTTATGTGCATGATTCTACCTTGAATTTCAAATCAGATTTGCATGAAAATTGAATTCACATGATAAGCTAGTACACATGCATCATACACATATTTTTGGAGCTTAATTCCTAACGTGAAAACTACATAAATACCCCTGAACGTTTAAGGAAATTGCATGCTTCATTTAAAATAGCATATTCCTCGCATTAAAGTTGCAGAGGAGTATGCGAACTGTGTATTCCTTGACTCATGAATTTATTGGTGTATTCCTCCCTGTGGATACGACATCCTTTATTGTGGTTGAAATTCATATCTTTGTTAATTTCTGATTGGGAGATTTCCATCACATTAATTACAACGACAAATTCTTCTATTGCTATCATAAGTAAGCGAAAATCTCTGTCAAATTGGCGCCGTTGTTGGGGAGGCAACTGATGCAATAAATTCACGTTATTATTTTTTTGAATATTTTGAGTTGCGCAATCATCTGATCATTTTTTTATTATGCGAGGAATTTGACACGGCGAGAGGCGTAGTAGAGCGACGACATTTAACCTGGATGACGCATACGGCGGAGACGATCTTTTTGGTGGACCTTGACGCCACCTGGAGGTCAGAAACAGGAACACGTGGGCCATGAGCCCACGCACATAAGCTTATGGAGAAGCCTATTTCTGATTTAGTTAGTAGATCTTAGTTAGATTTAGTTTAGATAGACATTAGAATTTAATTTCTTTCTTTTGGACCCTTGTCAAGTATTGGTGGAAACGGGTTCCCAGTGCCACTTTATTTCTTATCGCTCTTGTATGCGGGAGCATATTTTCAGGAGCGTGTTCCCATTTATTTAGATTATAGGATTATTTTCATTGTTTGAACTGCATTTCAGTTAGTTAGTAGATTAGGTTTGTTTGTTTATTATTTTCATTAAAAAAAAAATCGAACTGCCTGTTAGAAGCTGCATATCTATAGGACGACCATCTAGGACTGAATGAGCAGCATCTAGTTTATTTTTACTGCATTGCATACATTTCATGAAGAAAACTGGAGTAAGGTACGTCTTCTCTTGAGCATCAATTACCTGTCATGCATATGCATTGAACTTGAATCTAAGACCACTGAGTGCTTGAATCAAATTAATTCAGTGGTCACTTTAAAAATTGGGATTGTTAAGAGGTTGGACTTTAAAATCTGACTAAAAATTGTGTGAAAAAGGATCCTGTTTGCGAAATTTTAAAAATCACTGTTTGCGAAATTTCAAAAATCAAAACACAATCGTATGTTTGCAGACTTGAGACACTATGCACCTCACACATAAGGTCACTAGATAATTTTTTTTTTTTCAAAACTTGTTTGGCCACCAATTGAACATTTAATTCTAAGACCTACAATCTACTAAAAACAAGATCCCACTGAATTTGCATTTGCTTTGACAGTAGAACTCTCTAGGAAGTTTCTGCTTATATTCTGAATTCTACTAAATCCTAAGAGAGTTAAAACTGTTTTTCTTAAAGAAATGGATTACCCTTACTCCTATCATTTAGATTATCAAAGTCAATACTTCCCATCTTTTAATTAGGATCCCATGCCCCGAGCATATCCATCCTTTGATGGGTACATTGACAATTCATGGGATCATTCTTATTCTTATCCTGGGAGTACTGGCTTGATAACTCCCACTTTTGAGAAGAGCCTAGGAGTGGGATTTCCTAACCCTGAAATCCCTACTTCCACGCAAACACCCAACCCTTCCACCCTTCGTGATTTTCTGTATCGAGGTTGAACCGATACCCCTAGGCAACCAGAGCTTGAAATTGACTATCCTCCCCAACCTGATAATAGTGGCCTCTCCTCCTTTATGATAGAAATGCAAAAACTGCAAAAGGAAATGATGGAATCAATGGGAGAGATGTTGAGGAATAGTCAACAGTTAAATGAAGAAATAAGACAGCTTAGCTACACGCTTCCCAATAATTCTGATCCCTACCCATATGACCATGATCATGAAAATAATTTTGAGGAAACCATTCACAATAGGGATCCAGTTTTATGTAGCTATCACTTAGACTCTCCCAATGAGACACGGCCACTAGAGGACAACAATCATAGTGATTATCCACCCGAGCTTTATTGGAGTGAAAAGCAAGGGAAGATGATACCTCTTGAAGACCTTGACCCCGATGACAGTATTCTCCTTACCCCTACCAACCTAGGTCAAGGGTGTATTGTTCCTATCACTTCCCCTATTGATTATTTGGTGGAATCCCATTCTAACCTTAGTGAGCCTACTCCTGACCCTCCACTTAGGGAATCAATACCTACCATTCAGTATCCTGAGGATTTAAATGCACCCAGTGAAGGTAACCCTAACGGAATGGAGGATGAATTAGATCAATTTTGGTCTCAGGGATATGAAGAGTCTAATTCAGAAAATGAGGATGCCCCAATAGAGGAACCTGGATTGAAAATTTGGAGTGAATCACACGGAAATTATTTGTCATTTGAGGATTTACCTCCAAAGGATATTAACCATATGGTGAAATCCAAATTCCTCCCTTCTTTTGAGAGTCATCCTCCATCAAAGCAGGAGTTGATATTAGAGGAGGACAAATAAAATAATGAGAAGTCTATGGGAGACTCTCAGGAACAAAACATGTTAATTGAGGATTTATACCTCAAGAAGAATGACAAATTCAATGATATAGGCTTGCTCCAAAATATTAAAGCTGATCTTCCTTTAGGATTAATTAAGGATACTGATCCAACTCTTGTCTTCATTAATGAATCACATATACACCCCAACAAAAATTGAGTGAACCAAACGAATCTGGGGATGAGCTGAATAATAACGATTTTGACATTTTGACCCTACCATCAAAGAGTTGTAATTAGGAGTCTACCCTTGATTCAAATATGACTCCGATCATTAATGCTAGGCGGGGTAACCTATTGTCTACAACTGTTAGGGAGTATACACAATCTGAATCATTATTGGAATTAGACCTAACACCGACTAAGTCCTCATTGGACTTAACCATTACCTTCCAACACTACAAACAACCCTTATACTCCTTAACCGATCCTTGGCTCAGATCTCTGCTCTTGTACATTGTTTCTAGAGAACATATCAGGCTAGTACATCCTCAGGTAGAATGGCGAGTGTGGATTGATGCTTGTACTTTTACTCTCGCCATTCAAGGGTTTGAACTAATAATGTGTTTATCTTTTAAAACCTGTCCTGCTCTGGAGGATCCTTGTTATCCTGCACTTATTCCGTTTCGGGAGGTCCCTTTTCATATTCCGTTTATTATTCCTAAACATCCCAAGGTAGCCAATGAGGTTCTTTGCTTTCATATCTTCTGGTGAACATTTGGTATTATGTTGCATCATCAGCTCGCCAACATCCGTGGCTACCTATTTTCTAGGCCTGCACTATTATGCATATTTTTAGGGCCTAACCTTGTCTGTTTGGAACCAGACTTATAGGTTCCTTCCAAGTCTGGCTGCTGACAGAAAATGCAGCGCTTGTTGGGAGGCAACCTAGTGGTCTGAATAACACCGTTGTCAGGTGATGTCTTTCCTTTCTCCTCCTATTTTAATTTTACAATGAGGACATTGTAGGATTTAGGCATGGGGGGGTGCATTTGCATTTTAGGAAGTATTCATGCATTTTGGTTAGCATAAAAAAAAATCCACTTTTTTGAGCTGAATGGGTTAGTCCCTAGTAGAATATCTTTGTCATTGGAGGTTTTTCTTCTTGAATTATTTCTTAAGTTTAAAATCCAGTACATTTATTTCACGTGCACGTAGACTGGGTAATGAATCCTTAAGGAAAACCAATAAGCATTTGTAGTCTACTGAACCCTTGGATAGTTAATAGGGAGTCAGGCATACTATGTTCTAGTAGATCCACCTCATATATGTGAGATGAAAGTAGAGAGATTACAGGTGTGCTAAGTCTAGTGCAAGGAATCTTAAGTTTTGGACAATTAGATAATGACACTTCAAAGTTAGGCATAGTTTTCGCTCTTTGTTCCTGTGTGCGTACTTTGTGTGAATTCCTGTGAGTCACCAAATAAGGCAGATACACAGAGATTGAGTTTTAACAGAGGTATGACTATGGTGGATGGTTACGACCATCCTTTATAGAGTCCTCAGCTGAAGGAGGGTAATAGTGTCAAAGGTCAGAAATACGGTTGTCCTATCCATTCCTTCCTGGTGCCGAGAATAGGCACTTCCACCAAATAAGCCACACAATATCCTCTTGATCATCATCATCCCTAATAATGTCTCAAAAATAAAAGTCTGTGTCGATTGATAAAAACAAAAAAATGAAAAAAGGGGAGAAAAGAAAAGAAGAAGAAAAAGAAGAAATAGAAAAAAAAAGAAAAAGGGGAAATAATTATATTATTTAAAAAACGTCCAAGTTATGATGTAACTTTATTTTTGAGGCAATAGAACACCTATCGCATTCCACCAAATATGACCCATACCTATCTTTTAGTATTTCTGATCGCCCGAATACAGGTTGAGGACTCTAACTTAGTTGTAGAGTTATTAGGGCTTTAATTGAAGTGTGGATGCCATGTGAGGCCACCAAATAGTGAGTTCAATTTCTAAATCTAGCGAGATTTGTGATCTTAGAAAGAAAGAAAAGAGGGAGTGCTCAGGAACATCAAGAGAGCACGGTTGTGTAGCCTCTCTCAGAGTTGACTTGTCTAATAGTCTATTAATCTAGAGTCTGTAGTACTAGAATATATGTAGCACCAGAGGAGTGTGTGCCACCAAATACAAATCCATTCTACTCAATATCTCCTACCTAAGCCAAAAGCCGGGGTCAAATTATAGATTGTCTTCTGCTTTATCCCCGAGGGAAGTAGTTGCCTATCCTGATAGAAATATTTACCAAGGGTGAAGTACGAACTCCCAATGCGAATTGGCTTTTTCACTTGGATCCATTACTTAGGCTATTATCACGTCACACTTGTCTAGATCTCTAACGTTTTGAAATAAGAAAAGAAAAAATCTTCTGATTACTTATATTATTTTTCATTTTTGCTAGGGACTAGCAAATCTTAGGCATGGGGGTATTTGATGAGTCCATTTTAATGGACTAATATTATGCCTAAGTAACTTTAATTTTACCTTTTGGGTTTGTTAATAATTACATTAAGTTATAGAATGTTTGCATGCATCATGATTTAAGTTTACATCTATTTTATAGCATTCTATAATTTAATATGTAATGATTTTTTGTTTTTATGTGCACGAAGAATATTGGGAAAAGAACAAAGAGGGGAGGGTAAATTTCCCTTTCAAATAAACAGTGCCATCTTTTCCCCCATCCTCCAGCCAGCAGCAACTCTTCCCTCAACAGCTGCCGGCCAAAAATAGCAAAGGGATTTGGAAAATCCCTTAATTCATGCACGCAGGGTGAGGAGATAAAGAGGTTGGGAAAAGTTGGATGGGGGATCTTCTTCTGCCCCCTTGAGGGGATATCCACTGCGTTTGAAGGCTTGCACTGTGCACCCACTGCCAACCACAGCCTCTACTGCAAGCGTCACCCTTCCAGCCTGCAACCGCTTCAGGCGCTGTACACCAGTGCCATCACCGCACCCCCTACCAGCGCCATCACCTTCCAGCCTACACCTGCGCCTAATGCCTGCAGGCGCTCATGCACAGCACCTTCTCCACCGCAGCGTGCCCCCTCCTCCAGTGCCCTTCATTGAAGGCGCTGCACTGCTCACGCACCCGCACAGAACCCACGCTCGTAGGCGTTTACGCCCCTCCAGCGCCGCCTCAAGCCAGCGCCTCTCCAGCGCCTAACACTCCACTCTGTAGACAGCCCGTGCCTCCAGCACCCCCCTGTAGGCACCTCCCCTCTGCAGGCACACCTTCAACCCCGCTGGCACCTTCTCCACCGCAGGAGAAATCGCACCCGCACCTTCAGTGCCTACACTGCAAGCAGCGCCTCTCCAACCACCAGAGTGCGCACCCGCCTTCCAGCACTATCCCTTTCCAGCGCCTGGTGCTCCCCTTTGCAGACTGCACTTGCCACCAGTGCACCCATCTCCAGCTGCCCCTGCAGTTGCCAGCTCCAACGCTACATCCAGAGCCCAGCACTTGAGGCACATGCCGAGCCGCGCGGCTGCAGCAGCAGGACACCCGTGCATCCACGCACGGCTGTCTCCTTCTCCTGCAACAGGCCAACGGCCCTCCTCCGCCTGCCAACTGCTACCGGCCACCTCCGACCACCGTGTCATTGCCATTGTGTAGCCCTTGTCGAGCTGCACCTCCCCGCCGACTCTCGCTACCAATCGTGCATGGCCGCGCACGCGAGGAGGAGAGAGGAGAAATCCTCTATTTTTGTTTCCATTAATAATTACATTCAATGCCATTGCCACTTTTATATTAATATTTTATTCAGGTCGCATTGCACTGATGCACTCAGATTT
Organism: Thalassia testudinum; assembly: GCA_037157565.1. Lineage (NCBI taxonomy): Eukaryota > Viridiplantae > Streptophyta > Magnoliopsida > Alismatales > Hydrocharitaceae > Thalassia > Thalassia testudinum. The sequence continues at coordinate 63,877,367 of JAZHRO010000014.1, forward strand.
TCGTGAAATTATTTTACTTGTGTTATGTGCAAGATTCTACCTTGAATTTCAAATCAGATTTCCATGAAAATTGAATTCACATGATTAGCTAGTACACATGCATCAAACACATATTTTTGGAGCTTAATTCCTAATATGAAAACTACATAAATACCCCTAAACGTTTAAGGAAATTGCAAGCTTCATTTAAAATAGCATATTCCTCGCATTAAAGTTGCTGAAGAGTTTGCGAACTGTGTATTCCTTGACTCATGAATTTATTGGTCTATTCCTCCCTGTGGATATGACATCCTTTATTGTGGTTTAAATTCATATCTATGTTAATTTCTGATTGAGAGATTTCCACCACATTAATTATAATGACTTATTCTTCTATTGCTATCATAAGTAAGCGAAAAACTCTCTGTCAAGCTTCAAGGAGCTCGTGCACGGTGGTGGTCAAGTCCATCCTCTTGGCGTGGCGGTCTGTCACCCCGTCAGCCCACGGTATGATGGAGCTTGGTCGTGAAGGCCCACGGTGGTGGAGTGCTGCACAGTGGTGGAAAGGGTGGTGGCCGCCTTTCAATGATAGCCCTTCCTCCTCTTTTGTACCCATGCCTACAAGATTTGAAATTCGAAAGGCCACCGTCGAATCAATGTTGATGTGTAGGAGGAGGCGGAGACGGAGGAGTTACCTGCAAAGGAGAAGAAGAAAAAAAAAGAATAAAATAATTAGGATTATTTATACATAACTCCTTAACTTCTATGTTAATTAAAATAGTGTTTGTAATGCACCTAATTAATTAACTAATTAAATGTATGCAACCCTAGGTTAATTCTAAATGCATGAATTATGCACTTAAGCTAAAAATATAAATTAATTTATTTACATCCTAATGTATGCTATCTAAATGTTAAAATTAACTTAATGTCTAGAGACTTAAATACTTAAATAGCCCACAAATGTGGGCTACTCATGAGGCACATGACGGGTGTGAGGGACCTCACCCCTTGTGTCTGAGGCAATAAGCCCTAGGCATAAATTCAATTTATGTGGCCTCTCCTTCTCCAAAACCCATGATGTGGGACATCTGTCCCCCTTTTTCTTCGCATAGCACACGTAGCAGTAGGTGGAGATGTCCTCACAAATTGAGGTTGCAGCTGTGCCTCAATCTCCTAATTGAGGACTTGGGAGTTCATAGAACCTAGGGCTGCTTCGATCAGGCATTGTAGTAGGCCGCTACGAAGCATACAGGTAGAGAACGCATTAGAGAAGATAGTGGCGACTGCGGCTCTACGGCCGAGAACTTGAAAAGAAAAATACAGCCTAATGGCCCTGTTAGAACAGCTCAGAGGCTTTGCCGGACTACGGCAAACTTGATGAGGGGGTCGGTGTGGTGCGAGCATAGTTTGTGGATGCTAGCGGAGGCGGACTATGCGTGTGAAGGTGGTGGTGTTCGAGGGAGTGCGAGATTGATCAATAGCCTTAACTAAGTTAGGGCTTTTGATCTACGGTGAACAACGAAGGTGTGGAGTGCTGGAGCGGCCGGTTTGGCTATGTATGGAAGATGCTAGGGCTCGCCGGAGGTCGTGTTGGCGAGTTGGAAGATGGAGTTGTGGAGGGTGTTGGTGGGGTCGAATCGGAGTGTTGATGGTACTGTCGTGATGTGGGGAAGTTGAGTCATTTGAGAGAGGTAATGGGTGACGGGGAGTGGGGATGGCATCGGTTGCGGTATGGCTGGTGCTGGAGAAGGAAGGAGCTCCAGTCGATAGGAAGCGGTGACAAGGATAGGGGAGAGGCTCCTACTGGCACGGCTAGGAGCGGAGGAATGAGAGGAATGAGGATCCATCACTGGTATTGTGAACAGAGGAAGAGAGGAGGTAGGGAGAGTCACTAGATGTCGAGGAGCACTTCGGCCGAGAAAGAGGAGAGGAATTGGAGGTGTTCCAGGTTGAATTCGAGCGTAGGAAGTTTGGCTTGATCTGGAGGTCTTTTCATAGGCCTTTAAAGGGAGTTTTGAGCTTGGGAAGCTAGCTCCCCAAGCTTGGAAAGCTTCACTGGATATAGGATTTCTAGGATACCCTAATCTCTCATGCGAAGGCTTTAGAGTGTGGGAATTGGCTCAAAAGGAAGGGAATTTCTTGATAAACTTCCCTTTCAAATCTAAGACGGATTTGTCACGGAATCAAGGAGAAGTTGCCAATTTTGGGTCAATGGGGTTTGTAGGAATTGGATTAATGGTGGCAGGGACCTATTTATGAAAATGATGACAAAGTTAGGGGCCTTTTTGTAAGGATTTTGAAAGTTAAGGGAATATGTGTGATAGAAAACAATCAGACAGGACCAAATTGTAAACAAGATGAAGATGATCTCAGACTATGCCCAAATTTTGGTAAAAACCTAATTTGGTCTTAAGGAATCCAATGGTGAAGTTGGATTTTTGTTTTGACCAAGTTTGACTTAGTAATTTATGCAAAAATCCAAATTAGGGCAAATGTCATTCTGAGGCTTTATTTTGGGTCAAGATGGGTTCTAATGGTCAAATTGAAGATACCAAACCATAGAGAATATTTTTCTATGACTTTTAGAGGGTTTAGGTGAATTTTATCTTGACCAAAACCTCAGTTAATTAGGCGTGTCTATTTTTAAGATTTCAGAAGTCATTTAATTCTCAAAACACGTGAAAACCCATTTCTGTCTGTTCTAACCAACTTCTTGGCCTTTTAGGATCATTTGACCCTTAATTACCCATAGAAAACCCGTTGTTGTACTGCATTTATGATATGATGATAAAATTATAGTTTTAACCCTGGTTTCTTGTCTTTCCCTCAGAATGATTATGCAATGAGTTAGGGTTCTCTAGCGGTTATGTAGGAGCATTTAATGACTTAATCAGATCAAACTGAGCAAGTTATGGCTCATGATGGTGTTCCCATCTGTTTAGGACAGCCCTTGGAGAGGTGAGGAGGAGGTGATCCAAGCTCTTGGTGGGGGGCTGCTGCTGGCCATAGTGGGAACCCATGGAGTTGGAGGTGTGAAGGTAGTGCTATGCTATGGAAGGTGGAATGAAGCCAAGAGGGAATGGGTGCAAATGGCTACCTGTTAGGTCTTTATATATACCTATGGGAGGCTCTCTTGAGAAGCATGGAACTCTCTAAAGAGAGTCCCAAGTGTGGCTGTCCAAGAGAGAGTGAGGGTGGCTCTTAGATCCATAATTTGTGGATATAAAAATTGAATGGCTCTTGGTTGCTAATTTTTGCAACGAAGAGTGGCGCCACCTTGAAGAGAGTTATAGAGAACTCTAGGTGGGTGTGTGTACGTGAATGGGTGTGTTTGTGTGTGTGTGTGTGGTCGTGACCTAGGTGGTTAAGTGAGCAAGGTTAGGTCCTAATAGGTTTAGGTTAGGGTACGTATCAATTTAGGGTTGCAAATACTAATTTGCTAAGGAGAAAATGCAATTAAACTTAACACAAGTTTTATTGAATGAGTGTGAACCTAATGGAGAGTGAAATAACTCAATTAGGTTGGGCTTAGGTCAATTGGGCTCTCATAGAGTCCAATTGAACTTGTGTGGGTTGAGATCTGAACTCAATTGGACTCTATGAGTCCAATTGACTAGGCAATGGTAATTGACTATGATCTAAGTCAATTGGACTTAATGAGAACCTAATTAGGTTCTTAGGAAGGTCTACAAGTGGTGTACTAGGGTTAGGGTTCCTTAATTTAGGATCCCAGGGGGTTGGAATTGGGTTTAGGGACATAGGAACTCAAGATCCAAACTTGAATTCCAAAATAGGAGTAGAAGAGCAATTCCGAACGTCTAATAATAGTATCATATGACTTATACTCAAAAATCAAAAGTACAGACTTGTTGTCTGGACATCCAATCAGAGTCAGGAGGGATTCAAGGTCCTGTCTAGGGTATTCTACATAAATTGGATGTTTGACCAAGTGTCTGGACATCCAATAACACTGCAAACATGGGTTTAAGGTGTGAGGGTTGAGGCTAAGGGTCTTGTACTTCCAATAACCTATCTGGACATCCAGATAAGGGTTGGAACTAAGGTTTTGAGGCTTCCTAGTCTATGGTGACCTAATCTAAGGGTATCTAAGGCTTGGGAAGGCTTCTAGGGCTATGCTAGGGCTAGGATTGAACCTAAGTTCATAATTTAACTGCTTTACTTCTACTCAATAGAATATCATACCTCCACACTTTACATTATTTCGCTACTACATTTTATTCTAATCCTCTGCTCTAGCTCTGATGCAGTACTGGCTTCAGATCCAGCTTCAGATCCAGCTTCTAAGCTTCTTATTTCTTGCAAGTTATATAATGTAGTTAATTAGTACATTATATCATTATTTCATGCATAGCTAAAGGAAAGCAGTAAAGATGCAAGCAATGCCTCTGCATGCATGAATTACACTAGCTTATGCTAAGTTCAGCCTAATTTAGGTCAATTAAGACCTATGATTACTGTGCAATCATACCCCCATGCCTAAATCTTGCTAGTCCCTAGCAAATGCAAGACTAGGTTATTTACATAAGGGTCCCTAAGGGATTGATTATTTTTATCAAGTGTATGCCTAGAGATTCTTTTCCTTTTTGCATTCATCCTAAAATCTAGAAATCCAGACAATAGTGAAAGTGCAGCTATGTAGCTTTTGCATAGGATTTGAGTGAAAAACCTAATTTATCTTTAAAGCTTGTACCTGAGCCCTAGTAAAATACTAGTGGGATAGGCAAACTTCTTCCCTCGGGATATTCAAGATATTCTATGAATTCCACCATGGCTTCAATTTTGGGTAAAGAATGTCAGAGGGAAATGGTAGTTTATTTGGTGGCTCACTCTCACTTGGAGCTACATAGAGATTAGTAGTACAAAATCTAGATTCCCAAATTATTAAGTAGCTCATCTCAGAGAAAGACAAGAAAAAATATGCTCGCTTTTGGTTCCTTTGTATTCATTCTCTCTTCTCTTATCATTTCTTTTCTTTTTCTTTTCTTGAGCTCACAATCTCTCACATGGCATTAACACTTTACTAGAGTTCCAATAACCCTAACTCTAAGTTGAAATTCCACAGCCAGTATTTGGGCAGTCAAAAACATAGAAAAAGGTGGGTTACAGCCATAGTTGGTGGATCTCAATTTTATTTGGTGGTATTGCCTCAACGCAAATAAAATAAACACTAGATACTCATAACTCCTTTTCTACTTTTTTCTTTTTAGATTATTTTTTCTTTCATTTTTTTTGTTTCTTTTCTTTTTCTCAATTTTTTCTATTTTCATTTCTCACTTTTTTTTTCATATATAATTTTTTTTAATGCAACATAATCTAACAACACATTCATGAATTTTACTGAGGAGACATTATTAGGGATTGGTGGTACTCAAGAGACATTGGGTGGCTTACTTGGTGGAAGTGCTTACTCTCTGTATTGGGAAGGATGGATAGGACGGTTTATTCCTATCGTTGAAATCAGTACGCTCCTTCAGCCAAGGATTCCATAAAGAATGGTCATAACCATCCACCCTAGCCCTAGTTTTATCAGAACTCGTTCTCTGCGTATTAGCCTTGATTGGTGGCTCGCAATATTTCACCCAAAATGTATACGCAGTATCCGAGAGTGGAAACGATGCCTATTCTCTAAGTATCATTACCTAACTATCTAGGATTCTAGATTCCTTGTACTAATCTTAGAGCACCAGTACTTTTTACTCTCATCTCACACTATTTCGTGGATGTTTAGAAGAAAATGTACCTGACTCCAAAAACACTATCCATGGGTTCAGGAAAAGAAGCACTGCTTCTTCTCGACAGACTAAAGACATATATCAGTCTTCACCATGAATCCATTGCAAATTCTACGTGTGGGTGTGAAAATTGTAATGGATTCCAGATTACAGGAATCAACTAGAGGATAAAATCCCTAATGTATCCTCTTAAAAAAAATAATGTTATTCATGAATGCACTAGGTATATATGCTATAAACAAGTAACCTCTTTCATTTGTACTTCATAAATTCCCTTATTGGGTTACATTCAACTTAGTCCTAAATTTTGAACAAAGGGTAAGTGGGTGAGTCGGAAATGGTTGTTCCATACGATTTCTAGCTCCAATGCGAGCATTGGAGGTGGAGTCGGTTGTTCTTATATTTAGGATCCTAAGGTACATTTGACATGCTACTCCGAGGTTTTCAAAGTGTTGGCATAAAAATTTTTCAATTTTGCTATATATCTACACCCCATGCCTAAGTTCTTGTATGTCCTCATGCATGAATATAAAAGAAAATAAATACATCAGGGAGTAACTGGGTAGAGATCACCTGGAATTGCTCCTGAATTTTAACATTCAGCACCGTCCAACCTGATAGTATGCAATATGTAAAAAGGAAATATTCTAAAAGAAAAATATGCCATGTATAAAGTGAGTATGTTTATAGTGGTAAAGAATGTGGGTAGATTATAAGTTTAACGCCTCCAACTGGGTGAAAACTCAATCAGATGGATCATTAATTGCATAAGACCATGTCAAGATCAATAGAAAGATATGTTCGTGTGCTCCCAGATTCAGTGGTCCACAAATACAAACTAGCTGTTTATTCACCCGTACTCCAAAAAGTCTAGCTATAATAGAGTGTGGAGTAGTGGTGGAGTATAAAGGATAATTAGAGGAGGAATCATGATGTTGATTCAGCTGATTTAGCATGTCCCAAAATTCAGCAGGAAATTGCTGAGGGAGTGGATCAAAATGTACCTTAGGACCAGAATCTGAGTCATAGGGTTCTTCATAATGATAATTGACATCAAAGATCATGCCCTCTCTAGGCTCTGGGTCATATGGGGGTATCCATGAAAGTAAAAGATCAGTGGGGAGGTCACTAAAATCCTCATCAGAAATCACTTCATCCTCATCAGTACTAATCTCTGACACATCAGAGGCTGACTCTTTTGGCTTGAGTTGAACCATTCATTAGTCTGACTAGGATGGTAGGCAAGTCCCCAGCTCATTCTACTCAATGCTTCTCCCTCATATGCAGTAGGCTCCCCATTACTTCTTGCTTTAGATATCATGTCCATTTCTTCAAGCAAGACTTCCCTTACTATCTCTATTCTTTGGGTATCAAAATTGAAAGGTGTAGTCTCAGAGATTCCAACATTGCCTTGGTAAGTGAAAGAAGAAGGGTGCAAATCGACTGATGCTGGATCAAGAACAGGTATAAATTGATCGGTGCTGTTACATGGAATGCTCGCCTCCAAATCCATATCCTCGGATGGATCTTCATCCTTCGTCTCTGGCAGGTTGCCGACCCATAATGTGTCTCCTAGGGTCCAGAGTAATCAGTCCTTTCCTCATCATTTTCTCGAATTTAGTTTCTAGTTGAATCCATTCGAGATGTTTCCTACTCTTTCTCTTCTTCCCCTGAATTTCTTTTGAGTATCAGCTCCTGTGAATTGTCTTCAGGCGTTGTCAATTTAGGTTCATCAGGATCGCTCAAGTTGTTCTCCACTTGATATTGCAAAAGCAGCACCTCCTGAAGTGTGCGATTCTGTTTAAGTGCCCTTGTTATTGATGCCACTTCCTGAAGGGCTTCCATTAACGTTTCTTAATATGGAATCCAGGCTCGTCTTTGCTTCGGATATGTAGTAGCCTTGATTCCGTGCAGATAGGATGCGACTCTGTTTCTCAACCCAGTTATAGCCTGTTGTACTCTATAATGTGGTCGCACGTACATTGGTAGTTCCTCAGGGGTTCCAGGGGGTGAATCACATCTACCCATATTCCATCGGTGAGATGGAGTAGTATGGAAATTGTATCTAGGGTCATAAGACTGGGTCCTTTATGGAGCTGATTTATATGGGTCATAGTATCCAAGGCCATGAAATGGGTTAAGCATTTCGGCAACCCGAGACGAAGGATCAGGTGAAGCGAAAAGTCATCTTTGCTGCCTTGGGTTTGGTTCCCAAGGCTATTATGCTTCAATGACCCAGGCTCCCAGATGAGCCCTTGGGTCCAGATTACCTAGATTCTGACTAGGTCCAGATCCAGGATTAGCCATCTGTACTAAGAGAGTAGAAGAAGGGTGAGAAGATGGTCCAGGTGATGCAATGAATCGCCTTTGCCTCATTCGGATTGGCTCCCAAGATCCAACCAGGTGAGGTCTCAGTGACCTCGTTCCTTGCATACAGCAGCCAACCCCTAGGTTGGTGCAACCTGCCAGACAATGGTAAGGCCCTGTCAATCAGATGGTTCTTATGATTAGATGACCACATTTTTTTCGTTTTGGGTTCTAATTCTTCAGGAAAATTCATTGAGAACTGACTGAAAGTGATTCCCACCTCTCAAGCTAACCCAGCTAGTCTGGTTACAAGGGGACTAAGAGGAAGGTTCTTCCTTTGGATTGCACCTCCTGTTTCGTTGACCCCCAAGCTGCGGTCGTTTGACATTACCTCGCAGACTTAATCACCAGGTTTGGCCATAGAGGTTGAAAACACCCAGTAGTATGACAACAAATTCGGGTTGATTTCACGTTTTAGAATTTATTTTAACGCTTTTTTCTTCACTGGGGTTTGGGGTGAGTGGTCTACAAGGTGACCAAGCTCACCGGCTAAACACTAGACTTAGCTAAGTCTAGGTTAGCTCAAGTGTGTGGTCTCTAGAGTGGAACCCTAAAGGTGTAACCTAGGGTTCATGCAATTCTATGATTTTTTTTCTTTCTTTTCAGCAGACCACAAAAATAAAAATAATTCTTTGAACAAATATGGAATCCAAATAAATTGAAATTCGGTAAGTAGATTTATTTTTCAATTATCTTTTCAGAGAATATTATTTTATAATTTTTAATATTTTAACCAAATTTATAGGGATTTTTAATTGTCAAGGGATCAGATTTGGAGTTTTGACCCTAGTCGGTATCTTGCTTTGAAATGGTATCAAATGATTTTTACAAATTTAGGAAAAATATGGAAATTAAAGCTAATGACATCAGCTTTCAAATCCCACCATTTTTACTCAAAACAGATTCATAGATTGCTTGGAATTGAGTTTTGAATTTTGAAAACTTTAAAATCTGGGTCAGTTTGACCTCCTTGTATTTCGTAAATTTTTTAAAATTCAGTACTTGGAATTTTTCAATTAAATAGTGTTGTTTGAGATATGGTTTGAAAATGAAGTTTTTGCCTAAATTTCAAAATTTTTTGCTCACTAATTTCTTGGTAAATGAATTTCTAAATTAGAAATTAAAGTCTAGCCAAATTTCAGTAGGTGGTGGAAAGGCTTTTAGAAGGTGGTTTGAAATTTTAATTACTTTCCACCAAAAATGAAATTATTTTTTTTTCAAATGTTTTTGGAGGGAAAAAATTTTTCAAAATTTTTTCACTCTTTTTTTTCAAACTAACTGAAGATTCAAACGAAAACCTAAACTAACAACCTCAAGAAAAAAATATTTTTGTTGGTTTATTTTTCAAAATATGTAGATTTTTTTTTTCAGAAAGAAATCTCTAGGTAAGAAAATAATCTAACCTAGATTTCAAACAAAAATCCTAAGAAAAGGGAGAGATGCGCACCTGAATTTTTTTCTCAACGCTCGATGTGTGAGCAGATCCCATTTTTTTTTATTTCTTGCACATCCAACAAACAAGCAGAGGAAGATTTGTCACTAAAAGCTTTAGATCGAAAATCAATTGCATTGCCTCCCTGACAATGACGCCATTTGTTTGACCCAGATCTCGTGTTTTTGAATATGAAAGTCGCCGTTATTGATCAGGAATTTTTTGCTTATAGATAATTTGTCATTGCAGTGAAATCGCATGGTGGAAAAACCTCAAAGAAAACTAATTATCACTAAAACTAACCACGTTGATTAGGTCATATCCACAGGGAGGCACATATCAATGAATTCATGAATAATTTTGCCTTGTAATTGTCTAATCGAGTGCGAGATTCTTGCTCAAATCTGATGTAAAATGTGACAAGAAGAAGAAGACATAATAATTTTTGAATGCGAGGTTATGTGCATAATTTTCCCTCCCAGAATAAATCGCAATGGCATGTAATGTAATTAAATCCCAAGACATTGGTCTTTGTCCTTTTATGTTTGATGGCATTTCATGCATGTATTTATAAATCTAAGTCAACATATGAAGATATGAATGCATATAAGCAATACTTGTGAGGGCATCCATACAATTCTAGATGAATATATCAAAAAACATAAATCAAATTACCAGCAATGTCATTAAATCTAAATTTTAATGCAGGTGAAAATAGGGGAAGATGTTGATCGACGGCCTGAATGCGGAGAAGGATATCGGAGATGGCGAGGAGCTCATGGGGGGTGCACCTGACAGTGACGAACTCGGTGATGGTGATGGTGAGAAGAACAATGGCTGGAGGTGGTCGGACGGTGACGACATCTGTCACCGGTAATGGGTTCGAATGGCGGTAGTGGAGCCTTCAGCGATGTTGCTTGAACATCGGGTGAGATGCACTTGAGTGTGACCGTCTTCCTGGAGTCGGTGATGGTGTTGGTGAGGAGATTAGACGACTGAAGATGGGCAGTGGCGTGGATTGGTGACTACAAACTTTGGGTTCTTTTTTTTCTCTTTGGAGTTGCAGGGGACGGTGGTGGAGAAGGAAGGTTGAAGAAAAAGGAGATAAAGGGAAAAAGGATAGGTGGCTATTAGGGCATTGAAGGGGAAGTTGCAGGGAGGATGGCGTTGGCTTTGGGTTATGTTGGTAAGGTAGGTTTTCGATGAAGAAGCGGCTGATGGTGGAGATAGCTGGTGGTGATGGTGGTGCTCTCTGTTGATTAGCCCATATTCATGGGCTATTTAAGTATCTAAATGTCTCGACATTAAATTAATTGTAACATTTAGGTAGCATACATTATGATGTAAAAAAATTAATTCATATTTTTAGCTTAAGTACATAATTCATGCATTTAGAATTAACCTAGGGTTGCATACATTTCACTAGTTAATTAATTAGATTCACTATTTTAATTAACATAGAAGTTAAGGTGTTATGTATAAATAAACCTAATTATTTTAATATTTTATTCCTTTTTTCCTTGCACAGGTAACTCCTCCGGCTCTGCCTCCTCCTCCTATCATCACATTCATGCTACGAAATTTTGAATTTGAAATCAGTGTGGTCGTGGCTACAAAAGGAGAAGGGAAAGCTGCTGTTGGGAGGAGGCCACCACCCCTGTTCCTCACTGTGTTTAGAGGACCTTGCTCCTCTTCCATTCCATACCACTGGCCTCACTACGGCAGAACGATTCACCACCGTAGGCGTGAGGGGTGACAGCCCACACCACCAAAGAGTCTCTGCAACTCTTCACCTCAGCCAGCAACTCACGCCCACTCCCAGCCTACCCTGCCAAGCGTGCCTGCCACCGCTTCATCAGACACCACCGCGCGTGCCCTCACTTCATTTCTAGCCATCAGACCCTACCTACTGCACGTTAGCTGCTCAACACGCCCTCGCCTTCACCTCACCCGTACCTCCTCACCTCCACCAGAACCTCCAGCAGTGCCTGCAACTCACCGTGCACTCTCGTGCCAACAACCCCCCCCTCTCCATCAGACCTACCACATGCCTCCAGCCCAGCCAGCATGCCTGTGCCTCCTCACCTTCTCTAGAACCTCCAGCACCCCTGCACCGCACCTCCACTCGCCCACAGTGCGCGCTCCACACGCCTTCACATCCGCACATGTTCCTCAACGCCTCCCGCCCGCACTAGCCTGCGTGCGTGTGCGCTATCAACCCCGCCGCACACAGCACACAAGCAGCGTGCCTCCAGCACCTCCCACGCCCACTGCTGTTGTGAGCACACGTCGCCCGTAGGAAAGCGCCCGTGCACCCAAGCAGCCTGCAGAGCACTCGAGCGCATGTGCGCCCAGCAACAGCACTTGGCCTCGGCACTAGTAGCGCACGCATAGCGTGCTTCACTGCAGCCGGCTCCTCCTCCTCCTCCTCCTTCTTCTTCTTCTTCTTCTTTGTTGATGAAGGTACCCAAAGCACCCACAAATGTAGCCATCAAATCTGGCCTCGAAACTTCGCATCGGGAACTCCATCGGACTCGCCCCGACTCCCCGAGCATAACCACACTTCCAGCTGCACCAATCGACCACCTGATGGCCGGTCGGAGAGCCTCACTGCCGATGGTCTCTTCCACTCCGGTCGACGACCACCGACAACCATTCAGAGTGCCACCACCACCATCAGATAGCTCTCGTCATGCTTATCCTTCTCTGAGCTTCCCACGAGCCGCCATCGCCTCTTCTTTGCGCACGCACAAGGGAATGAAATCCTCTATTTTTGGGTTAATTAATATTTGCATTTGAATGCCATTGCCACCAAAATGAATTTTAATTTATGATTATTTTATTATGGTGAAATTGTGACTTCATAATCATGCTTTCTCATAATTGTGTGGCTTTTGTTATTCACATCTTTTGACATTGGTTTTCGATTAAGATGTGCTCAAATTTTCTCTAATGCATGTCAATTGGAAATTACATAGATTCATTAAATATTTATTGAATGTTTCAGTGAGGAAAAATTGTACATCTACCCTTACATTTTTGAGTTATTATGCATCCTCTTTTCATCGCATTTCTTGTTAGATTTTACTATGGATTTCGCACTTCATTGAGCGAATACGAGAGGAAACTATTCAAGATTTTATTGCATCATTGCCTCCCTATGGACACGACCTGCTCTTCTGCGAGTGGTTAATTTTTATTGTAATTATTTTGATGAGATGATTTTCGCTTTCGAATAATGTGATTAAGATGATTTGTCATTTTAGTAACAAAGTGGTGGAAAATCGCTTAACAAAATAGTTACAATAAAAATTAACCACTCACAGAAGAGCGGGTCGTGTCCATAGGGAGGCAATGATGTAATAAAATCACGAATATTTTTCTCGTATTTGTTCAATCAAGTGCGAAATCCCATCTTATCAAATGTCGCCATTGTCTGGGAGACAACAGACGTAATAATTTCACATAATTTTATTTCTGATTATTTCTCATTCCACAGTGATCTGACCATTTATTATCTTTTCTGTGGGAGGAATTTGTGCGAGGAATTTGAGAGAGGTGGTAGGAACATCAGGGAGAAGACGTCGACCTTGAGTGACGCTTACACGAGGGGAAGATGAAGGAGACCTGGATTCTACCTCTATAGGAGATTTTCCATTTCATAAGTTTTATTTCTATTTTCTCACCCTTGTAGTAGTTGGGGCTGATTTTTGGGAGTTTGTTCCCTTTTCTTTAGAGTTAGGTTTTTAATTTATTTTGTGGATTATTTACCCTTTAATTTGCATGTGCATAAGTAGCTTAAAAAATAAATAAATAAAAACATGAGCTATCTGCTAGAAGCTGCCTGCCATAGGTCGAATCATTTAGGACTGAATGAGCAGCATCTAGATCTAATTCTTATCTTGCATATTGCATGAAGAATGCTAGAATCAGGTATGCATTTCTAACTTCACATTTCTACCTATCAAGCAAATGCATTTGAATTTGAATTAATTTTTAGACCACATAATCTGTCTTGAAGCGATCTAACGAGTGGTCACATATATTCGTGAAAAAGGACTAATTAATGGAGGGACATTTAAAAATCAAGGACTTGATTTTCAAACGTGGTGTGCGATTCAAAATTCAAAATCTTTTTGCGGTGAATGCACACTATATCTTTTGCACCACGGCACACATTTAGACACTCCTAAGTCTTGGAATGACTAGGACAAGAGCCCTCCTACCGTTGAATTCTGAAGTGTTCGGAACTTGAGATCAAAGTTTTGTAAATCCAAAGAGGGGGATACCCTGTCACAGATTTTTGGGGGTAGTTGAGAAGCACCGCAAAAGCACAGCTTCAAAGGAAGGCTTAGGCCTACTTGCATCCCTCAATGTTCCCTCTTTGGATTTGCTCTACCATTTGAGATTTAGGGAAGAACACCTAAGCTTCAACTTGGTCTTTTTAGGCATTTCAAAGGTTGATAATAGGCTCGTAATTGATTGGGCAACTTGCTTTGTCACCTACAATTTGAGTTAAAGTCAAAAGCCTAAATTTGTAAAGATCGAACAAGTCCTTTTGAATTGTGTTTGTAGTGCATGCTTGGTAGGCGTTCTCTTAGGAGACAACTTGTGTTTTATCCTGAACTTGAAAGAATCTTAAGAAGAAACCTTCCAAGGGTAGAAATGGCCAGTCAAAGGAGCCTTAAGAAATATTTCATTCCAACCAATCAAGCTGGCCCTGCACTACGTAGACCTGGAGGGGACAATCCCTATGAGATCAAAAGTAGTACCATATCCTTGCTGCCCTCCTTTTATGGTACTGCTAGGGAAGACCCTTACAGGCATATAGAGGAATTCATTGAGGTCTGTTCCACGGTTAAGCTGTAGGACGTTACTGATGACGCTTAAATGTGGAGCCTCTTTCCCTTCTCCCTTAAGGACAAAGCCCTGAACAAGGAGTTCTTGAAGAAGTACTTCCCCATGAGCAAAACCAATCACTTTAGGAGGGAAATTATGAGTTTTGTTCAAAAGGATGGGGAAGCTTTCCATGATGCGTGGGACCGCTCTAATGATTTGCTGAGACTTAGCCCACATCACCAGGCACCTAAATGGCAACTGGTTGAAAGGTTCTACATCGGACTTAATGATTCTCATAGGCAAACTGTGGATGGTGCCTATGTAGGAACCTTTCTATCTAAAACTGAGGATGAAGCTTGGAACCTTTTTGATAGTTCGAGTGAGAATTCTATTCACTTGAATTTTGCCTACATGGATAGAAATCCCACTCTCATGTAAAGAAAGTTGGAGGCGAATGAGGCAAGGGACACCCAGAATTTAGCCTATCAGATTCAATTATTGAATGAAAACATGGAAAGGCTTATGTCGAACCCGAGTCCATTCGTATCTAACACCTCCACATTCCAAGCTTCCGAATGCTCAATTTGCCAAGGCAATACACACGCCACTATGGATTGCCACTTGGCCTCCCAATTCCCTGAGCTTGTACAAGCGGATCTGAATGCTGCTGAAGGGTTCCATCCTAGACCTCGTAATGACCCTTTTTCCAACACTTATAATGAGGGATGGAGGAACCATCCAAACTTTTCATGGAGACAAGGAAATGTCTCAAATTCAGGGAATTATAAACCACAATCCTTTCAAAACCATCAAATGAACCAACCTCAGACCTTTGCCCAACCTAAGACCTTTGAGATGGATGAATTGAAGTCAATGTTGAAAACTATGCAAGAAAGTCAAAGTGCCATCATCCAATCTCATGAAAAGGCTATACATGAGATGAAATCACAAATAGGGCACCTTGTTGAGGCCGTTACATAGAGGGAAATTGGGAAGCTCCCTAGTGCTGCTGAGGAGAATCCTAAAGGAAAAAGCATTGACTTTAGGGAGCATGCTCAGGCGGTGACTATTCTGAGGAGTGGGAAAGAAATTTCCAAACCCGATGCTCCTATAGTCTCACTCCCTAAAAAACCATCCACCCTGACTTTCTCCCCCACCGGAGAAGACTTGCCCAAATCTTCTCCGCTTGAAATCACCTCACCGAAAGAAGTTGCCCCCATTCCACCCCTTACTTGACATGACAACCCTTCCACCCAAAGATCGAGAGTGCCCTTTCCAGAGCACTTATCCACCTCTGGGCAGACTTCTGCTGGCTCATCTGGAGCCAAAGATAAGATGGATGAGATCATGGAAACTTTCAAGCAAGTGCAGATTAACCTGCCTTTGCTTGAAGCTATCAAGCAGATTCCATCTTATGCCCGCTTCTTAAAGGACCTGTGCACGAAAAAGTGACAATCTAGGAAACAGGTGGAATCAAAAGTTGTCCTGCCTGATTCTGTTAGCTCAATTGTTCAACATGGCACACCCCCGAAACATAAGGACCTAAGTGCTCCAAACATCTCTGTAGTTATTGGTGACTTACAGATTGATGAGGCTCTACTTGATCTGGGTGCAGGTGTGAACATCCTTCCGAGCTACATGTATGAATAACTTGGGGGTGGCAATCTGAAGCCTAGCCCTGTAATCCTTCAAGTTGCAGATCGATCACTTAAGACACCGCAGGGGATTTTGGAAGATGTCCTCGTGAGAGTGGAGGATTTCATTTTTCCTGTTGACTTCTTGGTTTTGGACACTAACCCTACCAACAAGCCAACCAAACCTTCCATCATTTTGGATCACCCTTCCTTGCAACTTTGCATGCTTCAATCAATTGCAATACTGGGCCATTGAAAATGGGCTTTGGGAACAGAAAAATCCGGCTTAATGTGTTTGAAGGTTACAAACAAGCCGGACTTGAGGATTGTTCTCAAGTTGAGGTGATAGATGACCTGAATGAAAAGGCAACCCCAGCAATGTTATGTGATGACCCCCTTCAGCATGTCATGCTAAATGAGCATTTCCATCTCTTGGAGGAATGTGATGGGGATATACTAGAACTTGAGGAATTGCTGTGTGTTTCTGCTGAGTCTCTTTCCCCATCATCTCTACCTAAGGTAGATCTACTACTTGAGATGGGGACATCTATTATGAAACTCTCAACCATACAAGGCCCCGACCTTGAGTTGAAACCCCTCCCTGACTCTCTCAAGTATGTCTTCCTAGGTGCCAATGATATGCTTCCCGTTATCATTTCGGCTATGCTATCTGAGGCATAGGAGGGAGCCCTGATTGAATGCTTGTCTAGGCACAAGGAAGCTATTGCTTGGAGCATTACTGACATTAGGGGTATAGACTCTATACTCTGCATGCACCACATATATACTGATGATTCCATCAAGCCATTTAGGGACATGCAGAGACGTCTGAACCCTAATATGAGGGAGGTGGTCAAAAAGGAAATCTTGAAGTGGTTGGACGCTGGGATCATATATCCCATTGCAGATAGTAAATGGTAAGTCCTATTCATGTGGTGCCAAAGAAGGCAGGCTTTACTATGGAATTCAACAACAAAGGTGAACAACTTGTCACTAGACCCTCAACTGGATGGAGGGTCTGTATTGATTACCACAAGCTGAACACTGCTACCCAGAAGGATTACTTTCCTTTGCCTTTTATTGATCAAATTCTCGAGAAATTGGCAGGGAATAAGCACTATTACTTTCTTGATGGATATTCTGGGTACAACCAGGTTGCAGTCTTCCCTGATGACCTGGAGAAGATGACATTCACAAGTCCTTATGGTACTTTTGCATTCAGGTGTATACCGTTTGGATTATGTATTGCCCTGCAACCTTCCAGCGGTGTATGATGTCTATTTTTTCGGACATGATTGACGAGTGTGTTGAAGAGTTTATGGATGACTTCTCCATTTATGGGTCATCTTTCGACCAGTGTCTCCTGCACTTGGAGAATGTGTTGAAGCGATGTAAGGAGACTGGTTTAGTCCTCAACTGGGAGAAAAGTCATTTCATGATACAAAAAGGAATTGTACTTGGGCATGTTGTATCCGAGCGAGGTTTGGAAGTAGATAATGCCAAGATTGATTCTATTTCCAAACTCCCATTGCCCATGAACGTCAAACAAATTAGATCCTTTTTGGGCCATGCTAGCTTTTAGAGGCACTTTATTAACAATTTTAGTAAAATTTCTAGGCCACTTTGTAACTTGTTGGCGAAGGAATCTTCCTTCAATTTTGATTCAAAGTGTGCCAAGGCCTTTCAAACTCTGAAGGAGGCCTTGATCTCTGTGCCTATTCTCCAAGATCCTGATTGGACACTCCCATTTGAGCTGATGTGTGATGTTTTGGATTATGCAGTGGGAGCAATCCTTGGACAAAGGGTTGAGGGAAGACCTCATGTGCTACATTATGCCAGCAAGACTTTAACCGAACCTCAGCAAAACTACACCGTCACTGAAAAAGAATTACTTGCTGTAGTTTTTACTCTGGAGAAGTTTAGGTCTTATCTACTTGGGTCTAAGGTGGTTATTTTTGTTGATCATGCGGCAGTGAAACATCTCATTACTAAGAAAGATTCTAAGCCACGTCTGATTAGGTGGATCCTACTCCTTCAAGAATTTGACTTGGAGATATGTGAAAAGAAAGGAGTAGAAAATGTTGTGGCTAGTCACCTGTCTCACCTTCCACTTAATGACTCTCATTTTGGAGATATTCGCGAGACATTTCCCGATGAAACTCTGATGGCGGTAACACCAACTTTACCTTGGTATGCAGATACCATAAATTACTTGGTCATTGGACAAACTCCTATCTCTTGGGATGAGCAGAGAAGAAAGAGATTCATTTCTCAAGCAAGATATTTTCATTGGGAGGAGCTAGAATTATTTATAATTGGACAAGACCAAGTATTGAGACGTTGTGTACCTGAAGAGGAACAACAAAGTGTGCTGAGTTTTTGCCATGAACTTCATTGTGGAGGACACTTTTGTTCTAAGAAAACTGCATTTAAGGTTTTTCAGTCTGGTTTTTGGTGGCCTTCCTTATTTAAGGATTCTCATAATTTTGTTAAGGCCTGTACTAGATGTCAACGGACTGGAACGATTGGGAAGGGGAATGAAATGCCTCAACACCCTATTCAATCTGTTGAAATTTTTGATGTGTGGGGAATTGACCTTATGGGCCCCTTCCCGTCGTCCCATGGTCATGAATATATCTTGGTGGCAGTTGATTATGTCTCTAAATGGATAGAGGCCATTCCTACCTGAACAAATGACCACTCTGTGGTTTTGAAATTTGTGAAGGCCAATATCATATCTCGTTTCGGCTACCCCAAGACCATTATAAGTGATGGGGGACCTCATTTTCGAAACCACCACTTCAATCGGCTAATCAGGAGTCTGGGAGTGACTCACAAGGTCGCTACCCCTTACCATCCTCAGACGAGTGGCCAGGTTGAAGTGTTGAATAGGGAGATAAAAAATATTTTGGAAAAGAACATTAGACCTGATAGGAAAGACTGGTCCCAAAAGCTCGTTGATGCTTTGTGGGCATATCGAACGGCCTAGTAGACCCCTTTGGGTACTTTTCCCTTTCGGATTGTGTCTGGGAAAGCATGCCATTTACCTATTAAGTTGGAACATAAGGCACTTTGGGCTATTCGAAGTGTTAACATGGATTTAGAGAAGGCGGGTAAGGCACGACTTCTGGAATTAAGTGAGCTTGAGGAGCTAAGGAATGATGCTTATGACACCTCTCAAGCTTATAAAGAAAGAACTAAGGTCTTGCATGATAAGTACATACTTTGGAAGACATTTGAGCCCAACCAACAAGTCTGGCTTTTCATTTCCAGACTTAAGCTTCTTCTTGGGAGGTTAACATCTCATTGGGATGGGCCTTACATAATCACTAAAGTGTTTTCGCATGGAGCTGTGGAGATTAAAAGCCCTTCCTCTTCAGCAACTCCCTTTATCGTCAACGGTCAATGGTTAAAACCATATATTACTTTGGATCACCATCTGGTTGACGACGTCACTCTTGAGGAGCCTTAGCTCCTACCATTCTCCGCCTCAGGTAATATCTTCCTTTAACTATTTTTGTTTCCAATGAGGACATTGTTTGAGCCAGGCATGGGGGAGAGGACCTGAGGCATTTTGTTTATAGCATGTCCACATTTTGCATTCATGCATATTGCATTTTTAAAAAAATAAAAAAAATAAAAAAAAGTTTTGAGCTTAACTGGCTAGGTCCTGCACTCTTAAGCAAATCAGAACTCTAGGTTAGACTAAGTTGATTCTACAGTCGAACTTTAGAAGCTAAATGAGCTACTAGCTTTAAACCTTTAGGGTCCTTTGTGTTCTTAAAAACTTAAGTAGGAGTTAAGTTGCGGACCATTCCTCAAGAGGTTGAGGAAGGAAAGCTAGGTGTTGAGTTAAAAGGGGGGGTAGTACCTGGAGTCTCGTTCTACCTTTTGGTTTACAGGTCCTTGTAACCCAAGCATCCAAATTTCACGCACTTGGTCTTGTGTAAGTAATCACCTAAACTCCTTTCTTAAAAGAAATTTGGTTCTCTTAGTTTTGACTTAGGAGAGGCTTGAAAACACAATTTGATTGGAAGAGTTCCTGTTGCAAGAGAGGAGGAGTATATATTCACCTTGATGATGCGATGATAACATATTACCTCCTCGACGCTTGTCTCTTAGGATATCCACCCTACTGGGGGCATGTAAGCGCATTGTGCGGTTCAGGTACCATTGGCGGCCCTATCTCGAAGTGTCGATTGCCACAGGCATGAATTCACTTAAGAAATCAATGGGCGATACTATCTCGAAGTGTCGATTGCCAAGAGTTCTTGAGGTCGCTATGGGTGGTGCTATCTCGAAGCATCGAAAGCCAAGCACCCTTCAAGGTACGGTGATGGGGATAATGAATCTGACACAGATCGTGTTGATAGCTGATCCGAGGTTAGACTTAGAAAAATCAAACAAAAAAATATATATTATTCAAAAAAAAAAATCCTTTTCTCCTTTAACTCAAATAACTCAGACAAACACACATGCACGGATGCTTTAATCTCAGGGATCAATAAACCTTAGGGTAGAGTCAGAAATCAGGGAAACTTGTGCCTGCAACTCATCTTTAGCTGACCTAGTCTGTAACTTAACAAGTACTTTGGAACCTTAGGTCTAAAGTCTGAACATAATATGTTTCTAAAGGAAGACCGATTGGGTTGGCTAGTCTACTTGGAGTGCTAGGTTTTGCTTGATTTTGCTAGGGACTAGCAAAAACTAGGCATGGGGGTATTTGATTAGCCCATATTCGTGGGCTATTTAAGTATCTAAATGTCTAGACATTAAATTAATTTTAACATTTAGGTAGCATACATTAGGATGTAAAAAAGTTAATTCATATTTTTAGCTTAAGTACATAATTCATGCATTTAGAATTAACCTAGGGTTGCATACATTTAATTAGTTAATTAATTAGATGCACTATTTTAATTAACATAGAAGTTAAGGTGTTATGTATAAATAACCCTAATTATTTTATTCTTTTATTCTTTTTCTCCTTGCACATCTAACTCCTCCAGCTTTGCCTCCTCCTCCTGCGTATCGCATTCATGCTACAGCATTTTGAATTTGAAATCAGTGTGGCCATGACTACAAAAGGAGATGGGATAGCTGCCGTTGGGAGGAGGCCACCACCCTTTGTCCCTCACTGTGCTTAGAGGACCTTGCTCCTCTTCCATTCCATACCACCGGCCTCACCGCAGCAGAATGACTCACCACTTTGGGCATGTAGGGTGACAGCCCACACCGCCAAAGAGTCTCTATAACTCCTAACCTCTGCCATCAACTCATGCCAGCCCCTGCGCACCCACCTCCAGCAGCGCCTGTAACCCCCTAGCGAGCCCCCGCTCCATCAGACCACGCTCGCACCTCCTCGCCTCCACCAGAACCTCCAACAATGCCTACAACCCACCGCGCGCCTTCACACTCGCGTGCCAGTAGCCCACACTCCAGCACCAACACCATCGCATCCTTTGCTGCCTGCAGAGCCGTGCCTCCACACGCCCACGCTCCTTGGCCCTCATCACCCCCACTCAGAACACTCCAGCACCCCTGAGCCCGTGCTCTAGTGCCTCCCTGCAGCACCTGCAACCGACGCCACCAGCACGCCTGTGCATGCCCAAGCAGCCTGCAGGGTGCCCGCGTGCCCATGCACCCACGCCTCCCCACGCCTGTAGTGCCCCCAGCACCCGCGCGCGCTGTCTTCCTTGCGCCTACAGCAAGCACATATAGCAGCAGGCTCCTCCATTGTCGCCACTCCTTCCCTCCAGCAGGCTGGCTCTAGCCATCTCACGACACACCACCGCCACCACCGTGAAGGCCTTGCTTCAGCCGACCTCTTGTAGGAGTAGCTCCTCGAATGAGCCTCTCTCCCGATTGCGAGGAGGAGAGAGGTAGAATCCTCTGCTTTCACTCTACTTAATAATTACATTTCATGCCATTTCTAGGAAAATGAATTTTGATTTATGATTATTTTATTATGGTGAAATTGCAACTTCATACTCAAGCTTTCTTATAATTACGTGGCTTTTGTGATTCACATCTTTTGACATTGATTTTGGATTAAGATGTGCTTAAATTTTCTCTGATGCATGTCAATTGGAAATTACATAGATTCATCACATATTTGTTGAATATTTCAGTGAGGAAAAATTGCACATCTACCCTTACATTTTTGAGTTATTGTGAATCTTGTTTTCATCGCATTTCATTTCAAATTTGACTATGGATTTCACACTTGATTGAACGAATATGAGAAAAAAATATTAAAGATTTTATTGCATCATTGCCTCCCTGTGGACATGACCCACTCTTCTGTGAGTGGTTAATTTTTATTGTAATTGTTATGTCAAGCGATTTTCTACCACTTTGTTACTAAAACAACAAATCATCTTAATCACATTATTCGAAAGCGAAAACCATCTTATCATCTGTCACGGAGGACCACTGTGGTGTAGGCGGTGACGACGATGTTGGCCTCAACCTATAGTGCATGCTTAGGGTTAATGGTGCATGTCCAGGTTGTGGTGTCAGTGGTGGAGAGGGAGAAGGTCCTTGGCAGGGGGAGAAGATCCTGCCATCCTTTCATGAGCCCTTGCTTTTTAACATCGTGATGGGGGCACATTTCACATGTTTAAAATCGAGGTTAAGAGTAACCCATCGCCGTAGCTCAAAAAATGCGTCTATCAGATAAAATTTATAACCTAAACTCGAAACGTGAGTCCCAAATCGAACACGGGGAGGCGAACATTTGGCTTTATGAAATCTGCTCTTCATTTATTTCTTTTTGTTGTTTTTATCTTTTCTAATTTTTACGGTATTTAGTAAGAAAGAGATTAGGTCGATGAATTCTAGCTAATATACTTGCAAAATAAACAAAGAGAGACAGAGATAGAGCGAGAAACAATCATGTATTTTTATAATCAAGTGTTTATTACAACTAAGAAAGCGGGAAATATATACTATGAAAGTAATAAATATAGAGATAGTTGAGAGAAATTCCCCTCGATGGTCGCTTCGAGGATGACTCGCTCTGACGTCGCCTGGAGGAAGGTGGTGAGGAGCGGGACGAACGAGGGTAGAGTCGGAGGACGGAGGGTGGGGTAGGACGGCATTGCGGCGAGGATCTTCTTCCCGAAGGGAGGTGAGAAGACAGCCATGGGATGCTCCACGAAGGGGAATGAGAGGTAGGAATAAATGTTTGTTTTCTACTTTAGAGGAGCATCTCGGGCTTGGGACAAGCTCTCTCTAGAGCCTTGGAGGTGGTGAGGAGATGAAGGAAGAGATGAAGAAAAATGGGAGGGGTAGGGGTCCTTTTATAGTGGAGGAGAGAATCAAATTCGTATATAGGACATTTAGTGATGGCCATAAATGTTGCTGAAGATCCGTTGCAAATGTTGCTGATGACAGCTCACACACCCACCCATCAAAATGTGATAAACGCCAGTTTATCATCAATCTTATGCATTAAAACAAACCTAGCTCTTAGGATTTTACTCCGAAAATGGGTTTTTGGGCTGCATTTAGGCATAAAATAGGTTAGGCATGCATTGCATTTTTTATTTTCTTTTTAATATGTTTTTGTGAGTGTTAGGGATGTATAGATATATAGATCCCTAAAACCCTAGCACTCAAGAAGGCAAATGGTGAAGGAGAAGCCCAGACTAGCTAGAACTCAGCCTAATCCAGCTCACCTCAGCTTGATCCAGCTCACCTCAGCTTGATCCAGCTCACCGCAGTTGGAACCTAGCTTACTTGAACTAGGGCTAGCTCATCCCTGCTCCATTCAGCTAATCTCAGCTGGATGGCAGCTCAAGAGAGTTCACCTTAGCTTACCCTAGCTCAAGTCAGTTCAGATCCAGCTCAACTTAGCTGAGTCTTGCTCATCTCAGCTCCCATTAGTCCACAGGGAGCTCTAGCTAGCTCAGCCAAGTTGACAGGAGTTCACCCTAGCTCAGATCCAGCTACATCCAGCTCCACTCAGCTCCAGCCAGCTGAAGAAGAACTCATCCCAGCTTAGGAAGCTCAAGTCAAGCTCCCGGGGAATCAGCTTAGCTGCCTCAACCAGCTTGATTCTCCCCGGGAGCACCAGACCCAGCTCACCTTAGCTCATTATGGTAGAAGCTAGCTTACCTTAGCTCGGCTTAGTATCTAGCAAAGAACTAGCAAGCTAAGCCAGCTAGAATAGCCCCATACCAGCCTCTTCAGCAGCAGCCAGCTCCAGCTCTAGCTCCAGATTTCTCCTCCTCAGCTCCTTCCTCCAAACCCTAGCTCCATTACCTTCTCCTCTACTCCTCCATTAGCTAAGCTAGCTTAGCTTAGCTATGCTCCAACTTCCTTGGCTTGTACCACCCCAAAAACCCACCTACCAACTCCACCCAACTAGCTCCACCTAAGCTCCACATAAGCTAACCTACTTGGCACCAACCTAACCTACCCACCACCTCCAAAAGACACCTAAAAGTGGCACCAAAAACTACCCATAACCACCCCTTAATGGCACCACTTTTCCCTCCAAAATATCCCCTCATCTCCACCACACAATCCCCCTTGAACCCATCTCCACCATCCACCTAACCCCCTTCTAGAAGACCCCATGTTGGTGCCAACATGGTGGTGTCTCTCCACCACCAAAAGACACCAACACCACCATAACCACCCCCTTTAACACCCCTTGAGTTGGCGCCAACTCTCCTTAGGCATAGGATCACCAACCACCTCCATTCTTCCATCCTAGCCCTCCATTTCAAGGGGCACCTTAACCCCCCATCCTACCCTATAAAAAGACCACTACCCACCACCATTCAAGTCATCCTTGGCTAGCAATTTCACTCTCATATTCCACCAAGAAGCCCACGTCCAATAGAGAAGAAGAAGAAGAAGATTAAGGGGATATTCTGTCCCCTTGGTGCCTTCCCCTCTTCCCTTCTCTCTTGGGTCACGCCAGCCAAAGGAGAAGCCAGGCAAGGAAGATCTTGGAGGAGATCTTGAAGGTGGTCCACGCCACCTTGGAGGAGTTCTTGAGGGTGGTGCACGCCCACCCCTTGGAGAGAGCATTGAAGGTGGAAGCTTCCACCTTGGGGGAGCTCTCAAGGAAGGAGAAGAAGGAGGCTCTCTTTTCAAGCCAAGGAGTAGCTAGGCTTGGAGCAAGAAGACTCCCTTCTTCACCATTTTTTTTTTAAGAGGATTTGTGTTTCTTTTCTTGCTTTTAGATTGTTTAATTCTAGTAGAAGCATTCCTCTACTTGTCCTTGAAAAGAACACTCATTCCACTCAATCAAATTGCCTTCTTTTAGCTTTTTATTGCAGTTGTTTTTGGTTCTAGCACTTGTTTCACCTCTTCCTTCTAATTACCCTAGGCCTCCACTTGCCTAGAGTGAGCTTAGGAAGAAGATATTTCTATCTTTTAGATTTTAGTTAATCATTTGTAGGTGTTAGTTCTTTTCGCTACAATCTGCAGTTTGCCCTCGTCTTTTCAAAATACAAAAAAATTTACATATTGAGAAATAATAAAAAGAAAGTTGAGATCTATCTGTAAGCAAGAGGATTAATTTTGCAATTTTTGCCTCCTTGGACGACCCTAGATACTCCCCTATCTAGGATATAAATTTAAAAGCGAAAGCGGATTCGCGTGTTACAACGACGTTAAAAACCCACTTTTACAAATCACGCGTATTTCGCTATCACTTTTTGGCACCGTTGCCGGGGAGGCACGGCTTTGCATTAATTAATTTTCTCTTGCTTAAAGTGGATCTCATCCCCTTCTCTTTCTTTCTTTTGTGTGTGCAGAAACTACAGCGGGGAAGCGGGAATATGGAAGCGAGAGCTCAAAGTTCCTTTTCTTCCTGCGAAATTCAGGTTGGTTCCTCTTTCTGGTCACATAATTAATTAAAACTACCAAAAATATATTAAACTTGGCTTTCAGGATCCCAAAAAACTTAATTAAGTGGAGTGGTGCATTATAAAGTCCATTGTTTGCTTGTATGCTTCTTTAACACCACTCCATTGCAAGTATTGGTGTTCTGTTTTTCGGGTCCAGATTTCTGTCTGGACTTGAAAAATCGATTCCTAACATCACTGGCCTCCTAAAATCATAAAATTTCATAGAGTGATTCCCAATTAAGTTTGGAACATCTGTTCCAAATTTCAGATCAACTGGATTTGTATTTAATTTTTAAAAATTCGTGGATTGCAGAGGGGTCACACCTTTTAATCTTCCTATTTTGCTACTGTCTACAAATTTTTAGAATTTTTATACTCATCCAATTTTTGTGAGTTTTAGTTTTCTGGAATCCTTGTGAAATTTGACACATCGTATAAAATCACAAAAAATTTCTGAGGTCGGCAGTAATACTGAAAAGTCCATAATACCCACGAGTATCATTTGTAGACTTTGACACCAGTACAATTAAAAATTTAAAATAATTACCAAACAAATTCTTAAAATATTTCAAAAATCTTTTTTGGAATCCTTGTTTGATTTTCTTCAAAGTAGTGGTGTTGTTTGACTTGTTTGGACCACTACTTAATTCTGAAAGCCTAAAAATAATTCATTGGTAGTAAAATTTTTGTCTTAGGGAAAATTGGCTTAGGGTTTCTTCTTTCTTTCTAGAGACTCAATTAAAAGGAAATATACAATCACCCATACAACTTGTTTTCCTTTGATTGTGGATCTTCAAACTTGTTTGAAAATTTAATTAGAAAAACCCTAAAACACATTTGATTAAATTGAATCCTAAACGACATAAATACAAGAAAATTGTGTGACAACTTGATTTTCATTGGAGCCACTCTCCAATTCTTGCACACACAAAAAAAAAATCAAATAACAGGGCAACAACCCAATAAACGCCCTCCACATTCCATGTGCACTATAGCATCCTAGACCTAATTAAAATTTGTAGCAACTTGACTCCTAAGGCTTGATCAACTTAGGCTTGCTATTTAGGTCTTAAGTTCTCTTTAATTAATAGCAATTCTGTCATCTGTATCTGGTGTTCAGGCTACGGGGCTGTGTCAAACGACCAGGCGCGGGTTTGTACAAGCACCTGGGGTCTTCCCTGGGAAACGTTTGGGCCCAAACCTCCCCTTAAGCAACTTGGCTAGATTTGTTGACATAATGGGTATTCACTATTGACTACTTATTTCCTATATAGACCAAGTCTTAGGTTATTAGGGAGTCACATTTAAGTTAGGTCTAGTTTTGTTTGTTTGATTTACACACTTTCTCTCATCTCTATCTCTTCTCCTCCCCTCCAAGTCTTCCAAGTAGTGCATGCACGGCGACGGTCCCAAAAGCCACATCTCGAGGGACCATCTGATTTCGCCCCCCGTAGCAAGAAATAATTATTTTCTTCCCCCTCGTCTTCTAAAAAAATGGAAAACCCAGGATGCCGTCAAAAAAATTCTGCTTCCACTTCTAACCCGTTAACTGACCCACAAGCTGACTCCACCCTCCCTCACTTGGAGCAACCAGAAATACCAGCAGGGCCAGGTGGACCTCCAATTATAACCTATAATACAAATCCCTTTCCATTAATGGTCGACCATTTGGCTCGACTACAACAAAATCAAGAAGATCTAGCTAGGACTGTCACAAACCTAGATAATCAAGGACAAAATCCACCACCCCGCCAACAGCCTGTTGTTCCTCTTAAGGATTTCTATGATCCTTCCAATTATGAGGAAAGACCAGGGGTGGTCATACCACAAGGGGATTTCGAAATCAAACCCGCCATTCTAAACCTTATCAAGCATTTTCATGGTCTTCCAAGAGAGGACCCTTTTTGTCATCTCGAGGAATTAACTGTCCTCGCTCAAACCACTCGTTCCCGCAATGTGCAGGAAGACATGTGGTTAATGAGACTCTCTCCTCTCTCTCTTAAAGACAAAGCATCACATTGGTTTAGAACAGTTGGGCGTCCTATTACCACCTGGCCCCAATTAAAAAGTGCTTTTCTTAAAAACTTTTTTCCGATCGGTCGAACAAATGCATTAAGAAGATCTATAACGACCTTTCAACAAAAAATTGGTGAACCCCTCCACGAAGACTGGGAAAGGTTTCAGGAACTTCTAAGAAGTTGTCCCCACCATGAAATTCCACAATAGCAGCTAGTGCAGATCTTCTATCATGGATTAGAAGATCAATTAAAATGATTTGTGGATGCCTCATGTGGGGGCAATTTTATTAACAAAGACGTCGAAAGTGCCTATCTTCTCTTTGAAGAAATGAGTAAAAACTCATTTAACATGACTTCAATGGACACTTTTGGCAGATCACAAAATTCCAGACACGGAGTCCATGAAATTGACTCCAAAACCACCTCTGTTCCAGTCACACTTGATGATTTATATATGTTAGCTCAACGACTGGGCCAGATGCAAATTCACCAAAAGAAAATGGAAGAAAGGCTCACAAATAAACAAGCTCCACACGTCCACTCTCCCCACACTAACCTCCCACACATTCTCCGAAGAGAAAATCTACACAATATCGATGCCACATCTGCTGGCCAGCAAATTCCGGCTGATTTCCCGCAAGATTTAACTGGGAATTTTGATCAAAATATTTTTGATTCCACCTCGGAAAATATTTATGCTCTCCAGGAGCAATTTAGAAACCCCTCCAACACTTTCAATCAAAATTGGAGGACTAACTCGAATCACTCCTGGAAAAACCCGAATCCGATTCCTTTTCCCAAACAAAACTATTTTGGGAATTATGGGCAACCTTTGTATCAACCTGGACCATCCCAGGATGATATTAATAATCAGGTCATGAAAACTCTGCAAGGAATGCAGACTCAAATGACAGAAGTAACCCGCATGATTACCAATTTACAACACCAAGTTAAGGTTCCTCCTGATCATCGACCTATTGGGAATTTACCATCCCAACCCATGCCCAACCCAAATAATCAAAGGAATGAATTTCAAGGTGGATATCACAGTCAACCTATTCAGCTAGCACCTCAGCATCCGCCGGGTTTCAATAATAGCCAGGCCCCCCGTCCTCATCCTAGAAACAACCAGACTGCAAATGCAGTTACCTTGAGGAATGGGAAAACCACTCACAATACCCTGCCTGTTAAAGAAACCCGCTCTAATGACACACAGATTAACTCTTCCCCTCCTATTGTTCAGGAACCACTTCATGCAAAACAGGGCAACCCTGCCCCATTTCCACAAGCCCTCCACTCTTCAACAAAGAAAAGACAAAATCCAAGCCCACTGAGAAGGAATTAATGGATTTATTTGGGCAAGTAGAAATTAATATCCCTATCCTAGATGCCATTAAGTATATCCCTGCCTATGGAAAATTCCTAAAAGATTTATGTACTCCAAAAAGGCAGCCCAAGAATTTAGGAAAGGTAATTCTTCCAGAGACAGTCAGCTCAGTTGTGCAAAGCCGACTGCCTCTTAAGAGAAAAGATCCCGGCGCTCCCCTAATCCAAGTTATCAATAATGATACCTCATTTGATCATGCTCTGTTGGATCTTGGTGCCTCAATTAATCTTATCCCCACAATTAGTTTTGAGGAATTTAAGATCGGTGAATTGAATCCTGTTGAGGTTACACTCCAATTAGCCGACCGATCTACGATTAAACCAAGGGGAATTGTTGAAGATGTTCTTGTCCGGGTCAAAGATTGTCTATTCGCAGTAGACTTTTTAGTCCTGGACATAGAGGTACCTGAAGCACTTAAGTTTGCCCCCATTATTCTTGGAAGACCATTCTTAGCCACCGCCCGCACCAATATTGATTGTGATTCTAGAAAGATGAAGATCATGTGTGGCGGTGAATCTGTAACCCTAGACATTTTTCAAGCCTCTAGGCGGTTCCGGGAACCAGATTTCTTTGATGATTCGGATTCAGAAATAGAAAACATTATGGAGGAAACATTGCAAATTTCCCAATTAGGTTCCTGTTTTGCTGTAAATACAGTTCCTGAACAATCTACTTTTTCTCACCCTTCCGCCTCAACCACACGACCAGCTAACATTCCAGCTGACCCTTTCACTCTCACCTCACCTCTAACCCACAAAGCAGAAACTCTTTCGGAACCGGGCCTACAATTGGAATTAAAACCTTTGCCCGATTCCCTTAAATATGTCTTCCTGGGTCCAAATCAGACCCTGCCCCTGATTATAAATTCTGGACTCACCGGGGCACAAGAGCACAAACTTCTCCAGGTTTTGAGTAAATATCAAAAAGCTATTGGCTGGACCCTTTCTGATCTTAAAGGCATTCATCCGTCCTATTGTACGCATCGTATATATTTAGAGGACAATTCTCGCCCCTCCCACCAACCACAAAGGCACTTGAAGCCTAGTATGCAGGAGGTGGTAAAAAAGGAGATTATTAAGTGGCTAGATGCTGATATCATCTACCCCATTTCTGACAGCTCCTGGGTTAGTCCAACTCAAGTTGTCCCCAAAAAGGCTGGACTAACAGTGGTCACCAATAAAAATGGGGAAAATATAGCCACTCGAACCGCTTCTTCTTGGCGCGTGTGTATAGATTACCGAAAATTAAACACCGCCACCAAGAAGGATCATTTCCCGCTCCCTTTTATTGATCAAATCTTGGAGCGGTTAGCCGCACGGGAATTTTACAGTTTTTTGGATGATTATTCTGGCTATAATCAAGTGGCGGTTCATCCTGAGGACCAGCACAAAACAAGTTTCACCTGCCCCTTCGGAACCTTTGCTTTCCGAAGAATGCCCTTCGGTCTTTGCAACGCACCTGCGACTTTTCAAAGGTGCATGCTTGCAATTTTTTCAGACTTGGTAGGTGAATGTTTAGAAGTTGTTATGGATGACTTCTCTATTTTTGGGGATTCTTTTGACCATTGCCTCAAAAATCTTGAAAGAACCCTCCAAAAATGCATAGAAGTTAATCTGGTCCTCAGCTGGGAAAAAAGTCATTTCATGGTCCAAGAAGGTATTATCTTGGGCCATGTTATTTCAAAATAGGGAATCGCGGTAGATAAAGCAACAATAGATGCTATATCTAAGCTCCCACCGCCCACTACTGTCAAACAAATTAGATCCTTTTTGGGTCATGTGGGTTTCTACCGCCGATTCATACAAAACTTTTCCCAAATCTCCAAGCCTTTAAGTCAGCTTCTTACTAAAGACCAGCCATTTGATTTTAATAATAAGTGCCTGGAGAGTTTTTTGAGGTTGAAGAAAGAGGTTACTGAGGCGCCAATATTGCAGGGACCTGATTGGAATAGTCCCTTTGAATTAATGACAGATGCCTCAGATTTTGCTGTAGGGGCTATTCTAGGGCAAAGAATTGGCAAGAAGCCTGTTGTGATCTATTATGCTAGCAAAACCCTTGATGATGCACAACGGAATTACACGGTTACTGAAAAGGAGCATCTTGCCATTGTATTTGCCTTAGAAAAATTTAGATCTTATCTGTTGGGGTCACGTGTCACTGTTTATACAGACCACTCAGCAATTAAATATTTGCTGACAAAGAAAGATGCGAAACCCCACCTTATCCGTTGGATTCTGCTGCTCCAGGAATTTGACCTGGAAATCAAGGATAAGGCCGGATTGCACAATGTAGTGGCCGACCATCTCTCTCGTCTTATGACGAATGACATAATGACCCTGCCAGATTAGTTCCCTAATGAAAGTATTTTAGCTGCTACAACCCTCCCTTGGTTTGCGCCCATCGCAAACTACATAGCAACAAAACAAATCCCCGCTGATTGGCCAAAAACAAAATGGGATAAGTTCTTTGCTGATATTAAATATTATTTTTGGGAGGAGCCCGACCTTTTCCGCATTTGTGCCGATCAGGTCATTCGACGATGTGTCCCCGATTATGAAATCCATGATATTTTAACGCATTGTCACTCAATGGCCTGTGGCAGACATTTTTCGGGCAAGAAAACTGCAGCTAAAATCCTTAATGCGGGATTTTATTGGCCCAGCTTGCACAAAGATGCCCATGACTTCGTTCGGTCCTGTGTGCGTTGCCAGAGCATCGGCAACATGACTTGAAAGGATATGATGCCCCTTAATCCTATTTTAGAAGTTGAAATTTTTGATGTTTGGGGCATCGACTTCATGGGACCGTTCATCAACTCTGGTGGGTATTTGTATATATTAGTTGCAGTCGACTATGTTTCTAAATGGATAGAAGCAATACCCACCCGCACTAGTGATCACCGTGTGGTTGTCGAATTTCTTAAGAAAAATATTTTCTCAAGATTCGGCATACCAAAAGCCATTATCAGTGACGGAGGCTCACATTTCACCCACTCACAATTCCGTCACCTCCTTTCTAAATACGGGGTTAATCATAAAATTTCCACACCATATCACCCCCAAACTAATGGCCAAGCTGAAGTTTCTAACCGGGAAATTAAAAATATTTTACAAAAGACGGTTAGGCCCGACCGTAAAGATTGGTCCACCAAATTGGACGACGCTTTATGGGCCTACCCTACCGCTTTTAAAACTCCACTTGGCATGTCTCCCTTCCGTCTGATTTTTGGGAAGGCATGCCATCTCCCAGTAGAATTAGAACATAGGGCTTTTTGGGCAATAAAACAACTCAATATGGATTTATGTGATGCCGGTAACCATAGAAAATTACAATTAACTGAATTGGAAGAATTACGTAATTTTTCCTATGAAAATGCGAGGATTTATAAAGAACGAACAAAGAAATTTCACGATAAATATATTGTTCGGAAACACTTTGACGTTAATCAACGTGTTTGGCTTTTCGATGCGAGATTACGTCTTTTTCTGGCAAATTAAAATCTAAATGGACCGGCCCCCTTATTGTCCATAAAACATATCCAAACGGCGCTGTTGACCTTTTTGATCCAAAAACTAATTCGACATTTCAAGTCAATGGCCAGCATTTAAAGCCCTATTTTGACCATACGCCTAGAATTCCATCTGAATCTTTTAATTTTACTGAGCCAGCCACCCTTGATCACTAGTGCACATCACGCCCGGCTGAATGGCGTAAAAGATAGCACTGGATGGGAGGTAACCCATCAACTTTTTTCTTGCTTTCCTTTTTCTTCTTCTTCCAGGCTTTGTTCATCCTAAACCCGACCGTTCTTCACTAAGGTGATCCCTTTTCCCTCCTAATGCATGAGGACATGGCATTTCTTAAGCATGGGGGGGTGTTTTTAAATTTTTACGATCGATTTAGGATGTTCAAAACCTAAAAAAAAAAATATATAATTTTCTTTATTTCCTACTTGCATACCAAAAAAAAATAATAATAATAATAAAAATGTTGAAAACTTTTTGAGGAAAAATTTTGAAATCGGGACTAAGGTTGAAAAATTCATTTTCGGTACAATGGGATTTATTCTTTAACAAACTAGGGATACGGATATAGATCTGATCATTAGAATTCCAGGGTCTATTTCAGACTAGATCAGATATCCTTCTCTAAAATTGCACCTGAACTCATGATAGTTCAGGTGACTTGATCCTATTTTGTAATACGGAAAGTATTTGACTTAGTTTCTGATTCAAAAACTTGCGTATCTTAAGAAAATTATTATGTCTATTTTCACACACAAGCCAACACTTAAAATTAATTAAAAAATTTTTTTGAAAAACTCCCGTGTTTGGATTTAGTAAAAGTTTGAAGCAGATCATTGGTTTGAGTTCCCACCACCGAGAAGAAGGAAAATACCTTCTTTGAGGATGCGATGTCAACATGTTACCGCCTTGGCGCTGCTCTATATCTATATTTCATATCTTTAGACGGAGCATTAAAGCGCATTTTAGCAGCTCAAGTGTCTTGGACGGTGCTCTACCTATAGCGTTGGAGCAAGAGCTTGAGTTTGCTTGGAGCGCCCCTTTTCACTGCATCGTGTTTTGGGGTTGTGAGCTCCTGGGTGGTGTCATGGACAGTGCTATCCCGAAGTACTGGTGCCAGAGCCCCCTCGAGGAATGGTAACGGGAATGATGATCCCGACACATCTGTTGTAAGACTAAGCTAAAAATAAGCATGGGGGAGAAAAAATAAAATAAAATAAAATAAAATAAAAACAAATATAATAATAATAATAACACATCCTTATAAATGTTGGCTTTTCACAAGCACAGACACAAGGTTTTAAAAGATTTTGCAAGTTGCGAATCAGATTCACGAGCCAGAAATATCCTAAAAACAAACATTTCAAGTCATCTTAATTAACAAGGGGTTAATTTGTGAATTTTCTGGAAGATATATTGATCCCGTTCTGTCTAATGGTTGGATCTAAAAATAAATCCTGATGTTTATCTTCAACAAATCCCGTACCTCTAGGGTTTTAATCTACCAAGGTCCATTAATCTCTTTTTCTCCTCAAAAGTCAAAAAAATTAGATCTCCCAAAAATTCCGCTTTAAGTTTTGCTAAGAGACTAGCAAAAGATAAGCATGGGGGTGTGATAAACGCCAGTTTATCATCATTCTTATGCATTAAAATAAACCTAGCTCTTAGGATTTTACTCCGCAAACGGGTTTTTGGGCTGCATTTAGGCATAAAATAGGTTAGGCATGTATTGCATTTTTTATTGTCTTTTTAATATGTTTTTGTGAGTGTTAGGGATGTACAGATATATAGATCCCCAAAACCCTAGCACTCAAGAAGGCAAATGGCGAAGAAGAAGCCCAGACTAGCTGGAACTCAGCCTAATCCAACTCACCTCAGCTTGATCCAACTCACCTCAGCCTGATCCAGCTCACCGCAGCTGGAACCTAGCTTACTTGAACTAGGGTTAGCTCATCCCAGCTCCATTCAGCTAATCTCAGCTGGATGGCAGCTCAAGAGAGTTCACCTTAGCTCACCCTAGCTCAAGTCAGCTCAGCGCCAGCTCAACTTAGCTGAGTCTAGCTCATCTCAGCTCCCACTAGTCCACAGGGAGCTCCAGCAAGCTCAACCAAGTTGACAGGAGTTCACCCCAGCACAGATCCAGCTACATCCAGCTCCACTTAGCTCTAGCCAGCTGAAGAAGAAGTCATCCCAGCTCAGGAAGCTCAAGTCCAGCTCCCGGGGACTCAGCTTAGCTCAACTCAGTTGAGCTAAGCTACCTTAGCTGCCTCAACCAGCTTGATTCTCCCCGGGAGCACCAGACCCAGCTCACCTTAGCTCATTATGGTAGAAGCTAGCTTACCTTAGCTCGTCTTAGTAGCTAGCAAAGAACTAGCAAGCTAATCCAGCTAGAATAGCCCCATACCAGCCTCTTCAACAGTAGCCAGCTCCAGCTCTAGATTTCTCCTCCTCAGCTCCTTCCTCCAAACCCTAGCTCCATTACCTTCTCCTCTACTCCTCCATTAGCTAAGCTAGCTTAGCTTAGCTTAGCTTAGCTTATCTTAGCTATGCTCCAACTTCCTTGGCTTGTACCACCCCAAAAACCAACCTACCAACTCCACCCAACTAGCTCCACCTAAGCTCCACATAAGCTAACCTACTTGGCACCAACCTAACCTACCCACCACCTCCAAAAGACACCTAAAAGTGGCGCCAAAAACTACCCATAACCACACCTTAATGGCGCCACTTTTCCCTCCAAAATCTCCCCTCATCTCCACCACACAATCCCCCTTGAACCCATCTCCACCATCCACCTAACCCCCCTTCTAGAAGACCCCATGTTGGTGCCAACATGGTGGTTTCTCTCCACCACCAAAAGACACCAACACCACCATAACTATCCCCATTAACACCCGTTGAGTTGGCGCCAACTCTCCTTAGCCATAGGATCACCAACCACCTCCATTCTTCCATCCTAGCCCTCCATTTCAAGGGGCACCTTAACCCCCCATCCTACCCTATAAAAAGACCACTACCCACCAACATTCAAGTCATCCTTGGCTAGCAATTTCACTCTCATATTGCACCAAGAAGCCCACGTCCAAGAGAGAAGAAGAAGAAGAAGATTAAGGGGATATTTTGTCCCCTTGGTGCCTTCCCCTCTTCCCTTCTCTCTTGGGTCACGCCAGCCAAAGGAGAAGCCTGGCAAGGAAGATCTTGGAGGAGATCTTGAAGGTGGTCCACACCACCTTGGAGGAGTTCTTGAGGGTGGTGCACACCCACCCCTTGGAGAGAGCATTGAAGGTGGAAGCTTCCACCTTGGAGGAGCTCTCAAGGAAGGAGAAGAAGGAGGCTCTCTTTTCAAGCCAAGGAGCAGCTAGGCTTGGAGCAAGAAGACTCCCTTCTTCACCATTTTTTTTTTAAGAGGATTTGTGTTTCTTTTCTTGCTTTTAGATTGTTTAATTCTAGTGGAAGATTCCTCTACTTGTCCTTGAAAAGAACACTCATTCTACTCAATCAAATTGCCTTCTTTTAGCTTTTATTGTAGTTGTTTTTGGTTCTAGCACTTGTTTCACCTCTTCTTCCTAATTACCCTAGGCCTCCACTTGCCTAGAGTGAGCTTAGGAAGAAGATATTTCTATCTTTTAGATTTTAGTTAATCATTTGTAGGTGTTAGTTCTTTTCGCTACAATCTGCAGTTTGCCCTCGTCTTTTCAAAATACAAAAAAATTTACATATTGAAAAATATCAAAAAGAAAGTTGAGATCTATCTGTAAGCAAGAGGATTAATTTTGCAATTTTTGCCTCCTTGGACGACCCTGGATACTCCCCTATATAGGATATAAATTTAAAAGCAAAAGCTGATTCGCGTGTTACAACGTCGTTAAAAACCCGCTTTTACAAATCACGCGTATTTTGCTATCACAATGCTAGCACGCGCTATGAGTGCCCGTGTCGTGCATCTCCGTGCACACGGTCGCGTGCACTACTGGAGCTCGTGCGTGCCTCCACGCGCGTGCTCGCATGTGCTGCTGTTGGGCGTGCATGCCACCACACGTGCACGTGCACCCACACTGTTGTGCACATGAGATGGCACGTGCGTGCACATGGGCAGCCTGGGTTTCACCACGTGGTGTGATCTGGGCTGTCCATCTTCTTTTTGGTGTAGGGGTAGCTATAGAGGTCGGATTGAGTCGATTTTCGCACCGTTGGGCTGCGATCATCAACTCAAATCCATCCGCATGGTTGGCTTTGTCGTTTGAAGCTCTAAATTACATCACATAGTCCCTTGGCCGTTGATCTTCCTCGGACTGAATATGGTGCTATGGGAATCCGATCAAGGTGATTTCGGTGGTGTTGGACTTCGGTCGTCGTCTTGATCAGATCCATTTGGTCGGATCATCAATCTGAGGCTACGAAATAAATCTCCTCTTCTGACCACAAAAAGGACGTAATTAACCTAAAATATACACAACTACTCTAAATGCAGAATGTTGCATGCTATGAAATATTTATAATATGGAATGCAAATCTAAGCCTAGGAACATGCATAAATAGGCATTTTAACCTAAATAGATATGTCTATATCATACTCCCATGCCTATATTTTTCTAGTCCCTAGCAAAATTAAACTGCATGCTATGTATAAAAACAAAATTAGGATTAGATCGCTATGGCCTACGTCATTTACTAACAATAGAAAATTTCAACTAAGGTCCTAAACAATGAAAACTCAACAATACCTGGGTGTCTTCTAGAATGCAGACCAGCCAAGTCCACGCCTCATTTGAAAAATGAAGATACATTTTTTTTATTTTCTTCTTTTCTAATTTTTTTGTACTTTTGGAGTTTGAGAGTTCCACGATAACATTTTACGGCTACCCTACCCTCCTAAGACTTGAAAAGGACTATAAGTGCTAAGCATCTAGTGAAAAGAGTGAAAGACTCACTAAGCAGTCGTTGAAATGGACTTTGGGTTTGTAAAACCCTAGGTGACCTTGCCTAGAGGTTTATCTTTTCGAACGGTAGCTTTCTCCTTACTTCTTTTGTTTATGGGGTTAATACAAGGGTCAACCCAGTGAATATCTCTCCGATTTATTCTACTTCACTGCTTCTTCCCTAAGTGTTTTCGGAATTATTGTGCATTTTTGCGAGCTAGGCTCTGGATAACCAACCAAAAGGCTGTTACCCACGGCAACTTGCCAACCATACTCGTACGGTGAAGTGTGGTTTTATTTGTTTTTTTTAATTTTCTCCTTTTTCTTTTTTTCCTATATTTTTTTCTTTTTCTTTTTCTTTTTTTTTCTAAGTAGGTATCTTCCCTGATGTAAGATTTACCTAAAGGTAGTATGATGAAAATGGTCTTGTGGCTGGGCTTTGGATAACCGGTCGATGAGCTGTTACCATCAACAACTTGCCAGCCATACCACCCTAGATAGTTCATTAGCGACCCAATTTCCGAAGAAACCGTCGAAAAGTGAGTCAATGCATATAGTGTGTAGATGCTTGGACTTAAAATCCCCTCAAATCAGAGGGTGGGTTGATAAGTCGCATACTTATCATCCCAATTTATTAGAGAAATTAAAATGAATTTGAATGGGTGAGGACTTGAGACTAAGTCAACATTCGAGTGGACACCCGGGCTAATTAAGCCCGAAGACCTGAAGAGTCTAAGTGTTTAGGTCCTCTCGTATCGTTTCCTAAAGTTAACAACTTCCAAATGCTTAAGTTCTCTTCTCCTAATTCTTCTTTTTTTCTATCTTTTTGAATTATTTCTTTTTTAAAGAAACTAAAAGAAATTCTATGGAGTTAACAAAATGATTTTAGGATAAAGTTTCCATCCCCCCATGCCTAAATAATGCAATGTCTTCATTGTAAAAACAAAGACATGGAAAGGGTGGAGTAAATAGAATATCACCTGGATTTCGTGACAACCTGGTTAGCTCCATAGAGGGAAGAGAGTATACAAACGCACTAAATTTAATGGCTTCAGCTAGGCATAATATACATACAAAGAAGAAGTTGAGAATTCACAAGTATTAGTGAAAATCAAAATCAAAAGGTTGATCCTAAAACCCACCAGTAGAAGATGTCCACAGATGTGGACCAGATTGTGATGCAGACCCAAGCGCCAGGGTCGAGTGGTTCTAAGGTTCTGGATGAAAATCACACAGAACCTAAGATTATTGTGTTTGCAGGTCTGGGTCTATGGTTTTGTGGTGTGCAACCCAAGACAAAAGTGTCGGACAATAGGTAAAGATAATCTGTTATTTCGAGCTTAGGTTGCACGTGAAAGATATTGTAAGGGTCTTGGTAGAAAGTAGGCGGTTTCAGGTCCATAGGTACCCTTAGATCCAAAATCAAAGTTACCTAAGAATTAGCCTCCAAAATTTTTAATTCCAACTTCCTATCATTCGAAATCAATGTTTCTGGGACCTCCAAATCATTGTACACCCCATCTAAAGTACGCAAGTCAAACAATTGTAGCTCAATCAGGATTGACTTGGTCTGGTAATCTCAAGAATATCATAATTCAGCTCTGTAGGGTGTGGTTGAACAACGGGACTACTGATTGAATCATCAGGATTAAGATCCTCCAAGTTAGCCCCAATCGAATCAGAATCTTCAATGGTTGGGCTATTAAATGGTTCGTCATACTCCTCGAGCCCATTTATCTCACTAAAATCATTTTCCTAAACTTCAAGTGAGACATCACTCAGAGATTCCTCACCCTCAAAATAAAAGAATTCTTGATCCACATTTATATATGTCTCAAAATCATTTGTCATTTCATGGTCCACGGAGACATCTTTTGTTGTTCCTTGGGTCGAGGATCTTGGGTGAATTAATCGGTTCATCATCCTCAATTGTTTGCTCTAGCCCAACCTGGTCATCTCCAATCATAGAATATGTATCCCCCCCGACAGGCGCCTGAACAGGTTCAAACATTGGCTCGCCTAAAGGGGGTTCATCTTGAGAATCATCCCAAAATTTGACTAGGGCAACCACAAATTTCATCGTCAACCTTGACAACTTCCCAAGAAGAAACTCACCCAGGTCCCTATCCCTAACATTTTGGAGCAAATCTAATAAAGAGCTATTTAGCTCATCAATCATTTTTACAATAGGCTCCAATACTTCGGTGCATGGTGTTGGCTGAGCTTCTAAAGGTTGTATAATGTTCCTCAAATTAGCCAACTCCCTATCTTGGATCTGGTTCACCTGAATCGACTACTTCGATTTAGGTTTGGGTGGGTTTGGGTTAAATCTAGGGGAGTCAAGATGTCGAGGTTCTCGGGTCCCTCCCTGAAAGTAGGTCGTTCTAGGTTATTCATAGGAAGGTGATGACCTATATTCAATGGAATATTGGGGAGGGTAGGTGTTATAATCATTATATCATTCTTGATTGTAGATCGAGTCAGTTTGGACATCAAAGGATGGAGATCCATAATCATTGTAGGTTTGGGAAGGGTAGTAATCATAGTCTTGTTGTCCAGGGTTAGGCCCTTGACACTGAGGTACGTATTCATACCCCTAATCAATGTCATCCTGGCTAGTGGATGGGTAATTACAAGTCAAGTCGGAATAGTAATCATCTTGGGGATAAGTGGTGGTAGGAGGATAGGATGGGAAATGCGTGTAAGAAGTGGAAGGATACATGGAAGAATAGGAGGGAAAGCAGAAGAGACAAAGGTGACCTGTAGTACAATCAATCAACCCTATCCTTAGGTTAGCCTAAAGACCTACAGACTCCCAGGACCCATCTTGAGATTATAAATGATTTGCTCTACTTTTATCTAGTCAATCCAACCAGTTAGAAGGAGGGACTGGGGAGAAGGTTCTTCCTTTGGCTTACGCCTCCAATTCCTAGTGTACCCCCCAGCCACGGTCATTTGACGCTACTCCCCTAGCTAGACATTAGATGGACCAGCAGAAGCAGATTAATCTAAAAAAATCTTAATCTGAGCCCCAAAGAGCGAATCAATCCTTAAGGCCAATGTCTACTCGATTTTAATTAGGCTTGGGATGATTGCGCTCTTGCAATGTGATGGGCCCTTTAGATGAGTTGTGCCCTTAATGATTGATTCAAATGTGTGTGCGTGCACAACCAGGGTATACAAACAAGGTTATTTGATGATGTGCCTTTTAGAGTTTAACCTTGTTTAGTAGCTTTTAGGGTCTAATTCTTAGGTTGGTTCAATCAAGGTTTAGTAGAACACTCCAAGTTTTGAAAACACGGGTGATGATATGTTCCTTTAAAAAAAAAACATAATGTGGAGTGCCTGGTTCATCCTTAAGAATCAACCCTAAGTGGCAAGCTACTTGATGGATCAATTTTAGATTGAGTGGTGCGGCCTAAACAGTTAAAGCAATTAGCCTATTGCATCACTTGATTAAGGCACACAAAAAGTGTTAACCTAATCAGATTTCTACTAACTTATGTGTGTGTTGAGTTAAGGTGTACTGGATCCACAGATTAGATCTCAGTTTAAGAGGTAGAATCAAAGTGGAGTGGTGCA
Organism: Thalassia testudinum; assembly: GCA_037157565.1. NCBI lineage: Eukaryota > Viridiplantae > Streptophyta > Magnoliopsida > Alismatales > Hydrocharitaceae > Thalassia > Thalassia testudinum. The sequence goes on from JAZHRO010000014.1 coordinate 63,918,673, forward strand.
CCTTAAGTTGAGAGTTATTGGTGTTAATGTGTGTATTTCTTAGAAAATCCCACAAGAGTAGATTATTTTTTTTTTAATATATGCGGGGGTGAGATGAGTGGAGGTGACAAACAAACAACCAATTCTATCCTAGGGTTTATAAAAAGCACCTAAGTTGATTTGGGTTTGAGTTATTAGTGTGGTGAGATGAACTAGTGGGTAGGGGTGGTGGGGATAAACTTACAAAACCTTCATGTGCACTTTTCTCTGATCTAACTACTTTGGCCCGCCTCAGATGAGTACCTACAATCACAGTAAGATCAGAAAAAAAAAGTGAGTTAAAAGTTAGGTAAGGTGGAAGAAATGAAAGAAAAACCAAAGAGATCTGCCTCCTCGGCAACGACGCAAAAATGATGGAGGCACTCTTCACAGATTAAAATCGATGTTCAGAGGACCCATCGTCGTAGCTCGCAAAATGCGTCTATCAGATAAATTTATAACTGAAACTCGAAAAGTGAGTTCCTGGTCGAACACGGGGAGACTAATGTTTAGTTTTGAAAATCCACGTTTCTCTTTTATTTGTTTTTGGTCATTTTTATCTTTTCTAATTTGTTTAGATTTTAGAAAGCACGAGATCAAGTCGATGACTTCTAATTAATCTACTTTCAACAATATAAGAGAGAGAGAGAAGGAGAGAGAAATAATCATCTATTTATAAACGAATGTTTGTTACACTGCGAAAGCGGAAAATCTACACTACAAAAGCGTAAAAAGATAGAATGAGGTGAGAGAAATCCCCTTCGACAGTTGCTCGGAGGAAGACTCGCTCTGACGTCGCCTGGAGGAAGGTGGTGAGGAGCGAGACGAACTGGGACATAGCCGAAAGATGGAGGGCTGGGCAGGATGACATCGCGACAAGGATCTTCTTCCCGAAGGGCAGTGAGAGGATGACCACAGGATTCTCCACGAATGGGGATGAGAGGAGGGAAAACTATTTGGTTTTCTACTCTAGAGGAGCATCCCACGCTTGGGACAATCTCTTTCTAGAGGAAGAAAGGAAGAGATGAAGAAAAATGAGAGGGGTAGGGGTCCTTTTATAGTGGAGGAAAGAATCAAATTCTTATACACGATATTTAGTGATGGTCATAAATATCGTTGAAGATCTGCCACAAACGTTGCTGAAGACAGCTCACGCGCCCACCCATCGTTGCACTGGTATGTGCTTCGCGCACCCATGTCGCTCGCCTCTGCTCCACCCCCACATGCACTGTCACTGCGTGGTTGTGCCTCCACGCCGGCATGTGCACCCACGCTGTTGTGCGCATGCGGTGGCACGTGCGTGCGCATGGGTGGCCTGGGTTGTGCCATGTGGCGTGATTTGGGCTGTCCATCTTCTTTCTGTTGTAGGGGCTGTGACAGAGGTCGGATTAAGTCAATTTTCGCGCCGTTGGGCTGTGATTGTCGACCAGAATCCATCCACACAGTCGGGTTTGTCATTTGAAGCTCTGAATTATGTCACCAAGTCCCTTGGCTGTTGATCTTCCTTGGGCTGCATATGGTGCTACGGGACTCCAATCAAGGCAATTTCAGAGGCATTGGACTACGATTGTCGTCTTCATCAGATCTGTTTGGTCGGATCATCAATTAGAGGCTTCGAAATAAATCTCCTTCTCCGTTGATCAGAAAAAGAACGTAATTAACCTAAAATATACATAACTAGTCTAAATGCAGAATGATGCATGCTATGCAATATTTATAATATGGAATGCAAATCTAAGCCTAGGAACATGCATAAATAGGCATTTTGAACAAAATAGATGTGTCTATATCACTTTGCTAATCTGTTCCTCCTCCTCTCCCTTTTTCACGACTGCCGTTAACTCTAAAAATAGCTTGACAATTCGACTACCCTTGCGTGAAGGTTGAGATGGAGCGGATTAGGTGGAGGAAGTTGGGTTGCGAGAAGGTGTGCTGTGTGCGTGAGTTTGGTCTTGAATAGGAGAGGAGGTTTGGTTTATTGATGAAATAACAAAATATAAAATAATTACTTATATATAATAAGTTATAAAATGCATTAGACATATGCAAACCTAAGTAACGATGCATGCAATCATTCTATGACCTAATATAGTTATTAATGAACATTAAATACAAGAATAAAGTTAGCTTAAGCATAACAATAGTCCATTAAAATGGACTCATCAAATACCCCCATACGTAAGTTTTTCTAGTCTCTAGCAAAAGTGAAAAACAATGGAAGTAACCAAAAAATCTCTCCTTTCCTTATTCCAAAAGTTTAAAGATCTTGACTCATGTGACAGGATATTAGCTTGAGTAACGGATCCAAGTGAGAAGCTAACTTACATTTGAGGTTCATACTTAACCCTTGATAAAATTCTACTTGGATAGGTAACTACTTCCCTTGGGGATAAAGTAGAAAAGGATTTGTAGTTTGACCCTGGTTTTTCAGCTTAGGTAAGAGATACTGAGTTGAATGGATTTACATTTGGTGGCACACACTCATCTGGTGCTACATGCAATCTACTACTGTAGAATCTAGATCTCTAGACTATCAAACAAGTCAACTTAGAGAAAGGCTAAACACTGTGCTCTCTTTGTGTTCCCTTGCGCTCACTCACTCTCTCATTTTCCTTCCTTTCTGAGATCACATATCTTGCTAGATTTTGTAACTGTACTTAATATTTGGTGCTCTCACTTGGCATTTATAGTTCAATTAAAGTCCTAATAACCCTACAACTAAGTTAGAGGTCCTCAGCCAGTATCCAGGCGATCAGAAATACTGAAAAGTAGGTCTGGGTCATATTTGGTGGATCTCAATAAAGGGTGATTTTGTTGTTGCCTCAAAAACATCGACATATAAAAAAAATGACAAGAAGATGAAACTCCAAACTCAGACTATTTTCTTTTTCTTTTTCTCTAGTTTTTTTTTCTAAATATAAATATTTCCTTTTCTTCTCTTCTCTATTTTTTATTCTTTCAACTACTAACACACAACGAAGCATACTTTTATTTAAGAGGCATTATTAGGAATGATGATGGTCAAGAGGATATTGTTTGGGTTATTTTGTGGAAGTGGCTATTCTTAGCACCAGAAATGAATGGATAGGACAATCGTATTTCTAACCTTTGACATTTCTACCCTCCTTCAGCCGAAGACTCTATGAAGGACGGTTGTAGCCATCCACCATAGTCATAGTTTTATTAGTACTCAATCTCTGTGTATCTACCTTATTTGGTTACTCTCAGGAATTCACACAAAGTACGCACACAGGAACAAAGAGAAAAAACTATCCCTAGCTTTGAGGTATCATCATCTAATTATCCAGAACTTAAGAGTCCTTGCACTTGACTTAGCAGACCAGTAGTTGATGAGACCGCATTTGTGGGCTAATCGAACGCATAAATACCTAGATATTAGAAGGATTTCTACTTGTACATAGCATACTTAGATTTATAAATATGTTAGTTTATAAATATGATGGCATGCTTATTTTATACATCACATTCACATTTAATAGAAGGTAATATAAATTATGGTGACATGTATGCATTACATGCATCATTTTGGAATAACTCTGTAAATAACCCATTTTCTTTTTATTTTTTTTCCCTGCAATAGACCGCACCCTCGCCGTGAGACTACAACGCAACGCCGCCAATAGTTGAGATTAATTCGTCGGGCGACTCGTTGGTCGAGATTCAAGGCAAGAGAAACAAATGGGAGAGGCATTTAGGCGCAGCCTCCGGCTGGAGATGATCATCTTCTCCTCTGCCCGATCTCCCACCTTCACCGCAAACTGAAAGCTTACCCTGTGGAGAATAGTATGCACTATGCTCACCATCTCCTTCCTCCAAACGCCACGTCTGCCTAGTGCCACTTGGTGACAGAGAGCACTACCACAACCAGCCTCACCGCCAACACCATCAGACCACCCTCGGCATTGCAGCAAGCTACCCCTGCCAAACTCCTCGTGCACCCATGCGCAGCCATGTGCGCCACCAACAGCGCACTCACCACATGGTGACCACTCACTTCCCGTGCACACGTGCTTGCAATAGTGTAATCTCCTTTGCACGCAAGCGCACCCCCCACGCAACCTTGGCTAGCGATGCCAGGCACGTAAGACAAACTGCACTTAGACACCTGCATGCCACAGCCTCTCTTTCTACTTCTTCCTCTACTTCTCTCAAACAGCCTGCAAACAACCAAAATAACCCACCATAGCAACCGCGCCCTCGAGCAACCCTCGCCGGCCATGCTTGCCCTCAACCACGCCCACGTGCAGCCGCGCTCGCATGCAGCAGCTCTTGCACGCAACCGCACATTTGTGTGCGCATAGCACCTCCTTGTGTAGCAACACCCGAGGCGGCAGCAGTCCCTACCACTCCTCTCCACCGCCACCTACTGTTCGGCTAGCCGCCACCAGCCATCTCCCATTTCACCGTCATTGTCTGCGGGATCCTCTCCTCCGGTGGAACTCCTCCTCCTGAGCAAATTGCCAGCGATGCCTCGTCGAACATGCGGTGGAGAGAGAAAAATTTTCCACTATTTTTGAAGGAATTAGAATTTACGTTTCCTACCATTGTCACTTTAATATTTGGGTTATTTTTTTAGGTGAAATTGCATGGGTGCACGTACAATTTCATGATTTTGCTTAACTTGTGTTATGTGCATCATTTAACATTGAAATTTAATTCAAATTTGCATGCAATTCAAACTTACATGATATGCTACTACACATGCATCATATACGTACTTTTGGGAGCTTGATTTTTGACATAAAATTTACATAAATAGTCCATAACTTATGAAATTGCAAGTTCCGTTTAGAGTAGCATATTCATTGAATTGATTTCGCGAAGGTGTCTATGATCATTATAACTCCCTACTCGTGAATTTATAGGATCTATTCCTCCTTGTGGATACAACATCCTTTTCGTGGTTTAAATTGATATCTATTTTAATCTTTAATTGAGAGATTTCCACCACATAAATTTCAATGGCATATCATTCTATTATTTTCTTAATCAAGTGAAATACTCTCATATCAAATGGCGCCGTTGCTAGGGAGGCAACAGATGCAAAAGATTCACTTTATTATTTTTGAGTATTCTGAGTTGTGCAATTATCTCATCATTGTATATCTTTTTGTGCAAGGAATATGACAAGGCAACTAGTGCAACAGAGCGGCAACATCAACCTTGAGTGACACCCACACGAGGAGAAGATGCAAGAGACTTGGATCCTGCTTCCACAGGAGATTCTCCTTCAGCACAAATTTTATTTGCCTTTCGCTCTTGTAGTAATTAGGGTTGAATTTTTGGGGGTCTGTCCCCACATTCTTTAGCTATTAGGGTTTACATTTTTCTGCGTTCGTGATTCATTTTTCTACTTGCTTGCCTTTAAAACAATTAAAAGAAAATATCGAGCTACCTATTTAAGAGTTGCACGCCCTTAGGTGCACGCATTTAGGGGTGATTGAGTAGCACATTAGATCTCATTGTTGCATTGTGAGCATATTGGAACGAAGATTGCTGAAGACAGGTACACCTTTCTAACTTTTGCATCCAGCTCCTCTTCACACATTTGCATTTAGTTTAAAATTCAAGGACCACCAAGTTGATTGAATTTACTAATTCAGTGGTCGCCTAATTGAAAGTGGGACAAATAATCAGATTCAACCTTAAAATCAAATCACACTTGATCTGATTCAAAGGGACTTATCTGCGTTTTCAAAAATAAATAAAAAAAAAGATTTGCGGTGTGATGCACACTTTTGACACTGAGCACGCACATTAGGCACCGCTCTAAGGCTCGATCCCTTATGGCTATAAGCACCAATCTCTTTATCGGTGCAGACCCTCCTATCATGCTTTGTGGTGGCGGTACTATCTTTTGACCAGGTGTTTTGGTACTTCACGGAGGGGGACACCCCTTAAAGGAACAAAAGGGTAGTTAAGGGGCACTGCATACGCGTCGCCTCAAAGGAAGGGTTCACCCTGCTTGCATCCCTTTGTTCGTCCTTGGAATAACTTCTCAATTGATCACCTGGGAGTATCATCTATGCAAAGTATAGGTCCTAGGGCACTCGAAGGTTGAATTAGGTCATGTAATTACAGTAAATAACTTGTTTGGCCATCTATATCAACCAATTCTACCTCTGCAACAAAGAAGGTTATGATCTCAAGTCATCACCCCTCTTATACCACTTAAGTGGGAATGGAGGGATAAGCCTTGACCTTTTGACCTACCTTTGGAGTGGAGGTTTCACTTATTCAATCAACAAGAACTTGAATTGTGATTGATATTGTATGCTTGGTAGATGCTCTCTTGAGGGCATTTTAGTGTTTGATCCTGAGCTCGAAAAAATTCTTAAGAGAGCTCACCTAGGAGAGAAAAGAGAAGGCATAGCTGATCAAGGAGCAAATCAACAAAGGACCCTGAGGGACTATAACCAACCAACCCACACAAGCACTGAGATGACCGGTAGGGGATAATCCATATGAGATCAAGAGCAGTACCATATCTTTGTTGCCCTCCTTTTATGGTACTAATGGGGAGGACCCCTACAGGCATTTGGAGGAATTCACCGAGGTCTATTCCACGGTGAAGCTCCAGGGCTTTATTGATGAAGCCTTAATGATGACTCTATTTCCATTCTCCCTAAAGGACAAGGCCAAGCACTGGTATCATACCCTTGATGCAAGGGTAAGTGATTGGGGCACCATTAAGGGAGAATTTTTGAAAAAGTATTTTCCAATGAGTAAGACCAACCATTACAAGAGAGAGATTATGGGTTTTACTCAATAGGAAGGGGAGCAATTTCATGAGACTTGGGAGCAGTTTAATGACCTTCTTAGGTTATGCCCCCACCATTAGGTACCAAAATGGTAGTTGGTCGAAAGGTTGTATAATGGATTATCTGAAAGGCATAGGCAAACCCAACGATGCAGCCTATGTAGGAACCTTCATGACCATAACTGAGGATGAAGCCTAGGCATTATTTGAAACATTAAGCGACAACTCCATACATTTGTCCTTTGCCTATCAAGAAAGAAAACCATCAATCTTGCAGAGGAAGATAGAGGCCAATGAAGCCGGGGCTTCTCAGGATTTGTCTTATCAGATTCAATTATTGAATAAAAACTTTGATAGGCTTTTAGCAAACACCGGCATGAGCCCGTAAGCAGCCTCTATCTTTCAGGTTTAAAGAGAATGCCCCATTTACCAAAGCACAATGCATGCCACTGTGGAGTTCCACCAGGCAAATCAATTCCCTGAGTTGATTCAGGTTGACTTGAATGCGACCCAAGGTTTCCACCCACCTCCTCGCAATAACCCTTATTCCAATACCTATAATCTGGGGTGGCGGATGATAAGACGGTTTTCACTTTTGAATAATGTTACTAAGATGATTTGTCATTGTAGGATCAAAGTGGTGGAAAACTACTTAACAAAACAATTAAAATTAAAATTAAACCACTCACAGGAGAGTGGGTCATGTCCACAGGGAGGCAATGATAGTTAAACTCGTAATTACGTCAAAATCAAGTTTGCTAAACTATTCGACAGATCAAACAATGCCTATGTACCTCCAAAAGTAAACCTTAAATTTATGGAGAAGTCAAGGGGTGTTAATGTAATTTTTACGTCAGAAAATTATCCAAGTGCAAGAGTATGCCATGTATTATTCACTTGCATGCATACAAAAATGTCATTCAAAGTTAAATTCAATGCACATAGAGATGAATAACAAGGTTTAACAATTCTCTAGAAGCATGAGCATGAAGGAATAAATTCACCACAATAAAATAATGATAAATCAAAATCCATTTTTGTGGCAATGGCATGAAATTTAATTATTAATAGAGGACGAAATAGGGGATTAGCTTCTAGTGGAGCTTGTACACGGATAAAGGAGAGATGGATGGCGAGTTGGCGACCAGAGGTAGCCCATCCTGATCCGCACCAGACGGTGGTGGCAGCTCGATGGATGGTGGTCTGAGCCGGCTTGCCGGAGGAAAGAAGTGGTGACGGTGGAGGTTGCTGCTGCTGGTCGCGTGTGCTGTATGCACGAGGAGGGGCAGCCCGCGGGCAATGCAGGCGCTGTAGGCATCTACAGGACGTGGGTGTGTGGAGTGGCGGCTCTCTGCGGGCCGCATAGGAGTGCGGCGGGGGTGTCTGTTGGCACCAACTGCTGGTGCTGTAGGGAGGCACTGGAGCACGGGTGCTGGGGCGTGGTGAAGGCGAGGAGGCATAGGCGTGCTGCCTGGGGTGAGGGCGCGTGGTAGGCAGGCGGCTAGGAGAGGGCGCTGGATGTTCTGGTGAAGACATGCGGTGGGCAGATGGCACGCAGTGTCCAGATGGCGCGAGGAAGCGTGAGTGCTGGGGGCATGGGTGTGATGGAGATGAAGGCGCAGGCGTGCAGGCACTAGTGTGGGTTGCTGGCTGAGGTGAGGGCGCGGTGGGCAGGCGCGCTTGGCACGGTTGAGGCGCAGGCAGGAGAAGTTGCAGGGACTCTTAGAGGTGTGGGTTGTCACCCTACATGCCCACGGTGTGGAGTCGCACTGTCGTGGTGGGAGGCTGGTGGTATGGAATGGATGAGAAGCAAGGTTCTTTACGCATAGTGAGGAACAAAGGGGTGGTGGCCTCCCTTTGAACGGCAGCCCTTCCTTCGCTTTTATAGCCACGGCTACAATGATTTGAAATTCAAAAGTCATCGGAGAATCAATGCTGATGCACAAGAGGAGGAGGCGGAGATGGAGGAGTTACCTGCAAAGGAGAAGAAAAAAAAGAATAAATACATAACTCCTTAACTTCTATGTTAATTAAAATAGTGTATGTAATGCACCTAATTTATTAACTAATTAAATGTATGCAATCCTAGGTTAATTCTAATTCCATGAATTATGCACTTAAGCTAAAAATATGAATTAATTTATTTACATCCTAATGTATGCTTTCAAAATGTTAGAATTAACTTAATGTCTAGACACTTAAATACTTAAATAGCCCACAAATATGGGCTAATCAAATACCCCCATTCCTAGTTTTTGCTAGTCCCTAGCAAATCCAAGCAAAAACCTAGCTCTCCAAGTAGACTAACCAACCCAAATGGTCTTCCTTTAGAAACATGTTAAGTTCAGACTTTAGACCTAAGGTTCCCAAGTAGTTGCTAAGTTACAGTCTAGGTCAGCTAAAGATGAGTTGCAGGCACAAGTTTCCCTAAGGTTTATTGATCCCTGAGATTAAAGCATCCGTGCATGTGCATTGGTCTGAGTTATTTGAGGTTGGTATGATCGCCAACATAGAAAGGAAAAAGGATTATATATATATATATTCTTTTGTTTGATTCCTCTGAGTCTAACCTCAGATCAGCTATCAACACGGTCTGTGTCGGATTCAATGTCCTCATCACCGAACCTCGAAGGGTGCCTGGCTTTCGATGCTTTGAGATAGCACCACCCATAGCGACCCCAAGAACTCCTGCCAATCGACACTTCGTGATAGTATTGCCCATGGATTTCTTAAGCGAATTCAGGCCTGTGGCAATCGACAATTCGAGATAGGGCCGCCCATGGTACCTGAACTGTAGAATGCGCTTACATGCCCCCAGTAGGATGGATATCCTAAGAGAAAAGCGTCGAGGAGGTAATATGTTATCATCGCATCCTCAAGGTGAGTATATACTGAACCTCTCCTGCGACAGGAACTCTTCTAGTCAAATTGTGTTTTCAAGCCTCTCCTAAGTCAAAACTAAGAGAACCAAATTTCTTTTAAGCAAGGAATTAAAGTGATCACTTACTTACACAAGACAATGTGTGTGAAATTTGGATGCTTGGGTTACAAGGACCAGTAAACCAAAAGGTAGAATAGGACTCCAGGTACTACCCCACCTTTTAGCTCAATCCCTAGCTTTCCTTCCTCAACCTCTTGAGGAATGGTCCGCAACTTAACTCCTACTTAAGTGTTTAAGTCCACAAAGGACCCTAAAGGTCTAAAGCTAGTATCTCACTTAGCTTCTAAAGTTCGACCCTAGAATCAACTTAGTCTAACTTAGAGTTCTGATTTGCTTAAGAATGCAGGGCCTAGGCAGTTAAGCTCAAAATGTTTTTTCTTTGATACAATATGCATGAAATGAATGCAAAATGTAGACATGCTATAAACAAATGCCTCAGGACCTCTCCCCCATGCCTAGTTCAAACAATGTCCTAATTGGAAACAAAAATAGTTAAAGGAAGATATTACTTGAGGTGGAGAATGGTAGGAGCTAAGGCTCCTCAAGAGTGACCTTGTCAACCAGATGGCCATCCAAAGTAATGTATGGTTTTAACCGTTGATCATTGACGATAAAGGGAGTTGCTAAAGAGGAAGGGCTTTTAATCTGCACAACTCCATGCGGAAACACTTTAGTGATTATGTAAGGGCCATCCCAACAAGATTTTAACTTCCCAGGAAAAAGCTTAAGTCTGGAATTTAAAAGCCAGACTTGTTGGTTGGGCTCAAAGGTCTTTCGAAGTGTATACTTATCATGCAAGACCTTAGTTCTTTCTTTATAAGGTTGAGAGGTGTCATAAGCATCATTCCTCAGCTCCTCAAGCTCACTTAATTCCAGAAGTCTTGCCTTACTCGCCTTTTTTAAATCCATGTTAACACTTCGAATAGCCCAAAGTGCCCTATGTTCCAACTCAATGGGTAAATGGCATGCTTTTTCATACACAATTCGGAAGGGAGAAGTACCCAAAGTGGTCTTATAGGCCGTTCGATACGCCCACAAAGCATCATTGAGCTTTCTGGACCAGTCATTCCTATCAGGTCTAACGGTCTTTTCTAAAATATTTTTTATCTCCCTATTCGACACTTCAACCTGGCCACTCGTCTAAGGATGGTAAGGGGTAGTGACCTTGTGAGTCACTCCTCGACTCCTAATTAGTCAATTGAAGTGGCAGTTTCGAAAATGAGGTCCCCCATCACTTATAATGGACTTGGGGTAGCCGAAACGAGAAATGATATTCGCCTTCACAAATTTCAAAACCATAGAGTAGTCATTTGTGTGCGTAGAAATGGCCTCTATCCATTTAAAGACAATCAACTGCTACCAAGATATATTTGTAACCGTGGGACGAAGGGATGGGGCCCATAAAGTCAATTCCCCACACATCAAAAATTTTCAACAGATCGAATAGGGTGTTGAGGCATTTCATTCCTCTTCCCAATCGTTCTAGTCCGTTGACATCTAATACTGGCCTTAACAAAATTATGAGAATCCTTAAGTAACGAAGGCCATCAAAAATCAGATTGGAGAACCTTAAAAGCAGTTTTCTTAGTGACAAAGTGTCCTCCACAACGAAGTTCATGGCAAAAACTCAGCACACTTTGTTGTTCCTCTTCTGGTACACAATGTCTCAATACTTGGTCTTGTCCAATTCTAAATTATTCAGGCTCTTCGCAATGAAAATATCTTGCTTGGGAAATGAATCTCTTTCTTTTTTGCTCATCCCAAGAGCAAGGAGTTTCTCTAGGGACCAAGTAATTTACGGTATCAGCATACCAAGGTAAAGTTGGTGTTACCACCATCAGGGTTTCATCTGGAAATGACTCACGGATGTCACCAGAAAGAGAGTCATTAATTGGAAGGCGAGACAGGTGGTCAGCCACAACATTTTCTACTCCTTTCTTTCCACGTATCTCCAAGTCAAATTCTTGAAGGAGTAGGATCCACCTAATCAGACATGGCTTAGAATCTTTCTTAGCAATGAGATGTTTCACTGCCGCATGATCAGTGAAGATAACCACCTTAGACCCAAGAAGATAAGACCTAAACATCTCTAGAGCAAAAACTACAGCAAGTAATTCTTTTCCAGTGACGGTGTAGTTTTACTGTAGTTCAGTTAAAGTCTTGCTGGCATAATCCAGCACATGAGGTCTTCCCTCATCCCTTTGTCCAAGGACTGCTCCCACTGCATAATCCAAAGCATCACACATCAACTCAAATGGGAGTGTCCAATCAGGAGCTCGGAGAATAGGCGTAGAGATCAAGGCCTCCTTCGGAGTTTGAAAGGCCTCGGCACACCTCGAATCAACATTGAAGGAAGCTTCTATCGCCAACAAGTCACAAAGTGGCCAAGAAATTTTACTAAAATTTTTAATAAAGCACCTATAAAAGCCGACATGGCTCGGAAAGGATCTAATCTGTTTGACATTCGTGGGCAGTGGGAGTTTGGAAATAGAATAAATCTTGGCTTTATCTACTTCCAAACCTCGCTCAGAGACAACATGCCCAAGTACAATTCCTTTCTATACCATGAAATGACTTTTCTCCCAGCTGAGGACTAAACCAGTCTCCTTACATCGCTTCAACACATTCTCCAGGTGTAGGAGACACTGGTCAAAAGATGAGCCATAAATGGAGAAGTCACCCATAAACACTTCAACACACTCGTCAATCATGTCTGAAAAAATAGACATCATACATCGCTGGAAGGTTGCAGGGGCATTACATAATCCAAGAGGCATACGCCAGAATGCAAAAGTACCGTAAGGACTCGTGAATGTTGCTTCTCCTAGTCATCAGGGAAGACTGCAACCTGGTTGCACCCAGAATATCCATCGAGAAAGCAATAGTACTTATTCCCTGCCAATTTCTCGAGAATTTGATCAATAAAAGGCGACGGAAAGTGATCCTTCTAGGTAGCAGTGTTCAGCCTGCGATAATCAGTACAAACCCTCCATCCAGTTGAGGGTCTAGTGACAACTTGTTCACCTTGGTCATTAAATTCCATAGTAGAGCCTGCCTTCTTTGGCACCACATGAATAGGACTTACCCATCTACTATCTGCAATGGGATATATGATCCCAGCATCCAACCACTTCAGGATTTCCTTTTTAACCACCTCCCTCATATTAGGGTTCAGATGTCTCTACATGTCCCTAAATGGCTTGATTGAATCATTAGTATAAATGTGGTGCAAGCAGAGTGTAGAGTCTATACCCTTAATGTCAGCAATGCTCCAAGCAATAGCTTCCTTGTGCCTAGACAAGAATTCAAACAGGGCTCCCTACTGTGCCTTAGATAGCACAACTGAAATGTTAACAGGGAGAGTATCATTGGCACCTAGGAAGACACTTGAGAGTGTCAGGGAGGGGTTTCAACTCAAGGTCGTGGGCTTGTATGGTTGAGGGTTTCATAATATATGTTCACATCTCAGGTAGCAGAGCTACCTTAGGCAGAGATGATGGGGGATGAGACTCAGTAGAAACGCCCAGCAACTCCTCAAGTTCTAGTATATCCGCTTCACATTCCTCCAAGAGATGGGAATGCTCATTTAGCATACCATGCTGAAGGGGGTCATCACATAACATTGCAGGGGTTGCCTCTTCAATCAGATCATCTATCACCGCAACTTAAGAACAATCCTCAAGTTTGGCTTGTTTGTAAGCATCAAACACATTAAGCCAGATTTTCCTGTTCCCAAAGCCCATTTTCAATGCCCCAGTAGTGCAATTGATTGAAGCATGCAAAGTTGCAAGGAAGGGGTGGCCCAAAATGAAGGAGGGTTTGGTTGGCTTGTTGGTAGGGTCAGTGTCCAAAACTAAGAAGCCAACGGGAAAGAAGAAATCCTCCACTCTTATGAGGACATCTTCCAAAATTCCCCACGGTGTCTTAAGTGATCGATCAACAACTTGAAGGATTATAGGGCTAGGCTTCAGATTGCCTCCCCCAAGTTGTTCATACGCGTAGCTCAGAAGGATATTCACCCTCGCACCCAAATCAGGTAGAGCCTCATCAATTTGTAAGTCACAAATAACCACTGAGATGTACGGGGCTCCTAGGTCATTGAGTTTCGGGGGTGTGCCATGTTAAACAATTGAGCTAACAGAATCAGGCAGGACAACTTTTGATTGGACTTGTTTCCTAGATTGCCACTTCTTCGTGCACAGGTCCTTTAAGATGCAGGCATATGATGGAATCTGCCTGATAGCTTCAAGCAAAGGCAGGTTAATCTGCACTTGCTTGAAAGTTTCTATGATCTCATCCGTCTTATCTTTGGCTACGGATGAGCCAGCAGAAGTCTGCCCAGAGGTGGATAAGTGCTTTGGAAAGGGCACTCTCGATCTCCAGGTGGAAGGTTTGTCATGTGGAGTAAGGGGTGGAACGGGGGCAACTTCTTCCGGTGAGGTGATTTCAAGCGAAGAAGATTTGGGCAAGTCTTCTCCGGTGGGGGTGAAAGTCAGGGTGGATGCTTTTCAGGGGGTGAGACTATAGGATCATCGAGTTTGGAAATTTCTTTCCCACTCCTCAGAATAGTCACCACCTGGGCATGCTCCTTAAACACAATCCCTTTTCCTTCAGGATTCTCCTCAGCAGCACTCGGAAGCTTCCCAATTTCCCTCTGTCTAACGGCCTCAACAAGGTGTTTTATTTGCGATTTCATCTCATGTATAGCCTTATCATGAGATTGGATGATGGCACTTTGACTTTCTTGCATAGTTCTCAACATCGCCTTCAATTCATCCATCTTAGAGGTCTTAGGTTGGGCAAAGGTCTGAGGTTGGTTCATTTGATGATTTTGAAAGGATTGTGGTTTATAATTCAGTGAATTTGAGACATTTCCTTGTCTCCATTAAAAGTTTGGGTGGTTCCTCCATCCCTCATTATAAGTGTTGGAAAAAGGGTCATTATAAGGTCTAGGACGGAACCCTTGAGTGGCATTCAGATCTGCTTATACAAGCTAAGGGATTTGGGAGGCCAAGTGACAGTCCACAGTGGCGTGTGTATTGCCTTGGCAAATTAAGCATTCGAAAGCTTGGGATGTGGAGGTGTTAGATACAAATTTGCTCGAGCTTGACATAAGCCTTTCCATGTTTTGATTCAATAATTGAATCTGATAGGCTAAATTCTAGGTATCCCTTGCCTCATTTGCCTCCAACTTTCTTTACATGAGAGTGGGTTTTCTATCCATGTAGGCAAAATTCAAGTGAATAGAATTCTCACTCAAAGTATCGAAAAGGTTCCAAACTTCATCCTCAGTTTTAGATAGAAAGGTTCTTGCATAGGCACCATCCATAGTTTGCCTATAAGAATCATTAAGTCCTGTGTAGAACCTTTCAACCAGTTGCCACTTCGGCACCTGGTGATGTGGGCAAAGTCTTAGCAAGTCATTAAAGTGCTCCCATGCATCATGGAAAGCTTCCCCATCCTTTTGAACAAAACTCATAATTTCCCTCCGAAAGTGATTTCTTTCGCTCATGGGGAAGTACTTCTTCAAAAACTCCTTCAGGGCATCCCAAGTTTTAATATCATCAAGGGTGTGATACCAATACTTGGCTTTGTCATTAAGGGAGAAGGGAAAGAGGGTCTGCATTTGAGCATCATCAGTAACACCCTGCAGCTTCACCGTGGAATAGACCTCGATGAATTCCTCTATATGCCTGTAAGGGTCTTCCCTAGCAGTACCATAAAAAGGAGGGCAGCAAGGATATGGTACTGCTTTTGATCTCATAAGGATTGTCCCCTCCAGGTCTACGTAGTGTAGGGCCAGGTTGATTGGTTGGAATGAAATATTCCATGAGGCTCCTTTGACCGGCCATTTCTACCCTTGGAAGGTTTCTTCATAAGATTCTTCCCGGTTCAGGATCAAACACAAGTTGTCTCCTAAGAGAATTCCTACCAAGCATGCACAACAAACACAATTCAAAAGGACTTGTTCGATCTTTACAAATTTAAGCTTTTGAGTTTAGTTCAAATTTTAGGTGACCAAGCAAGTTTCCCAGTCAATTACATGCCTATTGTCAACCTTCGAAATCCCTAAAAAGACCTAGTTGGAGCTTCGGTGCTCTTCCCTAAATCTCAAATGGTAGAGAAAATCTAAAGATGGAAGATTGAGGGATGCAAGTAGGCCTAGGCTTTCCTTTGAAGCTGTGCTTTCGTAGTGCTTCTCAACTACCCCCAAAAATCTGTGATAGGGTATCCCCCTCTTTGGATTTACAAAACCTTTGATCTCAAGTTTCGAATACTTCAGAATCCAATGGTAGGAGTGCTCTTGTCCTAGTAGTTCCAAGACTTGGGAGTGTCTAAGTGCGTGCAGTGGTGCAAGAGATATAAGTGTGCATTCACCGCAAAAAGATTTTGAATTTTGAATCACACGCCAAGTTGAAAATCAAGTCCCTGATTTTTAAATGTCGCTCCTTTAGTTAGTCCATTTTCAAGAATTAATTGTGACCACTTTATTAGATTGCTTCAAGAAAGATTATGTGGTCTAAAAATTAATCGAAATGGATTTGCATGACAGGCAGAAATGCAAAGTTAGAAGTGCATACCTGATTCCAGTATTCTTCATGCAATATGCAATACAAGAATTAGATCTAGATGCTACTCATTCAGTCCTAAATGATTCAACCTAAGGGCAAGCAGCTTCCAGTCGGTAGCTCATGTTTTTTGTTTCTTTTTTTAGCTTCTTATGCACAAGCAAATTAAGGGTAAACTATCCAAAAAATAAATTAAAAACCTAAATCTAAAGAAAAGAGAACAGGCTCCTAAAAATCAGCCCCAATTACTACAAGGGTGAGAAAACAGAAATAAAACTTATCAAACGGAGAATCTCCTTTGGAGGTGGGATCCAGGTCTCCTTCATCTTCCCCGTGTGTAAGCGTCGCTCAAGGATGATGTCGTCTCCCAGATGTGCCTATCCCCTCTCTCAAATCCCTCACACAGAAAAGATAATAAATGGTCAGATCATTGTGCAATGAGAAATAATCAAAAAAAAAATCTGGTGAAATTATTGCATCAGTTGCCTCCCCGACAACGGCGCCATTTGATAAGACGGTTTTCACTTTCGAATAATGTTATTATGATGATTTGTCGTTGTAGGATCAAAGTGCTGGAAAACCACCTAACAAAATAATTAAAATTAAAATTAAACCACTCACAGGAGAGTGGGTCGTGTCCACAGGGAGGCAATGACTTAGCTAAACTCGTAATTAGGTCAAAATCAAGTTCACTAAACTATTCGCCAAATCAAATAATGCTTGTGTAGCTCTGAAAGTAAACCTGAAATTTATGGAGAAGTCAAGGGGTGTTAATGTAATTTTTACCTCAGAAAACTATCCATGTGCAAGAGTATGCCATGTACCATTCACTTGCATGCATACGAAAATGTCATTCAAAATTAAATGCAATGCACATAGAGATGACTAATAAGGTTTAATAATTCTCTAGAAGCATGAGCATGAAGGCATAAATTCACCACAATAAAATAATGATAAGTCAAAATCCATTTTTGTGGCAATGGCATGAAATGTAATTATTAATAAACATGAAACAAGGGATTAGCTTCGGGTGGATATTGTGCATGGATGAAGGAGAGATGGATGACGAGTTGGTGACTAGAGGTAGCCCTCGCCCATCCACACCTGACGGTGGTGGTGGCTTGATGGATGGTGGTCTGAGCTATCCTGCCGGAGGAAAGAAGTGGCGGCGGTGGAGGTTGCTGCTATTGGCCGTGCGTACTGCTGGCACGAGGAGGGGTAGCGTGCGGGCACTATAGGAACTACAGGCACGTGCAGGGATGGGCGCGTGGAGGGGCGGCGCTCTGCGGGCTGCACAAGCGCGCGGGGGGGGTTTGTTGGCACCAGCTGCAGGTGCTGCTCGGAGGCACTGGAGCGTGGGCGCTAGGGTGTGGTGAAGGCATGGAGGCGTGGGCGTGCTGGCTAGGGTGAGGGTGCTCGGTGGGCAGGTGGCTAGGCGAGGGCATTCAAGGTTTTGGTGAAGGCATGCGGTGGGTAGATGGCACGTAGTGGGTAGATGGCTTGAGGAAGCGCGGCTGCTGAGGGAGTGGGTGTGCTGGAGATGAAGGCGCGGGCCTGCAGGCGCTAGTGTGGGTTGCTGGCTGAGGTGAGGGCTCGCGGTGGGCAGGAGCACCTGGCACGGTTGAGGCGAGGGCAGGAGAAGTTGCAGGGACTCTTGGCGGTGTGGGCTATCACCCCACACGCCCACGGTGGTGGAGTCGCATTGCCGCAGTGGGAGGCTGGTGGTATGGAATGGTTGAGAGGCAAGGTTCTCTACGCACAGTGAGGAACAAAGGGGTGGTGGCCTCCCTTTGAATGACAACCCTTCCTTCTCGTTTGTAGCCACGGCTACAAAGATTTGAAATTCAAAAGCCACCGTAGAATCAATGCTGATGCATAGGAGGAGGAGGCGGAGATGGAGGGGTTACCTACAAAGGAGAAGAAGAAAAAAAGAATCAAATAATTAGGATTATTTATACATAACTCCTTAACTTCTATGTTAATTAAAATAGTGTATGTAGTGCACCTAATTAATTAACTAATTAAATGTATGCAACCCTAGGTTAATTCTAAATGCATGAATTATGCACTTAAATTTAATTTATTTACATCCTAATGTATGTTATCTAAATGTTAAAATTAACTTAATGTCTAGACAATTAAATACTTAAATAGCCCACAAATTTGGGTTAATCAGCGAAACCATTCAAACTTCTCTTGGAAGCAAGGTGATGCTTCTAACTCAGGGAATACAAGACCCTCACCTCCCCAACCCATATACCAACCATCTTATGAAAACCCTTCTCAGAATAAGCCCTTTGAGATGGATGAACTTAAATCCATAATGAAAGCGATGCAAGAGCATCAGAATATGGTCATCCAATCTCAGAATAAGATGATTACAGATTTGCAATCCCAAATTGGTCATCCTACTGAGGCAGTTAGGCAACGTGATCCCGGGGAGCTGCCTAGCTCTTCTGAGGAGAACCGTAAGGGCAAGGGGGTCGTATTCTGGGAGCACACCCAAGCTGTGACCGTACTGAGGAGTGGAAAGAAGATTGACAAGCCTGATAACACTCCTACAGTTACATCTCAGAATTCCCCTTCTACACTCGACCCGACTTCCATCTCCACCAAGGAAGAGCCACACTGCTCTCCCTCGCTTGAAATCACCCACAATGAGAATGTTGTCCTTCCACCACCCCTCTCCTGCCATGATGACCCATCTACTCAGAAGTCGAGGGTGCCCTATCCAGAGAGCCTATCTGCTCCTAGGGAATCTTCTATTGGCTTGCTTCGAGCCAAGGATAGGATGGATGAGATTATGGACACTTGTAGGCAAGTCCAGATCAATTTGCCTCTGTTGGAAGCTATCAAACAGATCCCATCCTATGCCAAGTTTCTGAAGGACCTGTGCACCCAAAAGTGACGATCAAGGAAACAAGTCCAAACCAAGGTCATCCTGTCTGACCATGTTAGCTTAGTTCTCCAACATGGAACACCCTCCAAAATGAAGACCCATGGGCCCCATATATTTCAGTGGTTATAGGTAACCAACACATTGACGAGGCTCTACTCGATCTGGGTGCGGGGGTAGACATTTTACCGAACACTGTCTACGACCTTTTTGGAGGAGGCAAGTTAAAGCTTAGTCTAGTCATCCTCTAGGTCACAGATAGATCACTTAAGACACCATGGGGATTGCTGGAAGATGTCCTTGTAAGAGTGGAGGACTTCTTCCTCCCTATTGACTTTCTGGTGCTAGATACTGGCCCATCTAATAAGCCCACAAAGCCGTCCATTACTTTGGGATGCCCCTTCTTGGCCACAGCCAATGCCTCTATCAATTGTAGATCGAGGGAACTTAAAATGGGCTTTCCGAACAAGAAGATCTGGTTGAATGTTTTTGATACTTGTAAGCAATCCGAATTTGAGGATTGTTCCTAGATTGAGGTTGTTGATGAAAGAATTGAAGAGACTACTCCAGCACTCCTATGTGGAGATCCCATTCAAAAGGTCATATCTAAGGACCATCCTCTGATTATTAAAGAAGATGAAAGGGAAATACCCAAATTAGAAGAGTTGCTGGGGATACACATAGAGTCTTTGTCCCCACCCTAGATTGTGAAGGTAGATCTACTACCTGTGGTAGGGACATCTCAACTTAAACCCTCAATCCAAAAGGCTCCTAAGTTGCAGTTGAAACCCCTCCTAAGCACACTGAAGTATGCTTTCCTTGACCCTAATGACACTCTCCCTATTATTATCTCGTCTGCATTATCTAAATCATAGGAGGGAGCTCTGCTTGAGTGTTTACAAAGGCACAAGGAAGCAATTGCTTGGTCAATTGCTGATATTAAGGGTGTTGATCCCTCCCTCTGCATGCATCATATATACATGGACGAGTCCATGAAACATTTCCAAGACATGCAAAGAAGGCTCAACCCAAATATGTGGGAGGTTGTTAAAAAGGAGATTTTGAAATGGCTGGATGCAGGGATTATCTATCCCATTTCAGATAGTATATGGGTCAGTCCTATTCATGTAGTATCCAAAAAGGCAGGAATCACTGTGGAAGTGGATGACCAAGGAGAGCTAGTGACCACTAGACCCTCAACTGGTTGGAGGGTCTGCATTGATTACCACCGTTTGAATACGGCTACCCAGAAAGACCATTTCCCCTTACTGTTTATCGATCATATTTTGGAACAACTGGTGGGGAACAAGTACTTCTGTTTTCTTGATGGGTACTCTGGGTATAATTAGATAGCCATTTTTCCTAACTATCAGGAGAGTGCCACCTTCACGAGTCCGTATGGCACATTTGCATTCTGCCGAATGCCATTCGGGTTATGTAATGCTCCAGCCACTTTCCAACGTTGTATGATGGCTATCTTTTCTGATATTGTAGACAAGTTTGTTGAAATTTTCATGGATGAATTCTCCATTTATAGCTCGTCGTTTGACCTATGCCTTTCACACATTGATAGAGTCTTAACTCGTTGCGAAGAGGCAAAGCTGGTGTTAGCTGGGAGAAACGCCACTTTATGGTCCAACAGGGCATTGTGTTAGGGCATATAGTTTCCAAGAGAGGATTAGAGGTGGACACCGCAAAAAATTGATTCCATCTCTAAGCTTCCACTGCCCACCAATGTTCGTAAAGTTAGATCTTTCCTTGGCCATGCTGGATTTTATAAGCGCTTCATTAGAGATTTCAGTAAAATCTCTAAGCCACTCTGCAACCTGTTAGCGAAGGATGTCTCCTTCGATTTTGTTGATAGAAGTGGTAAGGCTTTCCAAGTCTTAAAGAAAGCCCTTATTACCTCACCGATTCTCAAAGCACCAGATTGGACCCTCTCGTTTGAGCTAATGTGCGATGCTTCTGATTTTGCAGTGGGAGTGGTCTTGGGTCAAAGGGCTGATGGCAAACCTCATGTGCTGCATTATGCTAGCAAGACCCTTACAGATCCTCAGCAAAACTACACAGTCACTGAAAAGGAACTTCCTGCTGTAGTATTTGCTTTGGAAAAGTTTCGATCTTATCTTTTGGGATACAATGTTGTGGTGTTCACTGATCATTTTGCCTTAAAGCATCTTCTTGTTAAAAAGGACACTAAACCTCATGCCTAATTCATTGTATTCTACTACTCCAGGAGTTTGACCTAGAAATTAAAGATAAGAAAGGAGTTGAGAATGTGGTAGCAGATCATCTGTCTAGGATCCCTACTGAGGCAGCAAACCCTGCTGGCGGTATTCAAGAGACTTTCCCTGATGAGTCTCCGATAGCCATGGAGGCCAAAACTCCTTGGTTCACTGACATAGTGAACTATTTGGTCATGGGCATTACCCCTAGTACTTGGGACAAGCAGAAGAGAGACAGGTTTCTCGGTAACACTAAATTTTATCACTGGGAGGAACCCGAGCTTTTTAGAGTAGGCCCTAACCAGCTTTCTGTCGTTGCATCCTGATGAAGAACAAAGAAGTGTTCTGAGTTTCTACCATGACCTCCATTGTGGGGGACATTTTAGTGGGAAAAAGACTATCCATAAGGTTCTTTAGTCTGGCTTTTGGTGGCCCACATTATTCTGAGATGCACATACATATGTGGGTGGATGTCTACGTTGCTAGCAGGCGGGAGCCATTGGAAAAAGGGATGAGATGCCCCAGCAACCTATCCTCCCTGTTGAGATCTTTGATATTTGGGGCATTGACTTCATGGGTCCCTTTCCTGTGTCCTTCGGATATGAGTACATCCTTGTGGCTGTGCATTATGTCTCGAAATGGATAGAAGCCATACCCATGCGAACCAATGACAATTCCATTGTCTTGGGCTTTGTTAAGGCTAATATCATTTCTCGGTACGGGTGGTCAAGGATGATCATAAGTTATGGAGGACCTCACTTCAAGAACATACACTTCAGAAGACTACTCCAAAAAGTGGGAGTCAACCACATGATAGCCACACCTTACCATCCCCAAACGAGTGGACAAGTTGAAGTGTCTAATAGGGAGATTAAGCGAATTTTAGAAAAAACTGTCAGGCCCGATTGTAAGGAATGGTCTAAAAAACTAAATGATGCTCTTCGGGCTTACAGAATCGCATATAAGACTCCCTTGGGCATGTCTCCTTTCCATCTTATCTATGGAAAGGCATGCCATCTTCCTGTTGAAATCTAACATAAAGCCTATTGGGCTATTAAAAATGTTAACTTGAATCTGGATAAAGCAGGAAAGGCACGTATGTTAGAGTTAAGTGAGCTTGAGGAGCTTCGTAATGAAGCCTATGAAACTTCTCAAGCTTACAAGCAACGTACAAAGCTCTTCCATGATAAGCACATCATTAGAAAGACTTTTGAGCCCAACCAGTGGGTTTGGCTTTTCAATTCCAGACTTAAATTATTTCTAGGAAAGCTTAAGTCTCACTGGACTGGGCCTTACGTTGTTATCAATACTTTCCCTCATGGAGCTATAGAAATTCGGAACCCTACTTCTGGTGCGAGCTTTAAGGTAAATAGCCGACAACTTAAACCTTATATTACTCTTTTAGATAGCCAGGTTTTGGATGCACTTCGGCTTGAGGAGCCTTAGCTCCTCCCACTCTCCTCCTCAGGTGATATTCTTCTATGTCTGCATTTTTCCAAAGAGGACATTGTCAATCTTAGGCATGGGGGGGCATAATCTGAGAATGTTTATAGCATTTATAAATATTTACATACATTTAGGATAGTTATAAAGAAAGAAAGAAAAAAAAGTCATTTATTTTCTTAAGTTGAATTGGTTAGTCCCTAGCAAAACATCTTTGTCATGGAGGTGTCATTAAAGATTTTTCTTCTTTAATTGTTTCTTAACTTTAGAATCCAGTACATTTACTTCACTTGCACGTAAACTAGGTAACGGATCTTTGAAGAAAATTGATAAGTATTTTTAGTCTACTGAACCCTTGGACAGTTAATAAGGAGTCAGGTATACTATCTTCTAGTAGTTCCACCTCATATTTGTGAGAAGAAAGTAGAGAGATTACTGGTGCGCTAAGTCTAGTGCAAGGACTCTTAAGTTTTGGACAATTAGATGATGATATCTTAGAGTTAGGCATAGTTTTCGCTCTCTGTTCCTGTGTGCATAAATTGTGTGAATTCCTAGGAGTCACCAAATAAGGCAGATACACAGAGATTGAGTCTTAATAAAGCTATGACTATGGTGGATTTTTACGACCGTCCTTCATAGAGTCCTCGGGTAAAGGAGGGTAATAGTGTCAAAGGTCAGAAATACGCTTGTCCTATCCATTCCTTCCCAGTGCCGAGAGTAGGCACTTCCACCAAATAAGCCACACAATATCCTCTTGACCATCATCGTCCCTAATAATGCCTCATAAATAAAAGTCTGCATCGTGTTATGTTGATTTATAAAGAAAGAAAAAGAAGGAAAAAAGAAACAATTATATTAAAAAAAAGGAGAAAAAAAGGAGAAAAAAAAAGAGAAAAGAGACAGAGAAAAGAAAAAGAAAAGAGTCCAAGTTTATAATTTTATCTTCATGATGATGTTTCTGAGGTAACAAAAACACCCATCGCGATCTACCAAATATGACCCATACCTACCTTTCAGTATTTCTGATCGCCCGAATACTGGCTGAGGACTCTTAGTTGTAGAGTTATTAGGACTTTAATTGAAGTGTGAATGCCATGTGGGGCCACCAAATAGTAAGCACATTTAGTCAATCTGGTGAGATTTGTGATCTCAGAAAGAAACGAAGCAAAAGAGTGAGCACAAAGGAAAATCGAGAGAGCATAGTTATTTAGCCTCTCTCTGAGTGACTTGTTTAATAGTATAGAGATCTAGAGTCTGTAGTACTAGATTACATGTAGCACCAAATGAGTGTGTGCCACCAAATACAAATCCATTCAACTCGATATCTCCTAGCTAAGTCAAAAGGCCGGGGTCAAATTACATATTATCTTCTGCTTTATCCCTGAGGGAAGTAGTTGCCTATCCCGATAGAAATATTTACCAAGGGATAAGTACAAACTACAAATGTAAGTTTGTTATTTCACTTGGATCCGTTACCTAGGCTCTTATTATTATCAGTTAACATTTGTCTGGATCTCTAAATTTGTGGAATAAAGAAAGAAGAATTCCCTTGATTACTTCCATTATTTTCACTTTTGCTGGGGATTAGCAAAAACTAGGCATGAGGGCATTTGATGAGACCTTATTTGTGGGCCAATTGAATGCATAGATACCTAGATATTAGAAGGATTTCTACTTGTACATAGTATACTTAGATTTATAAATAGATTAGTTTATAAATATGATGGCATGCTTGTTTTATACATTACATTCACATGTAATAGAAGGTAATATAAATTATGGTGACATGTATGCATTACATGCATCATCTTGGAATAACTATGTAAATAACCCATTTTCTTTTTATTTTTTTTCCTTGCAATAGACTGCACCCTCGCTGCGAGACTTCAACGCAACACCCCCAATAGTTGAGATTAACTCTTCGGGCGACTCGTGGTTCGAGATTCGCGATGAGAGAAATAAATGGGAGAGGCATTCAGGCACAGCCCCTGGCTGGAGATGATCATCTTCTCCCCTGCCCGGTCTCCCACCTTCTCCACCGCAAATTGAAAGATTACCCTGTGGAGCATAGCGTGCACCGTGCTCACCAACACCTTCCTCCAAATGCCATGTATGCCCGGCGGTGATCGGTGACAGGGAGCACTACCATGACCATCCTCACCACCAATGCCATCAGACCACCCTCGGCGTTGTAGCAAGCCACTCCTGCCAAATTCCTCATGCACCCACACACAGCAGTGTGCGCCACCAACAGCGCACTCACCACGTGGTGACTATGCGCTTCCTGCGCAGATGCGCTCGCAGTAGTGCAATCTCCTTTGCACGCAACCACACCCCCCACACAACCCTCGCCTTCCACGCCAGGTGTGCAAGACAAATCACACGCAGACTCCCATGTGCAGCGACCTCTCTATCTTCTTCTTCCTCTGCTTCTCTCAAACTGCCTGCAAACAACAAAAAGAACCCACCACAGCAACCACGCCCCCGTGCAACCCTCACCGGCCACGCTTGCGCGTAACCACACCTACGCGCAACCGCGCCCGCATGTAGTAGCACTCGCACGCAACCGTGCCCTTATGCGTGCGTAGCAACTCCATGCGCAGCAACACCCGAGGTGGCTGTAGTCCCTACCGCTTCTCTCTGCCGCCACCTGCTATCTAACCGGCCACCACCGGCCATCTCCCACCTTACCGTCATCATCTACGAGATCCTCTACTTCGGTGGAACTCCTCCTCTTGAGCAAACCGTTGGCGACACCTCCTGCAACGTGCGGTGAAGAGAGAGGAATTTTCCTCTATTTTTGAAGGAATTAGAATTTACATTTCCTGCCATTGTCACTTTAATATTTGGATTATTTTATTCAGGCAAAATTGCATGGGTGCACTTACAATTTCATGAATTTGCTTAACTTGTGTTATGTGCATCATTTGACATTGAAATTTAATTCAGATTTGCATGCAATTCAAACTTACATGATATGCCACTACACATGCATCTTATACATACTTTTGGGAGCTTGATTTCTGATATAAAATTTACATAAATAGTCCATAACTTATGAAATTGCAAGTTCCATTTAGAGTAGAATATTCATCGAATTGATTTCGCGAAGGTGTCAGCGATCATTATAACTCTCTACTCATGAATTTATTGGATATATTCCTCCCTATGGATGCAGCATCCTTTTCATGGTTTAAGTTGTTATCTATTTTAATCTTTGATTGAGAGATTTCCACCACATAAATAACAATGACATATCATTCTATTATTTTCTTAATCAAGCGAAATACTCTCATATCAGTAGTCTCTCAACTTCTCACAGATATTAGGTGGATTTAATAGAAGATAGTATGCCTGTCACCCTATTAACTCTCCAAGGATTCAGCTGACTAAAAGTGCTTATTGATTTTCTATGAAGATCCATTACCAAGTCTAAGTGAAGTAAATGTACTGGATTCTAAACTTAAGAAATAATTTAAGAAGAAAATCTTTAATGAAACCTCATTGATAAAGATGTTTTGCCAAGGCTAACCAATTTAGCTCAAGAAAAGAGAGAATTTTTTTTTTAAATGCTAATGCACCTAACCTAAATGCATGAATACTACCTAAAAATGCAAAATGCACCCCCCCATGCCTAAATCCTTACAATGTCCTCATTGTAAAATTCAAACAGGGGGAGAAAGGAAGGAAATCACCTAATGAGGCATTATTCTGGACGTTGGGTTACCTCCCAACATGCACTGCATTTTCTGTCAGTAGCTAGATTTATAGGGAACCTATAAGTTCTGGTTCCGAACAGAAAGTGCTAGGCCCTAAAAATATGCGTAACAGCGTGGGCCTAGAAAGTAGGTAGCCACAGATGTTGGCGAGTTGGTGATGCAGTGTGATTCCAAATACTTGCCAGAAGATATGAAAATACAGAACCTTGTAGGCTACCTGAGGAGGTCTAGGAATAATAAAAGGAACTTGAAAAGGGACCTCCCGAAATGGACTAAGTGGAGGATAACATGGGTCCTCCAAAGCAGGAAGGGTTTTAAAAGATATAAACATAATAATTTCAAACCCTTTAATGGCGAGACTAAAAGGACAAGCATCAATCCAAACTAGCCATTCTACCCGAGGATGTACTGGCCTGATATTTTCTCCAGAAAGAATGCATATGAGCAGAGACCTGAGTCGAGGATTAGGTAAGGAATCTATAGGTTGCTTGAGTGATTGGGTGGTAATTATTAAGTCCATAGGGGGCTTAGTATTTAGATTCCATTCCCAATAAGAATTCATCTTCCACATCCTTTCCTAGCTTCATTGTTTTATGAACCTCCAACTGCTCTTTTACAATAGATGAGTCATGAATAGAATTCAATATCTCATTAGTAGACTCATGATCAACATGCTTTGACGATAGTTGGGTTTCCTGGGAAGTAGCAAGATCAGAATTATCATCACATCCATCCCCGAGTTCTTTCTTGAAAATTACATCCTTTCCAGGGACTTTGTGTGCTGCTTCATTATTCATAATATCTTTAGGAGGATTATCATCTTTAATGTTATGGAGAAAGCTTATATCACTGAATTCTTTGTTCTACTTGGGGCATAAATCCTCAATTGATGTATATTGTCCCCGAGAGTCTCCCTTAGTCTTCTCACTATTTTGTTCATCCTCCAATATCAACTCCTAGTTTTCTGGAGGATGACTCTCAAAATCAAAAGAAGGGAGGAATCTAGATTTCACCAGATTATTTTTATCCTCTGGGGGTAAGTCCTCGAATAACACATAATCCCCTTGTGATTTACTCCAGATTCTAAGGCTAGGTTCTTCCATTGGGTTATCATCCTCCTCTAAAATAGACTCTTTGTACCCTTGAGACCAAAATTGATCCAATTCATCCTCCATTCCCTTAGGGTCACCTTCATTGGGCACATTTAAATCCTCAGAATGTTGGATGGTAGGTGTTGATTCCATAAGTGGAGGGTCAGGATTAGGCTCACTAAGGGTAGGATGGAGTTCCACGAGATGATTAATAAGGGAAGTGATATGAACAATACGACCTTGACCTTGGTTATCAGGGGTAAGGAAAATGCTATCATCAGGGTCAAGGTCCTCAAGAGGTAGCATCTTCCCTTTCTTTTGACTCCAATATAGCTCAGGTGGATAATCACTAGGATCGTTCTCCTCTAGTGGTCATGCCTCATGGGGAGAGTCTAAGTGATAGCTACACAAAATGGGATCCCTATTGTTATTGGTTTCCATAGAATTATTTTCATGATCACAGTTGTACTGGTAGGGATTAGAATCACTAGTAAGAGCGTAGCTAAGCTATCTAATTTCTTTGTTCAAATTGTTGACTATTCCTCAACATCTCTCCCATAGACTCCATTTCCTTTTTTTGTTTTTGCATTTCTATCATAGAAGAGGAGAGACTACTACTATTAGATTGTGGAGGATAGTCAATCTGAGGCTCTAGTTGCCAAAGGGTATCGGTCCAACCTCGATAAGGAAAATCATGAAGGGTGGGATGGTTGGGTGTTTGCATAGTAGTGGAGATTCTAGGGGTGGAAAATCCCATTCCTAGGCTCTGCTTGAAAGTGGAAGTTATCAGGCCAGTATTCCTAGGATAGGAATATGATTGATCCCATGAATTGTCATTGCACCCATCAAAGGATGGATATGCTTGGGGCATGGGATCCTAGTTAAAAGATGGGAAGTCTTGACTCTAATAATCGGAATGATACGAGTAATGGTGATCCATTTCCTTAAGCCAAATAGGTTTAACTCTCTTAGGATTTAGAAAAAATTAGAATAAAACCAGAAACCTCCTAGAGAGTTCTACCACTGTCAAAACACACGCAAATACAGTGGGATCTGGTTTTAGTAGATTTTAGGTCTTAGAGTTAGGTGTTTAGTTGGTGGCTAAACAAGTTTTGCAAGAATTACATTTCCTAGAACGACCTTCGTTGGTTCCTACAACCTACTTGCAAGGGATGGAAGTCTTGAATTGAGCCCACACACGAGGAATCGAAGTAACTTGGTGGATAGGCTTGTTGATTTCCAACTAACTTCCCTTCTGGTGCAAAAGAGGAGAGGTAGAATTTATCTAGTGACCTTATGTATGATGTGCACAGTGTTTAAGGTATGCAACACACGTTTGCATTTTGAATTTTGAAATCTCGCAATCATGACCCTTTCACGTATTTTAAAGTAACTGATTTTAAGGTTTAGCCTATTAACAGTCCCAATTTTTAAAGTGACCACTAAATTAATTCGATTCAAACACTTTAGTGGTCTTAGATTTAAGTCCAATGCAGATGCATGACAGGTAATTGATGCTTAAGAGAAGACATACCTTACTTCAGCATTCTTCGTGCATGATGTTTGTAATGCAGAAATATAAACTAGATGCTACTCATTCAATCCTAGATGGTTGATGAGAGCCTCATCATTAGCCATAACTAGCTCATTTTGACCTAATAAAGAGAATAAAAGCTCCTACATAACTTAGAAGAAGGCTTAATTGGAGGAATAAGTGCTCTGAGAAGAAAATATGAAATAAAGGGTTAAACTGCAATTTTACCATTGCAGTACATAAATGGGATTTCTTAAAGACCAAACATAGGTCAAATGGTCTAAATAAGATAAACAGTAGGTTGATTCAATCAGAAATGGGTTCATGTTTAATCTAGGAATTAAATGACATCTTGTAACACTAAAACAGACCCGCTTAATTCAACAATGTTTCGGTCAGCATAAAAATCAATTAAATGCTCTAAAATTCATGGAAAAATATCCCCTAGGGTTTAGAACATTCAATTTGACCTTCAGAAACTACTTTGACCTAGATTAGGGTCATAGCTCATCAATTGACCTAATTTGGGTTTTTATGCAAAATGTCCAATCAAATGTTTCCAAACCTAAAATCCAACTTCACCATTGGATTCCTTAGGTCCATATTAGGTTCGTACCAAAATTTTGACCAAAGGGGAGGTCATCTTGACCTACTTTGCAAATTAGTACACCTAATTACATTTTGACCCTTCTCTTTTGAAAACCATTACATAGGTCCCCCTATCTTCCTCGTCACTCTTAGAAACAGGTCCCTCCACCATTAATGGCAAGAAATCCTACTCCAGCGAGGAATAGAGAGGGAATACTCTCTGATTCCTCAGAGATCTCCTCCAAGATTTGGAAGGGAGTTTCTCTGAGGAATTCCCTTCCATCTGAACTCAATCATGATCCCTGATTTGCACCCAATCACTCGTGCGAATGCACTAGAGATTTGGGTACTTAACTGTTTCCATCTCCGACGAGGATTTCTATGCTTGGAAGCTTGTCTTCCAAGCATTGGAGTCCCTTCCTGTGCCTATAAATTAACCCCCAACTCCGGTCGCACCTCCTCAACATGACTTGGCCGGGTTTCCACCTCGATTTCCTCTTCTTCTCCTCAGGCCAAGGGGTCCAGCGAGCTCTAGCGAGCCCCCCTCCTCTTACTCATCGCTCTACCACAAAACCAGTGTCAAAGCTATCCTCCTCATCCTCCTCCTCGTCGTGCAACCCCCGCGTGCGCTGCCCTAGCTTCGTCGTTGCCGTCGTCTTCCTCCATTGGATGCCTTCTTCTGCAATGACAGTAGGAATTGCCAGCCGCCCTCTCGCCCCGTTCGTCCACTTAGTTAGGTTATTACCATTCATTTCTACCCCCTCTTTCATTTCACTCATCCTATTTCACCAAACGCTCCTCGACTGCCCCTGTCCACCACCATCTTCCTCATCTCCGGCCACCCTTCGGCGAGATGCTCCCGTCACTTTGCAACCCCACACATCTCGTCAACCATCGCATAACCTCCGCCACACTCCACTGAACATCCTTTGCTCATCTACAGGCTGCCTACACCGCCACAACCGCCCCCCGACCAAACCCATCCATCTGGCCACAGGGCGACCTAGGTACGCACGCCTAGGCCACCCCACAACCTGCCATCTACCGCCGCACCTTCGTCGTGACATGGCGAAGGTGCTCCTATGGTCTGATTGAGCTGCAAGGCCCATTTTGTGTCAAGCAGGTTTTGAGCTCCAGCTGCCATTAGCGGTGACTCGAGGAGGTTGCACTCTCGTTCCAGGTTGAAGTGCTCCAGGATTCTAGGTCTAGCAGGCTCGAGGAGGCCTCGCGAGGTCATCCGTTCCAGAGAGTGGCACCGTGAGACCTGCAGTTACTGCAATTGGAGGAACGGTCTACTGCGGGAGCGCGAGAAAGAGCAGCGGAACAATAGTCCCACCTCGGTAAGGCATAAAGCACGTGAGTAGTTTAAATTGATTTTGTCATATTCTCTTTTCTCCACAATAACACATGGGGTGATGTCCCTCACCTAAACACAGCGCCTCATCCGTGAGCTCATCACATGGATCTGGCAACCCGACCCGATACCCTCCTGAGCACTCCTCGCACACCACACCCACACCGGTGCGCCTGGACCCGGGCGCGCGACCCGACCCGTTGACCTGGCTCTGGGAGAGCATGATGAAGAGTGATTTAGAGAGAGAGAGACGCGGGTGTGGGTAGAGGGATAGGTTTTGCTCTCTTTGGTTTGTGCTGGGAAGGAACTGAAGAAGGAAGCAGGGACTTGGCCGCTGCAAGCGAAGGAGAAGAAGGAAGGAAGCTTCACAGAGGAAAAAGGAAAAAGAAAGGCAAGGCAGAGGGAAGGGGCGAAGCCAAAGAGAAGAGGAACTGAAGAAGGAAGAAGAAATAAAAAAAGGGAAAGACAAGCAGAAGAAGAAGAGAAAGCAGAGCCAAGGAAGGAAGAAGAAGACCCGCAGAGAAAAGAAGAAGAAAGAAACTACAGAGAAGAAACAAGGAAGAATAAGCACAAAGAAGAAAGGAAGAAAATCAGAAGTCAGAACAAGAACAAGATAGGAGAAAACATTTTTTTAAGATGTCTGATCCCATGATCAGACGTCCAAATTCCTTCTTTTTGCCACAATTGACCTTTTGCATATATATTTTGAATTAAGTTTTTAGTAACTCTAAGTGTTCAATTACATTCTTGAGATTAGTAATAAATTCCAATTGCTCCCTGTGTTTGACCTCGGATACTTTGGTTTTCGAGTAATAAACTTTTATTTGTTGACAATGCTTGATCAGCAATACTATGACGTAACTAAATGTTAAAACACGATCAAGCCGCGTTAACAATGGTTGCCCTATTGATATGCGGCTTCTAGCGGGTAGTTCGAATATTTATTATTTTGTTATTTTTTATTTTGGAGGAAAGCACGTAGAAAAATGAATCATGCACGCAAAAGAATATAAACCCTAGTAGCGAAAGAATGTGGGGACAGACCCCCAAAAATCAGCCCCAATCATTGCAAGGGTGAGAAGACTAAAATAAAATTTATGATGAAGGAGAATCCCCTGTGAGTGGGGGATTCAGGTCTCCTACATCTTCTCCGCGTGTGGACGTCACTCAAGGTCGATGTCGTCGCTCTGTTGCGCCTGTCACCTCGTCAGATTCCTCGCATAGAAAGGATAACAACTGGTCAGATCACTATGCAACTCAGAATAATCAAAAATAAAAATCAGGTGAATTTATTGCGTCTGTTGCCTCCCTGGCAATGGTGCCATTTGATCGGGAATTTTTCGCTTACAGATAATGCGTCATCACAGTGAAATCGCATGGTGGAAAATCCCAAACAAAGCTAATTATCAATAAAACTAACTACGGTCGATTAGGTCGTATCCATAGGGAGATACATATCAATAAATTCATAAATAATTTTGCCTTGTATTTTTCTAATCGTGTGCGAGACTCATGCTCAAATCCGATGTAAAATGCAATGAGAAGAAGACACACAATAATTTCTAAACACAAGGTTATGTGTGTAATTTTCCCTCCATGAATAAATCAAAATGGCATGTAATGTAATTAAATCCCAAGACATTGGTCTTTCTCCTTTTAAGTTTGATTGCATTTCATGCATTTATTTATAAATCTAAGCCAACATATGAAGATATGAATGCATATAAGCAATACTTGTGAGGGCATCAATACAATTTCAGATGAATAAAATATTCAAAAACGTAAATCAAATTACTACCAATGGCATTAAATGTAAATTTTAATGGAGGTGAAAATAAGGGAAGTTGTTGATTGACAGCATGAATGTGGAGGAGGATATCGGAGATGGAGAGGAGCTCATGGGAGGTGCACCTGATAGTGAGGAACTCGGCGATGATGACGGCGAGAAGAACAACGGTCGGAAGTGGCCGAATGGTGAGGACATCCGTCGCCAATTATGGGCTCGAAGGGCAGTAGTGGAGCCATCGGCGACGTTGCCTGAATGTCAGGTGAGATGCGCTCGACTGTGGCCATCTTCCTGGAGTCAGCGATGGTGTTGGCGAGGAGATTGGGCAGCCGAAGATGGGCGGTGGCGTGGATTGGTGACTACAAACTTTGGGTTCTTTTTTTTCTTTTTGGAGTTGCAGGGGATGGTGGTGGAGAAGGAAGGTTGAAGAAGATGGAGATGAAGGGAAAAAATATTCGTGGTTGTTGGGGCATGGAAGGGGAAGTCGCAGGGAGGATGGCGATGGCTTTGGGTTATGTTGGTGCGGGAGGTTTTCGAAGGAGAAGCGGCTGATGGTGGTGCTCTCTGTCACCAAGCACCACTGTGGCATAGGCAGCCACGATGTTGGCCTCAATCCACAGTGCACACTTAGGGTTCACAGTGCAAGTTCAGGCCATGGTGTCGGTGGTGGAGAGGGAGAAGGTCCCTGGCAGGGGGAGAAGATCCTCCCATCCTTTCACGAGCCCTTGCTATTTAACTTTGCAAATCTGTTCCTCCTCCTCTCCCCTTTTCACGGCTACCGTTGACTCTAAAAATAACTTGAAAATTCAGTTGGCCTTGCATGAAGGTTGAGATGGAGCAAGTCAGGTGGAGGAAGTTGGGTTGCGAGAAGGTGTGCTGTGTGCGTGAGTTTGGTCCTCCATGGGATAGGAGGTTTGGTTTATTCATGAAATAACATAATATAAAATAATTAATTAAATATAATAAGTTATAAAATGCATTAGACATATGCAAACCTAAGTAGTGATACATGCAATCATTCTACGACATAATGTAGTTATTAACGAACATAAAATACAAGAATAAAGTTATCTTAGGCATAACAATAGTCTAATAAAATGGACTAATCAATTATGTCGTAGTATAGTGCAAAATCCAATCAAAACAAAAATATTTCTAAAATAACGAGACTTGGAGTCCCGATCATTCCTCTCTAGGAGGTGTTTAGAAAATGCAAGATAATTTTGATCTTGCTCGCTCTACTTAAAGACTCATGCTGGTTTATGATTATGTACGTATTCATGCATGACATGCTGTTACAGTAGAAATATAAAATGAGTGCAGGCAACTAATTATCATGAGAAAGAAATTGCAATCATGCACATGGTGATTTTCACACATAGATTCATAGATATATAGAAAGATGATTTCATTGATTGCATCAGGGTTACAGAGTAGAACTAGTGGAAGACTTATAGAGGAATGCTTGAAAACATAAAACTAGCTAGCAGAAAATGACTACATACATGAATCTATGGGGGGATTATGCAGGCAACATTGGGAAGAAATATGGAGCTACACTACTAAGTAGCAATAAAGCAGTAAATCTATGAAGAACTATCTGCTTAGCTAATAGAGATAAGGGCATTCGGAGGTGGGCTCCATTGGCCTTTGACTTGGTTGAGAGGAGGAGGGGAGGCCATTGGGGGCTAGGCCGGCCCTTCGAGAGATGAGGAGGAGGTGATCCAAGCACTTGGTGGGGGGCTACTGTTGGCCATGGTGGGAGCTCATGGATGTGGAGGTGTGAAGGTGGAGCTATGCTATGGAAGGTTGAATGAAGCCAAGAGTGAATGGGTGCAAATGGCTACCCCATAGGTCTTTTTATAGACCTAAGGGAGACTCTCTAGAGAAGTGTGGAACTCTCTAGAGAGAGTCCCAAGTGTGGCCATCCAAGAAAGAGAGAGGGTGGTTCTTAGATGCACCATTTGTAGATATAAAAATTTAATGGCTCTTGGTTGCTAATTTTAGCAACCAAGAGTGGCACCACCTTGAAGATAGTCCTAGAGAACTCTAGGTGGGTGGGTGTGTGTGAATGGGTGTGTGTTTGTGTGTGTGTGGTCGTGACCTAGGTGGTTAAGTGAGCTAGGTTAGGTCCTAATAGGTTTAGGTTAGGGTAGGTCTCAAATTAGGGTTGCAAACCCTAATTTGATAAGGAGAAAATGCAATTAAACTTAACACAAGTTTAATTGAATGAGTGTGAACTAAATTGAGAGCGAAATAACTCAATTAGGTTGGGCTTCGGTCAATTGAGCTCTCACTGAGTCCAATTGGACTTGTGTAGGTTGAAATCTGAACTCAATTGTACTCTATGAGTCCAATTGACTAGGTAATGGTGATTGACTTTGATCTAGGTCAATTGGGCTTAATGAGAACGTAATTAGGTTCTTTAGAAGGTCTAGAGGTGGTGTACTAGGGTTAGGGTACCTTCATTTAGGTTCCCAGGGGATTGGAATTGGGTTTAGGGATCAAGGAAATCAAGATCCAAGCTTGAATTCCAAAATAGGAACTGGAGAGCAGTTCCAGACATCCAATAATAGTATCAGATGTCTTATACTCAAAAATCGGAAGTCCAGACTTGTCTGGATGTCCAATCAAAGTCAGGAGGGATTCAAGGTTCTATCTTGGGTATTCTGCATAAGTTGGACATCTGACCAAGTGTCTGGACATCCAATAACACTACTGACATGGGTTTAAGGTGTGCGGGCTGTGGCTAAGGGTCCTGGACTTGCAGATAAGGGCTAGAACTAGGGTTTTGAGGCTTCCTAGGCTATGGTGAACTAATCTAAGGGTGGTTATGGCTTGGGAAGGCTTCTAGGGCTATCCTAGGTTTAGGATTGAACTTAAGTTCTTCATAATTTAACTGCTTTACTTCTACTGAATAGAATAGCATACCTCCACCCTTTATATTATTTCTCTACTACATTTTATTCTAATCTTCCGCTCCAACTCTGATGCAGCACTAGCTTCAGGTCCAGCTTCAGATCCAGCTTCTAAGCTTTTATTTCTTGTAATTTATATAATGCAGTTAATTAGTACATTATATCATTATTTCATGCATAGCTAAAGGAAAGCAGTAAAGATGCAGATAATGCTTATGCATGCATGGATTACACTAGCTTATGCTATGTTCTAGCCTAATTTAGGTTAATTAATACCTATTATTGCTGTGCAATCAAGCTTCATATTGTATGTTCCTAATATCTTAAGATTTGCTCCTAGGAGCCTGGGAGTTTTGTGCTAGACGACATAGGGAACTTATACCTCGATGAGTAATAGTGCCTTAGGCTAGCCAACTTGGGGCCCTGGCTCAAAAGTACCAATATGCTACTCCAAATGCTAGTTCTTCAAGCTTGTCATCTCAAGATTTGAAGAGCACTTATGATTCTTTTGTTGAATATACTCATTAGTTGGCAAAAGCACTCAAGGTTCCTCTAGTTAACGATTTGGGTTACACAAAAAGATATGTTTGATGTCTCCATAATTCAAAGGTTGTTAATAGCATGAAAGATTTAATCGACTATAGCAGGGAAACAGGAACTGGTCCAATGGCAAGTTTGATCAACTTTCCACGGAAAACATCTACTTCATCAGGCCTACATGTTCAGGCACCTCAGCAGTCTGAAAACAACAATCCATTACCTAGACTTCGAACCACAATACTTGAGATCTATCCAAACGTTTGGGATGTAGCTTGCCTCCAGTAGTAGTGGTGCAATGATAGTAAATAACACCATAAATCCCTTGGCACCGGTGGCATCTGGAGTTTTTGTGCTTCTTCACCGGAACTCAACCAATTCAACAATAGAAAACTCAGTAAGCAACAAGACTAGTCCCTATGGTGGTGGGAACACAATTTAGATCCCATCAACAAGCTCCTCGAATTCACTTCCTCTTTGTCAATGCAACCCATCTTTCTTTCCTTCACCTACACCTTCCGCTTCTAGCAACAGCAATAATAATAATTCCCCTCAAAACTCCAATGGAAACCAACACATGACCACTACAAATTCACCTGCAAACATTTCTGTGATGCAACAGACGACACAACAGAAGCAACAACAACAGCGACAACCTCTAGGTCAAGGCAATGACAACGAAATGAATGATTCACAGAGTTTCATATAGCAAATTATCCAGGAGATGATGTTGTTGTCTCAGTTAAATGGTGTGACCCAACTAAGAAATGATGTCAAGGTAATGAATGAGAATGGGATGATGCCAGGTTTTAATGGAGAGAACTGCTTGATTAGAAATGGAATAACCAATAGATCCAACATAAGTACATGGGCTATGGAAGCATAGAAGGAATTGGTGCTTCGCCCACCTCATCTGCAATAAGAGCTACAATGGCCAACAATTGCATTTTCAATGGACAGGATGGAATAAATACAATGGCGTAGGACCTCACAATAAACTAGCAGCAGCAACAAGACATGGGTAACAGGCTCCTTAACTCTAGCCTAGGAATTGTGAACAACTTGCAGGTTTAAAAAGAAGAGGATTGGGGTTTTGGGTGAGAGGGTCACGAGGAGAGAGAATGGTCCACACACCATGCGAGTGTGGACGAAAAGTATGTTTCTACTTTTCCCACTTTTGGACGTCCAGTCCTATGTCTAGACATCTAGACAGATGTCTGTCCGACACTCCAGACGTCTTATCCAACTAAAAGTGCAGCAGGTCATTTCAAATCAGAACCTCTCAAGGATGTAATTCACGAACTTTTGCTTGTTAAGGTAATCCTCGAGAGTGATTCTGACATCCCAATAGAACAAATTCCAAATTCTAGTGACCCAATTCCTACCTTTAACCAAGAATCTAGATTTGAACCTATTTGGGATGGTCATGAAGCCCAATTTAATGAGAATCAGATTTTAGATCTGAACTATGATTCTGGGCCTATATTTGATAACTACACCTCTCCAAACTCCTCAGAAATACAAATTAATTTTTCAGAAGTCACACCAATTTATGATAGAAAAATGGAGGAGTTGGAAGAGTTAGGATTTGTTTGGTCTACCCTAGGAGCCAATAACCGGAGCCTAGGCCTAATATGGACACCACTTTGAGTTCGAAACTTGAGACTAAGTTAGATCCAAGTCTGGTTGTTGATTCTATGCATCATGATTTATCCTATGGTGGAAATCTCGATTGGGAATTAGGTTCAGAAATTAATTTTCATAGATTCTCCGATTATTTCAAATCATATTCTAATTTTGAAGAACCTTTATTTCCTAATGATTATGGGCTTGTTTACGACCTCAGCATCCATTACCCGTTCTTTGATTTTGATGCTGAGGCCAATGATTTAGACCTAAAAGAAGCCACACCTTCCAATCCAGAGCTAGAGTTTTCAGAAATCTGATCCCAACTCTGACCTGCCACCGAAAATAATTTCTACTCTTATTCACTTCTCTTTGATCCAGTTAGATATGATTCTCCTCCATCTTTTGATTGGGAATCGGACTTTGATCATACTATTAATCACCTCTTATCATTCTTTGATCTCAACAGTAGGGTTCCAACATCCCCCAGAGATCCAATTTCATTTGAGGACCCTTACTCAAATGAGGCTAAGTCGATTCAGCCAAACCCTGGATTTTGATTTCAACAACTTTTAAGCCTCAGAATATCTGGTGGCCTCCACACCTATTGATTCATTTCCATCAACCCAGCAGATTGATTGGGTTTGGCTTGCATCATCAGCTTGTTGATCTAAACAAGCATCTAGTTGGACCAACCAGCTACTTATCAAGGTTCTTGTTCTACAAAATTCCTCTGATTTGACCACCCTTTCTACTTGATCACCTTTTGCTCAACTGAAGGCATTGAATTTAGCACTTAACGGGAGGCAACTCGCTATTCCAAAATCCCAAGACCCTTCTATCATCCTTTTGAGCATAATCCTACTGCACTTTTGAGTTCAACTTTAGAACAACCGACTCTACCTTTTGTACTTGTATCAATGCTTGAAATTGTCTGCAACAGTCATCCCAACTCGTTCACCCACCCTTTGATCCTATTCTAAACTTTAAACAAAGTTGAATTTGTACCCTCCTAGTCTACAATGACGATATTGCAAAAGTTAGGCATGGGGGGGTGTTAAAGTGCAAACAAATGGAAATTCAATCTCTGAGGGGTTCTCACAAAAAAAAACATATTCAAAAAATGAAAAAATAATAATAAATAAATATATACATATAAATTGGATAAAAGGGGAGGAAATTTTATGAATTGATTGCAAATCTTTCTTAAGGAAGAAAAGAGGAGGAAACACAGAATGACAAAAAGGAGCAACAATCAAGAAAAAATTGATAGTCATAGCAATTAATTATGGGATTTACTTATGTTCTAGAACTAATTAAAACAAAAGATTAAGTCCTAA
Source organism: Thalassia testudinum (assembly GCA_037157565.1). NCBI lineage: Eukaryota > Viridiplantae > Streptophyta > Magnoliopsida > Alismatales > Hydrocharitaceae > Thalassia > Thalassia testudinum. The sequence continues at coordinate 63,958,039 of JAZHRO010000014.1, forward strand.
AATGATAGAGGGGAGTTAGTAAGAGTGCTGATCTTAGGCCTCTTGGGCTTATTTAAGAGCTTAAACAGTCACTTATTAATTAAGATTTGGATTAGTCCTTAGGAGGTTGAGGAAGTGCGAAGCTGATGTAGTACATCTAAGGCTTAGGGATTATTCAGGCCCATTGCCTACAATTTTGTTTACTGGACTTTGTAGCCTTAGCACCCAAAATCACACACCAATCTGGTTTAGTGTGCTTAATAAAGAAATCATTCCAAAAGTGTTCTATTATGAAAAGTTATCTCAAAGATCTAGCTTAGGAGTGGCTCAAAGACACAAGTTGATTAGATGAGTTCCCAACGGAAAGAGGTGGCAAGGACAAGGAATCTGATATAGACCATGTTTAAGGCCAATTCGAGGCTAGATTTAGGGGAAAATAAAAAGAAGAGAGGAAACTCTACAAATGAAAAATCATTCTCTATCTCTCTTACAAAAATGCACTAGCAAACTGAACCTGGACATGCTACATTCTATGCATAGGTGCTTTGACCTTTAGGTTCAACGAACACTTGGGCAATTTTTTTAGGCCTTAGAAACCTTCGTGGCAGACTCATGCTGAAGCTGGTCAGGTTTGGATCTTGATTGATACTTGAGTACAAATCAGGCATTGGGACATCAAAGCATGGTCTAAAGATCTACCCCTTTCCATGAGATTTTGCTAGGGACTAGGAAACATTAGGCATGGGGGTATGATGCTAAAACCATAATTAGCCATACCTAGCTTAAATTTGTGGAAATCAAGTGACAAATTCTCCTACAAGATCGCCTGAGAGCCATAATTCCATTCAGATCCTTTTTGTACAGAAAACATTAAAACAGAGTTAATTCTACTATTTTAACATCACATCATGAAAGCAGAGTAACCACAGGGTTTGCCAAGAGTTAATCTAAGTTCAATTGAGCATTAAAGTCCAATGAGTGGGTCCACTAAGATAGAATGGGGGTTTCATGTATTTTGAGAACTACAATAGCACTAAAAACCTTAATTTCAAAGCTGCTTAATTTGAAGTGGTTTCATTCAGGATAAAATTCATATAAACCTCCTAAAATTCATAGAAAAATATTTTGAGTGGTTTGGAACCCTTGGTTTGACAATCTGAACCTATCTTGACCTTGAATAGAGTCACTAACATATTTCTACCCTAATTTGGGCTTCTACGCAAATTTTCTAGACAAAAATGGTTGAAACTCAAATCAAACTTCACTACTAGATTCCTTGGGTTTATATTAGGTTTTTACCAAAATATAGGCCCAATCAGAGTCCATCTTGACCTAGTTTGCATTTGAGTCCATTAAGTCTCTATTTCTTTCAGACATGGCCCAAACTATTGTAATCTTTGCAGAAAAGTCCCTAGCTTCCTTGTCTTCTTCAGAGAACAGTCCCTGCCACGATTGGAGGTCAAACTAACCTTTGACCACATCAAAAAGGCATCAGACCATCACTAAATCCCACCAAATTTGGTGGGATGGTTGTTTAGACGATGAGGATCAATTTTATCAAGATTTTAGGCTTTGATTCACCACATAGAGACCGTGCAAATCACATGAAATTCATGGGTTTCTTGTGACCTAATTCCCAAAGCAATTAGAGCTATTTCCTCATCTAAAGCTTAGCTAGGAGCTCTATAAAAGCTCCTAAACGTCATACCGATATCATGAGCTCGATTCAGGTCGTATTTCCTCACATTTTCCTCCCATCGGCCGCCTCTACCGCAACTACGATGACACCTCTTTCTTTGGCTTCCACGCCCACTGCCACAAACCATAGGCAGCAATATCATCTTTATTTCTTTCATCCACTCCTCGATGGGCAAATCAGGAGCTCCCAAGCCCCCTTCTTCCTCGTCGCTCCATCACTAGAGGACTTCCACATCTCTGATGCCGGCCAATCAAAGCTGGCGCCATCTCTACCCTTTCATTTATTAACTAAAGTCTTTTCACTTCGTCTCTGTCCCTAGTTTAGATTAGGATCCTTTCCTCCTGATTTCTTCCCTCAACCACCTCGCTCCCTCATCATCTTCCCCACATCCGGGATACCTCTGGTGTGGTCGCTAGACCACATACAACCACCAAACCATCCAATGATGCTCCCAAACCTTCACCACTCCATGATCGCCAAGGCCCCTCAAGAAATTAAGGGATTCACACCCGCAACACCTCCACTGAACACTTTCTCCTCCATCCACCTTCTCCGACACCGATCGACCGCCACACACCACCACATACCAAATCACTACCAGCACACTCGCCACACTCCAAAGAAGCGCCCGAACTATTCCAATTGGGCCACGAGGTCATGTTCTAGAATTTTAGTCATCATCGAACCTTTGCCATCGCCACCGTCATCCTTAGCTCAGTCCACCATGTTCCAACCGCCACTTGACTCAAAATTGCATCCAATAACAGTGGGCTAATTTCGCTAAGCTGCCTGCACCTTCAATAGGGCAAAGACAACAATGTGCAGCTCCAATTTGATTCGCTGACCCCCTGTAGCTACACACACAGGCAGCAAAGGAAGGAGGCAGTCTTTGTGCCACATCGTGTGTGGCAAGAGCTCCAACTATCCATATAAGGAAAAAATGCATATGGCTATTTACCTCAATACGCATAGGGTTGATGTCCCTCCATGCCCCTAAGCACACACTCACTGACAAGCTTGTCCACACCTTCACCTGTGCTCATGCCTCACGGGTCTAGGCGGTGGATCCGACTACATAGATCTAGCATGAGGAATGAGAAGTGTATCAAGGAGAGAGAGGGGAGGGTTTTGCTTAACATTGGAATGCCTCAGGGTGCATACTGAAGACTAACACTTAGCCTCTGTGGAAGGTTTGTTCTTATGCTTGAGAAGGAGCCTTATATTCCTTGGTGCCCTTGTGTGCCTTGCTGTGGTGGTATGCTTTGATGGTTAATTCATTTAGTCAGCAGACCTGACGTCAAATTTGATTGAAAACAATGTGGCATTATTTAAGTATTTGATTGGAGCTGCTGTTGAATTATTCGAGATATTTGAGTTTCTTCAAATGTTTGGGATATGCTTAACTTGAAGGATTTAAGTAATGAGCTAAATCACCACTTTTTTGTTTCCTTCCATTATTTTTATCACTATTCTTCTTTGAGTAACATTGATTTATATTTGAATATTATTTTTTGAGCAGTTAATTAATTGAATATCTTTTATTATGCTTAATTAATTGTGCACATCATTCCTGAATTGAGATTAGTCTCGTGAAATCCATATTTGCTCCATGCGAATGACCTCGGACTCCAAGTAGATTTCATGTTCATAAATTTGAGTGTTTGATGTGCAATTTAAGGAGTGTACTACGATGACCATTTCATAAATCTCCTCATTTGCGCTACAACAGGTGGGTGCACTACCAATTGGGAAGGTGCTGCTTTATCGCACCAAAGAGTTGCTGCATCCATGGTTTGGACTGTTGGATGAAGATCCAATGGTTGAGATCTCATCAGGCCCTCTCCTTTGGTGTTGAGCGACAAGCAACAATGAATCTCTACCATTGGTTTGAGATCCAATGCTTTGGATCTCTTCTTGAGGCATGGTAGGTGCTGTAGCCAATGCTGGGTGGCCAGGATGGCTCCTCGTGGTGCCATCTGGGTCATCCAGATTTGTTCCTTTGTGGGGACTACTAAGGATGTCAGATTGAGATGATTTTTATGTTGTCAAACTGTGATCATCATTTCGAATCCATCCGTATGGTTAGATTTTTATCCAAAACCCGTAAAAATGTTGCATTATCCCATGGACATGCAACATGTAAAGATTAATATACCAATTATGCAAATCATCCTAAATGCAATATAATGAATGTTATCTGTTATTTACAATGCTACGTGCAATGTTAAGCGTAGGAACTAACATAAGTTGGTATTTTATTATGAATGAATGTGTATTTATCATACCTCGAAGCTTATTGTTTGCTAGTCACTAGAAAAATTAACCTAAATGCTATGCATAAAATAGAATCAAGATTTGATCACTTAGGCATGATTTGTTGATCACATTAGAAAATTTCACTAAGGACCTAATTACAAAAACTCAATAGTGCCCAGGTGTTTGCCAAATTGCTAATTGCCCAGGTCCTCGCCTTATTTCGAAAAGGGAAGACTTTTTTTTTTGCTTTTTCTTCTTTTCTTATTTTTTTGAATTTTGGAGTTGAGAGTTTCGGGATAACTTCTTACGGCTACCCAACCCACCCAAGACTCAAAAAGAAGTCCAACTGCTAAGCATCTTATAGTGAAAGTGATAGACTCATTCTATGGTAATTAAAATGGACTTCATTTTTCTATACCCTAGGTGACCTTGACAGAAGAAGATCTTGCCTAAAGGTGTATCTGTCCGACTGGTAGCTTTCTCCCTACTTTTACTTTCAAGGGGTCAATACAAGGGCGCACCCAGTGTTATCTCCCCATATCATTCTACTTCCCCACTTCTTACTAAACTATTTTGGAATTTTTGTGCATTTCGTGAGTTGGGTTCTGGACAATCAGGCAATGAGCTGTTACCACCGACAACTTGCCAGCCATACTCGTGTGGTGAAGTGTGGCTTTTCTTTTTCCTTTTTTTTCTTTTTTTAAGTAGGTGGCTTCCATGCTTTAAGATTTACCTAAAAGTAGTAGGAGGAGAATGGTCATGTGGCTGGGTTCTAGACAACTGGCGAATGAGCTGTTACCACTGACAACTTAAGAACCATACCACCCTACAAGGTTCATTAGCTACCCAATTTTTGTTAGAACTGCTGAGGAGCGAGTCAGTGCAAAATGTGTACAGATGCTTAGACTATACGTTACCCCAGATCAGAGGGTGGGTTCATAAGTCATGTACTTATCACTACAATTTATTGACCAAGTTAGAATAAAATTACTTGGCAAGGACTCGAGACCAAGTCCACATTTTAGTGGTCACCCAGGTTGATTATACCCAAAGACCTGAAGAGTCTTTATGTCAGGTTCTAAAGTATCGTCTCCTAAAGTTAACAACTCTAAATGCCTAAGTTCTGTTCTCCTAATTTTAAGTTTGCTTTTTCTTAAAGAGAAATAACAAGAAAATACCATTACAGAATTGACAAAATAATCATAATGTAACCACCCCCCCATGCCTAACTAATGCAATGTCCTCATTGTAAAATATAGGCATAAAACAGGACATTGCATCTGGTTAGAGAAAATATCACCTGTATTCTATGAAAATCTGGTTAGTTCTGAAATAAACTGTATAGATGCTGAGTTTATTGCCTTCAACTAGGCACTGTCCTCAAACAAAAATTATAGACTTTGAGGCTAAAAGAGCAAAGTTTTCGAGCCCCAAGATATGCATCCTGGAGGGTTAAAGTGGGCTTGCCAAAGAGATGATCAATGAAAGTGGCAAGCTGGAGATGTAGGGAGAGCCCAAATAGTCTCCAATAAGATTTTTGTTGATTCAATAGAAAGGAGGTTTGGGTGGGTTAAGGATTTGTGCAATGGTTCGGCGAGAAAGGACAATGAGGTTTTTGTGATGTGTTGGTGGTTTGTAATGTGCGTGTGTACTTTAGAAGACGAAGTTTTCAAGAGTTTCTCCCAAAAGTTCAATTTCATCCTCAAAATCTGCATGCTTGATCCAACCATTCTGATCTTCGTGATTTCCACCCATTATTTGAACCTCAAACTCTAAGAATTCAGGATAAGGACGTTGTTGGGTTTTAACTTGATCAGGTGAATCATCGAACAAATTCCAAATTTCATGAATATTTACCTCATCTTGGTTTGCCACATTGGTTGCATGTCTTCATTGTCCTCAATTATCCCTGCAACCATGTGATTTTCTTCCTAAGTTTGGGTTTGGTTAGTCATTAACGGGTTGTCTAGTGTGTGTATGGCCATTACCTCCACTATTCTGCCAAGCTCCTCCATCAAACCACACTTAATTTTACCCTTCTTTGAGACCTCGAAAATATTAAATTGATTTGTTTTATTCCCCATGGTTATTTCCATATTTTGCAACTCACAATCAATCCTTGCCTTGGTGGTGGCCAAGAAAGGACTTCCAAAACTAATCAAGGTGTGGATGACTTGTTTTGGTGCTTCCATGTCAAGGACCATGAAATCAACAAGGCAATTCAAAGCATTAACCTTGACTAATCCCTTGGTTTTGTAATTGATCTATCAGCCAACTGCAAGGTTATATTACTGTGTATCAAGTGGACTCGACCTAGTTTCCAATGTAGTGAGGTAGGGATCACATTAGTGGAAGCACACAAGTCGAGGAGGGCTCAATCAGAAGTAATGTTTCCTATTGTGCAGGAAATCAATGGGGCTCCTGGGTCTTGCTTCATAGGGGGTAGCTTGTTTAAGATTAGTGTGCTTGTGTTGTCAGACAAGACTACTCTCCTAGTGTTTTCAAATTCTGCTCTATGCTTCTCTTTATATGAATGCAGTAGAGCTTTGGCATAGATAGGGATTCATCCAATAGCCACAAGGAGTAAAATGATTGTTAATTTGAAGGCGTGGAGTAAGGACATCCTTTCCTCCAATTTCTCCTCCTGTTTTTTCTATTTGCCCATACAAAAACAACATACTCCAAAATCAGACTCTTATGTTTTGTTGATTACATTCTTAGTTGGGAGTCTACAATTGTTATTATGGGTCTTAATGGTATTGATGTTGGGTGGGATGAGACCCTTGTATTTACTACCACTCCTCAAGGTGATGGTAATTACAGTCGTAAAGTGCTATTGGTTAGTGCCTTAGGGAGGGTTCGGTAAAATAGAAGACTCCCGGTTGATTGTGGTAGGAACATGGTTAGCTCCAAGAGGGATTGGGGTAGCCTAATGATAAGTCAATTTTTTCTTTCATTGTTTCGCATATAGAAGGTCTTGTTGTAGTATGTAAGTGGCGGAAAATCGTAAATCAAAATAATAAAAATTATCCATTCGAGAAGAGCGGGTCGTGTCCACAGGGAGTCAATGGCTATTACAAACTCGTGATAATTAAAAATTATTATTTACAAATGATTTCCTCAAGAAATTGTGTCAAAAAATCGCGTAGATATGAGTTTAAATAAAAGTGCAAGTTTAAATTGCATTTAAGCCAAATAGGAGGGGGTTCAATGTATTGTGTACCACAATATAATAAGAATAAAATCCTCACAATGGCACTTAAATGTAAGTACAAATTAAGCTTCTCCTATAGTACGAGTCTACCACAATTTGAATGCAAATCCACTTAGATTAGGGTTAAGAAATTGATTTGCTTAATAAGCTAAACAATCAATGAGGTTCTCATAAATTCACCATGATAATGAAATTGAAAAAATGAAAGTTCACAATGGCATGAGTCGTAAAAACTAATAAAGGAGTTACTGTACAAAAATAGGGGAGTTTGCTTTGAGCTCCTCCATGCATGCAGGAGGTGCAGGTCAGAGTGGAGCATCTTGTCAGAGGTAGTTACTGTCGGGTCATTTCTTTTAGTGGTGGCGGTGGGGCACGACGTGGCCGGAGGTGGCCGGTAGGAGAGGAGGTCGAAGTGGGTGCCCAGTGGTCTGCTAGAGGGTGGTGCACGCTGCAAATGTGCGTAGGCTGTGCGTTGGACTCGTGGGTCGTGCAGGCAGTGTGTGCGATAGGGGCTTGTGGCATGGTATGGAGGATAGTGGGGATTGCAAGAGGTGCACGGTTGACGAGCTGGTGGAGATCATCAAGTAAGGTGATCCGACGATTAGATGGTGAGGTTGTAATGCGAAGCTTTTGCGATGGCGGTGCGGGCTGTCACCCTGCACGCCTATAGTGGTGGAGCTACGCCGCGGTTGAGGCTGGTTGTAATGGACTGGATGGGAAACTAGGTTCTTTGCACAGTGAGGAAAGGGAATGAAGGCCTACAGTGAATGGCAGCCATTCCTCCTTTGTAGCGATGGCTATACGGATTTGAGATCCAGAGTCAACTAAGTGTGTTAAGATTTTAAACTTAAGTTTTGTAATTGAATTATAACTTTTTCATCTATTAGATTAAGTAATCTTTTTCTTTTTGAAAATTTGATTTTATCATACAGTTAAGTAAAAGGCCAGATATTCAGAATTAATTAAATAGATAGTTGGTAGAATTTCAGTTTACAAAACTTACAAGCTAGAGATAAATAACTACACTTGGTAAATTTTGTCTTGACGGATCCTATAGGAGGAAACTAAAATTTTGAAGAACCTGAGAGTAAAGGGCTTTGTTGTCCATGCTCTGGTTTGGGAGCTAAGTAACCTAAACATCTAAAATTCACAGACATAGAATTGTATTGTTGACATCTGAGACCGCGAAAACACAGAGGTTAAGAGATCAATTTGAATCCTCTTTAGTCCAAAGATTTCTGCGGGGTGATTCTTGAAAGGGTGAAGGATGTGCCACTCACCTAGAAAAAGGATTTGGAGAATAATGATAGTAAGAAAAATGAGAAGGGGGAAAAGAAAGAAAAAGAAAAAAAAAAAGTAAATAAAACACACTGCAGTTAAGTGCCTCATTAAAAATGGGTACTTATGCAGTTTTTCCATTAATAAATAAAAGCATCTCGTTACAAATGGATGATACCCTTCCTTCCATCAAATAAAAAAGAACACCTCACTACAAATGGGTGTTCTAACCTATAGAAAAAAGTGAGGAAAAAAAATATGGAGAAAAAAATATTAGGAATAAGAGACCCAGTGGTCCACCGGGGAGATATACACAAAAGGTGTTGACCTCGGGATAGAAAACTGGTGAGGAGAAAGCAACCGAACCTGAGTAAGGCCAAGCCAAAGGCCTGAATAGGAATAATTGGGGTTGGTAAGTGATGTCTTAAGATCTGGATTTTTGCAACTTTAGATGTCTTTAGGACAATTCTCTTCACTAAGCACAGATGTTTTAAAATCATAGCTATAGAACATTGGTATTGGGCAATGAAGCCTAAGAAATTGGATTTTGAAGATTTTAAGTTGAGACCTAAAGGAGAAGAATTGATAGAATCCTAGGTTTAGAAGTTAATCTTTAGTGTTGTAGGTTAATAAATTATAGTTTTACTACTCTAAGTTTGATTAATAATGAGTATCTGGTCAATTTGATTAAACATATATTGATACAAGTCAAATATCATAAACAAGGGATTAGCTTAAATCTATTTGATTTTTTGAGTTAAAATTTAATTCTCAATTCTTAAGTTTTGTTTTTCTAAAAACACTTTGTATTCTAATTTGAGTTAAGAATAGTTACAAAGATTAAGAGACTTTTGAAGAATTCTAATTCAGAATAAAATTCTTGTTTACAAATTATTTTAAGTGTGTTTTGAAAATGTTATAAGTATAAGTCTAAGTAAGAAAATTTTCACACATGCTCTACACATTAATCATTTATATTTAAGCTTAAAAATTTCTGACCTAAGCTTTCTTCTACATAGTTACTATTTATAGTAATTTAAACCCAAGTTCTTTAAATCATCATAGTCTTAGTTAATTTTTCTAGGGACTAGCAAAACTTTGGCTTGTGGGTATGACGAGACACTCATCATGATCTTTGATTACCCTTAATTAACTAGTTTTCCTAGTTAATTAGCTAAGGTTTTGATTATATAAGGGTTAATTATACAATAAGGGATATCTAGTCAAGGACCTTAAAATAAGTTAAAAATGACATTTTATCATTCAATTAACATTATTAATAATCTAGATAATAATTGGACTCGAAATCCTATTAATCATTCCCTTAATTAATAAGATAAGTAACTTAAGTATAATGTATACCTAAGTATGTGAAAACTTAAGTAATTTTACTTAATCTAATAAATTAATCTAAAATGGTCAAAAATGTAAATTCAAGTTGTAAACAAAACATTTACCTTATTTAGTAACCAATATAAAATGTTGAAAGAGATTTAAGTTAAAATAAACCTTCAAAATCTGGGTTTACATTTTAGTCCTTAAAATTCATTGCAGTCGGGTCCCTATTTCTCACACAGGACCTTAAGTTTTATTACTTTTATGTCCCTCTTCGTCTTCTTCTTCTTCTTTAGCCGAATGAACGGTTGGCGGCAGAGAGTCACCCCACCACACGATCACTGCCCTGCCGACATCATCCTTCCTTGTCCAAGCTCTTGCAGCTTGCGCTCACCACCTCCACATCATCCACCAGTCTGGATTAATCGGGAATCCTATTTTTCAATGGGAGATAACCTCACCGTTGTCGAACACGACGACGGAGGTTAAGCTCCTCAAGCTCCTTCTTCGACCAGACCCTGCCACTCTCTTTGCTGCCAACTGCTATAAATACCCCCTCACACCTCTGATTTTATTCAAGCTGGCTCCCTTCCCTCTTCTAACACTGCAGCCGACCCAATAGGATTTTCGTCCAAAACTCTAGTGACTTCCCATTCCATTTTCCAACTTCCTCCGTCCATCTTAAGCAGTCAAGGAGATCCGCCGTGGTCTTCCGCGTCTCTAACATAGGCACCGACCCAAGGAATCCTCCGCTCCACCTCAAATCCGCCCGCTGGAGATCTTTCTTCAACCCTCTGATTTCGTCATCCGCTACGAACCTTCGGCAAAACCCTATTGACCCCTTCGTCCAGGTAACAGTGGATTAGGTGTAGGAGTAGGAGTAGGCTAGCTTAGTTAGTTATTTTAGGTAGTTAGATTAGAGTAATTTTAGAATTTAGTTTCATCTTCTTCGACTCCAATGAGTTCCTTGAGCTCGCCGAAGACTTAATTTCATCTTTTTAATTCACTGTACACCTTCCTGTATCTTCCATGATCATTTCTAAATCACTTAATTGTTGAATTGAATCACCTAATCAGCTAATTCAAATTCCACCTTCACCGACTACCATCACTGTCTATGGTGACAGTAATCGACCTAATTCCACGTCCACTGGGTTCTTGCATCATCTATCACCACTTAAGAACCCTAATCGACACTATAATACCTATTATTATCATCTATAAATTAAACACCAAAATTTAATTTAGTTCCTGAGTTCGCTATCCATGGCGGCTCAGGAGCAGTTCAAACTATTAATTAACTATATAATTATAACTGCAAACACCTGTTGACTTGATTTAACCTCTCAATCGAGTGGTTAAACCAGTCCTGGGCTTAATTCAAATCAAATTCTTTAAGAAATGATTTCACTGTCAAATCTTAATTCTAATGGATAAATGAAGAATTAAATGTGATACTGAGGTTCCTTGCAACCTTAGGATATTTTCTAAATCAAAAATGGTTAGTTTTATCAATCTATACAAACTTTTCCTATTTTCTGGACTCACGGAGCTCCGGTGAGCTCCGGCGAGCCAAAATTGTATTTCAGCCTCTAAAACTTATTGAGAAGCTCCAGAATAGTATAATAAGGATCACTGATTGTTTTGAAGATATTTGTTTGAGGATTTAACCACTGGAGCTGTAGAATGAACATCTTCCCCAACTTCGGCAGAGTTGGAGAAGTCTATTTAAGAAGATTTAAGAAGCATTTAATGAACTCAGAGGCTGTTTAAATCTTGAAGACACTGTAACAATTGCTGAACAATTCTGTCGAACAAACATGCTTTCAAGTTCAGGCGGTGAGCCTGAAACCCTAAGAATCAAGGTCAGAACACAAATCTGAAGATCTAAATAAATTTCTAAGGTTGGGGAGACTCCAATTAAGGTTTTAATTTCCTGTGGAAAAGCTTTGAATAGAAAGTCAATTTTTGTGTTTCCACAGTCAAACATGAGTCTGTTAATGGAGATCTAAGCTTGAATTTAGATATTGAGGAGTGTAAACTGTTTCCGGGATCTTATTTGATGGTTTTAGAAAGAACAAAATAAGCTCTGATGATTTATTTTATAGGATTTTAGTTCCTGTCAATTTGGGTTACTTTCGAACCCAAACCAACAGAAGAACCATTTTGATAAAATTTGAATTTAAATCCTGCCCAGATGAGTCGTTTATAACTCTTAGAATTAATTTAAATTAATTGGAAACACTTTTAAGTGTCTGTTGCACATAATGAAGTCTAAAATATGAACTATGAAGCTTTCAGAGAAGTGAAGAGCTTCTCTACTTGTTCTGAAGGTCTTAAGAACTTAAAACCTATTCTAATAGATGCGGAAATCACTTATATAACATGTATAGACCTTTAAATAAAAGAGAGAAGTCCATCTGAGGACTCTGTTAATTTAATTTCACTTCCAGGTTAAAAATAACCCGTAGGAACCCCTGATTTGATCTTTCAATTTGAAAAGGAAAACATCTTCAAAACATTAAATTGACCCTGCAATTGTGTACATTACCCTTAGAGCTTTCTAAAAAACTTCAAATCACTCGATTTGGAGCTCTGGGTAGGAAGTTATGATCACTTGAATTTAGGTCTGGAAGGGGTAGGATAGTCCCACATCGTTTGTTCACGAGCATGCGCCTAGGGATAAAAACAATTTGTTTCCTTGGCTATGCAGTCGTCAGCGCTCGGTGCACCTGCTACCGATTCCATCTGAACATGAGCATGTGTGTGTGTGTGTATGCAAGCTTATGCCTGCGGGTGTGCGCCCTTGGGGGCAAGTGAATGAGATTGTGCCCTGGGAGGGCGAGAGAGGCCTGGGAGGCCGGGTTGAGCCGAAATGGCTCGAGACTGTGAACCGATATGAAATAAACCAAAAATGAAACTAATTGAGATTAGGCGAGGATCGAGTAGGGTCTGGTCCCACCCTGGTCTTAGGGTGTTGTGTATCCTCGAAAGGACCTCACCACAAATAAAATAACTTTTGGTTAAAAAAGTAAAAAAAGCTCGGTTCAGCTGAAGAACTTTAGCAAAAGAGAAGCCGATTGTTGTTAAGCTAAGTGTAAAAGCACAGGCACTAAGAAAGGAAAAGAGACTACGGAACGAAAGGAGAAAACTAACGGAAGAAGAGAAGGCAGGAGAAGACTAAGGGAAAGTGGAGAAGACAGGAAGAAAAGAAGAAAGGTAAGAAAAAGAACTCAAGATAGAGAAGAAAGAAAGAAGAAGATGAAAGGCTGAAGACTGAAAGGAAAACGAATCTTCTCTTTGCATCATTTTTAATTACTTTTTATTCTTAATTATAGAAAGGCATGTTTTAATAGAACAACTTTTATTGCCTTAATTTCTTTTGAAATAAAATTGGAAAACAAACATCATTTTGTGTAAATATATTTTGCATATGGAATTTTGTATATTCTTTATAGTTTAAATATTTTGACAAAATTCATGTTTTAAAATCAAACTAGTTATACCTCTTAAACTTATAAGAAATAAAAGAGAATTGGTAAATTTGGAGAAAATGATTATACCTTCCAGAGAACGACCTGGACTCAACAAGTAAAAATTTCTAAAATGTTAGGTTAATTCGACCCTATACTACACAACTGACACAACTTCGAGTTAACCTAAGTGATTTCTTCTACACTTAATTAAGTAAAATTAACTTAATTACTGAGTTGAGTGGAACCGCGCATCAGGGCCTAGCCAGTTAAGCCCAATAATGCAAAATGTTTTTCTTTTCTTTTTTTTTGTTTTTTTAAATTTTTTTTAGTGCAATATGCATGAATGAATGCAAAATGTACACATGCTATAAACAGATGCCTCAGGTCCTATTCCCCCATGTCTGGTTCAAACAATGTCCTCATTGGAAATAAAATAGTTAAAGGAAGATATTACTAGAGGCGGAGAATGATAGGAGCTAAGGCTCCTCAAGAGTGACCTCATCAACTAGATGGCCATCCAAAGTAATGTAAGGTTTTAACCATTGGCTGTTGATGATAAAGGGAGTTGCCGAAGAGGAAGGGCTCTTGATCTCCACAACTCCATGCGGAAACACTTTAGTGATTATGTAAGGCCCATCCAAATGAGATTTTAATTTCCCTAGAAAAAGCTTAAGTCTGGAATTGAAAAGCCTGACTTGCTGGTTGGGCTCAAAGGTCTTTTTAAGAATATAGTTATATGCAAGACCTTAGTTCTCTCTTTATAAGCTTGAGATGTGTCATAAGCATCATTCCTCATCTCCTCAAGCTCACTTAATTCAGGAAGTCGTGCCTTACTGATGCGTGCTTTTCACTCAACTCAGTAATTAAGTTAATTTCACTTAATTAAGAGTAGAAGAAATCACTTAGTTAACTCGAAGTTGTGTCGATTGTGTAGTATAGGGTCGAATTAACCTAACATTTTAGAAATTTTTACTGGTTGAGTCCAGGTCGTTCACTGGGAAGTATAATAATTTTCTCCAAATTCACCAATTTTCTTTTATTTCTCTATAAGTTTAGGTGATATAACTAGTTTGATTTTAAAAACATGAATTTTGTCAAAATATGTAAACTATAAAGAATATACAAAATTCCATATGCAAACATATTTACTCAAAATGATCTACTTTATTAACAAGTAAACATGCTAGTTTATCAATTTTATTTCATTCCAAGAAATTAAGGCAACTAAAAGTTATCCTATTAAAACAAGCCTTTTTACAATTAAGAACAAAAAAATTATGATGCAAGAAAAGTTGATTTATTTTCCGAAGTATTGATGCCTTTTTATTTTCTTTAGCCTCTTATCTTCTTTCTTTCTTTTATTTTCTTCTCTCGAGCTCTCTTTCTTCTGTTATTCCTGCCTTCTTTTCTTCCTATCTCTTATTCTTTTTCCCTTAGTCTTCTCCTGCCTTCTCTTCTTCCCTTAGTTTTCTCCTTTGTTCCTTAGTCTTTTCTCCTTTCTTAGTGCCTATGCTTTTTCTTTCCTTAACTTTCAGCTTCAACACTTAGCTTACAACCATTGGCTTCTTTTTTCTTAAACTTTCAGCTGAACTAGGTTTTTTAACTTTTTTAACCAAAAGTTAATTTTTTTGCGGTGAGGTCCTTTCGAGGATACACAGCACCCTGAGACCAGGGTGGGACCAGACCCTACTCGGTCCTCACCTAATCTCATTTAGTTTCATTTTCGGTTCATTTTTATTGGTTCACAGTTGCAAGCCACATCAGCTCAACCCAGCCTCCCAGGCCACTCTCGCCCTCCCAGGGCACAATCTCATTCACATGCCCCCAAGGGTGCACACCCGCAGGCGTAAGCCCGCACACACAGACACATGCAATGCACAAATCAGATGGAATCGGTAACCGGTGCTCCAAGCACTGATGACTGAAGAGGCCATGCAACGAATTATTTTTATCCCCAGGCGTGCGCTCATGAACAACCGTGGTGGGACTATCCTACCCGTTCCAGACCCGAATTCAAATTATCATAACTTTCTACCCAGAGCTCCAAATTGAGTGATTTCAAGCTTGTTGGAAAGCTCTAAAGGTAATCTACAAAATTGTAGGGTCAATTTAATGTTTTAATTATGTTTTCCTTTTAAATTTGAAAGAAGAAATTAGGGGTTCCTATGGGGTTTTTACTAGCCTGGAAGTGAAATTAAGTCAGGAGAGTCCTCAGATGGACTTCTCTCTTTTATTAAGAGGTCTGTACATGTTTTATAAGTGATTCTGCATCTATTAGAATAGGTTTTAAAGCTCTTAAGACCTTCAGAACTAGCAGAGAAGCTCTTCAATTCTCTGAAAGCTTCAGAGTTTGATTTTTTGGACAGCAATATGTGCAACAGACACTTAGAAGTGTTTCTAATCAATTTAGATTAATTCTAAGGGTTATAACAACTTAACCTGGGTAGGTTTTAAATTCAAATTTCATTAAAATAGTACTCCTGTTGGTTTGGGTTCGAAAGTAACCCAAATTGGCAGAAACTAAATTCTCAAATATAAACTCAACTTAGCTCACTTTAATTACTTTCAAATCATCAAATAAGATCTCAGAAATAGTTTTCACTCCTCAAAAACTCAATTCAAGCTCAGATCTCCATTATCAGACTCATGTTTGACTATGGAAGCCTCAGGTATGACTTTCTGTTTAAAATGTTCTCCCAAGAAATTAACGCCTCAAATAAAGTCTTCTCATCATCCAGAACTTATTTAGTTCTTCAGGAAATTGTTCTGACCTTGATTCCTAGGGTTTCAGGCTCGTCGCATGAATTGAAAAAGGTATGTGTTCGACAGAATTAATGGAAGTTTGCTACAGTGTTCTGAGGGTTTAAATAGCTTCAGTGCATCGCTCTTAAGCTTCTAGTATTGTTAAATGCTTCTCAAATCTCTTTAAACATAATTCTCCAACTCCATCAGAGTTGGAGAAGATGAGGTTATTTCTTCAGCTCCAGTGGCTAAATCCTTAAACAAATATCTTCAAAACAATTAGGGATCCTTATTATACTATTCTGGAGCTACTCAGCAAGTTCTAGAGGCTGAAACTCAAGAATGGCTCACCGGAGCTCACCAGAGCTCCGGTGAGACCAAAAAATATAAAATTGTATGTGCAGATTGATAAAGCTAACCATTTTTTATTCAAAAAGGATCCTGAGGTTACAAGGAAACTCATTATTACTTTTAATTCCTCATTTATCTCGTTAAATGTAACATTTGAGAGTAAGTTTGTTTTCTTAAAGATCAGGGTGGTTGAGAGTAAGTTTGTTTTCTTAAAGATCAGGGTGGTTAAAGCTCAGGACTTGTTTAACCACTCGATCGAGAGGTTAAATCAAGTCAACAGATGTTAATATTCATAAATATATATTTAATTTATACTTTGAACTATTCCTGAGCCTCCGTGGACAGCGAGCTCAGGAGCTAAATTAAATTTGGGAATTTAATTGTAGATGACAATAATAGGTATTATAATGTCGATTAGGGCTCATTAGTGGTGATAGATGATGAAGGAACCCAATGAAGGTGAAATTAGATCGAATACTATCACCATAGACAGTGTCAGTAATTGGTGAAGGTGAGATATGAATTAGGTGAATAGGTGATTCAATTAAACGACTAAGTGATTTAGAAGTGAACATGGAAGATACACGAAGGTGTACATTGATTAAAAAAATAAAATTGAATCTCTGGTGAGCTCAAGGAACTCGCCGGAGTTGGAGGAGATGAAACTAAATTCTGATATTACTCTAATCTAACTAAACTAACAAACTAAACTAGCCTACTCCTACTCCTACTCCTAATCTACTGCTACTTGGACGAAGGGGTCAATAGGATTCCGCCAAAGGTTCATAGCAGACGATGAAATCAAAGGGTGGAAGAAAGATCTCTGGCAGGCGGAATTGAGGTGGAGCGGAGGAATCCTTGGGTCGTCGCCTGTGTCAAAGGTGGGGAAGACCATGGCGGATCTCTTCGGCTGCTTAAGATGGACGGAGGAAGTCAGAAAATGGAATGGGAAGTCACCAGAGTTTTGGACGAATAGCCTATCGAAGTCGGCTACAGTGTTAGAAGAGGAAAGGGAGCCAACTTGAATAAAATTAGAGGTGTGAGGGGGTATTTATAGCAGTTTACGGTGAAGAGAGTGGTGGGGTCTGGCTGAAGAAGGAGCTCGAGGAGCTTAACCTCCGTCATCGTCTCCGACGACGGTGAGGTTATCTCCCATTGAAAAATAGGACTCCCGATTAATCCAGACCGATGGATGAAGTGGAGGTGGTAAGCACATGCAGCAAGAGCTTCGACAAAGAGGAATGATGTCGGCAGGGCAGTGATCGCACGGTGGGGTGACTCTCTGCCGCCAGCCATTCATTCGGCTGGAGAAGAAGAAGAAGACGAAGGGGGACATAAAAGTAATAAAACATAAGGACCTGTGTGGGAAATAAGGACCCAACTGTAATGAATGTTAAGGACTAAAATGTAAACCCAGGTCTTAAAGGTTTATTTCAATTTAGATCATTTTTTACTTTTTATATATGTCAATAAATAAGGTAAATATTATGTTTACACCTTGAATTTACATTTTTTACCTTTTTAGGTTAATTTATTAGATTAAGTAAAATCACTTATGTTACATACTTATGTTTACACTAAGTTTAAGTTACTTATCTTATTAATTAAGAGAATGATTAATAGGATTTCGAGTCCAATTATTATCTAAATTATTAATATTGTTAATTGAATGATAAAATGCCATTTTAAACTTATTTTAAGGTCCTTGACTAAATAATACTTATTCTATAATTAACCCTTATATATTCATAACCTTAGCTAATTAATCAGGAAGACTAGTTACTTAGGGGTAATTAGAGATCATGATGAGTGTCTCAGCATACCCCCAAGCCAAAGTTTTGCTAATCCCTAGCAAAATTAACTAAGACTATGACGATTTAAAGCACTTGGGTTTAAATTATTATAATTAGTAACTATGTTGTGGAAATCTTAGGTCAGAAATTTTTATGGTTAAATATAAATGATTATTGTATAGAGCATATGTGAAAATTTTCTTACTTAGACTTATACTTATAAAATTTTCAAAACACAGTTAAAATAATTTGTTAACAAGAATTTTACTCCGAACTAGAATTCTTCAAAAATCTCTTAATCTTGTAACTATTCTTAACTCAAATTAGAATACAAAATGTTTTAAGAGAAACAAAACTTAAAGATTGAGAATTAAATTTTAACTCAAAAACTCAAATAGATTTAAGTTAATCCCTTGTTTATGATATTTGACTTTTATAAATATAAGTTTAAGCAAATTAACCAATTACTCATTATTAATCAAGCTTCGAGTAGTAAAACTCTAATTTACCAGCCAACAACACTAAAGATTAACTTCTAGACCTAGGATTCTGTCAATTCTTTTCCTTTAGGTCTCAACTTAAAATCTTCAAAACCCAATTTCTTAGGCTTCACTACCCAATACCAAGGTTCAGTAGCTATGATTTTAAAACATATGTGCTTAGTGAAGAGAATTGTCCTAAAGACATCCAAAGTTGCAAAAATCCAGATCTTAAGACACCACTTTCCAATCCCAATTATTCCAATTCAAGCCTTTGGCTTGGCCTTACTCAAGTTTGGTTGCTTTCTCCTCACCAGTTTTCTATCCCGAGGTCAACACTTTTTTTGTATATCTCCTCGGTGGACCACTGGGTCTCTTATTCCTAATATTTTTTTCTCCATATATTTTTTTTTCTCTTTTTCTATAGGTTAGAACACCCATTTGTAGCAAGGTGTTCTTTTTACTTGATGGAAATAAGGGTAGCATCCATTTTTATTGAGATGCTTTTATTTATTTGTTGAAAAATTGCATAAGCACCCATTTTTAACAAGGCACTTAACTGTAGGGTGTTTTATTTACATTTTTCTTTTTTTTTCTTTTTCATTTCTTTTCTTTTTCCCCCTTCTCATTTTTCTTACTAACATTATTCTCCAAATCCTTTTTCTAGGTGAGTGGCACATCCTTCACCCTTTCAAGAACCACCCCACGGAAATTGTTGGACTAAAGAGGATTCAGAATTCCTCTATTAACCTTGGTGTTTTCGCGGTCTCAGATGTCAACAAGACAATTCTATGTGAGTGAATTTTCGATGTTTAGGTTACTTAGCTCTCAAACCAAAGCTTGGACAACAAAGCCCTTTACTCTTAGGTTCTTCAAATTTTTAGTTTCCTCTTGTATGATCTGTCAAGACAAAATTTACCAAGTCTAGTTATTTACCTCTAGCTTGTAAGTTTTGTAAACTAAAATTCTACCAACTCTCTATTTAATTAACTCTGAATATCTGGCTTTTTACTTAACTTTATGATAAAATCAAATTTTCAAAAATCAGAAGGATTACTTAATCTAATTGATTAAAAATTTATAATTCAATTCCAAAACTTAAGTTTAAAATCTTAACACACTTAGTTTCTTAGTTCAAGTAAGAATAGAAAAAAAAATCTTAAAAAGATTTAAAAGAATTCCTAAATTCAAATAAAATCTTGCTTTCAAAATTTTAAACACGAAAGTGTGTTTTTACAAAATGTTTAAGGTAAAATCTAAATAAGAATTGAATGCTCCTAAATACTTATATATTCTATATACATTTTAATCTTCTGACCTAAAAGAAAATTATGCTCTTAATTATAATAGATTTTATGATTTTTTTGTGAATTTTTTTCAAAAAAAAATTTTCAAATTTTTATGAAATTTTGAATTTTTCAAAAATTTTTATCATTTTTTGAATTTCTATTTTTTAAAATTTCGTGGTTAATTAACTTTTTGTGTTTTTATTCTTTAATCCACACTTAAAGTGAAAATTTCACTTCAACACCCAAGAAGCCAAAATTTTATAATGTCCTCATTGTAAGAACGGTGAAAAATATTACACATCATTTAGTATAGGGTGATGGAAGGAGTCGAATAGAGGAGATTAAAAATCTCTGTGCAAGCTGTTTCAAGTTTGACCAAAGGTCAGAGTGGTTAGTAGGACTAAATGAAGGTAATCAATATGATATGGAGTGAAATTTTAAAAGTAAGTGTATAAGAAAATCAAAAAGGGTAAAAACAGGAAACAACTATGTACAAGTGGTAAGTTTTACGCCTTCAGCAAGGCATAAACCCTAGTAAAGAACTCCTAAAAAGAAAAGGTATAGGGTAAAAATAGAGGAGTTATGAAAGAATTAGATAAAAAATAATAGAAAATAGATTAAACCACCCAATCAAAACTCGTCCTGAAATTGCCTAGAATAAATCTCATGGATCCTAGAATCTGATTCTCATGAAAATCTCAAAAAGATCAGATTGAATCTTATGAAGAATAGATATGATTTAGGTTGAGATGTAGAATGTTTAAGATTGAGGCAAAATAAAATAGAAAATGATTCCACCAAGTTCAGAAGATCAGCATAATCAGTTTTGATTCTCAATAATAGGTAGGTCATTTTGGTGCAAAATAGGTTGCTGATGCAAGTTTGATGGGTTATTTTCAAGTAATACAGAGGACGGATAATGATTAGAGTCAAAGGCCTGATTAATGAAGTGGACTTGGCCTTGGTTTTGCCTATGATTTGGTAGATTCCAAGGATTCGGAATTGGTTGAGCTGGAAGAGTACCTGGTAGACGCGACTCAGCCAAAAGCGTGATTTGATTTCATAAATCAGCCAACTCTACCTTACATTGCCTATGGATCCCAGCGAGAGCTTCAGCATTTTGTCGCAGACTCTCTGACATAGCTCTTAAAATTTGGTCTAGCTATTTATCTCTAATAGGCCTAGAGTAATTCTGCATACTCATCAGGCTATGCCTTAAATTTGATTGCTGAGGAGGCATAGGAGGTGGATTAAAATGGGTCTGATTTGGATTGATGGTCTTTGATTTTGATTTGAATCAGCCCAAGAAAAATTTGGGTGGCTTCTCCATCTAGGATTATAGGAATTTGAATGTGGGTTTGGTCTTGGAAGATTTTCCTGGATGGCGTGTAAACCTAAAAGATATGTCATGTTTTCTGCAATAGTTAAGGGTGGGGAAAAGGGTGGGTAAGTGATGGTCGGCCTGGATAGGTTGTTAATATGATATTTTTATCGTTGAAATGTGTATAGTGGTTAACCTAATTCAGACCTAACCATCTCTTTACAAAATTTTTAACCTGGCCTAATTGATTTTATCTTGTCACTTTTAAGCCCAGGGTCGAACTCAGGGAAGTGGGGTTCAAGTCGAGTTTCTACGTTTTCCTTAAAACGCGTCTCTTCCGTTCGTTTATTCTATTTTTGGTATTTTTCTTATTTAGGTTTTTTTTCTGGTAATCCTTGTTCTTGAGGCACACCCTCAAAATTGTGTCCTTGGCTTTTAGCCAAAACAGAGTTTCAAAACACGTCTTGCTACTTGCAAGACGGGGGTACCTGCAAATCAAAGATTATCTTTTCACTTTTATACCTTTTTTTTATCTTTTTACTAAGGAAGCTATCAGATAGAAAGTAAATATAGTAGCTATAGATATATATTTATATGTAGTATATATATAAAGGGGTGGGGGTGGAGGTGACGATGGAGTGTAGCACTATGTCGAGTCAGCCGACGTCTAGAGAGACGCAACCAACACGACTAGGTGCCGCGTGGAGTGTGGATGGAGGATGGATGATGTATGGGACCACGCTTTTTTGTACGCGTGTATCAGGGAATATCAGCAACTGGTGCAGATATCCCCGCGATACAGCGTATAATAAATAACGTGAAAATATATGTACATATTTATGTATATAAATGTATAAGTATATATGTATAGATATATATAGATATATATATATATATATAGGTGTATATATATATATATATATGTATGTATATATGTATATAGCTATGTATATATGTATATAAGTATATATATATAATACTATATAGATATATATATATATATATATGTATATAGGTATATATGTATCTAGATATATATGTATATATATATGTGTATATGTATAAGTATATAGATATGTATATATATATATATGTATATGAGTATGTGTATATATATATATATATATATATATATATATATATATATATATATTATATATGTATATGTATATATATATTATATTATATGTATGTATACATAACTATATAGATATACTATGTATATATAAGTATATATATATATAGATATATGTATATGTATATATATATATATATATATATCTATGTATGTATATAAGTTACTATTAGTGTGTGAGTGTGTGTGTCGGTGAATGGGTGTGTGTGTGTTGCTGTAAGTGAAAAAAAGAGAGAGAGAGAGAGAGAGAGAGAGATAGAGAATACGTGAGAGAGAGAGAGCGGCAGACAGAGAGGGAGCGGGCGGGAGAGATCGTGAAAGAGAGAGAGCGGGCGAAGGAGTGATCGCGGACGCGCGGACGATGGCAGCGAGTTAAGGCGTCTGCTCGCGGCGGCGGACGTCTGACGCCGCGTCGTCTGAAGGCGGAGGCGGACGTCTGAAGATCGCGGATGCAGGCGCGTCTTCGCGCGGAGAAGGTGACGCGTCTGCAGGCCGGGTGCGAGGAAGGAGAGCGGGCGATGGCGTGCTCGGAGAGGGCGGCGGGGAGTCTGCAGTCGGTCGCGGAGGGTTGCAGAGGTTCGCGGGGGTCGGCGCGAGGCCGTAGCCGGCCGCTGCAGTGCGCGCAGCGGCCTGTCGCGGGTGGAATTGCAGAGGCGACAGAGCAGAGGCGGAGACGGGGAACGGGCCTGCAGGCGCGCGCGGAGGGTTGCGCGCCTGCGGGGAAGGTCGCGGAGGAGGCGGGGGTGCTGCTGCTGCTGCTGTCGCCGCTGGGCTGCTGCTGCTGCTGCTTCAAGCTTCGGACCTTGAAGCGGCAGCAATGGCGTGGAGATGAAAACGAAGAGAAAAGAAAACACCACGCCCACCGGCTCGTTGAAGAGCTGGGCGGTGGTGTTCCCACTGTGGTGGTGAGCACCACAGTGGGTTCTCCTGCTCGTCGGGTGCCTCCTCGACGGAGGGCCGACGCATGGGAGGGGAGAACGGGCGAGGAAGGTGGCTGCGGGTTTTTTTTCAGTAGCTGCGACCGCAGCTGCGTATTGCAGCCATGTTCCCCCCTTGTCGCGAGGAAGAGCTGCGGCTTTATAGAGGAGGAGAGCATGGCGGGGAGGCATGGCAGCAGCAGGGAGAGGCGTTGGAGAGTGGCTGCTGCATGCGGAGAGGCGCGGGAAGGACAGCAGGGAGAGGCGGGGGTGCTGCTTGCGGCTGCGGGAGGAAATTCAGCCGCGGGAAGAAGAATAAAAGATGAAAATAAAAATAGAGAAGGGACTTTTGCAAAGAAACACTTGATAAAAAAAATAATTATGCAAGCCATTTATTCCATTCTCTTCTCCTCTCAATTAAATGCATGCATGAAAGCGTTTTTACAAATGCGACTATAGGATTATAATATACATAGTTAATGCTAGAAAATAGCATAAGAAGGCGTTCTTATAGGCGTGTTTTGAGGTGCAAACAGTAAGATTGTGGGACAAATGTCCCTCCTTGGGTTGGTGAAGGAGTAGATAGAAAACCCATGGAAGATGGATCTCTAGAATCCAGATTATTCACAAATTCCCTCCCTGCGGGAATTTGCAAAACAGGTAAATACGTGGGATTCATAGCAAGTAGAGGCGTAAGAGTCTTCATTGTGTCTCTAACCTCGTCGAGATGCATTGCTATGATATCTACTTTGTCCAGTTTTTCTGCAATAATCACTAAATCCTTTGAACTGGATGGATTACTGATCTCATGAATGCCCTTATGCAGATTTTGATGATTCGTATTCGCGCCCCACGAAAATTGCAACATTCATGCATTATTGATCGAGTTTTCCACCATCCCTTCAAGTAATTCTGAAGCGGATTCTACGTCATGATTTAGAAAATTCCCTCCACAAGAGGCATCGACTAGATTGCGAATGCCCTCTTGTAAACCATAATAATGATATGCATGAGTTGCCAACGAGGGATGCCATGATGTGGGCATTTCCTTTGCAATTCATGAAAACGTTCCCACACGTCATGAATTGGTACTCCTTGATTTTGATTGAAAGTAGTAATAGCTCACCTTAAAGCATTGGTTTGACCAATTGGAAAGAATTTCTTCAAAAATGCAGATTTAAGTTCAGCCCAAGTTGAGATTGGTCTTGCTATAGTTCTATACCAATAAGATGCTTTATCTCTAAGGCTAAAAGTGAACATTTTCATTAGTAGGATTTCCCTATTTTGATTTCGAGGACCAAGTGTTTGGGATAAATTTTTAAGATCTTCAATATGTAGAAATGGATCCTCGGATGCAAATACGTGAAAGTGGGGAATTAAACCTATAATATTTGACTTTAATTTTGGATCATTTTCCCCAATAGGAATCCTAACATTAGGCTCTACTTTTGTATTAGAAGGGTTATAATAATCTCTAAGAAGAGGCCTTCGATGATGGATCGGTAAATCAGGATTTTCAAAACCCGCCTCAGGTCGAGGTGAAGAACGGGTTTGAAGAGTTTGTAGATTATTTAAGGCTGCTGTTAATAAATTGATTTGTCTTGTTTGCTCTAGCGCCTCATGAACTTCAAAAGGCGGCATCTCCCCTTGACCAAAAGAAGAAGGGATCTCGAGATTAAGAATATGCAATGGATCCGTAGAAGTAGATGGATCAGACGGGAAAACCATTGGTTGCTTATCTACAACTGGCCTAGGATCACTTGTCAACGGTGGCGCAAGAGGTGGATGCAAGGATCGCCTCCGATCCATAAACAAAAAATAATGTGCAAAGGTACACGCACACCACCGATAAGAAAACAGCGGCACAAAAAACCTGCAAAACAACGCAAAAGATGCGAGCTTTGCTCTTCTTTCAAAGGAAAGAAGAAATTCCTAAGATACTCAAAATAATTTGACGCAAACAAATAGAGTAACAGTACCAAAACACGCGTCCTAATTCCTGACTACGCAAGTGGTGCGTACCTTAAATCTCAAAGGTCTAAGGTCTAGGATCGAGACTGCTCACTACTAGCTCCCTGGGGCTCTAGTAGTGAGACAGACTTGTTGATCATCGGCCAAAGCCCCAAGAGGTGGAATTAGGAGAGATAGAAAAAATAGACTCGTGTGACTCTAGTGATCGCACTGTGCGTGCGATAGCATGCAACAGACGATAACGATTGAAAAACATGCATGCATTCTGCAAACATATTTAAGTCACCTATTTCACTTCCTCGTTTTAGCTAATCTTTTTCAAAAATATATCAATTAAACTACAACGGCCACTTTTTCTATCTTTTAAAAAAAAAAAAGTGGTCTTTTTAATTTCTCAGAGGATAGGGATCTACGTTGGTTTTCTCATATTTTCCCACTGATGCGAGAAAAATAATTTAAAAATTTCCCAAGTCAGATCGCATTAATACTAGTAGGAAAATATGCATTCCTAAGAGTGTATGCATGTAATATGCTACTTCTAGTCAAAAAAGATGTACTTTTGTATATTTTTATATTTAAATGCAACAAACAAAAGATTAGGAAATACTTACAAAAATGAAAATAGTAAAACGGATTCCTACCTTCTCCTGAGATTACCAGCAAAGGTAAACCTGAAAAGAAGCCAAAAAACAAAAACAAAATCCAACAAATTAGAACAAATGTTAGTAAAAACAAAAATATTTACAAAATACCTCCTAATTAAACAATTAATCCTTCTAAATTTTAGTGAATCAAAATATTGCCTCCCCGGCAACAGTGCCATTAAAGGGATGCTTAGATGAAGCAATGCCAGGGACTATTTTGATGAGTGGAGTGAGTCAAAATATTTCCTCCCTGGAAACGGCGCCATTAAAATGATGCGTGCTTTTCACTCAACTCAGTAATTAAGTTAATTTCACTTAATTAAGAGTAGAAGAAATCACTTAGGTTAACTCGAAGTTGTGTCAGTTGCGTAGTATAGGGTCGAATTAACTTAACATTTTAGAAATTTTTACTGGTTGAGTCCAAGTCATTCACTGGGAGGTACAGTAATGTTCTCCAAATTCACCAATTTTCTTTTATTTCTCTATAAGTTTAGGAGGTATAACTAGTTTGATTTTAAAAACATGAATTTTGCCAAAATATTTAAACTATAAAGAATATTCAAAATTCCATATGCAAACATATTTACTCAAAATGATCTACTTTATTAACAAGTCAACATGCTAGTTTTTCAATTTTATTTCATTCCAAGAAATTAAGGCAATTAAAATTTATCCTATTAAAAATTGCTTTTTATAATTAAGAAAAAAAAAATAATGATGCAAGAAAAGTTCATTTATTTTCCAAAGTATTGATGCCTTTTTATTTTCTTCAGCCTCTTATCTTCTTTCTTTCTTTTATTTTCTTCTCTCGATCTCTCTTTCTTTTGTTGTTCTTGCCTTCTTCTCTTCCTGTCTCTTATTCTCTTTCCCTTAGTCTTCTCCTACCTTCTCTTCTTCCCTTAGTTTTCTCCATTCTTCCTTAGTCTCTTCTCCTTTCATAGTGCCGGTGCTTTTTCTTTCCTTAACTTTCAGCTTCAACACTTAGCTTATACCATCGACTTCTCTTTTTCTTAAATTTTCAGCTGAACTGGGTTTTTTTTACATTTTTAACCAAAAGTTAATTTATTTGCGGCGAGGTCCTTTCGAGGATACACAGCACCCTGAGACCAGGGTGGGACCAGACCCTACTCGGTCCATGCCTAATCACAATTAGGTTCGTTTTCGATTCATTTTTATCGGTTCACAGTCTCGAGCCACATTGGCTCAACCCGGCCTCCCAGGCCACTCTTACCCTCCCAGGGTACAATCTCATTCACATGCCCCCAAGGGCGCACACCCGCAAGAAGAAGCCCGCACA
This sequence comes from Thalassia testudinum, assembly GCA_037157565.1. NCBI lineage: Eukaryota > Viridiplantae > Streptophyta > Magnoliopsida > Alismatales > Hydrocharitaceae > Thalassia > Thalassia testudinum. Next base: position 63,985,215 of record JAZHRO010000014.1, read on the forward strand.
CACAGACACGTGCAATGCTCAGATCAGATGGAATCGATAATCGGTGCGCTGTGCACTGACGACTGAAGAGGCCATGCAATGAATTGTTTTTATCTCCAGGCATGCGCTCATGAACAATCGTGGTGGGACTGTCCTACCCCTTCCAGGCCCGAATTCAAATTATCATAACTTTCTACCCAGAGCTCCAAATTGAGTGATTTCAAGTTTGTTGGAAAGCTCTAAGGGTAATCTACACAATTGCAGGGTCAATTTAATGTTTTAATGATGTTTTATTTTTCAATTTAAAAGATGAAATCGGGGGTTCCTATGGTATTTTTACTAGCGTGGAAGTGAAATTAAGTCAGGAGAGTCCTCAGATGGACTTCTCTCTTTTATTAAAAGGTTTGTACATGTTTTATAAGTGATTTCGCATCTGTTAGAATAGGTTTTAAATCTCTTAAGACCTTCAGAACTAGCAGAGAAGCTCTTCACTTCTCTGAAAGCTTCAGAGTTTGATTTATCAGACATCAATATGTGCAACAGACACTTAGAAGTGTTTCGAATCAGTTTAGATTAATTCTAAGGGTTGTAACAACTTAATCTGGGCAAGTTTTAAATTCAAATTTCTTCAAAATAGTACTCCTGTTGGTTTGGGTTCGAAAGTAACCCAAATTGGCTGAAACTAAATTCTCAAATATTAGAACAACTAAGCTCACTTTAATTACATTCAGATCATCAAATAAGATCTCAGAAATAGTTTTCACTCCTCAAAACCTCAATTCAAGCTCAGATCTCAATTATCAGACTCGTGTTTGACTACGGAAGCCTCAAGTTTGACTTTCTGTTTAAAATCTTCTCCCAAGAAATTAATGCCTCAAAAAAGTCTTCTCATTATCTAGAACTTATTAAGATCTTCAGGAAGTTGTTCTAGCCTTGATTCCTAGGGTTTCAGGCTCGTCACCTGAACTGAAAAATGTATGTGTTCGACAGAATTAATGGAAGTTTGCTATAGTGTTCTGAGGGTTTAAATAGCTTCAATGCGTTGCTCTTAAGCTTCTAAGATCATTAAATGCTTCTCAAATCTCTTTAAACAGACTTCTCCAACTCCGTCGGAGTTGGAGAAGATGAAGTTACTTCTTCAGCTCCAGTGGCTAAATCCTTAAACAAATATCTTCAAAACAATCAGTGATCCTTATTATACAATTCTGGAGCTACTCAGCAAGTTCTAGAGGCTGAAACTCAAGAATGACGAGCTCCGGTGAGTCCAGAAAATATAAAATTGTATGTACAGATTTATAAAAACAACCTTTTTTGATTCAAAAAGGATCCTAAGGTTACAAGGAACCTCATTATTACTTTTAATTCCTCATTTATCTCATTAAATGTAAGATTTGACAGTAAGTTTGTTTTCTTAAAGATCTGAGTGGTTAAAGCTCAGTACTTGTTTAACCAGTCGATTGAGAGGTTAAATCAAGTCAACAGATATTAATATTCATAAATATATATTTAATTTATACTTTGAACTGTTCCTAAGCCTCCATGGACAGCGAACTCAGGAGCTAAATTAAATTTGGGCATTTAATTGTAGATGGTAATAATAGGTATTACAATGTCGATTAGGGTTCATTAGTGGTGATAGATGATGAAAGAACCCATTGAAGGTGAAATTAGATTGAATACTGTCACCATAGACAGTGTCAGTAATCGGTGAAGGTGAGATATGAATTAGTCAAATAGGTGATTCAATTAAATGACTAAGTGATTTAGAAGTGAACATGGAAGATACAGGAAAGTGTACAATGATTAAAAAGACAAAATTGAATCTCTAGCGAGCTCAAGGAACTCGCCGGAGTTGGAGGAGATGAAACTAAATTCTGATATTACTCTAATCTAACTAACTAAACTAGCCTGCACATACTCCTACTCCTAATCTACTGTTTCCTAGACGAAGGGGTCAATAGGGTTCCGCCAAAGGTTCATAGCAGACGATGAAATCAGAGGGTGGAAGAAAGATCTCCGGCGGGCGGATTTGAGGTGGAGCGGAGGAATCCTTGGGTCGGTGCCTGTGTCAAAGGTGCGGAAGACCACGGTGGATCTCTTCGGCTGCTTAAGATGGACGGAGGAAGTCAGAAAATGGAATGGGAAGTCACTAGAGTTTTGGACGAATAGCCTATCGAAGTCAGCTACAGTGTTAGAAGAGGAAAGGGAGCCAACTTGAATAAAATGAGAGGTGTGAGGGGGTATTTATAGCAGTTTCCGGCGAAGAGAGTGGCGGGGTCTGGCCGAAGGAGCTCGAGGAGCTTAACCTCCGTCATCGTCTTCGACGACGGTGAGGTTATCTCCCACTGAAAAATAGGATTCTCAGTTAATCCAGACCAATGGATGAAGTGGAGGTGGTGAGCGCAAGCTTTAAGAGCTTGGACAAAGAGGAATGATGTTGGTAGGGCAGTGATCGCACGGTAGGGTGACTCTCTGCCGCCAGCCGTTCATTCGGCTGGAGAAGAAGAAGAAGAAGAAGACGAAGAGGGACATAAAAGTAATAAAAGTTGAGGACCTGTGTGTGAAATAAGGGCCTGACTGTAATGAATATTAAGGACTAAAATGTAAACCCAGGTTTTGAAGGTTTATTTTAAATTAGATCTTTTTCAACTTTTTATATATGTTAGTAAATATGGTAAATATTATGTTTACACCTCGAATTTACATTTTTGACCTTTTTAGGTTAATTTATTAGAATAAGTAAAATCACTTAAGTTATTACATACTTAGTTTACATTAAGTTTAAGTTACTTATCTTATTAATTAAGAGAATGATTAATAGGATTTCGAGTCCAATTATTATCTAAATTATTAGCAATGTTAATTGAATGAAAAATGCCATTTTTAACTTATTTTAAGGTCCTTGACTAAATATCCCTTATTCTATAATTAATCCTTATATACTCATAACCTTAGCTAATTAACTAGGAAGACTAGTTAATTAAGGGTAATTAGAGATCATGATGAGTGTCACATCACTTACCCACCGTTTCTAAATCCATGTCGACACTTCAAATAACCTAAAGTGCGCTATGTTCCAGTTCAATAGGTAAAAGGCACACTTTCCCGTACACAATCCGAAAGGGAGATGTACCCAAGGGGATCTTACAAGCTATTCGATATGCCCACTAAGGATAATCGAGCTTTTGTGACCAATCCTTCCTATCAGGTCTTACGGTCTTCTTTAAAATGTTCTTTATCTCCCTATTTGACACTTCAACCTTGCCTCTCGTCTGGGGGTGGTAAGTGGTAGCGACCTTGTGAGTCACTCCCTGACTCCTGAGTAGCCGATTGAAGTGGTGGTTTCGGAAATGAGGTCCCCCATCACTTATAATGGTCTTGGGGGAGCCAAAATGAGATATGATATTGACCTTCACAAATTTCAAGACCACAGAGTGGTCATTTATGCATGTAGGAATGGTCTCGATCCATTTAGAGACATAATCAACTGCCACCAAGATATATTCATAACCATTGGATGAAGGGAAGGGGCCCATAAAGTCAATTCCCTAAACATCAAAAATTTCAATAGATTGAATAGGATGTTGAGGCATCTCATTCCTTTTCCAAATCATTCCAGTCCGTTGACATCTAATACAGGCCTTAACAAAATTATGAGAATCCTTAAATAACGAAGGCCACCAAAAATCAGACTCGAGAACATTAAAAGAAGTTTCTTAGCACTAAAGTATCCACAATGAAGTTCATGGCAAAAACTTAGCACACTTTGTTACTCCTCTTCATTCACACATCATCTCAATACTTGGTCTTGTCTAATTCTAAATAATTTAGGCTCTTCCTAATGAAAGTATCTAGCTTGTGAAATGAATCTCTTCCTTTTCTGCTCATCCCAAAAGCCAAGAGTCTCTCCAGTGACCAAGTAATTGATGGTATCAGCATACCAAGGTGAAGTCGGTGTTACCACCATAAGGGTTTCATCAGGAAATGTCTTGCGGATGTCTCCAGATGGAGAATCATCAAGTGGAAGGTGAGACAGGTGGTCAGCCACAACATTTTCTACTCCTTTTCATGCATCTCCAAATCAAATTCTTGAAGGAGTAGGATCCACCTAATCAGACGTGGCTTGGAATCCTTCTTGGCATTGAGATGTTTCACTGCCGCATGATCAGTGAAAATAACCACCTTAGACCCTAGAAGATAAGACCTAAACTTCTGCAGAGCAAAAACTACAGCAAGTAATTCCTTTTTAGTGACCGTGTAGTTTTACTGTGGTTTGGTTAAAGTCTTGCTGGCATAGTGCAGCACATGAGGTCTTCCCTCAACACTTTGTCCAAGGACTGCTCCCACTGCATAATCCGAAGCATCACACATTAGCTTAAATGGGAGTGTCCAATCAGGAACTCGTAGAATAGGCACAGAGATCAAGGACTCCTTCAGAGTTTGAAAGGCCTTGCACACTTTGAATCAAAATTGAAGGAAGATTCCTTCTCCAACATGTCACAAGGTGGCCTAGAAATTTTACCAAAATTTTTAATAAAGCACCTATAAAAGACAGTATGGTCCACAAAGGATCTAATCTGTTTGACATTAGTTGGCAATGGAAGTTTGGAAATAGAATCAACCTTGGCCTTATCTACTTCCAAGCCTCACTTAGACACAACATGCCTAAGTACAATTCCTTTCTATTCCATGAAGTGTCTTTTCTTCCAGCTGAGGACTAAACCAGTCTTCCTACATCACCTCAGCACATTCTCTTGGTGCAGGAGACATCAGTTGAAAGATGAGCCGCAAATGGAGAAGTCATCCATAAACACTTCAACACACTCGTCAATCATGTCGGAGAAATTGTACATCATACACTGTTGGAAGGTTGTAGGTACATTACATAGTCCAAACGGCATACGCCTGAATGCAAAGGTACCATAAGGACTCATGAAAGTCATCTTCTCCTGGTCATCAGGGAAGACTGCAACCTGGTTGTACCTAGAATATCCATCGAGAAAGTAATAAGGGATTGAGCTTTGATTGACGCTTGAACCAAGGGACAGAATATGCCATCCTAGCAGACACGCCCCAACTTCCCAACTTGACTCCTATGAGACCATGATACCACCCTTCCCTAAGAACCCCCCTCCACCACCTCCTCCGCTCCCTTCTCCACCCCCTGACCCTAATCCACCAGATCCGTTCAATCAGGTTTTTATGGGGTTTCCCGCCAATTTCTCAAGAATTTGATCAATAAAAGGCAAGGGAAAGTGATCCTTCTAGGTAGCGGTGCTTAGCTTGTGGTAATCAATACCGACCCTCCATCCAATTGATGGTCTAGTCACAACTTATTCACCATGGTCATTAAATTCCACTGTAAAGCCTAGCTTCTTTGGCACCACATGAATAGGACTTACCCATTTACTATCTATGATGGGATATATGATCCTAGCGTCAACCACTTCAGAATTTCCTTTTTAACCACCTTCCTCATACTAGGGTTAAGACGCCTCTACATATCCTTAAATGGCTTGATGGAATCATCAGTATAAATGTGTTGCATGCAGAGTGTAGAGTCTATACCCTTAATGTTGGTAATGCTCCAAGCAATAGTTTCCTTGTGCCTAGACAGGAATTCAATCAAGGCTCCCTCCTGTGCCTCGGATAGCACAACCAAAATGATAACGGAAAGTGTATCATTGGCACCTAGGAAGACGTACTTGAGAGTGTCCAGAAGGGGTTTCAACTCATGGTCGGGGGCTTGTATGGCTGAGGGTTTTATAATAGATGTCCCGATCTCAGGTAGCAGATGTACATTAGGCAAAGATGATGGGGAAAGAGACTCAGCAGAAACACCCAGCAACTCGTCAAGTTCTGGTATATCCCCTTCACAATCCTCCAAGAGATGGGAATGCTCATTTACCATTACATGCTGAAGGTGGTCATCACATAACTTTGCAAAGGTTGTCACTTTAATCAGGTCATCTATCACCCTAACTTGGGAACAATCCTCAAGCCTAGCTTGTTTATAAGCATCGAACACATTAAGATAGATTTTCCTATTCCCAAAGCCCATTTTTAATGCCCCAGTATTGCAATTGATTGAAGCATGTGAAGTTGCAAGGAAGGGGTAGCCCAAAATGATGAAGGGCTTGGTTGGCTTGCTGGTAGGGTCAGTGTCCAACACTAAGAAGCCAACGGGGAAGAAGAAATCCTCCACTCTCACGAAGACATCTTCCATAATTCCCTGAGGTGTCTTGAGTGATCGATCAGCAACTTGGAGGATTACCGGGCAACGCTTCAGATTGCCTCCCTCAAGTTGTTCAAACATGTAGCTTGGAAGAATGTTCACCCCCACACCCAGATCAGGTAGAGCCTCATCAATCTGTAAGTCACCAATAACCACCGTGATATACAGGGCTCCTTGGTCCTTAAGTTTTGGGGGTGTGCCATCTTGAGCTATTGAGCTAACGGAATCAGGTAGGACAACTTTTGATTGGACCTATTTTCTAGAATGCCTCTTTTTCGTGCATAAGTCCTTTAGGAAATAGCCATAAGACAGAATCTACCTGATAGACTCAAGCAAAGGTAGGTTAATCTGCACTTGCTCGAAAGTTTCCATGATCTCATTCGTCATATCTTTGGCTCCAGATGATCCAGTAGAAGTTTTCCCAGAGGTAGATAAGAGCACTAGAAAGGGCACTCTTGGTCTCCGGGTGGAAGGGTTATCATGTTGAGTAAGGGGTGGAAAGGGGGAAGCCTCTTCCAATGTGGTGATTTCAAGCGGAGGAGAGTTGGGCAAGTCCTCTCCAATGGGGGTGAAAGTCGAGGTGGATGGTTTTTCAGAAGGTGAGACTATAGGAACATCGGGTTTGGAAATTTCTTTCCCACTCCTCAGAATAGTCACCTCCTGGGCTTACTCCTTAAAGACAATCCCTTTACCTTTATGATTCTCCTCAGCAGCACTAGGAAGCTTCCCAGTTTCCCTCTGCCTAACGGCCTCAACAAGGTGTCCTATTTGCGATTTAATTTCATGTATAGCCTTGTCATAAGAATGGATGATGGCACTTTGACTTTCCTGCATAGTTCTCAACATTGCCTTCAATTCATCCATCTCTGAGGTCATAGGTTGGGCAAAGGTTTGAGGTTGGTTCATTTGTTGATTTTGAAAGGGTTGTCATTTTTAATTCCCTGAATTTGAAACATTCCCTTGTCTCCAGGAAAAGTTTGGGTGATTCCTCCATCCCTCATTATAAATATTGGAAAAAGGTCATTACAAGGTCTGGGACAAAACCCTTGAGCGGCATTCAGATCCTCTTGTACCAGCTCAGGGAATTGGGAGGCCAAGTGACAATCCAAAGTGGCATGTGTATTTCCTTAGCAAATGGAGCATTCTGAAGTTTGGGAAGTGGAGGTGCTAGATGTGAATTGGCCCAAGCTCGACATAAGCCTTTCCATGTTTTGGTTCTACAATTGAATCTGATATGCTAAATTCTAGGTGTCCCTTACCTCATTTGCCTCCAACTTTCTTTGCATGAGAGTGGGTTTTCTATCCATGTACGCAGAATTCAAGTGAATAGAATTCTCACTCAAAGTATCAAAGAGATTCCAATCTTCATCCTTAGTCTTTGATAGAAAGGTTCCTGCACATGCACCATCCACATTCTACTTGTGCTAATCATTAAGTCTGGTGTAGAACCTTTCAACCAGTTGCCACTTGGGCACCTGGTGACGTGGGCAAAGTCTCAACAGGTCATTAAAGCTCTCCCACGCATCATGGAAACCATCCCCATCCTTTTGAACGGAACTCATAATTTCCCTCCTAAAGTGATTAGTTTTGCTCATGGGGAAGTACTTTCTCAAAAACTCCTTCTTCAAGGCATCCCAAGTGTTAATATCATCTAGGGTATGATACCAATACTTGGCTTTGTCCTTGAGGGAGAAAGGAAAGAGGGTCTGCATTTGGGCATCATCAATAATGCCCTGCAGCTTCACTGTAGAACAGACCTCGGTAAATTCCTCTATATTTCTATAAGGGTCTTCCCTAGCAGTACCATAAAAGAAGGGTAGCAAAGATATGCTAGTACTTTTGATCTCATTTGGATTGCCCCCTCTAGGTCTACGTATTGCAGGGCCAGGTTGATTAATCGGAATGAAATATTCCTTAAGGCTCCTTTGAGTAGCCATTACTTTCCTTGGGAGGTTCCTTCTTAAGATTCTTTCAGGTTCAGGATCAAACACAAGTTGTCTCCTAAGAGGTCACCTACCAAGCATGCACTACAAACGCAATTCAAAAGGACATGTTAGGTCTTTACAAATTTAGGATTTTGACTTTAATTCAAATTGTAGGTGACAAAGCAAGTTGCCCAATCAATTATGTGTCTATTGTCAACCTACAAAAAGCCAAAAATACCTAGTTGGAGCTTAAGTACTCTTCCCTAAATTTTAAATGGTAGAGCAACTCCAAAGACCAACGATCGAGGGATGCAAGTAGGCCTAAGACTTCCTTTGAAGCTGCGCTTTCGCTGTGCATCTTAACTGCCCCCAAAAATCCGTGGCAGGGTATCCCCCTCTTTGGAGTTACAAAACCATTGATCTCAAGTTCTGAACACTTCAGAATCCAATGGTAGGAGGGCTCTTGTCCTAGTAGTTCCAAGACCTAGGAGTGTCTAAATGCTTGCTTTGGTGCAAAGAGAAAACGAGTGTGCATGCACCATAGAAGATTTGAGTTTGAATTTTGAAACACACGACAAGTTTTCAGCTCAAGTTCTTGGTTTTTAGTGTTCCTCCTTAACTTAAAGTTCCTTTTCAAGAAAATATGTGACCACTTGTTAGATCTTTTCAATTCAATTAGGTGGTCTTCCAATTAAATCCAAATGCATATGTGTGAGCAATACAAAATGCAAAGAAAGAGTATGTACCTTCCCCTCAGTAACCAGCAATGCAAGATGCATGCAAATAAATAAAATCTAGGGGATGCTCATTCACACCTAAATGGTCACCTTCAGGTAATGTTCGTCGCGCTTTTGTGCGGTTTGTTAAAAGATAATATCGTGTTGTAGTATAGCCGCTAAAGCATTCAAAACAAATAAAGATTTTTATTACTCGAAGACCGGAGTATCCGAGGTCGAACACATGGAGCAAATGGAATTTACTACTAGTCAAAATGTAATTGAACACTCTAATTTACTCAAAATATCAATTCAAGTGTGAATGTATGCAATTAAAAATAATTAGGACAAAAATATGAAATTGGACGTCTGATCTTGTGATCAGACGTCTTAAAAGTATTTTCCCTTCTTGATTTTCTTCTTCTTTCTATGCCTTGGCAAAGTCTCTCTTTCCTTCTTGTTTTTCCTTCTTCTTTGCTTCTTACTCTCCTCTTCTGTGGTCTTGCCTTGCTTCTCTCTTCTCTGTTTTTCCTGCTTCTCGTGCGAAGGCTTCTTTCTTTCTTCTTCCCTGTCTTGCTCCTTCTTTCTTCTCTTCTTCGCCTTGCCTTTCCTTCTTCTTCTTCTGTAGCGGCCAAGTCCTTCTCCTGCGTTCAGCCTGCCTGCACAGGAGCAAAACCTAACCCTTCTCCCTCTACCCGCGCGTCTCTCTCTCTCAAGCCATTCACTCAGAGCTGCTCTCCCAGAGCCACAGGCATTAATCGGGTCGGATCGTACCCGGGACCAGGCGCACCTAAAGGTGGTGTGATGCGCGAGGAGTGCGTAGGTCTAGGTCGGGTCGGATCCGCCAAGTCCGCGTGGTCAGGTCGCGGACGAGGCGGGTGTGGGGTCAATGAGGGACCTCACCCCTGTGCTTTTGAGACAGTAAAGCTATATCACAAAAACTCTTTATACCATACCTGTGCCTTGAGATTCCACGATGTGGGACTAAACGTTCCGCCCTTCCTTTGCGCGCGCCCGCAGACTCTCATGTGCAATTGCCCACGCTGAAGGCCCTGCTGGTGCTCCTCGCTGAACTCAGTCACCTCGCGATACTTGCGAGAGTCTGCTGCACCTGCCGCCTGGGAAGCCTGACGCCTGCTGCTGCTCCAAGCTTCCTGCTGCTTCGGCTGTTAATGGCGGCCGGGGCGTTCACCTGAGATTCCACAGAACGGCCTATTGGCCCAATCAGAATAGCTGGAAACCTTCGCCGTAGCACGGCGAAGGCAGTGGGTGATGCTGCAGGTTGCCAGTCGGCCTAGGCATGCGCGCCTAGGTCAACCTGTGGCCGGAGATGGTGGGTTGTTCGGGGGGTGGTTATGGAGGTCTGGAGTGGCAGTTGTGGGATGGAGCGAGTTCCTGGTGGTGAGGCGGAGCTCCCGAGGTGGTTGGCGAGCCGTGTGGAGTGCTGGAATGGTGGAAGCGGCTCGCCGGAGGTCGGTCGGTGATGTGGAAGATGAGGGTGGTAAGCGTCGGTCGAGGGGTAATCAAGTAAAATAGGTGGGGGAAAAGAGAGAGGAGAGGGTGGAGAACGTATCTGGGGTTGTCTGGAGGGAAGGGAGGCGGCGGAGAGGACGGCTCGTAACTGCCGTCGTCGGGGAAGAAAGACCCTGAGGGAGGAAGCGGCGACGAAGACGAGGTCAGAAGCGCGCGCGCGGGGTACAGCGCGACGCGGGAGGAAGCGGCGGAGAGGACTCTGCTGCTGGTATGGCAGCAGAGCGACGAGAAGGAGGGAAGGAGGTCGTCGGAGCTTGTGGGTCGTTTGGCCGGAGATGGGAGTGGGAGGAATTTGGAAGGGATCTCCGTCAAAATCAAGCTTACCCTCTTCGGCCGGAGTTGTGGGTTCTTATATAGGCGCTGGACTGGGTGTGCAGGGCGTGAAGGGCACGTAATTGCCTGAGGTTGGTCGCCGGAGATGGAAAGGAGTTAGGATACCCAAATCTCTCTTGCGTTCGTACGAGAGATTGGGTTCACACCAGGGATCGATATCGGTCTTAAATGGAAGGGAATTCCTCAGAGAATCCTCCTTCCATTTCTGGGAGGGAATCTCTGAGGGATTAGAGAGCAATCCCTCTCCGAACCTCGCCGGAGCTCGGTTCTGCCCAAGCAATGGCGGCAGGACCGATTTGCAAAGGAGGCGAAGAACCTAGGGGGTTCTCTGCAACGGTATTCAAAAGATAGGGACCAATTTGTGATTTGGGTGTACTAAATTGCAAAGTAGGTCAAGATGACCTCTCCTTAGGTCCAAATTTTGGTATAAACCTAATTTGGACCTAAGGAATCCAATGGCGAAGTTAGATTTCAGGTTGACCTCGTTTGACTGGACATTTTGCGTAAAAACCCAAATTAGGTTAATTGAAGAGCTAGGACCCTAATCTAGGTCAAACTAGGTTCCAAAGGCCAAATTAAGTGTTCTAAACCCTAGAGTATGTTCTTCCATGTTTTGTAGAGGGTTTACTTGCTTTTTGTTCTGACCGGAACCTTGTTAATTTAAGCGGGTCTGGTTTAGGGTTACCAAGTGTCTTTTAGTTCTTAGATTGCACATGAACCCATTTCTGATTGACTCAACCCACTTTTTATCTCATTTAGACCATTTGACCTATGTTTTGCCTCTGAGAAATCCCATTTATGTACTGCAATGGTAAAATTGCAGTTTTAACCTTTATTTCATGTTTTCTTCTCGGAGCACTTGTTCCTTCAGTTAGGCCTTCTTCTAGGTTATGTAGGAGCTTTTATCTTCTTTATTGGGTCAAAATGAGCTAGTTATGGCTCATGATGAGGCTCTCATCATACCCCCATGCCTAGCTTTTGCTAGTCCCTTAGCAAAATTTCAAAGTTTTAACTTCCATTCTAGACCCTGAATGTCTGTCAACAATGATAAGTGCTTCTCCTTTTCTTTTGTGATTAGGTGGGAATGCCGACAATAGGCCTAGAGGTACTCAAGTACCAACCAAAATCCGAACCTGTTCCGCTTTAGCCTCAGTCTTCTGCAAAGGTTTCTACGGCCCACAGAAACTAACCTAAGGTTTGTTGGACTCCGCGGTTAAAGCACCCGTGCTTGAGACATTTTTAGCCTAAGTTCAGTTTGCAGTGCATTTTTTTTGTAAGAGAGAGATAGAAGATTTATTTGTTTGGAGAGCTTTTCTCTCTCTTTTCTTTTTATTTCTAGCTTCGGATTAGCTTCTCAACACGGTCTGTATCGGATTCCTCGTCCCCATCATCAATCCTCAAGGGTCCCTGGCTTTCGAGATTTCGAGATAATCCCGCCCATGGCAACCCCCGGAACCCTGGCTTTCGAGATTTCGAGATAATCCTGCCCATGGCGTTCCGTGGCCGAATTCAGACCCTGGCGATTGACATTTCGTGATAATGCCACCCATGGTATCTGAACCAGTAGAGTGCTTACATGCCCCCAGTAGGATATTTAAATATCCTAAGAGACAAGCACCGAGGAGATGATATGTTGTTACGCATCTTCGAGGGGAATTTCCCGCCTCTCCGCACTGGGAACTCGTCCAAATCAACTTGTGTTGATTGGCCGCTCCTAATCTAGGTGACTTTTTCAGAATATTAAATGCTCTTGCGTGTTTTGGATGTTTTATGCGCACTGAACCAGACTGTGTGTGAATTTGGGGTGCTTAGGTTACCGAATCCCGCAAACCGGAGGTCAGTTAACGAGGCTGAATACTTCCTAAGCCTTAGACCTAATACTTAAGTTTTGCATTTTCCTCAACCTCTTGAGGGTTATCCAGATTTTAACGGATACGTGAATTTTTAAGCTAAAGATACTAGCCCAAAAGGCCTAAGACCAGCGTTCCCACTAATCTCTTGTTATGTTTCCTTAGCACTTTTTCTTTTGTTTCTTTTCTTGATCTGGTCTAGAACTTCAGTTAATTCCATAATCTTTTACTAATGACTTTTTCTTTTTCTTTTCCTTTTGTGCTCCTTTCTTCATTTTTGCTCTTTTTCTCCTCCTTATGATTATATGGCTCACAACATTTCCTCCCTCCCCAATTTTTTTTGTTCTTTTTCGTAATTTTTCAATTTTTTTGTGTTTTTGACATATGTGAATTTTTTGTGAGAATCCTTGTGATTTTTTCTTGGTTTTGTATGTATGCACTTTATCACCCCCCCCATGCCTAAGTTTTGCAATGTCCTCATTGTAAACAGAGGGTGGGAATTAGTGTTGAGGTCAGGGGCTTAGAACAGGATATATCGGGTGGGTGAATTGGTCGGGAATGACTGATGCGAACGATTTTAAGCTCTGATACGTGTACCAGAGGTGGGATCAACTGTCTAAGGCTGAACTCAAGGTGCAATAGATGTGGAGTACAGACGGCTAATCAGACGGGTCTCTATTTTTGAGATGACGGGTTGCCTCCCGTTAAGCGCTAAATTTAATGCCTTCAGCCGAGTGGAAAATGGGGTGGAGAGGGAGTGGTCAAATCAATGGAGTTTTGGAAAACAAGCACCTTGATTAAGAGCATGGTTGGTCCAACCAGGTACTTGTTCAGATCAGTGGGCTGATGATGCAGCCCAAACCCCATAAGTCTGGTGGGTTGATAGATGTAGATTAGCAGATGTGGGACCCACCAAATGCAGTGATTTTCTGATAGATATGGAAGTGAAAACTCGAGTTTGGGCTCAGTCGAATCAGCCTGGTGGGGGTAGGGTTCCGAAAAATAATCAATGTAAGGTGTGGAATCCCTAAAGGGACGGTCAAAGGATGGAGGCTCCTGATTTGTGGTCTGATCAGTGTCCGATACCCGGTATAGATACGGAGTTGAATCATCTGCAATCGGCTCAGTGAGAGGTGAATCAGAATAGAAATTGAGTCCGGTTGCAGGTCGGGATGGGGAACGGGTTTTGATTGGTTCTGTATATGTGGAGCAGGTGGCTTCAAAGAAGATTGACAAGTTATAATTAGGAGGCAGATTTTCTCTGATGTTATGGTCAGATTCGAGATCGTCGGAGAGTTTGCGAAAATCAAAGTTTGAATGAGATCTAGATCATGAGTTCCACCATAGAATAAATCATATGTTGTATATTCAGCAGCCTGACTGGGATCTAGCCTAAATGTTAATTCTGAGCTTACAAAGGTGTCCCTATCTGGTGGAGGCTCAGGTTCAAGGTTAGTAGGGCAGAGCCAATCGAAACCCCGCTCGTCCAAGTCCTCGATTTCTGTATCGTAGATTGGCATGACTTCCGAAAACTCGATTAGTTCTTCTGAGGAGGTTGACGAGGGATATTCATCAAATCGAGGCCCAGAATCATATTCTTCATTAAGAGATTGATTTTCTTCATATGGGGCCTTGAAATCTTCAATATAGGTTTCAGATCTAGGTTCTAGGCTTAGGATGTGGGTGGAATTACTAGAATCTAGGTCTGAATAACCTTCGAGGGCCACCTTATCAGAATAAGGGACGGAATTTACACCCTCGAGAGGTTCAGTTCTACTCTCATACTTGCAGGAGTCTTGGGATTCTAAAATGGGTTCATCATGGTCTTTTCCTGCATTTGGAGCTTCCCAACCTTCTTCAATATCAGGTGCATTATACTCCATCTGGGTTGGGAATCCACAACCATTTTGTGCCCCAAACCTGAGATCAGATTTATCCTCGATGTTGTCCCAAGATAGTTCATCCTCTGTTGGCGGTATGTACGGGTATTTCTGATAAATCACTTGTTTTATTAATCTCATTATCTCTTCCCGTTTTTCAAGACTATCTTGGTGTTGCTTCCAAAGACGAGGATTTGTCATACATTGAAGGTATTCACTATTATGCAATTTTTCTATCTCAATGTATGCAGTAATGAGCAAGTCACGGGTTGATCCTTTGTTGGCTTCTGCTAATAGTACTTGGGCACAAGTTATGACAAAGGTTGTGGTTGTTGGGACATCAACCTGAATGTTTCCTACTGTTGTTGAGGTTTCTTCATTTTCATAAAATCTCATGGCATCCTCAATCATTTTATCTCTCATGGATCTCCGATATTCAGGTTTCTCGACTGGTGGTCCTAGGTGGTTCGGCTGCATATTTGGATCAGGTGGTGGAATCACGATCAGAGTTTGACTCAAGATGTGTTATGAAGCGATCAGATCTGAATAACGAGTCCCACTGAAAATGAGTGTGTGTGCTCTACAGAGAAAAGATGCAGGACTGGAGATGTTCTTGACCCAATCAAGACACCCAAAAGATGTTTGGATGACTATGGAGGTTTGGGGCGGATGGACCCCTGGATCCGAAGATCGTCCACCTGAGAATTACCTGGGCAGCCAGAGAGGGAGAGTCCCGCAAAGACCCCTACACGGTAGAGCGTCCCTACGGGTTACAGGGTTTCCCCCACCCGACCTCTCTTGTCACTGAGATTCCAGGTAAACCAGAATGGGGACCTTGACCTCTTAAGTCTATCACTTTTTATTTCAAAGGTGCTTTTAGGGTTCTCACTTGAACTTTAGATGTCTTTGGTATTGTGACCTAATTTAGAGGTTGGTTGACCCAAGGGGTCAACTTCACCTGACCTGTCCTATAGATGGAAGAATGATTCTAAGCTCGGAGCCTAGAGATCACCCTGATTTGACTCCCAGGTTATTAGGTCAAAAGAAAATTTTAAGATTCAAGTGATTTTAGAGCTCAATTTTAGGGTTTGTCTTATTTAACTTTCTTCAATCAAGGGCTTGGGTAGCACACTGATGCGGGAGGGTTTATTTCTTTTTACGCAGGCATGTGTGACTAGCGCTTCAAGACCCTAATGTGGAAACCCTAATTTGGTTCTATTTCCAACCTCTTTTTCTTTTTCAAAAGTTCTCTTTGGACTTATAAACAAGAAGTGTGTGGTCCGCCGAGATTAAGCGTTATTTCAATTAGGCACAAGAATTTGTGGCATGGGAAAAAAAAAATCACTCCAACTTCAAGAATGTTTGCAGAAATTTTCGCAAAATCAAGAAATGTTTTGCCTTAGAGATGGTGATTACTATATAAAGAAGGCAATTGATTCCTAAGTTGATTTTCTTCCTTTTGTCTTTCAAAGATTAGGGGATGATTAAGGAAGAAAAGAAATTACCTGCCCTGGAGTGGTTGACTTGCGGGAGAGATTTTCTCATGAAATACCTGCAAGATCACATCAATGCAAAGTAGGGCAAGTTAGTGTTCAATATGATAAAAAGAATGTAGAGACTAGTGGTAAATTGCGCATTGCTCCCCGGCAACGGCGCCAAAATGTTCGTCGCGCTTTTGTGCGGTTTGTTAAAAGATAATATCGCGTTGTAGTATAGCCGCTAAAGCGTTCAAAATAAATAAAGATTTTTATTACTCGAAGACCGGAGTATCCGAGGTCGAACACAGGGAGCAAATGGAATTTACTACTAGTCAAAATGTAATTGAACACTCTAATTTACTCAAAATATCAATTCAAGTGTGAATGTATGCAATTAAAAATAATTAGGACAAAAATATGAAATTGGACGTCTGATCTTGTGATCAGACGTCTTAAAAGTATTTTCCCTTCTTGATTTTCTTCTTCTTTCTATGCCTTGGCGAAGTCTCTCTTTCCTTCCTATTTTTCCTTCTTCTTTGCTTCTTACTCTCCACTTCTGTGGTCTTGCCTTGCTTCTCTCTTCTCTGTTTTTCCTGCTTCTCGTGCGAAGGCTTCTTTCTTTCTTCTTCCCTGTCTTGCTCCTTCTTTCTTCTCTTCTTCGCCTTGCCTTTCCTTCTTCTTCTTCTGTAGCGGCCAAGTCCTTCTCCTGCGTTCAGCCTGCCTGCACAGGAGCAAAACCTAACCCTTCTCCCTCTACCCGCACGTCTCTCTCTCTCAAGCAATTCACTCAGAGCTGCTCTCCCAGAGCCACAGGCATTAATCGGGTCGGATCGTACCCGGGACCAGGCGCACCTGAAGGTGGTGTGATGCGCGAGGAGTGCGTAGGTCTAGGTCGGGTCGGATCCGCCAAGTCCGCGTGGTCAGGTCGCGGACGAGGCGGGTGTGGGGTCAGTGAGGGACCTCACCCCTGTGCTTTCGAGGCAGTAAAGCTATATCACAAAAACTCTTTATACCATACCTGTGCCTTGAGATTCCACGATGTGGGACTAAACGTTCCGCCCTTCCTTTGCGCGCGCCCGCAGACTCTCGTGTGCAATTGCCCACACTGAAGGCCCTGCTGGTGCTCCTCGCTGAGCTCAGTCACCTCGCGATACTTGCGAGAGTCTGCTGCACCTGCCGCCTGGGAAGCCTGACGCCTGCTGCTGCTCCAAGCTTCCTGCTGCTTCGGCTGTTAATGGCGGCCGGGGCGTTCACGTGAGATTCCACAGAACGGCCTATTGGCCCAATCAGAATAGCTGGAAACCTTCGCCGTAGCACGGCGAAGGCGGTGGGTGATGCTGCAGGTTGCCGGTCGGCCTAGGCGTGCGCGCCTAGGTGAACCTGTGGCCGGAGATGGTGGGTTGTTCGGGGGGTGGTTATGGAGGTCTGGAGTGGCAGTTGTGGGGTGGAGCGAGTTCCTGGTGGTGAGGCGGAGCTCCCGAGGTGGTTGGCGAGTCGTGTGGAGTGCTGGAATGGTGGAAGCGGCTCGCCGGAGGTCGGTCGGTGATGTGGAAGATGAGGGTGGTCAGCGTCGGTCGAGGGGTAATCAAGTAAAATAGGTGGGGGAAAAGAGAGAGGAGAGGGTGGAGAACATATCTGGGGTTGTCTGGAGGGAAGGGAGGCGGCGGAGAGGACGGCTCGTAACTGCCGTCGTCGGGGAAGAAAGACCCTGAGGGAGGAAGCGGCGACGAAGACGAGGTCAGAAGCGCGCGCGCGGGGTACTGCGCGACGCGGGAGGAAGCGGCGGAGAGGACTCTGCTGCTGGTATGGCAGCAGAGCGACGAGAAGGAGGGAAGGAGGTCGTCGGAGCTTGGGGTCGTTTGGCCGGAGATGGGAGAGGGAGGAATTTGGAAGGGATCTCCGTCAAAATCAAGCTTACCCTCTTCGGCCGGAGTTGTGGGTTCTTATATAGGCGCTGGACTGGGTGTGCAGGGCGTGAAGGGCACGTAATTGCCTGAGGTTGGTCGCCGGAGATGGAAAGGAGTTAGGATACCCAAATCTCTTGTGCGTTCGCACGAGAGATTGGGTTCACACCAGGGATCGATATCGGTTTTAAATGGAAGGGAATTCCTCAGAGAATCCTCCTTCCATTTCTGGGAGGGAATCTCTGAGGGATTAGAGAGCAATCCCTCTCCGAACCTCGTCGGAGCTCGGTTCTGCCCAAGCAATGGCGGCAGGACCGATTTGCAAAGGAGGCAAAGAACCTAGGGGGTTCTCTGCAACGGTATTCAAAAGATAGGGACCAATTTGTGATTTGGGTGTACTAAATTGCAAAGTAGGTCAAGATGACCTCTCCTTAGGTCCAAATTTTGGTATAAACCTAATTTGGACCTAAGGAATCCAATGGCGAAGTTAGATTTCAGGTTTGACCTCGTTTGACTGGACATTTTGCATAAAAACCCAAATTAGGTTAATTGAAGAGCTAGGACCCTAATCTAGGTCAAACTAGGTTCCAAAGGCCAAATTAAGTGTTCTAAACCCTAGAGTATGTTTTTCCATGATTTGTAGAGGGTTTACTTGCTTTTTGTTCTAATCGGAACCTTGTTAATTTAAGCGGGTCTGTTTTAGGGTTACCAAGTGTCTTTTAGTTCTTAGATTGCACACACATGAACCCATTTCTGATTGACTCAACCCACTTTTTATCTCATTTAGACCATTTGACCTATGTTTTGCCTTTGAGAAATCCCGTTTATGTACTGCAATGGTAAAATTGCAGTTTTAACCTTTATTTCATGTTTTCTTCTCAGAGCACTTGTTCCTTCACTTAGGCCTTCTTCTAGGTTATGTAGGAGCTTTTATCTTCTTTATTGGGTCAAGATGAGCTAGTTATGGGTCATGATGAGGCTCTCATCAGGCAACCAGCTTCTAGAAGGGAGCTTGTTTTTTTTTTTTTTTAACTAATGCACAAACAAATTAAGGATAAACAACCCACAAAAGAAAACCTAGATCTAAAGAAAAGGGAACAAGCTCTCGAAATGTTACCCAACACGGGACTAAAAGAAAGTCAGGGAATAAACCCCTCAACTATATCCCAGAACAAGGGTCACTAACCAAAATGTGGAAGAAAATTAAGTCTAAAGTCTTCATCCTAATCTAATCAAATCAGAGGCTAAATATGCGAAAATGATCATCATGTCCTCATCCTACCTCTCCTGGCAATCTGGTTTCTTACAAGGTTGCTCGAACAATTTCTCCTCTGGTGACGTCAAGGGTCACCTCTCACCATGGCTGGTGTGATGGCGAGTCATAGAATGTGCATTACAGAAAGTATTCACTCGCACAAAAACAAAAAGATACAAAGTTAAATATGCTTCAAAAAATTTGAATCAATGTAAACAAATGAATGAATGCATTTAACTAAGCCTGTTACCTCCCCAACAAAGACGCCAATTGATTAGTCATTTTCTGCTTTCATTGTTTCACATATAAAATGTCATGTTGTAGTATGCAAGTGGTGGAAAACTGCAAATCAAACCAATAAAAGTTAACCACTCGAGAAGAGCGGGTTGTGTCCACAGGGAGGCAATGGCTGTTACTCACGATAACTAAAAATTATTGTTCAAAAATGATTTCCTCAAGAAATTATGTTGAAAAGTTGCATAGATATGAGTTTAAATAAAAGTGCAAGTTGAAATTACATTTAAGCCAATTAGGAGGGGGTTCAATGTAATGTGTACCATAATATAATAAGAATAAAATCCTCACAATGGCATTTAAATGTAAATACAAATTAATCTTCTCCTATAGTAAGAGTCTTCCATGATTTAAATGCAAATCCACTTAGATTAGGGTTATGAAATTGATTTACTTATTAAGCTAAACAATGAAGGAGGTTCTCATAAATTCACCATGATAATTAAATCAGAAAAATGAAAGTTTGCAATGGTACGAGTCGTAAACAATAATAGGGGAGTTACTGTGCAAAAATAGGGGAGTTTGCTTTGAGCTCCTCCATGCACAGAGGAGGTGGAGGTTGGAGTGGACCTTTTAGTTGAAGGTAGCTACTGTCGGGCAGCTTCTTTTGGTGGTGGCGGTGGGGCACAGCATGGCTGGAGATGGCCGATTAGAGAGGATGTCGAAGTGGGTGCCCGGCATCGTTCTGGAAGTGTTGAAGCTGCTAAATGCACTACTGGAGGTGCACATGGAGTGGAAAGGGCATGTATGGCTACTGTGCGATCGAGCATGCTGCTACACGTTGATGGAGGCACAACAAGGGGAGGACGTGCAAGGCTGGTGGTGCGCGTTGTAAAGGTGATGCTGGAGGATGCACGCTGTTGCGTCTGCGGGTTGTGGTGCAGCCCTGCTACGGGTGTGGCGGAGGTGCAACAGGGGAGTGCTCGCAGAGGGGGTGTGAGCAGGCAGCGTGCATGGAATGGCTCTGCTGCAGGTGGTGGCTGCATGAAGAAGGCGAGGGAGAGTCATTGGGCATGATGCATGCCTCTGTGTGGTGGAGCTGGAGGGTAGTGCGCACTGTAGATGTGCGTGGCCGGTGCGCTGGACGTGCAGGCCGTGCGAGTAGTGTGTGCGGCTGGGGCTTGTGGCATGGTCTGAAGGAGAGAAACGGTTGTGGGAAATGCACGGTTGAGGAGTTAGTGGTGGTCGTCGGGGAAGGTGATCTGGCGATTACGCGGTGAGGTTGTAATGCAGAGCTTTGGCGATGGCGATGCGGGCTATCACCCTGCACGCCCACGGTGGTGGAGCTACACTACGGTTGAGGTCGGTGGTAATGAAGTGGATGAGAAAGTGAGTTCTCTGCACAGTGAGGTAAGGGAATGAAGGCCTACAATGAATGGCAGTCATTCCCCCTCCTTTGTAGCTGTGGCTACAAGGATTTGAAATCCAAACAGGCGAGAGGAGATCCACTCTTTTCGTCGAGTGAATGCTGGCAGCTGTGAAAATTGAATGGGCATAGGAGGAGGAAGTGGAGCAGTTAACTGCAGAATGATAAACGCCAGTTTATCATCATTCTTATGCATTAAAACAAACCTAGCTCTTAGGATTTTACTCTGCAAACGGGTTTTTGGGCTGCATTTAGGCATTAAATAGGTTAGTCATGCATTGCATTTTTTATTGTCTTTTTAATATGTTTTTGTGAGTGTTAGGGATGTACAGACATATAGATCCCTAAAACCCTAGCAGTCAAGAAGGCAAATGGTGAAGGAGAAGCCCAAACTAGCTGGAACTCAGCCTAATCCAGCTCACCTCAGCTTGATCCAGCTCACCTCAGCTTGATCCAGCTCACCGCAGCTGGAACATAGCTTACTTGAACTATGGTTAGCTCATCCCAGCTCCATTCAGCTAATCTCAGCTAGATGGCAGCTCAAGAGAGTTCACCTTAGCTCACCCTAGCTCAAGTCAGCTCAGATCCAGCTCAACCTAGCTGAGTCTAGCTCATCTCAGCTCCCACTAGTCCACAGGGAGCTCTAGCTAGCTCAGCTAAGTTGACAGGAGTTCACCCGAGTCAGATCCAGCTACATCCAGCTCCACTCAGCTCCAGCCAACTGAAGAAGAACTCATCCCAGCTCAGAAAGCTCAAGTCCAGCTCCCGGGGACTCAGCTTAGCTCAACTCAGTTGAGCTAAGCTACCTTAGCTACCTTAACCAGCTTGATTCTCCCCGAAAGCACCAGACCTAGCTCACCTCAGCTCATTTTGGTAGAAGCTAGCACTTTAGCTTGGCTTAGCAACTAGCAAAGAACTAGCAAGCTAAGCCTGCTAGAGTAGCCCCATGCCAGCCTCTTCAGCAGCAGCCAGCTCCAGCTCCAGCTCCAGACTTCTTCTCCTCAGCTCCTTCCTCCAAACCCTAGCTCCAACACCTTCTCCTCTACTCCTCCATTAGCTAAGCTAGCTTAGCTTAGCTTATCTTAGCTTAGCTTAACTATGCTCCAACTTCCTTGGCTTGTACCACCCCAAAAACCCACCTACCAACTCCACCCAACTAGCTCCACCTAAGCTCCACATAAGCTAACCTACTTGGCACCAACCTAACCTACCCACCAACTACAAAAGACACCTAAAAGTGGCGCCAAAAACTACCCATAACCACCCCTTAATGGCGCCACTTTTCCCTCCAAAATCCCCCCTCATCTCCACCATATAATCCCCCTTGAATCCATCTCCACCATCCACCTAACTCCCCTTCTAGAAGACCCCATGTTGGCGCCAACATGGGGGGTGTCTCTCCACCACGAAAAGACACCAACACTACCATAACCACCCCCTTTAACTCACCCTAGCCATAGGATCACCAACCACCCTCATCCTTCCATCCTAGCCCTCCATTTCAAGGGGCACCTTAACCCCTATCCTATTCTATAAAAAGCCACCACCTACCACCATTTTGGGGCATCCTCCCTTAGTATATTTTTCTACCTAAACCACCTATACCTACGGCCAAGAAGAAGGAGTAGAGAAGGAGATTAAAGGGGCACATCACCAGCCCCTTTGGTGCCTTCTTCTCCCCACTCTCTTCAACTTGAGCCACGCCAAGGAGGAGGACTCTTCCTTTTCAAGGAGGACGGCCAGGCAAGGGAGAAGGACCTAGGGTGGACGTCCACCCTTGGAGAGAAGCTTAGGGCACGCCCCCTTTGGGCTTGCCTTGGAGGACATCACCTTGGCAGAGCACTGCAAGGAAGGAGTTGAAGGATTCTTTTCAAGCTTGGGAGCCACCAACCTTGGAGGAAGAAGCCCTCTTCTTCACCATCTTTCTAGAGGATTTGTGTTTGCTTTTCTTTATTTTAATTTTTCTAGTAGTAGAAGCATTCCTCTACTAGCCTTTTTTGTAGAACATTTTTCAGTAATCTAGTTGCCTTCTTTGCAATTTTCTATTTTGCATTTCTACTTGCTTAGCTTTTTAGCATTTTTCACTCCCTCTCCCTAATTATTCTAGGCCTCCACTTGCCTAGAGTGAGTTTAGGGAGAGGCTCTACTTGCCACTAGAAAGTAGTAGTTAGATTGAAGTGTGAATTACCTTCCCATCACCATTCCGCATGTTGTCTTAATTTAAAACAAAAAAATGATATATTGAAAAATACCAAAAAGAAAGTTGAGATTGTATTCCAAGCAAGAGAATCACTATTGCAAACATTTGGCCTCCTTGGACGACCCTAGATACTTCCCTATCTAGGAATATAAATTTAAGAGTTGATCAGTTTTACGCGTTACAACGACGTATTTTAACAAACCGCATGAAATCGCAATCACTTTTTGGCACCGTTGCCGGGGAGGCACGGCTTTGCAATAATTAATTTGCTCTTGCTTGAAGTGGATCTCATCCCCTTCTCTTTCTTTCTTTTGTGTGTGCAGGAACTACAGCCGGAAGGCAGGAATCTGGAAGCGAGAGCTCAAAGATCCTTTTCTTCCCGTGAAATTCAGGCTGGTTCCCCTTTCTTGTCACATTTAGGCTAAAAAAACTACCAAAATGCACTAAACTTGGCTTTCAGGACCCTAAACACTTTAATTAAGTGGAGTGGTGCATTATAAAATCCATTGTTTGCTTGTATGCTTCTTTAGCACCATTCCATTGCAAGTATTGGTGTTCTATTTTTCGGGTCCAGATTTATGTCTAGACTTGAAAAATCGATTCCTAAAACCCCAAGCCTCCTAAAATCATAAAATTTCATAGAGTGATTCCCAGTTAAGTTAGGAACATCTGTTCCAAATTTTAAAACAATTGGATTTGTATTTAATTTTTAAAATTTCGTGGATAGCAGAGGGGTCAGACCCTCTAATCTTCCTGTTTTGCTACTGTCCACGAATTTTCAGAATTTTTATACTCATCAAATTTTTGAGAAATTTAGGTTACTAGAATCCTTGTGAAATTTTACACATCATATAAAATTATAAAAATTTTCTGAGGTCGGTGGTAATACTGAAAAGTCCATAATACCACAGGTATTATTTCTGGACTTTGAACCAGTACAATTAAAAATTTAAAAAAATTATCAAACAAATTCCTAAAATCTTAAAAAAATATTTTCTGGAATCCTTGTTTGATTTTATTCATAGTAGTGGTATTTTTTGATTTATTTGTACCACTACTTAATTCAAAAAGCTAAAAATAATTCATTGGTAATTAAATTTCTGTCTTAAGGATAATTAGCTTAGGGTTTCTTCTTTCTCTTTAGAGACTCAATTAAAAGGAAATATACAATCACACATACAACTTGTCTTTCCTTTGATTGTGAACTTTCAAACTTGTTTGAAAGCTTAAAGAGAAAAACCCTAAAACTCATTTAATTAAATTGAATCCTAAAAGACATAAATACAAAAAAATTGTGTGACAACTTGATTTTCATTGGAGCCACTCTCCAATTCCTGCACACACACAAAAAAATCAAATAACAGGGCAACAACCCAATAAACGCCCTCCACATTCCGTGTGCAATATAGCATCCTAGACCTAATTAAAACTTGTAGCAACTTGACCCCTAAGGCTTTATCAACTTAGGCTTGCTATTTAGGTCTTAAGTTTTCCTTAGTTAGTACCAATTCTGTCATCTATATCTGGTGTTCAGGCTGAGGGGCCGTGTCAAACGACTAGGCGTGGGTTTGTACAAGCACTTAGGGTTTTCCCTGGGAAACGTTTGGGCCCAAACCTCCCCTTAAGCAACTTGGCTAGATTTGTTGATAGAACGGATATTCACTATTGACTACTTATTTCCTATATAGACCAAGTCTTAGGTTATTATTAGGGAGTCACATTTAAGTTAGGCCTACTTTTATTTGTTTGAATTGCACACTTTCTCTCATCTCGTTCTCTTCTCCTCCCCTCCCGTTCTTCCATTTTATGCACGAGCGACGGTCTCAAAATCCGCACTTGGAAGGACCATTTGCTTTCGCCCCCATGCAAAAAGACCACTTTTTCTGTCTTCTCCTGAAAAAATGGAAACACAACAAAATAGGTCCACTGACCCTTCCACGTCCACCTCTAACCCCACCACTAACCCTAATTCTAACCCTTCCACCCAAAACCCAACCACCAGTAACTTCCCACACTTGGAGCTCCTTAATCTTGAGTTGCCCCACACACAACATCAAGACCCCCTACCTGATCTTTTAAAATTGATGGCCGATCAGATTAATAAATTAAATTCCAATCAACAAAAATTGACTAGGAACATCCAAAACCTAGCCAATCCAAGGCCAAACCCACCACCCCGTCAGCAGCCTGTTGTTCCTCTAAAAGATTTCTATGATCCGTCTTATTATGAGGAACGACCACGGGTGGTCATACCGGAGGGGGACTTTGAGATCAAGCCTGCGGTCCTGAACCTAATTAAACACTTTCATGGCCTTCCTAGGGAAGACCCTTTCAGCCACCTTGAAGAACTAACTCTTCTTGCACAGACAACCCGTTCCCGAAATGTGCAAGAAGACATATGGCTGATGCGGCTTTTTCCATTATCTCTTAAAGATAAGGCCACTTATTGGTCCAGGACCATTGGCCGACCCATCACAAGATGGCCTCAACTCAAGAGCGCCTTCCTCAAGAAATTCTTTCCCATAGGTCATACCGATTCCTTATGAAGACCTATTACGAACTTTCACCAAAAATCTGGTGAAACTTTCCATGATTCTTGGGAAAGATTTCAAGACCTTTTAAGAAGTTGCCCGCACCACGAGATTCCTTTATGGCAGCTCGTGCAAATCTTCTATCATGGATTAGAAGATCAAATCTGACATTTTGTCGACGCCTCGTGTGGCGGCAACTTTTTAAATAAAGATGCAGAAAGTGCCTATGACCTGTTCGAAGAAATGAGTGAAAACTCATTTAATCAAGCTTCCATGAACAAATTTTGCAGAACCCAAAACCCGCAGTTCGGTGTTCATGAAATAGGCACTTAATCTATCCTTGTCACCCAAGACGATCTTTAATTGATTGCTCAAAAACTCGACCAGATGCATATTAATCAAAGGAAAATTGAGGAAAGACTGGCCACATCAACTCAAGCTCCACACCCACATCTAACCCAACCTAACTTTCCACGAAGAGAAAATTTGCACAATCTCAACACTACCCCTGCTGATTATTCTGAGGTTGCCCATGATTCACTGGGGAATTACAACTATCCAGATCTTAACCCTACTCAAAATATTTTTGCCATCCAGGAGCCCTTTAAAAATTCTTCCAATTGAAAAAATTACCCGAACTACTCCTGGAATAATCAAGTTTCCTCCCAACCATATCATTTTAATGGGTATGGGTCGAATCCAAACTTCCATCCTGGGCCATCCCAAGAAGATATCAAAGCCCAGATGCTGCAAACCCTGCAGGATATGCAAACAAAAATGACGGAAGTAACCCGCAACATCACAAATCTGAACAATCAGATTGGGGTTACTCCCACGCAAAGGCCTGTAGGACATCTTCCGTCCCAACCCATACCCAACCCTAATCACCAAGGAAACCATTATATGGGCAGAAATCCACATTATCCAAATCAGCCTCCTCCTAATCCACCACCTCAGCAGCTGCCCAGGTTTCTGCAATCACAGGCCCCCCCACCTCCTCTAAATAATAATCCGACTGCACATGCAGTTACTTTGAGGAGTGGGAAAACCGCCACTGACCCCGGGCCTTCACACGAACCTGGTAAGATACCTATGCAAATTGACTCCCCACCTCCCCATCAGGAAGAAAAAGAAAAACAAAAATCTCAAGATAAGATTCCTGTTCCTTTCCCACAAGCTCTCTATCCCACCACCAACAAAAAAAAGAAATCTGAGCCCACTACAGAAGAACTCATGGAGCTATTTGGGCAAGTTCATATCAATATTCCTCTCCTAGATGCCATCAAATATATACCTTCCTATGCTAAATTTTTGAAGGAGATTTGTACTCCTAAAAGGCAGGCTAAAAATCTAGGACAGGTGCATCTTTCAGGGACAGTAAGCTCTGTCATACAGAGTAAGCTGCCTCCTAAGATGAAAGATCCGGGGGCGCCTTTAATTTCTGTTATTATTGATGACACTACATTTAATCGCGCCCTCTTTGATCTTGGTGCCTCAGTTAATATTATTCCCACGAGTTTATTCGAAGAATTTCAGATCGGTGAATTAAAACCCGTTGAGGTTACCCTGCAATTAGCCGACCGATCTACAATCAAACCTCGTGGGATTATCGAGGATGTTTTAGTCAAGGTCCAGAATTGTGTCTTCCCTGCAGGCTTTCTGGTTCTTGACATTGAGGCACCTGAATCATTACTGGACTCCCCAATAATTCTTGGACGCCCTTTTTTGGCCACTGCAAAGGCAAATATCAATTGCCACACAGGAAAAATGGATATCACTTGTGCAGGCCAAACTCTCACTTTAGATATTTTCAAATCCTCCAGGAGATTCCATGATGATAACTTCTTTGAGGACTCAGATACTGAAATTACCAATATGGTGGAGGAGACAATGTTAATAGATACCCTTACCGGCCATAATTTTTTTGAGGACTCTGATTCAGAATCAGTGGTCGGCGAAATCTGTGATCCGGAAACTTGTCTTGACCCCAAATTTATTCCTGATACCCCCCCTAACCCACCCACTATTCACGCACCTAACTTTTCCACACTAACTTCACCCAATCCTCACCATTCCTTCCCCGACCCCTTTCTTACGGTCCTGCCACCAACCCCGCCTGAGTTTGGCACCCAACCTAATTTAAACCCATGGCCAGACTCAGGCTACACTTATCATTTTCCATCCAACTTTGATCCCAATATTATTTTTAATCAATTTTCTAGGGATCTAAAAGAAGACACCTTTTTTGCGGGCATCCAAGTGTCCAATTATTTACATGATCTTACGTCTTCCGTGCATACCTTCACACCCGGCTGAATGGCGTAAAAGATAGCACTGGATGGGAGGTAACCCATCATTTTTTCTTGCTTTCCCTTTTTTCTTCTTTTTCCAGGTTTTGTTCCTCCTAAACCCGACCGTTCTTCACTAAGGTGATCACTTTTCCCTCCTAATGCATGAGGACATGGCATATCTTAAGCATGGGGGGTGTTTTTAAATTTTATGATCGATTTAGGATTTTCAAAACCTAAAAACATGCATTTTTGTTTAATTTATTTCCTGCTTGCATACCCAAAAAAAATAAAAATGTTCAAAACTTTTTGAGGAAAAATTTTGAAATCGGGACTAAGGTCGAAAAATTCACTTTTGGTACAATGGGATTTAATCTTTAACAAACTAAGGATGAGGATATGGATCTGATCATTAGAATTCCAGGGTCTATTTTAGATAAGATCAGATATCCTTCTATAAAATTCCACCTGAACTCATGATAGTTTAGGTGACTTGATCCTATTTTGCAATATGGAAATTATTTGACTTAGCTTCTGATTCAAAAACTTGCATGTTTTGAGAAACTTCTTGTGTCACTCTTCACACACAAGCCAACACTTAAAAATAACTAAAAATTTGAAAAACTCCCTTGTTTGGACTTAGTGAAAGTTTGAAGCAGATCATTGGTTTGAGTTCCCACCGCCGAGAAGGAGGAAAATGCCTCCTTTAAGGACGCGATGTCAACATGTTACCGCCTCGGCGTTGCTCCATATCTATATTTCATATCTTTAGACGGAGCATTAACGCACATTTTAGCAGCTCAAGTGTCTTGGACGGTGCTCTACCTATAGTGTCGGAGCAAGAGCTTGAGTTTGTTTAGAGCGCCCCTTTTCACCGCATCGTGTTCTGGGGTTGTGAGCTCCTGAGTGGTGTCATGGACAGTGCTATCTCAAAGTACTGGCGCCAAAACCCCCTCGAGGAATGGTAACGGGAATGATGATCCCAACACATCTGTTGTAAGACTAAGCTAAAAATAAGCATGGGGGAGAAAAAAAAAAATATATATATATAAATAAATAAATTAACATGCCCATATAAATGTTGGCTTTTCACAAGCACAGCCACAAGGTTTTAAAGGATTTTGCAAGTTGAGAATCAGATTCATGAGCCAAAAAAATTCCTAAAAACAAAAATTTCAAGTCATCTAAATTAATAAGGGGTTAATTTGAGAATTTTTTGGAAGATATATTAATCCCGTTCTATCTAATGGTTGAATCCAAAAACAAATCCCGATGTTTATCTTTAACAAATCCCGTACCTCCAGTGTTTTTAATCTACCAAGGTCCATTGATCTCTTTTTCTCCACCAAAGTCGAAAAAATTAGATTTCCCAAAAAATTCCGTTTTAAGTTTTGCTAAGAGACTAGCAAAAGATAATCACGGGGGTGTGATAAACGCCAGTTTATCATCATTCTTATGCGTTAAAACAAACCTAGCTCTTAGGATTTTACTCCGCAAACGGGTTTTTGGGCTGCATTTAGGCATTAAATAGGTTAGGCATGCATTGCATTTTTTATTGTCTTTTTAAGATGTTTTTGTGAGTGTTAGGGATGTACAGATATATAGATCCTTAAAACCCTAGCACTCAAGAAGGAAAATGGTGAAGGAGAAGCCCAAACTAGCTGGAACTCAGCCTAATCCAGCTCACCTCAGCTTGATCCAGCTCACCTCTGCTTGATCCAGCTCACCGCAGCTGGAACCTAGCTTACTTGAACTAGGGTTAGCTCATCCCTGCTCCATTCAGATAATCTTAGTTGGATGGCAGCTCAAGAGAGTTCACCTTAGCTCACCCTAACTCAAGTCAGCTCAGATCCAGCTCAACTTAGCTGAGTCTAGCTCATCTCAGCTCCCACTAGTCCATAGGGAGCTCTAGCTAGCTCAGCTAAGTTGACAGGAGTTCACGCCAGCTCAGATCAAGCTACATCCAGCTCTGCTCAGCTCCAGCCAGCTGAAGAAGAACTCATCCCAGCTCAGGAAGCTCAAGTCCATCTCCCGGGGACTCAGCTTAGCTCAACTCAGTTGAGCTAAGCTACCTTAGCTACCTCAACCAGCTTGATTCTCCCCGGGAGCACCAGACCTAGCTCACCTCAGCTCATTTTGGTAGAAGCTAGCACTTTAGCTTGGCTTAGCAACTAGCAAAGAACTAGCAAGCTAAGCCAGCTAGAGTAGCCCCATGCCAGCCTCTTCAGCAGCAGCCAGCTCCAGCTCTAGCTCCAGACTTCTTCTCCTCAGCTCCCTCCTCCAAACCCTAGCTCCAACACCTTCTCCTCTACTCCTCCATTAGCTAAGCTAGCTTAGCTTAGCTTAGTTTAGCTTAGCTTAACTATGCTCCAACTTCCTTGGCTTGGACCACCCCAAAAACCCACCTACCAACTCCACCCAACTAGCTCCACCTAAGCTCCACATAAGCTAACCTACTTGGCACCAACCTAACCTACCCGCCACCTCCAAAAGACACCTAAAAGTGGCGCCAAAAACTACCCATAACCACCCCTTAATGGCGCCACTTTTCCCTCCAAAATCCCCGCTCATCTCCACCACACAATCCCCCTTGAATCCATCTCCACCATCCACCTAACTCCCCTTCTAGAAGACCCCATGTTAGCGCCAACATGGGGGTGTCTCTCCACCCCAAAAAGACACCAACACCACCATAACCACCCCCTTTAACACCCCTTGGGTTGGCGCCAACTCACCCTAGCCATAGGATCACCAACCACCCTCATCCTTCCATCCTAGCCCTCCATTTCAAGGGGCACCTTAACCCCCCATCCTATTCTATAAAAAGCCACCACCTACCACCATTTTGGGGCATCCTCCCTTAGTATATTTTTCTACCTAAACCACCTATACCTACGGCCAAGAAGAAGGAGTAGAGAAGGAGATTAAAGGGGCACATCACCAGCCCCTTTGGTGCCTTCTCCCCACTCTCTTCAACTTGAGCCACGCCAAGGAGGAGGACTCTTCCATTTCAAGGAGGACGGCCAGGCAAGGGAGAAGGACCTAGGGTGGACGTCCACCCTTGGAGAGAAGCTTAGGGCACACCCCCTTTGGGCTTGCCTTGGAGGACATCACCTTGGCGGAGCACTGCAAGGAAGGAGTTGAAGGATTCTTTTCAAGCTTGGGAGCCACCAACCTTGGAGCAAGAAGCCCTCTTCTTCACCTGTTGGTGCTAAAGCACCACGATCATTTGTTTTGATGATAACAAAACACGTGTTATTTAACATTTGCAATTTGAGTCCTAGATTTTAGGTCAATTGCAAATGTGGACGTGTTTAGACGGAGTTCGAGCTCGCATCCAGGACGGATTGGAGGAGCTTGACGGAAAACAGAGGAGGTTCGCGTGGAGCGAAAGATTGAAGATGGAAGGAAATGAAGAATAGGATAGATTTCCTTCTTTTGTACTTGTTGTATTTTTCGTTTCTTTTATTGCTCTTTATTTCCTTAGATATTTTTTGTTAAAGAGCCTCAAAGAACCCCAACAGTAGTCCTAGGAACACCGGCACCACCCTAGGATACTTAGGTTTTCTGTAGAATACTTAAAAAACCAATATAGGGTTCAAACAGCACTTCCAGACGTCTAATTCTAAAATCAGACGTCTGATAAAGTATTGTAAGACGTCTGACTGTTGTTTCAGACGTCTGATAACTGTTAGGCTGGACATAGCTAGTTCTGTTTGATGAAATCAGACGTCCAGACCTTAGTCCAGACGTCTTAGAAGACGTCTGATGGCTTTGACAGACGTCCAATTAGTGGACCGTTGGCTGGCTTAGCAGACATCAAGATTATGACCGTTAGAGCCTTATCAGACGTCCTTAGGTCTTTCCAGACGTCTGATAAATGACCGTTTTGCCTCGGCTGACCCAAAATCTCTTCTCAGAGATTTTCTAGCCGTTGCAACGTTTGGAAATCAATTCCCACAGTAAAAGTAGGTTTCCAGACGTCCAGACATAGTGCCAGACGTCCTATATGTCGTCTGATGGACTTGCACAAAAACCCTGTTTAGATCTGATTCAAGTCAGGGAGAAACCCGCATAGAATCAGACGTCTGACCTTGAAATCAGACGTCTTAAAGTGGCCTTCCAGACATCTGATGCCAGAGTTAGACGTCTGATAACCCTGTCAAATGTAATCATTGTCCTGATTTCGGCCTGATTCTCTTGGACTTTGTTCCCAACGGCTATAGAACCCTTTCTAAGCCTTCCAAAGCCTTCCTAAGGCCTCTATAAATAGAGGGGAGCCTTTGCAACACAAAAACACATAAGAGACACTTAGAAATACACTTGGATACACTTAGCTACACACTTTCACACTCTTGTGTCCAAGAAGTTCTTGCTCTCCAAGCTCAAGTTCTACATCTTGAGAGCATCAAACAGTTTGCGCGCCCGCTCTCCCGCTGTTGTTCACGAGAGCTACGTAGCGCCATCGCGTGGCACACGCACCGCGTCATCGTTGATGCACTCCTTGCAAAGGGGAGTTTCCTATTTCCTATAGAAGCTAGGTTCTTAATTACTTTGTTGGCTCTATAGGACCTGTTGTTTTATTTTATCTTTGTTATTTTGGTTGGGTATTCGCTTTGCGAATTCCCGTCTCCTTCGTGGGACAAAATCCTTCTCGTGGAGAGAAGGGGTTGAGGAACGCTACCCTCGTACTTGTAGCGTGGTTGTATTGAGGTTGAATCACCCTCGTTTTAAGTGATTCGATTTAGTGGATTTTGATCAACTAGGTTGATCGGAAAATCCTAACTCGAGAGGGTTAGGTGGTGGTTTTCACCCGGTTTGGGTTTCCACCTAAAAATTACTTGTGCACATTTTGTGATTGCTTATTTTGTGAGATTGCTTTATATATTTCAATTCCGCATTTTTTTTTGTTACGCTAATCTCACCCCCTCCTAGTACAAGGGTAAAACCTTCATCACCATCTATCTAGTGGATTTGTGTTTGCTTTTCTTTATTTTAATTTTCCAGTAGTAGAAGCATTCCTCTACTAGCCTTTTTTGTAAAACATTTTTTAGTAATCTAGTTGCCTTCTTTGCAATTTTCTATTTTGCATTTCTGCTTGCTTTACTTTTTAGCATTTTTCACTCCCTCTCCCTAATTATTCTAGGCCTCCACTTGCCTAGAGTGAGTTTAGGGAGAGGCTCTACTTGCCACTAGAAAGTAGTAGTTAAATTGAAGTGTGAATTACCTTCCCGTCACCATTCCGCATGTTGTCTTAATTTAAAACAAAAAAATGATATATTGAAAAATACCAAAAAGAAAGTTGAGATTATACTCCAAGCAAGAGAATCACTATTGCAAACATTTGGCCTCCTTGGACGACCCTAGATACTTCCCTATCTAGGAATATAAATTTAAGAGTTGATCGGTTTTACGCGTTACAACGATGTATTTTAACAAACCGCGTGAAATCGCAATCACAAAAAAAGGAGAAAATTAATAAAATAAAATATAAGGATTATTTATGTATTAATCCTTAAGTTCTTTGTTAATTAAAACAATGCATGTAATGCACCAATTACATGCCACTCTAAGACAATTCCAAATGCCTTTAATTATGAATGCAGTGCATGAATTATGTAATTAAAACAAAAATATAAATTAATCTATTTACATCCTAATGCATGCTAAATAAATGGATGTGTTACCTTAATGTTTAGGCATTTAGACATTTAATTTGCTCACAAATATGTGCTTATCACCTAAAAGATAGCATGAGCTTGAGCATGTGGCTCCCCACTTTTACCAAACCCATGAGGCCCAGCACCTCAGTTCTACACATTCCCTTGGTCTTGTACAGGCTTTGATGGTAGAGAGCCAGGCTATCAGTTGCTTTGACCAAGTCTGGAATGCAAGGTGTCCAGCGATGTTTACATTTGTTGCAAGAGCTGGAGCACTGACCCTTACATTTCTACCATCTTCAGGTTTAAACCAGCCTGCCCAGTGGATTGTTGGGTGATTAGCCCATATTTGTGGGCTATTTAAGTATTTAAGTGCTTAGACATTAAGTTAATTTAACATTTAGATAGCATACATTAGGATGTAAATAAATTAATTCATGTTTTTAGCTTAAGTGCATAATTCATGCATTTAGAATTAACGTAGGGTTGCATACATTTAATTAGTTAATTAATTAGGTGCACTATTTTAATTAGCATAGAAGCTAAGGATTTATGTATAAATAACCCTAATTATTTTATTCTTTTATTCTTCTTCTCCTTTGCAGGTAACTCCTTCGTCTCCGCCTCCTCCTCCTACGCATCACATTGATAAATCTTTATAGCCGTGGCTACAAAAGAGATGGAAGAGCTGTCATTGAGGAGGAGGTCTCCACCCCTTTATTCCTCACTGTGCTCAGAGAACCATGCTTCTCATCCATTCATACCACCGGCCTCCCACCACGGTAGTGCAACTCCACCACCGTGGACGTGTGGGGTGACAGCCCACACTGCCAAGAGCCCCTGCAACTCCTCCTACCTCATGCCATCAGACCCTACCCGCGCCTTCATCTCCAGTCCACCCACGCTCCAGCACCCACGCCAGTGCCTTCACTCCTAGCACCCACGACACCTTCTTTCCACCCCACGACACCTGCACGCGCCATCTACCCACTGCGTGCCTTCACCAGTAGCTCCAACACACCCACCAGAGCCTGCACGCCCTCGCTTAGCGCACCTACCCACCCGCATGCCTTCACAAGCCTGCACGCCCTAGCCATCACCAGCCTGCAAGCTCACTCCCTCACCTCAAGCGTGCCCACTTCCAACCACAACACGCCTTCTTTCCACCCCTGCACCTCTACCACCTCTGCTCACTCACAGCGCATGTTCCTCAGTGCCTCCCACCCATAGTAGCTGTGCCTACTTCAGCATGCGCGCACCTCCCTACGTGCATCCGCGCCTCAGCCCCTGCTGCCTGCAGCACCCACATTCCCACCTCTAGCTGTAGCACGCACAAGAGTAGCCGCAACAGCCACTGCCACCGCCACTTCATCTCCTTCGACCGGCCTCCACCGACCACCAACGACCACGCCACGACCTCTATGTGTAGCCCTCACCACTGACGACCTTCTTGCGTGACCATGCCTCCAGCCGATCCTTCCTCTTCTTGCGCACGCTAATGAAATTTCTCCCTTGTTTTGCTACGGGAAACTTGCAATTAGTTATTACATTTCAATGCCATTGCCAAAGTCTCATTTTTTATTTTAATATGTGATATATTGTGTGAAATTGCGAATTCATACTCATGCTTTCTTATAATTGTGTGGCTTTTGTTATTCACATCTTTTGACATTGGTTTTGGATTAAGATGTGCACAAATTCTCTCTAATGCATGTCAATTGGAAATTACATAGATTCATCACATATTTCAGTGTGGAAAAATTGCATATATAACCTTACACTTTTGAGTTCTTGTGTATCTTCTTTTTGTAGCTTTTCATGTCGGATGTGACTATTGATTTTGCACTTGATTGAACAAATACGAGAAAAATATTCATGATTTTATTGGATCATTGCCTCCCAGTGGACATGACCTGCTCTTCTGTGAGTGGTTTAATTCTAATTTTAATTATTTTGTTAAGTAGTTTTCCACCACTTTGATCCTACAATGAAAAATCATCACAATACATTATTTGAAAGTGAAAATCGACATATCAAATGGCACCATTGCTGGGGAGGCAACAGAGACAATAATTTCACCTGATTTTTATTTCTAATTATTTCTCATTGCACAGTCATCTAACCATTTATTATTTTTTCTGTGCGAGGAATTTGAGAAAGGAATTTGAGTGAGGAATTTAAGAGCAGGGACAAGCACATCTGGGAGAA
Organism: Thalassia testudinum; assembly: GCA_037157565.1. Lineage (NCBI taxonomy): Eukaryota > Viridiplantae > Streptophyta > Magnoliopsida > Alismatales > Hydrocharitaceae > Thalassia > Thalassia testudinum. The sequence goes on from JAZHRO010000014.1 coordinate 64,020,850, forward strand.
GGCGTCGACCTTGAGTAACGCCTACACCTGGGGAAGAAGGAGACCTGGATCCCACCTCTAAAGGAGATTCTCTATTTCATAGGTTTTGTTTCTATTTTCTCGCCCTTGTAGTAATTGGGGCTATTTTTCTAGAGCCTCTTTCCTTTTCTTTATATTTAGGATTTTAATTTATTTTATGTATTGTTTACCCTTAATTTGCTTGTGCATAACTAACTAAGAAAAAAAAATAGCTAAAAAAAAAAAACACGAGCTACCTGCTAAAAGCTGCCTACCCTTAGATCAAATCATTTAGGACTGAATGAGCAGCATCTAGATCTAATTCTTGTCTTGCATATTGCATGAAGAATGCTCGAATCAGGTATGCACTTCTAACTCCGCATTTCTACCAGTCATGCAAATGCATTTGGATTAATTTCAAGACCACCTAATTTGTATTGAATAGATCTAACAAGTGGTCACATATTTTCTGGACAAAAGGACTAATTAAAGGATGAACATTTAAAAAATAAGGACTTGATTTTCAAACATGGTGTGCAATTCAAAATTCAAAATGTTTTTGTGGTGTATGCACACTTATATCTCTTGCACCATAGCACGCATTTAGACACTCCTAAGTCTTGGAACTACTAGGACAAGAGCCCTCCCACCGTTTGATTCTGAAGTGTTTGGAACTTGAGATCAAAGGTTTTGTAAATCCAAAGAGGGGGATACCCTGTCACAGATTTTTGGGGGTAGTTGAGAAGCACCGCGAAAGCACAGCTTCAAAGGAAGGCTTAGGCCTACTTGCATCCCTCGATCTTCTGTCTTTGGATTTGCTCTACCATTTGAGATTTAGGAAAGAACACCTAAACTCCAACTAGGTCTTTTTAGGCATTTCGAAGGTTGACAATAGGCGCGTAATTGATTGGGCAACTTGCTTTGTCACCTACAATTTTAACTAAAGTCAAAAGCCTAAATTTGTAAAGACCAGAGAAGTCCTTTTGAATTGTGTTTGTAGTGCATGCTTTGTAGGCGTTCTCTTAGGAGACAACTTGTGTTTGATCCTGAACCTGAAAGAATCTTAAGAAGAACCCTTCCAAGGGTTGAAACGGCCGGTCAAAGGAGCCTTAAGGAATATTTCATTCCAACCAATCAAGCTGGCCTTGCACTACGTAGACCTAGAGGGGACAACCCTTATGAGATCAAAAGCAGTACTATATCCTTGCTGCCCTCCTTTTATGGAACTACTAGTAATGACCCTTACAAGCATATAGAGGAATTCACCGAGGTCTGTTCCACGGTGAAGCTGCAGGGCATTACTGATGATGCCCAAATGCAGACCCTCTTTCCCTTCTCCCTTAAGGACAAAGCCATGTATTGGTATCACACCCTTGATGATATTAACTCTTGGGATGCCCTGAAGAAGGACTTTTTGAAGAAGTACTTCCCCATGAGCAAAACAAAACACTTTTGGAGGGAAATTATGAGTTTTGTTCAAAAGGATGGGGAAGCTTTCCATGATGCGTGGGAGCACTTTAATGACTTGAAGAGACTTTGCCCACATCACCAGGTGCCTAAGTGGCAACTGGTTGAAAGGTTCTACACAGGACTTAATGATTCGCGTAGGCAAATAGTGGATGGTGCCTATGTAGGAGCCTTTCTATCTAAGACTGGGGATGAAGTTTGGAACCTTTTTGATACTTTGAGTGAGAATTCTATTCACTTGAATTCTCCCTACATGGATAGAAAACCCACTCTCATGCAAAGAAAGTTGGAGGTGGATGAGGCAAGGGACACCCAGAATTTAGCTTATCAAATTCAATTATTGTATCAAAACATGGAAAGGCTTATGTTGAACCCGAGTCAATTTGTATCTAACACCTGCACATCCCAAGCTTTCGAATGCTCAAATTGGCAAGGCAATACACACACCACTATGGATTGCCACCTGGCCACCCAATTCCTTGAGGTTGTACAAGTGGATCTGAATGCCTCTCAAGGGTTCCATCCTAGACCTCGTAATGACCCTTTTTCCGACACTTATAATGAGGGATGGAGGAACCACCCAAACTTTTCATGGAGACAAGGAAATGTCTCAAATTCAGGGAATTATAAACCACAATCCTTTTAATACCATCAAATGAACCAAACTCAGACCTTTGCCCAACCTAAGACCTCTGAGATGGATGAATTGAAGGCAATGTTGAGAACTATATAGGAAAGTCGAAGTGCCATCATCTAATCTCATGACAAGGCTATACATGAGATGAAATCACAAATAGGACACCTTGTTGAGGCCGTTAGACAGAGGGAAACTGGGAACCTCCCCAATGCTGCAGAGGAGAATCCTAAAGGAAAAGGGATTGTCTTTAGGGAGAATGCTCAGGCAGTGATTATTATGAGGAGTGGGAAAGAAATTCTGAACTCGATGCTCCTATAGTCTCACCCCCTTAAAAACCATCCACCCTGACTTTCACCCCTACCGGAAAAGACTTGCCCAAATCTTCTCCACTTGAAATCACCTCATCGGAAGAAGTTGCCCCCGTTCCACCCCTTACTCGACATGATAACCCTTCCACCTAGAGATTGAGATTGCCATTTCCAAAGCACTTATCCACCTCTGGGCAGACTTCTACTGGTTCATCTGGAACCAAAGATAAGACGGATGAGGTCATGGAAACTTTCAAGCAAGTGCAGATTACCCAGCCTTTGCTTGAAGCTATCAGGCAGATTCCATCTTATGCCCACTTCTTAAAGGACCTGTGCACGAAAAAGTGACAATCTAGGAAACAGGTCCAATCAAAAGTAGTCCTGCCTGATTGTATTAGCTCAATTGTTCAATATGACACACCCTCGAAACTTAAGGATCCAGGAGCCCCATACATTTTAGTCGTTATTGGTGACTTACAGATTGATGAGGCTCTACTTGATCTGGGTGTGGGGGTGAACATCCTTCCGAGCTACATGTATGAACAACTTGGGGGAGGCAATGTGAACCCTAGCCTTGTAATCCTTCAAGTTGTTGATCGATCACTTAAGACACCATGGGGAATTTTGGAAGATGTCCTTGTAAGAGTGGAGGATTTCTTCTTTCCTGTTGACTTCCTAGTTTTGGACACTGACCCTACCGACAAGCCAACCAAACCCTCCATCATTTTGGGTCGCTCCTTCCTTGCAACTTCACATTCTTCAATTAATTGCAATACTGGGGCATTGAAAATGGGCTTTGGGAACAGGAAAATCTGGCTTAATGTGTTTGATGCTTAAAAACAAGCCGGACTTGAGGATTATTCTCATGTTGAGGCGATAGATGACCTGATTGAAGAGGCAACCCCTACAATGTTATGTGATGACCCCCTTTAGCATGTCATGCTAAATGAGAATTCCCATCTCTTTGAGGAATTTGAAGGGGATATACTTGAACTTGAGGAGTTGCTGGGTGTTTATGCTGAGTCTCTTCCCATCTCTGCCCAATGTAGATCTGCTACCTCAGATGAGGACATCAATTATGAAACCGTCAACCATACAAGTCCCCGAGCTTGAGTTGAAACCCCTCCCTGGCACTCTCAAGTATGCCTTACTAGGTACCAATGATACACTCCCCATTATCATTTCGACTGCGCTATCTGAGGCACAAGAGGGAGCCCTAATTGAATGCTTGCCTAGGCACAAGCAAGCTATTGCTTGGAGCATTACTGACATTAAGGGTATAGACTCTACACTCTACATGCACCACGTTTGTACTGATGATTCCATCAAGCCATTTAGGGACATGCAGAGATGTCTGAACCATAATATGAGAGAGGCAGTTAAAAAGGAAATCCTGAAGTGGTTTGATGCTAGGATCATACATGCCAATGCAGATAGTAAATGGGTAAGTCCTATTCATGTGGTGCCAAAGAAGGCAGGCTTTATTATGGAATTTAATGACCAAGGTGAATAAGTTGTCACTAGACCCTCAACTAGATAGTGGGTCAGCATTGATTACCGCAAGCTGAACACCGCTACTCAGAAGGATCACTTTCCCTTGCCTTTTATTTATCATATTCTTAAGAAATTAGTAGGGAATAAGTACTATTGCTTTCTCGATTGATATTCTAGGTGCAACTAGGTTGCAGTCTTCCCTGATGACCAGGAGAAGACGACATTTAGAGTCCTTATGGTACTTTTGCATTTAGGCGTATGCCATTTGGATTATGTAATGCCCCTGCAACCTTCCAACGGTGTATGATGTCTATTTTTTAGGACATGATTGACGAGTGTGTTGAAGTGTTTATGGATGACTTCTCTATTTATGGCTTGTCTTTCGACCAGTGTCTCCTGCACCTGGATAATGTGTTGAAGCGATGTAAAGAGACTGGTTTAGTCCTCAGCTGGGAGAAAACTCATTTCATGGTACATAAAGGAATTGTACTTGGGCATGTTATGTCTGAGTGAGGTTTGGAAATAGATAAAGCTAAGATTGTTTCTATTTCCAAACTCCCATTGCCCACGAATGTCAAACAGATTAGATCCTTTCTGGGCCATGCCAGATTTTATAGGCACTTTAGTAAAAATTTTGGTAAAATTTCTAGGCCACTTTGTGAGTTGTTGGTGAAGGAATCTTCCTTCAATTTTGATTCAAGGTGTGTCGAGGCCTTTCAAACTCTGAAGGAGGCCTTGATCTCTGCGCCTATTATTTGAGCTCCTGTTTGGACACTCCCATGTGAGCTGATGTGTGATGCTTCAGATTATGCAGTGGGAGCAATCCTTGGACAATGGGTTGAGGAAAGACCTCATGTTTTGCATTATGCCAGCAAGACTTTAGCTAAACTTCAGCAAAATTACACCGTCACTGAAAAAGAATTACTTGTAGTTTTTGCTCTGGAGAAGTTTAGGTCTTATCTGCTTGGGTCTAAGGTGGTTATTTTCACTAACCATGTAGCAATGAAACATCCCATTGCTAAGAAAGATTCTATGCCACGTTTAATTAGGTGGATCCTACTCCTTCAAGAATTTGACTTGGAGATATGTGAAAAGATAGGAGTAGAAAATGTTGTTGCTGACCACCTGTCTCGCCTTCCACTTAACGACTCTTTTCGGAGACATCCGCGAGACATTTCCCGATGAAACCCTGACGGCGGTAACACCAAGTTTACCTTGGTATGCTGATACCATAAATTACTTGGTCACTGGAGAAACTCCTCCTAGCTCTAGGGATGCGTAGAAAAGAAAGAGGTTCATTTCCCAAGAAAGATATTTTCATTGGGAAGAGCCTAAATTATTTAGAATTGGATAAGACCAAGTATTGAGACATTGTGTACCTAAAGAGGAACAACAAAGTGTGCTGAGTTTTTTCCATGAACTTCATTGTGGAGGACACTTTGGTGCTAAGAAAACTACTTTCAAGGTTCTCCAGTCTAGTTTTTGGTGGCCTTCGTTATTTAAGGATTCTCATAATTTTGTTAAGGCCTATATTAGATGTCAACGGACTGGAACGATCGGGAAGAGGAATGAAATGCCTCAACACCCTATTCATCGATTGAAATTTTTGATGTGTGGGGAATTGACTTTATGGGCCCCTTCCCTTCATCCCATTGTTATGAATATATCTTGGTGGCAGTTGATTATGTCTCTAAATGGATAGAGGCCATTCCTATGTGCAAAAATGATCACTCTGTTGTTTTGAAATTTGTGAAGGCCAATATCATATCTCATTTTGGTTGCCCCAAGACCATTATAACTAATGGGGGACCTCATTTCCGAAACCACCACTTCAATCGGCTAATCAGGAGTGACTCACAAGGTCGCTACCCCTTACCATCCTCAGACGAGTTGCTAGGTTGAAGTGTCGAATAGAGAGATAAAAACTATTTTATAAACGATCATTAGACCTGATAGGAAAGACTGGTCCCAAAAGCTCGATGATGCTTTGTGGGTGTATCGAACAACCTATAGGACCCCTTTGGGTACTTCTCCCTTTCGGATTATGTATGGGAAAGCGTGCCATTTACCCGCTAAGTTGGAACATAGGGAACTTTGGGCTATTCGAAGTGTTAACATGGATTTGGAAAAGGTAGGTAAGGCATGACTTCTGGAGTTAAGTGAGCTTGACGAGCTAAGGAATGATGCTTATGACACCTCTCAAGCTTATAAAGAAAGAACCAAGGTCTTGCATGATAAGTATATGCTTCAGAAGACCTTTGAGCCCAACCAACAAGTCTGGCTTTTCAATTCCAGACTTAAGCTTTTTCCTGGGAATTTAAAATCTCATTGGGATGGGCCTTACATAATCACTAAAGTGTTTCCGCATGGAGCTATGGAGATTAAAAGCCCTTCCTCTTCAGCAACTCCCTTTATCATCAACGATCAACGGTTAAAACCATACATTTCTTTGGATGGCCATCTGGTTGACGAGGTCACTCTTGAGGACCCTTTTCTCCTGCAATTCTCCGCCTTAGGTAATATATTCCTTTAACTATTTTTGTTTCCATTGAGGACATTCTTTGAACCAGGCATGGGGGAGAGGACTTCAGTCATTTGTTTATAGCATGTCTACATTTTGCATTAATTCATGCATATTGCATTAAAAAATAAAATAAAATAAAAATTAAAAAAGAAAATAAAAATAAAGGTTTTGAGCTTAACTGGCTAGGCCCTGCATTCTTAAGCAAATCAAAACTCTAGGTTAGACTAAGTTGATTCCAGGGTCGAACTTTAAAAGCTAAGTGAGCTACTAGCTTTAGACCTTTAGGGTCATTTGTGGACTTAAAAACTTAAGTAGGAGCTATGTTGCGGACCATACTAGAAGAGGTTAAGGAAGGAAAGCTAGGGTTTGAGTTAAAAGGTGGGGTAGTACCGGGAGTCTTGTTCTACCTTTTGGTTTACGGGTCCTTGTAACCCAAGCGTCCAAATTTCACACACTTGGTCTTGTGTAAGTAAGTGATCACCTTAATTCCTTGCTTAAAAGAAATTTGGTTCTCTTAGTTTTGACTTAGGAGAGGCTTGATAACACAAGTTGGCCGGAAGAGTTCCTGCTGTAGGAGAGGTGGAGTATATACTCACCCTGAGGATGCGATGATAACATATTACCTCCTAAGCGCTTGTCTCCTAGGATATCCATCCTACTGGGGGCATGTAAGCGCATTGTGTGATTCAGGTACCATAGGCGGCCTTATCTCGATGTGCCGATTGCCACAGGCTTGAATTCGCTTAAGAAATCCATGGGCGATACTATCTTGAAGTGTCGATCGCCAGGAGTTCTTGGGGTCGCTATGGGCGGTGCTATCTCGAAGCATCGAAAGCCAAGCACCCTTCAAGGTACGGTGATGGGGACAATGAATCTGACACAGACCGTGTTGATAGCTGATCCAAGGACAGACTTAGAGGAATCAAACAAAATCTATATATATAATCCTTTTTCCTTTCTAGGTTGGTAGTCATACCAATCTCAAATAACTCAGACCAATGCACATGCACGGATGCTTTAATCTTAGGGATTAATAAACCTTAGGGTAGAGTCAGAAATCAGGGATACTTGTGCCTGCAACTCGTCTTTGGCCAACCTAGTCTGTAACTTAGCAAGTACTTGGTAACCTTAGGTCTAAAGTCTGAACTTAATATCTTTCTAAAGGAAGACAGATTGGGTTGGCTAGTCTATTTGGAGTGCTAGGTTTTGCTTAGATTTGCTAGGGACTAGCAAAAACTAGGCATGGGGGTATTTGATTAGCCCATATTTGTTGGCTATTTAAGTATTTAAGTGTGTAGACATTAAGTTAATTTTAACATTTAGATAGCATACATTAGGATGTAAATAAATTAATTCATATTTTTAGCCTAAGTGCGTAATTCATGCATTTAGAATTAACCTAGGGTTGCAAACATTTAATTAGTTAATTAATTAGGTGCACTATTTTAATTAACATAGAAGTTGAGTTATGTATAAACAACCCTAATTATTTTATTCTTTTATTCTTCTTCTCCTTTACAGGTAACTCCTCCGTCTCCACCTCCTCCTGCACATCACATTGATTCTACGGTGTTTTCAATTTCAAATCTTCGTAGCCGTGGCAACAAATGAGAAGGAAGAGCTGTCGCTGAGGAGGAGGTTTCCACCCCTTTGTTCCTTACGGTGCTCAGAGAACCTTGCTTCTCATCCATTCATACCACCGGCCTTCCACCGTAGTAGTGTGACAACACCACCGTGGGCGTGTGGGGTGATATCCCACACCACCAAGAGTCCCTGCAACTCCTCCTGCCTCACACCATCAGACCCTGCCCGCAGCTTCATCTCCAGTCCACCCACGCTCCAACACCCACGCCAGCGCCTTCACTTCCAGCACCCATGCCACTGCACGCCACCTACTCACCGTGCGCCTTCACTAGTAGCCCCAGTGCACCAACCAGAGCCTACATGCCCTTGCCTAGTGCACCTGCCGACCCGCGTGCCTTCACCAGCCTGCACGCCCGCTCCATCATCAGCTTGCACGCTTCTGCCCTCACCTCCAGCATGCCCACTTCTAGCTGCAGTGCACCTTCTTTCCACCCCTGCACCTCCGCTACCTACGCTCGTGCGCAACGCATGTTCCTTGGTGCCACCCGCCTGCAGCAACCACGCCCACATCAGCCCACACGCACCTCCCTGCATGCGTCAGCACCTCAGCCCCTGTTGCCTGCAGCACCCATGTGCCCACCTCCAGCCGTAGCATGCAAGAGTAGCAGCAATAGCCATTGTCACTGCCGCTTCATCTCCTCTGGCCGGCCGTCACCGACCACCAACGACCACACCATGACATCCACGCGCAGCCCTCACCACTGACGACCTTCTTGCGCAACCACGCCTCCAGCCGATCCTTCGTCATCTCGCGCACTCTAAGGGTGTTCTCCCTTGTTTTGCTACAGGAAACTTGCAATTAGTTATTACATTTCAATGCCAATGCCAAAGTCTCATTTTTTATTTTAATGTGATATATTGAGTGAAATTACGAATTCGTACTCATGCTTTCTTATAATTGTGTGGCTTTTGTTATTCACATCTTTTGACACTGGTTTTAGATTAAGATGTGCACAAATTCTCTCTAATGCTTGTCAATTAGAAATTACATAGATTCATCACATATTTACTGAATATTTCAATGAGGAAAAATTGCACATATAACCTTACATTTTTTAGTTATTGTGTATCTTATTTTCGTACCATTTCATGTCAGATTTGACTATGGATTTCGCACTTGATTGAACGAATACGAGAAAAATATTCGTGATTTTGTTGCATCATTGTCACCCTGTGGACACGACCTGCTGTTCTGCGAGTGGTTTAATTTTAATTTAGTTGTTTTGTTAAGCGATTTTCCACCGCTTTGATCCTACAATGACACGCGTTGGGGCAGCTGCGTAGCGAGCGGGTGAAGGCACGATTTGGGCCGTCCGATCTCGTGATCGGACGACTGTGGATGGCTGAACGTGCGGCATGCATTGAGAGCGAGCAGACGAGCGGGAGCGCATGGGCAGCGGCCACTACACCCACGTTGGGGCTTTAGCGACGATTTTATGCATCACTAAAGACCCCTTATTTAATGTTTTAAAGATGTAATGACAAATTTGCCCCCACTCCTCCCAACTATAAAAGAAGACCCCCTCCACATGAAATTCTCACCCTTCCTTCTCTTCTCTACCTCTCCAAAGCTCAAGAGAAGCATGTCCCACACCCAGGATGCTCCTCGCAAAATAATGTCCAAATTTTCATCCCCGTTGGGAAGTGGATCCCATGACGATGACGACATGCTGCTCCATTCCCGTTCTTCTTCTTCGTCCTCCTACATCCTACTCCATCCTCCTTCGTCCAAGCGTCGTCCCATTAAGCTCATCTTCCAAGCGATCGTCGAGGAGGATAACTTCTCTCTCCCATTCTTCTTTACAGCTTTTCTAGTGTAGAATTTTTCGGCTTTCTTATGTAGCTGATTTCTCGCTTTCTGGTGTAATTCTTATTTGCTTTGATTGTATAAACATTTTGAAATATTGAATGCATGTTTTCTCTCTCTTTCTATCTCTCTTCCCTTTAGTCTGATAGCTTCATTGTAATTACATCGCCTCACTTTTCAAAAATTCTAAGAGAAAAATATAATCGCGAATATAGACCGGCGTAGCCTCCCTGTGTTCGACTCAAAATTTAAATTTCGATATAAATTTTATTTTTTGAACACGAGTTCTTCGCTTTCAAACTATAACGATAGGTTTTTCAAAACTAAACACGTTAGCATAGCAATTCGTATGTTCAATAGTGCCTCCGCACACACGCACGCACCCGCACTTCTGGGCGTGTGCGGTGGCACGTGCGTGTGCATGGGAGTCCTGGGTTGCGCCACGTGGCGTAATCTGGGCCATCCATCTTCTTTCCTTTATAAGGGATGCTACAGAGGTCGGATTAAGTCAATTTTCACGTCGTTGGGCTGCAATCGTCAACTCGAATCCATCCGTGCAGTCAGATTTGTCATTTGACACTCTTAGTTGTGTCACCTAGTCCCTCAGCCGTTGATCTTCCTTGGATTGCATATGGTGCTATGGGACTCCAATAGAGGTGATTTTGGAGGCATTGGACTCTAATCGTCATCTTGATTAGATCCGTACTCTCGGATCATCAATCTGAGGCACCAAAATAAATATCCTTCTCTCCTGATCATAAAAAGGATGCAATTAACCTAAATTGAACTACTCTAAATGCAGAATGATGCATGCTATGAAATATTTATAACATGAAATGTAAATCTAAGCCTAGGAACATGCATGAATAGGCATTTTAAACTAAATCGATGTGTCTACATCATACCCCCATGCCTATCTTTTGCTAGTCCCTAGCAAAATTAAGCTACATGCTAAGTATAAAATCAAACTTAGGATTAGATCACTTAGGCCTAAGTCATTTGTTAACAGTAGAAAATTTCAACTAAGGTCCTAAAAAATGAAAACTCAACAATACTCGGGTGCCTGCCAGAATGTAGACCGCCCAAGTCCTAGCCTTATTTGAAAAAGGAAGATACATTGTTTTTGTTCTTTTCTAAATTTTTTATACTTGTGGAGTTTGAGAGTTCCAAGATAACTTTTTGCTGCTACCTGACCCGCCCAAGACTCGAAAAGGACTCTAAGTGTCAAGCATCTTCTGAAAATAGTGAAAGACTCACTAGGCGGCCGTTAAAATGGACTTAGAGTTTGTACGATCCTTGGTGACCTTGCTTAAAGGTTTATCTTTTCGAACAGTAGCTTTCTCCCTACTTCTTTTATTTATGGGGTCAACATAAGGGTGAACCCAGTGTATATCTCCTTGGTTTATTCTACTTCCTTGCTTCTTCCATAAGTTTTTTGGGAATTATTGTGCATTTTTTTTGAGAGTTGGGTTCTGGACAAATGGCCAATGGGTTGTTACCCATGGCAACTTGCCAGCCATACTCATGTGTTGAAATGTGGTTTGATTTTTTTTTTTCTCCTTTTTCTACTTTTTTTCTTTTTCTTTTTGTTTTTTTTTTTGTTTCTTTAAGTAGGCGGCTTCCCTGTTCTAGGATTTACCTAAAGGTAGTATAATGAAAATGGTCTTGTGACTAGGCTCTGGACAATCGATCGATGAGTTGTTACAACCGACAACATGCTAGCCATACCACCCTAGATAGTTCATTAGCTACCCAATTTTCAAAGAAACAGTCGAAAAGTTAGTCAGTGCAAAAGAATGTGTGTTGATACTTAGGCTTAAAGTCCCCCCAAATCAAAGGCAGGGTTGATAAGTCGCATACTTATCATCCCAATTTATTAGCCAAATTTTAAGTGAATTTGAATTGGCGAGGACTCGAGACCAAGTCCACATTCGAGTGGACACCTGGGCTAATTAAGCCTGAGGACATGAAGAGTCCAAGTGTTTAGGTCCTCTCGTATCATTTCCTAAAGTTAATAACTTCCAAATGCCTAAGTTCTCTTCTCCTAATTCCTTTTCTTTTATCTTTTTGAATTTTCAATTTTTTTTTAAAGAAACTAAAAAAAATTCTATGGAGTTAACAAAATGATTTCAGGATTAAGTATCTACCCCCTCATGCCTAAATGATGCAATGCCCTCATTGTAAAAATAAAGACATGAAAAGGGCGGAGTAAATAGAATATCAACTGAGTGTCGTGAAAATCTGGTCAGCTCCGCAGAGAGGAGTGTATACACACATGCTAAGTTCAATGCCTTCAACTAGGCATAACATACATACAAAGAAGAAATTGAGAATTCACAAGTGTGGGTCAAAATCAAAATAAAAATATTGATCTTAAACCAGCCAGCAGAAGATGTCCACAGACGTGGACTAGATTATGGTGCAGACCCATGCCCCAGGGTCGAGTGGTTCTATGGTTCTAGACGAAAATCACCCAGAACTGAAAGTTGTTAAGCTTACGGGGTCGGGCCTGTGGTTTTCTGGTGTGCAACCCAAGACTAAAATGTCGAATAACAGGTAAAGATGGTTCAATAGGTGCGGTTGTCCACTTAACATCCTGCTCAGAAAAATAATTAGTTATTTTGAGCTTGGGTTGCACATGAAAGATATCGTAAGGGTCCTGGTAAATGTTGGTGGTTTTAAGTCAATACAAACCCTTAGATCCAAACTTGTTTTCCCTAAAAAATTAACCTCCCAAACTTTCATTTCAACATTGCTATCCTCCAACATCAAGTGCTCAGGTTCCAGGACCTCTAGCATACCGTTCACCCCATAAGATTTACCCAAGTCTAGAAATCGTGGCAGACTCAGAATTGACTTGGGTATAATGATTTCCAAATCAAAATCAATCCCTTTAGGGTGTGGTTGAGGAATGGGGCTATTTATTGAATCCTTTTTTTTGAAACTGTGAGGAAAGCTATCGTGAAACAATAGCAATCCAGAGGGCAATTTATTTCAAATTAAACAAAAGTTACATATTGGATCCCCATCTATGAATGAGGGACCAGCACTCATTTACAATTATCTCACACCGAACTCGTCTCTCCTGAAATAACTTTTGATTTCTTGCCCTCCACACACACCACAAGGTGGCAGCCATACACCTGTATGGTCATCCAGGTGTAGTAAACTCTGCCAAAGGGATTCCCATGTAGGTAGAGGTTCCTGACATATTTTCCTCCATAATTTGTCTGTGACCAAGCATGAGGAAAAAATATGAGACACACTGTCAGTGTGTAATCCACAGAGATAGCAGGCGTTTAACGCTGTCCCCATTCTTTTATGTCTAAAGTCACCCGTGATCAAGAGTTCCCTCCTACAAAGCCACAAGAAAATTTGCACTTTCAGTGGAATTTTCAATAGCCATATTTTCTTATAAATCGGGTAAATCTCCACATTTGTGTCTGACCTGATAATTCATAAGCCTGTTGCACTGAAAAATTTTCATTCCAGTCATATGTATTAGCCGCACCCTGTCGAGGATAGATCTGCTGCAATGCTGATAGTAGGTTTTGCCTGTCCTCCCACTGTCGTGTACCTATTTTGCACAATTCAGACCCTTCAAGCTTCCAGCAGTTCCCTACAACAGACCATAGGCTACTAACAGGGGCTTCTTTATCTGCAGCTGCAGCATGTGCTCTTGGATAAGCATCTCTTAACATCGCCATAGTTGACCACTGCTCATTCCACAAATTGAAATCACAACCGTCTCCAAGCTTGGGCTGCATCAAATGCCAACTGGTTTTAATTGCTAGGATGACCGATCTCCAAAGAGGGGATGGTTTGATTGGATGTAACCTCTTCAAGGCACTGTTGGAACCACCATAGCAGTCTCTGATTAGGTCTATCCAGATTTCTTCCTTGCCCTCAAAGATCTTGATCACCCATTTAATCAAAAGAGCCTCATTTAATTCCTTAAGTGCCTTAATCCCCAGTCTACCCATTTCCTTTGGCTGGCAGATCTGTTCCCATTTCACAGGCTACATGAATCTCCCCTCATGACCTACCCCTTTCCAAAAAAATTTCTTCCGCATTATGTCCAACCATTTCCAAATAGATTTTGGGGCTTTAAAGATGCTAAAGTAGAACACTAGGATGGAGGTCATCACTGAATTGAGGAGAATTAGTCTCCCACCCTTTGAAAAAAATTTACTACTCCACCCTTCCAGTTTGACAGAGATCTTTTGGAAAAGAACATTCCAATCATTCTTCTTCATTTTTGCAGATCGTAATGGTAGTCCTAGATATTTAATTTGCAGCTTAGATCAAGGTGTACCCAATGTAGTCGCTAGTGTGTTCTGTTCCTGCTCATTCATGCCAAAGCATATCAAAGTAGACTTCTCCCTATTCAATTTCAGACCTGAGATATCTCCAAATATCTTCACCATATGCCCTAAAGCATGGATAGCAGAATTGGACCCTTCCATAAAGAAAATCGTATCTTCTGCATACTGTATGTAAAATAGGAGCCAAAGACCTCCTGTTGGAAAGTGAGTATCCTCTGATGACCCCCACCTCTGTCATTTTACATGCATATCTTGCGAGCCCATCAACTGCAACATTAAAAATTAGAGGGGCTAGAGGACATCCTTGTCTAACCCCACATTAAGGTTGAATCCAAGCACCACATGGTTTCCCATTGATCAGCGGGGAGAAGGAAGCAGTTGTGATATATCGCTTCATCCACTGGATCCATAAGGGGGGGAAACCTCTCCTTTTGAATAGTTCCTAGATGTATGGCCATGAAATCGAGTCGTAGGCCTTTTGGAAGTCAACTTCCCACATAAATACCTTACATTTCCTTCTATGCCATCCACTCACCATTTCTTGGGCCATAATGAAAGATTCCTGGAGGGATCTGTTGGGTAGAAAGGCAGATTGTACAAGGTGAATCAAGCTTTGAAGAATAGTTCTCAATCTATTTGCTAATATCTTACTCGCCACTACGTAGATGGAGTTCGATAAAGAGATCAGTTTGAAATTTGAAAACTTCTCAGCTCCCATAGTCTTCTGCTGTAAGAAAAGATAAGATTTATTGATCTTATTGAAACATGCATTGCCCTTTTCAAACTCTCTTATGACTTCCATCACCTCCTTGCCAATCATGCTCTACATTTCTTTATAGAAGAACACTTGTATACCATCAGGTCTTAGGGAACCTTCCATATTTAGCTCTTTAATAGCATCCATAGTTTCCTGTTTAGTGATAGTAGCTATAGTTGAGAGGCCTGATCACTTGAAACTCTTGGCGCATCATTCACAGCCATCCTCCATTCCCCTCTCTTTGTTGCCCAAGAAGCCCCCCTCTAGTACCTGATAGCCTTTGTCCTTATTTCCTGCATAGAGGATAGTCTATGCCCATCTTTGAGAATGGAAGAGATATAATTTACTCGACTCCGAGAGCTGGTCGCAAGGTGAAAGAATTTTGTGTTGGCATCTCCCTCCTTGAGCCACAACTGTCTTGACCTCTCCCTCCAACCAATCTCCTATTTTAAATCTTCCTCCATTACCACCCCCTGCCACATTCTACTATCTGCAAGCTCCTCATCTGATAAAGGGCCTGCTGCTTCCTTAGAATCCAACATCTGGATGTTGTTCAAAGCCTCTACACGCCTCTGTTGCCTCAGTGTGATCGCAGTATCACCATATTCTTTCAGAATTGTATGTAGAGCTGCTAGCTTGGAGGTAAACCTAATAGTAGCTGAGCCCTCCACTTGTTTGGTCTGCCACCATGAGCCCATCATCTGATGGAATCCAGGTTCTCTCAACCAAGACTTTCTAAACTTGAAGTATGAGCCTGCTTGGATCTCTTCACCACTATCCCAGACCAACGGAGCATGGTCAGAGAAAGGGCGGTCTAGACCAGCAACATTTGACAGTTGAAATCTATCGAGGATAGTCACATTCCCAAAGAATCTATCAATCTTAGATAATAAGCCATTACCATTACGACAAGTGAATTCAACTCCTGTTGATGGATATTCATTTGGACCAAGGGATTGAGCTACCAACTGAAATCCAACAATTGAACTATCTGTAGCACCATTTGGCCTATCTGTCCCTGTCAGTAGAAAATTGAAGTCTCCTTCTATCAGCCAAGCTTCCCCTTGCACTAGTTTAGCCGCAATAGCCCAATCCTCCCATAGGTCTTGTCTCACAGATGCAGCACAAGGGACATACACACCTGTAATCCAGATAACATCATGCCCCTAGTGAGTGTGGAACTTGCAAGTTGATTGATGTTGAGCCCTGTGTACGTCCAAAATGTGTGCCCAAGTCCTTCACCATGAAATAACAATGCCCCCTGACATACCATGTGCATTAAGTATCACACATTCATTCGCCCCCGTAGCCATCATGTCATTCCATACTCTATCAGTCTCATTCCCAATCTGAGTCTCTTGAATGATCACACAATTGATCCCCCACTCTCTCAGGTATCTCATTAAAGAAACCCTTTAGCTTTTGTCGCGCAACCCACACACATTCCATGTGAGGATTCTCATCTTCCTTCATGAGATCCCTCCCCCATTTGGCTTTCACAATTACTGACCTGCATAATCGCAGCAACCATGTTTTCATCGAAAAGCAGATCAGACTTTGGTTTCCTCTGTCTAAGTCTATTGGGTGACCTACCCTTACCAGAATTGGTATTAAATCCAATACCAAATTTTATACCCTCCACCTCTTGAAACCTCTGTTGGGTCTTCAAAGAGTTAGGCAAAATCTCTTTTAGCACTTGCATCTCACTATCATCAGCATCTGGTTGTGCATTCCCTACATCATCGATGACAGGCATCATTGTTTCCTTCCTGATTGAATCCACCTTCTCCTCAACCATCATCTCTCCCCTTTCCCCCAGATGATGGTCCTTTTCTTTTTTTGTTATCGAAGCCTCTTCAGGAGAAGGCCTACACAAGACCTGCAGGTTCACCTCTTCAACAGCTTGAAAATCAAATGGCTTATCGTGCATCTCCTTCATAGCAATGTCACCCACAGTGAAACTCAATAGCAACAGCCAAGAGCTACCCCCACATCTTAAGATCAGTCTATCAGGGATCAACCTTGATTTGAAGACATCAACCATCACATTCAGAACCCGTCCATCGCCCCCATCAACCCTACCTCCGCATCTTCTACCATTAGGGAAAATCCAGATATCATGGTCGCCACCTCCTCCCTTGACCTCAGGTGTAGTGGCAAACCTTTGATCTCAAGTCTCCCTGTCCTAGAGCCTAATCTCTGAGGTGGCCTCTCTGGCAAAGCTCCATCAAAGGGGGAGACTAACCTCCAAATCACCATTCGACCATCAAAAGAGCTTGATTGAAAATGCAACCTTTCGACATCCATCATCCCTAAGCCAAAGAGCACAAATCGTGCAGGTGATACGAAAGCGATTTGCCACGAGTTAGTCAATGCAGAGAGAGAGCTTACCAGATTGTGCATGTTTTCTGAGGTTGGGCTACCGATCATTACCTCTTCGATCAGTGCCCCTCTCAGTATCAACTCTACCATTCTTATGTTCTCTGTCATAGGAATCTCGAGATTCACCGTGTGACCCCCATAAGTACGAGGGGGCGGTGGTGGTGGTGGCTGTGCCCTAACATTCAAATCTCCAACGTGCATATTTGAGCGGCCTTTCATCTGCCCATAAGTTATCTTACATGAATCCAGCTTGTGGCCGTAGCCACCGCATGCTAGGTACACAATGGGAGAATGACATATAGCTGCCATATGGCCCCAACGCCGTCACCGGAAGCACACGATCTTTCTGTTATCCCTTGAGATCCCTCCATATGTCTTCCTCATATCCACATCCCTTCTGCCAGTAGCGTTAGATCCTCTCCTCTCCTTTCGCCTCCATGCCATAGATCTTCATGTAGTCCAGCCCTCATTGTCCCAAGTTCTACCGCCGACCACCCCTTGGTCGCCTCCCACAGCAGACATGGTCTCCCCTCCCCCTCGTCAATAAGAATTCTATTTATTGAATCTTATAGTAAATGAGGATTCGAATCCTCCAAGTCAGCCCCAACCGAATCCAAATCTTCAATAATTGGGCTATCAAATGGTTCGTCAAATTCCTCATGCCCATTTGTCCCACTAAAATCATCTTCCTTACACTCAAGTGAGACGTCACTGAGAGATTCTTCACCCTCAAAATCAAAGAATCCATGATCCTCCTTTATATATGTCTCAAAATCGATTATCATTTCATAGTTCAAAGAGACATATTTTTCCTTGCTCCCTAGCTTGTGGATCTCGGGTGAATCAATCAGTTCATCCTCAATGTGTTGCTCTAGCCCAACCTAGTCATCTCCAATCTCAGAATATGTATCCCCCACGATAGGAGCCTAAGCGGGTTCAAACATTGGCTCTCCTGAAGGGGGTTCATCTTGAGAATCATCCAAAGATTTGACTAGGGCAACCACAAATTTCATCCTCAACCTCGATAATTTGCCAAGAAGAAACTCACCTAGATCCCTATCCCTAACACTTTGAAGCAAATCCAATAAAGAACTATTAATTTCATCAATCATTTTGATCATAGGCCCTAGTGGTTCAGTGCATGGTGTTGGCTGAGCTTCTAAAGATTGTATACTGTTCCTCAAATTAGCCAACACCCTATCTCAGATCTGGTTCACCTGAACCGACTGGTTTAATTCAGGTTTAGGTTGGTTTGGGTTAAATCTACGGGAGTCAAGATGTCGAGGATCTCGGGTCCCTCCCTGAAAGTAGCCCATTCTAGGTTGATTAAACGATGGTGGCGAACTATATTCAGTGGAATACTAGGAAGGGTAGGTGTTATAATCAGCATATCCTTCATGGTTGTAGATCTAGTTAGGTTGATCATCAAAGGATGGAGATCTATAATTATTGTATCTCTAGGAAGGATAGTAATCACAATCTTGTTGTCTATGGTTAGGCCTTGGACACTGAGATCCGGATTCATATCCACAATCAAGGTTATCCCGGCTAGTGGATGGGTGGTGCGAAGTTTGGCGTAATTTGTGAAAGCAGTTTTTAAGTCATTATAACAAGCCAAATCACATACACTTTTAAATTTATATTTCCAGATAGGGGAGTATCTATGGTCATCCAAGGAAGCCAAATGTTTGTAAATTAAATCCCTTGCTTGGAAATCGAGCTCAACTTTCTTTTTGGTGTTTTATATTTATAAATTTTATTGGTTTTGAAATAATGGCAATACGAAATTTCTTGATAACGGGAAAACAACTACTACCTTTTTCAATAAAGCTATCCCTAAGGTGACAGGTAGAGCCTCTCCGTAAGCTCACCCTAGGCACGTGGAGGCCTAGAATAATTAGGGAGAGGGAGTGAAACAAATGCTAGCCAAAAATTGTAAAAAGCTATGCAACAAAAATTGAAAGAAGGCAACTTGAAATAAAAATGAACTTCTTCTACACAAAACATATAGGGGAAAGCTTCTAATCAACTTGAAATGCAAGAAGATAAAAGCACAAATCCCTAATTGAAATGGTGAGGAAGATGATGGCTTCTTGCTCCAAGCCTAGTAGCTCCTAGGCTTGAAAGAGTCCTCCAACTCCTCCTTATTGAGATGCTCCTCCAAATGATGTACTCCAAGGTGGTAGCTACCACCTTCAATTCTCCTCCTCAAGTGTGGATGTCCACCCTAGGTCTTTCTCCCATGCCTGGCAATCCACCTTGAATTGTAATAGCCCTCCTCCTTGGCATGGCCCAAGTTGAAGAGAGTGGGGAGAAGAAGGCACCACAAGGGCTGGTGATGTGCCCCCTTAATCTTCTTCTCTACTCTTTCTTGGCCGTAGGTGTAGGTGGGTATAGGTAGAATAATACACTAATGGAGGATGATTTTTATGTGTTGATATAGTTGGTTTATATGGAGTTGGAGAGGAGGGTAGTTGGCTTGAATAGGTGGAGCGCTAGGATGGAGTTTGGTGGTGGTTATGGGTGGCTAGAATGATCTTAGGGCTAGGGTTAGTTGGCGCCATCTAAAGGGGCACCATGGGGTGGTTAAGGTGGTGTAAGGGCACCTATATTTGGTGCTAACTATGGGAATTCTAGAGAGTAGGTGAGGTTGATGGTGGAGATGATTTTAAGGAGAGGTGTATGGTGGAGATGAAGGGAATTTTGGAGGGAAAGTTGGCGCCAAAAGGGAAAGGTTCTAGATGGTTATTTTGGAGGGGAAATAGGTGGCTTTTGGTAGTGGTGATGGGGTGAAGGGGTGTGATGGTGGTGGCGCAAACTTGGAGTAGTATATCTAGCTTAGGTGAGCTTAGTTGATGGAGCTAGCTAGGGTTGAGTTGAAGGTGGTGGATGGCCAAGGAGCTGGATGCTAATTAAGCTAAGCTAGGCTAAGCTACCTTAGCTAGCAATGTAGTAGAGGAGGAGGTATTGGAGCTAGGATTTGAAAAGAGGAGCTGAGGAGGAGAAGCCCAGAGCTTGAACTAGAGCTGGTAGCTGCTGAAGAGGGTGGCATGGAGCTACTCTAGCTGGCTTAGCTTGCTAGTTCTTTGCTAGCTGCTAAACTAAGCTAATGTGAGCTGTCTTCTACCATAATAAGCTGAGGTGAGTTGGGTCTGGTGCTCCTTGAGAGGATCAAGCTGGTTGAGGTAGCTAAGGTAGCTTAGCTCAACTGAGTTAAGCTAAGCTGAGTCCCCGGGAACTGCACTTGAGCTTCCTTAGCTGGAATGAAGTCATCTTCAGCTGGCTGGAGTTGAGTGGTGCTGGATGTAGCTGGAACTGAGCTGAGGTGAACTCCAGTCGACTCAGCCGAGCTAGCTAGAGCTCCCTGTGGACTAATAGGAGTTGAGCTGAGCTAGACTCAGCTATGTTGAGCTAGATCTGAGCTGACTTGAGCTAGGGTGAGCTAAGATGAGCTCTCTTGAGCTGCCATTTAGCTAAGAGGAGCTAAATGGGGCTAGGATGAGCTGACCTTAATTCAGGTGAGCTGAATTCCAACTATGGTGAGCTGAATCAAGCTAAGTTCTAGCTAGTGAGAGCTTCCCCATCACCAGTTACCTTCCTAAGTGCTAGGGTACTAGGGATCTGGCAATCTGTTTATCCCTAACATTGACCAAAACACATTAAAAACATAATAAAAATGCAATGCATGCCTAACCTAATTTATTCCTAAATGCAACCCAAAAACCCGTTTGCACGGCATAATCCTAAGAGATAGGTTTATATTAATGCATAAGAATAATGATAAATTGGCATTTATCACACCCCTATGCTTATCATTTGCTAGTCTCTTAGCAAAACTTTAATTTTTTGGAAAATGGAATTGTTGGGAAATCTAATTTTTTTTTGACTTTTGAGGAGAAAAAGATTAAGGGACCTTGGTTGATCTAAACACAGGAGGCACATGATCTATTAAGGATAAACATTGAGATTTGTTTTTGGATCCAAAAATTACACAAAATGGGATCAATATATCCTCTAGAAAATTCACAAATTAACTCCTTGTTAATTTAGATGACTTAAAATTTCTGTTTTTAGGATTTTTATGGCTCTTGAGGCTGATTCGTAACTTGAAATATCCTTAAGAACCTTGTGTCCATGCTTGTAAAAAGCCAACATTTATAAGGGCATGCTTTTGGTTTAAAATATTTTTTTTCCCCCAAGTTTATTTTTAGCTTAGTCGTACAATAGATGTGTCGGGATCATCATTCCCGTTACCAATCCTCGAGGGGGCTCTAGCACCAGTACTTCGAAATAGCACTGTCCATGACACCACCCAAGAGCTCACAACCCCACAACACAATGTAGTGTAAAGGGGCGCTCCAAGCAAACTCAAGCTCTTGCTCCGACACTATAGGTAGAGCACCGTCCAAGACACTTGAGCTGCTAAAATGCACTTTAATGCTCTGTCTAAAGATATGAAATATTGATATGGAGTAGCACCGAGGCAGTAATATGCTGACATCGCATCCTTAAAGGAGGCATTTTCCTCCTTCTCGGTAGTGGGAACTCAAACCAATGATCTGCTTCAGACTTTTACTAAGTTCAAATAAGGGAGGTTTTCTAATTTTTAGTAGTTTTTATTTGTTGGCTTGTGTGTGAAATTTGACATAGGAAGCTCCACAAGAAATGCAAGTTTTTGAATCAGAAACTAAGCCAGATAATTTCCATATTACAAAAGAGGATCAAATCACCTAAACTATCATGAGTTCAGGTGGAATTTTAGAGAAGGATATCTGATCTAGTCTAAAAATAGACCCTTAAATTCTAATGATCAGATTTGCATCCTCATCCATAGTTTGTTAAAGATTAAATCCCATTTTACCAAAAGTGACTTTTTCAACCTTAGTCTAGATTTCAAAATTTTTCCTCAAAAAGTTTTTAACATTTTTATTTCTATGGGTATGCAACCAAGAAAATAAAATAACTAAAGAAAAATGCTTGTTTTCATGTTTTGAAAATCCTAAATCGATCGTCAAATTTTAAAAACACCCCCCCTATGCTTAAGATATGCAATGTCATCATGCATTAAGAGGGAAAGGGATCACCTTAATGAAGAGCGATCGGGTTAGGATGGTCAAAACCTGGAAAAAGAAAGGAAAAAGGAAAGCAGGAAAAGTGATGGGTTACCTCCCATCCAGTGCTATCTTTTACCCCATTCTTCCAGGCGTGTAGGTAAGCACAAAAGATGAAAAATCATGTAAATAATTGGACACTTGAATGTCTTCACTAAAAGTGTCTTCCTCAAGATCCCTAGAAAGATGAGTGGTAAAGATAAAGGGATCAAAATAAAATAGAGAAATGGAAAAAGGACCCCAGTCTTGCCATGGTTTGAATTGATGATGAAACCTAAACTCGGGTGGATCAGGTGGTAGGTCCAATAGAAACGGAAGGGGAAAGGAGTTAGTGAGATGCAAGATGGGTGAAGTTAGTGTGGATATTTTTGGTGAAAAAATAAGAAGATGAAAAGGGGGAAAGTCAAACCCTAGTTGATCTGGAAAGTCTTGGACCACATAATTATCCCTAGAATACGAATCAATAAAATCTAGATCAATAGTATTAAAAGCTGACTGAGATTGCATCAACATAGACTTCTCAAATGCTGCTTCCATTTTATTATCAGTGTCCTAAAAAATTTTGTGATCAATGGACCTCTTGGAAGCTTGAAATAAATCTAATGAGAAGGTCTGGTTACTGCAACTTATATTCATTTTCCCAGAATGAGAATTGATATTAGCTGCCGCCATAATTAGAATAAGTTTTCCAAGGATAGCATTAATGAGAGCCTCAGGTACCTCTACGTCAAGGACCAGAAAATTTACCAGAAATAGACAATGCCGGACCTTGATAGTACTATCCTCAACAATTCCCTGCGGTTGAATGGTAGATCGGTCTACCAATTGAAATTGAACCTTAGTAGGTTTTAAATCACCGAATAGAAATTCCTCAAATAGGACCAGGGGGATGAGATTACTAGAGGTACCTTAGTCGAGAAGGGCGCGAAAAAAAATGGTGTCAGTTATGACAACTGAGATGAGTGATGTGCTTTGTTCTTTTTTTGTGAAAGGCAGCTTGCTCTGAAAAACTGAGCTGGCTATCTTTGAAAGGACCAACCTTTTTAGATTCTGATCATGCCCTTTTGAAGTAAATTTTTTAGATGCACGGGAGAATCTAGGAAGGGAATATTCCTCTTGACTTGCTCAAGTAAGTCCAAAGGATTGTGGTCAGAGGGCTCTGATTTTGGATTATTGGATTGCAGTTTTTGAGAGCGGGAAATAGGGTTTGAATCAAGTGTTTTTCGGATTTCTTTTTCTTCTTCCTTATTGAGGTTAGGGGAGTCAATCTGCATTGATTGAGAATTAGTTTCATCATTTGAATGTGAAGGCCTTAAATCCATGGTGGTTTCCTCACTCCTCAAAGTCTCTGCATACGTAGTTTGGTGATCACTGGGAGGAGGTGGGGGGCCCTGATGTTGATAGAAACTGGGTTGGTGCTACAATATTGGGTTAATAAGAGGCTGAATCGTGTGGTTCTGATGTTTGTATCCACTTGGGTGTTGGTTCTTATAATTAATAAAGTTTGGTGCGGGTTGGGATGGTGAGTGTCCTGCAGGTCATTAAGTCGGAATATCCCCAATTTAATCATTGAGATTGTTAATAAGATAGGTTGTTTCCCTTGTTTTTCTTTGTAACTCCTGCAGGGTTCTCATCATCTGGGCATTAATGTCTTCTTGAGATTTCCCAGATTGATAAGCCTGATTTGAACCATACCCTCCAAATGA
Organism: Thalassia testudinum; assembly: GCA_037157565.1. NCBI lineage: Eukaryota > Viridiplantae > Streptophyta > Magnoliopsida > Alismatales > Hydrocharitaceae > Thalassia > Thalassia testudinum. The sequence continues at coordinate 64,045,009 of JAZHRO010000014.1, forward strand.
GTTCTGTTGTTGGTGTGGAACCAGATTGGTCTAGGAGTGAGTCGGATAATTACCCCTATTAGAGGAATTTTTCAATTTCTCCTGGAAAGTAGGGACATTTTAGGTGGGGTGATGACTAGGAAAAACATAAGTACCTGTTGAACCATAGAAAGCCTCAGAATAATAATTATACTCGGCACGGGATTTATGTAGATTTTCTCTCTTGCCAGTGTTAGCTGGGGTGAAATGTGGGATTTATGGAGCTTGGTTAAGTGTAGCAGGTTGCCCTTGGTTGGCTAGGTCAGTTAATTCCTTATGCAACTGTTGTTGTTGGATTTCTAGCTGAGCCATGATAGAGTGGAAATTAGGTGGAGGGGCCTGATTAAGAAGCTCCTGGGTAGAAACAATGGGGAAAGAATAATTAGCATGTAAGTTAGACCAATATTTATTTTCCATTTTTAAAGAAGAGGAAGAATGCAGGAAAAGTCTTTTTTGGGGAGGCAAAATCAAGTGGTCCTTCCACGTGTGGAGTTTTGGGCCGTCGCCCGTGCAAAATGGAACAAACAGGAGGGGAGGAGAAGAGATGGAGAAGAGAGAAGTGTGCACACAAGCAATCAATTTCTAGACCTAACTTAATTGTGACTCCATAGAAATTAACCAAAGACTTGGTCTACTTAGGAAAAAAGTAATCAACAGTGAATACCCGTTCTGTCAACATATCTAGCCAAGTTGCTTAAGGGGATGTTTGGGCCCAAACGTTTCCCAGGGAAAACCCCAAGTGCTTGTACAAACCCGCGCCTAGTCATCTGACATGGCCCCGCAGCCTAAACACCAGATATAGATGACAAAATTGGTATTCACTAGAGGAAACTTAGGACCTATATAGCAAGCCTAAGTTGATGAAAGCCTTAGGGGTTAAATTGCTACCAATTTTAAGTAGGTCTAGGATATTAGTGTGCACATGGAATGTGGAGGGCGTTAATATGGGTTATTGACCTGTTATTATGATTTTTTTGTGTGTGTGCAAGAATTGGAATGTGGCTCCAATGCAAATTAACTTGTCACACAATTTTTATATTTCTATCTTTTAGGATTCAATTTAATTGAATGTGTTTTAGGGCTTTTCCTTTTAAATGTTCAAATAAGTTTGAAACTCTACAATCAAAGGAAAACAAGTTATTCTGGTGATGGTGTATTTCCTTTATGTTGTGGGACTAAAAACCAAGAAAGAAACCCTAATTGGATTTGAATCCTAATACAGAAAAATACTACTAATGAATTCCTTTTAGGCTTTCCGAATAGGTAGTGGTCCAAACAATGCAACCAACACTACTACCTCATGTAAAGTCAAACAAGGATTCTAGAAAAGATTTTTGTAAGATTTAAAGAATTTGTTTGATAATTGTTTTGAATTTTTATTTATACTAGTGTTAAAGTCTAGAAATGATACTTGTGGGTATTTTAGACTTTTCAGTATTATCACTCACCTCAGAAAATTTTGATAATTTTATATTGTGTAAAATTTTACAAGGATTCCTGAAAGATAAATTTCACAAAAATTGGATGAGTATAAAAATTCTAAAAATTTACGAATAATAGCAAAATAGGAAGATTAAGTTTAATATTTTTTTTGTAGTTTTAATTAACTACGTGACCAGAAAAGACAACCAACCTGAATTTCGCAGGAAGAAAAGGAACTTTGAGCTCTCGCTTCCAAATTCCCACTTTCTTCCTGCAATTCCTGCACACATGAGAGAAAAGAAAGAGAAGAGGATGAGATCCACTTCAAGAAAGCGGAAAAATGATTAAACAAAGTTGTGCCTCCTTAGCAACGATGCCAAAAAGTGGTACGAAGTTTGGTGTGATTTGTAAAAGCGATTTTTAAGTCGTTGTAACAAGCCAAATAGCATACACTTTTAAATTTATATTCCTAGATTGGGGAGTATCTAGGGTCGTCCAAGGAGGCCAAATGCTTGCAAAATTAAATACCTTGCTTGGAAATCAAGCACAAATTTCTTTTTGGTGTTTTATATATATGACTTTTATAGGTTTTGAAATAACAGCAATAGGAAATTTGTTGATAGCTGGAAAACAACTACTACCTATTTCAATAAAGCTAACCGTAAGGTGACAGGTACAGCATCTCCCTAAGCTCACCCTAGGCACGTGGAGGCCTAGAATAATTAGGGTGAGGGAGTGAAATAAATGCAAGCCAAAAATTGTAAAAAGCTATGCAACAAAAATTGAAAGAAGGCAACATGAATTAAAAATAAACTTGTTCTACACAAAACATGTAGGAGAAGGCTTCTAATCTACTTGAAATGTAAGAAGATGAAAACAAAAATCCTCTAAATGAAATGGTGAAGAAGATGATGGCTTCTTGCTCCAAGCCTAGTGATGAGGCACTCATCATGATCTCTAATTACCCCTAATTAACTAGTCTTCCTAGTTAATTAGCTAAGGTTATGAACATATATGGGTTAATTATAAAATAAGGGACATTTAGTAAAGGACCTCAAAATAAGTTAAAAAAGATATTTTATCATTCTATTAACATTATTAATAATATAGATAATAATTGGACTCAAAATTTTATTAATCATTTCCATAATTAATAAGTTAAATAACCTAAACATAATGTATATCCAAGTATATAATAACTTAAGTAATTTTACTTAATCTAAAAAGGTCAAAAATGTAAATTCAAGGTGAAAACATAATATTTACCGTATTTACTAACATATATAAAAAGTTGAAAAAGATCTAAGTTAAAATAAACCTTCAAAACCTGAGTTTACATTTGGGTCCTTAATATTCATTACAATCTGGTCCTTGTTTCTCACACAGGTCCTTAAGTTTTATTACATTTAAGTCCCTTTCCTTCTTCTTCAGCTGAATGAACGGCCGGCGATGGAGAGTCATGCCACCACATGATCACCACCCTACCGACATCAATCTTCTTCGTCCAAGCTCTTGTTGCTTGCAGTCACCACCTCCTCTTGATCCACCAGTCTAGATTAATCCGAAATCCTAATTTCTTGTGGGAGATAACCTCGCCGTTGTCGGAGATGACAACAAAGGTTAAGCTCCTCAAGCTCCTTCTTCGGCCAGACCACACCATTCTCTTCACCGCCAACTACTATAAATACCCCCTTACCCCTCTTATTTTACTCAAGTTGGTTCCCTACCCTCTTCTAACACTAAGTCGACACAATAGCCTATTAGTTCAAAACTCCGATGACTTTCCATCCCACTTTCCAACTTCCTCCATTCATTCTGATCAACTAAGGAGATCTGCCACGGTCTTCCGCGTCTCTGACACAAGCGCCGACCAAAGGAGTTTTCTGTTTCACCTCACATCCGCCCACCAGAGATCTTTCTTTCACCCTCTGATTTCGTCGTCTACTATGAACCATCAGCGGAACCCTATTGACCCCTTCATCTAGGTAACAATAGATTAGGAGTAGGAGTAGGAGTAGGTTAGCTTAGTTAGTTAGGTAGTTAGTTAGATTAGACGTAATTTTGGGATTTCAGTGTCATCTTCTTCGACTCCGGCGAACTCCTTGAGTTCGCCAGAGCCTTAATTTCAACTTTTGAAATCATTGTCCACCTTCCTTTATCATCCATGACCATTTCTAATCCACTTAATCATTAATTGAATCATTTAATCGCCTAATTCACATTCCACCTTCACCTACTATTGTCACTATCCATGGCAATAGTAGTCGAGTTAATTTCCCCTCCATTGGGTCTATCATCATCTATCCATCACTTATGGACCCTAATCGACACTATAATACATATAAATATCACATATAACCTAAACACCCAAATCTAATTTAGCTTTTGAGCTTGCTATCCATGGTGGCTCAGGAGCAGTTCAAATCCTAAATTAATTATATATTTATGAATATAAATACCTGTTGACTTGTTTCAACCATTCAGTTGAGTGGTAGAATAGGTCCTGAGCTTTAACTACTCAGATCCTTTAAGAAAATAAATTCACTGTCAAATCTTACATTTAAAGAGATAATGAGGAATTAAATGTGATTCTGTGGTTCCTTGCAACCTCAGGATCCTTTTCAGATCAAATATGGCAAGTTTTAACAATCTATACACAATTTTCACATTTTCTGGACTCACAGGAGCTCCGGCGATCTCCGACGAGCAATTCTTGAGCTTCAACCTTTAAAATTTAGCGAGAAGCTCCATAGTAATGATTTGAGGATCGCTGATTAATTTGTAGATGTTTAATTGAGGATTTAGCCATTGGAGCTATAGATAGATCTTCATCTTCTCCAACTCCAGTAGAGTTGGAAAAGTCTATTAGTTAGGTTTAAGTTGAGTTTAAGGAACCCAAAAGCTTCAGCACGATGCACTGAAGCTGTTCATGACCTCATTGTACTGTAACAACCTCTAATTTCCTCTGACGAACACACTCCTTTTCAAGCTCAGGTGGCAAGCTTGTAACCCTAGAAATATTAATTAGAACACCTATCTGAAGATCTCAATAAGTTCTTGGTGTTGAGGAGATTCTAGTTGAGGCTTTGATTTCTTGTGGAGAAGCATTTAACAGAAAGTCAAATTTTTGTGCCCTCACAGTCAAACTAAGTGTTCACGTGGGTTGATCATGTTTTAACAGTCAGTTACGTTGTAGTATAGGTGACTAAGCATTGTCAACAAATAAATATTTATTACTCAAAAACCTAAGTATCCGAGGTCAAACACAAGGAGCAAATGGAATTTATTTCTAATCTCAAGAATGTAATTGAACACTTAATTACTCAAAACTTTATTCAAAATATATATATGCATGAGTTTAAAAGTTAATTGTGGCAAAAATAGAGAAATTGGACGTCTGATCATAGGATCAGACTCCTTAAAAAGATGTTTTCTTCTGTTTGCTTCTTTTTCTTCTTCTTCTGACTTTTGACTTTTCTCTATTCTTCTTTTCTTCTTTGGCCATGTGCTTCTTCTCCCTTGTTTCTTCTCTGTAGCTCCTTTCTCTACTCTTGCCCTTCTTCTTCTTTCCTCTATCTTCTGCCTTGCCTCTCTTCTATAGTTTCTTTCTCCTTTTCTCTGCGTGTCTTCTTCTTCTTCCTTCCTTGGCTCTGCTTCCCTTGGCTTCAGCTTCCTTTCTTCTTCTACTTCTGCTTGTCTTTCCCTTTCTTTCTTTCTTCTTCCTTCTTTCCTTATCTCTCTGACTTCCTCTTCTCTTTGGCTTCTCCAGTTCCTTCTGCCGTGTCTTTCTTTCTCTTTTTCCTTTGCGAAGCTTCCCTTCTTTAGCCTTCCTTCCTTCTTCTTCCCTTTTAAGCTAAGTGTTAGCTTCACTTCTCCTTCTCCTTCCCCGCACAAATCAAAGAGAGCAAAACCTACCCCTCTACCTACACCTGCATCTCTCTCTCTCTGTATATCACCATTCAGTACGCTCTCCTAGAGCCGGGTAAATGGGCCTGGTCGCGTGCTCAGGTCCAGGTGCACTGGCGTGGCTGTGGTGTGTGAGGAATACTCAGGAGGATAGTCAGGTTGGGTTACCAGGTTCGCGAGATGAAGTCGCAGACGAGGCATGGAGGGGTGAGGAGGGACCTCACCCCAGTGAATTGGAGGCGACCAGACAATAGCACAAATTCAATTTAAACTACGCAAACACCTCACGACTTAACGAGGTGGGACTAATGTTCCACCTCATTTTCTAACGTGCCTCTAGGAGATCTTCCTTCCAATTGCAGCAGCTGCAAGTCTCACAGTGCCAATTGCTGGGACAGCTGACTGCGCGAGACTTCCCAAAACCTATTGGACCTGGAATCCTGAAGTGCTTCAGCCTGGAACAAGCTTGCAACCTCCTTGATCTATCACTAATGGCGGCTGGTGCTCAGACTCTGCAAGAAATAAAGAGGGCCTTGCGGCTCTATCAGACCACAGGAGGACCTTCGCCGTGTCACAGCGAAGGTGAGGCGGTAGGTGGCAGGCCGCGGGCCGGCCTAGGCGTAAGTGCCTAAGTCGCTCTGTGGCCAGATGGATGGGTTAGGTCAGGGGGCAGTTGTGGCGGTGTACGCGATCTGTGGATGAGTGGAGGATGTTCAATGGAGTGTGGTGGAGGTTGTGAGGTGGGTGGCGAGACGTGTGGGGGTGCAGAGTGATGGATGTGTCTCGCAGGAGAGTGGCCGGAGATGGGGAAGATGGCGGTGGACCATGGCTGTTGAGGGGCATTTTGTGAAATAAGTTGTGGGGAATTGAAGAGGGGATAGAGAAAAATAGTTCTAACCTAATTAAGTGGATGAAGGGGGTGAGAGGGTGGCTGGTAGTACCTGCTGTTGCTAGAGAAGAAGGCAACCAATGGAGGAAGATGGCAATGACGACGGGGCTAGGAATGCATGCACAGGTGTTGCGCAACGTGGTGGAGGACGGGGAAGATAGCTCTGCCACTAGCATTGTGGTAGAGCGACAAGAAAGTGAAGGGGGGCTCGTCGGAGCTCGCTAGACCTCTTGGTCGCAGGAGAAGAGGAAATCGAGGTGGAATTCCAGCCAAGTCGAGGTAAGGAGGTGCGGCTGGAGTTGGGGGTCAATTTATAGGCATTAGTAGGGGCTCCTGTGCTTGGAAGACAAGCTTCCAAGTGTAGGAATCATCGCCAGAGATGGAAGTCTGTTAGGTACCCAAATCTCTTGTGTGTTCGCACAAGAGATTGGGTGCAAATCATAGATTAGGACCACGCTCAGATGGAAGGGAATTCCTCAGAGAATCTCCCTTCCAAATCTGGGAGATCTCTAAGGAATTAGGGATTATTCCCCCTCTATTCCTCGCCGGAGTAGGATTTTTCCACATTAATGGCAGAGGGACCAGCTTGTAAGAGTTGCGAGGAAGCTAGGGGGGTTTGTGTAATGGTTTTCAAAAGATAGGGTCCAAAATGTAATTGGATGTATTAATTTGCAAAGTAGGTCAAGATGACCTCCCCTTTAGTCCAAATTTTGGAACAAACCTAATTTGGACCTAAGGAATCCAATGGTGAAGTTCGATTTTAGGTTTGACCATGTTTGACTAGACATTTTGCATAAAAAGCCAAATTAGGTTAATTGATGAGCTAGGACCCCAATCTAGGTCAAACTAGGTTCCAAAGGCCAAATTGAATGTTCTAAACCCTAGGGGATATTTTTCAATGAATTTTAGAGGGTTTACTTGATTTTTATCCTGATCATAACCTTATTGAATTAAGCGGGTCTGTATTAGGGTTAGAGGATGTCATTTAATTCCTAGTTTGCATATAAACCCATTTCTAATTGAAACAACCCACTTTTTATCTTATTCAAACCATTTGACTTGTGTTTTGCCTCTGAGAAATCCCGTTTATGTACTGCAGTGGTAAAATTGCAGTTTTAAACTTTATTTCATGTTTTCTTCTCAGAACACTTTTTCCTTCAATTAAGCCCTCTTCTAAGTTATGTAGGAGCTTTTATTCTCTTTCTTAGGTCAAAATGAGCTAGTTAGGGCTCATGATGAGGTTCTCATCATTGAGTCTGAATATGGAGTTCAGAGCTCTATTTGAGGAATTGATGAGATAGAATTGCTTGTTAGATTCTATTGGATAATTTGAGAGTGATCAAAATGAGCTCAGATGAGTTATTGTGTGAGAATTCAAACCCTGATAGTTTGGGTTATTTTCGAACCCAAACAAATAGCAGTGCCATTTCATTGACTTTTGATCTTGAATCCTACGCAGATAAGTCTGTTACAACCGTTAGAATTTCTTTAAATTAATTAAAAACATTCTTAAGTGTCTGTGCATCTATTTTTAAGTCTGAAAATTCAAATTCTGAAGCTTTCAGAGAAGCTTCAAGCTTCTTTGCTGGTCTTGAAGGTCTTGATAGCTTTAATCTCACTTCTGTAGATGCAAAATAATTTGTATAACCATTATAGGCCTTTAGTTAAGAGAGAAAAGTCCATCTGACGACTCTGTGAAATTAATTATCACTTCCAGGCGATAAGTAACCCATAGGAACCCCTTATTTTACTATTCAAATTGAAGAGGAAAACATCCTCTTATCCTTAAATTGACCCTACAATTGTGTATATCTATCTTAGAGCTTTCCAACGAACTTTAAATCACTTGAAACGGAGCTCTGAACTGGGAGATATGATTGATTGAAGTTGGGTCTGAAAGGGGGAACATAGTACCACATCGGCAGTTTCTGAGCACGCGCATGGGAACAAAAGCAATCTGTTACCTCGGCCCTTCAGTCGTCAATGCTTGGCACACCAGTTACCGATCTGAACATTTTGAACCTATCTGAGCATGTGTATGTGTGTGTGCAGGCATGTGTGCCTGCGGGTGTACGGCCGAGTGGGCATGAGCGAGTGTGCCTTGGGAGGGCGAGGCCTGGGAGGTCGGGTTGACCTGGAATGGCTCGAAATTATGGCTCAACTGAAATAAATCAAAATCGAGCCTAATTGAGATTAGGCGAGGACCGAGTAGAGTCTGGTCCCACCCTGGTCTCGGGGTACTATGTATCCTGGAGAGGACCTCACCACAAATAAAATAAATTTTGGTTAAAAAGTAAAAAACACCCGATTCAACTGAAAGTTCAAAAGGGAAAACTAAAGAAAGAGGAGCCACTGAAGGTTAAGCTAATCGCTAAGTGATAATGGCTAAGATTAAGTGTTGAGCTGAAGGCGCTAAGGAAGGAAAGGAAAGAAAGGAGAATAGACGCTAAGGAAGAAGTGGCAGGAACAGAACAGGAGAAGAAAAAGAAAAGAGTTCGAAAGAGTAAATGATAAAGGGTAAATAAATATAAAAGAAAGAGAGAAGAAGAGAGAGGCTGAAGAAATGAGTTTTATTTCTTTAATTTCTTTTTGAATTTATTTTAATTGTGAAAAGGCATGTTTTAATAGAACAACTTTTATTGCCTTAATTGCCTTTGGAATAAAATTGGAAAACTAACTTGTTTACTTATTAATAAAGTAGATCAATTTGAGTAAATATGTTCTCTTATGGGATTTTGCATATTACTTCATTTTAATTAATATTTTGGAAAAATTCAGCTCTTAAAATCAACTTAGTTATACCTCCTAAACTTAAAAGGAAAATAAAAGATAATTGGTGAATTTATAAAAAATTATACCTCCCAATGAACGACCTGTACTCAACCAGTAAAAATTTCTAAAATGTTAGGTTAATTCGACCATATACTACACAACCGACATAATTTTGAGTTAACCTAAGTGACTTTTTCTACTCATAATTAAGTGAAATTAAGTTAATTACTGAGTAGAGTGTAAAACCACCGATCATTTTAATGGCGTCACTGCCGGGGAGGTAATATTTTGCCTCATTTCACTCATCAAAATATCCCCTAGCATTGCTTTGTCTAAGCATCATTTTAATGGCACCGTTGCCGGGGAGGTAATCCCTTAATTCACTAAAATTTAGGTGGATTAATTGTCTGATTAGGAGGTATTTTGTAAATATATTTTTATTTTTAATAACTTTTGTTCTAATTTGTTTTATTTTGTTTTGTTTTTGTTTCGGCTTTCTTTTTATTTTTTGTCTTCTATTCAGGTTTACCTCTGTGCGTAATATAAGGAGAAGGTGGGATATTGTTGCTATTTTTATTTTTGTGAGTATTTCTTAGTCTTTTGTTTTGTTGCATTTAAAAACTAAAAAAAAACAAAAATACATCTTTTTCTTAATAGCAGCAGCATATCATAGGCATACACTCTTAGGAGTGCATATTTCTTGCTAGTATTAGTGTGATCTGACTCGGGAATTTTTAACTATTTTTCTTGCATCAGCAGGAAAACATGAGAAAACCCGCATAGATCCTTGTCCTCCGAGTTTTAAAAAGACCACATATTTTTGTTTGAAAAGATCTAAAAAGCAGCCATTGTATTTTGCTTGATACATTTTTGAAAAAGATTAACTAAAAAGAGGAAGTGAAAATTTGTGACATAAATCTGATTGCAGAATGCATGCGGGTTTTTCAATCGCTATCGTCCGTTGCATGCTATCGCGTACACAGCACGATCACTAAAGTCACACGAGCCTATTTTTCCTTCTCTCCTCTTTGCACCTCTTAGGGTTTTGGTCGAAGATCAACAAGTCTGTCTCATTATAAGAGCCTCGGGGAGCCAGTAGTGAGCGGTCTCGAAACTAGACCTTAGACCTTTGGGCTTTAAGGTATGCACCTGCGTAGACACAGATTAGGATGCGTATTTTGATACTATTACTTTATTTGTTTGCTTCAAATTACTTTACGTATCTTAGGAATGTCTTCTTTCCTTTTAAAGAAGAGCAAAACCCTCGTCTTTTATGCTGTTTTGTGGGTTTTTTGTGCCACTGTTTTACCGGTGGTGTCCGTGTGCACTTGCACATTATTTTCCATTTATGGATAGGAGGCGATCCTTGCATCTGCCTCTTGCACCACCGTTGACATGTATCCTAGGCCGGTTGCAGATAAGCAACCAATGGTTTTCCCGTTTGATCCTTCTACTTCTATGTATCTAATGCAAAATCTAAATCCCGAGATCCCTTCTTCTTCTGGTTAGGGGGAGATGCCACCTTTTGATGTTCATGAGACGCTCCTGAACCAGAATGTTAAGATGCTAGAGCAAACAAGACAAATTAATCTTTTAACAGCAACCTTAAATAATTTACAGACTCTTCAAACCCATCCTTCACCTCGACCTGAGGCGGGTTTTGAAATCCCTGATTTACCGATATCTTGTCTAAGGGCTCTACCTAGAGATTATTATAACCCATCTAATGCACAAGTAGAGCCTAATGTTAGGATTCCTATTGGGGAGAATAATCCTGAATGAAAGCCAAATATTATAGGTTTAATCCCCCACTTTCACGGATTTGCATCCGAGGATCCATTTCAACACATAGAAGATCTTAAAAATCTATCCTGAACTCTTGGTCCTCAAAATCAAAATAGGGAAATCCTACTAATGAAGATGATCTCTTTTAGCCTTAAAGATAAAGCAGCATATTGGTATAGAACTATAGCAAGACCAATCTCAACATGGGATGAACTTGAATTCACATTTTTGAAGAAATTCTTTCCAATTAGTCGAACTAATGCTTTAAGGCAAGCTATTACTACTTTCAATCAAAACCATGGAGAACCAATTCATGAAGCGTGGGAACATTTTCATGAATTACGAAGGAAATGCCCACATCAAGATATCCCTCGTTGGCAACTCATGCATATCTTTTATTATGGTTTACAAGAGGGCATTCGCAATCTAGTCCATGCCTCTTGTTGAGGGAATTTTCTAAATCGCGATGCAGAATCAGCTTCAGAATTATTTGAAGGGATGTTGGAAAACTTGATTACCAACGCATCAATGTCTCAATTCATGAGAGGAGTAAATACGAATCACCAAAATCCGTATAATGGCATTCACGAGATCGGTAATCCATCCAGTTCAGAGGATTTAGAGATTATTGTAGAAAAACTGGACAAAGTAGATATCGTAGCAAAGCATCTCAACGAGGTTAGAAATATAATGAAGATTCTTTTGCCTCTACTTGCTACGAATCCTGTGTATTCACCTGTTTCGCAAATTCTCGCGGGGAGGGAATTTGTGAATAATCTGGATTCTAGAGATCCATCTTCCTTGGGTTTTCTATCTAGTCCTTCACCAACCCAAGGAGGGACCTTTGTCCCATAATCTTACCCACCCTTTTCCCTACCCTTTTCTGTTGTAGAAAACACACCGTATCTTTTAGGTTTACATGCCATCCAGGAAAATACTCCAAGACCAGACCCTTATTCAAATTCCTATAATCCTGGATGGAGAAGCCACCCAAATTTCTTTTGGGCTGATCAAAATCAAAATCAAAGATAAAATTATCTGAATCAGACCCATTTTAACCCACCTCCATTGCCTCAGCAATCAGATTTAAGGCCTAACCCAATGAATATGTAGGATTACTCTAGGCCTATTAGAGATACACAGCTAGACCAGATTTTAAGACCTATGTTAGAGAGTCAGCGACAAAATGCTGAAGCTCTCGCTAACATCCATAGGCAATGTAAGGTAGAGTTGGCTGATTTACAGAATCAAATCATGCTTTTGCCTGAGTCTCATCAGCCAGGTACTCTTCCATCCCAACCAATTCCGAATCCTAGGAATCTGCTAAATCCTAAGCAAAGCCAAGGCCAAGTCCATTTCCTTAATCAGGCCATTGATTCTAATTGTAACCCGTCCTCTGCACTCCCTGAAAATAATCCACCAAACCCGCATCAACAACCTATTTTGTGTCAATAGGATCCACCTATTATTGAGAATTAAAACTGACTTTGTTGATCTTCTGAACTTGGTGGAATCATCTTATAAATTGTCTTAATCTTTAACATTCTACATCTTAACCTAAATCAGATCTAATCTTCACATGATTTTCACTCTAATCTTTCTAAGGTTTTCACGAGAATTTGATTTTGGGTTCTACGAGATCTATTCTGGGCAATTTTAGGATGAGTTTTGATTGGGTGGTTTAATATGTTTTGTTGATCTAATTCTTTTATAACTCCTTTGTTTCTACCATATACCTATTTTTCTAGGAGTTTTTTACTAGGGTTTACGCCTAGCTGAAGGCGTAAAACTTAGCACTTATACATAGTTGTTTCCTATTTTTGCCTTTTTGATTTTCTTCTACACTTACTTTAAAATTTCACTTCATATTTCACTAATTAGCATCATTTAGTCCGACTGACCACTCTGACCTTTGGTTAGAATTGAAATTGTCCGCACAGAGATTTTTAATCTCCTCTTTTCGACTCCTTCCATCACCCTATACTAAATGAAGTGTAATATCTTTTCACCCTTCTTACAATGAGGACATTGTAAAATTTTGGCTTAGGGGGGTGTTGAAGTGAAATTTTCAATTTAAGTGTTGGTTAAAAAGTAAAAACACATAAAAATTAAATATCCACAAAATTTAAAAAAATAGAAATTCCAAAAATGATAAAAATTTTAAAAAATAAAAAATTTCATAAAAATTCGAAGACTTTTTAGAAGTAATCATAAAAATTGGAAAATCTTATATACATCAAAATAAAATTATATAAATAAAAAAAATTTGAAAAAGAAAATTCATAATAATAATAAGAGGGGAATATTCATTTTAATAAAGAAGAAAAGTAGAAGAATATATATATATTAGAACTAAGAGCTTAATTTTCTTTTACGTCAGAAATTTAAAATGTATATAGAATATATGTAGGTATTTAAGAGCATTCAATTCTTAGTTAGATTTTATTTAAACATTTTATAAAAACACACCTTTGTGTTTAAATTTTTAAAACAAGATTTTATTTGAATTAGGAATCATTTAAATCTTTTAAAGATTTGTTTTTCTATTCTTACTTGAATTAACAAACTAAGTGTGTTAACATTTAAACCTAAGTTTTGGAATTAAATTATAACTTTCTAATCAATTAGATTAAGTAATCCTTTTGCTTTTTGAAAATTTGATTTTATCATAAAGTTAAGTAAAATACCGGATATTTAGAGTTAATTAAATAGAGAGTTGGTAGAATTTTAGTCTACAAAACTTACAGGCTAGAGATAAATAACTAGACCTGGTAAATTTTGTCTTGACAGATCCTATAGGAGGAAACTAAGAATTTAAAGAACCTGAGAGTAAAGGGCTTTGTTGTCCAAGCTCTAGTTTGAGAGCTAGGTAACCTAAACATCTAAATTCACACACATAGAATTGTCTTGTTGGCATCTGAGGCCGCGAAAACACAAAGGTTAAGAGATCAGTTCTGAATCCTCCTTAGTCCAAGGATTTCCGTGGGGTGGTTCTCGCAAGGGTGAAGGATGTGCCACTCACCTAGAAAAAGGATTTGGAGAATAAAGGTAGTAAGAAAAATGAGAAGGGGGAAAAGAAAAGAAGAAAAGGAAAAATAAATAAATAAAACACCCTGCAGTCAAGTGCCTTGTTAAAAATGGGTGCTTATGCAGTTTTTCCACAAATAAATAAAATCATCTCAATACAAATGGATGCAACCCTTTCTTCCATCAAATAAAAAGAACACCTTGCTATAAATGGGTGTTTTAACCTATAGAAAACGAGAAAAAAAAATGGAGAAAAAAAAATGGGAATAAGAGACTTAATGGTCCATCGGGGAGATATACACAAAACATGTTGACCTCAGGATAGAAAACTGGTGAGGAGAAAGCAACCAAACCTGAGTAAGACCAAGCCAAAGGCTTGAATTGGAATAATTGGGATTGAAAAATGATGTCTTAAGATCTAGATTTTTGCAACTTTGGATGCCTTTAGGACAATTCTCTTCACTAAGCACAGATGTCTTAAAATCATAGCTATTGAACCTTGGTATTGGGCAGTGAAGCCTAAGAAATTGAGTTTTGAAGATTTTAAGTTGAGAATTAAAGGAGAAGAGTTGACAGAATCCTAGGTCTAGAAGTTATTCTTTATTGTTGTAGGCTAGTAGATTAGAGTTTTACTACTCTAAGTTTGATTAATAATGAGTATCTGGTTAATTTTCTTAAACTTATATTGATAACAGTCAAATATCATAAATAAAGGATTGACTTAAATCTATTTGATTTTTTGAGTTAAAATTTAATTCTCAACTATTAAGTTTTGTTTTCCTTAAGACACTTTGTATTCTAATTTGAGTTAAGAATTGTTACAGAAGATTAATAGATTTTTGAGCAATTCTAATTCAGAGTAAAATTCCTATTTACAAATTATTTTAAGTGCGCTTTGAACATGTTATAAGTATAAGTCTAAGTAAGAAAATTTTTACACATGCTCTATACATTAGTCATTTATATTAAACTTAAAAATTTCTAACCTAAGCTTTCCTCTACATAGTTACTATTTATAATAATTTAAACCCAAGTGCTTTAAATCATCATAGTCTTAGTTAATTTTACTAGGGACTAGCAAAACCTTGGCTTGGGGGTATGATGAGGCACTCATCATGATCTCTAATTACCCCTAGTTAACTAGTCTTCCTAGTTAATTAGCTAAGGTTATGAACATATAAGGGTTAATGATAGACTAAGGGATATTTGGTAAAGGACCTTAAAATAAGTTTAAAATGACATTTTATCATTCAATTAACCTTATTAATAAAGTAGATAATAATTGGACTTGAAATTCTATTAATCATTTCCTTAATTATTAAGTTAAGTAACATAAACATAATGTATATCTAAGTATATAATAACTTAAGTAATTTTACTTAATCTAATAAATTAATCTAAAAAGGTCAAAAATGTAAATTCAAGATGAAAACATAATATTTACCATATTTACTAACATATATAAAAAGTTGAAAAAGATCTAAGTTAAAATAAACCTTCAAAACCTGAGTTTACATTTGGGTCCTTCATATTC
Organism: Thalassia testudinum; assembly: GCA_037157565.1. NCBI lineage: Eukaryota > Viridiplantae > Streptophyta > Magnoliopsida > Alismatales > Hydrocharitaceae > Thalassia > Thalassia testudinum. Next base: position 64,060,362 of record JAZHRO010000014.1, read on the forward strand.
ATTACAATCAGGTCCTTATTTCTCACACAAGTCCTTAATTTTTATTACATTTAAGTCTCTTTCCTTCTTCTTCTTCTTCTTCTTTAGCCCAATGAACAACTGGCGACGGAGAGTCACGCCACTACTTGATCACCACCCTGCCGACATCAATATTCTTTGTCCAAGCTCTTGCAGCTTGCGCTCACCACCTCCTCTTGATCTACCGGTCTGGATTAACTGGAAATCCTAATTTCCAGTTGGAGATAACCTCACCGTTGTCGGAGACGACGATGGAGGTTAAGCTCCTCAAGCTCCTTCTTTGGCCAGACCCCGCCATTCTCTTCATCGCCAACTACTAGAAATACCCCCTCACCCCTCTGATTTTAGTCAAGTTGACTCCCTTCCCTCTTCTAACACCGAGCCGACCCAATAGGCTATTCATCCAAAACTCTGGCAACTTTCCATCTCATTTTCCGACTTCCTCCACTCATTCTGATCAGCTGAGGAGATTCGCCATGGTCTTCCGCATCTTTGTCACAGGCGCTGACCAAAGGAATCCTTTGTTTCACCTCACGTCCACCCGCCGGAGGTCTTTCTTTCACCCTCTAATTTTGTCGTCTGCTATGAACCTTCGGTGGAACCCTATTGACCCCTTCATCCAGGTAATAGTAGATTAGGAGTAGGAGTAGGAGTAGGAGTAGGTTAGCTTAGTTAGTTAGGCAGTTAGTTAGATTAGATGTAATTTTAGAATTTCAGTGTCACCTTCTCCGACTTCGACGAACTCCTCGAGTTCACCAGAGCCTTAATTTCATCTTTTGAAATCATTGTCCACCTTCCTTTATCTTCCATGACCATTTCTAATCCACTTAATCATTAATTGAATCATTTAATCGCCTAATTCACATTCCACCTCCTACTTCTGTCACTGTCCATGGCGACAGTAGTCGAGTTAATTTCACCTCCATTGGATCTATCATCATCTATCCATCACCTATGGACCCTAATCGACACTATAATACATATAAATATCACATATAACCTAAACGCACAAATCTAATTTAGCATCTAAGCTCGCTGTCCATGGAGACTCAGGAGCAGTTCAAATCCTAAATTAATTATCTATTTATGAATATAAATACTTGTTGACTTGTTTTAACCATTCAATTAAGTGATAAAACATGTCTTGAGCTTTAATCACTCAGATCCTTTAAGAAAATAAATTCACAGTAAAATCTTACATTTAAAGAGATAATGAGGAATTAAATGTGATTCTGAGGTTCCTTGCAACCTTAGGATCCTTTTCAGATCAAATATGGCAAGTTTTAACAATCTGTACACAATTTTCACATTTTCTGGACTCATCGGAGCTCTGGCGAGCTCCGGTGAGGTATTCTTGTGCTTCAGCCTTTAAAATTTAGCAAGAAGCTCCAAATCAATGATTTGAGGATCACTGATTAATTTGCAGATGTTTAATTGAGGATTTAGCCACTGGAGATATAGATAGATCTTCATCTTCTCCAACTCTGGCAGAGTTGCAAAAGTCTACTAGTTAGGTTTAAGTTGAGTTTAAGGAACCTAGAAGCTTCAGAGCAATGCACTAAAGCTATTCAAGACCTCATTCTACTATAACAACCTCCGATTTCCTCTGACGAACACACCCCTTTTCAAACTCAGGTGGCAAGGTTGCAACCCTAGAAATATTAATTAGAACAGCTATCTGAAGATCTGAATAAGTTCATGGTGTTGAGGAGATTCTAGCTGAGGCTTTGATTTCCTATGGAGATGCTTTTAACAGAAAGTCAAATTTTTGTGCCTTCACAGTCAAACTGAGTCTGATTATGGAGTTCTGAGCTCAATTTGAGGAATTGATGAGATAGAATTGCTTCTGAGAATCTGTTGGATAATCTGAGAGTGATCAAAGTGAGGTCAAATGAGTTATTGTGTGTGAATTCAAACCTTGACACTTTGGGCTATTTTGTAACCCAAACAGACAGCAGTGCCATTTTGTTGAGTTTTGATCTTGAATCCTACCCAGATAAGTCTGTTACAACCCATAGAATTTGTTTAAATCAATTAGAAACATTCTTAAGTGTCTGTTCATCGATTTTTAAGTTTGAAAATTTGAATTCTGAAGCTTTTAGAGAAGCTTCAAGCTTCTCTGCTGGTCCTGAAGGTCTTGAGAGCTTTAATCTCACTTCTGTAGATGTGGAATAATTTCTATAACCTATACAGACCTTTAGTTAAGAGACAAAAGTCCATCTGAGAACTCTATGAAATTAATTATCACTTCCAGGCGATAAATGGCCGATAGGAATCCCTTATTTTACTCTTCAAATTGAAGAGGAAAACATCCTCTTATCCTTAAATTGACCCTGCAATTGTGTATATCTATCTTAGAGCTTTCCAACAAACTTTAAATCAGTTCAAATGGAGCTTTGAGCTGGTAGATATGATTGATTGATGTTGGGTCTGAAAGGGGGAACATAGTCCGACATCAACAGTTTCTGAGCGCATGCATGGGAACAAAAGCAATTTGTTACCCCGACCCTTCAGTCATCAGTGCTCGGTGCACCAGTTACCGATCTAAACATTCTGAACCTATCTAAGCATGTGTATGCGTGTGTGCGGCCATGTGTGCCTGCAGGTGCACGCCTGAGTAGGCATGAGCGAGTATGCCCTGGGAGGGCAAGGCCTGGGAGGCCTGGTTGAGCCGAAATAGCTGGAAAGTATGGCTCAACTGAAATAAATCAAAATCGGACCTAATTGAGATTAGGCAAGGACCGAGTAGAGTCTGGTACCACCCTGGTCTCAGAGTGCTGTGTATCAACGAAAGGACCCTGCTTCAAATAAAGTAATTTTTGGTTAAAAAGTAAAAAACACCTGATTCAATTGAAAGTTCAAAATGGAAAACTAAAGAAAGAGGAACCACTGAAGGTTAAGCTAATGGCTAAGTGATAATGGCTAAGATTAAGTGTTGAGCTGAAGGAGCTAAGGAAGAAAAGGAAAGAAAGGAGAACAGGCGCTAGGGAAGAAGAGGCAGGAACAAAATAGGACAAGAAAAAGAAAAGAGTCCGAGAGAGTAAATGATGAAGGGTAAATAAATATAAAAGAAGCGGAGAAGAAGAGAGACTGAAGAAATGAGTTTTATTTCTTTAATTTCTTTTTAAATTTGTTTTAAACGTAAAAAGGTGTGTTTTAAGAGAACAACTTTTATTGCCTTAATTGCCTTTGGAATAAAATTGGAAAACTAACTTCTTGACTTGTTAATAAAGTAGAGCATTTTGAGTGGATATGTTCTCTTATGGGATTTTGCATATTACTTCATTTTAAATAACATTTTGGCAAAATTCAGCTCTTAAACCAACTTAGTTGTACCTCCTAAACTTGAAAGGAAAATAAAAGATAATTGGTGAATTTAGAAAAAATTATACCTCCCAGTGAACGACCTGGACTCAACCAATAAAAATTTCTAAAATGTTAGGTTAATTCGACCCTATACTATACAACCGACACAATATTGAGTTAACCTACGTGACTTTTTCTACTCTTAATTAAGTGAAATTAACTTAATTACTAAGTTGAGTGTAAAGCCACAGATCACCTAGTAGCTCCCGAGCTTGAAAAGAGTCCCCCAACTCCTCCATCTTGAGATGCTCCTCTAAATGATGACCTCCAAGGTGGTAGCTACCACCTTCAAATCTCCTCCTCAAGGGTGGACGTCCACCCTAGGTCTTTCTCCCTTGCCTGGCCGTCCTCCTTGAATTGGAAAAGCCGTCCTCCATGGCATAGCCCAAGTTGAAGAGAGTGGGGAGAACAAGGCACCAAAAGGGCTGGTGATGTGCCCCTTTAATCTTCTTCTCTACTCCTTCTTGGCCATAGGTGTAGGTGCATATAGGTAGAATAATACACTAACGGAGGATGATTTTTATGTGGTGATATGGTGGGTTTATATAGAGGTGGAGAGGGGGGTAGTTGGCGTGAATGGGTGGAGGGCTAGGATGGAGTTTGGTGGTAGTTATGGGTGGTTAGAATGATCCTAGGGCTAGGGTTAGTTGGCGCCAACAAAAGGGGTGCCATGGGGTGGTTATGGTGGTGAAAGGGAACATATATTTGGCGCCAACTATGGGGCTTCTAGAAAGTAGGTCAGGTGGATGGTGGAGATGATTTTAAGAAGAGGTGTATGGTGGAGATGAAGGGAATTTTGGAGGGAAAGTTGGTGCCAAAAGGGAAAGGTTCTAGAAGGTTATTTTGGAGGGAAAATTGGTGGCTTCTAGTAGTGGTGATGGGGTGAAGGGGTGTGATGGTGGTGGCGCCAACTTGGAGTAGGATAGCTAGCTTAGGTGAGCTTAGTTGATGGAGCTAGCTAGGGTTGAGTTGAAGGTGGTGGATGGCCAAGGAGTTGGATGCTAGCTAAGCTAAGCTAAGCTAAGCTAGCTTAGCTAGATATGGAGTAGAGGAGGAGGTATTGGAGCTAGGATTTGAAGAGTGGAGATGAGGAGGAGAAGCCTGCAGCTTGAACTGGAGTTGGCAGCTGCTGAAGAGGGTGGCATGGAGCTACTCTAGCAGGCTTAGCTTGCTAGCTCTTTGCTAGCTGCTAAGCCAGGCTATGGTGAGCTGGCTTCTACCACAATGAGCTAAGGTGAGCTGGGTCTGGTGCTCCCGGGGAGGATCAAGCTGGTTGAGGCAGCTGAGCTGAGTCCTCGGGAGCTAGACTTGAGCTTCCTGAGTTGGAATGAAGTCATCTTCAGCTGGTTTGAGTTTAGTGGAGGTGGATGTAGCTGGAACTAAGCTGTGGTGAACTCCAACCAACTCATCCGAGCAAGCTAGACCTCCATAAGGACATATGGGAGCTAAGAGGAGCTAGACTCAGTTAAGTTGAGCTGGATCTGAGCTAACCTAAGCTAGGGTGAGCTAAGATGTGCTCTCTTGAGCTACCATTTTGCTAAGAGGAGCTAAATGTAGCTAGGATGAGTTGACCATAATTCAGGTGAGCTAAATTCCAACTATGGTGAGCTGGATCAAGCAAAGTTACAGCTGGTGAGAGCTTCTCCTTCACCAGTTGCCTTCCTGAGTGCTAGGGTACTAGGGATCTGGCAATTTGTTTATCCCTAACACTCACAAAAGCACATTAACAACATAATAAAAAATGCAATGCATGCCTAACCTATTTTATGCCTAAATGTGACCCAAAAACCCATTTCTGGAGCAAAATCCTAGTAGCTAGGTTTGTTTAAATGCATAAGAATAATGATAAACTGGCGTTTATCAATGGGTAATCATTAGTCGAGTCGGGATAGTAATCATCTTGAGGATACGTGTTGGCAGGAGGGTGGGATTGGAAATGTGTGAAAGATGTGGAAGGATACATTGTGGAGTAGGAGGGAAAATATAATAGAGAAAGGTGCCCTATAGCAAACCTGTCCTTATGTGGGTAGCCTAAAGACCTATAGACTCCTAGGAACCATCTCAAGATTATAAACGACTTAGTCTACTTTTATCCGGTCAATCGTACCAGTTAGGAGGGACTGGGTAGAAGGTTCTTCCTTTGGCATGCGCCTCCAGTTCCTAGTGTACCCCTCAGCCGCTGTCGTTTGACGCTACTCCCCTAGCTAAACATTAGATGGACCAACAGAAGTAGATTAATCGAAAAAAGTCTCAGTCTGAGCCCCGAAGAGTGAACCAATCCTTAAGGCCAATGTCTACTCAGTTTTAGTTAGGCTTGGGATGATTGTGCTCTTGGAATGTGATGGACCCTTTAGATGGGTTGTGCCCTTAATGATCAGTAAAAATGTGTGTGCGTGTACAACCAAGGTTTTCAAACAAGGTTATTTGATGATGTGCCTTTTAGGATTTAACCATGTTTAGTAGCTTATAGGGTTTAATTCTTAGCTTGGTTCAATCAAGGTTTAGTAGAACACTCCTAGTTTTGAAAGCATGGGGGATGATATCTTCCTTTAAAAATAAAAAATAATGTGGAGTACCTGGTTCAGCCCTAAGAATCAACCCTAAGTGGCAAGCTGCTTGATGGATCGCTTTTATCTTAAGTGGTGCGGCCCAAAGAGTTCAATCAATTGGTCTATTGCACCACTTAGTTAAGGCACACAGAAATGTTTGACCTATTCAGATTTCTACTCACTTATTTGTGTGTTGAGGTAAGTGTACTGGGTCCACAGGTTAGATCCTGATTATGTGGTAGAATTGATGTGATTGTGCTCCTTAGGGTGTGAAGTTGTGGGTGTTAAGGTTTGTCACTTTTAGAAAATCCCACAATCAGATAACACTTGTTTTTATTTATGTGGATGGTGAGGTGAGTGGAGCTGGCAAACAAATAACCAAATCTATCCCAGGGTTTATAAAAAGCACCTAAGTTGATTTGGGTTTGAGTTATTAGGTTATGGAATGAAAACTAAGGTGGGGATGGTGTGGGGGACACTTACAAAACGTTCATCTGCACTTTTCTCCAATCTAACTGCTTTGGCCTACCTTAGAAGAGTACCTGCAATCACAGTAAGATCAGAGAAAAAGTGAGATAAAAGTTAGGTAAGGCAAAAAAAGACATGGAAAAAAGCCAAAGAGCGTTGCCTCCTTGTCAACGGTGCCAAAATGATCGCACGTGTTTCACGAGTTTGAAAATCAGTGTTACGAGTAACCCATCGTCGTAGTTGCAAAATGCGTGGTCAGATAAAATTTATACCGAAACTCGAAAAGTGAGTCCCAAGTGGAACACAGGGAGGCGAACATTTGGTTTTATGAAATCCACACTTCACTTTTGTTTCATTTTGGTCATTTTTATCTTTTATAATTTTTTTGGTATTTTTAGCAAGCAAGAGATTAGGTCAATGAAAACATTATCTACTTGCAAAAATATAAGAGAGAGATGGAGAGAGAGAGAGAAACAATCATCTATTTGTCAAGAATTGTCTGTTACAACTACGAAAGCGGAAAATCTACACTACAAAGGCATAAAAAGAAAGAAAGAGGTGGGAGAAATCCCCCCCGATAGTTGCTCGGAGGATGACTCGCTCTGACGTTCCCTGGGGGAAGGTGGTGAGGAGTGGGACGAAGGAGGATGGGGCAGGACGACGTCACGACGAGGATCTTCTTCCCTAAGGATGGTGAGAGGATGGCCACGGGATGCTCCACGAATGGGGGTGAGGGGAGAGAAAACTATTTGGCTTTCTACTATAGAGGAGCAACTCGGGCTTGGGACTAGCTCTCTCTAAAGCCTTGGAGGTGGTGAGAGGAAGAAAGGAAGAAATTAAGATATATGGGAGGGGTTGGGGTCCTTCTATAGTGGAGGAAGGAATCAAATTCGTATACAGGAGATTTAGTGACCGTCATAAATGTCACTGAAGATGCGCTGCAAACATTGCTGAAGATAGCCCACGCAGCCACCCGCCGCTGCACTGGCGCGCGATCCGCGCTCTCGTGTCACGCATGCAGATGCAATATGTGCCGTTGCCTACGCGAGCACGTTGTGCTACCGTACGCGCCGCTGCGCTTGCGCGTGTGTGCCTTCGCGTGCACATGTGCACCCATGATGCTCTACGTGTGCAGTGGCGCGTGCGTGCGCATGGGTGGCCTGGGTTGCGCCATGTGGCGCAATTTGCGCCATCCATCTTCTTTCTTTTGTTGAGGATGCTACAGAGGTCCAATTGAGTCGATTTTCATGGCATTGGGTTGCGATCTTTCGACCCGAATCCATCCGTGCGGTCGTATTTGTCGTTTGATGCTCTAAATTGTGTCACCTAGTCCCCTAGTTGTAGATCTTCCTTGGATTGCATATGGTGCTATGGGACTTCGATTGAGGTGATTTCAGAGGCATTGGACTCTGATTGTTGTCTTGATTAGATCCGTATGGTTGGATTGTCATTCCGAGGCTCTGAAACAAATATCCTTCTCTCTTGACAATGAAAGGGACACAATTAACCTAAATTATAAACAACTACTCTAAATGCAGAATGATGCATGCCATGCAATATTTATAACATGAAGTGCAAATCTAAGCCTAGGAACATGCATGAATAGGAATTTTAACCTAAATAGATGTGCCTACATCAGGCTTCTTATGGCCTATAAAAGAAACCTTGATGCATTCCACTTCTTTTCAGCAAGTCTTGGTACGTCAAAACACCCCAGAAACCTACCTTCGACCACCATAGATCCCTGCTTTGGCGACCTCTTCGACCCTCCTCCCTCGGCCTTCCAACGACCAAAGTGGTCGGCTTACTCGACTCCTCTCTTCCTCATAACCCTCCCTAGCCAAAGGGAGGGCCTATCTCTGTCTACCTCATCGTCACCGCCTCACACCTCTACTTCCTTCTCCAGCTCTGGTCAACCAACACCAGAGCCCTCTGCCTCACTACTACGTCCCTAAGTCCCTCTATCTCTCCCTTTTCCTCTCTACATTATTCTTGCACTCTCGCAACACATGCATGACCACCGATTCTCCCACAACGCCGTCACCTTTTTCCGCTCCAGCGAAGCTTCGACAACGCTTACATGCCACCACATTGCTCGAAACTCATCGCTATCACACCCATTAGCATCAGCACTTTCCAGAGAGCAAAGGCCCTTAGGTTGTTCACTCGATTGGCCTCTCTATAGGCCTCCGGAACACCACACTCATCGCACCTCTACTCCGAGGTCATATGACCTTCGCACACCCTCACACACAAAATCACTGACACTGTCACACTCGCCAGTCCCCGGCGATCAAACCGAACACTTCTGGCAGGCTCAAAGTCCTAGTTTGCCTGTTTCAGGTGTCGAGCTCAAGTTGCCATTAGTAGGTAAGCTTGATGCTTGCTTGAAGCCTTCTTTAGCACCTAAAGCTCCATGTGACCATCCAAGGCATCGTGGAACATCTCCAGGAAGGGTCCTAGGGTGCCAATTAAAGGCGTCATCTTCAGCAGCTACTCCAATTGGAGAGCTCAATCCTGTAGCCGCGTGCAAAGAAAGAGGCAGGGACATAGTCCCACCTTGTTTGCTGACGGGAGTGCGAAGGCGCATAAGATGAATTTGTGTTTATGGCTTATGGCCTCAGCACACACAGGGGGTGAGATCCCCACATGCACGCACCTCACACACGCCCTCACCCGCACTCATGCCTTGCCTGTTTGGGCTTTGTTCGTTTACCCTGATACTCAGGTATGGTCTGGTTTGATCTGAGAAAGGAAGAAGAGAAAAAGAGAGGAGAGGAGGGAGGGGTTTTGCTCTGTCGCCCTCTTCTCAACCCTTGCGAGAATTGAGCCCTGTGCTGAGCCTTCTTCGTAGCTTAAGGAGGAGGAAGAAGAGAACGAAGAGGAAGAGAGAAAGATAAGAAAGAAAGAAGAGAATAGCAGAGAAGAAAGGAAGAAGAGACCCTTGAGTCTTTTGGAGGCATTGTAGCAAATGGCTATTTAAGGCGTCTGATCTCTGCATCCGCCATCTGATTTCACATATCCAAGCCTCTCAGGATCTATTGCTTACTCATCTTGTGTGAATTTATTGTGGTTGATACTGTGCAAACATTTGAAATAATTGTGGTTAAATTGTAGTGTTAATTTGGTGATTCAAATCACCATCTTAACCCATTCTTTTTCCCTTCATTTCTATTAAGTCTTGATTGCAATTTCTTATATATTTTTGTGATCTTGAGCATTAAATTCCTATTTGCTCCCTATGTTCAACCTCGGACTTCATTTCTGATTTTTGAGTAGTAAATATTATATGTTATCTCACTGATTTGATCTATACTACAACGCGATGATTTTAGAACCCATTTCAAAGTGATAAACATTTTGGTGACGTTGCCAGGGATTAACGTGCAATTTAGATCTCTTGTTTGCAATATCAGATTTGGTACTAACTTGCACTATCTCTTTTGACTTTGATCTATTTCGAAGGATTCATTGGGGAAGATCAGCAGCACATTAGCCACTCTATAGGCCGGTAAAAAGCAAATCCACCCTCTTCTAAGCCCCTGATTCTGAAAAGATAAAAGGGAAAAAATCAACTAGGGCTACTTGCATTATAATTCTTAGACAAATCATGAAGTTGCCTGAGTTGATACATTCTAGAGAACATCCAAACCCTGATTTGTGCACCTACTTAAGATCTTAAGGTATATAGGGCTATCACCTTCTCAGTTGAAGCCCCAGGTACCACATTTGGACAAAATTGAATTGGACCAAATTAGAGTCAATTAAGATTTCCAGTTTAGGGTTTTAGAGACACACTTGCTTAATCATGAATTGATCTTCCCAAATAGTTTTTGCCTAAGCCTTGATTGAATTGATCTATTCAAGAAAGCCATAAAATTAGGCTCTTAATTTCATTTGAACGGTAAAAGACGAGCCAAAATTTCTTAATGGACAAAAAAGCTGTTGTTGACCCACCTTGCTGGGTTAACCAATCTTTAAATTAGGTCACTTTGCACAAAAACATCTTAAAAGTTCAAGAGAAATCATAAGCATTCTTGATTTTAAGTTAAAACTGGTAGACTTAAGAGGTCAAGTCCCCATTCTGGTCTACCTAGATAATCAGTGACAAGAGAGGCCAGGTGGGGGAAACCTTGTAACACGTGGGGGCGCTCTACCATGTAGGGGACTTCGCGGGACTCTCCCTCTCTTGCTACCCAGGTAATTTTCAAGTGGACAGCTTTCTGACTTAGGGATATCATCAGCCCTGAACCTCTATAGTCATCCAAAATTTTTGGGTGTCTTGATTGGGTCCATCACATTCTACCTCTCATCTACTCCATCAGTGCATGTTCGAGCAGAGGTCTCTAAGACCATCCTTAAGGCCTACATTAGCTACTCATTCCTGTCGAGGGCAAGCCTCGACCTCACTATTTGTGCAACAACCCAACCCAATCAATATCTCTTTTGGTTCATCTAAACCTAATTCTCCTTCATCCATCATCATGGAGAAACTAGCAGAAGAAAATAGTCATGAAAATCAGCTTCAACACCTCAATGATCGTCGTATGATGCAAGATCATTACAATCCTACCGTAGTGGCAATCGAACCTCGAGTCCAAATCCCTGCTAGAGGTCCTGATACTGAACTCAAGCCCAACATGATTCATGCTATTCCCAAATTCCATTTGAGTAATTCCGAGGATCCTTTACAGCATATCAAGCAACTCAAGCATCTGGCCTAGACCTTCAGGTCAGAAGCTCAAAATCGGGATGTCTTACTCAAGAAAATGTTCTCCTTTGTCATGGACAAGGCTGCTCACTGGTATGAAACCAAACTGCATCCAAACAACACTTGGGTGGAACTACAATCCGAGTTTCGAAGAATGTTCTTCCCTATTGTTCGGACAAATGCTCTACGACACCAGATCATGTATTTCATGCAGCAAGCAAGAGAACCGCTTCACGAGGCATGGGATCATTTTCTGGATCTCATGCGAAAGTGCCCCCACCACATATTCCCTAAATGGGAGCAAGTCCAGTCATTTTACCTGGGACTCCATCAGGATATCCTATTATTCGTCAACGCGACCGGTGGAGGAAGCATCTTAGATCAACATGAAGACACCATGTGGGAGATTCTTGAGAATATGTGTGAGAACTCCATCAATAATGAATCTATGGGCATGTCCGATTGGATGAATGCCCATGCATTGACGAGTCCAAAAGGGAGCACATGAGATGCAGGGCCTATCCTCTTCCGTTGACTTGGAATTGATGACCAGTCACCTGGACAAGGTCTATTATTAAGAAGGTGGGTGAGCTAACTTGACACTTGCAGCGAGCCACCTTTGCAAAAAATCGGTTCATGCAACTGCCCTCTAGCACAAAGGCTATGCATACATCTACCATCAATCTTCCCAGGTGATGGACCTGTATCCAACCCCGTCTGATTTTGGTTTTAGAGGAAACTCTGAACCTAGCTATTCTAGTTGGGGGAACTTTGGACCCTCGCATTCTGACCATTCCGAGGCTCCTCAGACCTACGAGGACCTCAACGCCATTCAAAATGATCCATTCTCAAACACCTATAACCTTGGATAGCATAATCATCCTAATTTCACATGGTCAGGGAACAATCAAAATTAGAGACCTCAATACCAGGCCCGACCACAAACTCCTCATCCATATTAGCTGCCTCAGCCTTGGCCCAACCCAACTTATCAATCTGGGCCAACTCACGTAGATCAGATGACTCTTGTCCTTAAAACTCTGGCCAACATTCAGAAAATGAATGCAGCCATGCAAAAATAGCACAAAGACGAGATCACAGAGGTTCATAATCAACTCACCCTGATGTCAAATCCTTGCCAATCTAGTGCACTTCCTTCACAACCTCTGCCTAATCCAAATAAGATGCTGAACTAGGGGTGCGTTATGAACCCGACTCAGGGCCAAGCTCACTTAGTTTATCAGGCCCCTTCTGCTCCATCACCTGATGGGATGGAGGCCTCGACATCATATGTAGGTTATTAGCATCAATCACTTCTTTGGCCCACACCAACCCAGAACTAGGCAAGACTAAATTCTATTACTACCTATAGTGGAAAAGCCGCACAGGACCCACCTTATCCAAGCCACTCCCAGCCTAGTTATGCAAACTCAAACCTTAGGATAGTCATCCCGGATACCTCTATCCCAGATCAAGAACCTGGATCCATTCTAGAGGAACCGACAAAGGTTCCATTTCCTGAGGCCTTGAAAAGTGAAAGAAGACAGCTAAACACGTGGCACCTAAGGAGGACCTGGTCAAGCTCTTTGAGCAGGTCCAAATAAATATCCCCTTGATCGATGTGATCCTCCACATACCGGCTTACGCACAATTCTTAAAAGATGTGTGTACACCTAAGTGTAAGCCGCGAACCAAAGCTGGGAACCCAATTGTACTGTCAGAGCAAGCCATCTCCATCATTTTGAGCAAACTCCTTCCTAAGGCAAAAGACCCAGGAACCCCTCTAATCTCCTATGCTATCGGTGATATACAATTTAACTGAACTTTATTAGATCTAGGAGCTTCCATAATTTTGATACCTACATCCCTACTAGACTACTTTGAGGACTCTGAGATTAAACCGTCAGAAATGACCTTGCAATTTGCTGATCAATTGATTATGTCACCAAAAGGAATTCTAGAGGATGTTATAGTTTGGGTACATGATTTCTAATTCCCAGTGGATTTTATAGTCTTACACATGGATGCTCCTGAAAACTTGAAGAATACACCAATCATATTAAGGAGGCCCTTTCTAGCCATTGCTAGGTGTTCGAGGCGTAGATCATGTAAAAGATAACTACGTCATAGTATAGCACGAACTACGTCTCGACAAATAAAATTAACAGAACTGGGAGTCCCAGTCGATCACAGGGAGGCTGAAAAATGCTTTTGATTTCATACACTTGTTCTAAATCTAGTCACTAAATAATAGACACAATGAATCACAATATATATCACATTGAGCGTTTGAACATGAATTTCATGCATGAAACTAAGCTAAATGATAATTTGAATATAAACTACTTATGGAATAGAACAAGCGCACCATGGGTAGATCGTGGTGGCCTTTCGAAGAGGTCGAGAGAAGAAGCAGCGATCCGATAGGGTGGCGCAACGGATTCTTGCAACGGATTCAGAGAACATAGGAAGAAGAGAGAGAGGTAGAAGAAGGAAGAAGAAGAAGAGAATGAGAGAGTTAAGAGAGTTCTCTACTTGAATATTACTTGAATGCCTTTGAAAGAGGACCCTTATGCCTCTTTTATAAGTTCTTGGAGGGGCAAATAGGGCATTGCAACCCCTTATTTTGTGCAACAAAAAGCCTTCAAAATCCTTCTCCACACTTAGATGTTCTCTGGTGCTTCCACGTGGCGCAACGTGCACCCTAGAATTGAAATCGCACGGCTGTGCACTCCTATGGCTTCGCATTTTTGGTTTTGCTGCATGCCTTCAAATCCTACCTTAACATTATTGGACGGCTTAGACAGTTGCAGCACCGCACCTTAGCAATCCTTAACGCGATTCATGCACCTTCCTGATTTCTTACAACCAGTGCAATCGCGCATCCCGCCCGCAGTGCGCTCTGATCGCACAATGTGTTGTGCTCTACACCGTCCAATCGTGCATACAAGCTTTCATGTGCCTGCCCGCAATTCGCACCAATTTTTGCGTGGTGCATGGCTTGAGCCCACACCCCATGCATACGTGGCCTCGTGCACGAGCCAATGTGCTGCGAAGAGTCTTTGTCATATATACTTAATTATATTTATATTTATCTATTCTGGGTGGTGATGTGGCATGTTCGTGGCTATTGGATGAACATCCAATGGCCCACGTTGCGAGGTAAGGTGCCTTCAGGGGTTGGGGGCATGGCGAGGGGCGACTGCGATGGTGCCACGTGGTGTCATCATGGCTGTCTATTCTTCTTCTCTTTATAACTGATGGCGTAGGCCTTCGATTAAGTTGATTTCTGCATTGTTGGAATGCAAACATCGATCTGGATCCATCCATATAGTTGGATTTGTCATCTAAGGTCTGAATCTTCTCTTCGCCCCTTGGATCTTGTTCTTCTATGAACTCACTGGGGTGCTATGGAAGACTGATTGATGCGATCTTGGATGTGTTGGACTCCCATCGTTATTCTGAACAAATCCATAAGGTTGGATCGATTATCTGCAGAACTGGATTGCCTGGCATGATTAATACCTCTCTAATAACATAGTTTAATATATAAAGCACTTCTATCAACTACGATGCAGAATATGATGCGTATGCATGCAGAATGTTCATGTTGAGCTAAGTTCCAGTTTAATTCAGGTGAGTTAGGGCATATGATTGCTGTGCAATCATACCCCAATGCCTAAATCTTGATAGTCCCTAGCAAGTGCATGACTAAATACATTTTACTAAGAGTTAAACTAAATGTTTATTTTTTTTGCTGCATTGAAAAATTCAAAATCTATATAAATATGAATATATAATGTAGTAGCATCTACAATTGATTCAAGCAAAGACTCGATATACATTTAAAGCTTGTACTTGACCCCTACTAAAATTCTATCGAGATAGGCGAACCTCTTCTCTCACGGTTATAAAATATATTCTGATTTTGTCCTTGGTGTTTGGTTTGGGTAGGAGATGTCTGAGTTAACTGGATTCTATTTGGTGGGTCACTCTCTTCTGGGGCTTCTTAGAGACTAGAATTTCAGAATTTAGATTTCCAGATTATTGAATAAACCAACTTAGGGAGGAGCTGGAAAAACTGTGCTCACTTTAATCTTTTGTACTCTTCTCACTTTTTCTCTTTTTCTTCTTGAGCTCACATCTCACCAGATTTGCAAATGTATTTGGTGGTCTTACGCGGCATGACACTTTAATTAGGTTCTGATAACCCTACGACCAAGTCAGACTTCTCAGCCTGTATTCAGGTGGTCAGAAATACAGAAAAAGTAGGTTAAGGCTATATTTGGTGGTTCTTGAGGGTGGAAGGTGTTTTTGCCTCAAAACATTTCAAAACATTTAACTTGACTCACATTACGCAACTATTTTACATAACACCCCCTTTTTTTCCGTTGGTTTTTTTTTTCTTATCTTTTTTCTTCTCTCTTCTTTTTTCTTTCGAGCAAACAACTCTTTTGTATGGAAATCTATTGGCACAATGCCACAACACGACATATTGTTGTATTATCAGCACAACATAACATGACATACGTACTGTTATATGTGAGGCATTATTGGGGAATTTTGGGATGAGCAAGAGGATTTTGGGTGTCTTATTTGGTGGAAGTGCCTCTTCTTAACACCGGGTATGGGACGGATAGCACGACCTATTTCTGACCTTGAAATCTATACCCTCCTTCATCCGAGGATTCCGTAGAGGATGGTCGTGACCATCCACCTCAGTCATAGTTTTATTAGAACCCGCTCTCTATGTTTTTGCCTTATTTGGTGGCTCTCATATGGAATTTCTCACAAATTTAGTATGTAAGAATTGAGAGCGAAAGCTATGCCCAACTTCAAGTGTCATTATTCAATTATTAAAGATTCTTTATACTAGCCATAGAGCACCAGTACTCTCCACTCTCACCTCACATATATTTTGGTGGATCTACTAGAAGATAGTTCACCTGACTCCCTGATTGCTGTCCAAGGGTTCAGGAGAAGAAGCAATGCTTCTTTTCGATAAACTAGAAATGTATATCGATTTTCATGGAGGATCCATTGCAAAATCTACAAGCAAGTATGAAATTATACTGGATTCTAAGTCTACGAATTTACTACAGAATAAATCTTTAATAAAACCTCTCGATAAAATGATCTAATCTCCCCAATTGTTGGTAGAAATTTTCAGTTTTTTTATGAACTACCCCCCCATGCCTAAGTGTTTGCATGTCCTCATGCAAGAAAAAAAGAAATTGGAATAAGGCTGGGAGTATGTGGATAGAAATCACCTGGAAATGCTTCTGAGTTATCATTCAGCTCATGCCATTACTGCAATGCCATACACAATATGCAGAACAATATGTAAAACATTATGCAAAAATGAAATATGCCATGTATATATGGTATGTATATATGTATATGTGTTGAGTTTAACACCTCCAGCTAGGCAACTCATCAGTCATACGTGCTCAAGAAGATGTATCGTTTCGTCAGCATGAGGAGGTTCCTAGGCAAAGAATGGTTTGAGGCATCGGCCATTAACCATAAAAATGTGCCTAGATTTTGGGTCTCTAATTTGGACCACCGCATTAGGATATGGGTGGATCACCAGAAACGGCCCAGTACACTTGGACTTGAGTATTCTCGCAAAGAGTTTGAGTCAGGAATCAAACAACCAAACCTGTTGGGTAGGTGCGAACTCCTTCCTCCTGATGTGTCGATCATGGAAAGCTTTTGCCTTGTCCTTGTATATTTTTGCATTCTCATATTCTTCCCACCTAATCTCCTCTAACTCACTGAGCTGGAGCTTCCTTTCATAACCTCCAGCCTCGAGGTAAAAATTACACTTCTGCACCGCCTAAAAGGCATGATGCCCCAGCTCCATAGGAAGGTGACAGGCCTTTCCTTACACCTTGCATATGGTGACATTTCGAGCGGGGCTTTGTATGTGGTCCGATATCCCCATAGTGCATGGATCAACCGATCGGACCAATCCTTCCTATCAGGTCTAACCATCTTTTGAAGGATAACCTTGATTTGATGGTTTGATACTTCAGCCTGCCCATTGGTCTGTGGGTGATATGCAGTAGAAATGCAATGGTGCACCCCGTATTTCTTTAATAATGATCTGGAATGGGCATGGATGAAGTGGCTTCCCCTATCACTTATCAGGGTGTGGTGAACTCCGAATCTCGCAAAAATAAATTCTCGAACAAAGGATATAACAGTCTTATGATCAGCTCATCTTGCCGGGATGGCTTCTACCTAATTTAAGACATAGTCTACTGCAAGGAGTATGTACTCAAAGCCATCCGAGTTTGGGAAGGGGCCCAAAAAATCTATGCCCAAGAAATCAAACACTTCTACAACCAGAATGGGTTGGAGAGGCATCATGTCTCTTTGGATCATAGAACCGATTGCCTGGCATCACTTACAGCACTTGGCAAACTCGTGTGTATCTCTGAAAATGGTTGGCCAGAAAAATCCCGATTGCAAAATCTTTGCAGCGATTTTTTGTCCCGAGAAATGACCCCCACAAGCGTGGTGGCAGAAGGGTAGCACACTAGAGATTTCCAAATCAGGGATGCATCTATGGATGATCTAATGAGCCCCAATGCAAAAGAGCAATGGGTCATCCCAAAAATAGAACTTAGCATCTGATATAAATTTGAGCTTTTGATCCTTAGATAATCTCGTAGGTAGCTTGCTTGTGACAAGATGGTTTGCTATATCAGCATACCAAGGAAACTCCACAGAGTTTATAGATAGTAGAGACTCATTTGGAAATCGGTCTGATATCTGCAGGGAGTATGAAATGTAGTCTGGGTCTAGCTGAGACAATTGGTCTGCCAAAACATTATGTGCTTTAACTTTGTCCTGGATATAAATATCAAACTCCTGCAATAGAAGGATCCATCTGATAAGGCAGGGTTTGGCATCCTTCTTTGCCAACAAATGCTGGAGGGCAGAATGGTCAGTGTAGATGATAACTTTGGACCTAAGTATGACCTAAATTTCTCAAACCCGAATACTATAGCTAGCAATTCTTTCTCAGTGACTATGTTGTTATGCTGGACTTTGTTTAGCATTTTGCTGGTGTAGTATATTACAGAAGGATGGCACTCCCGACACTGGCCAAGAACAGCTCCGACAGTGAAGTTGGAGGCGTCACACATCATGTCGAAGTCGAGCGACCAGTCGGGGGGTTGGAGAATAGGTGCATTGAAGATAGTGTTTCGCAAGGTCTGGATAGCATTGAGACACGAGGTGTCAAATTAAAAAGGTGTGTCGGTTACCATAAGATTCGTTAATGGATGAGCAATTTTCAAGAAATCTCAAATGAATCTTCGATAAAATCCGACATGCCCTAAGAGTGATCTGATTTTCCTGACAAAGCTAGGCGGAGGTAATCGTGAAATGATTTTGGACTTAGCTCGGTCGACCTCGAGTCCATTAGAGGAGATCCTGTGACCTAGTACGATGCCATCCCTCACCATAAAATGGCTTTTTTCCCATGAAAGTACTAGGTTAACTTCCATACATCTCCTCAGAATCTTTGTGAGGTTATTGAGACAAGACAAGAAAGTGTCTCCAAACACGGAGAAGTCATCCATTAACACTTCTACGCAATCCCCGATCATGTCTGAAAAGATGGCCATCATGCATCGCTGAAAAGTAGCTGGTGCATTGCACAACCCGAAAGGCATCTGCTTAAAAGCGAATGTTCCAAAGGGACAAGTAAAAGTCATCTTGTCTTGGTCTTCTGGGTTGATTGTGCCTTGATTGTACTCGGAGTCGTTCAAGAATCTAATCAATAATGGGCAAAGGAAAATGATCCTTTTTGGTAGTCGAGTTTAGCTTCCTATATTCAATGCAGACCTGCCGGGAAGTCGTGGTGCGGGTCAGGATGGATTCACCCAATTCATTTCTATTTATGGTGAGTCCCGCCTTTTTGGGCACTATCTGAATGGGACTCACCCACTGGCTGTCGGAAATCGAATAGATAATGTCTGCGTCCAGCCATTTAATGATCTCCTTCTTGATAACCTCCAACATATTTTGATTTAGGCATCTCTGAGGTTGTCACGATGGTCTCACCCCTTCATTAGTGCAGATATGGTGAGTGCAATATGAGGGGAAAATTCCGTGGAGATCACCAATGCCCACCTGATAGTAGCCCTATGTGCTTGCAAAACGGAGATCAACAGGTGCTCCTAATCTGGAGTCAAGTGAGCATTGATAATCACTAGATATGTCTCACATTCTCCCAGAAACATGTATTTGAGCGAATCAGGTAAGGGTTGTAGCTCTAGTAGCAGAGGGTGGGAGGAGGGTTATGCAGGGGAGGAGAGGAAACAATAGTGGAAATTTGCTGATCCTAATTTATGAAGAATCCGCCTGCAGTGGTCATGTAATCCTGCCTTAAGATATCAGCGTTGGATAGGACAGGATAGTCAGGATCAAGGGTGTTAGGAGCAAATGAACACCCATGACGACTAGATCCCTAGGATGAAATGTGTATTTCAGTAGTCTCAGTTCCGTGTTGATTGTGATCAAAGACACTTGATAGTGAGGATGAATGTGCCATTGGGTCACTGCAGAGGAGCACAATGTTCCTACAAAAAGCCGAATCTTCATCGTCACTATCCTCCTTGATCAAGTCACAATCGAAGTTCTTTGATGCCCTAAAAATATCCAGTTTGAGCTTTTTGTTTCGAAGGGCAATCTCCATGCACCCTGATGCACAGTCGATGTTTGCGCGGGCGATTACTAGAAACGGGCGACCTAGAATAATCGGTGCATCACAGAGATTAGGAGGAACCTCCATATCAAGAACAAAAAAGTCCGCTGGAAAGCAGAATCCTTGGACTTTTACGATCACATTTTCAACCACCCCCCTCTGTGTTTTTACAGACAGGTCAACAACTGTATGGTAATCGAGGTGGGCTTTAACTCCTTCAATCGAAATCGATCAAATACTATAGTGGGAGTTTGGTTGATGGATGACCCCAAGTCAAGAAGGGCCCTATCAAAAGGGGAATCCTGCAGCAAGCAAGAAATCAAAGGTGTGCCCAGGTCCTTCTTCTTGGGCGATAAGTCAGCTAAAATAGCTGCACTGGCTTCCTCAGATAATACCACTTGTCGTTTGATCCTCTACTGCTGCTTCAGAGTACAGTACTCCTTAAAGAAACTAGCGATAGCTGGGATGTGATCTATCGCTTCTAGGAGAGGGACCTGAATGTGAACTTCCTTGAACATAGATTTCAGGTCCCCAAAATTCTGCATCTTTTTTCCATACTGAATCTCATGTTAGGGCCATAGGAAAAGGGACGGGAATTTTAGGGTCTAAAGGTTTCTTTCCTTTATCTAATGAAGATGGCTTGTCGGAGGAAGAGGGTTGTGATCTATCTCAAGGTATGGAGCAGGAAAAATCATTACTCGCTTGCCTAGGTAGCGGGTCCTTTGTAGTCTTTCCTCTCCTTAAGGTAATGGCTTTTGCATCGATGTGTTGTCCATGCAGGGGCAGAGAAGTGGGTTGGTCTGGATACACAGGGTTTGGCAACAGAGGTGGCTGACCTAGCCCATAACCAAGAGGTGTGGAAGGTGCTTGCATAACTGCGTGTGCATGCCCTTGTGGTGCTTGTAATCTAGGCTAGGCACCCTAATTCTACAAATATCTCCGGTTCGAGATAGGTTGGGAGGGTAAAGCTCCCTTTGATCCATGCTCCTGCATCATTTGGTTCTGTGTGTTCTGTATGCTCTGTATTAGGTCAGCCATTGCCTTCATTATTTGGAGTAGATTTCCGAATAGATGCCTACAGTTCCTCGTTCAGCGACTCCAAAGGGTTGGCCAGCTTTGGAGGGTAGTTGGCAGCTTGGTGTAGCAGCTGATGGATAGAGCATGTCAGTTGCTGCTGAGACAGGAATGGCTACTGCCTAGGATACGTGTTCTATACATTCCCGTATTGTCTGGTTTGGTAGTGTGGAACTTGACTTGATCTCTGTGGATTACTAGACTAGGCGAAATTGGGATGCTGGCACCGACCAAGGTTATATGTTTTAGAATACAGGTTGTTATGCCCGTATCACTGAATCGCATTGACATCTTCGTAAGCCGAAGATGTCTCAGATGCGAATTCATCAAAGGAATATGCACTTGCATCATCTTGTGGTGCGAAACCCTGATTGTACGGTGCCATATCCATACTGTTCACGGGTTGCTTGTATGCAGGTTCCCACGAAGATGGGGAGAAAACATCCTGAATAATCGAATATGTACGAGAAGAGGGGGCTCGGGATGCTCGAGAGGAGTAAAATGGAGCAGTGTTGCCAGAAGATCCTAATCTCGCTCGCATCAATTCATCAAGCTTCTTATCGAGTAGATCCACCTTATCTAGCCTTTTGGTGATATTGTCCATGTCGGCTCAAGCAGATTCGGCTTGAGCTTCGTGGACATTAACTCATTGCTGTCCAGGTCACTGGAACTAGTTCATTGGGGAAGCATTTATCGAGTTCTCTAGAAAGGACCTGAACAGTTCAAACAAGCTGTTCTCGTCCTTCATGAGAAAATTCCCACCTCTAGATGCATCGTCCAGGTACCGATGTGTGTCATCTATCCCATGGTAAAATACTTGTGTAAGGTTCCATTTGGGCACACCATGATGTGGGCACTTCCTAAGAAGATTGTGAAATATGTCCTAGGCATCATGTAGCTTCTCTCCAGGGCCTTGAGCAAAAGTCGTGATTGCATGCCTCATGGCATTTGTTCGACCGATTGGGAAGAACTTTTGGAGGAATTCGCGACGTAATTCTTCCCAGTTTTCAACTGGCCTCCTGATGGTCTTGAACCAATAAGCAGCTTTATCCTTGAGAGAAAAAGGAAAAAGCTTCATGAGAACAATTCCAATATCAATATTCTTGGGTTGAACTAACTCTTCAATCCGACTCAGGTCTTCGAGGTGTTGGAAGGGATCCTCGTTCGAGTTTCCATAGAAATGAGTCTGAATTAGACATATGATATTTGGTTTTAACTCGAATGCATCTCCTCCTGCGGGAATCCGGACTTGAGGTGCTATGATTATTGCTGCCGGATCATAGAAGTCCTGCAGTTGTTCTCCGCATGGTGGGTGCTACATCTTATCGAGTGTCGTGAGAATTTGGTCGATGCTTTGCTCATATTTCTGTTCCTTTTTCCTGAAGCCTAGCTTGCAGACGAGCCATTAGGTCCTGATTTTCAGGGTCCTGATAAATTCGAGGACTGGGATTAGCCATCTCAGCTAATCGGGTGGAAGAAGGTTGAGACGAGAGGTTGGGCGAAAATCACCTCTGTCCCCTTGGGTTTTGCTCCCAAGGTCTTGCAAGGTTAGGTCTTAATGACCTTCCTCCTTGCATACACCAACTCAAAGGGTTAGTGTAGCCAAGCAGAACAAGGCTAACACCTTGTTAATCAGAGTGGTCCTTAAAATTAGTTGACCAGATTTCTCATTCAAGTTCAAGTTAAAGAAAATTCGGTGAGATACCGACTGCAAGGAATTCCCGCCTCTCAGGTTGACCTAGCGAGGCTGATTATGAAGGGACTACGAGGAAGGTTCTTCCTTCAGCTTTCACCTCCGATTCTGTTACCGCACAGCCGCAGTCATTTGACGCTACCCCGTAGCCTTAGACACCAGGTTTTGCAAGAGAAGTTGAAACTGCTCAGTAGTTTCAAGCCAAATGCAGGTTATTTGATGTGTTTTTTGTGAATTTTAACCTATCTTTCAAATGTAGTATTTGTGGTGGGTGGTCCACAAGGTGACTCGCCTCACCGACTAACTTTTGGACTTGTTAGGGTCCAAGTTACTCCAATGTGGTCCTTTTGGCTTATGCGCTTCTAAGCTGTTTCGAATTAAAGACCACAAATCAAATATAAACTCTCAGGTAAATATGAAATCCAAATTATTTGAAACTTAGAAATAAGATTTATTTTTTAATATGCTTTTCAGAGAGTATTTTTTCATAATTTTTACTATTCCCAACAATTATTTATGAATTTTCAACTAGAAGGGGGTCAAATCTGGGATTTCGATCCCATGTTGGTTTTTCTATTGAAAACAGTATCAAATATGCTCTAAAAATTTTGTAAAAAATATGATAATGAAAGCCAATTTGATTATATTTCAAACCCCACCAATTGTGAGGAAATTAGATTTGTATGTTGGTAGAATTGATTTTCAAAGTTCATAAAAGTTCTATTATTAAGCAATCTGACACATATGAACTCCATGAATTTTAAAAAATTCCACAGATGGAATTTCTTTTTGGGAATGGTGGCATTGGAAAGATAATTTGAAAATCTAATTCTAGTCTAAATTTCAAGATTTTTGGAGCGTTATAAACACGGCTATTGAATTTTAAATTTACACTTACTTTTTGGCCAAATTTCTAACAGCAATGTGCGCACCTGATTTCCATAGTGCCAGCTTTGATTCGTTCGTCGCTTCTCTGGTTTAATCCTGCACACAAAAATATTATGTTACAGGTGAATAGAAAAGTCGCCTTGCCTCGCCAGCTACGACGCCAATTTGTTCGGGGTGTAGATCGTGTAAAAGATAAATACGTCATATTATAGCTCGAACTACATCTCGACAGATAAAATTAATGGAATTGGGAGTCCTGGTCAATCACAGGGGGCAGAAAAATGCTTTTCATTTCATCTACTTATTCTAAATCTACTTACTAAATAATAGACATAATGGATCATGATATATATATCACATAGAGCGTTTGAACATGAATTTCATACATGAAACTAAACTAAATGATAATTTGAATATAAACTACTTATGGAGAAGAACAAGGGCACCACAGGTAGATCATGGTGGCCTTTCGAAGAGGTTGAGAGAAGCAGCAGCAATTCGACAAGGTGGCCTAATGGATTCTTCAGATGGAGGTAGAGAAGATAGGAAGAAGAAGAAGAGAGGGGTAGAAGAAGGAAGAAGAAGAAGAGATTGAGAGAGTTAAGAGAGTTCTCTACTTGAATATTACTCGAATGCCTTTGAAAGAGGGCCCTTATGCCTCTTTTATAATTTCTTGGAGGGGCAAATAAGGCATTGCAGGCCATTATTTTGTGCAACAAAAAGCCTTCAAAATCCTTCTCCACGCTCAGAAGTTCTCTGGTGATACCACGTGGCGCAACATGCACCCTCGGATTGAAATCGCACGGCTGTGCGCGCTCCCACAACTTCGTGCTTTTGGTTTTGCCGCATGCCCTCAAATCCTGCCTTAACATGATCGGATGGCTTAGACAGCTGCAGCACCGTGCCTTCGCAATCATTAATGCGATTCAAGGACCTCCGTTCAATCGCGCATACAAGCTTGCATGCGCCTACCCGTAACTCGCACCAATTTCTGCATAGCGCAGGGCTCGAACCCAAGCCCTGTGCATACACGGGTGCACGCACGAGCCAATGCACTACGCAGATCCTTCAATGCACTGCACGAGCCAATGCGCTGTGCATATATACTTAATTATATTTACATTAAACTGTTCTGGGTGGTGATGTGGTGAGTTCATGGCGGTTGGATGAACATCCAACGGCCCACGCTGCAAAGCGAGGCACCTCCAAGGGTTGGGGGCGCGACGAGGGGTGGCTGCGATGGTGCCATATGGTGCCATCGTGGCCATCTATTTTTCTTCTCTTTATATCTGATGATGTAGGCCTCCGAATAAGTTGATTTATGCACCATTGGACTACAAACGCCGATTCGGATCCATCTGTACGATTGGATTTGTCATATGAGGTCTGGATCTTCTTCTCTTTGCCCCTTGGCTCTTGCTCTTTTGCAGACTCCCTAGGGTGCTACGGAAGTCTGATTGCTGCGATCTTGGATGCGTTCGACTTCCGTCGTTATTCCGAACAAAACCATAAGGTCAGATCGGTCATCTATAGCCCTAGATTACCTGTCGTCATTAATACCTCTCAAACAACATAGTTTAATACATAAAACACATCTATCAACTACAATGCAGAATACGATGCATATGCATGCAGAATGTTCATGTTAAGCAAAGTTCTAGCTTAATTTAGGCGAGTTAGGGCTTATGATTGTTGCACAATGAGTAAGGCCAATATTAATTGTGAGGAGGGCCAAATTGAGTTAAAATTTGAGAGTAAGACACTAAAGATCGACATCTTTATGGTGTAACACGGAATTAATTATGGGCTTATAGAACAAATTTGCAATATCGAGGCTGTGGTTGACGACCTATGTATCGAGGAAAACCTGATTATTTTTTATCAACCACAAGAAGATCAAAATCTACAATTTGAGGAGCCTAAACCTAGCCTAGATACTCCCATAGCTCCTTCCTTTGCTCCCAACACCCACCGTGAACCACTTGTTGCTGCTGATAACCCAGTTATGGAATTAAAGCCTCTTCCCGATTATCTGAAGTACGTCTTTTTGGGTTCCAATTAGACGTTTCCTGTGATTATCAACTCCTGACTCACACCTGATTAGGAAACATGCCTGATTTCTATTCTCCAGCAGCATCGAAGAGCCATTGTATGGACTCTTGATGATCTGACTAGTATCAGCCCTTCATACTGCAAACATCACATCCATACTCAAGAACGCTCATGACCATCTTGTGAAATGTAGAGATGCCTACATCCAAATCTGTAGGATGTCATGAAAAAGGAGATCATCATGTTGTTAGATGCAGGGATCATCTACCCAATCTCCAACAGTCGATGCGTGAGTCCAATCCAAGTTGTGCCTAAGAAGGCCGGACTCACCATCGTTATGACTGAAACTGGAGAAACCATACCGACCCGTATTGAAAACTCATGGAGAGTCTGCATTGAATATAGAAGACTCAATTCCTCCATGAAGAAGGATCATTTCCCACTACCATTCATTGATTAGATCATCGAGAAACTAGCGGGAAATAGATTCTTCTGATTCTTGGATGGGTACTCTGGTTATAACCATGTCGTAATCAATCTTGAGAACCAAGAGAAGACTACCTTCACCTACCTCTTCGAAACATATGCATTCCAAAGGATGCCGTTCGGTCTCTGCAATGCACCCACTACTTTTAAGTAGTGCATGCTTGCTATATTCTGTGATATGGCAGGTGAATACCTTCAGGTCTTCATGGATGACTTCTAGATATTTGGAGAATCTTCTGATGATTGCCTTCTACACTTGGTCCAAATCCTTAGTAGTGCATCGACGTGAATTTTGTTCTTTCCTAGGAAAAGAGCCACTTCATGGTACTTGAGGGAGTTGTCCTAGGACATCTCATCTTTGAAAAAGGCATCCAGGTTGATCGATCCAAGGTGAATCTGATTTCCAAACTCCCTATGCTGAGCTCGGTCAAAGACATCTGACCCTTTCTGGGTCATGTCGATTTTTACGGTCAATTCATTCCCGATTTTTTGAAAATCGCTCGCCCCCTGACTAATCTTCTATCTAAGGATGTCCCCTTTGAAATTTCCAAGAAGTGAACTCAGGCATTTGAGATCCTACATGATCGAGTTACCCAAGCACCTACCCTGTAGTCCCCTGATTGGTCTCAACCCTTTGAGATCATGTGCGATGCATCTGATTATGCAGTGGGTGTGGTACTTGGGCAGGAAATAGATGGGAAACTCATGGTCATCTACTATGCTAGCAAGGCACCTGATGAGGTTAGCATAACTACAAAGTTTTTGAGAAAGTGTAGCTACCTATAATATTTGGCCAAGAAAAATTCAAATCTCATCTTTTGGGTTCCCGTGTTATCATATACTCAGAGCACACTACTGTGGGGCACCTGCTCATGAAGAAGGATGCGCAACCTCGACTAATCCGCTGGATCTTGCTATTGCAAGAATTTGATCTTAAGATTCGCGATAAAGCGAGAAAATAGAACGTGGTAGCTGACCATTTGTCCCATCTTCCTTCTCCCATCATCAACTCGTCTGGTCCAATCACCGAGCATTTTCCAGACGAGCACCTGCTAGCCATTCACAGTTTCTCGTGGTTTGCTGATACTGTAAATTACTTGGTTATAAGGAAAGTTCCTCTAGATTGGGTGACTTCCAGGTGGAACAAATTGATTGTCGAGGCCAAGTACTATATTTGGGAGGAGCCATACCTTTTGCACAATGGCAATGATCAGGTGATCTGGAGATGCATTCCTGATGGCGAGGTCAATGACATGATATCATTTTGTCATGACCAGGCCTGCGACGGCCATTTCCCTAGGAGTAAAACCGTTGCGAAAATTCTCCAATGTCGGTTCTTTTGGCCCTCTTTGTTCAAAGTCGCACAGACGTATTGTAGGGCATGCGCTAGTTGTCAAACCCTTGGCAACATGGGCCCGCGGGGTATGATGCCCTTGAACCCGATTATTGTGTGGAAAATCTTTGACATATGGGGAATTGATTTCATGGGACCCTTTCCTGGATATAACGGCTACGAGTACATTCTACTCACTGTTGATTATGTCTCTAACTGGATTGAAGCCATCCCCATGACAACTAGTGATAATAAAGTTGTCCTCCGATTTATCCAGGAGAACATCTTTACCAGATTTAGGGTTCTTAAGGCCATCATCAGTGATGGAGAGTCTCATTTTAACAATGTGAACTTCCAGCCCTTGATGAAAAAGTATGGGGTGTTGCATTGTATCTCGACTCCTTACCACCCCTAGAATAGTGGATTGGCAGAACTGTCCAATTAAGAGATCAAGAAGATCGTTCAGGTCACTACTCTGCTCAATAGGAAGGATTGGTCTACTCACCTTCCAGAAGCCTTGTGGGCCTATAAGACCACCCACCAGACCCAATTAGGCATGTCTCTAATATAGACACATCTATTTAGGTTAAAATGCCTACTCATGCATGTTCCTAGGCTTAGATTTTCATTTCATGATATAAATATTGCATAACATGCATCATTGTGCAATTAGAGTAGTATATATTTTGGGTTAATTAGGTTCTTTTTATGGTCAGGAGAGAAGAGTATTTATTTTAGGGCCTTGGATGGACGATCGGACCATACAGATCTGATTAATACGACGATCGGAGTCTAATGCCTCTGAAATCGTCTAGATCGGAGTCTCGTAACATCACATGAAGCCCTAGGAAGATCAACTGCCAGGGGGGCAATGCGACATCCATACGAGTTTCGGATGGAAAATCCAACCGTATGGATGGATTCGGAGCAACGATCGCAGTCCGACATTGCAGGAATCATCCTGGTCTGAGCACCATGGCAAACACTACAAAAGAAAGGAGAATGGACGGCCCAGGTGCTGCCACGTGGTGCCATCCAGGCTGCCCAACGTCGGCCAGCAGCAGTAGCACACGCGCACAGCCGCAGCTGCGCGCACAAGGCGCGAGGAGTAAGGGCGCGTGAAGCGTGTAGTGCCAGCAGAGCGTGCCAGCGGGGCAGGTTCGAGTGGGGCGGGCACTGATCTTCAGCAAAGCACCTTTATTGACTCTTGCAACTGTCACTAATGGTCTGCACACACCAGCATGAGGATTTGAAAGGGGGATCTTCAGCGACAGCTGCAGCGACGTTTATGGACGTCACTAAAGGCTTGTGCGCACCAGCGAGAGCAATTGAAGGGTAGATCTTCAGTGATAGCTGCAGCGACGGTTGAGGACATCAGTAAAGACCCAGATATGATTTTTGCCTTTCCTCCTTCACTATAAAATGACCTACACCCCCTCCCATCCAAGCCATCTCTGCCTACTCTACTCCCACCTACTCCCAAGCTCTAGTAAGCCTTCTAATGCTCCATTAGAGCTTGTTCTCAAGCTCCTAAGGTGGCTATTAGTGTAGCGAACCTCTGCCGCACCAAATACTCCTCCAACTTCCCATTTCCCTTCATAGGTCACCTTGGAGCCGTCCTCCCACCTCCATTTCGGTAGCAGATCAACTCTATCTTCTCACCTCCATTCCGAAGCTACGCCGAAGCTTTCTTCAACCCGACGTCCTCCAACATCTCACCTCCGTTGTTCCGCTCCTCACCTCCTTCGTCCAAGCTTTTGCCAGGCACCGTCGTCTCGCCGAACAGCCAATTCGGGATATTTGCTCTCACCTCCCTTTCTTTGTATGCTTTCATAATTTCCCGTAATTGGCATTAAAAGTAATATATATCATATTTATTCCAGATCTCTATCTTGTGATACGTTTGATTGATTTCTCTTATAACAAAAATACAAAAAATATCAAAACCCTAAAATACCAAAAAGAAACGAATCGAAGTGCGATTTTCAATAAAGTAAACGTCGCCTCCCTGTGTTCGACCAGGGACTCACTTGGAGTTTCGATATAAATTTTATCTGATCAACATGTTTTGCAACTACGACGATGGGTTACTTGTAACCTCGATTTCTAACACGCAAAACGCACTCGACCATTTTGGCGGCGTTGCCGGGGAGGCAATGGAATTTACTGTATTTTTTTATTACGTTTCTTTGCATTTACATAGCATTAACCCTACTTGTCTTTGATCTACTGTCGTGCAGGTACCCTAGCTTGGAGATCCAAGTGCAATAGACTAGAGTAAAGTGGGGGTAGAGTGTTTTGTAATTGTTCCCCACGCCACCCCCACCTTAGTTTTCATTCCATAACCGAATAACTCAAACCCAAATCAACTAAGGTGCTTTTTATGAACCCTAGGATAGATTTGGTTCTTTGTTTGCCACCTCCACTCACCTCGCCATCCACATAAATAAAAATAAAAAATAGAAAAAGTGTTATCTAATTGTGGGATTTTTTGTAAGCTACACACTTAACACCCACAACTTCTCACCCTAAGGTGCACAATCACATCGATTCAACCACTTAACCGGGATCTGACCTGTGGACCCAGTACACTTAATTCAACACACAAATAAGTGAGTAGAAATCTGAATAGGTCAAAAATTTCTATGTGCCTTAATTAGGTGGTGCAATAGGCCAATTGATTGAACTGGTTAGGCCGCACCACTTAAGATAAAAGCGATTCATCACGTAGCTTGCCACATAAGGTTGATTCTTAGGGCTAAACTAGGCACTCCACATTTTTTTTCTTTGATTTCTAAAGGAATATATCATCACCAGTGCTTGCAAAACTTGGATTGTTTTCCTAAACTTGATTGAATATACCAAAGATTAAACCCTAAAAGCTATTAAACAAGGTTAAACTCTAAAAGACACATCATCAAATAACCTTGTTTGCAAACCCTGGTTGTGCACACACACACATTTTCACTGATCATTAAGGGCACAACCCATCTAAAGGGCATATCACATTCCTGAAGCACCATTGTCCCAAGCCTAACTAAAATTGATTAGTCGTTGGCCCTAAGGACTGGTTCTCTCGTTGGGATCAAGATTGAGCTTGTTCACGATTAAGCTGCTTAAACTAGTCAATCTGATGTCTAGCTAGGGGAGTAGTGTCAAACGACCGTAGTTGGGGGGTACACTACGAACTGAAGATGCAAGCCAAAGGAAGAACCTTCTCCCCAATCCCGCCTTCTAACTAGTTGGATTGCCTGGACATAAGTAGAGTAAACCATCTATAATCTTAGGATGGATTCTGAGAGTCTATTGACCTTTAGGCTACCCAAACTAAGGACAGGCTTGTATTTTTGTATTGCAGGGCTCCTTTCTCGTCTGATTTCCCTCCTTACTTCACCATGTACCCTTCGACATCCTACACACATTTCACTTCCTATCCTCCTACCACCACTTATCCCCAAGATGGTTACTATCCCAACTTGACTTGTAATTACCCATCCACTAGCCAGGATGACTTTGATTGGGGATATGAATCCGGACCTCAGTGTCCAGGGCTTAACCCTGGACGACAAGACTATGATTATTATTCTTCCCAGAGCTATAATAATTATGGATCTCCATCCTTTGATGACCAAACCAACCCGATCTACAATCATGAATAATATCATGATTATAACACCTACCCTCCCCAGTATTCCACTGAATATTGGTTGTCACCATCCTTTGAATAGCCTAGAATGACGTACATTCAGGGAGGGACCCGAGAACCTCAACATCTTGACTCCCCTAGATTTAACCTGAACCCACCCAAGCCTGAACTGAACCAGTCGGTTCAGGTGAACCTGATCCAGGATAGGGTCTTGCCTAATTTGAGGAACACTATACAATCTTTAGAAGCTCAGCCAACACCATGCACTGAAGCACTAGAGACTATGATCAAAATGATTGATGAACTTAATAGTTCTCTATTGGATTTGCTCCAAAGTGTTTGGGATAGGGACTTGGGTGAGTTTCTTCTTGGGAAATTATTGAGGTTCAGGATGAAATTTGTGGTTGCACTAGTCAAATCTTGGGATGATTCTCAAGATGAACCCCCTTTAGGAGAGCCAATGTCTGAACCCGCTCAGGCACCTGTCAGGGGGGATACATTTTCTGAGATCGGGGATGACCAGGTTGGGCTAGAGCAACCATTTAATGATGAACCGATTGATTCACCCGAGATCACCAAGTCAGGAATGAAGAAAATTACGTCTCCTTGGATCAAGAAATGATTTATGATTTTGAGACATATATAAATTAGGATCATCAATTCTTTGACTCCGAGGGTGAAGAATCTTTAGGTGAAGTATCACTTGAACATAAGGAAAATGATTTTGGTGAGACAAACGGGCATGAGGAATCTGATGAACCATTTGATAGCCCGTTCATTGAAGATTTGGATTCGGTTGGGGTAACATGGAGGATCCGAATGTTGATGATTCAATCAGTGACCCCAGTCCTCATCTGCCCCTCGAAGAGCTGACTTCTGAGATCTTTGTGCCCAAGTCAATCTTGATTCAGCCACGATTTTTGGACTTGGGAGAATCATATGGGGTGAATAATATGCTAGAGGACCCGAAGCTTGAGCCCTTGATGTTGGAGGATAGAATTGTGGAAATAAAGATTTGGGTGGCTAATTTTGAGGGAAGTTTGATTTTGGCTCTGAGGGTACCTATTGACCTAAAACCACCTATTTTCTACCAGGACCCTTACGATATCTTTCACGTGCAACCCAAGCTCGAAATAACTGATTATTTTTTTGAGCTAGATGTTAAGTGGACAACTGCCCCTATTGAACCATCTTTACCTGTTGTCCAACACTTTAGTCATAGGTTGCACACCACTTAACCGTAAGCCCGACCCTGCAAACACAACAACCTTCGCTTCTGGGTGATTTTCATCCAGAACCTGAGAATCACTCGACCATGGGGCATAGGTCTGCACCATAATCTCGTCCACGTCTGTGGACATCTTCTGCAAACGGGTTTCAGGAACAACCTTTTGATTTTGATTCAGATCTGCACTTGTGCATTCTCAATTTCTTCTTTGCATGTATGTTATGCCTAGCTGAAGGCATTAAACTTAGCGCATGTGTTTACACTCTTCTCTCTGTGCAGCTAACCGGATTTTCACGACGCTCAGGTGATATTATGTTTACTTTGCCCTTTTCATGTCTTTATTTTTATAATGAGGACATTGCATCATCTCGGCATGGAGGGGTGGATAATCGATTCCTGAAATCATTATGTTAACTCCATAGAATTTCTTTTAGTTTCTTATAACATTAAAAAAAAAATTTGAAAAATTTGAGAAAAGATAGGAAAGAAAAGGAAGACAATAGAACAAGAGAACTTAGGCATTTGGAAATTATTAACTTTAGGAAATGATACGCGAGGACCTAAACACTTAGACTCTTTAGGTCTAAGGGCTTAATTAGCCCGGGTGTCCACTCGAATGTGGATTTAGTCTAGAGTTCCTGCCAATTAAAATTTATTTTAATTTGGTAAATAATTTGGGATGATAAGTATGCAATTTATCAACCCACCCTCTGATGTGGGGGGACTTTAAGCCTAAGCATCTACACACATTTTTTTGTACTGACTAACTTTCCGATGATTTTTATGGAAATTGGGTAGCTAATTCACCAACTTGGGTGGTATGGCTAGCAAGTTGTCGATGGTAACAGCTCATCGGCCGGTTGTCTAGAGCCTAGCCATAAGACTATTTTCAGTGTATTGCCGTTAGGTAAATCTTAGATCAGGAAAGCCACCCACTTAAAAAAAAAAGAAAGAAAAAAAAGAAAGGATAAAATAAAAAAATAAAATAAAACCACACTTCACCGCACGAGTATGGCTGGCAAGTTATCGATGGTAACAACTCATCGACCAGTTGTCCAAAACCCAACTCACAAAAAAAAAAGAAATGCACAATAATTCCCAAATCACCTAGGGAAGAAGTGGGGAAGTAGAATAAATCTGGGATATATACACTGGGTTCGCTGTTGTGCTGACCCCATATAAAAGAAAGTAGGGAGAACGCTACTGATCGTAAAGATAAAACTTTAGGCAAGGTCACCTAGGGTCGTAGAAACCCAAAGTCCGTCTTAACGGCCGTTTTGTGAGTCTATCACTTTTTCACAAAGACGCTTAGTACTTAGAGTCCTTTTCGAGTCTTGGGCAGGTCGGGTAGCCGCAAAAAGCTATCCTGGAACTTTCAAACTCCAAAAGTGCAAAAAAATTAGAAAAGAACAAAAATAAAAAATATATATTTATATTCCCTTCTCAAATAAGGTGAGGACTTGGGTGGACTACATTCTGGCAAACACTCAGGTACTGTTGAGTCTCTGTGGTTTAGGACCATAGTTGAAATTTTCTATTGTTAACAAATGACTCAGGCCTAAGAGATCTAATCCTAATTTTGATTTTATACATAGCATGTAGTTTAATTTTGCTAGGGACTAGCAAAAGATAGGCATGGGGGTATGATATAGACACATCTATTTAGGTTAAAATGCCTATTCATGCATGTTCCTAGGCTTAGATTTGCATTTCATGCTATGAATATTGCATAACATGCATCACTATGCATTTAGAGTTGTTGTATATATTTTGGGTTAATTAGGTTCTTTTCATGGTTAGGAGAGGAGAGGATTTATTTCAGGGCCTTGGATGGACGATCAGACCGTACGGATCTGATTAATACGACGATCGGAGTCGAACTCCTCTGAAATCATCCAAATCAGAGTCCCGTCACATCACATGAAGCCTGAGGAAGATCAACGTGGTGCCGCCTACAAAAGATCAATGCGCCCAGGAAAATCCATCTGAGCACCGTGGCACCCTACAAAAGAAAGAAGAATGGACGGCCCAGGTGCCGCCATGTGGCGCCATCCAGGCCACCCAATGCCAGCCAACAGCAGTAGCACACACACATAGTCGCAACCGCATGCAGTGTATGCGCACAGCCGTGGCCGCGCGTAATGCACTGCGCACGGCAGCAGTGCAACGCATGCCATATGCGCGCACCAGGCATGGGGAGCAAGGGTGCGGTGCGGCATGTGCCAGAGGGGCAGGTGCGAGCGGGGCGGGTGCGGTTCTTCAGCGACACACCTTTAGTGACGCTTGCAGCCGTCACTAATGGTCTATGCACGTCAGCTTGAGGATTTGAAAGGCGGATCTTCAGCGACAGCTGGAGCAACGTTTATGCACATCACTAAAGGCCCGTGCACGCTAGTGAGAGCAATTGAAGGCCGGATCTTCAGCGACAGCTGTAGCGATGTTTCTGGATGTCAGTAAAGACCCAGATATGATTTTTGCCTCTCCTCCACTATAAAAGGACCTACACCCCCTCCCTTCCAAGCCATCTCTACCTACTCTACTCCCAAGCTCTAGCAAGCTTGCCAACGCTCCATTAGAGCTTGTTCTCAAGCTCCCATGATGCCTATTAGTGTAGCGAACCTCTACCCCACCAAATACTCCTCCAACTTTCCATCTCCCTTCATAGGTCACCTTGGAGCTGTCCTCCCACCTCCATTCCTGTAGCAGATCAACTCTGTCTTCTCACCTCCATTTCGAAGCTACGCCAAAGCTTTCCTCAACCCGACATCCTCCAGCATCAAACCTCGGTCATCCTACTCCTCACCTCCTTCGTCCGAGCTTCCTCCAGGCACATCGTCTCACCAAATAGCCGATTCGAGAGATTTCCTCTTACCTCCCTCTCTTTATATGCTTTCATAGTTTCTTGTAATTGACATTAAAAGTAATATATATCAGATTTGTTCCAGATCTCCATCTTGTGATACGTTTGCTTGATATCTTTTATAACAAAAATGCAAAAAAATATCAAAACCCTAAAATACCAAAAAGAAACGAATCAAAGCATGATTTTCAATAAAGTAAACGTGGCCTCCCTGTGTTCGACCCAGGACTCCGTTAGAGTTTCTGTATAAATTTTATCTGATCGACGTGCTTTGCAACTACGACAACGGGTTACTTGTAACCTCGATTTCTAGCACGGGAAACACGCCTGAACAATCTCCCTTTATATTATTGTACGGAAAGGCATGTCACCTTCCTGTTGAGATGGAGCACAAGGCTTATTGGGTAGTATGGAAGTGTAATCTGTATCTAATGAAGGTTGGAATATACCGCTGGTTGCAAATGAGTGAGATCAAGGAATTACACAATGATGCATATGAGAACTTGTGTATCTACAAAGAGTGGGTTAAGACCTTCCATGACATGAACATTATACGAAAATCTTTCCACCCTGCTCAAAAAGTTCTACTCCTTGATGCCAAACTAAAATTATTCCCTGGAAAACTCAGATCAAAATGGATTAGACCATTCTTGGTGAGACAAAGCTTTGGAAATTGAGCCATTGAAATTAGCGAACTCAACCTTGATTCTGAAACTTTTGTTGCGAACAGTCAAAGACTCGAATCGTTCATCGAACTCACTAACTCAAACTTGGCAGAGGTATCTTTTGCCCTCCATTCTTCTTGAGCTCATTACACCCAACTGATGGCAATAAACTCAGCGCTTAATGGAGGCAACCCGTCATCTTTTTGAAAAACCTGAAACCCTTCCTGATACATCTTATGCTAAACTCATATTGCACTTTAGGGTTCATCGATTAGAACAGCCAACACCACCTCTGCTACCTGTACCTGAGCTTGGAATTGTCTGCAACAGTCACCCTGACATATCCACCCAACCAAAACCTACTCTAATGTACGATCTAAGCTGAATTCGAGCCTACCTAATTTACATTAAGGACATTGTAAAACATAGGCATGGGGAGTATTAAAGTAGAAAATGCTATGAGAATCTCTTTGGAAGAAAGGGTTTCATAAAAAAAACTACATATTCAAAAAAACTAAAAGATAAAAAATTGAAAAGGAAAAGAGACATGGAAAAGGAGGAAATTTTGAGTGAATTAATTGCATATCACTTTTGAGGAGGAAAAAGGGGAGGTGATATAATTGTCAAAAAGGAGCATAATTTGAAACAAAAAGAGTTCGTCATTAGTAAAAGATTAAGGAATTTACTTAGTTCTAGGCCAAATCAAAAGAAAGAAATTAGTATGAACGCTGACCTTAGGCCTCTTGAGTTATGATTTTAGGCTTAAAAATTCAAGTATTTGTTAAGATCTGGATAGTCCTCAAGAGGTTGGGGAAAATACGAAGCTTAAGTAATAGGTCTAAGGTCCAGGGATTATTTGGCCTCGTTAACTGACCTCTGGCTTGCAAGACTCGGTAACCTAAGCACCCAAATCCACACACAGTCTAGTCGAGTGCACTTAATTATCAAAATCACATAAATGCATTAAATCTGTTCTAAGAAAAATCTACCTAGATTAGGAGCGGCTGATCAACACAAGTTGATTTGGAAGAGTTCCTAGAGCAGAGAGGTGGGAAATTCCCCTTGAAGATGCACAATAACGTTTCATCTCCTCGATGCTTGTCTCTTAGGATATCTAAATATCCTACCGGGAGCATGTAAGCACCTTATGTTGGTTCAGATGCCATGGGTGGCATTATCACGAAATGTCGATCGCCAAGGTCTGGATTTAGCTATAGAATGCCATGGGTGAGATTATCCCAAAATCTCGAAAGCGAAGGTTCTAGGGTTGTCATGGGCGGTGCTATCTCGAAGCATCGATTCCCATGGACCTTACGAGGATTGATGGTGGGACCTAGGAATCCAATACAGATTGTGTTGTAAAGCCAATCCGAAGCTAAAAATAAAGAAAGAAAAGAGAGAGAAAACTCTCAAAAAATAAAGAAAAACTTCTCTCTCTCTTGCAAAAATGCATTACAAACTGAACCTAGGCTAAAACATGTGAAATCATGGGTGCCTTAACTGCGAAGTCCAATGAACCTTACGTTAGTTCTCGTGGACCTTGGAAGCTTAAACCAGCTGGAGCTGAGCATGATCTAGCTCACCATAGCTGAAATCCAGCTCACTTGGACTAGGGTTAGCTCATTCTTGCTCCATTGAGCTCATCTCAGATGAATGGTAGCTTAAGAGAGCTCATCTTAGCTCACCATAGCTCAAGTCAGCTCAGATCCAACTCAACTTAGCTAGGTGTATCTAATCTCAGCTCCCATCAGTTCAATGGGAGCTCTAGCTTGCTTAGCT
The DNA here is from genome assembly GCA_037157565.1 of Thalassia testudinum. Lineage (NCBI taxonomy): Eukaryota > Viridiplantae > Streptophyta > Magnoliopsida > Alismatales > Hydrocharitaceae > Thalassia > Thalassia testudinum. The sequence continues at coordinate 64,097,900 of JAZHRO010000014.1, forward strand.
GAGTTGACTAGAGTTCACCTCAGCTCAGGACCAGATACATCCAGCTCCACTCAACTCCAGCCAGCTAAAGATGACTTCATCTTAGCTCAGGAAGCTCAAGTCCATCTCCAGGGGACTTAGCTTAGCTCAACAAAGTTGAGCTAAGCTACCTTAATTACCTCAACTAGCTAGGTCCTCCCTTGGAGCATCAGGCCCAGCTCACCTCATCTCCTTTCAGTAGAAGCCAACTTTCCTTAGCTTGACTTAGTAGCTAGCAAAGAACTAGCAATCTAAGCTAGCTAAGGAAGCTCCTTGTAGCTCTCTTCAGTAGCCACCAGCTCCAGTGCAGTCCAAGATGACTATCTCTAGCTCTTCTCCCTCAAAACCCTAGCTCCAAATGCGTCCAACACTACTCTCTACTAGCTATGCTAATTTAGCTAGCTTAGCTAATCCACATCCATGGGACCAAAACCTACTACCCTACTTCCTAAGCTCCAGCAAAAGAACCACCTACTCCTACTTTATTTTGGTGACAACTATCCCATCCATCACCACCCTACATCCACCATCAAAACCCATCTCCACCCTCCATTTTTTCCCTCCAAAATTAACACCTTTTAGAAGGTATTTTTGGATGGACAACCAATGAACCTCTTGATTTCCCTCCCATTTTTCCCTCCAAAGATATCCATGCACCCCTTCATTTACCACCAAAAAAACACTACAACCACCCTCCTTCCCATCCTATAAATACCCCACCCTACCAACTCATAATTCCCATCCTCCATTAGTTTAGTCTACCATATACCCACCATAATTCAAGGCCATGGAAGAAGAAGAAAAGAAGATTAAGGGGGCATCCTACTCGCTACCTTGATGTCTTCTTCCCCTTTTTCTTCTCCCTTGTGCCACGCCAAGGAGGAGGAGCACTCCCCCACTAGGAGGACGGCTAGGAAAGGAGGAGCAAGGGTGGTGCACACCCACCCTTGAAGGAGATCATTGAAGGTGGTAGCTTCCACCTTGGAGGAGCATCTCAAGGAAGGAGAACGAGGAGCCCTTTGCAAGCCTAGGAGCCACTAAGCTCGGAGAGAGGAGCTTCCCCTCTTCACCAACAATTTAGGAGGACTTGTATTTTAGTTTATTTGTTGCAATTATCTTGTTGTAGAAGCATTCATCTACCTTAAGTGCGGGTGTTCTACATTTTGGATACAGACTTCTATCAAGATTTGAAAAATCAATTCCGAACACCACAGCCTCTTAAAATCTTGAAATTTCACCCAGAGATTCCAAATCAAGTTGGGAGCATATGTTCCAAATTTCAAAGTAATTGGATGTGTAATTGATTTTTAAAAATTCGTGTACTGCATAGGGGTCACACCGTTTATTCTTCTAATTTTTCCACTATTCACGAATTTTTAGATTTTTTTTACTTAGCCAATTTTTCTGAAATTTAACTTTTTGGAATCCTTGTGAAATTCTACACATCACATAAATTGAAAAAAAATTTTGGAGGTTGGAGGCAGTACAGAAAGTGCAAAATACCCATAGGTATCATTTCTGGGCTTTAACACCAACGCAAATAAAAATTCAAAACAAATATCAAACAAATTTATAAAATCTTAAAAAAATCTTTTCTAGAATCCTTATTTGATTTTCTTTAATGTAGTGGTGCTGTTTGATCTATTTGGACCACTACTTAATAGAGAAAGCCTAAAAAAGGTCCATTGGTAGTTAAATATTTGTCTTAGGATCAATTGGATTAGGGTTTCTTTTTCATTTTTTAAATACAAACCACTAAAATGAAATTGATCACAACCCATACAATATGATTTCCTCTTGTTCGTGGAATCTCAAAACCTTTTTGGAGACTTAAGAAAATAATCCCTAAACTGCATTAATTTAAAGCAAATCCTAAAAGTCAGAAAGGCCTAAAATTATGGGATGACTTATTTGAAATTGGAACCACTTTCCAATTCTTGCACACAAAAAAAATTTGAAATAATAGGACAATAACCCAATCAACGCCCTCCACATCCCATGTGCACTTTAGTACCCTAGACCTAATTAAAATCTATAGCAACTTAACCCCTAAGGTTTCATCAACTTAGGCTTGCTATCTAGGTCTTAAGTTCTTTTTAGTGGATACCAATTCTGTCATCTATATCTGGTGTTCAGGCTGAGGGGCTGTGTCAAACAACTAGGTGTGAGTTTGTACAAGCACCTGGGACATTCCTGGGAAATGCTTGGGCCCAAAACTCCCCTTAAACATCTTTTCCAGATTTGTTGATAGAGCGGGTATTCCCTAGTGATTACTTATTTCCTTCGTAGACCAAGTCTTAGGTTATTTTTAGGGAGTTACAATTAAATTAGGACAAGAATTTGTTGTCTGAATTGCACCCTTTCTCTCTTCTCTCTCTTCTCCACCCCTCCATTTCTTCCTTTTTGCACAGACGGCAGTCCGAAACTCCACACTTGGAGGGACCACTTGATTTTGCCTCCCCAAAAAGACTTTTCCGATAGTTTTCCTCTTCTTTAAAAATGGAAATCAAAATTGGTCCTCTAACCTACATGCTAATTATTCTTTCTCCAATCTTTCCACCCAGGAGCTTCTTAATCAGGCCCCCCCACCTAATTTCTACTCCATAATGTCTCAATTACAAGTTAAGCAACAACAGTTGCCTAAGGATGTAACAAACCAAGCCAACCAAGGGAGTCTTGGCACACATACCCAGGCTCCACACATTCCACATTTCACCCCTTCTAACACCCCAAAGAGAGAAGATCTGCATAATTCCCATTCTAAGTGTAATTACTATTCCAAGGCTTTCTATTGTTGAACGAGGAATTATACTTATCCAAATCATTACCCCACTAAAAATGTATCCACCATCCAGGAGCAATTGCAAAATTCCTCTAATTGGAGGAATTACACGACTAACTCCTAGACCAATCCAGTTCCTCACCAACAACAAAACCCTTTTGGAGGGTATGGTTCAAATCAAACTTATCAATCTGGACCATCTCATGAAGACATCAATGCCCAGATGATGAAAACCATGCAAGAGATGCAAAGAAAAACTACGGAAATCACCCGTGTTATTAACAATCTCAATGGTCAAATTGGGGTTATTCTGACTCAAAGATTTGTGAACATTTACCATCCTAGGCCACACCAAACATTGTCAATCAAAGGAACCAACACCCGGGTGGACACCAACATCAGAACCACACTAATCAACCTCCTATTAACCCAATTCCTCAGCACCAACTCAATTTCCATCAACATCAGGCCCCCCCACCGCCTCCAAGTGACAACCAAACTACATATGCAGATACATTGAGGAGTAGGAACACCACCACTTATTTAGGGCCTTCAAATCAATTTGATGAAACCCACCCTCAACCTCTGCAAATCGACTCTCCTAATCCCACTAAGGAAGAAGACAAAGAAACACCAAAAACACTTGATTCAAATCCTACTCACTCTCAAACACTGCAATCCAATCTTTCTAATCAGAAATCAGAGCCCTCTCACAAAGATCTTTCACACTTATTTGGGCAAGTTTAGAAGAATGTCCCCCTCCTAGATGGCACCACTGCCTTTGCTAAATGTTTGAAAGAAAGGTTTACTCCAAAAGGGCAAGCTCAAAATCTAGGATGGATGGTCCTTTCAAAGACACCTAGCTCAGTTTTTTTGAGCAAGCTGCCTTTCACAAAAAAGGACTCAGGTGCATCACCCATCTCAGTTGTCATCAAGGACACCACTTTTTTGTGCACCCCTCCTGACATAGGTACCTCCATTAACATCATTCCCCCGATCTTATTCAAAGAATCGCAATGCAGCGATTCTAAACCTATTAAGGTTCAATTTCAATTGGAAGATCGATATATCATTCAACCATAGAGGATTTTTAAGGATAGTAGGGTTAAGGTCCAGAATTATCTATTTCTGGTGAATTTTCTGGTCCTTGACATAAATGTACCTGATGCTTGCACTAATTCCATCCTTGGAAGACCCTTTCTGATTACTGAAATAGCTAATATCAACTCTCATTCTGGGAAAATGAATATAAGTTGCGGTAACAAGATTTTGTCATTAGATTTATTTCAAGCTTCCAGGAGGTCCATTGATCATGACATTTTTTAGGACACTAATAATACAATGGAAGCAATATTTGAGAAGTCATTATTGATCAAATTCTACTCATCTCTAACCACCATGGATCTAGATTTTATTAATGATTATGTGATCCAAAACTTTTTAGATCAACTAGGCTTTGACTTTTACTCTTTCAATCTTCCTGACTTTTCACCAAAAACATCCACACTAACATCACCCATCCTACATCTCATTGACTACTTTCTCCCTCCCTTTCCATTGGACCTACCACCTGACCCACCCGACTCTAGCATTTTACATGAACTTCAACCATGGCTAGATCCGGGTCATTCTTCTACCATTCCATTTTATTTTGATCCCTATTTCTTTATCAATCATCTTTTTAGGGATCTTGAGGAAAACACATCTCTTGAGGACATTCAAGTGTCCAATTGTTTACATGATTTTCCATCTTCCGTGCATACCTTCATGCGCGACTGATTGGCGCAAAAGATAGTACTGAATGGGAGGTAACACATCATTTTTCCTACTTTCTTTTTCCTTTCTTTTTCCACGTTTTGGCCATGCTAAACTTGACCACCTTCCACTAAGGTGATCCGTTCTCCCTCCTAATGCATGAGGACATTGCATATCTTAAGCATTGGGGGTGTTTTTAAATTTTAATGATTGATTTAAGATGTTTAAAACCTAAAAATATGCATTCTTTTTCTTTTGTCATTTTCCTGTTTTCTACTTACATACCAAAAAAATTAAAATATTGAAACCTTTTTGAGGAAAATTTTGAAATCGAGACTAAGGTTGAAAACTCACTTTTGGTACAATGGGATTTAATCTTTAACAAACTAGGGATGAGGATACAAATTTCATCATTAGAATTTCAGGGTGTTTCTTTAGACTAGATCATATATCCTTCTTGAAAATTCTACCTGAACTCATGATAGTTCAGGTGACTTGATCCACTTTTGCAATATGGAAAGTATATGGCTTAGTTTCTAATTGAAAAACTTGCATTTCATGCGAAACTTCCTGTGTCAAATTTCATACACAAGAGAACACCTAAAAACAACTAAAAATTAGAAAAACCCCCTTGTTTGGACATAGTAAAAATCTGAAGTAGATCATTGGTTTGAGTTCCCACCTCTAAGAAGGAGGAAAATGCCTCCTTTGAGGATGCGATGTCAACATGTTACCCCCTCGGCACTACTCCATAGCTATATTTCATATCTTTTGATGGAGCATTAAAGCGCATTTTTGTAGCTCAAGTGTCTTGGACAATGCTCTACCTATAGTGTCGGAGCAAGAGCCTGAGTTCGCTTGGAGCACCCCTTTACACCGCAGTGTTTTGGGGTTGTGAGTTCCTTGGTGGTGTCATGGATAGTGATATCTCGAAGTACTAGCGCTAGAGCCCCTCGAGGATTGGTAACGGGAATGATGATCCCGACACATCTATTGTAAGACTAAGCTAAAAATAAGCATGGGGGAGAGAAAAAAAAAGGTTTTAAAACCAAAAACATGCCCTTAAATGTTGGCTTTTGACAAGCACAGACAAAAGGTTTTAAAGGTTATTGCAAGTTGCGAATCAAATTCAAGAGCCAGAAAAATCCTAAAAATAAAATTTTCAAGTCATCTGAATTAACAGGGGATTAATCTGTGAATTTTTTGAAGGATATATTGATCACAATTTTGTCTAATTTTTTGATCTGAAAATAAAACCCAATGTTTGTTCTTAACAAATCTCATACCTCCTATGTTTGGATCAACCTATGTCTCACAATCGCTTTCTCCTCAAAAGTAAAAAAAATTAGAATTCCAAAAAAATTCTGTTTTGTGAAAATTAAAGTTTGCTAAGAGACTAGCAAAAGGTAAGCATGGGGGTGTGATAAATGCCATTTTATCATCATTTTTATGCAGTAAAACAAACCTAGCTCTTACGATATTGCTCCGCAAACATATTCTTGGGTTGCATTGAGGCATTAATTTGGTTAGGCATGCATTGCATTCTTTATTGTGTTTTTGATGTGTTTCTGTGAGTGTTAGGGACAAGCAGATTGTCAGATCCCTTGAACCATAGCAATCAGGAAGGCAATTGGTGAAGGAGAAGCATAAACTATCTGGAACTCAGCTTGATCCAGCTCACCATAGCTGGAATCCAGCTCACTTGCACTTGGGTTTGCACATCCTACATCCATTCAGCACATCTCAACTGAATGGTAGCTCATGAGAGCTCATCTTTGCTCACCTTAGCTCAAGTCAGCTCAGATCTAGCTAAACATATCTAGGTCTTGCTCATCTCTGCTCCCATCAGTTCACTAGGAGCTCTAGCTAGCTCAGCTGAGTTGACAAGAGTTCACCTAAGCTCAGAACCAGCTACATCCAACTTTACTCAACTCCATGTAGCTGAAGATGACTTCATCTTAGCTCAGGAAGCTCAAGTCTAGCTCTTGGGGACTCAGCTTAGCTCAACTTACTTGAGCTAAGCTACCTTAACTACCTCGACTAGATAAGTCCTCCGCAACAGCATCAGACCCAGCTCACCTCAGCTCCTTCCAGCAGAAGCTAGCTTGCTTTAGCTTGGCTTAGCAGCTAGCAAAGAACTAGCAAGCTAAGCCAACTAAGGTAGCTCCTTGCAGCTTCCTTTAGCCGCCACCAACTCCAGTGCAGCTCAAGATGACTACCTCCAACTCTTCTCCCTCGAAACCCTAGCTCCAAATGCCTCCAACCCTACTCCCTACTAGCTAAGCTAACTAAGCTTGCTTACCTTAGCAAGTTCACTTCCAAGGCACCAAATCCTACTACCCTACTACCTAAGCTCCAGCAAAAACACCACCTACTCCTACTTTATTTTGGTGACAACTATCCCTTCCATCACCACCCTACATCCACCATCAAAACCCATCTCCACCCTCCATTTTTTCCCTCCAAAATCAATACCTTCTAGAAGGTATTTTTGGAGGGAAAACCAAGGAACCTCTTCAATTACGTCCCATTTTTCCCTCGAAAAATATCCAAGCACCCCTTCATTTTGCTCCAAAAAAGACCGTAACCACCCTCCTGGCCATCCTATAAATACCCTACCCTTCCACCACATAGTTGACATCCTCCATTAGTTTAGTCTACCATATACCCACAATAATTCAAGGCCAAGGAAGAAGAAGAAGAAAAGAAGATTAAGGGGGAATCCTACCCGCCCCCTTGGTGACTTCTTCCCCTTTTTCTTCTCCCTTGTGCCATGCCAAGGTGGAGGAGCACTCCCCCACTAGGAGGACGACCAGGAAAGGAGGAGCAAGGGTGGTGCACGACCACCCATGAAGGAGATCATTGAAGGTGGTAGCTTCCACCTAGGAGGAGCATCTCAAGGAAGAATAAGGAGGAGCCCTTTTCAAGCTTAGGAGCCACTAAGCTTGAAGCAAGGAGCTTCCCCTCTTCACCAACAATTTAGGAGGACTTCTATTTTATTTTATTTGTTGGAATTATCTAGTAGTAGAACCATTCATCAACTAGGGTTTTTGTAAAACACTCTCTCAATCAAAGTTGCCTTCTTTAATCTTTTTGTTGCATGGTCTTGTAAAATTCTTGTTTAACATTTTTCACTCCCCTTCCCTAATTACTCTAGGTCTCCACGCACCTAGAGTGAGCTTAGGGAGAGGCTCTACTTGTCACTATAATAGTAGTGTAGTGGATTAATATAGAGAATTTTCTTGCTGTCAACAAACCCGCATTATTCTTGTTATTTCAAAACCTATAAAAATCATATACATAAAATACCAAAAAAGAATGTTCAGTTTGATTTCCAAGCAAGATACATAGTTTTGTAAACATTTGGCCTCCTTTGACGATCCTAAATACTCCCCTATCAAGGTTATAAATTTTAAAAGCATATGGAATTTCGCATGTTACAATGACTCTAAAAGGCCTAATTACAAATCACACTAAATTTTTCATTTGGGTATGATGGGAACACCATCACGAGCCATAATTTGTTCAATTTAGACATTAAGAAGGAATAAATGCTCCTACATAACTGTCAGAGAGCCATAGTTCATTACATAATCATTCTGAGAGAAAGACAAGAAAGCAGGGTTAAAACTATAATTTTACCACCATATCTTGAATGCAGAATGATTGGGGGTTTCATTAGCAAGTAATTAAGGGTCAAATGGTCTTAAAAGCCCAACAAGTTGGTTAATACAGACAGAAAAGGGTTTTCGTGTGTTTTCAAAATTAAATGACTTTCAAAACCCTAAAACAGACCCGCTTAATTAACTAAGGTTCTGGTCAGGATAAAATTCACCTAAACCTTTAGAATTCATAGAAAAATATTCTCTAGGATTTTGGTACCTTCAATTTGATCATCAGAACCCATCTTTTCCCAAAATAGTCTTAAACTGCCATTTGACCTAATTTGGATTTTTGCATAAATTATCCAGCGAAACTAGGTCAAAACCAAAATCCATCTTCACCATTGGATTCCTTAGGTCAAAATTAGGTTTGTACCAAAATTTTGGCCTAAGCTGAGATCATCTTGACCTAGTTTGTAATTTGGTCCTATCTTATTCTTTTATATCACACATATAAACTTAACTTTCAAAATCCTTACAAAAGGTCCCCTAACTTTGTCATTGTTCTCATAAACAAGTCCTCGGGCCATTTTGGAAGGTTAAACCTTCACCATCGATTCTCGAGCAAGGATTTCTCGCTCGATTCTCAATCAATCTCTCCCAAAATTGAACCGAAGATTCCTTGGGAAGTTACCTTTCATTTGAGCCGCACCTTGGGCTCTACGTCTTTCCCAAATGGTCATGTGAACCTTTCAAAGCATCGGGTATCCAACATGTGCGTGACATTCCAAGCTTGGAAGCTTCTTTCCAAGCTTCGAAGGGATTCCTATGGCATATAAAGGAACCCTTGCTGCATTCAGTTTCTTTTCAGCAAGTCTTGGCACGTCAAAAGGCCCTAGAAACCTACCTCCAACCATCGTAGACCCCTGCTTCGGCGTCCTCTTTGACCCTCCTCCTCTAGCCGTTCAACAACTAAATTGGTCTGCTTACCCAACTCCTCTCCTCCTCGTGACCCTCCCCAGCCAAAGGGAGGGTGTATCTCCAGCTACCTCGTCATCGTTGCCTCGCCGCCTCCACCTCCTTCTTTGGCTCCGGTCGACCAACACTAGAGCCCTCCGCTTCGCTACCTCGTCCTTAAGTCCCTATATCCTTCCCTGTTCCTCTCTACATTATTCTCCCACTCTCGTAACACACACACGACCACCAATTCTCCCTCAACGCCATCACCTTCTTTCGCTCCGACGAATCTCTGGCGACACCGCCACACCTCTTGAAACTTGCGCTATCACACCAATTAGCATGGCCACCTTCCAGAGAGCAGAAGCCCTCTGGTTGTTCACTCGATTATCCTCTCCATAGGCCTCCCGAACACCACACTCACCTCACCTCCACTCCACGGTCGTATGACCTTCACACACAAAATCACTGCCACCGTCACACTCGTCGGTTCCCGACAATCCTACTGAACTCTTCTGACAAGGCCAAAAGCCTATTCTGATTGTTTTAGGTGTCGAGTGACGAGTGGATTATTTGCTTTAAAGTCGTTTGTAGTTTTATGCGGTGGAAAAATCACGTAGTCAATATTTAAAAAGAAATAACCACTTGCAGAAGAGCGGGTCGTATCCACAGGGAGGCGATGACGTATTTAAATTCACACCGGTTAAAAATGTTTGTTGATAGTTAGTTTAGATGAGAATCAAGCCAAATTTGCCTTCAGATTAAGGTTGAATCAAGAAATCATGCTAAAATAATAATTCTTAATAACTAGAGGATATTTGTTGCAATGCAGATTCAATAAAATATCATTAAAAGATGACAATGGCAGAAAATGTAATTATTAATGGCATGAATATTGTAGCAAAACAGGGGATTTATTCCACTTGGTCTTGCGTGAAGAGGAGTGAACGGCCGGAGGTGGGAAGCTCGGAGGAAGTTCTTCTGACCGAGGGCTTCGCAGCGGTGGTGGCGGCGAGTCGCGCAGTGGCCGGAGCCGGGCAGATGGAGCTCCAGCGAAGGCGGCTGCCAACGGTGGCTACAACTGCTGGAGGTGATGCGCGTGCGCGTACGAAGGCTGCTTGCGGGCGGTGCGTGCGGCCTGTTGTTGCGTGCACGGATTCCGCACCTTTTGGTGGAGGCACTGCAAGAGGAAGGCGCACGCACTGTAGGGTCCTGACGGTTAGTGCTGGAGGTGTGATGCGGGCGTGGAGTGAGCGGGTGAGGGCTGGCAATTCAAGTGAGTGGACGAGGGCAGGCGGTTCGCGCTGGAGGTGAAGTGGGCGAGTGTGGTTGCTGCTGAGGTGGGGAGGTACAAGCTTCAGATGTCCGAGAAACTTCCTGGACGTCTTAACTGGCTGAGGAGTGAAATTGTAGTGGCTACGGTGGTGGTCATTGGTGACGATGGTGAGTGTGGTGCACGCTGAGGTGCTCATGGTAATGCGAACGAGCTCCGGATGGCGATGTGGCTCGTCACACCACACGCCCGCAGTGGTGTAGACTCGTCGCCGCGTTGAGGCCGACGGTGTGGAATGGAAGAGATGGATTCTTTGCACAGTGCGCATTGTTGGGGTGGAGGCCTCCTCCTCTCGGCAACCTCTCTCCTCTTTTTGTAGCTACTTGCACGAATTTGAATGGAGAGGCAGGAGCAGATCCACCTTCTCCGCTAATCCATGAATGTGGCTTTAGTGCGGCAGGAGACGTTGTAGTGGCAGCCAAGCCATTGCTGAAAAGAAGAAGAATGAAAGATATTGTTAAAATATTATGGTTATTTATATACAAACCCTCAACTTTTATGTTAACTTAAAATTAATGCATGCAATGTATCTAATTGGTTAACTAATTAAATGAATGCCATTCTAAGTTAATTCTAAATGCATTTAAAATATGAATGCAATGCATGAATTATGTAATTAAATTAGAAATATGAATTAATCTATTTACATCCTAATTTATGCTAAATAAATGTTACAATTAACCTAATGTCTAGGCACTTAAATACTTAAATAGCCAACAAATATGGGCTAATCGTCTAGCTCCAGCCACCATTAACAGCTAAGCTTCAAGCTTGCTTGAAGCCTTCTTCTGCACCTAAAGCTCCAGGTGACCGTCCCAGGCATCGCGGAGCATCTCCAAGAAGGGTCCCAAGGTGCCAATTGAAGGCATCGTCCTCAGTAGCTACTCAAATTGGACAATTCAATCCTGTAGCTACACGCGAAGAAAGAGGTCGGGACATAGTGCCACCACGTTTGCTGACGGGAACACGAAGGCACATAAGACGAATTTGTGCTTATGGCTTATTGCCTCAGCACGCATAAGGGGTGAGGTCCCTACATGCATGTGCTCACGTAGGCCCTTGCCCGTGCTTACGCCTCGCGGGTCTGGGCTTGGTCCGTTTACCCGAAAACCTGGGTTTGGTCTGGTTTTATCTGAGAAAGGAAGAAGAGAGAAAGAGAGGAGAGGGGCAAGCGGTTTTGCTCTGTTGCCCTCTTCCTAACCCTTGTGGGATGTGAGCCCTGTGCTAAGCCTTCTCCAAATCTTAAGGAGGAGGAAGAAGAGAAGGAAGAGCAAGAGAGAAAGGAAAGAAAGAAAGAAGAGAACAACAAGGAAGAAAGGAAGAAGAGACCCTTGAGTCTCTTGGAGGCATTATAGCAATTGGCTGCTTAAAACGTCTGATCTATGCATCCGTCGTCAGATTTCAAATATCCAAGCCTCTCAGGATCTATTGCTTACTCATCTTGCATGAATTATTTGTGGTTGATACTGTGCAAACATTTGAAATAATTGTGGTTAAATTGTAGGGTTAATTTGGTGATTCAAATCACCATTTTAACCCCTTCTTTTTGCCCTTCATTTCTATTAAGTCTTGATTACAATTTCTTATATCTTTTTGTGATCTTGGGTATTAGATTCCTATTTGCTCCCTGTGTTTGACCTCGGACTTCATGTCTGATATTCGAGTAAGAAACATTATATGATTTCGCACTAATTCAATCTTTACTGCAATGCGACAATTTTAAAACTAGTTTTAGAGCGATAAATAGTAGATATAAGAGCATATGATTATAAATTTTCTACTTCCAATGGGAAAGATGCTAGATTACAGTAAAAATAACATACAAAGCACAAGACATTAAAATGTCAAAATCAAATTTTCTTAGCTATTGTTGTTGTGACAGCGATGATACCCACCATCCGTGCAGCCTATCCAAAGTAATGCCATTGAAAAGATAGAGCAATCATCTAAAATAAAATAAAAACAAACTCCAAAAATAAATAAAAGTAGTAATTGCCGAAACACATTTGGAGTTCTACAAGGATTCTAAAGGTCAAACGAAAAGATTAACCATTTCTAAAATGGCATTCATCTAAGGATTAGACGAACAACAATAGACAATGGGTTGTGATAGTTCTTACTTGATATACATTGAAATAATGGAGTAGGAATATTACCTTCGCATTGTTGATATGGATGCTCTTTATGCTCATAAAAATTTATATTCTCAAGAGACCCACCATCAACACCAACAGCACTTAATACTTGCCTGTCATGTATTGTGATGGGCTTAGTAGAGTCTGCATGAATAGTCTCCCTAGTTGCATCTGCATTAGTTGCACAAATCTCATTGTCGCTTATCCTTCTTGCATGAGCTGATAGAGAAAAGGCACAAGTAGTAGTCAACATTATCCAAAATAACTAAGTCTTTTAAGTTCTAAAACTTCCAATAAATCCAAAAATAACTATTGTTGCATCAAAAATTCCCATGTTAAAACCCAGCCTCTCATAGTTTCACTCCTCTCATAGCTTCACTCAAAGAACTTCAAGATATTTCTCTCGCAAACTCATACGAATAGGAGCAATGGTTCCTCGATCCTCCATCCAACACCCCAACCAACACACAAAACCCAGCCTTTTATTCCCTATTGCCAAAAGTGAAGACCTCTGAGGACAACCCACTTCCCGCACAGTTTACATTTGTTGTTCTATGGCATGCATACAGAACACTGGCATAGTGAAATAGTTATTCTATAATAGAGACCACTTTCAAATTTCTGTAAAATCTCTTAGCATAGGAATAGAAGAAAAAGCTAATCACTTCTTAAAAGCCAATCCAAAATTGCATAAATTGGGTTGCATTCTAATTAAATTATGCCTTTGCTAAGGATTGCGTTCAGAAGTTCCTTACCCTTTTCAGTTAGAATAAATTAGATTGGATGGAAAAGAATCCTAATTTGTCAAGGTGGGAATGATTATATTTACTTAAGGTCAAATAGAATCATCGATGTCTACCATTAGACCTAACGTAGAATCCTAATCATCTCACTTCCTTGCAATCCAATTACGACACTTTGGGGACAATGTGGTCAAGACCAAAAATTTAGATTGATTTTCAAGTAATCAAGCTATAGAAATCACCAAACTCGTGAGAAGTAAATGAAACACCTACCTTGAGGAACAATGACAACATTTCTATAGACCATTTTAGAAGCTAAAAAAGGGCTACACGGAACCAAAACTATAAATCGAATAGCACACCACATTGGTGCCTGTGACGCCCTGCTCGATAGACTCGAAGAGGAAACTTGGGGCCTCTCGGTCATACCCCCTCACGAGGCAGTGGTAGGTGAGCACCGTCATCAAGTGGTCGGAGAGCACGCACTGGCAAAGCGATACCACATTTCCCTTCCCCGCAGCACCCGCAAATGAATGATCGGATCTTATGCGATTTGTAAAATATGTCTTTGCAACGCGTAAAACCATTTTGGTTTTGAATTTATAAGACATAGATAGGGAAGAATCTACGATCGTCCAAGGAGGCCAAATGTTTGTAAAATCAAATCTCTTCCTTGGAAATGGAAATCAACTTTCTTTTTGATCTTTTTCAGTATATAAATTTTATGTTTTGAAATAAGGAAGGCAAAATGCGAATTGTTGACGGAAAAGCAACTAACACCTACAATCACTCAGTTAAAACCTAAGTGACAAATAATTCATCTCCCTAAGCTCACCTAGGGATGAGGAGGCCTAGAGTAATTCGGGAGAGGGAGAGAAGAGTGCTAGAGACAAAGAAAACAATTGCAACAAAAATTCAAAAAAAGGCAACTTAATTAATGCAAAAGTGTTTTACACAAAGACCTAGTTGAAGAATGCTTCTACTTCTAGCAACAAAAATACAAATAAATAAAACACTAATCCTGATGATGTTGGTGAAGAAGAGGGGCTTCTTGCTCCAAGCCTAGCAGCTCTTCAACTTGGAAAGAAGCTCCTTCTTCTCCTTCCTTGAAAGGCTACTCGAAGGTACGATCTCCTGGCAAGCACACATGGGGGGCGTGCACTTGCTTTCCAAGGGTGGGCGTGCACCACCCTTCCTCCTCCAATGCCTGGCCATCCTCCAAGATAAGAATTTGCTCCACCTCTTCGCATGGCACAAGGAGAAGAGAGAAGGGGAAGAAGGCACCAAGGGGGCAGGTAGGATGTCCCCTTAATCTTCTTCTCTCCTCCTTCTTGGCTATGAGTTAGGTTGGATATAGTGTGGAATTAAACTAATAGAGGATAGCATTATGTGATGGTAGGGTAGGGTATTTATAGTGTTTAGGAGGGAAGTGGTTGGCATGGACACATGTAGCATTAGGATGGACTTATAGATGATTAGGGGTGGTTATCATGCTCCAATGGAGGGGGATATTTGACAGCACCTAAAGGGCATGATGGGTTGTGGTTATGGTGGCCAATGGGCACCTAAAAGTGGCACCAAGCATGGAAGTGTGCCATGGGTTGGCGCCAACTTGAAGGCTTCTAGAAGGGGGGGTTAGGTCGATGGCTAGATGTGGTTGAATGGGTAGGTGTAGGGATGAGATGTGGGGATTTTGGAGGGAGTTTTTGGTGCCAAAATGAGGGTAGTTATAGGTGGTTTTGGGGCCACTTTTTGGTAGCTTTTGGAGGTAGTGGGTAGGCTAGGTTGGCTCCAAAGTGAGGTGGAAGTATGGTTAACTTATGTGGAGACTAGGTGGAGTTAATTGGTGGAGTTGGTTAGGTGGGGTTTTAAGGTGGTAAATGCCAAGTGAGCTGGAGACTAGCTAAGCTAAGATTAGCTACTCTTGTTTAGCTAGTAATGGAGTAGAGGAGGAGGCAATGGGAGCTAGGGTTTGAGGAGAAGAGCTCGACAGAAGAAGTTTGGAGCTGAATTGGAGCTGGCAGCTGCTGAAGAAGGTGGCACGGAGCTACTTTAGCTGGCTTAGCTTAGTAGTTTTTTATTAACTGCTAAGCCAAGTTAGAGTAAGGTTGCTTCTGCTAAAAGGAGCTAAGTTGAGCTGGGTCTGGTGTTCCCAGGGATGATTTAGCTAGTTAATGTAGCTAAGGTAGCTTAGCTAAACTAAGTTGAACTAAGTTGAGTCCCCGGGAACTGGACTTGAGCTTCCTGAGCTAAGATGAAGTAATCTTCAGCTAACTAAAGTTGAGTGGAGCTGGATGTAGCTGGTCCTGAGTTGAGGTGAGCTCCAGTCAACTTAGCTGAGCCAACTAGAGCTCCCAGTGAACTGATGGGAGCTGAGATGAGCTAGACTTAGCTAAGTTGAGCTAGATCTGAGCTAACTTCAGCTAAGTGACCAAGGATGAGATCCCTTGAGTTACCATTCAGCTGAGATGAGATGA
Source organism: Thalassia testudinum (assembly GCA_037157565.1). NCBI lineage: Eukaryota > Viridiplantae > Streptophyta > Magnoliopsida > Alismatales > Hydrocharitaceae > Thalassia > Thalassia testudinum. The sequence goes on from JAZHRO010000014.1 coordinate 64,113,702, forward strand.
ATGGAGCTAAGATGAGCTAACCCAAGCTCAAGTGAGCTGGCTTCCAGCAATGGTTAGTTGGATCAAGCTGAGTTCCTGCTAGTTTGAGCTTCTCCTTCACCAATTGCCTTCCTGAGTGCTAGGGTTCTAGGGGTCCAACAATCTGTTTATCTCTAACACTCACAAAAACATATCAAAAAAGAAGAAGTAAAATGCATGCCTAACCTAATTTATGCCTAAATGCAACCTAAAAACCTATTTGCGGAGCAAAGTCCTGAGAGCTAGGTTTGTTTTAATGCACAAGAATGATGAGAAACTGGTGTTTATCGCAACCCCATGCTTATCTTTTGCAAGTCTCTTAGCGAACTTTAATTTTTACAAAATGGAATTTTTGGGAAATCTATTCCTTTTTTACTTTTGCGGAGAAAGAGATTACAAGACATAGGATGATCCAAACACAGGAGGTACGGGATTTGTTAAGGATAAACATCGGGAATTGTTTTTGGATCCAAAAATTAGACAAAAATGGGATCAATATATCCTCCAAATAATTCACAGTTTAACCATTTGTTAATTCAGATGACTTGAAATTTTTTTTTTTGGATTTTTCTGGCTCTTGAATCTATTTCACATGTTGCAATAACCTTTAAAACCTTGTGTTTGTGCTTGTGAAAAGCCAACATTTATAAGGGTGTGCTTTTGGTTTAAATTTTTTTTTTCTCTCCCCTATGCTTATGTTTAGCTTAGCCTTACAACAGATGTGTTGAGATCATCATTCCTGTTACCAATCCTCGAGGGGGCTCTGGCGCCAGTACTTCGAGATAGCACTGTCCATCACACCCTAAAGAGCTCACAACCCCAGAACACAATGCGGTGTAAAGGGGTGCTCCAAGCAAACTCAAGCTCTTGCATCGACACTATAGGTAGAGCACTATCCAAGACAGTTGGGCTGCAAAAATGAAGTTTAATGCTCCATCTAAAGATATGAAATACAGATATGGAGCAGCACCAAGGCGGTAACATGTTGACATCACATCCTCAAAGAATGCATTTTCCTCCTTGGAGGTGGGAACTCAAACCAATGATCTGCTTCAGACTTTTTACTAAGGCCAAACAAGTGGGTTTTTCTAATGTTTGGTAGTTTTTAGGTGTTGGCTTGTGTGTTAAATTTGACGCAGGAAGTTTTGCATGAAATGCTTGTTTTTGAATCAGAAACTATGGTAGATACTTTCTAAATTACAAATGAGAATCAAGTCACCTGAACTATCATGAGTTCAGCTGGAATTTTGGAGAAGGATATCTGATGCAGTCTAAAAATAGACCCTGAAATTCTAATGATCAGATCAATATCCTTTTCCCTAGTTTGTTAAAAATTAAATCCCATTGTACCAAAAGTAAGTTTTCAACCTTAGTCCCAATTTCAAAATTTTCAATATTTTTATTATTTTGGTTATGCAAGAAGAAAACAAGAAAATGATAAAAGAAAAGAATGCATATTTTTAGTTTTTGAAAATCCTAAATCGATCATCAAAATTTTAAAATCACCCCTCCATGCTTAAGATATGCAATGTCCTCATTCATTAGGGGGGAGAAGGGATCACCTTAGTGAAAGGAAATTATGTTTAGGATGGTCAAAACCTGGAAAAAGAAAGCAGGAAAAATGATGGGTTACCTCCCATCCACTGCTATCTTTATTGACATTCAACCAGGCGTGATGGTATGGAAAGAAGATGGACAATCATGTAAATAGTTGGACACTTGGATGTCCTCAAGAAATGTGTCTCCCATAAGATCCCTAAAAAGATGATTGGTAAAGAAATCGGGATCAAAATGAAATGGAAAAATGGAAGAATGATCTTGGGTTGGCCATGGTTTAAGTTCATGTAAAATGCCAGAGTCAAGTGGATCAGGTGGTAGGTACAATGGAAAGGGAGGGAGAAAGTAGTTAGTGAGATGTAGGGTGGGTGAAGTTAGTGTGGATGTTTTTGGTGAAAAATCAGAAAGATTGAAAGAGTAAAAGTCAAACCTTAGTTGAACTGAAAAGTTTCGAATCACATAATCACTAATAAAATCTATATCCATGGTGGTCAAAGATGAGTAGGATTTGATCAAGATCGACTTCTCAAATACTACTTCCATTGTATTGTTAGTGTCATAAAAAATGTCATGATCAATCGACCTCTTGGAAGCTTGAAATAAATCTAATGAGAAAATCTGGTTACCACAACTTATATTCTTTTTCCCAGAATGAGAGTTGATATTAGCTATTATGGTAATCAGAATGGATCTTCTAAGGATGGAATTAATGAGAGCCTCAGGTACCTTTATGTCAAGGACCAAAAAATTCACCGGAAATAGATAATTCTAGACCTTAACCATACTATCCTAAAAAATTCCCTGCAGTTGAATGATAGATCGATCTTCCAATTGAAATTGAATTTTAATAGGTTTAAAATCACCAATTGAGCTTCATTGAATATGATTGGGGAATGATATTAATGGACGTACCTAAGTCGAGAGTGGCGTAAAAAAAAGTGGTGTCATTTATGACAACCAAGATGGGTGATGTGCTCGGGTCCTTTTTTGTGAAAGGCAGCTTGCTCTGAAAACTGAGCTAGCTATCTTTGAAAGGACCATTCGTCCTAGATTCTGAGCCTGCCCTTTTCGAGTAAACCTTTCTTTCGAACATTTAGCAAAGGCAGGGGTGGCATCTAGGAGGGAGATATTCTTCTCAACTTACCTAAATAAGTCTGAAATATCTTAGTGAGAGGGCTCTAATTTTTTATTAGAAATATTGGATTGCAATGTTTGAGTATGAGTACGATTTGAATCAAGTGTTTTTGGGATTTCTTTATCTTCTTCTTGAGTAAGGTTAGGAGAGTTTATCTGCATAGGCTGAGAGTGGCTTTCATCAATTGGATTTGAAGGCCCTAAATTAGTGGTGGTGTTCCCACTCAACATATCTGCATATGCAGCTTGGTTATCACTGGGAGGAGGTGGGGGGGCCTGTTGTTGATAGCAACTAGGTTGGTGTTGAGATATCAGGTTAATAGGAGGCTGAACAGTGTAGTTCTGATGTTGGTGTCAACCAGGATGTTGGAAGTTTGGTTTGGGCTGTGATGGTGACTGTCTTGCAGTTCTTTGGTTTGAAATGACCCCAAATTGATCATTGGAATTATTAATAGCATAGGTTATTTCCATTGTTTTTCTTTGCATCTCCTGCAGGGTTTTCAACATCTGGGCATTGATGTCTTCTTAAGATGTCCTAGATTGATACGTTAGTTTTGAACTGTACCCTCCAAATAGGTTTTGTTGTTGGTAAGGATCCGGATTGGTCCACGATTGAGCCGGATAATTTCTCCTATTAGAGGAAGTTTTCAATTGCTCCTGGAAGGTCGGTACATTTTGGGTGGGGTGATGATTACGATAAATATAATTCTCCATTGAACCATAGAAAGCCTCGGAATACTAATTACACTTAGCACGGGAATTATGCAGATCTTCTCTCTTTGGGGTGTTAGAAGGGGTGAAATGTGTGGAGCTTGGGTAGGTGTGGCAAGACTTCCTTGGTTGGCTAGGCTTGTTAAATCCTTATGCAAATATTGTTGCTTAACTTGTAGCTGAGCCATTATGGAGTACAAATTAGGTGTTGGGTGGAAGGGTCAGAATTAGGGTTAGTAGTGGGGTTAGAGGTGGGATTAGAGGTGCAAGTCGAAGGTTTAGTGGACCTATTTTGTTGAATTTCCATTTTAGAAGAAGAAGAAGGTGGAAAAAGCAATCTTTTTCCACGTAAGGCGAAATCAAAAGATGCCTCCAAGTTCAGATTTTGAGACTATCGTCCGTGCATAAAATGGAAGAACGAGAAGGGAGAAGACATGTAGATGAGAGAAAGTGTGCACACAAGAAATCAAAATTCTAGACCTAACTTAATTGTGACTCCCTTAAAAGTAACCAAAGACATGATTTACCTAGGAAATAAGAAATCAATAGTGAATACCCGTTCTATCAACGAATCTGGCCAAGTTGCATAAGAGGAGGTTTGGCCCAAGCATTTCCCAGCAAAGTCCCCAGGAGCTTGTGCAAACCCATGCCTGGTCATTTGATACAGCCCCTTAGCCTAACACCAGATATAGATGACAAAATTTGTACTAACTAGAGAAAACTTAAGACCTAGATAGTAAGCTTAAGTTGTTGAAACCTTAGGGGTGAAATTGCTACAATTTTTAGTTAGGCCTGAGATACTATTGTGCACACGGAATGTGGAGGGTGTTGATGGGGGTATTGCCCTGTTATTTCAATTTTGTGTGTGTGTGTGTGTGCGGGAATTGGAAGTTGATTCCAATGAAAAGCAAGTTGTGACATAATTTAATGTATTTCTGTATTTTAGAATTGGATTTAAATTAGTGTGTTTTAGGGTTTCCTTCTTAAGAGTTGGAACAAGCTTCAAGCTCCACAATCAAAAGAAAGCAAGTTGGTGATGATTAATTTCCTTTAAAGTGGGTCTCTAAAAAGAAGGAAAGAAACCATAATCCAATTGGCCCTACGACAAAAAATTACTACTAATGAATTTGTTTTAGGCTTTGTGTATTAAGTAGTGGTACAAACAAATCAAACAACACAACTACTTTATGGCAAATCAAACAAGGTTTCTAGAAAATATTTTTTTAGGATTTTAGGAATTTGTTTGATGTTTGTTTGGATTTCTATTTGCGTTGTTGTCAATGTCCATAAATGATACCCATGGGTATTTTGGACTTTTTAACGACTGACTTGAGAAAATTTTGTTAATTTTATATGATGTGTACAATTTCACCAGGATTTCAGAAAGCTAAATTTCATAGAAATTGGCTAAGTATAAAAATTTTTTAAATTTGTGATCTGTAGCAAAATAGGAAGATAATATGGTGTGACCCCTATGTAGTACACTATTTTTTAAAAATGCAATACAAATCCAATTGCTCTGAAATTTAGAATAGATGTCCCTTGCTTGATTTTAAATATTTATGTGAAATTTCAAGATTTTAGGAGGCCTGTGGTGTCGAGAATTGATTTTTGTATTCTGGACAAAAGTTTGAACCCGTAATCAGAACACCAACACTAGAAGAGTAGTGTTAATGGTGCAAACAAGTAATCAATTGATTTTAAATGAAAACCACTCCACCTAACTTAATTGTTAGAGGTCCTGAAAGCCACGTTTAATATATTTTGATAGTTTCTGAGGATAAGTGTGACTTGGAAGAGGAACCAACCTGAATTCCTAGGGAAGAAAAGGGACTTTTAGCTCTCGCTTCCAAAATCCCGCCTTCTTCTTGTAGTTCCTACACACACAAGAGAAAGAGAGAAAAGGGGATTAGATTCACTTTACAAGTAAGAGAAATAAATGAATGCAAAGCCGTGTCTCCCTGGCAATGGTGCCAAAAAGTGTTGCGAATCTTTATGCGATTTGTAAAATTAGGATTGTATAAGTCGTTGCAATGCCTAAAACCATTTTGCTTTTTAATTAATAAGACCTAGATAGGGAAGTATCTAGGGTCATCCAAGGAGGCCAAATGTTTGCAAAATCAAATCTCTTCCTTATAAATGGAAATCAACTTTCTTTTTTGTGTTTTTCAATGTATAATTTTATGTTTTGAAATAATGAAGGCGAAATGCGAATTGTTGATGGAAAAGCAACTAACAACTGCAATCACTAAGTTAAAACCTAAGTTACAAATAATTCTTCACCCTAAGCTCACCCAAGGCATGTGGTGGCCTAGAGTAATTAGGGAAAGGAAGAGAAGAGTGCTAGAGAGAAAGAACATAATTGCAACAAAAATTCAAAAGAAGGCAACTTGATTAATGCAAAAGTGTTTTACACAAAGCCCTACTAGAGGAATGCTTCTACTACTAGCAACAAAAATAGAAATAAACAAAACACTAATCCTGATGATGTTGGTGAAGAAGAGGGCATCTTGCTCCAAGCCTAGCCGCTCCTCGACTTGAGAAAAAGCTCCTTCTCCTTCCTTGAAAGGCTCCTTGTTTGCACCTCAAAACACGCCTGTAATAACGCCTTCTTGTGCTATTTTCTAGCATTAACATTGCATAATAGGATCCTGTAATCGCATTTGTAAAAACACTTGCATGCATGCATTTAATGAAGAGAGGAAGAGGAGTGAAATAATCGCCTACATAGTTACATTTTTCTTCAAGTGCCTCCTTGCAAAATCACCCTCTTTTTATTTTTCCTCTTGATTTCTTCTTTTCTCTCCTTCCCGCGGCTGCATCCTTCCCGCGACTGCACTCTTCCCGCAGCTGCATGCAGCAGCCACGCAGCACTTCTTCCCGTCACGTCTCCCTGCCAACGCCGCTCCCTATAGCTGCAACTCGCACACCCTCTCCCTGCTGCAGTCGGCACGCCACTCTCCCCTCCTCTATAAGTAGCTGCAGCTTCATCCTCGCGACGCAGCTGCTGCAGCTGCTGAAAAAACCCACAGCCATCTTCTCCACCGCTTTCCCCTCCCATACGTCAGCCCTCCGTCGAGGAGGCACCCGGCGAGCAGGAGAACCCACTGTGGTGCACACCACCACAGTGGGAGCACCACCGCCCAGCTCTTCGACGAGCCGGTGGGCGTGGTGCATTCCCTCGCTTCGTTTTTTTTTCTCTTTAACGCCATTGCCGCCGCTCCAAGCTTCGAAGCTTGAAGCCTCGGCAGCAACAACCCAGCAGCAGCCCAGCAGCAGCAGCAGCAAGTCCTCCCGCCCCTCCACGACCGTCCCCGCAGTCGCTCACCGCCTCCGCACGCGTCTGCAGGGCGTTCCCCGCCTCCGTCTCCGTTCAGTCCGCCTCGCAGTTGCACCCGTAGCCCGCCGTCGCGCGCACTGCAGCGGCCGGCTACGGCCTCACGCCGACCCCTGCCCCCCTCCGCGACCCTCCGCGACCACCTGCAGACCTCCTCCACGCTAGCTCCTCCGCGCCATCGCCCGCTCGTCGACTTCGCGCAGGCCTGCAGAACCCTGCGCGAAGGCGCGCCCGCACCCGCCGTCTTTAGACGTCCGCCTCCGCCTTCAGACGACGCGGCGTCAAACGTCCGCCGCCGCGAGCAGACGTCTTAACTCGCTGCCATCGTCCGCGCTCGCGATCTCTCTCGCCCGCTCTTTCTCTCTCTGGCGCTCTCTATCTCTCTCTCTGCTGATCTCTCTCTCCCGCTCTCTCTCTCTCTCTCTCTGTTTTCTTACTCACAGCAACACACACACACACATTCACCGACGCACACACACCTATACCAACACATGCACACACACTCACACACTTATAGTAACATATATATACTTATATACATCTATATATAATATATACATACATATATATATATATATATATATATATATACACTTACATACATAGTAATATCTATAGTTATGTATACATACATATATATATAATATATATATATATATATATCTACTTATATAAATCTATATACTTATACATATACTTATATATATATATATATATACTTATATACATAGTATATCTATATATTTATGTATACACACACATATATATAATATATCTATATATATATATATATACACGTATATATATATCTATATACTTATACATATACTTATATATATATACATATATACTTATATACATATATATATATACATATCTATATACTTATATATATACACACATATATATATATATATCTAGATACATATATACTTATATACATATATATATATATACATCTATATAGTATTATATATATATACTTATATACATATACACATAGCTATATACATATATACATACATATATATATATACATATACACCTATATATATATATAATACATATATATCTATATATATCTATACATATATACTTATACATTTATATACATATAGATATATTTACTCATATACATACATATGTACATATATTTTCACGTTATTTACTATACGCTGTATCACGGGGATATCTGCACCAGTTGCTGATATTCCCTGATACACGAGTACAAAAAAAGCGTGGTCCCATACATCATCCATCCTCCATCCACACTCCACGCGGCACATAGTCGTGTTGGTTGCGTCTCTCTAGACGTCAACTGACTCGACATAGTGCTACACTCCATCGTCACCTCCACCCCCACCCCTTTATATATATACTACATATAAATATATATCTATAGCTACTATATTTACTTTCTATCTGTTAGCTTCCTTCTTAGTAAAAAGATAAAAAAAGGTATAAAAGTGAAAAGATAATCTTTGATTTGCAGGTACCCCCGTCTTGCGAGTAGCAAGACTTGTTTTGGGGCTCTGTTTGGCTAAAAGCCAAGGACACAATTTTGAGGGTGTGCCTCAAGAACAAGGATTACCATAAAAAACCTAAATAAGAAAAACACCAAAAACACAATAAACGAACGAAAGAGACGCGTTTTAAGGAAAACGTAGAAACTCGACTTTAACCCCACTTCCCTGAGTTCGACCCTGGGCCTAAAAGTGACAAGATAAAATCAATTAGGCCAGGTTAAAAATTTTGTAAAGAGATGGTTAGGTCTGAATTAGGTTAACCACTATACATATTTCAACGATAAAAACATCATATTAACAACCCATCCGGGCCGACCATCATGACTTTTCTGGCGCCGTTGCCGGGGAGGTGCGCTTTCGAGTAAGTTTCTATCCAATTCCTTTAAATTTGTCTCTTCTCTCTTCACGGGTATTGTTGTTTTTTGGTGTGCAGGTGAACCAGGTGGAAGGAGAAGAAGGCTGACGAAGTCGAGGACGTGAGCAGATCCAAGGCGGGAACGAGAGCGTGAAGACAACGACACCGCATTGGAGCTTCGCACACGTTACCGAACAAGTAGGTTTTCTTTTCTCAACAAATTAGGATTAACTTGCCACCACACAAAAAAAAAAAATTGAAAAACTAAAAACTAGAAAAACTTCTTGGGATTTCTTGAGGGCAAGTGGATTAAAATTCACTTGATTGATTGGTTGTCTTCACTCCCACTGTCCTGGGATTTCCCGCCTTACTTCGCATAGCGAAAATCCGAGAATCTTGATTCTTAGATTTTTCGCCGTGGGAAGTATTCTTTGAGGCAAAGAAAAAGATTGCTTGTATCCCTCTTTTGCCTCACTTATCTTTAATTCAGGATCACATTTTTGGTGGGGAGACATGGAATTGAGTTGATTCCAACCCCACCACGACTTTTCAAACTTGCCTGTGATTCGATCCTGAATACTTCAACCCCAACAATTTGATTTTCTTTATCTTTTGGTTGAAGCCTTGTGTGTGGAAATCATTTCTAGTGATTGGAAGCACTTGAATTGAAGTGCTTTGGCTCCCTGTCACATTGATATAAAACTGATTCCTGCATCCACACTTAGAAATCTCCATTTAGGGTAGCCCATTGCATTTTAAGCATGCATTAACTAACTGATAATTGAAGAAGGGTTTCTTGGGTTTTAGAAGGAAAACCTGTATTTTTGCAAAAACCCGGAGATTGGTTGAATCGGTAATTCAGCAAAACCCTAAAATTCATACTACTTAAGGCTGAACTCTAAAAACCATTCGCCAATAAAAACTTCAATTCGGGGAGATTTCCCCGTTGCATGCTTGTTCTTACACACTCTTAAAAGCAATCACTTGGGCATTACCCGTAAACAACGCCCTTCACATTCCAAAAGCACTTGACCCTAAGCCTCTAATTAAAACTGGTAGTAACTTGACCCTTACTAAGGATTGGAGGTCTAACTACCTGTGTGTAGCGACTACGTGCTGGTAAGAGTTCCCGCGTGCTATCGGGTGTCTAAGACTGGGGCAAACAGCCTTTCAATCTGGCCCGGTGGTTCCGCGGTGCTCTCATTCGGTTCCGTAGTTCGTGATAGTAGGTAACTTAGATCTTTAGGTCTAAGGGCACACTGTAGAGGTTAGGAACTTGACTGTATTGATTTGTAATCAAGTGTACCTTTGCGGCGTCATTTCTCTCATCGCTTTTCCCCTCTTATCCCCCCCAATTCTTCCTGCGTAGTGCATGTTTTGGAGGAGGCCACAAAACCCTGAACTGTTTGAATTGACTGCTAAATCTAAAAAAAGAGCCGAATCATCCTCCTCCTCCACAAACATGGCACACACCCCCACCTCACAACTTCATCACAATTCCAATTCTTTCAACACCAGGCTTATCCCGAGAAACCCTGCAAGACCTTCCTTATCAAGTGTCGCGCCAAGCGACTCGGTAAGTCATGTGGAATTGGCTTCTGCGAGCCAGTATTTCAACATGGAGGACCAAGCCTCCGTGTGCTCGAACACATATGCGGACACGTCTTCTGGCATAGAAGACGCCTGCACCCTGGGGAACAACCCGTTTTCTGCCACGTATAACCCAGGGTGGCACGATCATCCAAATTTCGCATGGTCTAACAACCCGCAGCGCCAAAACCCTGCTGGTGGACCAAGGCGATCGTCCGCACCCGTCATCCCAAGGGCCCAATCTAATCCTATGGCAAATCCGCCATTAGGCCCTTGCGTACAGAAAACCAAACACGCATCAAAACCTCTTGATAAATTGATGCGAATGATGACGGAAATGTCAAAGCGCCATAAAGAGAACATGACCTCTCTTCAGCATTTGGCACAGCAGAATGCTGAGATCAGTCAACTAAGCATGGCGACTCGATCTCAGGGCACTTTTCCCGCCCAACCTGTTCCAAACCTGCAAAACTTTGTACCCTGTGGTCCGCAACCACAGGTACAACCTTCTCAGGAATAGGTTCATCAAATTCTGCAAGCTCCGAGTATTCCTCCGGGATTTCTGGTTAATCCCGCTGCAGCATCGCACTCTCATGCTGATAGCGATTACATCAAGGATGACACGTCTGACGAGGACAAGACTGTCAGTACGTGTATCAAACTTATTGGAGCCAATTCAGACTGCTGCAAATTACCTGATGACTGCCTGACCTATACAAACTGTGACGTTCCCCAATCCCTCCCTATTCCTGTATCATCTCCTGACCAGACTTCTGACGAGGTTTTCTCCTCTTCCCATACCTCGTGGTCTGAGTCATCGCCGGGCTGCTCACCGCCGGTCCACACTATGGAAGACCGGATTGCCCTTTCTTTCCCGCTAAATCAGGCGGATTTGCAAATCCACACTGGGACCTTGAGCCCACATCTTACTCACCGGGGCTATTCCCTTTTGGACGCATCTATCCAAAAAGCCCCCCTTCTTGGCCAATCTAAGGGCCAACTTCCTCTTCCTGAACTGTTTTCTGATCCGCCTGGGACACTCTCGTCCCAGAAAACACCAAATCTCTCACCATCCACCATTACTTTTCACGCCTCTATCGCGATTACTTCGCTTTTCTCTTCACCACCCACCATCCACCCACCCTTCCACCCTGATTTATACCCTGAACCTCAGCTCCTGTTACCCGATCTGTCGTCCGTTCTCTGCCTTTCCCTGCATGCATATGAGGACATAGCATTGTTTGGCATGGGGGGGTGGATAGGCATCCATAGGATCCGGGTATTTTATGGTATCAGACAATTACCACCTATTTATAAATATGCAAGAAAAAGAAAAAGAAAAAGAAAAAAAAAAGAAAAAAAATAATATATATATATTAATAATAAATGGTGTTTAGTAATGATTTGAAAGCTGAAACAAAAAATTCAATAAGTGTTTATGGATATTCAACCTCTGTTTTGAAGAATTTCCAGGCCACAGAAGCTTGATTCGCTCAGGCTCGGCTTAATTCACTTAAAGTATTGACGAAATAGATCAAAATCTCTCTTAACTAAGGACGTATTCTTGTACCTGAGACACCAGTACAGGATCCGTTGGTTTGCTTTTTCTTGAGAGCTTAAGTAAATTTGGTTCACACTACACATATCAGGAAAGACCAGGTGAACATAAGATCCAACCCTAGTGTTCATTAGGGAAGGTGGAGTCCTTACCTGTGCGTGTAGGTAGACTTTTTATCCCAGCATTTAGTCTTGTGTTTAGGAGTGACTCTTTCCACCAAAAAGAAACTCTCCCACCAAAAAGAAAAATAAGTGTGCTCCTTCAAAATGTGTTGTAAGAGATATACTGACACGTGTTTCAAAAAAAAAAAAAAAAAAAAAAAAGAATTGTTAAGAAAAAAAAAAAAAGAAGAAAAAAAAAGAAAAAAAGAAAAAAGAAAGAAAAAAAAAAGAAAAAAGAAAAAAAAAAAAGAGAGATGTTTTAAAAGAGTCAGTATATCTCATTAACGTCTGCATACTTTGTTTTTCGGTGAGCCACAAAAAAATATCAGAAAATGGGAGTTGAGTTTTCCGTAATCATCTTAAGGGTCAATCCAAAAACACGAACTGAAACTGGGACCAACTTGTACTTAAAAATTCGTGAAACCCTGGGAGTGAGTCTTAAGGTTCATCTGGTCAGTCTTGATCCTTCACTATGCACAACCATAACCTCTTGAGCTCTCGAGTACGGCAAAACCTCCTGGGTCTTGGAAATCGTATTTAGGGTATAAATATCAAGAGTCCTGGTTAGTTGAGAGATGATCTTTGTCATATAAGACTTAAAGTACTGGTAATCTTCTCTACAATTGGTTCTCACAATATTCCATAGTAAACACACCTGTATCACCTCAGAAGAAAATCTTCAGCTTAAGATCATTTCTAAATACTATTTTGCTAGGGACTAGCAAAAGATAGGCATGGGGGTATATGTTTGCACCTCAAAACACGCCTGTAATAACGCCTTCTTGTGCTATTTTCTAGCATTAACATTGCATAATAGGATCCTGTAATCGCATTTGTAAAAACACTTGCATGCATGCATTTAATCAAGAGAGGAAGAGGAGTGAAACAATCGCCTACATAGTTACATTTTTCTTCAAGTGCCTCCTTGCAAAATCACCCTCTTTTTATTTTTCCTCTTGATTTCTTCTTTTCTCTCCTTCCCGCGGCTGCATCCTTCCCGCGGCTGCACTCTTCCCGCAGCTGCATGCAGCAGCCACGCAGCACTTCTTCCCGTCACGTCTCCCTGCCAACGCCGCTCCCTATAGCTGCAACTCGCACACCCTCTCCCTGCTGCAGCCGGCACGCCACTCTCCCCTCCTCTATAAGTAGCTGCAGCTTCATCCTCGCGACGCAGCTGCTGCAGCTGCTGAAAAAACCCGCAGCCATCTTCTCCACCGCTTTCCCCTCCCATACGTTGGCCCTCCGTCGAGGAGGCACCCGGCGAGCAGGAGAACCCACTGTGGTGCACACCACCACAGTGGGAGCACCACCGCCCAGCTCTTCGACGAGCCGGTGGGCGTGGTGCATTCCCTCGCTTCGTTTTTTTTTCTCTTTAATGCCATTGCCGCCGCTCCAAGCTTCGAAGCTTGAAGCCACGGCAGCAGCAGCCCAGCAGCAGCAGCAGCAAGTCCTCCCGACCCTCCGCGACCGTCCCCGCAGTCGCTCACCGCCTCCGCACGCGTCTGCAGGGCGTTCCCCGCCTCCGTCTCCGTTCTATCCGCCTCGCAGTTGCACCCATAGCCCGCCGCCGCGCGCACTGCAGCGGCCGGCTACGGCCTCACGCCGACCCCTGCCCCCCTCCGCGACCCTCCACGACCACCTGCAGACCTCCTCCGCGCCATCGCCCGCTCGTCGACTTCGCGCAGGCCTGCAGAACCCTGCGCGAAGGCGCGCCCGCACCCGCCGTCTTCAGACGTCCGCCTCCGCCTTCAGACGACGCGGCATCAGACGTCCGCCGCCGCGAGCAGACGTCTTAACTCGCTGCCATCGTCCGCGCTCGCGATCTCTCCCGCCCGCTCTTTCTCTCTCTGGCGCTCTCTATCTCTCTCTCTGCTGATCTCTCTCTCCCGCTCTCTCTCTCTCTCTCTCTGTTTTTTTACACACAGCAACACACACACACACATTCACCGATGCACACACACCTATACCAACACATACACACACACTCACACACTTATAGTGACATATATATACTTACATACATCTATATATAATATATACATACATATATATATATATATATATACACTTATATACATAGTAATATCTATAGTTTTGTATACATACATATATATATAATATACATACATATATATATAATATATATACATATATATATAATATATATATATATATATATATCTACTTATATATACCTATATACTTATACATATACTTATATATATATATATATACTTATATACATAGTATATCTATATATTTATGTATACACACACATATATATAATATATCTATATATATATATATATACACGTATATATATATCTATATACTTATACATATACTTATATATATATACATATATACTTATATACATATATATATATACATATCTACATACTTATATATATACACACACATATATATATATATCTAGATACATATATACTTATATACATATATATATATATACATCTATATAGTATTATATATATATACTTATATACATATATACATAGCTATATACATATATACATACATATATATATATACATATACACCTATATATATATATATATAATACATATATATCTATATATATCTATACATATATACTTATACATTTATATACATATAGATATATTTACTCATATACATACATATGTACATATATTTTCACGTTATTTACTATACGCTGTATCACGGGGATATCTGCACCAGTTGCTGATATTCCCTGATACACGCGTACAAAAAAAGCGTGGTCCCATACATCATCCATCCTCCATCCACACTCCACGCGGCACATAGTCGTGTTGGTTGCGTCTCTCTAGACGTCAACTGACTCGACATAGTGCTACACTCCATCGTCACCTCCACCCCCACCCCTTTATATATATACTACATATAAATATATATCTATAGCTACTATATTTACTTTCTATCTGTTAGCTTCCTTCTTAGTAAAAAGATAAAAAAAGGTATAAAAGTGAAAAGATAATCTTTGATTTGCAGGTACCCCCGTCTTGCGAGTAGCAAGACTTGTTTTGGGGCTCTGTTTGGCTAAAAGCCAAGGACACAATTTTGAGGGTGTGCCTCAAGAACAAGGATTACCATAAAAAACCTAAATAAGAAAAACACCAAAAACACAATAAACGAACGAAAGAGACGCGTTTTAAGGAAAACGTAGAAACTCGACTTTAACCCCACTTCCCTGAGTTCGACCCTGGGCCTAAAAGTGACAAGATAAAATCAATTAGGCCAGGTTAAAAATTTTGTAAAGAGATGGTTAGGTCTGAATTAGGTTAACCACTATACATATTTCAACGATAAAAACATCATATTAACAACCCATCCGGGCCGACCATCACTCCTCCAAGGTGTGGTCTCCTGGCAAGCACAGAAGGGGGGCGTGCACTTTCTCACCAAGGGTGGGCATGCACCACCCTTCCTCCTCCAATGCGTGGCCATCGTCTACGATAAGAATTTGCTCCTCCTCTTGGTGTGGCACAAGGAGAAGAGAGAAGGGGAAGAAGGCACCAGGGGGGCAGGTAGGATGCCCCCTTAATCTTCTTCTGTCCTCCATCTTCTTGGCCGTGTGTTAGGGTGGATATAGGGTGGAATTAAAATATTGGAGGATGGCATTATGTGTTGGTATGGTAGGGTATTTATAGGGTTTAGGAGGGAAGGGGTTGGCGTGCACACATGTAGGGGTAGGATGGACTTTTAAGCTGGTTAGCGATGGTTATCATGATCCAATGGAGGGTCCTATTTGGGACCATCGAAAGTGCATGGTGGTTGGTGGTTATGGTGGCCAAAGGGCACCAAAAAGTGGTGCCAACCATGGAATGGTGCCATGGGTTGGTGCGAACTTGAAGGCTTCTAGAAGGTGGGTTATGTGGATGGCTAGATGTTGTTCAAATGGTAGGTGTAGGGATGAGATGTAGGGATTTTTGGAGGGAGTTTTTGGCGCCGAAATGAGGGTATTTATAGGTGGTTTTGGCACCTCTTTTTGGTGGCTTTTGGAGGCATTGTGTAGGCTAGGTTGGATCCAACGTGAGGTGGAAGTAGGGTTTGCTTATGTGGTGCTTAGGTGGAGTTAATGATGGAGTTGGTTAGCTAGGGTTTTAAGGTGGTAAATGCCAAGTGAACTAGAGCCTAGCTAAGCTAATCTAAGATAAGCTAGCTTAGCTAGTAATGGAGTAGAGGAGGAGGTAATGGGAGCTAGGGTTTGAGGAGAAGAGCTAGATAGAAGAGGTTTAGAGCTGAATTGGGGCATGGACCTAGTTTAGCTGGCTTAACTTGATAGTTCTTTGCTAGCTACTAAGCCAAGCCAAATTAAGCTAGATTCTGCTAAAAGGAGCTGAGGTGACCTGGGTCTAGTGCTCTCTGTGATGATCTAGCAAGTTCTGGTAGCTAAGAGCTAGGTTTGTTTTAATGCATAAGAATGATGACAAACTGGCATTTATCAACACCGTCGCCTCCTCCCCTCTATGCGCAGTTGCAATTGCACCCTACACTACATCAACCATAAATCCATAAGACAAAGAAGGAACAAGTGTCTCACATTGTTGATCGATGTCTTCCACTATGGTTGGGGCAAAGGTTGCGCGGGGCTTAAAGCCAAGGAGGAGGGAGGAGAGCGGCGATCAACGAGGGGGTAATGCGCTACGACGGAGGATGGGGATTTATGAAAGGTTTGGGGAGGAGGAAGAGCAGAAGAAGAGTGGGAGGAGAGCGGAGGCCGCTAGGGTTTCCATCGCGGAATGCAGAGTGAGGTCTTCTACTGGAATTAGGTATAAACAACTAAATAGCCCTCCAATTACCTTGAGGATTTTGGTGGTGCCCGTGGGATTGTGCGAGGAAGGGGCGGAGGAGGTGGGGTCGGTGAAGAAGAGGTTGACCTCGTCGTCAGAGCTATTATCGTGATTACCGTTGAAGCAGTTGCAGCGACCACCGACATAGGCAGGAGGAGGAAAAGGATCAGAGTGTGGAGAGGGCCCTTTGCTATCAGAGGATTGCCCTCAACGCAATGGCTGAAGCGGTGGCTGTAGTTGGTGGCGACCGATGGGGAAGCCAGAAGAGCAGGGGAGGGAAGGGTGAATTTTAGGGAGAAAATTTGGAGGTAGGTGAGGGAGGGTTTTGTAGGCAATGGAAAAACATCTTTTCTCATGGTTTTCAAACTAGGATAGAACCGTCATTGAAGTCTTTGGTCACGGTTCTAAGTGGAACCCTGACCAAAGGCTTTAGTTACGGTGTTTAAAACCATCTCCAAAACTAAGAAAAATAATTCTAGTCTCACCTACATTTTTTGTCATGGTTTTGGGTGGAACTATGACCCTAAGTTACTTTTGGTGATGATTTTACAAACCGTGACCAAATAGCCTTGAGGAAAACCTATTTTTCTAGTAGTGTATCTTTAGACGGGGCATTAAGGCACATTTTATGGCTCAAGTGTCTTGGATGGTGCTCTACCCATAGCATCGGGGCAAGAGCTCGAGTTCGCTTGGAGCACACCTTTACACTGCATTGTGTTTTGGGGTTGTAAGCTCCTAGGTGGTGTCATGGACAGTACTATCTCAAAGCACTGGTGCCAGAGACCCCTTGAGGATTGGTAACGAGAATGATGATCCTGACACACCTATTGTAGGATTAAGCTAGAGCAAGCATGGGGGAGACAATAAAAGAAAAAGTTTCAAAAAACATGACCTTACAAATACCCTTATAAATGTTGGCATTCACAAAGCATCAACACAAGGTTTTAAGAGGATTAAGCAAGTTGCGAGTTGGATTGAAGGGCCAAGGAAATCCTAACAACAAAATGACTTCAAGTCATTTCAATTAACAAGGAGTTAACTTGTGAATTTTTGACAGGTACATTGATCCTGATTCTTCTAACTTTTGGATCCAAAGATGAATCTTGATGTTTTAACTTTAACAAATCTCGTACCCATCATGTTTTCAATCAACTAAGGCACCATAATCTTTTTCTCCTCAAAAGTAATAAAAATTAGTCTTTCCCAAAAATCTATTTTGTAAAAATAGTTTTGCTAAGAGACTAGTAAAAGATAAGCATGGGAGTGTGATAAACATAAGTTTACCATCAGTCTTATGACCTAAAACAAATCCAGCTCTTAGGTTTTTAACTCCACAAATGAGTCTTTGGGTTGCCTTTAGGCATTTACTTAGAATAGTCATGCATTGCATTTTATTGTATTTTTGATATGTTTATTTGAGTGTCAGGGATAGGCAGAATGTCAGATCCTACATACTTTGGCACTCAAGAAGGCAAAAGATGACGAAGAAGCACCTTTTAGCTGGATCCCAGTTAGATCCATCTCATCCCAGCTAGATCTTAGCTAAATCCAGCTCATCCCAACTAGATCAAAGCTCATTTTAGTTAGATCAACTTATCCCTAGCTCCGTTCAACTTATCTTAACTGAATGGTAGCTCAAGCTAGTTCACCTCATCTCCATTCAACTCACCTTAGTTGGATGGCAACTCAAACTAGCTCAAGTCAGTTGATCTTAGCTCCATTCTATCTCTTCCAGCTCAGAAAGTTTCACTGGAAGCTCAACCTGACTAGGACTAGCTATTTCCATCAACTAGCAAGATCTAGTCAGCTGAAGATGACCTGAACCAACTTATGCCAGCTTAAGTTCAGGTCTCGCAGGCTCAACACAGCTCAACCTAGTTGAGCTAAGCCACTTGACCTAAGCTAGCTACTCCAACTAGCTACGTAATCTCTAGGAAGATCGGACCCAGCTCACCTCATCTCATGTCAGCAAAACCCAACTCATCTTAGCTTGGCTTAGCAGCTACCAAAGAACTAGGAATCGAAGCCAACTAAGGTAGCTCCCTGTAGTTCTCTTTAGTAACCACCAGCTCCAATGCAGTTCAAGGCAGCTCCTTCCAACTCCTCTCCTCCAAAACCATAGCTACCTCTACCTCTTTCCACTACTCACCTACAAGCTAATCTATCTTAACTATCATAGCTTATCTAGGTCTACCTCCATGCCACATAAATCTAACCCTAACTCACCCAACCTAAGCTCCACCAACTAACCTCACCTAAGTCCACCTATGCTCCCTACTTCTAATCCATTTTGGCACCAACAACAAGCCACCTTTTCACCCATCAATGGTCATCAAGAGACACGTATTTTGGCACCAAAATAGCCATAACCACCTCCCCCCTTTTCGCGACCAAATGACCCCTCATCTCCACCACACATCTCCCTTTAAACCTATCCTAACCATCCATAAGTTGGAGTCACCTAAGCCCTTCTAGAAGCCTCCTTTTTGGCACCAACTTATGGTCTCTCTCCACTACCAAAAGGAACCAACATCCAACCATAACCACCCCCATGTGCCCTTTGGATTGGCACCATTTATCCATAGCCTTAGGATCCCTCAACCGCCTCCATCATGCCATCTTAGCCACCCATCTTATCCATGCCAACCATTACCTCTCCACTTCAATATATGCCCCACCTAACCACCACCTAAATCCCTTCTTCTCCCCTAGTTTAATCTCTACCTACACCTAAGTTTAAGGAAGAAGAGGAAGTGAAGAAGATAAAGGGGGCAACCTACCCAAACCTTGGTGCCTTCTTCCTCTTTCTTCTTCTCCCTCGTTCCACGCCTAGGAGGAGGAGTTCTTCATCAAAGGGGACAACCAGACAAGGAGGAAGGCTAGAGTGGATGTCCACCCTTGGAGAAGAACACTTGGAGTAAGACCACAAAAAGGAAGGAGCAAGGAAGCATCTTCTTTAAGTCTAGGAGATTTTGAACTTGGAGAGAAGACCATTCCAAGCTTGATTTAGGGACACCTTTTTGTTCATCTTTATCAATTTCTTTTGTTTTAGCTAGTGTTTACTTTTATCTTGTTGTAACAAGCATTCCGCTACAAGTACATCGTCTTAATTATCAATACTAGAGCATATTGTTACCTTCAATTTCTTCCTTATAGTTTGTACAACTTTCTCTTTGTAGTCTTAGTGCACACACTCTTCTTCTATTTACCTTAGGTGAACTTGCCTATGGTGAGCTTAGACAAAAGGGTTTATTTTTGTCACATAGGCATAGGTTTAGCGTAGTTCATCTTCTCATCAAATACTAGACTATTTCTAAAAACCCTAAAAACAACAAAACCAAAGTACAAAAGGACAAGTGCGGATTTCACAGGCGAGAGAGAGAACCACTTCATGTGAATAATGAATTTCCATCCTTGGATGACCCTAGATACTTTACTATCTAGGTTTTACAAATTTTGAAAGTTGATTGTGAATTTACACGTACAATGGCACTATTTCGCATTATTAACAAACCACGTAAAATCCAAATAAACCTATAGGACATTTACCATCCCAACCCATACCCAACCATGTCAATCAAGTGAACCATTATCAGGGCGGAAATCAAAGTCAAAACCACCATAACCAACCTCCCATTAACTCTATACCTCAAAAACCATCAGGTTTTCCACAACAATAGGGCCCCCAACCTCCTCCCAGGAATAAGCCAAGTGCACATGGAGTTACATTAAGGAGTGGGAAAACCATCACTGATCTTGGGCCTTTACAACAACCTAATGAAACCTATATCATTCTTATGCAAATTAACTGTCAACCCCCCACTTAGGAAGAAAAAGAAACACAAAATCACATGACACGACCCCTATCCTGTTTCCCCAAGCTCTCCTTTGCACCACCAACTGAAAAAAGAAATTTGAGCCCACCACTAAAGAACTCATGGATTTACTCGAGCAAGTTCAGATCAACATTACTCTCCTAGAAGCAATCAAATACATACCTAGCTACGCCAAGTTTTTGGAAGATATTTCTACTTCCAAAAGGCTGATTAAAAAACTAGGACAGGTGTGCTTCTTTCGGATATAGTGAACTCTATTCTAAAGAGCATGCTGCCTCCTATGATGAAAGACATGGGTGTATCTTTGATTTTAGTAATTAATGATGATACCACTTTTTACTGCACCCTTCTTAATCTCGATGCCTCAGTCAATATCATCCCCACTATTTTATTTGAAGAATTTAAGATTGGTGATTTAAAACTTGATGAAGTTACTGGTTGATAAATTTCTCAACACAGTTAATTATGCTTAATTATGTGCAAACGAAAGTAACTTACGTCAAATTGAATTGATGACAATTAAGTAGTATAGGGTCAAGATAACCTAAAATTTTAGATTTTATTTCTTTTGAACTACTTGAGTCAAGGTCGTTTACCAGCAGGCATAACTTAATTAAAATTCACCACTAATCTTAAGCTACTTATGGGAATTATAATTAAATTTACTTTAGGGACATGAATTTTTCTTAAGGATTTCTAATTTGAAGAAGATGCAAAGTTCCATAAGGAAACACATTTACACATGCAATTTTCTTTTACAAACAAGTAAACATGTTTATTTCTTTTAATTTCCTTTTATTTACAAGAAATTAAGGCAAGAAAAAGTCATTCTAATGAATATATGCCTTATTACAATATTATGCTCAAAAAGGAAATTAATAAAATGCAAGAAGTTAAACCACAAATTTTCTTCTCTGTCTTCAGCCTCTTCTTTCTTCTCATCTTCTTCTTTTACCTTTCTCTCTCACTCTCCTTTCTTTTTTTACTTTTCTCTTATTTCTTCTCCTTAATCTTTCTCGAGCTCTTCTCTTATACATGTCTTCTTCTTTTTCTTTTCTTTCTTCTTACTTTTTGTTGTACCAGTTATTTTTCTTTAGCTCTTGTTCCTGCCTTCCTTTCTTCAATTCTTACGAGCTCTCCCATTCTTCTCCTTCTCTTCCTTTGCATCCTTTCTCTTCTTCTCCTTCTCTTCCTTTACATCTTTTCCTTTCTTTTGCAACCCTTCTGAACCCTTGCAGCTCTTCTTCTGAATCGAATTGGTTTGACCCTTTCAACCCAAAAAATTAGGTTTTAAGGTTGGTGGCTTCGACCGATAGGGGATACAAAGCACCCCTCTCAAAGTGGGACCAGACCCTACTAGGTCCAAGCCTGATATTTTATTTGGTTTGATTTATTTCCTGTTCACATAATCTCGAGCCCATCCAGCTCACTACCTCTCTAGCCCACATGCACACACCATCACGGGCCCACACTCGCATGCCCACAAGCACACACACACCTGGGCACGCACACCACATGCACCCACACACACACCCATATGCTCATGCTCTTTCATGCACCCTGCGCTGACGACGAAAGGGCCTTAAACACAAATTACTTTTATACTAAGGCGGCCGCTTCAGTTCCACCAATGTAGGACTATATATCCCCCTCCTAGTCCAAACTTCACTTGATCATTCTAGCCTGCTCAGAGCTCCAATCCGAGCAAAAGAATTCTTGCTGGAAAGCTCTAGGGTTATTCTACATGATTGCAGTATCAATTTGATACTCAGGGAAGGTTTATCTCTTTGATTTAAAGGGTGAAAGGACCTGGGTCGTTACGGCCAAATTGCCTGTAGAATGGGTTTTCATTCTAAGGTCTTACAAAAGGACATTTGACCTCCAAATATGGTGTTGAATAGGTTCAGGGAGTGTTTCCATGCCTGTTGGTGAAGAAAATGAACTCTAAGAAGCTTCAGGAAGGTGCAGAAGCTAAAAAGCTTCTCCAAAGGGCTTCCGAACTTCAATTGAAGTTCTGCTTGGCCCAACAAATGGCTAAACACATATTTAACCATATCAAACAACCTCTCGAGGTTGTTTGAAACTATCTGGGCAGATTATCCACTTGAATGTCATCACAAACTCGCTGTCGTCTGTTTGGGTTCAAAAACAACCCAAACTGAATAGAAATCAATTTCTACCGTAGAATCAATCAGAGCTTACCCAAAATGATTTTAAATCATTTAAAAACATCTCAGAAATGGATTGAACTCTTCAATTCCTCTGATTGAATCCCAATTCCATGAATCAAACTTTAGGTTGACCATGAAACCTTAAAATTTGACATTATAAATTTAACCATTTCAAAGGAAATTAATGCCATAATTAACTTCTCTTTCACCTCAGGAATAGATTCAGGACCTCAGAAGGCTGATTCAGTTAAGATTCCTAGGGTTCCAGGCTTGTCGCCAGAGATTCTAGATGAGTTTATTCGACAGAACAAACCAAGGTCTATGACAGAGATTGGCACATTAGAATGGTCTTAGGGTAGGTTACTGATGCTTCTAGACCATTTAAATGAGGCTAAACCCTAACTAGCAACTATCTCCAACTCTGCCGGAGTTGGAGAAGACAAAGATCTAATAGAAGCTCCTTGTCTTAAAACCTCAAATAATTTGCTTCAAAATGATCAGTGAACTTCAAATCAGTGATCTGGAGCTTCACATTGAGTTCTATTGGTTGAAGAGCTCATTTGACTTGTCGGAGCTCATCGGAGCTCCAGTGAGTCCAAAAAAAGGGTAAAATGTACAAATGGTATAAAAATGTGCCATTGATGATCTAAAAAGTTTCCTGAGGTCACAAGGAACCTCAGGAACACATCAATTCCTTCAATTATCCATTAAATTGAAACTTATGCAGTGAATTCATAGTAAACAAATTTTGAATGTGATTAGGCTCAGGACCTATTTTCCCACTCAATTGAGTGGAGAAAACAAGTCAAAAGAAAGTTGCGATGGATTTTAAGTGGACAATTAATGATCTAAACTCCTCCTGAGCTGCCATTGATAGCGAGCTCAGGAGGTTAAATTAAATTAGGCATTTAATTGTAGAAGCTTATTACTTAAATTTAAATGAGGATTGTGGCCCTTAAGTGATGGTTAGGTGATGGAGGGCCCTAGTGGAGGTGGAGTAACCTCAACTACTTCTGTCATGGACAACAGGAGCAGTTGGTGAAGGTGGAAGTGATTTAGGTGAATATATGATCAATTCAGTGATTAAAAGTGATAGAAATGTTCATGAAAGGTTAAAGAAGGTGATCGATGATTTAAAAAGACAAAAGGTTTTCTCCAGACAAGCTCAATGAGCTCATTGAAGCTGAAGAGGATGAAGGAGAATTCTAACATTACACCTATCTAATCTACCTAATTAACTATTCTAACTAATCTACTTACCTATCCTACTGTTACCTAGATGAAGGGGATAGGGTTCATCAGAAGACTTCACTGATGCCGACGGAGATCCAGAGTGATCAAAGATGGAACGGAGGAAGATAGAGGGAGTGGAGGAAAGTCTCCAGAGTTTGGAAAGAATAGCCTATCGATTAGCTCAGTGAAGAAGAGGGAAGGGAGATAACTTGGTGAAATCGAGGGCGTAGAGGGGTATTTATAGGTGGCGGCGACTGAGGAGGAGAGTGTATCTAGACAGAGAAGAGGCTAGGAGTGGAGTAACCACCGGCGTCTTCTCCAATGCTGGTAAGGTTATCCACAACCCTAAAATAGGATTGCAGTTTCATCCAGACCGATGGGTGAAAAGGAGATGGTGGGCATAAGCTCCAAGAGCTTGGAGAGGAAGGAATGACGTCAGATATGCGGTGATCAGAAGGTGGAAGCACCTCCTATCGTTAGTCGTCGAGGAGGCTGAAGAAGGAAAGAAGAAGAAGAAGTTTCAGGAACTTATTCATAACAAAAATTGAGGACCTAAGTGAAGAATAAGCACTCGATTGAAGTACAACATAAGGACTAAAAATGTAAACAAAGGTTTTCAAGGTTTATTTTAATTTAAATCATTTTCAACTTTTTATGTATGATTGTAAATATGAAAATTATTATAATTAGACCTCGAATTTACATTTTTGACCTTTTTTGCTTAATTTATTTAACTAAGTAAGGTTGCTTAATTTATTACATACTTAGTTATAAATTTTACTTAGGCTAGTTAATACATTAATTAGATAAATTACTGATAATATTTTGAGTCCAATTATTAATAATATTAATTGGACAATAATATAGCATATTTAACTTATTTTAAGGTCCTTTACTATTTATCCCTTATTTAGTAATTAACCCATATAATTACATATTCTTAGCTAATTTACTCGGAAGACTACTTAATTAGGGGTAATAAGAGACCATGATGAGCTTCTCATCAGCTACCCTACAAATAGCCGACCAATCTGCAATCAACCCCGTGAGATTGTCGACGATGTCCTTGTCAAAGTACAGAATTGTGTCTTCCCTAGAGATTTCTTCGTCCACCATGTTGAGGTACCCGAATCTTTGATTAATGGCCCAATAATTCTTGGACGACCATTTTTGGCCATTGTGAAAGCAAATAAAAATTGCCATATAGGAAAAATGGGTATCACTTGCGCAAGCCAAACTCACTCTTGATATTTTCAAATTCTCCAGGAGATTCCATGATAACAATAATTTTTTCTAGGACTCCGAAACAAAAATATCTAATTTGGTGGCAGAGACAATGTTAATAATTACCCTTCTCGACCATAATTTTTTTGAAGATTCTGACTCAGAATCAATGGTTGGCAACATCGACGACTTGGAGCCTTGTCTTCAATCTTACTCTCTTCCTAATTTTCCACCTGACCCACCCACACTAACTTCGTCGACCTTCATCACACCGACTTCTCTCCCACTCCCTTTCCCTAGGACCTACCACCATACCTGCCCAAGTATGGCATCTATCATGAACTCAAACCTTGGCTAGACTCCAGTCATCCTTCTATTTTCTAAAGTCATTTTGATCCCTATATTTTTACAAATCATCATGTAGGGGTTACATAGGAAGACGATTTTCATGAGGGCATTCAAGCATCCAGTTATTTACATGATTGTCTGTCTTCCGTGCATCACTTCATGCCTAACTGAATAGTGCAAAAGATAGCACTCGATGGGAGGTAACGCATCATTTTTATTGCTTTCATTTTATCATTCTTTTCCCAGGTTTTGCCCATCTTGAACCCGTTCGCTTTTTCACTAGGGTGATCTCTTTTCCCTCTTAATGCATGAGGACATGGCATATCATAAGCATGGGGTTGTTCTTAAATTTTGACGATAGATTCAAGATTTTCAAAACCTAAAAATATGCATTTTTCATTTGCATGCTTCTTGATAACAGAAAAATCATAAAACTCTTTGAGGAAAATTTTTTAAATTAGGACTATGGATGAAGAATCGTTTTAAAGTACAATAGGATTTAATCTATAACAAACTAGGGGATAGAATGCGGATTCAATTTTTAGAATTTCTGTTCCTATTCTTAGACTAGATCAAGTATCTTTCTCTAAACTCCACCTAACCTTGTGATGATTTAGGTGACTTGATCTCTTTTTGTGACCTAGAAATTACTTGGCTTAGTTTCTGACCTAAAACCTACGCTGCTTGCAGAAATTCTTGTGTCAAATTTCACACACTGCCAACACCTACGAATAAATTAAAAAATTAGAAAAAACATTTGTTTAGTCGTAGTAAAATCTGAAGCAGATGATTGGTTTGAGTTCCCACTACCGAGATGCCTCCTTTCAGGATGTGATGTCAACATGTTATCGCTTTGACGTTGCTCAATATCTATGTTTCATGTCCTTAGTTGGAGCATTAAGGTGCATTTTACGGCTCAAGTGTCTTGAACGGTGCTCTACCCAAAGCATCGGAGCAAGAGCTTGAGTTAGCTTGGAGCATCCCTTTACACCGCAAAGTGTTTTGGGGTTGTGAGTTCTTGGGTGGTGTCTTGGACAGTATTACCCCAAAGTACTGGAGTCGAAGCCCCCTCAAGGATTGGTAACGGGAATGATGATCCCGACACATCTGTTGTAAGATTAAGCTAGAAATAAGCATGGGAGAAACAAAAAAATAAAAGTTTCAAACAAAAACATGACAGTATAAATGTTGGCATTGACAATGCACTGACACAATGTTTTGAAAGTTTTATATGTTGCGAGTCAGATTCAAGAGCGAAGGAAATCCTAACTACAAAATAATTTTCGGTTATTTGAATTAAAGAGTTAACTTGAGAATTTTTGAAGGATAAATTGATCCCGATTCATCTAATTTTTGGATCTAAAGACAAATCGTGATGTATTATCATTAACAAATCCCGTCTCTTCCATGTTAATCAACCAAACTCCCATGATCTTCTTTTCCTCAAAAGTAAAAAAATTAGTCTTTCCCAAAAATCCATTTTGTAAAAATAGTTTTGCTAAAAGATTAGCAAAAGATAAGCATGGGGTTATGATAAACACCAGTTTATCACCATTCTTATGCCATAAAATTGATCTTGCTCTTAGGATTTTAACTCTGCAAATGGGTTTTCGGGATGCATTTAGGCATTTACTCAGGATAGGCATGCATTGCATTTTATTATCTTTTTGGTACATTTACTTGAGTGTTAGGGATAGATAGAATGTCATATCCCACTTATTGTGGCACTCAGGAAGGTAGAAGATGAAGAAGAAGCTCGTATCAGCTGGATCCCACCTAGATCCAGCTCATCCTAGCTGGATCCCCTTCTAGTTTGATCAACTCATCCTTAGCTCCATTCAGCTCATCTCAGCTGAATGGTGGTTCCAGCTAGTTCACCACAACTCCATTCAGCCCACCTTAGCTAGGTGACAACTCAAACTAGCTCAAGATAGTTGATGCTAGCTCCTCCAGCTTAGAATAGTTCACTAGAAGCCCAACCTGGCTAGGACTAGCTACTACCATCAGCTAGCTCGACCTACTCAGCTAAAGATGACCTCAACTAACTCAGGCCAGCTCAAGTCATGGTCCCGGAGATCCAACTTAGCTCAATATGGTTGAGCTAAGCTACTTGACCTAAGTTAGCTACTCCAACTAGTTAAGTATTCTCTAGGAAGACCAGACCCAACACACCTTAGATCAGATTAAAAGAATCCAGCTTTGATTAGCTTGGCTTAGCTACTAGAAAAGAACTAACTAGCTACTGAGCTCCACTTTAGCTCCCTTCAGTAAACCTCAGCTCCAGTGCAGCTCCTTCCAGCTACCTCTAGCTCCTCTCCTCCAAAACCCTAGCTCCCTCTACCTCCTACCCTACTCCCTACTAGGTAAGCTAGTTAACTAAGCTAATCTATCCCCTTTGCATCCCAACATAACCCTAAAACTGACCTACCTAAGCTCCACCAAATAATCTTTAACTTAGTCTACCTAAGGTCCCTACTCTTAATCCAACTTGGCGCCAACAACAAGCCATCTCTTCAACCCACAACCACCATAAAAAGGCACCACTTGTTGGTGCGAAAACCATCCCATAACCACCTTGGTTTTTGGCACCATATATCCTCTCATCCTAACTCTTCATCCAACACCTAAACCTATCCTACCCATCCAATTTTGGTGCCATCTAGGACCCCTTCTAGAAGATTCATTTTGGCGCCAAAATCAAAAGCCACCAAGGGTGCTAACCACCCACAACTACCGCCTATAGCATCCTTACAATTGGCACCAACTATCCTAGGCCATAGGATCACCAACCACCCACCAAAACCAATCCTAACCCTACATCCAAAAGGCACGCCAACTCCCCTCTCCATTCCTATATATACCCCACCTAACCACCACCCAAAAATCATCTTCTCCCATTGTCTATTCCACCTACATCACCTTCCATTCACAACAAGGAAGATGAAGAGATCAAGGGGAAACCTACCCACCACCTTGGTGCCTTCTTCATCTCCTTTTTCTCCCTTGTGCCCTGTGAAGGAGGAGGTCAACTCTAGAAGGACGACCAAGCAAGGTGGAGATCTTCGTCAAGGTGGTTGATGCCCACCTTGAAGAAGAAAGTTTGGAGGTGTCATCATATTGGGAGCAAGGAGGAATTCATTTCAAGCACTGAAGCTGTTGTGCTTGGGGCAAGGACCACTCCTTCACCATCTATAGAGGACTTTTCTTCATCTTTACTTTCTTTGTTTTAGCTAGTTTAGTTTCTCTTTTTGGTTGTAAGAATCATTCAGCTACTTGTCCCTTACTTTGCTAGTAATACAAATCATTTAGTTTGCGTTCCAACTTTCATGCTTTCTAATTTGTGTGTTCTTCTTGTAGCAGTAGCTTAGTGCACCATACTTTCTTCTTCTAATTACCCTAGGTGCAGTTACTTAGGGTGAGCTTAAAAGAAGAGATTTTCTTATTATCACTTAGGGTTAGTGATAGGTAGTCAATCTTCACATCAATTACCCGATTGTTTGAAAAACTACAAAATCAACAAAAATTTCAAATTCACAAAAAGACAAGTGCAAATTTGAGAGGTGAGAGAGAGAATCAATTCTCGTGATTAACAATTTGGCCTCCTTGGTTGACCCTAGATACTTCATGTTCGCATGTGTTTCACGAGTTTGAAATCAGGATTACAAGAAACCCATCGTCATAGTTGCAAAACTCATGATCAAATAAAATTTATACCGATACTCCAAGGGAGTCCCGGGTCGAACACAGGGAGGCAACATTTACTTTAATTGAAAATCGCTCTTGGTTTTGTTTGGTTTTGGTATTTTAGGGTTTTGTTATCTTTTTTTTTATTTTTGAAAGAAGACAAGTAGAATGAATCACCAAAGATATGGAACAAATGTGATATATATATTTCACTTCAATTGCAATTATAATAAACTATAAAAGCATAAAAAGTGAGGATGGCTCCAATGCAACCTATGAGTGGGGATGGGAAGTTGGAGGAGTATTTGGTAGGGCAGAGGTTCGCTATACTAATAGGTGCCTTGGGAGCTTAAGAGCAAGCTCTAATGGAGCATTGGTTGGCTTGCTAGAATTTAGGGGTAGGTTCGAGTAGAGTAGGTAAAGATTGCTTGGAAGGGAGGCAGTGTAGGTCCTTTTATAATGGAGGAGAAGAGGCAAAAATAGGTATGGGACCATTAGCGACCTCCGGGTCGTCGTTGGAAGTGCCAATGTAGGTAGCTCATGCCTGTTGGCCTTGCTAGCAAGCAAGAAATTAGCGACGGCTGTAAGCGTCATTGTAGGTCCACCTCATGCGTCGCTATAGGCTGGCGCCAATTGAGCACGCGCCCGCCCCTTGATCTGCTGGCATTGCACTGTCCGCGCTCTTTGTCGTGCGTGTGCATGCTCACGTGCTGGCGCTACGCTGCATGCATGCGTGCCTCCGTGCGCGGGCACACACTCGCATTGTTGTGCGCATGCAGTGGCGCGTGCGTGTGTATGGGTGGCCTGGTCAATGCCATGTGGCACAATCTGGGTCATCCATCTTCTTTTCATTGTAGGGGCTGCTATAGAGGTTGGATTGAGTAGATTTTCATGTCGTTAGGTTACGATTGCCGACCCGAATCAATCCGCGCGATCTGATTTGTCATTTGAAGCTCCGAATTATGTCACATAGTCCCTTGGCTATTGACCTTCCTTGGACTGCATATGGTGCTATGGGACTTCGATCGAGGAAATTTCATAGGCATTGGACTCTGATCATCATCTTGATCAGATACGTATGGTCGAATCATCAATCCGAGGCTCCGAAATAAATATCCTCCTCTCCTGACCACAAAATGGTTGCAATTAACCTACATTATATACAACTTCTCTAACTGCAGAATGATGCATGCTATGCATTATTTATAACATGAAATGCAAATCTAAGCATAGGAACATGTATGAATAGGCATTTTACCCTTAATAATTGTGTCTACGTCATACCCCCATCTTATCTTTTGCTACTCACTAGCAAAATTATACTACATGCTATATATAAAAATGGAATTAGGATTAGATCACTTATGCCTAGGTCGTTTATTAACAATAGAAATTTTCAACTAAGGTCTTAAACAATGAAAACTCAACAGTACCCGGGTGTCTACCAGAATGGAGACCACCCAAGTGCTCACCTTATTTGAAAAGGGAGGATACATTTTTTTTATTTTTCTTCTTTTCTAACTTTTTGTACTTTTGGAGTTTCAGAGTTCTGGGATAATTTTCTACGGCCACCCAACTCACCCAAGACTCGAAAAGTACTCTAAGCGCTAAGCATCTTGTGAAAATAGTGAAAGACTCCCTAGGTTACTAAGACTCACATATGCTGAGTTGTAAATTTGAAAGGAATAAGGGGGCGAGTGACCTCTACATTACAAGAGTCTACAGCCCTTGTGATTCCTATACAAGGCAAGAGATGTGGCAAAATTGGAGTGAAGCTGCTGGTTTTGTGAATGGGGCTGCATGGGTTGTGGGAGGAGACTTTAATTATGTCCTGACGGGAAGGGACAGACCAAATGGCATGGTGGATAGTGCATCCACTGGGTTCCAGCTGATGGTTCAGACACTAGGCTTGAGTGAATATCCCTCCTCTGGAACTGAATTCAACTGGAGAAATGGAAGTGGCCTCATGTAAAAAGTTGATAGATTCTTTGGTAATGCTGGGCTACTGGATATGTTTCAGTTATCCTCTGTGTATGGGTTGGAACATCCCTTTTCTGACCACATAGCCCTAGTTTGGGATAGTGGGGAACAAGTGCTTGCTAGCTCTTATTTCAAGTTTAAAAAATCCAAGTTGAGAGAACTGGGATTCTGTGAGATGCTTGGAGGCTAGTGGAGGGCCAAATGTGTAGATGGATTGGCCACAATCAAGCTTCCATCCAAGCTATCTGCTATGCACACAATGCTAAAGGAATATGGGGCTGTAGTGTCTGTTGTGAGACACCAGAGGTGCACTGAGGCACTATTGGAAATCCAAGGCATTGATGCAAATGAAGCAATTGCTCCTTTAACTAACCAGGAGCTCAAAGCTAGAAGAATGTGGCATGATGTGATGGTTGAGGAAGATTTAAAACTGGAGATGGGTTGGAGGGAACGTTCCAGGCAACTTTGGCCTAAAGAGGGGGATGCCAATACCAAATTATTTCACTTGGCTGCCAGCTCTCGTAGAAGGATCAACTTAATCTTAGCCATACTCAATGATGGTCAAAGAATCTCTTCTATGGCAGATATTAGAGCTGAGGCCATCAAGTATTTTTGAGACTCATCACGAGTAGTAGGGAGAGGTCAATGGAAAATGGTGGCAAGTGACTCACCTAAAGTCTCTGTGGTACAAGTATCTAGTTTGAAAACAACCGTCACTGAGAAAGAAATAGTGGCTGCCATTAAAGATTTAAATAATGAAGGTTCTCCTCGTCCTGTTGGTATCCAGGTTTTTTTTCATATGGAGATGTGGGCTACGGTTGGTAAAGAAGTGATGGATGTTATTAGGGAATTTGAGGGGGGCAACTCTGGCTTTGATAAGAACAACTGATCTTTTCTTTTCTTGTTGCTAAAGAGACAAGGTGCAGAGATATTCCAGGATTTCAGACCTATAGCTCTCTCGAACTCCATTTATTTGGTGGTGAGCAAAATCTTAGCAAATAGGCTACGGCCCATCCTGTAGGATTTGATTCATCCAGTCCAATTAGCATTCCTCCCTAACAGATCCTTACAAGAATCATTCATCATGGCCCAAGGGATGGTGTGTGGTTGGCACAAAAGGAAATGTAAAGCCTTTATGTGGAAAGTTGATTTCTGTAAGGCCTATGATTCTATTTCGTGGCCCTATTTGTGGGAGGTTTTTAGAGAAGAGGATTTCCCCTTCTCTGGATTTAATGGTTGAAAAGGTGCATCACTACTAGTTCTTTCACTCCCTTGATCAATGGGAAGCCTTGTGGGCCCTAGATTCAACCACAGTGTGGTGTGAGGCAAGGATGCCCTTTGGCCCCTTTGGTTTTTAACCTTGCTGTTGATGGTCTGGCAAGATATGCTTGCAAACTTTCTGAGGCGAGCATTATCAGAGGATACTCTCTTTCTAACAGGAGAGCCATAGCTCCTATTCTCCAGTATGTGGATGGTACGATCTTTTAAATGGAAGGGTCAGAGGGTGAAGCCCGTGCACTAGGTCATATGGTTAATATCTTTGGTGACATTTTAGGTCTGAAATTAAATAGGGAGAAGTCCAATCTGGTATGCTTTGGTCTGAATGAGCAAGAACAAGAAGCTATTTCGGATATTTTGGGGACTCCACGCACCAACCTACCCATCAGATACTTGGGGTTGCCCCTGTTATGTTCAAAAATGAGAAAATGTGACTAGAACATTCTTTTTGATAAAATTTCAAACAAGTTGGAAGGATGGAATAGTAGGTTCTTATCTAAGGGTGGTAGACTCATCTCACTGAACTCTATTATTACCTCGATCCCCATTTTCTACTTCTCCTTCTTCAAAGATCCGAGGTCTATCTAGAAGCGCATGGATGTAATGTGAAAGAGGTTCTTCTAGAAAGGTACCAAGCACAAAGGTAGATTTATGCAGCCTTTGAAGTGGGAGAAAATCTGCCAGCCTAAGGAAAGTGGTGGATTAGGAATCAAAGCTTTGAAAGAATTTAATAAGGCATTATTGATCAAATGGGCTATAAAAGTTCTGAATGGGGAAGAGAAGCCATGGATCGAGTTAATTAAAGATAGCTTTGGTCAATCCAATAGCGTGTTGAAAAGGTTATATCCTAGTAGGCCATCACCTTTCTGGCAGTTTGTACTTCAAGCTCTGAAATGTAATTGGCATCTACTGCAGCCCATGCTATTAGACGGCAAGACATTTGATTTATGGTGTGAAGAATGGTCCCCGCTGGGCCCTTTAATGGAATCATACCCAAGCATATTTTCTACAGCAAGGGACAAAACAGGTGCTGTGAACTGCTACTGGTCTAAAACAGATGTCTACTGGCAATTGAACAAAGCTGAGTCTATCAAAGAGGGCACCCGGTTGTGGGAAGAAAGATTGAACATGATTTCAAACCTGGAAAGATTCAAACCCAGACCTAGCATGGAAGATAGCTATGCTTGGGATGGAATATATACAGTCCATTGTGCTTATGGAAGGATTGTGGATGATGGCAAAGGTTGGGGTTATGACCACATTGATAAAAAAATCTGGCTCTTGAGGATCCCCCTCAAGGTATAAATTACTCTTTGCTATGCAGAAGAGAGGGCTTGATAATAGCTTATCTAAGGCACAAAAGGATGGGAGCAGCTCTTCATGAATGCCACTTATGTGGAACGCACGTTGACAGTCTCAGCCACATTTTTTCTTCTTACTTGATTACTGATGTAATATGGAGGAGGGTTTGTTAGAAACCACTCCCCCCATGGGATTCATTATGGCACAATTTTTTAATTTCGGAGACGCCATACCTGCGCATGGCAGCAACACTTTGGTGCGTGTGGAGGGTGAGAAATGAGAGGTTTCTTCAGGGGAGACCAGTACGCTGTGAGCAAATTATAAATGAATGTTGGTCCCTCATACATAGATGGGGATCTGATTTGTAATTTTTATTTATTTATCTCCTTATCAATAAAATTCCCTCCCGGATTGCTATCGTAACATGATATCTTTCCTTTTAGTTTCAAAAAAAGAAAAAATAGACTTCTTGTTTCTACGACCCTAGGTGACCTTGCTTAGAGGTTTATCTTTCCGAATGGTAACTTTCTCCCTACTTTTATTTATGAGGTCAACACAAAGGCAAGCCCAGTGTATACCTCCTCAGTTTATTCTACTTCCTTGCTTCTTCCCTTATTGTTTTGGGAAATATTGTGCATTTTTGTGAGCTGGGATTTTGGACAACCAGCCAATGGGCTGTTACCCACGACAACTTGCCAGCCATACTCATGCAATGAAGTGTGCTTTTATTTATTTATTTTTTTCTCTTTTTTCTATATATATATATTTTTTTTTTTCTTTTTCATTTTTTTTTTAAGTAGGTGGCTTCCTTGATCTGCGATTTACCTAAAGGCAATACAATGAAAATGGTCTTGTGATTGGGCTTTGGACAACTAGCTGTTGAGCTATTACCACCGA
Source organism: Thalassia testudinum (assembly GCA_037157565.1). Lineage (NCBI taxonomy): Eukaryota > Viridiplantae > Streptophyta > Magnoliopsida > Alismatales > Hydrocharitaceae > Thalassia > Thalassia testudinum. The sequence goes on from JAZHRO010000014.1 coordinate 64,148,416, forward strand.
CAACTTACCATCCATACCACTCTAAATAGTTCATTAGCTACCCAATTTCCGAAGAAACTGCTGAAGAGTGGGTTAGTGCAAAAAGTGTGTATATGTTTAGGCTTAAAGTCCCCCCAAATTAGATGGTAGGTTGATAAGTCGCATAGTTATTATCCCAAATTATTTACCAAATTAAAATGAATTTTAATTGTCAAGGACTCGAGACTATGTCCACATTCGAGTGGACACCAGGGCTAATTAAGCCTAAAGACCCGAAGAGTCTAAGTATTCAGGTCCTATTGTATCATTTCCTAAAGTTAATAACTTCCAAATGCCTAAGTTCCCTTTTCCCAATTTCTTTTCTTTTTTTTTAAAGAATCGAATAACAGGAAATTACTATTATAGCTGACAAAAAGTTTATAAGATATGTCCACCCCCCATTGCTTAGCTATTGCTATGTCCTCATTGTGAAAAATGAAAGCAAGCAGGAGAGTACAAGTGGAAGAATAACACCTGGTTTCCGTGAGACTCTGGTCAGCTTGGAACAGTCTTTACATGTGCTAAGTTTAGTGCCTTCAGCTAGGCGAGGTAATCGAGTTTCTTGCGATGTGTGTTTATTTAGTCAAGTTAATCAATTAGTAGGTCGCTTCACATAAATGCTGTTGTTGGGTTTTTATCCCCGACAACAGTGTCGAAAATAATGTAAGGTGATTGACTGACCATGGTTTGTATCAAAAATCATCATTGTTGTAGTATATGTCATAAATACAAACCGTTATCGCATCGCTTTTTATTTAATTTACATAATTTTTACTGGTTTATTCCAAGTCGTTCACTAGAAGGCAGTTATTGATGTACATCACTCACTAAATCCAAGATTATTCTTTAATTCGAAAAAGATCAATTTTGTGTACAATAAAGAAAGAATGAATGAATCAATAATGAATGAATTAGTGGTTTAATTATGTATAAAAAGAATCAATGAAAATGCTTGCAAAAACCTAATACAATCAAGCATCAAGCACTACATAAATCTACTCTATACTATCTACTTATAAGTTATATTACTAATACTTACATATATATACAATACTAACTAATATTACATATCATACTTAACTTAATATACAAACGTATACGGTAACATATATAATAGCTACAGCGATAGATACAAACGTCGCTGGAACCCAGAAAAACTATGTACAAACTCTAAAGCGGAAACTACGGTCTATAGCGACACTTATTTTACCCTTAGTGCTGTTTTATTCAATCAGTAAAGATACATAATTAGTTATATACATATATATTACTATACTACTTAAACGTATGCTTATTATTTACCTTATACTTATTTATTTATATACACATATACCTTATCCATTATACATATACATTTCTTCTTCTCTTCTTTTACTTCTTAAGTTCTCTATATTCTTTTTCTTCTAAGCCTCTTCTGTGTCTCTTATGACACTTAGCGAATTCTCTGTATGTTTACTTTTTTACGGTCTTTCTTCTGTGTTAAATGCGTCATTAGGGCCTTTCAACTTAGCAAAAATTGTTAATTGGCGAGTACACCATTCAAGGGATACACAGCACCTGAGGGTGGGACCAGACCTCTACTAAGTGCACCCTAAAATCTTAATTAGCCTACTTAACTACATTTTTAGCTCATATTTTGGCTTAATTAAGCCCTTGCGCAGAAACTGGGCCCCCGCCACACACACATCAAATGCTCGTATAATGCTTAAGTATGCTCAGTGTAATGGGTATGTTCAGTACTTTTGGGCACCCGTGACGACTGAACTACCCATACAACTTCTTGGTAATATAGCGCTACGGGTGCTTCATCGTAACCGATATGGCACCATTCGGGCGCTATTCCTATGTTGGAATTCTAGCGGCGACTGTGCTGATTAACGATTTTCGCCCACAATTTGAGGGCCATAATTTATTATAAAATAAAAATAAATTATACGATAATAAAGTATTTACATAATACTACTTAATTATATAATTAATTTATAAATTTAATTATATTTACTATATAAATTAATTCAATGAAGTATGCAGTTTACGCATGCAGAATTTTAGGTTTTATTCCTTAATTACATATAAATTAGTTAATAAATGGTCTAATTGACCTTATACAAAATTAGTATACATGTTAAAGTATTCTATAAAGTTTTTTATTATTTTTTAGAGGTTTTATTTCAATTTTATTTACATTTGAATAGCATATTTTTGGATAGTTTTACGTATAATTACAATTTAAATAGTATAATACATTATGAATATGCTTAAAGTAGCTCAACTTACTTGAAATACATTAGTCTAAATATATAGTAGAAGTTAACTTAGTTTTAACTTAAATTACTAATTTATTTTAATTTAACTTAATAACTTGACTAATATCTTAATAAATTAATTATTTATTCTATGTATATAATTAAATTATGATATAGGGTTAAATATGTTCATAATTTATATGTAAATTTTTATGAACAGTATTATAACTTAATATGGTTATTCATAGAGGGTATTAATTTACATAGCTATCTAGTATATTCAAATTAGTTTACTTAATGAATAGTTATACAATTTTGTTATAAACAGTATAATATAACTTAAATATTTAATTTATATACTACAATCTATATATCAGTTATTTATACCCTATATACGTATAGTTCACCTTATAGATAAATAAGCTTTACAATATACCATATATATACACTTATATACATAGTATACAAAGGAATTTTTAGGTATTTTTGAGTTTTTATATTTGTCATCGAGGTAGGAGATGAGATGGAAAGAAATAGATGAGGAGAAAGAGATGTTTTTGTTATTTTTAAGTGTAATTTGTTTTATTAAGTTCTATGGTATACATAATCGTCGACTAGTAAATTCTACCAAGCTGGGGGTTTGGATTACCATGAAACTTGGTATACATTTAAAGAAATACCTAATCTTCAATCAGACAGGTTTATTTTATTTTTTTATATTTTTTATATGATTTTTATTTAATTCCAAATGTCACTCATTCTAGGCCTTTTAAAGGTCTTCTAATGTGTGTTAAGACCTAGAATGGAACCTAAAGTGTCTTGACAGGTAGTGAACTACCTCAAGAGACTCTAAACAAGATAAATAAAGGATTCAAGCATTTTGGCATGCATATCAATTTGGATTTCAATTAAATTATACTTAATGGAGAGTTAACCCTAAAGTGTAGTTGGCAAAAGATTTAACTCAAGATTATAAGCATTCAAATTAGGCTTAAAGTCAATTACAATGTGTCAAAGCTTGTATAGAACTCATAGACAACCATTATACATATGTCAGCTATTTAACCAACCACATCATAGACATACTATCCACTGAACTCTCCAGACAGAATCTGCGACTACAAAATAAACTGCACGGCATCAGGCAGCTAAAATAGCATCTACTAGAACAGTACCTGCAACATACTATTGGAAATTGAGCAACACAAGCAGCACCAAAAGCCACTGAACACAAGCCCTGCAGCAAGCCATGTTCTTATTCCAGACGGCATAACTACTGTAGTAGTTAATCCATCAGGAATAAAAAGTAAGTCTATGACAAGGAAGAAACTCCAATTCAGCTTCCTATCTCATGATTTAGCCATTAATATTCCAAATCAGATTTGAGAGAACCTAATCAGGGGTATAGAGGAGCTAATCCAGGGAACACTTAGCTGGAATTGGGAATGGGAATGTAGCTGCATTTGCACCAATTTAATATAATTGCTTGGATTCAAATAGAAAATAACCTAAAGGCAAAATCTGACAGGGGTTAAAATTACATAAAAACCATGCTCAAATGTTCAGCTCTAATTTGAAGTCCTTTTCACAAGTTTAATAACAAATCAAATTACAGAAAATTATGATCTAACTCCTTCAATGCTATAGATAGCATGTAGAAAGGGTTAGAATCAACACAGTAAATCTAAAAACTAGAATACCAGGACTCTAAAACCTTAAGGAGTATGGTGAATTCCTTAGGTTAGAAAATCAAATTGCTCTTCAAAGTCAAAGAAATGATGCAAGGTAGAGTCTCAAACCAGCTAAGCGATTTTCATTGGCTCTATAATGCATTAAAGACATTCAATCCTCACTGAAATCCAAATCAAAACATGGCTCATCTGAGGTGAATTCTAATGTTAGAATCACCTCAGATTCCTAGCCAAACAGTGCATCAAATCAACAAATTTCAATTTGCTGAATCAAAGCATTTAAAGCTCACATGAATCCAAATCCTTTAAATCTAAAATCCAAGAAAATCTGGCAAATGGTTCAATTTTTAGCTTAGATCAGGGGCTTTTGTGATAAACATGCGATGAATGGGAAGCCCCTAATGTGATTTTCAATGCTAATTTCAGATCTGAGGTTAGAAACCAATCAGATCTGAAATTAGGTCTTATGAGGGGTGGATTGCGAGAAACAAGTTGCAGGAATCAGATGCAACATGGAAAACAAGGAGTGGAAGAAAATTCATGATTAATGACAGTGTGAAAATGTCCCCTCTGATCTGGAACGATCAGAGGAGGTGAGGGGGAGAAATTCTATTCTAAACTACTCCTAATGCTAAACTAATCAGAACAGTAGATCGATTACTAATTCTACATCTAATTCTACACTAATCTACCTGACTATAGCTACAGCTAACCTACAAAGCAGTAAAACTATTCTAACAGGAAGAATGGGACCTATGGGTCCTTAGTCGGTGACTAAGGAGGACGAATGGAGGAGGAAGAGCTCCAGCGGAGTGAAAAGACTGCTAGTGAGGCTTATGGGTTGCCCTCAAGTGCTACGTGGTCCTTAGCGATGAGGAGAGTCAGAGAGAAGTCAGAGATTACACAGCCGATGGCTGTGAAGTTAGGGAATTTGTGAGGGGGGTGGTTGGAGTGGAAGAATGATGGCTAAGAAGGTAGGAGAGAGCAATCCTTTGTGTGCGTGACCACTGAGGTGCTTAAGTAGCCAATCTAGTGATTTAAATCATTGTGTAGGTGAAAATAGGCGTGAATGGTAAGGGTGGCAAGGATTAGCGAAGCGAATGTGTGGGGCTTCCAAGTTGAAAACTGACTGTAGGATGGGATCTGGGGGTTGCGGTGAGCATACACACTGATTCACGCGAAGCTTCAACTGAGATTGAGCCTCAGATCAAGATCAAGAGAGAACGGACGGTCGAGATGCTTCATGTTCTATGCATGCATAGTGCGTGCGTAGAGGCTCCAGGTGTCGGGTTTCTTTTCGATAAATTGTAGGGTTGCCCTTCTATGAAGGGGTAGAACATTTATAGCCAGGCTCATAAGTGGTAGAGAATAGTAACTGAATGGTCCCTAAGAGCTTGCGGAAAGGTCCTTCGTGTTGCAAGTAAGTCCGAGAAAGTTATCTAATGAAGGAAATGTGATGCAAATAGGACCTAAATGTAGATTCTAAGTTTCAAGGCCTTAATGATGTCCAAATGCCTTCAAGTTTTTATATGTGCTTAATTGAACTTTTAAGAAGTTAATTATACTTTTGATTTGAACTTTTAAACTTGTTTGTGTATTCAATTCACACTTGGAACACTCTTTGACCTTTTTCTCAAGAATATCTCATTTTATGACCTAATTATGCAATTTTAACATATAATTAAGGTTTTAGGTCTTTCTCTTTGATTCCCACACTTAACCCTTTTTATGTGTTAATTTGGTATTGTTTAACCCAATTTCTATCTTAACATTAGCTTTTTAGCTATGATGAGTCATGGCTCATCACGAGGCCCTCAATAAAAAATTACTAAACATTGTGGCCACAACAACATAATTTCTAAGCCCCCAAATATGGGTCTCGGAGAGTGAAAATGGGCTTGCCAAAGAGATGAACAATGAAAGTGGCAAGTTGGTGGTTCAGGGAGAGCCCAAATGGTCTCCAATAGGAGTTTTGTTGATTTATTACAGAGGAAGTGTGGTTGGGTGAAAAAGGACAATGAGGGTTTGGTGCTGTGCTAGGGATTTGGGGGTACTCTAGAATACCTAATGTTTGAAGTGTTTGTCCCCAATGTTCAATTTTATCCTCACACTCTAGGTTCTTAAACCAACTGTCCTGATCCTCAGAATTCCCACCCACAAATTGGACCTCAAACTGTAAGCATTTAGGATAAGGATGTTGTTGGATTTTATATTGATCACTTAAATCATGCAACAAATTTTGATTTCATGTATATTTTTCTCATCCTATGTTGCTACAATTGGTCACATTTTTGCTTTGTCCTCAATTATTTCCATAATCGTGTTATCTTCTTCCCGAGTTTGGGTTGAGTTGGACATTAAAACATTGTCTAAGTTATATATGGCCATTACTTCCTCTATTCTACCAAGCTCCTCCATCGAAGCACAGTTAATTTTATTATTCTTTGAAACCTTGAAAATATTGAATTTATTTGTCTTATCCCTTAAGGCCATTTCTATATTTCTTGATTCACAATCAATCCTCGCCTTGGCAGTAGCCAAGAAAGGTCTTCCCAAAATAATCGGGGTGTGGCTAAGCTATTTTTGGGCTTTAATGTCCGGGACCATGAAATTAGCAAGGTAATGCAAATCATTAACCTTGACTAAAGCATCCTCCAAAATAATCCTTGGTTTTGTAATGGATAGATTGGCTAACTGCAAGGTTATGTCAGTGTGTTTTAGGTAGCCTAAACCCAATTCCATGTGTAGTGAGGTGGGGATCACATTAATGGAAGCACCCAAGTTGGGGAGGGCCCGATCAGAAGTAATGTTTCCTATTGTGCAAGAAATCAGTGGGGCTCCCAGGTCCTACTTCTTAGGAGGTAGTGTGTTTAGGATAAATGTGCTTATGTTATTGGAAAAAACTACTCTCCTATTGATTTCAAATTTTGCTCTATGCCTTTCTTTATATGCATTCAGTAAACCTATGGCGTAGGTGGGGATTGATCCAATAACCACGAGGAGTAAAATGATTGTCAATTTGAAATACAGAAGTAAGGACATCCTTTCCTCCAATTTCTCCTCTGACTTTTTCAGTTTGCCCATACAATAACAACATACTCCTGAATCTGACTCTGATGTTTTGTTGATCACATTCTTAGTTGGGAGTTTGGAATTCTTGCTACGGGGCCTAATGGGGTTGACATGGGGTTGGGTAGGTCCCTTGTGTCTACTACCACTCCTTAAGGTGATGGTGCTTGACAAAGCAAAATGCTGTTGGCTAGTGCCTTGGGGAGGGTTGGGCAAAACAGGAGGCTCTCGATTGATTATGGTAGGAACTTGGTTTGCTTTAGGAGGGGCTAGGGTAGCTTGATAGATAGCATGAGCTTGAGCATGCGACTCCCCATCATTACCAAGCCCTTGAGGCCTAGTGCCTTAGTTTTGAACATTCCTTGGGTTTGGTATAGATTGTGATGGTAGAGATCCGGGCTATTGGTTGTTTGTACTAAATCCAGATTGTAAGGTTTCCAGTGAATTTTTCATCTGTTGCATGAGTTGGAGCATTGACCCTTGCATTTCTACCATTTTCTGGTCAAAGTCAACCGACTCAGCGGGTTGTTAAGCATTCCACATGGGCTTATTAACCTGATTCAGAGGCAACTGAGTATATATATGATCCTAACCCATTGGTTTTTGCGGTACATAGTTGTTGGGTTGATATTAGGTCTGCTGCCCCTGATCATTCCATGAGAAGTTAAGATGAATTTTCCAACTAGAATTGTTGGGGGGTTGGACCTAACATTCTCTTGCATAGCATGAACATCCTCATAAGATGAGGATCAAGAAGGACTAGAAAGACTATGATCAAAGGCCCCAGTTTGGAACCCATAAGATTTCGAGAAGAGTTGGCTCAAAGGTTGAGCCAGCTCCAGTTGGTTCACAAGCTCCCGTCTCATAGGAGCTTGGGAAGAATGGAATCCTGATCCTTGGGATTGAGTGGATCTAGGAAAATTAGAGTTTCCAGACATCCACTCTTCCATTAGTTTAGCAACTAGATCCATCATATCTAATCTATTGCAGATCAATTCCATATTAGATGTATGAGAATCTTGGACCTCATTGGCATTTGATCTAATTTGTTGGGATTGGTTGAAGGTTTCCATGGAGGCGTGGTACAAAGAATTTTCTCTCATTTCCTCAAACAAATCATATGTGCTATATGCATCCTTGTTCAGGAAATTGCCTCCATAGGAAGCAACCACATGACTAGAGAGTTGATCATTCAACCCGTGATAAAAAATCTGCACAAGTTGCCATTTAGGCACCTCGTGTGTTGACACTTCCGCAACAGATCCTGGAATCTCTCCCAGGCCTCATGAAACGATTCCCCCTACTGCTACGCAAAAGTGGTAATTGCTCGTTGCAATGCATTAGTTCACCCAATTGGGAAGAATTTCTTCAGGAAGGCTGATTTCAAAGCTCTCTAGGTAGCAATCGGTCTTCCAATGGTACGATATTAATGTGTGGCCTTATCCCTGAGTGAATGGGGGAAAAGCCTCATGAGCATCTGTTCTTCATCCACATTCTGTGATTTGGTTGTCTGAACCAGAGTGATTAGGTCTTCCAAAAGTTGGAATGAGTACTTTGAGCCAAGCCCGTGAAAGTGTTTAATTAGACTCAAAACCTGGGGCTTGATCTCAACATATCCATCAGGGATCATAATGCCAGGATGATCCTCATAATTTGAAGGATCATAAAAATCCTTCAAGGACCAAGTGCCCTAGCCATTCATTCGTTGGAACCATTGCTACATCTGTTGCAATTCTTCGAACTCCTCTGAATCAGCTCCTGCTAGTTTGGGGGTGGGGGAGGTGGTTGTTGATCAGCCATGGGATCTGCTTTGCTAAAGCTCAGCCTTCACCTCCGGGAATGGTCTAAAGGTCCTTCCAATCAAGGGTTCAATGACCTCCTTCCAAGCATACACTAGAAGGAAGTCGGAAGGACGGGGAAGAGAAGGGACCCTGCAACACAAAAATACAAGCCTATCCTTAGGTTGGGTAGCCTAAAGGTCTATAGACTCTCAAAATCAATCCTAAGATTACAAACAATTTACTCTACTTATGTCTAGGCAATCCAACCAATTAGATGGAGGGACTGGGGTGAAGGTTTTTCCTTTGGCTTGTGCCTCTGGTTCCTAGTGTACCCCCTAGTCATGTTCGTTTGACGTTACTCCCTAGCTAGACATCAGATTGACTAGTATAAGTAGGTGAATCATGAATAATCTCAATCTGGATCCCACAAAGCGAACCTGTCATTAGGGCCAAGGTCTACTAAATTTTAGTTAATCTTGGGATATTGGTGCTTTTTTAATGTGATGGGCCCTTAATGAGTTGTGCCCTTAATGATTTGTTCAAGAATGCATGTATGTGCATAACCAAAATGTTTTCAAGCAAGATTATTGAGGATGAGGTGAATTTTAGGGTTCGACTCTTGCTTAATAGATTTTAGGATTTAAATACTAGGTATATTCAATCAAGTTTTGTGAGGTAAAATGATCGCACGTGTTTCACGAGTTTGAAATTAGAGTTACAAGTAACCCGTCGTCATAGTTGCAAAACTCATGATCAAATAAAATTTATACCAAAACTCCAAGGGAGTCCCAGGTCGAACACACGAAGGTGACATTTAGTTTAATTGAAAATCGCACTTTGTTTTGTTTGTTTTTGGTATTTTAAGGTTTTGTCAATTTTTTTTGTATTTTTTAAGGAAGAAGACAAGCAGAATGAATCACCAAAGATATGAAACAAATAAGATATATATATCAATTCATTGTCAATTGCAATAAACTATGAAAGCATAAAAAGAGAGGGAGGTGAGAAGAAATCTCCTAAATCTGCTGTTCGGCGAGACAATGCTGCCTGGTGGAAGCTCGGACGAAGGAGGTGAGATGCAGGAGGACGTCGAGTAGAGGAAAGCTTCAGCGTAGCTTTGAATTGGAGGTGAGGAGGCTAAGATGATCTACTACCAGAATGGATGTAGGAGGATGGCTCCAAGGCATCCTATGAATGGGGATGGGAAGTTGGAGGAGTATTTGGTGGGGCAGAGGTTCGCTATACTAATAGGCACCTTAGGAGCTTGAGAGCATGCTCTAATAGAGCATTAGTAGGCTTGCTAAAGCTTAGGAGTAGGTGGGAGCAGAGTAGGTAGAGATCCCTTGGATGGGAGTGGGTGTAGGTCCTTTTATAGTGGAGGAGAAGAGGCAAAAATAGGTATGGGACCATTAGCAACCTCCAGGTCATCGCTAGAAGTGTTGCTGTAGGTAGCTCATGCCTGCCGATGCATGCAACTGGCCTTGCTGGCATGCAAAAAATTAGCAATGTCTCTAAGTGTCGCTGTAGGTCCAACTCATGCATCACTGTAGGATGGCACCAACCAAGCACGCACCAACCCCTTGCTTCGCTGGCGTTGCTCTATGCGCACTCTTTGCTGCGCACCCGCTGATGCTACGTTGTGCGCATGCGTACCTCTACGTGCGCGGGTGCACCCGCATTGCTTTGAGCATGCGGTGTCTCATGCGTGTCCATGGGCGGCCTGGGCTATGCCACGTAGTGCAATCTGGGTCATCCATCTTCTTTTTGTTGTAAGGGCTACTGCAAAGGTCGGATTGAGTCAATTTTTGTGCTGTTGGGCTATTATCACTGACCCGAATCCATTGGCATGGTTAGATTTGTGATTTGAAGCTCCAAATTATGTCTCCGAGTCCCTTAGCCATTGATCTTGGACTGCATATGGTGCTATGGGACTCCGATCGAGGCAATTTTGGAGGCGTTGGACTCCGATCGTCGTCATGTTTAGATCCGTACAGTCGGATCATCAATCCGAGGCTCTGAAGTAAATATCCTTCTCTCCTGACCACAAAAAGGATGTAATTAACCAACATTATATACAACTACTCTAAACGTAGAATGATGCATGCTATGCAATATTTATAACCTGAAATGCAAATCTAAGACTAGGAACATGCATGAATAGGCATTTTACCCACAATAATTGTGTCTGCATCACTCCACTATCTAGGTACTGTAAATAGTAAAACTTGATTGTGAATTTACACATTGCAACAACAATATTTCACATATTAACAAACTGTGTATTTTCTCGCTTTACTTACTTTGCTGTAGGGGTAGATGACATGGATTCAAGATTAGAACAATATCATCTTGTGAGTGTAGCCCAATCGAGAGATTTTTGCTTGATGAAGATGATAGCAATAAAATTATATGTCGTTGTATTACTTTTAACGTGGTGGAAAATCTCTTAATCATAGCTTACTAAAAAGATACTGAAATTGATCCATAAATTAGGTTGTATCCACAAGGAGGCACTAACCAAATAAATCTCACAAACATTGTGCATTCATATTCTAGAACTATAGTCAAAATAATTGTAAGATTATTTAATTATCACTATGGAGAATTCATTTCTCTATGATAGTAATAACGAGGAAGTTGAGAGGACAAGTGACCAAAGTATCCAATATCTAAATAGAAAAGATAAAAGTTGTCTTCCTCAATCTCCTCTTCCCCCTCTCATTTTAACTAATATAGGAGTTACTATTTCGAAATAGGAGTCGAGCTTTATGGGGCTATGTGCGTGTGAGGAAGGGATGACTGGCGGTGTGGATGCTAGTAGGAGTGCGCCAGAGTAAGGGTGCCATGATGGCAGTGTTGGCATTGAGATCGAAGGTCAGAGGTGGCCAACTGGAGGGCCCAAGGCCAACAGTGTTGGGTCCTCGGTGCATGCTCCCTGAGGGTTTGGTGCTGAGTGTGGGCGTTGATGATGCGTTGGCATTGTCGTGGTGGTGTCGATAGTGAGGTAGGAAGCCGAGGATGTTCGCATTGCAAGGGGGAGACTGGTGGCTGATGGATTCATGTAGTGGACAGGAGTGGGGGTTAGGTGGCATTGTGGAGAAAAATAAGAAAATGAAAAAGAAGAGGAGAGTGGATGTGCACAAGGGGTAGTGGTGGGTCCATGCCATAGGTGGAGCCATGGTGGAACATAGCTGTTGTTTGTGGCTGTCCGTAGTGGTCGGAGGGAGCGACCAAGGTGGAGGAGGTGCGTGGTGGTTGTTGGGTTCTTGTGGGATGAAAGAGCAGGGGAAGGAAGGTGGAGTTAGATGAAGAAGGAAGACGGGGGCTTCCATAGTGGAGCAGTGGGGTGTGATTGCACCGCAAAAATACACCTGCAATTGTCTCGTCTTGTGCTATTTCCTAGCATTACCAATGCATATTAGGTATCCATAGTCGCATTTGTAAAAATACACGCATGCATGCATTTATTTGATAGGGGAGGAGAGTGAATAAAATGGCCTTGCAATTAACAAATACCTCAAGTGCTGCCTTGCAAAATCTCCATCTTCATTTTTTTATTTCTTTTTGACTTTGAATTTTTCCCACGGCTGCAATGCATGGTGACCTATTCCTCACGCCATGTCCTACTCATCATGCTCTGCACAACCTCTCCCTGCCGGCCATGCACAACCATGCACAGCCAGGGCATGGCTATGCATGCCTTCTTCCTCTATACAAAAGGCACGGCTTCTTCTTGCAAAAGGGAGCCTGGTCCACCATCCAACATAGCAGCTTCCCTTCTTCTCCAGGCCGTCCCCTCCCCTCTCCATCCATACGCAGCCCTCCTCTCTGAGGAGCCACTCTGTGGGCAGGAGCACCTCACAGTGGTGCACAACCACCACTGTGAGTCCACCACCACCCAGCTCATTAGAGAGCCGGCGGGCGTGGTGGTTCTCTCTGTTTCAACATCCAAGCCACTTCCGCCATTGCCACTGGAGATTCAAGCTTTGAAGCTCAACCGACCACCGCAAGCTCCGCAGCAGCAACGCAGGCCACCACGTGTGCCTGCAGGCTGCCCTCACCTTCTGCTTCTTCGCGTACACCTGCCTCTCCGTGCAACCCACCAGTCGTCGCAGCTCTTCCATGCGCGCGTCGAGCCATCCACGCCTCCTGCACTCACAGCACCGGGCGCAAGTGGTTGCGCGGCTCACCCCGGCACTGTAGCCACTGTTCACACGTTTCAGCGAAACATTGTGGCTATAGTGTGGTGACCGGTAAGTTTCTCACTTAATCGATCACCCAACGTGCTGAACCGCCCCCAGACCGCGCCCGTGTCCAGCCTCGTGCCTACTCTAGTACCCGCCCGTGCGTCTGCCTTCTGCTGCACCCGCCCGCTTCAGCGTCTGTGTGCGCCCACTTTCTTCGCCCACGTACGCACGCCCGCTTCCTTCTCACCCCCCTCTCTGAGCAACGCAATGCGCTCCGGTCTCTCTCCCTCGCGCCCACTCCCCTGCGTGCGTGTTCCTCTCCACGCGCCTATGTGGCTGTGTGCGTGCGTGAGGCACCAGATGTCGGGCCTGAGGCTGTAGACGACTTAAACGTCGCTTCTTCTTCAGTTGTCTCTCCCTCTCTCTCTCTCTCTCTCTCTCTCACAGCACTCTCCCACTCTCTCTGCCAACACATACACACACACATTCACACTCTCGCACACACACACCCTCACTACTACATACTTATATATAAATATATATACATATGTATTTTTATATATATATTTATATACATATATATATATATACTTATATCTATACATATAGTAGTAACTATATACTTAAGTATTAGTATACATATATACATATATATATTTATAACTATATATACATATGTATATATAGATATATACTTATCTATATCTATTTACATATATTACTACATATACATATATATAAATCTATACATCTATCTGTCTATACTTATATTAAATTTTATATATATATATATATTTTCACGTCACTTACCATACGTTGTATCGTGGGAATATCTGCACCAGTTGCAGATATTCCTCAATACACACGTACAGAAAGCGTGTTCGCACACATCTTCCACCAATCAACCTTACACGCGACACTTCGTCTTGTTGGTTGAGTCTTCCTAAATGACGACTGACTCAACATCGTGCTACACTCCATCTCCGCCTCCACCCCAACACCTTTATACATATATAATATATACATATACATATATACTTTATTTACTTTATTTCTGTTTCTCTTTCCTGCTATTAAAAAGAAAAAAAATAGATAAAAGGGAAAAGATAATCCTTGACTTGCAGGTACTCAGTCTTGCAAAGACTAGTTTTGAAACCCTAATTTGGCTCAAAGCCAAGAACCTTATTTTGAGGGTGTGCCTCAAGGACAAGAATTATCAGAAGAAAAAAAATCTAAATAGAAAAACACCAAAAACATAATAAATGAACGGAAGAGATTTGTCGTAGGAAAGGCGTACAGACTTGACTTCTAACCCCACTTCCCTGAGTTCAACCCTGGGCCTAAAAGTAACCAAGATAAAATCAAGTAGGCCAGGTAAAAAAATTTTGTAAAGAGATGGTTAGGCTCGATTTAGGTTAACCACTATACACATTTCAATGATAAAATCACCATATTAACACACCTATCCGAGTCTACGCCATAATCCTTTCTGGCGCCGTTGCCGGGTGATTGCACCACAAAAATACACCTGCAATTATGTCGTTTTGTGATATTTTCTAGTATTACCAATGCATATTAGGTTTCCATAGTCGCATTTGTGAAAATACATGCATGCATGCATTTAATTGATAGGGGAGGAGAGTAAATAAAATGGCCTCACAATTCACGTATTCCTCAAGTGCTACTTTGCAAAATCCACTATCTTTCTATTTTTTATTTTATTTTTATTTGACTTGGAATTCTTCCCACGGCTGCAAGGAAGAGTTCTTCTTCGCACCTTGTCCTGACTCAGCCATTCCCTGCTCGCCAGTCCCTGCAGCCGCATGCAGCCTCTCCCTACCAAGCCATGCACAAGCCATGCACAGGTAGGGCATGGCTGTGCATGACTTCTTCCTCTACAAAACAGCCACGGCTCCTCCATTGCAAGGGAGCCTAGTCCTCCACTTCAAAAATCAAACTGCAGCTTCTCCAGGCCGCCGTCCCCTCCCTCTCCCTCCATACGCAGGCCCTCCTCCTTTGAGGAGACACTCTGCGGGCAGGAGTACCTCACGGTGGTGCACACCCACCACCGTGAGACCACCACCGCCCAGCTCATCAAAGAGTCGGTGGGCATGGTTGTATTCCCTGTTTCTTCGTTTCCAGCACTTCAGCCATTAGAGCAGGAGCTTCAAGCTTTGAAGCTCAAAGCTCCGCACGCAGCAGTAGCCGCAAAGCACCTCCAGCGCATGCCTGCAGGCCGCTATCGCCTCCAGCGCGTGCCTGCAGGCGGCCTCGCCTCTCGATTCTTCGCGCTGCACTCATCTTTCCCCCCGCAACCAACCACCGTGCACCTTTGCAGCGGCCGGCCAAGCATCACCGCGCACCCCAGCCAACACTCGCAACCACCGCGCAAGCAGTAGGTCACCGTCGCCCTCCACCGCGCACGCCAGCAGCCCTCTCCGCGTGCTCTGTCGCGACGTCCCACCGACAAGCCACCAACCGGCGCACCTCTTCCACGCACGCGTCGAGCCAACTGCAAGCCACCCGTACTCACAGCACCGTCCACTCCCAGTTGCACAGCTCGCCCGGCCATTGTAGCCAGTCTTCATGCATTTCTGCAGAACACTGTGGCTACAGTGCGGTGATCGGTAAGTTTCTCAATTATCTGGTCACTCGACGCATCGCTACTGGCCACTGCACACACGCGTGTTCCGCCCCGCGCCCGCTCCAGCGCCCGCCCGCATGTCTATGTGCACCCGCGTCACCCGCACCTGCCCGCTCTCTTCTCTCGCATGCACATGTGTCTGCCTGCTCCTGCTCTCCGCGCAGTGCTGTGCGCTGCAGTTCTCCTCTGTCCGCTCACTCACTCCCAATGCACGCCTCTCCACATGCATATGCGCTTGAGCCCGTGCGTGCACCATCAGACGACACTTGGAGGACCCGACCGACTTAACTCTCCAGCCTCTTTGCTCTAGCAGCCTTTCTCTCTCTCTCTCACAGAACTCTCTCACTCTCTATCTGCACACACACACACACACACCTATACTCTACCTTATACATATATATATATACGTGCATATATATATTTACATATATATATATATATATATACATATATTAGTACTTATATAACTATGTATTAGTCTATATACATACATATACATATATATATATATATATCTATATACTTCTATATATATATATACACATATAAACTTACATATATATATATATATACACATATAAACTTACATATATACATATATATATACTTATATCTATATATATAGTAGTACCTATAAAACTAAGTATTATTATACATGTATACATATATATATACATATGTATATACTTATACATATAAATATATACATATATTACTATATACATACACTTATATATATATACATCTATATAGTATGATATACACACATATACATATATATATATATCTATACCTATATCTATCTATACATATAGTTACATACCGAAATATATATACATATACATATATATATATACGTATAACTACATATATTCCTATATATTTATAACCAGATATGCATATAGATATATTTACATATATACATAAATATATATATTTTCTCGTTACTTACCATACGTTGTATCGCGGGAATATCTGCACCAGTTGCTGATATTCCCCGATACACGCATACAAAAAGCATGGTCACACACATCTTCCACCATCCATCTTACACTCCACACGGCACTTCATCCTGTTGGTTGCGTCTTTCTAGACAACCGACTCGACACCATGCTACACTCCATCTCCGCCTCCACCCCCACCCCTTTATACATATATAATATATACTATATATATATACTATATTTACTTGATTTCTGTTTCTCTTTCCTATTAGTAAAACGTTAAAAAAATATATAAAAGGGAAAAGATAATCCTTGACTTCCAGGTACTCCGTCTTGCGAATAGCAAGACCCATTTTGGAACCCTGATTTGGTTCAAAGCCAAGAACCTAATTTTGAGGGTGTGCTTCAAGGACCAAGATTATCAGAAAAAAATCTTTAATATAAAAAACATCAAAAACACAATAAACTAATGGAAGAGATTCATTGCAGGAATGGCGCACAAACTTGACTTGTAACCCCACTTCCCTGAGTTCGACCCTGGGCCTAAAAGTGACCAAGATAATATCAAGTAAGCCAGGTAAAAAAATTTTGTAAAGAGATGGTTAGGCTCGATTTAGGTTAACCACTATACACACTTCAATGATAAAATCACCATATTGACACACCTATCCGGGTCCGACCAATATCTTTTTCTGGTGCTGTTGTCGGGGAAGTCTCCTTCAAGTAAGTTTCTATTCCATTCCTTTCGTTTTTCCTCTCTCTCCTGACGGGTGTCTCTGTTTTTGGTGTGTAGGTAAACCTATTGCAAGGAGAAGACAAGCTGACAAAGTTGGAGACGTGGGCAGATCCAAGGTGGGAATGAGAGTGTGAAGATGCCTACACCGCACTGGGGCTCCGCACACGTTGCTACACAAGTAGGTCTTTCTTTCTTAGTAACCTTGGTTAACTTGTCACCCTAAAAAAAAAATAAAAACTAAAAAACAAGAAAAACTTCTTGGGATCTCTTGGGGCAAGTGGATTAAAATTCACTTGTTTGATCGATTGCCTTTGCTCCCACCGCCCCGAAATTTCCTGCCTTCGCGTAGCGAAAATCCAAGAATCCTGATTCTTGAATTTTTCGCCGTGTGAAGTATTCTTTGAGGCAAACATAAAAAGATTAATTACACCCCTCTTTTGCCTCACTTATCTGCAAATTTGGGTCACCTTTTTGGTGGGGAGACTTGGAATTGAGTTGATTCCAAACCCACCATGACTTTTCAACTTGCCTAAGATTCGATCCCAAATACTTCAACCCCAACAATTTGATTTTCTTTACCTTTTGGTTGAGCCTTTTGTGTGGAATTCATTCTGGAGATTAGGAGCACTTGAAATGAAGTGCTTTGGCTCCCTTTCACACTAATCTAAAACTGATTCGTACATCCACACATAGAAATCTACATTTAGGGATGCCGAGTGCATTTTAGCATGCATTAACCAACTGATATTGAAGAACGGTTTGTTGGGCTTAGAAGAAAACATGTATTCTCTCAAAAACCTGGAGATTGGTTGAATTAGTATTTCAGCGAAAGCCTAAAGTCCATACTACTTAAGGCTGAACTCTAAAAACCATTCACCAATTAAAAACTTCCATTCGGGGAGATTTCCTCGTTGCATGCTTGTTTTACACACTTGGAAAAATCAATCACTTGGGCATTACCCGTAAATAATGCTCTCCACATTCCAGAAGCACTTGATCCTAAGCCTCTAACTAAAATTGCTAGTAACTTTACCCTTATTAAGGATTGGCGGTCTTACTACCTACGTGTAGCTCCTACGTGTTGGTGAGGGTTCCTGCATGATATCGGGTGTCTAAGACTACAGCAAACGACCTTTCAATCTGGCCCGATGGTTCCGCGGTGCTCGCATTCAGTTCCGTAGTGCGTGATAGTAGGTAACTTAGATCTTTAGGTCTAAGGGCACACAATAGAGGTTAGGAATTCGATTGTATTGATTTGTCATCAAGTGTACCTTTGCGGCATCATTTCTCTCATCTCTTTTCCCTTCTTATCTCCGCAATTCTTCCAGCGGTAGTGCATGTTTGGGAGGAGGTCACAAAACCCTGAACTATGTGAATTGCCTGATAAATTTAGAAAAGGAGCCGAATCGTCGTCCTCCTCCATAAACATGGCTGCACGCCCATCCCCAAATCCCAAGAGAGGAAACCGCCCTCAAAACCCACCAAGTTGTGGAGCCTTAGATCCCATAACCCACCTCCAAGCCCAAATGAAAATGTATAATGAACAAATTGAGGCCATTCAGGAAACATTGGAGGAAATGCAGAACCCTCCTGAATGGGAGGAGCCTAGGTCTCTTAGCTCCTATCAGAATCCCGCTGCTACAGAGACCATAGGACAAATTCGGGTCCCCATAGGTGGGGACGACTTTGAATTGAAATCGAACATAATTGGCCTAATAAATTTTCACTTCCATGGTCTTGCAAGTGAAGATCCTTTTCTCCACTTGGAAGACCTAACCTGATTAGCTGAAACTATTAAACCAAGAAATATCAGGTTACCTATAGTCCTCATGAAAATGTTCCCGTTTTCATTGTGGGATAAAGCGTCTCAGTGGTTACGCACCCTTGGGAGAACCATCCACTCTTGGCAAGAGATGCGAACGACGTTTCTCAAGAAGTTCTTCCCAATCAGGCGAACCAAAGCACTTTGCCGTGCTATCACTTCATTTACGTAACAAAATGGTGAACAATTTCATGAGGCATGGGAGAGGTATAATGACCTCCCTAGGAAGTGTCCGCACCACGGTCTACCTAAGTGGCATATAGCCAAGATTTTCAACTACGGGCTAAATGAGACTTTGAAGCAGATTGCAGATGCTTCCTGTGGAGGGAATTTTACGAATAAAGACTAGAATGGAGCATTCGAATTATTTGAAAATATGAACGAAAACTCAATGAACAATGCCTCCATTGTCGCCTTTAATCGTACCAACCAGCCTCGAAAAGTCCACGAAGTCGACATGGGACCCATCCATTGATCCACTGATCTCAGCCTTATAGCACAAAAATTGGATGAAGTCTCCGTCGTGCACAAGAAGCTAGACAAGCTTCTAGCCAACCCTACCTATTCTATGGCGAACACCCCCACCTCACCACTTCGTCATAATCCCAATTCTTCCAACACCAGGCTTATCCCTACTCGCCACTCCCTACAGCCGCTCCCTGCCAAGCCATGCACAAGCCATTCACAGCCAGGGCATAGCCGTGCATGACTGCTTCCTCAATAAAATAGCCACGGCTCCACCTTTGCAAGGGAGCCTGGTCCTCCACTTCAAAAATTGAACTGCAGCTTCTCTAGGCCGCCATCGCCTACCTCTCCCTCCATATGCAGTCCCTCCTCCTCTGAGGAGACACTCTGCCAGCAGGAGTACCTCACGGTTGTGCACACCCACCACCGTGAGACCACCACTGCCTAGCTCATCAAAGAGTCGGTGGTCATGGTGGTATTCCCTGTTTCTTAGTTTCCAGCACTTCAGCCATTGGAGTAGGTTCTTCAAGCTTTGAAGCTCAAAGCTCCGCATGCAGCAGTAGCAGCAAGGTGGTAGCAGCCGCAAAGCACCTCCAGCGCACGCTTGCAGGACGGCCTTACCTCCAGCGTATGCCTGCAGGCATCCTTGCCTCCCGTTTCTTCGCTCTACACTCATCCTTCCGCCCGCAACTGGCCACCACGTGCCTCTGCAGCGGCTGGCCAAGCTTCACCGTGCACCCCAGCCAACACCCGCAAGCATCGCGCAAGCAGCAGGTCGCCCTCGTCCTCCACCGCACACGCCAGCAGCCCTCTCCGCGCGCTCTGTCTCGACGTCCCGCCTATAAGCCACCAACCGGTGCACCTCTTCTATGCATGCGTCGAGCCAACCGCAAGCCACCCGTACTCGCAGCACCGTCCTCTCCCAGTTGCATGGCTCACCCGACCACTGTAGCCACTATTTACACATTTCTGCGGGACACTGTGGCTACAGTGTGGTGATCGGTAAGTTGTTCACTTATCCAGTCACCCGACGCGCCGCTATCGGCCACTGCCCACGCTCGCTCCAGCGCCTGCCCGCGCGTCTGCATGCACCTGCATCGCCTGCACCCGCCTGCTCTCTTCGCCTGCGTGTGCCTGTGTCTGCTCGCTCCAGCTCTCCGTGCAGCGCTGTACAGTGCGGTTCTCCTCCGTGCGCTCACTCACTCCCAACACGTGCCTCTCTTTGCACATACGTGCTTGTGCATGTGCGTGCGCCATCAGACAATGCTTGGAGGACCTAGCTGACTTAACTCTCTAGCCTCTTCACTCCAGTAGCCTCTCTCTCGCTCTCTCCTTTCTCTTTCTCTCTCTCTCACACACAGGACTGTCTCACTCTCTTTCTGCACACACACACACACCTATGCTCTACCTTATACATATATATATATACGTACATATTTATACATATTTCTATACATATATTAGTACCTGTATAACTAAGTACTATTATACATACATACATATATATATATGCATATTTTACTATATACATACACATATATATATATATACATCTATATTGTATCATATACATACATATACATATATATATATATCTATATATATATCTATCTATACATATAGTTACATACCTATATATATATACATATAGATATATTTACATATATAAATATATATATATTTTCACATTACTTAACATACGTTGTATCGCGGGAATATCAGCACCAGTTACTGATATTCCCCGATACATGCGTACAAAAAGCATGGTCACACATATCTTCCAGCATCCATCTTACACTCTCTCGACACTTCGTCCTGTTGGTTGCGTCTTTCTAGACGACGACCGACTCGACACCGTAGTACACTCCATATCCGCCTCCACACCAACCCTTTATACATATATAATATATACCTATATATATATACTATATTTGCTTGATTTCTATTTCGCCTTCCTTTTAAAAAAAAGATAAAAAAATATATGAAAGAGAAAAGATAATCGTTGACTTGCAGGTACTCCGTCTTGCAAATAGCAAGACCCGTTTTGGAACCCTGATTTGGCTCAAAACCAAGAACCTAATTTTGTGTGTGTGCCTCAAGGACCAAGATAATTAGAAAAAAATCATTAATAGAAAAAACACCAAAAACACAATAAACGAACAGAAGAGATTCGTTGTAGGAAAGGCGTAGAAACTTGACTTGTAACCCAACTTCCCTAAGTTCGACCCTAGGCCTAAAAGTGACCAAGATAAAATCAAGTAGGCCAGGTAAAAAATTTTTGTAAAGAGATGGTTAGGCTCGATTTAGGTTAACCACTATACACATTTCAACGATAAAATCACCATATTAATACACCTATCCGGGTCTGACCAACACAGGGGAAGCGCACCTTCAAGTAAGTTTTTACTCCATTCCTTTAATTTTACTCTTCTCACACCCTTCTCTTCACAGGTGTCTCTATTTTTGGTGTGCTGGTAAACCTGTTTCAAGGAGAAGGCTGGCAGACAAAGTCGGAAACGTGGGTAGGTCCAAGGCGGGAATGAGAGCGTGAAGACGCCGACACCGCACTGGAGCTTCGCACACGTGGCTGAACAAGTAGGTCTTTCTTTCTTAGCAACCTAGGTTAACTCGTAACCTTAATAAAAATAAAAAAAAACTAAAAAAAAAAATTGAAAAAACTTCTTGGGATCTCTTAGGGCAAGTGGATTAAAAATCACTTATTTTCTTGTTTGTCATCACACCCAACACCCCGGGATTTCCCGCCAAACTTCGCATAGCAAAAATTCAAGAATCTTGATTCCTGAATCTTTCGCCATGTGAAGTAGTCTTTGAGGCAAATAAAAAGATTGATTGCCATCCCTCTTTGCCTCTCTTATCTACAAATTCGGGATCACCTTTTCGGTGGGGAGACTTGGAATTGAGTTGATTCCAACCCCACCATGACCTTTCACGTGCCTAAGATTCGATCTCGAATATTTCAACCCCAACAATTTGATTTTCTTTGTCTTCTGGTTGAGCCTTGTGTGTGGAAATCATTCTGGTGATTGGGAGCACTTGAATTGAAGTGCTTTGGCTCCCTTCCGCACTAATCTAAAACTGATTCGTGCATCCACACATAGAAATCTCCATTTAGGGAAACCCATTGCATTTTAGCATGCATTAACCAACTGACATTGAAGAAGGGTTTGTTGGGCCTAGAAGAAAACCTGTATTCTCTCAAAACCCGAAGATTGGCTGAATTGGTAATTTAGCGAAATCCTAAAATCCATACAACTTAAGGCTGAATTCTAAAAACCATTCACCAATTAAAACTTCAATTCGGGGAGATTTCCCCGTTGCATGCTTGATTTACACACTCTATAAAATCAATCACTTGGGCATTACCAGTAGATAATGCCCTTCACATTTTAGAAGCATTTGATCCTAAGCCTCTAACTAAAATTGGTAGCAACTTGACCCTTATTAAGGATTGGAGGTCTAACTACCTGTGTGTAGTGCCTACGTACTGGTGAGGGTTCCCATGTGCTATCGGGTGTCTAAGAGTGGGGCAAATAGCCTTTCAATTTGGTCGGGTGGTTCCGCGGTGCTCGCATTCAGTTCCATAGTTCGTGATAGTAGGTAACTTAGATCTTTAGGTCTAAGGGAACACTGTAGAGGTTAGGAATTTGATTGTATTGATTTTTCATCAAGTGTACCATTGCGGGGCGTCATTTCTCTCATCTCTTTTCCCTTCTTATCTCCCCAATTCTTCCTGCGGTAGTGCATGTTTGGGAGGAGGTCACAAAACCCTGAACTATTTGAATTGCCTCATAATTTTAGAAAAGGAGCCGAATCGTCCTCCACCTCCACAAACATGGCTACACACCCACCCCCAAATCCTGAGGGAGGAAACCGCCCTCAAAACCCACCAGGTGGTGGAGCCTTAGATCACATAACCTGCCTCCAAGCCCAAATGGAAATGTATAATGAATAAATTGAGGCCATTAGGGAAACAATGGAGGAAATGCAGAACCCTCCCGAACGGCAGGAGCCTAGGTCACTTAGCTCTTATCATAATCCCGCTGCTACAAATACCAAAGGACAAATTTGGGTCCCCATGGGTGGGGAGGACTTTGAACTGAAGCCTAACATAATTGGCCTGATGAATTTTCACTTCCATGGTCTTGCAAGTGAAGATCCCTTTCACCACTTAGAAGACCTAACCCGATTAGCTGAAACAGTTAAACCAAGAAATATCGGGTAACCTATAGTCCTCATGAAAATGTTCCCGTTTTCATTGCGGGATAAAGCGTCACAGTGGTTATGCACCCTTGGGAGAACCATCCACTCTTGGGAAGAGATGCGAACAGTGTTTCTCAAGAAGTTCTTCCCAATTGGGAGAACCAATGCAGTTCACCGTGTTATCACTTCCTTTATGCAATAGAACGGAGAACAATTTCATGGGGCATGGGAGAGATATAATGACCTCCTCAGGAAGTGTCTGCACCATGGTCTGCCTAAGTGGCATATAGCCTATATTTTCTACTATGGGCTAAATGAGACTTTGAAGCAGATTGCAGATGCTTCCTGCAGAGGGAACTTTATGAATAAAGACTAGAATGGTGCATTCGAATTATTTGAAAATATGAGTGAAAACTCAATGAACAATGCATGCATTGTCGCCTTTAATCGTATCAGCCTGCCCTGTAATGTCCACGAAGTTGACACGAGACCCTCCCATTCATCCACTGATCTTAGTATTATCGCACAGAAATTGGATGAAGTCTCCATCGTGCACAAGAAGCTGGACGAGCTTCTAGCCAACCTCGCACATTCTATGGCAAACACCCCCACTTCACCACTTCGTCACAATCCCAATTCTTCCAATACCAGGCTTATCCCAAGAAACCCCGTAAGACATTCCTTACCGAGTGTCGCACCGAGTGACTCGGTAAGTCATGTGGATCTAGCTTCTGCGAGCCAGTATTTCGACACGGAGGAGCAAACCTCCGTGTGATCGGATGCGAATTTACATGCAGACACGTCTTCTGGCATAGAAGACACTTGCGCCCTGGGGAACAACCCGTTCTCTACCACTTATAACCCAGGGTGGCGAAATCATCCAAATTTCGCATGGTCCAACAACCTGCAGTGCCAAAACCCCTCGGGTGGACTAATGCGACCCTCTGCACCCGTCATCCCAAGGGCCCAGTCTAATCCTATGGCAAATCCGCCATCAAGCCCTTGCGTACCGCAAGTAGAACACGCATCAAGTCCTCTTGACAAATTGGTGCAAATGATGACAGAAATGTCAAAGTGCCATGAAGAGAACATGACCTCTCTTCAGCACCAATTGGCGTAGCAGAATGCTGAGATCAGTCAACTACGCATGGCGACTCGATCTCAGGGCAGTCTTCCCACCCAACCTATTCCAAACCGATGAAATTTCGTACCCCATGGTCCTCAACCACAGGTACGACCTTCTCAGGTGCAAGTTAATCAAATTCTACAAGCTCCGAGCATTCTACTGGGATTTCAAGCTAATCCTGCTAAGCACCTCACTCTTATGTCCCTATTGCGAACCCTCCTCTGCCGTATGATCCCACTTTACTCGCATCGTCCAATGCTATCACTACGAGGAACGGTTAGCAGACCGTCGATCCACCTTGACCTGATCCTGGCCCATCTTCTTCATCCCCCTCTCATTCGGGATGCGCACCGCATTCGCGAGAGGATGATACACCCAAATTGGTGCCAGAATCTGTTCCACTCCCTGAGGGTCTACTGAGGGAGCCAAAAGGCAAGAAGAAAGATATGCAGGCCTTTGATAACCTGCATAATTTGTTCACGGATGTAGAAGTCAAGGTACCCCTGCTCGAGGCTATCGACCGCATACCTACTGTCGGCTGATTTTTCAAAGACTACACATCACCCAGGCGATAGTCAAAGAAAACTAAGAATCTGGTGGTTCTCTCGCCTCATGCGAGTTGTACTATACTGTTAAATCTACCACTGAAGCAGAAAGATCCGAGCATACCGCTGATTTCCTGCAGCATCCAAGGCTGCAATTTTAACCGTGCCCTACTTGATCTAGGATCTTCCATCAATCTTATACCAACCATCATGCTCGAAAAATTTTCCTTAGGAAATCTGAAACCCACCCCTGTCACGTTATAGTTGGCAGATCGTTCTGTCGAGATCCCAAAGGGTGTGGTGGAAGATGTGGTGGTTAGGGTCAACAGTCTCTGTTTTCCTGTTGACTTTCTTATTTTAGATATGGAAGTTCCTAGCTCACTTTCTGATTGTCCGATCATCCTTGGTCGACCTTTCTTGGCCACAATCCACGCCCATATTGACTGCGATTCGGGCTATATTGAGATTGCCATTGGATCTAAAAGGCTTAAGCTTAACATCTTCAAGGAAGCCAAGAACTTTGATTGCGATTGCATCGAGGATGACACATCTGACGAGGACATGGCCATCAGTACGTGTATCGGACTAATTGGGACCTATTCTGATTGCTTCGGATTACCTGTAAACATCGACGATTGCCTGATCGACACCTATTGTGACGTTCCCCCATCCCTCCCTTGTCCTGTACCTTCCCCTGGCCAGACTTCTGACGAGGTTTTCTCCGCTTCCCATACCTCATGGTCTGAGTCATATCTGGGCTACTCACCACCGATCCACATTCTTGAAGACCGGATTGCCCTTTCTTTCCCTCCAAAGCTGGCGGATTTGCAAATCCACACTTCCTTAAGCCCACATCCTACTCACTGGGGCTATTCCATTTTGGATCCATCTATCCAAGAAGCCCCTCTTCTTGGCCAATCTGAGGGCCAACTTCTTCCTCCTGACTTGTTTTCTGACCTGCCTGGGACACTCTCGTCCCAAGAAATGCCAGACCTTTCACCATCCACTCTCAAGCTGAAAGGGCTACCTAGTACACTTAAATATGTCTTCTTGGGAACAAATGAAATGCTCCCAGTAATAATTAGTCAAAATTGACCAGGGAGCAAGAGTGCAAACTAACAAAGGTCCTTATAGAACACAAGGCAGCCATTGGATGGTCTTTATCAAACTTAACTGGCATTAGACCCTCCTACTGCACTCACCGTAGGATGAGGCCTTCCCCCGAGATGCAGCGACGTCTCAACCCTCACATGCGGGAGGTCGTTAAGAAGGAAGTTATTAAGTGGCTGGATGTGGGTATAATTTACTCGATCAGCGATAGCCCCTGGGTGAGTCCGATTCACGTTTTGCCCAAGAAGGCAGGACTCACCATCCGTGTCAATGACAAGGGCGAATCCATCCCTACACGCACTACTACATCTTTGGAGAGTGTGTGTAGATTGTAGGAAACTCAATGCTGCAACCAAGAAATATCACTTTCTACTACCTTTCATTGACCAAATCTTGGAGCGGTTAGCGAGAAATAAATTTTTCTGTTTCGTGGATGGATTCTTAGGATATAACCAGGTGGAAATTGACCCTCGGGACCAAGAGAAAGCCACTTTTACCTTCCCCATCGGCACCTTTGCATTTGGAAGGATGCCGTTTGGACTTTACAACGCGCCAGCAACTTTCCAGAGATGTATACTGGCGATATACCATGACATGGTGGGTGACTTTCTCGAGGTCATCAAGGATGACTTCTTGGTCTTTGGACCATCTTTTGATGAGTGTCATGCCAACCTGACCCGTATTCTTAGGAGATGTATTGAAGTAAACCTCATGCTTTCCTGGGAAAAAGGTCATTTTATGGTGCACGAGGGAATTGTTCGTGGGCATATCATCTCCGACAGGGGTATTGAGGTTGACAGAGCTAAGCTTGATGTAATTGTTGATTTACCTGTGCCTAGCTATGTCAAGCAAATCTACTCATTCCTGGGACATGTCGGTTTCTATAGAAGATTTATCAAAGATTTCTCCAAGATTTCTCGACCCTTAACTCATCTCCTATCGACTGACGTACCCTTCGATATGGGCCCCGACTGCAAATGAGCATTTACGCAGCTGCGTAAAGCTGTCACGAAGGCCCCTATTTTCCAGCCAACTGATTGGTCCCTCGACTTTGAACTCTTGTGTGATGCTTCCGACCTTGCAGTCGGAGCCATCCTGGGACAAAGACGCGATAGACACCCCTTCGTGGTGTACTATGCCAGTAAGATGTTGGACGAGGCCCAGCATAATTATACTACCACTGAAAAAGAACTACTGGCAGTCGTATTTAGGCTAGAGAAATTCCGCTCTTACCTTCTGGGCTCACATGTTATTGTTTTCACTGATCACGTGGCCATTCGCCATCTCATGCACAAGAAGGATGCGAAGCCTAGACTGATTCGTTGGATCCTTCTGCTCCAAGAATTTGGCATTGAGATTCGCGGTAAGGCCGGAGCCCAGAATGTTGTGGCTGATCATCTTTCCAAACTGTACCTAACCATATTGGACTTACTCTGCCGATCAATGAGATTTTTCCCGATGAGCACCTATTGGCAATTAATGTGGTAAGTGAACCGTGGTATGCCGACATTGCCAATTACCTTGCTTCTGGATCCCTTCCACGTGACTGGCCTAAAAGCCAGTGCGAGCGTTTGATGGCAAGAAGCAAAGTATTATTTCTGGGATAATCCACTTCTTTTTGCATAGGTGTTGATCAAATCATCCGTTGCTGTGTTCCTGACAGCGAATTCCCTAGTGTGTTATCGTTCTGCCACGATCAGGCCGGCGGAGGCCATTACTCTGGGAGGAAAACTGCAGCCAAGGTGTTGCAGTGCGATTTCTTTTGGAGCTCCCTTCACTAGGATGCACACAATTATGCCAAGCATTGCACTAGGTGCCAGTCATTAGGGTCAATGTCACATCGTGACATGATGCCCTTGCAAGCCATTCTAGCTGCAAAAATCTTCGACATTTGGGGAATTGATTTCATGGGTCCCTTTCTTCCATCCAACGACTTCGAATTCATTCTTGTGGCAGTTGATTATGTTTCGAAATGGATCAAGGCTATTCCCACGTGCCGTGCTGACCATGTTATATCCACTCGATTTGTCAAAGACCACATCTTTGCGCGTTTTGGGATCCCTCGAGCCATTATCTCGGATGGAGGAAGCCACTTTACCCATGCATCTTTTCGGGAACTTCTGAGGAAATACGGAGTCCACCAACATATCGCATCCCCATATCATCCTCAGACGAACGACCAGGCAGAGGTGTCGAACCGACAAATCAAACAAATTCTCTAGAAAATGGTTCGGCCTGACCGTAAGGATTGGTCCGACATGTTGATTGACGCACTTTGGGCGTATCAGACTGCCTTCAAGGCTCCCTTTTGTATGTCTCCATATAGAATCGTTTACGGGAAGCATTGTCATTTGCCCGTGGAGTTGGAGCACCACGCTTATTGGGCGGTTTGCCAATGTAACCTCGACCCAGACCTGTGTGGTCGAGAAAGGAAACTCCAACTCTAGGAGCTGGAAGATTTCCATCGTGAAGCCTATAATTCTACTTTAACTTTCAAACAACACACTAAGGCTTTCCACGATGGCCTTATTCGGCGGAAAGAATTCGAGCCATCTCAGCAAGTTTGGCTCTACAATGCCTGACTCAAATTCTTTCCTGGGAAACTGAAGTCCAAATGGACTGGTCCTTTCCTGGTCTCAAGACCATTTCCCAACGGGGTGGTTGAGATTGAAGATCCCAAATCTGGACGTAAATTTACGGTCAATGGGCAGCATTTGAAACCCTATCATGCTCATGAACCTGCCCCTGTTGGAGAAACTGTTGCCCTGCTGGACGATAACTAATGTTTTGCCTCATTCTGAGTCTAGCTGAGGATGTTAAATTCAGCACTCGTTGGGAGGCACCCCAACAACGCTCACTATCCACCATCACTTTTCACTTCACTTTTCACTTCACCACCCACCATCCACCCACCCAACCACCCTGCTGTATACCCTGCACCTCAATTCTCGTTACCCAATCTTTCATCCTTCCACTACCCTTCCCTGCTTGCATATGAGGACATAGATCTAGGTATTTTAGGGTATCATACAGTTTCCATCCACCTATATAAAAGAAGAGAAAAAAGAAAAGGTGTTTAGTAATGATCTGAAAGATGAAAGAAAAATACAATAAGTGTTTATGGATATTCAACCTCTGTTTTGAAGACTTTCCAGGCCACAGAAGCTTGATTCGCTCAAGCTCGGCATAATTCACTTGAGCATTGACACGATAGATCGGAATCTCTCCTAAGTAAGGATGTATTCTTGTACTTGAGACATCGGTACAAGATCCGTTGGTTTACTTCTACTCGAGAGCCTAAGTAATCTTGGTTCACACTACACATATCAAGAAAGACCAGGTGAACCTAAGATCCAACCCTAGTGTTCATTAGGGAAAGTGGAGTCCTTACCTATGCGTGCAGGTACACTTTTTATCCTAGGCTTTAATCTTGTGTTTCGAAGAGACTCTTTCCACCAAAAAGGAACTCTCCCACCAAAAAGAAAAGTGTGCTCCCCCAAATAATGTTGTAAGCAATACACTGACACGTGTTTCAAAGAAAAAAAAAAAGAGATGCAAATAAGTCAGTATATCTCGCAAATGTCTGTAAAGTCTCTACCCTAAAAAAGTTCTTCAGGGCATGTCGCAAATACCCTATTTTCTTTGAGCCACAATTGTCAGAAAATGGGAGTTGAGTTTTCCATCATCTTTTTAAGGGTCAATCTGAAGACACGAGCTGAAACTGGGACCAACCTGTACTTAAAAATTCATGAAACCCTGGGCTTGAGTCTTAATGTTCATCTGGTCGGTCTTGATCCTTCACTAAGCACAAGCCATAACCTCTTGAGCTCTCGAGTACGGCAAAAACCTCCTGGGTCCTGGAAATCGTACTTAACATTTAAATATCAAGAGTCCTGGTTAGTTGAGAGATGATCTATGTCATGTGAGACTTAAAGTACTGGTAGTCTTCTCTGCAATTGGTTCTCACAATATCCATCAATAAACACACCTATGTCACCTCAGAAGAAAATCTTCAGCTTAAAGATCATTTCTAAAAACAAAAAAAAAAAAAAAAGTTTTGCTAGGGACTAGCAAAAGATAGGCATTGGGGTATGATTGCACTGTAAAAATACACCTGCAATTATGCCATCATATGCTATTTCCTACCATTACCAGTGCATATTAGGTATCCATAGTCGCGTTTGTAAAAATACACGCAAGCATGCATTTAATTGAGAGGGGAGGAGAGTGAATAAAATGGCCTTGCAATTAACAAATTCCTCAAGTGCTGCCTTGCAAAATCTCCATCTTCATTTTTTATTTCTTTCTGACTTTGAATTCTTCCTGCGGTTGCAATGCATAGCGACCTCTTCCTCTCGCCATGTCCGGCTCACCATGCTCTGCACAGCCTCTCCCTGCCGGCCACGCACAGCCATGCATAGCCAGGGCATGGCTGTGCATGCCTTCTTCCTCTATAAAAAAGGCACAACTTCCTCTTGCAAAAGGGAACCTGGTCCACTATCCAACATAGCAGCTTCCGTTCTTCTCGAGGCTGCCCCCTCCCCTCTCCCTCCATACGCAGCCCCTCCTCTCTGAGGAGCCACTCTGTAGGCGAGAGCACCTCACAATGGTGCACAACCACCAACGTGAGTCCACCACCGCCCAGATCATCAGAGAGCCGGTGGGCGTGGTGGTTCTCTATTTCAACGTCCAAGCCACTTCCGCCATTGCAACTGGAGCTTCAAGCTTTGAAGCTCAACTGGCCACCGCAAGCTCCGTAGCAGCAGCAGCGCAGGCCACTGCGCACCTGCACGCAGGCCACCGCACATGCCTGCAAGCTGCCCTCGCCTTCCGCTTCTTCGCGTACACCTACCTCTCCGCGCAAACCACCAGCCAGCACAGCCTCTTCCGCATGCACGCTGAGCCGTCTACGCCTCCCGCACTCACAGCACCAGACGCAAGCGGTTGTGCAGCTCGCCCCGACACTGTAGCCACTATTCATGCATTTCAGCAGAACACTATGGCTACAGTGCGGTGACCGATAAGTTTCTCACTTAACCAGTCACTCGGCGTGCTGCAACCGGCCCCAGTCCGCGCCCGCGTCTAGCCCTACGCCTGCTCCAGCACTCGCCCGTGCACCTGCCTTCGCCCATACCAGCCCGCTTCTGCGTCTGTGGGCGCCTGCTTCCTTTACCCTCATACGACCGCCCGCTTCCTTAGCACTGGCCTCACCGCGCAGCGTAGTGCGCTGCGGTCTCTCTCCCTCGTGCCCACTCCCCTATGTGCGCGTGCCTCTCCACATGCTTGTGCACCTGCGTGCGCGTGAGACACCAGACGTCGGCCCTGAGGCTGCAGACGACTTAAACGTTGTTTCTTCTTCAGCAGTCTCTCCCTCTCTCTCTCTCTCTCACAGCACTCTCTCACTCTCTCTGTCGACACATACACACACACACTCTCGCACATGCACACTCTCACTACTACATACTTATATATAAATATATATACATATATATTTGTATATATATATATATATGTTATATACATATATATATACTTATATCTATACATATAGTAGTACCTATATACTTAAGTATTAATATACATACATACATATATATATCTATGTACTTATATATATATACATATATATTTACATATATACAGATACTTATATACATATATCTATACTTATATGTCACTACATATATAACTAAGTATAAGTATAGATACATATATATATATATATATACACATATACATATATACAAATATACATACATATATGCATATATATATCTATAACTATATATACATACATATATATATATATACACATATCTATATCTATTTACATATATTACTGCATATATATACATATATATATATACATCTACATAGTTATATATACATAAATATACATATATATGTATATATATCCATACATATTTCTATCTATACATATATTTACATATATATATATATTTTTTCACATCACTAACCATACGTTGTATCGCGGGAATATCTGCCCCAGTTGCTGATATTCCCTGATACACGAGTACAGAAAGCATGTTCGCACACATCTTCCACCAATCCACCTTACACGCGGCACTTCATCCTGTTGGTTGCATCTTCCTAAACGACGACCGACTTGACTCCGTGCTACACTCCGTCTCCGCCTCCACCCCCATGCCTTTATACATATATAATATATACATATACATATATACTATATTTACTTCATTTCTATTTCTCTTTCCTACCATTAAAATGATAAAAAAAATAGATAAAAGAGAAAAGATAATCCTTGACTTGCAGGTACTCAGTCTTGCAAATACTAGTTTTGCAACCCTAATTTTGCTCAAAACCAAGAACCTAATTTTGAGGGTGTGCCTCGAGGAAAAGAATTATCAGAAAAAAAAATGTAAATAGAAAAACACCAAAAACATAATAAACGAACAGAAGAGATTCATTGTAGGAAAGGCATAGAAACTTGACTTCTAACCCCACTTCCCTGAGTTTAACCCTTGGCCTAAAAGTGACCATGATAAAATCAAGTGGGCTAGGTAAAAGAATTTTGTAAAGAGATGCTTAAGCTTGATTTAGGTTAACCACTATGCACATTTCAATGATAAAATCATCATATTAACACACCTATCCGGGTCTACACCAGGGTGCAGTATACAAGTGCATGCTACCACCGTGCACACACAATCGAAGTTGAGGACAGGAGTATGCTCTAATCGCTGTGCATGCTGAGGTCCACATGGTACACCTTTTGCATAATAGGAGACAGTGGTGTTGGGTTCCCACTTGGGCGGTGTTGGGGTGAGGGGGGTGTAGGGGGAGGAAGGAGACGATGGAAATGATGGAGAGAAAGAGTGGGAGAGGTGGAGGCTTGATGGTGTGAAGGGTAGCGTCAAGGGCAGAGGTTGATGGATGTTGCGATGTTGGGGTCATGCACTCTCACTGCATGGTCAGTTGCAATGGCTTACAGTGGCAGTGGAGCACTTTTCAATCATGAGGTAAGCAGCAGAACCAACATGTATGCTAGGGGCACGGTCTAGGAGATGGAAGAAGAGATCCCTAATGTGTGTTGCCCTTCGTTCACATTTATGCTCAGCTTCTCTCACCCCTTCGTCTGTGGCACCAGTTAAGGAACATCGAATTCCCTTCCCAAATTAGTCACAGCCATAAGGAAATGGAGTTGGACACCTGCGAGCATCGATCAAAGGGCTACGACAATTTCTCCTCTGTTATTAAAAATATCTAAATAAATGTATAGTGGATATAAAAAAAAGGTTGGGTAAAATTAATTTCACTTATATCCAGGAAATTAGATATCAAGAGATCACAATTAGGAAATACTTAGGCCAACTTGTGGTTCACTAAAGTGAACCCATCAAATACCCCCATGCCTAAGTTTTGCTAGTCTCAAGCAAAATCTATAAAGAATCTTAAAGACTTGAGGTCGGAATCAGCCATCAAGGTGTCTGAACATATCTTGCTTCTAGAAATTAGCATGAGTTACCAACCTTAGACCTTAAGTTACTTAAGTATTGACGACGACACCATCATTCTCCATAACTAGCTTGAATTAATTGGAATGAAGTGATAAGTGCTCCTGAATGATTGCCTGAAGACCATAATTACACGCTAATCCATTTTGAGGAGGGAACAACTAATTAAGGTTAATTTTGCAGTTGCAACATCATCTCATGAATGTAGAGTAAGCATGGGTTCAGCCGAAGGTTAATTGAATCTCAAATGAGCATTAAAGTCCAAAGAATTGGTCCACACAGATAGAAATAGGGTTTCACATGTTTCGAGAACTGCAAAGTACATAAAATCGTAATTTCAGACCAGCTTAAATTAAAGAGGTTTTGGTTAGAGTAAAATTCATCTAAACCTTCCAAAATTCCTAGAAACATATTATGAGAGATTTGGTACCCTTGGTTTGACCATCTAAACCCATTTGACCAAGAAAAAAGTTTTAAATGGGATTCTACACTAATTTGGGCTTCTATGGAAATTGCCTTGTTAAACAAGGTCAAAAATAAAATCCAAGTTCACCGTTAGATTTCATGGGTTTAAATTGGGTTAAGGCCAAAATTTAGGCTCAATCAAAGTCCATCTTGACCTAGTTTATTTTTCAATCCCTGAAATCACTATTTCTCATGATTAACCCTTAACTTTCAGATTTCTTGCGTGTGGGTCCCTAACTTCTCATCTTTATCTTCAAACAAGTCCCTATCAGCATTGAAGGTGTGAACCCAAACCATCCATCCTTAAATCAAAGATTTCTCTTCAATTCTTCAACCAAATCCCTCTAAATTTGGAGGGATTATTCTAGAGAAGTTCCCTAATCTGATGAACACAAGAACCACGGATAAAATCGTAGAGCTCAGATGAAGATTGAAATCCATGATGAAACCCAAATCAAATTGCTATGAAATTGCGATGATTCTTCCTTACTGATGCACATTTGAGCTCTATATAAGCTCACGCATCTCCCAACGACTTCCTTAGTTCCATCTAGGCCAAATTCTTCATCCTTCTCTCCCTCTGGCCACCTCTGCCGCCAGTCTGGTGAGCTCCTCAAATCTTCGTCGTTGCCCTATGCCTTGTAAAATAGGTAGAGTGAATATCTTCCTCAACTTCATCCGTGTTTAGTGACAATAGCTAGCGTTGCCTACCGCCTTCTTCATTGTCTCTCCCACCGAAGAATTCACTATTTCCGACACTGGCTGATCATAGCCGGCTCCACTCCTCACATTTTGTCCCATAGATTAGGCCAATCTCTCCCTCTCATTCCTTTTATTAGAATCAACCCATTCCCAATCCAATTCAACTGCCATCCACGTTCCTTTCCCCTCATCTTCTCCAATGATTGATGCATCTCTACCGAAGCCATGCGACCACCACACGGATCCAAACACCTCGCCATCACTTTCATAAGCTCCACCATACACCATTGAACAAAAGCCCTAACTTTATTAGAGTCTTCGCTCATCCGAACACCTGACTGGAGAGCCCATCCTTCTGTCGGCCATTTCTTCACTCTCCAGCCACCATAGACCTCCATCGACCAAATCTCCATCACCAACGCACTCCTCGCCCCACAGTGGGTATTCTGAACTTTCTAACTAGGGATCTTAGCTTGTACTCCTCTTTTTAGGTCTTTGTCGGATTTCTATCATTGTTGCTATCTTTTCTGACAACAACACCTTCTCTCCAGCCTTCATCCACACTACTGCAACTCTCGTTCGAAGCGGCTCCAGGCCTTCAGGCCTTTCAGGCCTCCAATCGAGCGTAAGTGCATGCTTCAACTCCTCAATTCTTCAAAGCAACCGCTGTAGTCCATGCGAAGTTGCACGGAGGAGGGAGTGGGCAATATAGTCCCACCTCAAAAATTTAGGTGTAGGCAAAAGCAAATTAATGGCAAAAGTGAAAGGGGCTTATCGCCTAAGACACAGGATGAGGTCCCTCTCACTCACACATGCCTTACACCTCACTCGCGGTACATGCCAGGCAGGTTTGGTTCCCTGTCTGGTACTATAAAAACCTAAATTCTCAATTAAATACCTAGTTTAGGAAGAAAGAGAAAGAGATTTGAGGAGGGTAGGGGTAGGTTTTGCCTTGAGATGCATGCTGATATGCTTAAAACTTAGCATCTCAAGAGACTTTGTACTACTTAGGCTCTTATTCTATGCTGCTGCCTTTTGTTGTCTGGGGATTATACCTAACATCTGATATTGGTTGAGACACTATGGAGTTATTTGATATCTATTATGATGCGACTAATTACGGCATTAGTGGTTCTAACCATTGTAGGGATATTGAGAAAATTGATACATTGGGATATGTGCTTAATTTGAGGATTTAATTGGTGATCTAAGTCACCATTTCTATTATCCTTTATGTTCTCTTTATCCATTTATATTCTGAGAAATAATTTGGCTAGTTGTTGAATATATTTTAATTACTGATATTCATTGCATATCCTTATTGTTGTGCTCATTACTTTTAATTACGATTAGTGTGTGAATTCAACATTTGCTTCTTGCGAACAATCTCAAACTCATTCTTATTTTCCAATAGTTTATAAATTTTAAGCATTGTATCATTTTTGTTGATTGTACTATAATGGGCATCTCTTAATGTTCGACTCAAGCATTACAACATCTTGGTGCCGTTGTTGGGTAGCAATGCACAATTCACAACTAATCTTTTCTTTCTTGATTGATTGGATTTCTACCTTGCGCTACTACTTTGCTTTGATTTTGCAAGATACATCATGAGAAGATCTTTCGCACAATCGACCTCTCCAGGGAAAGGTAAAAATTTCTCTTCTTCCCTAATCACCACCTCATCTTGGGAAAGAGAAAAATGAAACAATGTAAATTAGGATCCAATCACCATATTTCTAGTAATATCATTTGAAGGCAAAGTTTCTTGATTTGCGAAATTGATTAATATCTTATTGAAGTGAGACAATTTGATTTGAAATTTCCTATCCTGATTTCCTGTACCTATTAGGGATTTGAGTTAAATTTCACAACAACTTGGACTACTTACTTTCTTGTTTGAGTCGAAGGTGTTACATTTGGAATTAAAATTGGACTTGAAATAAAGTCAATTAGCATTTCCATATCAGGGTTCTGATTTGTTAGTGCACATTTCCATGAAATAAGGAAAATTGATCTTCCCGTATTTGTGTACTACCCAAGCCGTTGTTTGAATTGATCTTCAAGAGAACCCTAAAATCAAGGCTCTAAATTCACCTAAACTCTAAAGGTTGGACCTAATAACCAAAGAGTCAATTCAGGGTGAATTGGGTCTTGACGCAAATTTCATCCTCAACCTTAGGAAGGTCAGGTGAAGTTCGTTCACGCTGTGGACCAACCAACTTTCAAATTAGGTCACAAATTGAATCAACTTCTAAATCAAGTGAAATTCAAGGCACAAATTAGGGCTAAAATTGGTAGACTTAGGTCTCAATTTGCACATTCCGGTCAACTTGGAATCTCAGTTACATGGAAGGTCGAGTGGGGGAAGCCCTATAACCGATGGAGATGCTTTGCCATGTTAGGGTTTTTCCATGACTCCCCCTTCCTGGCTACCCAAGTAATTCTCAAGCGTGTGGATTTCCGATTCAGAGGTGTCATCCGCCTCGAAATAGCCTTAGTCATCCAAAACTTTTGGGTGCTTTGATTGGGTCCAATTCGCATCTAGTCTCTTATCTATTCTGTGGTGCACATACACAGGAGAGGTCCTTATGTTTTGCCTAGAAGCCTCCATTAAAGTTGATCTTCTGGGGTATTCTGATATGATCTAATCAATTCAACCTTTTCATGAATTTGTTTCTACATCCTGATCCACAACTTGAGATGAAAATGCAACCTAACGACATAGGAAGATTGTTAGAAAACCTGAATCCCGTATGGTCATCAAAGGAAAAAATGATTGAGGCTACTCTCAGACATCATGATGAGAACTCAGATCCATCTAGGAATGTTCAGGTTATTATGCCAAAAACAACAAACCTTATTATGTACCGTGCCGAAATGATGTTAACACAAATGATACATGGTTTAATCCAGAATGATCTTTTATGAGAATTTGGTGAATTATGGAGACTACACAAAATTGAGTATATACAACATTTGTCAAATCCACAACTTTGGGAGATGCACCGGGGACTCATTGAGAAATGTGGGTATATGCTAAATACACAACACGAAGCCATTAATCAGAGATACCCAAATCAAAACTTACAAATTGATGAGACATCTTGGAGAAATATTGAGGACCAAGATGATTTCCCAGAGCTCGGGTTAGAAAATCAAGGTTGTTATGGACCCTCAACCCAAATCGAATCAGATTCAAACATTGCGTAGAATGGCATACCAAATCAAAATATGGGTTGGGTGGATCCAATTGCAGGTGTTCCCGATTATTAACCAGCTATAGAGAGCCATGAAGCTAGTCCATTGTGCCTTCACTTACCAAACACCTATGATGAGCTTTAGTCAAAACCTATCGAGGATGTAATTCCCGCACCTCATCCTATTTGGGTAATCCTTAAGAGCAACTCTGACATCCCAATAGGGACAAGTCCAGGTTCTAGTGACCCAATTCCAACCCCTGTACTAGAATCCAGATCTGGACCTATTTCGGATGATCATGAGGCCTAATGTGAATAGAACTAAATGCTAGATCTGAATATTGATTTTGGGCTCGTATTTGATGATTATGCCTCTCTAGACTCCACAACGAAATAAATTGATTTTTCAAAAGTTACACTGATTTACGATACAAAAATAGAGTTGGAAAAGTTGGGATTTGATTGGATCTACTCTAGGAGGCAAGAATGCGAGCCTATGCCTAATAAGGACACCTCTTTGAGTTTGGAATCCAAGACTAGCTTAGATTAAAGTCAAGTTGATAATTCCATGAATCTTGATTTTGTTTAGTGGTGAAATCTAGATCTTGAATCAGGTTCAGAAAATAATTTGTGCAAATTCTCCGATGATTTCGAGTAAGGCTATGATTTTAGAGAACCTTTATTTCCAGATGATTATGAGCCAGCCTACGACCTCACTATCCATGATCCATTCTTTGAATCTAATTCTAAGGTCCATGATCTCGAGATCATAAATTCAAATTCCTATTCCATTGAGTTGGAATCATTCTATTATGATTTGCAGGAATCAGAAATAGTGTATGTAGATAGTGTGCAGAATCTAGAGTTTAAATCTTTTACTGACTTAGATTTCTATGATCCAATAAGCATTCTCC
Organism: Thalassia testudinum; assembly: GCA_037157565.1. Classification (NCBI taxonomy): domain Eukaryota; kingdom Viridiplantae; phylum Streptophyta; class Magnoliopsida; order Alismatales; family Hydrocharitaceae; genus Thalassia; species Thalassia testudinum. Next base: position 64,187,798 of record JAZHRO010000014.1, read on the forward strand.
AGGCATTTACATTTAATTGGGATGAGCAACATGGAAAAGTCTATCTTGATGAAACAATCTTGAATCATTTCTTGAGGAGTCCATACCACACTCAGATATCGAAGTAGCCACATCTATCACAGAGCCTTCCAAAAATCTGACCCTAACGCCGACCTGCCACTGGAATCAATTTTTACTCTAATTCACCTCCCTCTGATCTAGTTGCATATGATTCACCTCCATCTTTCGTTTGGGATCAAACACTTACCATGTTGGCACTCACATTGTTTACAGTGGGCGAGATCAATTTTATAAAATAACTGCTACGTCATAGTATATTCGTGATCACCTTGAAAATAAATAAATTTTATTACTCGAATGTTAAGTCTGTAGTCGAACACAGGGAGCAAATGGAATTCATACTAATCTCAATAATAGATACAATTTGAACACTTAAAGCTACCCAAAATCCAATTCAAAATATAAAGTTGGAGTTTATGAAAACTAAAATGAAGAAATAAAAGAGAAATTGAGAAGATTGAATAAAAGTGTTTGATTTGTCTTTCTGTAACTTCTTCCTTTGGTTCTTTCTTTAGCTTCCTCTTCCTCTTCAGTCCTTTCCTTCTCTGGCTCTTCTTCTATTATTGGCTTCTTTCCTTCTTCTTCTTCTTTGATTTCCTTCTCTAACTTCGCCTTTAGCTTCTCCCTTCTTTCTTTTCTTCTTTGACTTTCTCTTCCTCTAACTTTAGCTCCTCCTACTTTCTTCTTACTTCTTATTTGGCTTTGCCTTTGCCATTTCTTCAGCTGTGCCTTCTCCTTCCTTGGCTATTCTTTCTTCTTTCTGCCTTTATTGCTACAGTGCCTTCTCCTTCCTTCCTTAGCGTCCTCTATAGTTTCTTCTCCTTAAGCCCTCAGCTCCTTCTTCTTCTTTCTTCAACTTTGCCTTTAGATCCTTAGCTTCCTTTGCAGCTCCTCCTACCCTTAGCTTCTTCTTCCTTCTTCTTTTCCCTACACACAAGTGCAAAACCAACCCTACCCACCCCCGCATACTCTCTCTCTCTTTTCTCTCTTACGCTCGCTCTCCCTAAGCCAATCGGGTATTTGGGTTGGGCAAGTGCACCCGAGTACAGGCGCACTGGCATGGGTGGTGCACGAGGAGTGCAGGGTTATCGGGTCAGGGCAGCCAGGTCCGCGTAGCGTGGGCATAGACAAGGCAGTAATGTGGGCGAGGGGACCTCAGCCTGTGTTCGGAGGCAACAAGCCTAAAACACAAAATCAATTTAAATCGCTTCACCTCTTCCAAACTTTCCGAGGCGGGACAAAAAGTCCCACCCGCTTCTCTTCCGCCCATAGGAGGACGACTCACCTAATTGCTGTGGCTGCAGTGCTCCCTCAAAGCCAATCACTCGCTGAATGTGCGCACGTGAAAACACTGCATCACCTAGACCTAAATTCCTGAAGCAAGGTAGCTTGGAGCGAAGGTTGCAAGCTCCTTCACATCTGCGTCAATGGCAGCCGAGGTCAGAACCTATTCTAACACAAAATAGCATTGCGGCCTCATAAGAATACATAGGAGGCTTCGCCGTGGCACGGTGAAGGTGTTGCACTAGCTAGCTAGGTGCAGGGTGGCCTAGGCATGCGTGCCTAGGCTGGTCAGTGGCCATGCAAGTGGGTTTGGTCGGGGGAAGTGAACGGAGGTCGTGGTGGTTAATGGAGAAGGGGGAATTAATTAGTGGATGGTGGCGGTGCTTCTAAGGGGTCTGGCGAGGTGGATGGTTGTGTGAAGGTGACGGAGACACCTCGCCGATGGTCTACAGGAGATGGAGAAGATGGTGGTGGTCTGCGATTGTCGAGGGGTTGAAAGCAGGAATAAAGAGGGGGAAAATAAAGAGTGGGGAGAGGGAAAGAGATTTTAACCTTGCTTAATGACGAAGGAAGGCAAGACGGCGGCTGGCACGTACCAGCCGCCGTCGGAGATGAAGGTCCAGTAGATGGGTGACGGCGACAACGAAGAGGTATTTGGCACGTACACAGGTACGGTGCGACGCGGAGGAAGGAGGCGAAGATAGCTCTGCCACTGGTATTGTGGTAGAGCGATGAGAAGAGGGAGGAGATGTTGTCGAAGCTCGCTGGATGCTTGGCCGGAGGAGAAGAGACGAATTGGAGGGTGGTTCCCAGCCAAACCAAGCTGAGAATGGATGACTAGGGTTGGGGCTTCTTTTATGGGCTCTGGCAGAGGGCCTTGTGCTTGGAAAGTAAGCTTCCAAGCATAGGTGTCCTCACTGGTGTAGGAAAGCTAGGAATATCCAAATCGCTCACACGTTCGCAAGAGAGATTGGGTGACAATTAGGGTTTGGAATTGCACTCATGAGATCGAGAATTCCTCAGAGAATCTCCCTTTCAAATTTGAGATGGAATCTCCGAGGAATCAGGGAGAAATCCCCTGTTGAATCCTCACTGGAGTAGGACTCCTCGGCTGTAACGGTGGAGGGACCTAATTACAAAGAATGGCGGGGAATCTGGGGGGGTCTCTGCAAGGTTTTCAAATGATAGGGGTCTAAAAGTAGTTGGGTTGGATTGTTTTGTAAAGTAGGTCAAGGTGACCTCCTCTTCGGTCCAAATTTTGGTACAAACCTAATTTGGACCTAGCGAATCCAATGGTGAAGCTGGATTTTAGGTTTGACCACGTTTGACTGGACATTCTACACAAAAACCTAATTTAGGGCAAACAATAGACTAGGTCCCCTATTTAGGTCAAAATGGGTTCTAAAGGCCAAATTGAAGGTTCTAAATGCTAGGGGAAATTTTCCCAAGAATTTTACAGGTTTTAGGTGGTCTTTATCCTGACCAGAACCTTGTTGAATTAAGTGGGTCTATTTTAGGGTTGTAAGAAGTCATTTAATTCCTAGATTGCGCATTAACCCTTTTCTGATTGAACCAACCCACTTTTCATCTTGTTAAGACCAATTGACCAATGTTTAGCCCCTTAGAAATCCCATTGTTGTACTGCCAAGGTAAAATTGTTGTTTTACCCTTTATTTCTTAGTTTCTCTCAAAACAGTTATTCCTTGAGTTAGGCCCTTCACTTGGTCATGTAGGAGCCTTTATTCTCTTTTCTTGGTCAAAATGAACTAGTTAGGGCTCATGATGGTGTTCCCATCATACCCTCGTGCCTACCTTTTGCTAGTCCCTTAGCAAAATTTCAAGGTTTTAACTTCTGTTCGAGACCACGAGTTTCTTTCGCAATTTATGATATGTGCTTTTTCTTTTTCTTTTGATTAGGTTAGAATGCCGACAGTAGACCTAGAGGCACTCAAGTACCAACCAAGATCCGGACCTGACCAGCTTTAGCCTCGATCCTCCATGAAGGTTTTAAGGCCCACAGGAACTATCCTAAGGTTCGTTGGACTCCACGTTTAAAGCACTCGCGCTTGAGACATATTTTAGCCTTGGCTGAGTTTGCAGTGCATTTTTTGTAAGAGAGAGATAGAGGATTTATTTGATTGGAGAGTTTTCTCTCTCTTTTTCTTTTTATTTCTAGCTTTGAGTTGGCTTCCCAACATGGTCTATATCAGATTCCTCGTCCCCATCATCAGTCCTCAAAGGTCTCTAGCAGTCGATGCTTCATGATAGCACCGGCCATGGAAACCCCCAGAACCCTAGCTTTCGAGATTTCGATAAAATCCCACCCATGGAGTTCTGTAGCTAAATCCAGACCCTAGCAATCGACATTCGTGATAATGCCACCCATGCTATCTGAACAAGCAGAGTGCTTACGTGCCCTCGGTAGGATATGTAAATATCCTAGGAGACAAGCACTGAGGAGACGATATGTCGTTATGCATCTTCAAGGGGAATTTCCTACCTCTCCACGCCAGGAACTCGTCTAAATCAACTTGAGTTGATCGGCCGCTCCTAATCTAGGCAACTTTTTTTTTCAGAACATTTAAGTGCTTTTGTGTGATTTTCATAGTTATGTGTACCGAACCAAACTGTGTGTAGATTGGGGTGCTTAGGTTATCGAGTCCCGCAAACTGAAGGTCAGTTAATAAGGCCAAATACTCCCTAAGCCTTAGACCGAATACTTAAGCTTCGCATTTTCCCCAACCTCTTGAGGATTATCTAGATCTTAGTGGATACTTGAATTTTTAAGCCTAGGAGTCTAGCCCAAAAGGCCTAAGATTAGCATTCCTACTAATCTCTTTTGTGTCTCATTAGCTCTTTTATTCATTCATTTTTTTTCTTTTCCTTGATGTGGTCAAGAACTTTGACTAATCCCTTAATCTCTAACTAATGACTACTCCTTTTTTTTTCTTTTTCATTTTGTGTTCCTTTTTGGCATTTTGCTCTTTTCCTCCTCATGCTTATATGGCTTCAAAATTTTCTTCCATCCTCCAAATTTTTTTTTTTACAATTTTCTATTAGTTTGGTATTTTTGACATATGCAATTTTCCTTGTGAGAATCCTTTTGACTTTTCTTGATTTCTATATGTTTACACTTTACCACCGCCCATGCCTAAGTTTTGCAATGTCCGCATTATAAACGAAGGGTGAAATAGTGTTGGGTCAAGGAACTTAGAATAGGATTTATCATGTGGGCGAATGGGTCGGGAATGACCGTTGTGGATAATTTCAAGCTCTGGGACATGTACCAAAGGTGGGATCGACTGTTCTAAGGCTGAACTCAAGGTACAATAGATGTGGAGTACAGATGGATAATCAGACGGATCTCAGGTTTCTGGAATGACAGGTTACCTATAGTTAAGTGCTAAATTCAATGGCTTCAGCTGAGAGGGAAATGGGATGGAGAGGGAGTGGTCAAATTAGTAGAGTTTTGTAGAACAAGCACCTTAATTAAGAGCCTAGTTGGTCCAACCAAGTGCTTGTTCAGATCCATAGGCTGATGATGCAGCTCAAACCCAATCAAACTGGTGGGTTGATAAATGTAGATCAAAAGATGTGGAACCCACCATATGCTATAGAGCTCGGATGGATGTGGAAGTGTAAATTCAGGTTTTGGCTGAGTTGAATCAGCCGAGTCAAAGTAGGGATCCATGAAATAATCTGTGAATGATGTGGAAACCCTACGTGGGTGATCAGAGAATGATGGCGCATAGTTTTTAGTCTGGTCAATGTCCGAAGCTCGGTATAGATGCGAAGTCGAATCATCTGCAATCAGCTCAGTAAGAGGGGAATCAGAATAGAAATTTAGTTCGGTTGCAGGTCGGGGTTGAAAATGTGTTTGGATGGGTTTTGTATATTTGGTAGAGGTGGCTTCAATGAGGATTGTGTATGAGGGCTCTTCTATAAGGAAGTTATAGGTGGTTTCATGTAGAGAGTCCTCATAGTAGCTTTCAAAGTCAAAAGTGATTGACTGAAGAGTGTCTATAGGATGACGGAAATTTGAGTTGAGAAAAGGTTAGAATTCTGGGTTGCAGTCACTCTCGGCATTTTCTGGTGTTGATTCCTGAGGATCGAAAGGAAATGATTCCATCTCGTTGGAACCTAAACTTAAATCAGTGATCTTGGGAACTGGAACCTCAAAGTTAGAGTCGGAGAATAAATCATGTGAGCTAAGGTCATAGATTGGCTCATTGTATTTTAGAAACCAATTTCTTCCGAAATCATGGTAACATTAGAAATCATTGGAGATATTGCGAAAATCATGTTCTGAATGAGATTCGAGATCGTGAGTTCCACTACAGAATGAATCACATGTTGTAGACATGGCAGCCTATCTGCGGTCCAGCCTATATGTCAATTTTGAGCTCAAAAAGGTGTTCTTATTTGGTCTAGGCTCAAGTTCTAGGCTTGCAGGAAAGACCCAATTAGAACCCCACTCGTCCAACTTGGTTTTTGTATCGTAAATTGGCATGACTTCCAAAAAATCGATCTGATTCTCTGAGGATGTTGGAGAGGGATATTCATCAAATAGAGGCCCAGAATCATACTCTTCATTGACCCTTTGATTTTTGTCATACGAGGCCTCGTAATCTTCCCAATAAGTTTCAGGTCTAGATTCTAGGCTTAGGATTTATGTTGAATCACTAGAATATAGGTTCGAATAACCTTCGAGGGTCACCTTATCAGAACAAAGGGCAGGATTTACACCCTCGAGAGGTTCAGTTCTATTCTCATCATTGCAAGAGTTTGGAATTCTATGCTTGGTGATCCAGTTTCTATGGTTGGCTCAACATTGTGTTCTCCTGCAATTGGAACTTCCCAACCCATTTCAAGATTAGGCATGTTGTATTCTATCAGGGTTGGGAATCCATAACAACCTTGTGCCTCAAACCCGGGATTTGGGAAATCGGATTGATCCTCAATACCACTCCAAGATGGTTCATCATCTATTTGGGGTATGTACGGGTATTGTTGATCGATGACTTGTTTCAATAATCTTATCATTTCTTCTCATTTTTCAAGATCATCTTAGTGTTGTTCACATAGTACAGGATTTGTAATGCATTGGAGGTATTCAAAATTGTGCAATTTTTCTATCTCAATGTATCCTATTATGAGAATGTCTCGGGTTGATCCTTTTGTGGCTTCTGTTAATAACACTCGGGCATAGTTTATGATGAAAGTTGTTGTTGTTGGTACATTAACCTAAATGTCTTCTACTGGTGTTGAGGATTTGTATTCATAGAATTCATGGGCATCCTCAATCATCCTATCTGTCATGGATCTCTGTGATTCAAGTTTTTTGAATGGTAATCCTAAGTAACTAGGTTGCATATTTGGATCAGATGGTGGAATCAAGATGTAGAATCAGAATTTGGATCAAGATGTAGAATCAAGTTGTGAAGTGATTAGATCTTAATATAGAGTCCCATTGAAAATTTATGTTTGTGCTCCAAAGAGAAGGGATGAGGACTGGATGTGCTTTTGACCCAATCAAGGCACCTAAAGATATTTGGATGACTATGGAGGTTCGAGGCAGATGATACCCCTGGATCAGAAAGTTGTTCACCTAAGAATTACCTTGGCAGCCAGAGAGGGAGGGTCCTACAAAGACCCCTACACGGTAGAGCATCCCCATGGGTTATAGGGTTTCCCCTATTCGACCTCTCTTGTCACTGAGATTCCAGGTACACTAGAATGGGGACCTTGACCTCTTAAGTCTACCACTTTTAGATTGAAGGTGCTTAGGGTTCCACTTGAACTTTAGTTGTTTTGGTCTTGTGACCTAATTTCAAGGTTGGTTGGGTTACAATGTAGTCCAACTTTACCTGACCTGTCCTACAGATGGCAGAATGATTCTAGGTCAAGACCTAGAAATCACCTTGATTTGACTCCTACGTTATTAGGTCCAAGGTTTTGAAGATTCAAGTGATTTTAGGGCATAAGTTTAGGGCTTGTTTTCTTAAATCCTTTCAAACAAGGGCTTGGGTAGCACACTAATGCGGGTGGGTTTGTTTCCTCTTATGCAAGCATTTGTGAACTAGCACTCCAAAAACCCAACTGTAGAAAACCTAATTTGGTTCTATTTCCAATCCTCTTAGATTTTCACAGAATTTCTCTTTGGACTTCAAATAAGAAGTGTGTAGTCCGCAGAGATTGAGAAAGTAAGCATGATCTCTAATAGGCATGGGAACTTGTGGGGTAGGATCTCTAAAAATCACTTCAACCTCAATAACTTTTGAAAAAATATTTGCGAAATCAGGAAATTTTGCCATTAAAAGTGGTAATTACTATAGAAATAAGCCAGTTGATTCCTAACTGATTACTTCCTTTTTGTCTTCCTAGGATTAGGAGATGGATTAGGGAAGAAGAGAGAATTTACCTACCCTGGAGTGGTTGATTCACGCAAGAGATGTCCTTGTCAAGTACCTTGCAAAGTCACAGCAAAACAAATAGTGCAAGTTAGTGTTCAAATAGAATCACAAATAATGCAAAGATTACTGATGAATTGCGCATTACTCCCCGGCAACGGCGCCAAAATGTTTATAGTGGGCGAGATCGGCTTTATAAAATAAATGCTGCGTCGTAGTATAGTTGAAATCGCCTTGAAAACAAATAATTTTATTACTCGAATGTTAAGTCCGAGGTCGAACACAAGGAGCAAAGGCAATTCATACTAATCTCAATAATGGATGCAATTTGAACACTTAAAGCTACTCAAAATCTAATTCAAAATATAAAGTAGGAGCTTGTGAATACTAAAATGTAGCAATAAAATAGAAATTGAGAAGATTGGATAAAAGTGTCTGATTTGTCTTTCTGTCGCTTCTTCCTTTGGCTCTTTCTTCAGCTTCCTCTTCTTCTTCAGTCCCTCTTTCTTTCTCTGGCTCTTCTTCTGTCGTTCGCTTCTTTCCTTCTTCTTCTTTGATTTCCTTCTTTGACTTGGCCTTTAGCTTCTCTCTTCTTTCTTTTCTTGTTTGACTTCCTCTTCCTCTAACTTCAGCTCTTCCTACTTTCTTCTTCCTTCTTCTTTGGCTTTGCTTTTTCCTTTTCTTCAGCTGCGACTTCTCCTTCCTTAGCTCTTCTTTCTTCTTTCTGCCTTCTCTGCTACAATGCCTTCTCCTTCCTTCCTTAACATCCTTTGCAGTTTAGGTCCTTCTTCTTCTTGCTTCAAATTTGCCTTCAGATCCATAGCTTCCTCTGCAGCTCCTCCTGCCCTTAGCTTCTTCTTCCTTTGTCCTTACCTTGCACACAAGTGCAAAACCTACCCCTACCCACCCCCACGGACTCTCTCTGTCTTTTCTATCTTTGGCTCGCTCTCCCAGAGCCAATCGGCTATTTGTGTCAGGCAAGTGCACCTGTGTCCATGTGCACCGATGCGGGTGGTGCATGAGGAGTGCAGGCTTATCGAGTCAGGTCAGCCAGGTCCATGTACCGTGGGCACGAACAAGGCAGGTATTTGGGCAAGGGGACCTCACCCCGTGTTCGAAGGCAACAAGCCTAAAACACAAAATCAATTTAAACCCCTTCGCATCTTCCAAACATTCTGATGTGGGACTAAAAGTCCCACCCACTTCTCTTGCACCCACAGGAGGATGACTCGCCTAATTACTGTGGCTGCAGTGCTCTCTCAAAGCCAATCACTAGCTGAATGTGTGCGAATGGTAACTCCACATCACTTGGACCAAAATTCCTGGAGTGAGGTAGCCTGAAGCGAAGGGTGCAAGCTCCTTCACATCTGTGTCAATTGTGCTCAAGATCAGAACCTGTTCTCACATAGCACAACATTGCAGCCTCATTAGAGTACACTGGAGTCTTCACCGTGGCACGGTGAAGGTGTTGTAGTAGGTGGCTGGGCAAGGGGCAGCCTAGGCGTGCATGCCTAGGTCAGTCTGTGGTCATGGAAGTGGGTTCGATCAGGGGAAGTGAACAGAGGTCATGGTGGTTAATGGAGAAGGGGGAATTAATCAGTGGATGCTGGCGGTGCTTCTATGGGATCTGGCGAGCTGGATGGTTTTGTGGAGGTGATGAAGACACCTTGCTGGTGGTCTGCCGGAGGTGGAGAAGATGGTGGTGGTCTACGGTTGTCGTGGAGTTGAAACTAGGAATAGAGAGAGGGAAAATGAAGAGAGGAGAGAGGGAAAGAGATTTTAACCTAGTTCAAGGATGAAGGGAGGCGAGATGCCGGCTGGAGCGTACTTGCCACCGTAGGAGACAAAAGGTCCATTAGAGGGGTGACGGCGACGACAAAGAGGTTTTTGGCACGTGCACAGGCACAGCGCAATGCGGAGGAAGGAGGTGAAGATAGCACTGCCACTGGTATTGTGGCAAAGCGATGAGAAGAGGGAGGAGATGTCGCCGGAGCTCACTGGATGCTTCGTCGGAGGAGAAGAGTTGAATTGGAGGTGGTTCTCGGCCAAACCAAGTTGAGAATGGACGGCCGGGGCTGGGGCTTCTTTTATAGGATCTAGTAGAGGGCCTTGTGCATGGAAAGCAAGCTTCCAAGCATAGGTGTCCTCTCCGGTGTAGGAAAGCTAGGAATACTCAAATCTATCATGCATTTGCTTGAGAGATTGAGTGACAGTTAGGGCTTGGAATTGCACTCATGAGATCGGGAATTCCTCAGAGAACCTCCCTTTCATACTTGAGAGGGAATCTCTGAGGAATCAGGGAGAAATCCCCTCTTGAATCTTTACCGGAGTAGGACTCCTCCGCTATAATCTTGGAGGGACCTAATTACGAAGAATGGCGAGGAAGCTAGGGGTGTCTTTGCGAGGTTTTCAAAAGATAGGGGTTGACGAGTAATTTGGTTGGACTGTTTTGCAATGTAGGTCAAGGTGACCTCCCCTTAGGTCTAAATTTTGGTAGAAACCTAATTTGGACCTAAGTAATCCAATGGTGAAGTTGAATTTTTGGTTTGACCACGTTTGGCTAGACATTTTACACTAAAACCCAACTTAGGGTAAATAATAGACTAAGTCCCCTATTTTCGTCAAAATGGGTTTTAAAGGCCAAATTGAATGTTATAAATCCTACGAGATATTTTTTCATGAATTTTAAAGGGTTTATGTGGTTTTTATCCTGACCAGAACCTTGTTTAATTAAGTTGGTCTATTTTAGGTCTACAAGAAGTCATTTAATTCCCAGATTGCACTTTAACCCTTTTCTGATTGAACCAACCCACTTTTCATCCTGTTAAGACCAATTGACCCATGTTTAGCCCCTGAGAAATCCCGTTGTTATACTGCAACAGTAAAATTACAGTTTTACCCTTTATTTCTTATTTTCTTCCAAAACAGTTATTCCTTGAGTTAGGCCCTTCACTTAGTTATGTAGGAGATTTTATTCTCTTTTCTAAATCAAAATGAGCTAGTTACGACTCATGATGGTGTTCCCATCACACATCTTATCCTTCTATGATCCCACCAGTAGGGTTCCTAAATTCTCCATTAAGCAATTGGCTTTTGAGGACCCCTACTCTGATCTGGCCGAGCTAATTCAGCCAAACCTGAGATTCTTATTTCCACATCTTCTCAAGCCACATAGCATTTGGTGAGCTCCACACCTATTAATTCAAATCCATCAACCCACCAGATTGACTGGGTTTGTCTGCATCATCAGCCTACTGACTTAAGCAGGCACTTGGTTGGACCAACTAGGCTACTCATCAAGGTGCTTATTTTACAAAATTCCTCTGATTTGACCACCCCTTCTCCTTGACCACCTTGTGCTCGGTTGAAAGCATTGAATTTAGTGGTTACTAGGAGGCAACCCCTCATTCCAAAAACCTGAGACCCTTCTGACCATCTTTTTAAGCTACACTCCTATTGCACTTTAGGGTTCAATTATAGAACAGTCGACTCCACCATTGGTACCTATATTAAAGCTTGAAATCAACTGAATAGTCATCCCGATCTGTTCACCCACCATTTAACCCTGTTCTAAAACTTAAACCAAGCTGAATTTGTACTCTTCTGGTTTATAATGAGGACATTGCAAAACTTTGGCATGGCAGGTGTTAAAGTGCAAAACAAATGGAAATTCAAATCTCTGAGGGGTTCTCACAAAAAAAAAATACAAATTGAAAAAAAATGGAGAAAGGGGAGGAAGCTTTTGTGAAATGATTGAAAATCTTGAGGAGGAAAAGAGGAGGAAATACAAAATGCCGAAAGGAGCAAAATCAATAAAAAAGATCGATAGTCATAGCAATTGATTATGGGATCTACTTAAGTTTTAGACTAAATCAAAACAAGGATTAAGTCCTGAAGTGCTAGAGAAAAGGAGATTAGTAAGGAATGCTGATCTTAGACCTCTTGGGCTTATTGTAGGGCCTAGACACTCACCTATTTGCTAAGATTCGGATTAGTCCTTAAGAGTTTAAGGAAAGCACGAGGCTAATGTAGTAGGTCCAAAGCCTAAGGATTATTCCACCGCATTGCCTGCCCTTTTGTTTGCGAGACTTGGAAACCTAAGCACCTAAATTGACACACTAGTTTGGTTCAGTGCGCTTAACAAAGAAATAATGCCAAAAGTGTTCTGTTATGAAAAGTCGTCTCCAAGATCTAACTTAGGACTGGCTGGAAAGCACAAATTGATTGGACGAGTTCCCAGTGTGGAGACATGGAATATTCCCCTTGAAGATGCATATTAGCATATCACCTCCTCAGTGCTTGTCTCCTATGATATGTAAATATCCTACAGAGGGCATGTAAGCACCTTGTGCCGATTCAGGTGCCATGGGCGGGATTATCCTAAAATGTCGATTTCCAGGGCCTGGATTTAGCTACAGAACGCCATGGGTGGCACTATCCCAAAGTGTCGAAAGCAAGGGTTCTGGGGGTCGCCATAAGCGATGCTATCCCAAAGCATCGAAAGCTAGGGACCCTTTGAGGATTAACGATGGGGATAAGGAATCCAATACAAGCCAATTCAAGGTTGGATTTAGAGGAAATATGAAAAGAAAAGAGTGAAAACTGCCAACTTCAGCCATACCACTGACAACTTGCAAGCCATACCACCCTAGATAGTTCATTAGCTACCCAATTTCCATAAAATCTATTGGAAACTGAGTCAGAGCAAATAGTGTGTAAATGCTGTGACTTAAAATTCCCTTAAATCAGAGGGCAGGCTGATAAATCATGTACTTATCATCACAATTTATTCACCAAATTAAAGTAAAATTACTTGGCGAGGATTTGAGCCTAAGTCCACATTTGAGCGGACACCTAGGTTAATCAAGCTCGAAGACCTAAAGAGTCTATGTGTTAAGGTCCTAAAGTATCAATTCCTAAAGTTTGCAACTCATAATGCCCAAGTTCTCTTCTTTTGATTCTAGTTATTTTTTTCTTTTTAAGGAGGAAATTACTGTTAGGGGTTGACAAAATAATCATTGCACAAAATATCCACACCCACATGCTTAGCTAATGTAGTATCCTCATTGTTAAAATAAAAGCATATAGGAGGGTAGAATTCGAAGAATAGCACCTAATTTCCATGAGGTTTCGGTCAGCTCTAAACAGTCTTTACACGTGCTGAGTTTATTGCCTTCAGCAAGGCGATGATCGGCGAGCGGTGGTTAGGGCAAGGTAAGAGTAACCTTGTCAGAGATGGGTTCATGGAGCACATGGTCAACAAAGGGTTTGAGATGTTGTCCGTTGACCGTAAAGGAATTACCCATCTTTAGGTCAGAGATTTTGATGGCCCTATTAGAGAAAATTCGCTCAACGATGAATGGGCCATCCCACTTAGACCTAAGCTTGCCGAGGAAGAGCTTAAGTCGGGTATCAAAAAGCCTAACCTTCTGGTTCAGCTCAAAGCTCTTACGTGAATCCATTTGGTCAAGGAGAGTTTTGGTCCCTGCCTTATAGATTCTGGCGTTTTCATAGGCATCGTTTCTAGGCTCCTCCAACTCAGATAGTTGGAGTTTCCTATTCTTCCCAGCCAACTCTAGGTCAAAATTTGATGGCCCAAAATGCCCGATGTTCTAGCTCAACGGGTATGTGACACGCCTTACCAAACACCAGATGGAACAGAAATATATCGATAGGCATTTGTACGCTTTATAATAGGCCCAAAGAGCATCATCTAGCTTTTGGGTCCAATCCTTCCTATCAGGCCTTGTGGTTTCCTGCAAAAAGTTTTCGATATCCTGATTGGAGACCTCGACCTGTCCATTCATCTACGGGTGATAGGGAGTGGAGATCCGATGATTTACCCTGTATTTCCCCAGTAAATTCCAAAACTGGGCATGAGTGAAATGTGTTTCATCATCACTGATGATAGTGGCGGATTCTCATGCGGATGGGATTTGAGTTTGGAAAACCCATCATCGTAGTTCAATTCGCGAGAAAATCCATCGATCAAATAATTATAACTGAAACTCGAAAAGTGAGTCCTAGGTCAAACACGAGGAGGCGAACGTTGATTTTGAAAATCAGCATTTCGCTTTTATTTGTTTTTGTCCTTTTCATCTTTTATAATTTTTTTGGTATTTTTAGCAAGCAAGAGATTTGGTCTATGAATTCTTATCTAACTAATCTACATAAGAGAAAGAGATAGAGAGAGAGAAACAATCATGTATTTTTATAATCAAATGTTTATTACAACTAGGAAAGCAGGAAATCTATACTACGAAAGTAATAAAGATAGAGATGGGTGAGAGAAACACCTCGATGGTCGCTTAGAGGATGACTTGCTCTGACATCACCTGTAAGAAGGTGATGAGGAGCGGGACGAAAGAGGATGGAGCTGGAGGACGGGGGCAGGGTAGAATGTCGTCTCTTTGAGGATCTACTTCCTGAAGTAGGTAAGAAGACAGCCACAGGATGCTCCACTAATGTGGATGAGGGGAGGGAAAAATATTTGATTCTACTCTAGAGGAGCATCCCGGGATTTGGACAGGCTCTGTCTAGAGCCTTGGAGGTAGTGGGAGCAAGAAAGAAAGAGATGAAGAAAAATGGGAGGGGTAGGGGTCCTTTTATAGTGGATGGAAGAATCAACTTCGTATACAGGACGTGTAGTGACGATCAAAAATGTCCTTGAAGATCTGCTGCAAACATCACTGAAGATAACCTATGCACCCACCAACTGCTGTGCTGGCACGTGCTCTATGCACCCACTGCGCTACTATGCATGAGTGCCTCCATGTGCTCATCCTATTGTGCACATGCGGTGGCGCGTGCATGCACATGGGTAGCATGGGTTGTGCCACGTGGTGCAATCTGGGTCATCCACCTTCTTTTCGTTGTAGGGGCTACTACAGAGCTCGGATTGAGTGGATTTCTTGTCATTTGGCTGCAATCGTTGGCTTGAATCCATCTGCACGTTTGGATTTGTCGTTTGAAGCTTCAAATTATGTCACCTAGTCCCTTGGCCATTGATCTTCCTCGGACTGCATATGGTGCTACGGGACTCAAATCAAGGTAATTTTGGAGGCCTTGACTTCAATTGTCATTCTGATTCAATCCGTATGGTAGAATCGTCAATCTGAGGCTCTGAAATAAATCTCGTTCTCTCCTTATCACTAAAAGGACGCAATTAACCTAAAATAAACACAACTACTCCAATTCCAGAATGATGCATGCTTTCGATTATTTATAATATGGAATCCAAATCTAAGCCTAGGAACATGCATAAATAGGCATTTTAACCTAAATGGATGTGTCTACACATACCCCCATGCCTACCTTTTTCTAGTCCCTAGCAAAATTAAACTATATGCTATTTAAAAAATAGAATTAGGACTCAATTGCTTTGGCCTAAGTCCTTTATTAATAATAGAAAATTTTAACTAAGATCCTAAACTATGAAAACTCAGCAGTACCTTGGTGTTTGCCAGAATGCAGACTACCCAAGTCTTCGCCTTATTTGAAAAGAGAAGATATATTTTTTTGTTTTTCTTCTTTTCTAATTTTTGGGACTTTTAGAGTTTGAGAGTTTCGGGATAACTTTTTACGGCTACCCGACACACCTAAGACTTAAAAAGGACTCTAAGTGCTAAGCATCTTGTGAAAGGGTGATAGACTCACTAGGCGGTCGTTAAAATGGACTTTGGGTTTTTACGACACTTGGTGACCTTAAAGATTTCCGCCTAGAGGTTTATCTTTTTGAACGATAGCTTTCTCCCTACTTTTAAATTTTTTATGGGGTCAACACAAGGGTGAACCCAGTGTATATCTCCCCGATTTATTCCACTTCCCCGCTTCTTGGCCAAGTGTTTTGGGAATTATTTGTGCATTTTTGTGAGCTAGGCTCTGGACAACTGGCCAATGGGCTGTTACCCACCGTAACTTGCTAGCCATACTTGTGCGGCGAAGTGTGGCTTATTTTTCTATTTTCTCTCCATTTTATTTTATTTCTTTTGAGTATCATTTTTCTTCTTCTTCTAAGTTGGTGGCTTCCCTGGTCTAAGATTTACCTAAAAGTAGTAGAATAAGTGTGATCAAGTAGCTGGGCTCCGGACAACCGGTTAATGGGTTATTACCCACAGTAACTTTTCAGCCATAGTACCCTAGAAAGTTCATTAGCTACCCAATTTCTGAAGAAACCATCGACAAGTGAGTCAATGCAAATAGTTTGTAGATGCTTTGACTTAAAATCCCGTTAAATCAAAGGGCAGGTTGATAAGTCGTGCACTTATCATCCCAATTTATTCACCAAATTAAAGTAAAATTACTTGATGAGGACTCGAGACTAAGTCCACATTCGAGTGGACACCCGAGCTAATTAAGCTCGAACACCTGAAGAGTCTAAGTGTTCATATCCCAACGCATCATTTCGTAAACTTAATAACTTCCAAAAGCATAAGTTCTCTTCTCCTAATTCTATTTTTTCCTTTTCCTTTTGTCTTTTCGAATTTTCAATTCTTTATATAAAGAAAATTCTACAGAGCTAACGAAATAATTTTTGGATTAAGTATCCAACCCTCCATGCCTAAATGATGCATTCCTCAACGTAAAAACAATAACATGAAAAGAGTGGAATAACAGAATATCACCTGAATGTCGTGATAATCTAGTCAGCTCTGCAGAAAGTGTGGGATATACACACGTGCTAAATTTTAATGGCTTCAGCTAGGAACAATACACATACAAAGAAAATTTTGAGAATTCACAAGTGCAGGTCCGAATCAAAATATTGATTCCTAAACTCGCTAATAGAAAATGTCCGCAGACATGGACCATATTATGGTGTAAACCCATGCCCCAGGGACGAGTAGTTCTCAACTTTCTAGATGAAAATCACCTAGAATCAGAGATTATTGTGCTTGCGGGGTCGAGCATGCAGTTTGATGGTGTGTAACCCAAGACTAAAGTGGCGGACAACGGGTAGATCTTATTCACTCAACTCAGGTGTCCACTTAATGTTTAGCTCAGGAAGATAGTTAATTATTCCGAGCTTGGGTTGCACAAGAAAGATATCATAAGGGTCCTGGTAGAAACTAAGTCGTTTCAGGTCAATAGATACGCTTAGATGCAAAATTGTGGTTCCCTCATAAATGGCTTCCAAGAATTTTATTTCCAACTTCCTATCCTAGAAGACCAAGGTTTCTTGGACCTCCAGATCATTGTACACCCCATCCAAAATACCCAAGTCCAACAATTATGGCTGAATCAAGATTCACTTGGTGATCTCAAAAATATCATAATTTAGCTCTTCAAGGTGTGGTTGAGTAGTGGGGCTACTGATTGAATGATCAGGATTCGAATCGTCCAAGTTCGCCCAAACATGATCATAATCTTCAATAATCGGGCTATCAAAAGCTTCGTCGTTCTCCTCAATCTCATTCGTGTCCCTAAAATCCTCTTCCTTAAGCTCAAGTGAGACTTGACTTAAATATTGTTCACCCTTAGAGTCAAAGAATTCTTGATCCTCATTTATATATGTCTCAAAGTCATATGCCATTTCATGGTCCATGGAGATATTTTTCGTCGTTCCCTGGCTCGGGGATCTCAGGTGAAGCAATCGATTCATCCTCAATGGGTTGCTCTCGCCTAACCTGGTCATCCCTAGTCTCAGAACATGTATCCCCCCTGACAAGAGCCAGAGCAGGTTCAGACATTGGCTCTCCTGAAGGGGGTTCATCTTGTGAATCATCCCAATATTGGACTAGGGCAGCCACAAATTTCATCCTCAACCTCGACAACTACCCATGTAGAAACTCACCCAGGCCCCTATCCCTAACATTTTTGAGCAAATCCAATAAAGAGTTATTCAGCTCATCAATCATTTTTATCATAGGCTCCAATGCTTCAGTGCATGGTGTTGGCTAGGCTACTAAAGATTATACGATGTTCCTCAAGTTAGCCAACACCCTGTCTTGGATCTGGTTCAATTGAACCAAATGGTTTGGTTTAGGTTTGGATGGGTTTGAGTTAAATCTAAGGCAGTGATGATATCAAGGTTCTCGGCTCCCTCCCTGATAGTAGGTCATTTTAGGTTGTTCAAAGAATGGTGGCGACCTATATTCAGTAGAATACTAGGGAGGGTAAGTGTTATAATCAGCATATCCTTCATGGTTATAGATCTAGTTAGGTTGATCATCAAAGGGTGGAGATCTATAATCATTGTAGCTCTGGGAATGATGGTAATCAAAGTCTTCTTGTCCAGGATTAGACCCTAGACACTGAGGTCCCTATTCATATCCCTAATCGAAGTGGATGGGTAATTATAAGTCTAGTCGGGATAGTAATCATCCTGTGTATAAGTGGTTGTAGGAGGGTAGGATGGGAAATGAGTGTAGGATGTGGAAGGATACATGATTGAATAGGAGGGGAAATCAGAAGAAAGGAGCCTTACAATACAACCAATCAACCCTGTCCTTAGGTGGGTTAGCCTAAAGACCTACAGACTCCCAAGACCCATCTTAAGATTATAACCGATTTGGTCTACTTTTATCCGATCAATCCAACTAGTTAGAATGAGGGGCTGGGGAGAAGGTTCTTCCTCTAGCTTGTACCTCTGGTTCTTATTGTAGCCCCCAGCCACGGTCGTTTGATGCAACTCCTCTAGCTACACATCAGATGGACAAGCAAAAGGAAATTAATCGAAAAAAATCTCAGTCTATGCCCCGAAGAGCAAATCAATCCTTAAAGCCAACATCTACATTGTTTTAATTAGGCTTGGGATGATTGTGATCTTGGAATGTGATGAGCCCTTTAGGTGGGTTGTGCCCTTAATGACCAATTCAAATGTGTGTGCATGCACAACCAGGGTTTGCAAACAAGGTTATTTGATGATGCATCTTTTAGGGTTTAACCTTATTTAGTAGCTTTTATGGTTTAATCTTAGGTGTATTTGATCAAGTTCAAGAGAACACTCCAAGTTTTGAAAGCACTGGTGATGATATATTCCTTTAGAAAACAAAAAATAATGTGGAGTGCCTAGTTCAACCCTAAAGATTATCCTTAAGTAGCAAGCTACTGATGAATGACTTTTATCTTTAGTGGTGCAGCCCAAACAACTCAATCAATTAGCCTGTTGCACCACTTAGTTGAGGCACATAGATGTTTAACCTATTCAGATATCTACTCACTTATGTGCATTGAGTTGAAGTGTATCGGGTCCATAGGTCAAATACCGGTTAAGTGGTAGAATTAAATTGGAATGGTGCCCCTTAAGTTGAAAGTTCTGGGTGATTAATGTGTATCACTTTCAGTAAATCCCATAAGAGAAGAGTTTTTTTTTATATATATGCGGGGATGAGATGGGTGGAGGTGGCAAACAAACAACCAGATCAATCCTAGGGTTTATAAAAAACACATAAGTTGACTTAGGTTTGAGTTATTAGTGTGGTGAAATGAAATCTAGGGTGGGGGTGGTGGGGGAAAACTTACAAATATCTCTACTCGCACTATACTCCAATCTACCACCTTCGGCTCCTCAACTAAGTTCCTGTAAGACAATAAATCGAAGAAGAAAGATAGGTTAGAAAAATATGTAAGTAATGCAGGAAAACGTGAAAAAACTAAAGAGCATTGCCTCCCGGGAAATGGCTTCAAAATGATAGAGGTGGATTCGCACGCGGATGGGATTTGAGTTTCGAAAACCCGTCATTGTCGTTCGATTCGCGAGAAAATCCATCGATCAGATAATTATAACCAAAACTTGAAAAGTGAGTTCCGGGTCGAACACGGGGTGGCGAATGTTTGGTTTTGAAAATTCGCGTTTCACTTTTATTTCTTTTTATCCTTTTTGTCTTTTCTAATTTTTTTGGTATTTTTAGCAAGAAAGAGATTAGGTCGATGAATTCTTATCAAACTAATCTACTTACAAAATATAAGAGAGAGAGAGATTGAACAATCATGTATTTTTATGATGAAATGTTCATTACAACTAGGAAAGCGGGAAATCTATACTACGAAAGCAATAAAGATATACACAGGTGAGAGAAATCCCCCTCGACGGTTGCTTAGAGGATGACTCGCTCTGACGTAGCATGGAGGAAGGTGATGAGGAGCGAGACGAATGTGGACGGTGCTGGAGGATGGAGGGCGGGGTGGGACGATGTCACAGCGAGGATCTATTTCCCAAAGTTGGCGAGAAGATGGCCATAGGATGCTCCATGAGTGGCGACGAGGGGAGGGAAAAATATTTGATTCTATTGTAGAGGAGCACCCCAAGCTTGGGACAAGCTCTCTCTAGAGCTTTTGAGGTGGTGAGAGGAAGAAAGAAAGAGATGAAGAAAAATGGGAGGGGTAGGCGTCCTTTTATAGTGGGGGAATGAATCAACTTCGTATAGTGGACATTTAGTGAAGGTCATAAACATCGCTCAAGATTAGTCGCAAATGTAGTTGAAGACAGCCTACGTGCCTACCAACTGCTGTGCTTGCACACACCGAGAGTGCCCGATACGCTACTGCACAAGCGTGCCTCCACATGTGCACGTACGCTCATGCTGCTGTGAGTGTGTAGTGGCACGTGTGTGTGCATGGGCGGCCTGGGTTACGCCACGTGGCACGATCTGGGCCATCCATCTTCTTTCTTTGTAGGGGATGCTACATAGGTCGGACTGAGTTGATTTTCATGCCGTTGGGTTGCAATCATCGACTCGAATCCATCCTTGTGGTCGGATTTGTCATTTGAAGCTTTAAATTATGTCACCTAATCCTTTGGTCGTTGATGTTCCTCTGACTACATATGGTGCTACAGGACTCTGATCAATGTGATTTCGGAGGTGGTGGACTCCAATCATCATCCTGATCAGATCCGAACGGTCAGATCGTCAATTTGAGGCACCAAAATAAATCTCCTCTGCTGATCACAAAGAGCATGCAATTAACCTAAAATGTACAGAACTAGTCTAAATTCAGAATGATGCATGCTATGCAATATTTATAATATGGAATGAATTAGGCAAGGATGCCCCCTAGCCCTTGGCCCCTTTGATCTTTAATTTGGCAGTTGACAGTTTAGCTTGGTTTACTTGTAAGCTTTCTAAAGCGGGTCTTGTCAGAGGATATTCACTATCTTGTAGGAACAGTCTGGCTCCCATTCTTCATTATGCAGATGATACTATCTTTTTTGTTGAAGGATCCATGGATGGAGCATTGGCTCTGCATCATTTGGTTGATATCTTTGGTGAGCTTTCTGGACTGAGGTTAAATAGGGACAAGTCTGGTTTTGTCTGCTTTGGTTTATCTGAGGAGGAGCAAGAAGCCTTAGCAGCCATCCTGATGACTCCCCGCATCAGTCTTCCTATCAGATATCTTGGGCTACCTTTGAGGTTTTCCAGGTTGAAGAGAGGTGATTAGAGCTACCTTTTTGACAAAATCTCTATTAAACTTGATGGTTGGCATAGCAGGTTCTTGTCCAGAAATGGTAGGCCTATCTTGCTCAATTCAGTGATCACCTCCATCCCTATCTTCTACTTCTCCATTTTCAAAGCACCAAGATCCATTTGGAAAGGATTGGATGTGATGAGGAAGAGATTCTTTTGGAAGGGAGATAGACATAAGGGTAGCTTCTTGCAGCCTCTCAAATGGGATCGAATATGCTATCCTAAGTAGGTGGGTGGTCTTGGGATCAATACCTTGCAGCATTTTAATGATGCCTTGCTGCTCAAATGGGCTGTTAAGCTGCTACAAAGTGATATGAAACCATGGTCTGCTCTGATAAGAGATAGATATGGAGCTTCCAACAACAGGTTATCCAGACTTCTGCCCAACTGTCCATCACCTTTTTGGAAATCTGTAACTAAGGCTTTGGATGATCACATCCATCTACTGCAACCATCACTTGGAGATGGCAGGTCCTTCAGATTCTAGAAGGAGGAATGGTCTGAAATGGGGGTCTTGAAGGAGCTCTATCCGAGAGCTTTTGCTACAGCAGCTGACAAGGATGCTACGGTCAGCAAGATCTGGTCTTGCAGTAGTAGCAGTTGGAATCTGGATGATGTGGAGTCCAGCAGCAGCAAAAGAGCTATCCGGTTATGGGAAGAAAAGAGATGGCTTTTATCAGACCTTGAAAGTTTCCGACCTAGGCCTGGAATGGAGGACAAATATCTGTGGGAGGCAATCTACAGTGTCCAATCTGGCTATAGCAAAATGTTAAATTTTGAAGAGGGATGGAGACATGATTCCATTGACAAAATGATATGGTTGTTAAAAATTCCTCTCAAGGTACAAATTTTCCTTTGGCTGTACAGGAGAGATGGGTTAATCACAAGTGATCTACGCCATAGAAGATTGGGTACTGATCATCATGTGTGTTTTTTATGTGAGATGAGCACTGATAATGTAAATCACCTCTTCTCTTCTTGCCTTTGTCACTAATGTCATCTGGAGAAAAATTTGTCAAGAGCCATTGCCAGAGTGGGATTCTATTTGGCATGGTTTTGAGGTGAGAGGGAAACAACATGTCCACATGGCTGCTACATTTTGGTCTGTATGGAAGTCAAGGAATGAGAGACTTTTTCAGGAGAGGCCAGTATGTTGTGAGAATATTGTAAGAGAGTGCTGGTCCCTCATACATTCTTGGGGATCCTTTTTGTAATCTCCCTTGCTTTTCACGTAATATACTGCTCCGAAATGCTATCGCAGGACGATAGCTCTCCTTTCTGTTTCAGAAAAAATAATAATAATATGGAAAGAAAATATAAGCCTAGGAACTTGCATAAATAAGCATTTTAACCCAAATGGATGTGTCTACATCAACTGATAATTGGTCGAGGAACCCCAAACCAGCTAAAGATATTTTTCTTCACAAAATCGATGACCACCTTGTGGTCATTAGTCTGAGTAGGGATTGCCCAAATCCATTCTGATAGGTAAATAATAGTGGCTAGAATATACTGGTGTCGAAATGGAGTGAAAGGTCTTATGAAGTTGTCAAAAATTTTAATAGAAAGTATTGGGTTTAGGGGCATCATATCTCTCTTATCCATGTTCTCGAGTGTTTGTCATCGGATGTATGAGTTTGAGAATTCTTGGGCATCCTTAAATAATGACGGCCAATAGAATGCGAATTGCAAGATTTTTGTTGCCATCTTTTCCCGAACAAGTGTCCACCACAGACAAATGTATGGCAGAACTCAAGTATACTATGGAACTCAATTTTCGGGATGCATCGACAAATAACCTGGTCTGCACCAGTGCGGTATAGCTCGAGATCGTGCCAAAAATAATATTTGGCCTCAAACACAAGTCTGTCCCATTGTTGTTTTGTCCAAAATGGTGAAATCATCCATGAACACCTGAAGACAATCTCCCACCATGTTAGAAAAGATGGCCAGCATGCACCATTGAAAAGTAGCAGGTGCCTTGCAAAGCCCAAATGGCATTCTACGGAATGCAAAGGTTCCATAGGGACATGTGAAAGTTGTTTTTTCCTGGTATTCAGGATGGATGGGGACTTGGTTATATCACGAATAACTGTCTAGGAAGCAAAAGTATTTTTGCCCAGCTAAATTTCTAGGATTTGATTGATGAATGCTAAGGGAAAGTGATCCTTTTTGGTTGCTGTTTTCAGCTTCCTCTAGTCAATACAGACTATCCAAGAAGAAGTAGAATGAGTGGCAAAGGTTTTCCCTTTCTCGTTAGTCGTAACAGTTATTCCCCAATAACACAAGAAATCAAGGGGGCACCTGGATCTTTCTTCTTTCGAGAAAGGTGATGCAGGATGACAGAACTTGCCTTCTTAGAGAGAATCACCTTCCTCGGAGTGGGTTCTCTCAGCTTATGCTTTTGGGTACATAGTTATTTTACAAATTTTTTCAAAGTCGGGATGTGCTTAATAGCATCGAGGAGCGGAATATTGATCTCTATGCTCTTGAATAAATTCAAGAGCTCCTCATTGCTATCTAAGGTTTTCTTCTTCGTGGATTTCAATAGGGCTTCAGGGAACTGGATATGGGTGCTATTTTCAATTTTTGATCCCTGGGCCTTACTGTCTTCTTCACTCTCCTCCTTCCCTCTCTCAAGCTCCCTAGGGTTTTGGCTTCTAGAAGGTAATTCAGTGTCCTGGGTCTACTTTCCACTTCTCAAGATGATGGAGTTTGTAGAGGCATACGAGTTCAGGTCTTGAGTTGGGTTAATGAAGATTGGAGGGCCTTGGATGGTCATGCAACCAAAAGAAGAAGAAAAGGAGGGACCCTGCTCAACCACCTAAGCATGTGCGTGTAAATCCCTTTGATTTCCGTACCCATGGGCTCTATTGCCCTGATTTGCACATTCTGTGGGTTGGGTACTGGTTGGGATGGTAGAGATTCGGGTTGTTAGGTGTTGGCAATAAACCCGGATTGCAAGTTGTCCAATGATGCCTTCATTTGCTGCATAAGCTGAAGCATGGACCCTTGCACTTCCATCATCTGCTAGTTTAATTCAGCCTACCCTCCAGATTGTTGGGCATTCCAAGATGGCTGAGTAATCGACTTCAAGGCAAACTAGGTGTATAGTTGACCCTGACCCATAGGTCCTTGAGATGCATAGTAGTTGGGTTGTGTTTAAGCCTGTTGCCCTTGACTTTTCTTGGAGAAGTTAGGGTGGTTCCTCCAACCTGAGTTATAAGTATTGGAATATGGGTTGGACCTAACATTCTCCTGTATTGCAAATGCATCCTCAAAGGGCGAGGATGGAGGGAAGAAAGGAACAGAAAAACTGGGATCAAAGGCCCCTGTTTGGCACCCATAAGGTTCTGAGAAATCCTAGCTCATAGGTTGAGCCAATTCAAGTTGGTTCACGAACTCCTGCCTCGTGGAAGCTCGTGAGGAATGGAATCCCAAATTCTATGATTGAGTTGGTGCAGATGTGTTTCCTGAATTCCCAGACATCCATTCTTCCATTCTTTTAGCAGCCAAGTCCATCTTATCAAGCTTATTACAAATGAATTCCTTATTAAATGAATGAGAATCCTGGATCTCATTAGCATTTGACCAAAGTTGTTGAGACCGTTTGAATGCATCCATGGAGGAGTGATTAATTGAGTTCTCGCTCATTTCCTCAAATAGGTCGTATGTGCTATCTGCATCCCAACTGAGGAAATGAGCGAGATGTTTGGACCACACCACCCAGGGATGCACATTTCCTCAAACATTTCCTACAGTAGGGATGCAGATAGCTCATTTCCTGCATCCCTGCAACCCTGCTGAGGAAATGACCACAGGTCGTATGTCATGATGTAGGCATTTCCTTTGTAATTCACGAAAGCATTCCCAAGCTTCATGAATTGGTTCTCCTTGATTTTGATTAAAAGTTGTGATAGCTCACCTTAAACCATTCGTGCGACCAATAGGAAAGAATTTCTTTAAGAATGCAGGTTCGATTTCAGCCCAAGTTGAGATTGGTCTTGCAATAGTTCTATACCAATATGCAGCTTTATCTTTAAGGTTAGAAGAGAGCATTTTCATAAGTACGATTTCCCTATTTTCATTTCGACATCAAAGAGTTTGAGATAGATTTTTAAGATCTTCAATATGTTGAAATGGATCCTCGAATGGAAATCTGTGAAAATGTGGAATTAGACCTATAATGTTTGGCTTCAATTCTGGGTCATTTTCCACAATTGGAATCCTAACATTAGGCCCTACTTGTGCTTTAGATGGATTATAATAGTCTCAGGGTAGAGGACTAGGACGAGGGATCGGTAAATCAGGAAGATCAAAACCTGCCTCAGGTTGAGGTGGAGGACGGGCTTGAAGATTTTGCAAGTTATTTAAAGTAGTCATAAAAAGATTAATTTGGCCATTCTGCTCAAGCATTCTAAGATTCTAGTTCAGGAGCACCTCGTGAATATCAGAAGGTGGCATCTCCCCCTGAGTAGAAGAAGAAGAGATCTCAGAATTCCGATTCTACAATTTATCCATAGAAACAGATGAATCATATGGGAATTTTATTGGTTGCTTAGCTACAACTGACTTAGGAGTACCCATCAACAGAGTTACAAGAGGCGATTTCTAGTATCGCCTCCCGTGCATAAAACAAAAGGAATGTACGAAGGCACACTCACACCACCAAAAATCAGTGGCAACAAAACCCGCAAAACAGCGCGAAAAAGTTGGTTTTTCTCTTCTTTCAAAGGAAAGAAGAGAGTCCTAGAATACGCAAAATACTTTGGATGTAAACAAGTATAATATCAGTATCAAAATACGTATCCTTAAAGCTCAATGGTCTAAGTTCTAGGATAGAGACCGCTCACTACTGGCTCCCCAAGTCTCTAGTAGTGAGATAGACTTATTAATCTTCGACCAAAGCCCTAAGAGGTGCAAAGAGGAGAGATAGAAAAATTAGACTCGTGTGAGTCTAGTGATTGCGTTATGTGCGCGATAACATGCGACAGAAGATAACAATAAAACCCACATGCATTCTGCAAACATATTTAAGTCAAAATTTTTATTATCCTATTTTTTACTTAATCCTTTCAAAAATAATAGAAAGAAGTAAACTGACAGCTTTTTAAGTATTTTCGAACAAGGAAATGTGGTTTTGTTACTAACTACAGGTCAGGGATATACGCGATTTTTTCACGTGTTTTCCCATTGATGCGAGAAAAACAGTAGAAAACTTTCCTGAGTTAGATCATAAAGTTACTAGCAGATGAATGCACTCCAAAGAATGTATGCCAATAACAGGCTGCACCTAGTCAAAAATATGCATTTTTTGTACTTTTTTAAAATATTTTTTACTAACTAAATGCAATAATACAAACTAAACTAATGACTATGAAAAGAATACTTACAATGCTATGTATGGTGAAAAACAAAACAGAAAAAGAAACCTACCTTCTTTCCTGAGAATACCCGTAGAGATAAACCTTAAAAGAAGACAAAAAACAAAACAAAAACAAAACTAATTAGTACAAAACAACTAAAAAGAGTAATAATGGTGAATATAATTTACAGTTACCTCCCCGGCAACGGCACCATTATAATAGTCGTTAACTTTCTCAACACAGTTAATTAAGTTAATTATGTTTAATTACATGCAAAAGAAAGTAACTTAGGTCAACTTGAATTTATGTCGATTAAGTAGTATAGGTTCAAGTTAACCTAACATTTTAGATTTTATTTATGTTTAACTGGTTGAGTCATGGTCATTCGCTAGGAGGCATAACTTTGAATTTACTTATGGGAATTATAATTAAATTTACTTTAAGAATATGAATTTTGCTTAAGGATTTCTAGTTAAAAGAATGCAAAATTCCATAAGGAAAATATATTTACACATATGATTTACTTTTACAAACAAGTAAACATGTTTATTTCTTTTAATTTCTTTTTATTGATAAGAGAATAAGGCAAGAAAAAGTAATTCTAATGAATATATGCATTATTACAACTTTAAGCTCAAAAAGAAATTAGTAAAATTCAAGAAATTAATCCACAATTATTCTTCTTTGTCTTCAGCCTCATCTTTCTTCTCTTCTTCTTTTACCTTTCACTCTCTCTCTCTTCTCTTTACTTTCTCTTAATCATTCTCGAGCTCTTCTCTTATGCATCTATTCTTCTCTTTCTTTTCTTTCTTCTTATAATATGTTCTGCCTGTCTACCTTATTCAATTTTTATGAGCTCTCCCCTTCTTCTCCTTCTCTTCCTTTGCATCTCTTCTGAACCTTTGCAGATCTTCTAAACATTTGCAGCTCTTCTGAACCGAACTGGTTTGAATCCTTTGAACCAAAAATTACGTTTTAAGGTTGGCGGCTTGAACCGGTCAGGGATACACGGCACCCCACTCAAGGTGGGACTCGACCCTACTATGTCCAAGCCTGGTTTTTATTTGGTTTTGTTTAATTCTGGTTCAGCATAGTCTCGAGCCCATCTGGCCCACGGCCTCCTAGGGTCACATGCACACGCATCTCCCAGGCCCACATGCACACACCCTCATGGTCCCACACTCGCACGGCCATAGGCGCACACACACTCGGGCACATGCACCACATGCACCAACACACACACCTAGATGCTCATTCCTGTGCCCTGCGCTGACGACTGAACCGCCTTATTCACTTTTTACTTTTATAGTAGGGCAGCTACTTTAGTTCCACCGATGTGGGACTATGTATCCCCCTCCAAGTCTAGACTTCAGTTGATGATTCCAACCTGCACAGAGTTCCAATCTGAGCAAATGAAGGCTTGCTAGAAAGCTATAACGTTGCTCTACATGATTGTAGTATCAATTTGATACTCAAGGAAGGTTTAACTCTTCATTTTGAAGGGTGAAAGGGTCTAGGTCACAATGGCCATATTGCCTACAGAGTGGTGTTTCAGCTCTAAGGTCTTCCAGAAGGGCTTTCTGACCTTAGACATGATGTTGAAGAGATTCAGAAAGTGTTTCCGCAGCTGAAAGTGAAGGAAGGAAACTCTAAGAAGCTTCAGGAATGTGAAGAAGCTGAAAAGCTTCGCTAAAGAGCTTCAGAACTTCAATTCAAGTTTTGTTTGGTTCAACAGACAGCTAGAGACCTATTTAATCAAATCAAACAACCTCTAAAGGTTGATAAGGTTCTATCTAGGCAGCTTATTCACACGAATTTCACCAAAAACTTACTGTCATCAATTTGGGTTCAAAACGAACCCAAACTGAACACAATCAATTTCCTCCATAGAATCGATTAGAGTTCAACCAAGTTGATTTTGAATGATTTAAAAACATCCCAGGAACAAATTGGACTCCTCAATTCTTCTGATTGAATCCCAAATCCGTGAATCAGACATAAGGTTGACCATTAAGCCTTGAAATTTGACTTTCTAAATTTAATCATTTCAGATGAAATTAATGCCTTACTTAACTTCTCTTTTACCTTGGGAATAGATTTAGAACCCCAGAAGGATGTTTCAGTTAGGATTTTTAGGGTTCCAGGCTTGTCGCCTGAGATCCTAGAGGAGTTTGTTCTATAGAACAAACGAAAGTTAATCTTGGAGATTGACTTATTGGAATGGTCTCAGGGCATCCTTCTAGTGCTTCTAGAGCTTTCAAATGAAAGTTAACCCTAACTAACAGTTGTCCCCAACATTGTCGATGTTGGAGAAGACAAAGGTCTAATAGGAGCTCGAGGTCTTAAATCCTTAAATAAATTACTTCAGAATGATCAGTGACCTTCAAATCAGTGATCTGGAGCTTCACACTAAGTTCTTTGGGCTAAAGAGTTCTTTTGACTCACCGGAGCTTTTCGAAGCTCCGGTGAGTCTGGAAAAAGGCTAAAATGTACAAATGTCATTAAAACGTGCCATGATGATCTGAGAAGCTTCTTGAGGACACAAGGAACATTAGGAACACATTGATTTCTTCAATTAACAATTAAATTGAAAGTTATGCTTTGAATTCCCAGTGAACAAATTTTGAGTTTTATTGGGCTCAAGACCTATTTTGTCACTCAATTGAGTGGAGAAAACAAGTCAAAAGGAAGTTACGTTGGATTATATGTGGTTAATTAGTGATATGAAATCCTCCTCAGCAGCCATTGACAGTAAGCTCAGGAGATTAAATGAAATTAGGCATTTAAGTTATAGATGATTATTACTTAAATTAAAGTGAGGAAAGGGACCCTTAAGTGATGGTTAACTGATGGAGGGCCCAATGGAGGTTATGTAAGCTCAGCCACTTTCGCCATGGACAGTGGAAGCAATGGTGAAGGTGGAGATGGTTTAGGCGAATAGATGATCAAAGAAGTGAATTATGGTGACAGAAATGTTCATGAAAGATTAAGGAAGGTGATTAATGATTAAAAAGACAAAAGATTGCTCCAGACATGCTCAATGAGCTCGCTGAAGCAGAAGAAGATGAATGGAATTCTGACATTACTTCTATCTAATCTACTTAACTAACTACTCTAACTAATCTACTTATCTAACCTACTATTACCTAGACGAAGGGGGTAGAAGATCTCCATCGATGGTCCTTAACAAAGGAGGAAATCAGAGGGTCAGGGAAGAAGTCCGACGGGCATAGGTGGAGTGACGTAGAGGAACTCCAATGTCAACGCTGCGTCTGGAGACATGGCTGACGTCGGTGGAGATCCAGAGCAAGAAAAAGTGGACGGAGGAAGATAGAGGAAGCGGAGGAAGGTCGCTGGAGTTTGGAAAGAATAGCTTATTGGTTAGCTTAGTGAAGAAGAGGGAAGGGAGCTAACTTGCTGAAATCGAGGGTGTGGAGGGGTATTTATAGGTTGCAGCGATTGAAAAGGATGGTGTATCTGGACGGAGAAGAGTCCGGGAGTAGAGTAACCACTGGCGTCTTCGCCGACATCGGTGAGGTTATCTTCAACTCTAAAATAGGATTTCAGCATCATCCAGACCGATGGATGAAAAGGGGATGGTGAGCACAAGCTCCAGAAGCATGGAGATGAAGGAATGACGTCGGATGCATGGTGATCCACGGGTGAAAGCACCTCCTATCATCAGCCATCGTGGAGGCTGAAGAAGGAAAGAAGAAGTTTTTAGGGATTTATTTGTAACGAAAATTGAGGACCTAAGTAAAGAATAAGGACTCAATTGTAATAAAACATAAGGACTAAAAAGTAAACTAAGGTTTTCAAGGTTTATTTTAATTTAAATCTTTTTCAACTTCTTATATATGATAACAAATAAGACAAATATTATATGTACACCATGAATTTACACTTTTGATATTTTTAGCTTAATTTATTTAATTAAGTAATGTTACTTAAGTTGTTACATAGTTAGGTACAAATTATACATAAGTTAGTTAACACATTAATTAGATAAGTTACTCATAATATTTCGAGTCCAATTATTGATTAAATTATTAATAATATTAATTGGATAATAATATAGCATATTTAACTTATTTTAATATCCTTTACCATTTATCCCTTATTTAATAATTAACTCATATATTTATATATTCCTAGCTAATTAACTAGGAAGACTAGTTAATTAAGGGTAATTAGAGACCATGATGAGCTTCTCATCATGCCCCCAAGCCAAAGTTTTGCTAGTCCCTACAAAAATTAACTAGAAATATGATGATCTAACGCACTTGGTTTTAAATTAATAAACATAAGAACCAAGTAGAGGAAAGCTTTGGTCAGAATTAAATTTTTTTAGATTTAATATAAATATATAAATAAGTAATATACAGAGCATTCTATAAAAATTTCCTTACTTAGACTTAAAACTCAAAACATCTTCAAAACACACTTTATTAAAAATAACATTTTTAACAAGAATTTTATCAAAAATTAGAATCTCAAAAATCACTTATTCTTTGTAATCATTCTTAACCCTAAAAATTCAGAATTCAAAGTGTCTTAAGAAAACAAGACCTAAGAGTTGGAAATTAAATTTTAACTCAAAAACTTAATAGACTTAAGTTAATCCTCTGTTTGTGATATTTGATTTCTATCAAACTAAGTTTAAGCAAATTAGGCAGATATTCATCATTAGCCAAACTTAGAGTAGTAAAACATTAATCTGCTAGCCTACAGCACTAAGGACAGACTTCTAGACCTAGGATTTTGTCAATCCTTCTCCTTTAGGTCTCAACTGAAAATTCTCAAAACCTGATTTCTTAGGCTTTATTTCCCGAATACAAAGGTTCAGTATCTATGATTTTAAAATATCCGTGCTTGTGAAGAGAATTTGTCCTAAAGGCATCCAAATTTGCAAAAATCCAGATCTTAAGACATCAATTTCCAATCCAGATTATTCCAATTCAAGCCTTTGGTTTGGCCTTACTGATGTTTGGTTGCTTTCTCCACACCAGTTTTATATCCCAGGGTCAGTACTTTTTCTGTATATCTCCCCGGTGGACCACTGGGTCTCTTATTCCTAATTTTTATCTTCATATTTTTTTCAACTTTTTTTATAGGTTTGAACACCCATATGTACCGAGGTGTTCTTTCATTTGATGGAAGGAAGGGTAGCATATATTTATACCGAGATGCTTTATTTTTATGGAAAAATTGCATAAGTACCCATTTGTAGCAAGGTACTTACAAGCGGGGCATTTTATTTTATTTTTTTATTTTTCTCCCCCTTCTCATTTTTCTTAGTATCTTTATACTCCAAACCCTTTTTCTAGGTGAGTGGCACATCCTTCACCCTTTCAAGAACCGCCCCACGAAAATCCTTGGACTAAAGAGGATTTACAATCGATCTCTTAACCTCTGGTTTTCGCGGTCTCTGATGCCATCAAGATAATTCTGTGTGTGATTTTTGGATGCTTAGGTTACCTAGCTCTCAAACCAGAGCTTGGACAACAAAGCCATTCACTCTGAAGTTCTTTAAACTTTTAGTTTCCTCCTATAGGATCTGTCAAGACAAAAACTCACCAAGTCTAGCCAAATGTCCTTTAGTTGATTAAGCTAACTATAACTTGATAGACTTGAAGATTAAGGTTCTACTAACTCTTTACTTAATTAACTCTGAATATCTGGCCTTTTTACTTAACTTTATGATAAAATCAAATATTAAAAAAGTAAAAGGATTACTTAATCTAATTGATTACAAAGTTACAATTTAATTCCAAAATAAATGTTTTAAACTTAATACACTTTAGTTTCTTAATTTTAGGGTATGAATAAAAAAACAACGCCTTAAGATTTAAAGATTCTAATTTAAATAAAATCTCGTTTCATGATTTTGCAAATAAAAGTGTGTTTTTACAAAATGTTATAAGTAAAAATCTAAATAAGGATTTAATGCTCTTATACTATATATATACTATACATTCTTTTATTTTGGTTTCTGACCTAAAAGAAAAAGTAAGCCCTTAATTACTGATATAAATATATTGTTTCCTTCTTTCTTCTTTTTTTGTTCTTTATTCTAGTTGTAAAAACACCTTTTATTATTTTTATAATTTTATATTTAAAAAAAAAAATTCTTTTATATATTTTTGTTTTTTATGTTTTATAAAATTTTCCAATTTTTATGGATTTTTTTAAAATTTCACAAATTTTTATAATATTTTTTATTTTGAAATTTTTAAATTTTCGGTATTTCTATGTTTTTAAAATTTCGTGGGTATTTAATTTTTATGTGTTTTTTTTATATTTTCTTTGCAAATACACTTGAATTTAAAATTTCACTTCACACCCCCCCAAGGCAAGATTTTACAATGTCCTGATTGTCAGAAGGGTGAAAAGATAATACACTTCATTTAGTGTAGGGTGTGGAAGGAGTCTGATAGATGAGATCAAAGATCTCTGTGTGAACGATTTCAATTCTGACCAAAGGTTAGAGTGGACAGTCGGACTAAATGAAGGTATTCAGTATAAGATGAAGTGAAAATTCAGATACAGATTCAAGTGTATAGGAAGAGAAAACTGTAGAAAACAGGAAACAGCTATGTACGAAATATTAATGGAAGTCAGCAAACCCTAGTGGAGTGTGTAACAGTCTCCAACAAGACCTAAAGGATGTGATTCCAAGAAAGGTTTTAAATGTTGACTATTAACTTTGAAGGGTTGATCCTTATTGGGTTCGGTGATTTCGACAGTTCCGTTGTCGAAGATTCTAACAACAGAAATGGCCCTTGCCATTTAGACCTAAGATTCCTAGGGAAGAGCTTCAAACGGGCATCAAAAAGCAACTCCTTCTGACCAAGTGTAAAAGATTTGTGGGAAATGTATCTATCATGGAAGGATTTAGGTTTTTCCTTATACAGCTTTGAACTCTCATAGGAATCATGACGCAATTCCTCAAGTTCACTAAGCTGCAACCTACAATGATCTCTAGCGTTCACGAGGTCTAAATTACAGGCTTTAATTGCCAATAGGCCTTATGTTCAATTTCTACAGGAAGATACAGGGTTTCCAGAAAAAAGTCTATATGATGACATGCCTATTGGTGTTTTGTGAGAAGTCCTATAAGCCCACAAAGCCTCATCTAAATGGAAAGACCAGTCGTTCCTATAGGGTCAGATTGTCATTTGAAGAATCCTTTTGGTCTCCCAATTAGAGACCTCAGTTTGCCCATTAGTCTAGGGATGATAAGATGTAGAAATACGATGCGTAACCCCATATTTTCTAAGTAGGTTTCTGAAGTAGGCATTATTAAAATGGAAACCGCCGTCAGAAATGATGTCACAAGGTACCCCAAAATGGCTGATAATATGGCTCCGTATAAAAGGAATGACAACTCGATAATCATTTGTGCGTGTGGGTATGGATTCAATCCAATGAGAAACGTAAACAATAGCAAGTAAAATGTATTCAAAAACAAAAGAGGACGGAAACAGACCTGTAAAGTCTATGCCCCAAATATCAAAGATTTCACAAGCAACAAACAATTTCAAAGGCATCATGTCTTTTCATGACATGCCACCAAGAGTTTGGCAGCGACTACATGCCTTACAATATGCCTGTGAATTTGCAAATAAAGAGGGCAAATAAAACCCACATTGAAGAATTTTTGCAGCGGTCTTTCAACAAGAAAAATGAACACCATAAACCTGGTCATGACAAAAAGAGAGAATAGAATCAATCTCAGAAGAAGTAACACAATGCCTGATGATTTGATCATTGCAGAGTCGGAAAAGATACAGATCTTCCCAGAAATAGTATTTGGCTTCTGATTTCAGTCGTGATTTGCGATTCCCATCCCAATCTGGCGGGAATTGATGTGTAACAAAATAGTTAACAATATCTACATACCAAGGGAGATCTGAAGATATAGTTAAAAGATTTCATCAGGAAAGTGTTCAGTAATTGGAGGAGATGATTCAATAATATCAGAAGGAAGGCGAGAAAGGTGATCAGCAACAACATTCTGTTGTCCCGCCTTATCATGAATTTCTAGGTAAAATTCTTGCAAAAGCAAGATCCATCTGATCAACCTAGGTTTCGTGTCCTTTTTGGATAGAAGGTGTCAGATAGCTGAGTGATCAGAGTACAGAATGATTCATGATCCGATTATAAAAGATCCAAACTTTTCTAATACAAATACTATTGCTAGTAATTCCTTTTCTGTAGCTGTGTAATTCCATCGTATCTCATTCAAAGTTTTACTAGCATAGTAAATTACTACCGGATTATTCTCAATTTTCTATCCTAAAATAGCTCCTATTTCATAATCTGATGCATCACACATGATTTCAAATGGTAAATCCCTATTAGGTAGTTGCAAGATCGGAGCTTATGTAACTCTATCTCTCAATGTTTCAAATGCCGAAATACACTCCTCACTCATCTCAAAAGTAGTATCCTTTGTGAGAAGGTTTGTGAGTGGTTAGGCAATTTTTGAAAAATCAAGTATAAATCTTCTATAAAATCTCACATGCCCGAGAAATGATTTAGTACCTTTGATCGAATCAAGAATTGGAAGATTTGCAATTTGATTGATCTTAGCTCAATCTACTTCGATACCTCGCTCAGACACGAGGTGGCCAAGTACAATGCCCTCTGGAATCATAAAATGGCTCTTCTCCCAACTAAGGACAGGGTTCACTTCTATACATCTCTTAAGAATCTTCAACAAATTATCCAGACAAATATCAAATGTTTCCCTGAAGACAAAAATCATCCATAAAAACCTCCATATATTCATCCACCATTTCAGAAAAAATGGCTAACATGCAACGCTGAAAAGTCGCAGGTGCATTGCAAAGCCCAAATGGCATTCTTCGGAAAGCAAAAGTTTTGAAGGGGTAGGTGAAAGTCATTTTCTCTTGATCTTCGGGATAGATTGCTACTTGATTATATCTGGAGTAACCATCTAAAAAGAAAAAGAACCTATTACCAGCTAATCTCTCAAGGATTTGATCAATGAATGGCAAAGGAAAATGATCCTTCTTTGTAACTGTATTAAGCTTACGATAATCAATACAAACCCGCCACGAATTTGCAATTCATGAGGGAATGGTTTCTCCAGATTTAGTCTTAATTATGATGAGTCCTGCCTTTTTAGGTATCACTTGAATTAGACTCACCCAAGGGCTATCAGATATGGGATATATAATATCAGCATCTAGCCACTTGATTATTTCTTTCTTTACGACCTCCTTTAAATTTGGATTTAGACATCTTTGAGCTTCTCTTGAAGGTCATGCCCCATCTTCAATATAGATGCTATGAGTACAAAAATTAGGGCTAATCCCGGTGATGTAAAAACATTTACACTACTTAAAATGTCCATTTATGCATGTTCTTAAGCATAGGATTGCATTTCATAATATAAATATTGCATAACATGCATCATCTTGCATTTAGAGTAGTTTGAATAAAATGGAGGTTAATTATCTCCTTTTATGTGCTTGGACAGGGCAAACATTTTATCAGGGCCTCGGATCAAAGATCCAACCGTATGGATGTGATCAGGGCGACGATTGGAGTTCAACGACTCCAAGATCGCCTTAATCAGGCATCCATAGCTTCAGATAGAGATCGGGGAACCCTAGAAGATCAAGGGCCAGGATGGTGTAAATGCACACTTCAGATGACAAATCCGACCGCACGGATGAATTCGGATCGACGATCGCAGCCCAACGACACAAAAATCGAGTCAATCCGACATCCGTGGCACCATCTACAACTTCCAAAAGATGGATGGCCAAGATGACGCCACGTGGCGCCATCTCAGCCGCCCAAACGGCCGCTTGCATCTTGTGAAGACCGCGCACCCGTCTCCTCTCCGCCGTTGGATCTCGATCCAACGGCTGCGACGCGCCCGCGCTGAAGTCAAGCGCTCAA
Source organism: Thalassia testudinum (assembly GCA_037157565.1). Taxonomy (NCBI): domain Eukaryota; kingdom Viridiplantae; phylum Streptophyta; class Magnoliopsida; order Alismatales; family Hydrocharitaceae; genus Thalassia; species Thalassia testudinum. Next base: position 64,224,260 of record JAZHRO010000014.1, read on the forward strand.
CACAAACGCGACCGTAGCGCAGCGGTCGAGCACTCTAACGCGAAGCAGGGACGCGCGTTCGAGCCGCGCCCCACAAAAATTGGAGCGGTGGCGCGCCTCCAATCGACCGCACGATCGCGATCCAACGGCCGCGCGCGCCCGATAGCGCTGACGCGCGTTTGGACGCGCGTGTGAACGCGCGATCGCACACACAGGCGGGCGGCAGCGGTGAAGGCGCGATTTTAAGCCGTCCGATCTCGCGATCGGACGGCTGAGACTTCGCGGACGTGCGTAGACGCTACGCACGCGGGCAGCCGAGTGGGCGCGCGTGGGTGCGGCGGCGACGGCCACGTTGTGGCATTAGTGACGGATTTATCCGTCACTAAAGACCCCTTATTTATTATTTTGAAGATGTAATGTCTATTTTGCCCCATCTCCTTGCAACTATAAAAGGAGACCCCCTCCATACGAAATTTTCATCCCTTCTTTCTCTTCTCTGCCCCTCCAAAGCTCAAGAGAAGCTTGTCCCACACCCGGGATGCTTCTCGCGAGATAAAGTCCAATTTTCGTCCCCTTCGGAAGTGGATCCCGCGACGACGACAGCGTGCTGCTCCGTTCCCGTTCTTCTGCTTCGTCCTCCTTCGTCCTGCTTCGTTCTCCTTCGTCCAGGCGTCGTCCCATCCGGCTCATCCTCCGAGCAACCGTTGAGGAGGATTTCTCTCTCCCTATTCTTTTTACCGCTTTCTAGTATAGATTTACTGCTTTCTAGATTAATCTACTCGTCCTCCAAGCAATCGCCGAGGAGGACATTTCTCTCTCCATTCTTTTAATGCTTTCTAGAGTAAATTTATCATTTTCTAGAGTAATTATTTTATGCTTTCTAGTTGTAATGAACAATCACTTCAATGCAAAAATTCCTTGTTTATTCTACATCTCATTTTGATTTCTGTGTAATATTCTTTTTCTCTCTTACTCTCTCTCTCTTCTATTTATTGTAAATAATTAGATAGTACTAAATTGAATTATTCTGTAACAAATAAAAAGAAACGCGTAGTTTTTAAATCAAACGTTAGCCTCCCTGTGTTCGACCCGGAATTTTAATTTCGGTATAAATTTTATTTGTTGAACACGAATCCTTCGCTTTCGAACTACAACGACAGGTTTTCCAAAACAGAACACGTTAGCGTAGGTTCGTAAACGTTCAACATTTTGGCGCCGTTGCCGGGGAGGCAACGATCTTTGATTTCTCTTCACGTTTTGTAACTTACAAATCATTTACCTCACTTTTCTCCTTTCTTATTGTAATTGCAGGTACTCTTTCGAGGCAGGCAAAAGCGGTAGATTGGAGTAAAGTGGTGTAGAAGGTTTTGTGAGTTACCCCCCACCACCCACCCATTAGATTTCATTTCATCACATAATAACTCAAACATCAATCAACCTTGGTGTTTTTATAAACTCTAAGGTTAGATTGTTTGTTGTTTGACACCCATACTCACCCCAACCCCCACATTAAAAAGAAAAAACAAAAAAAGTCTCACAGAGGTACACAACCTCATCTGATTTTCAAACTCAACCGGTAATCCAATCTTAGGAGCCGGTACACACATCCAAACACATAATTGAGTAGAAATCAGATTAGGTAATCATTTGTGTGCCTAATTAAGTGGTGCAACAGGCCAATTGTTTGAGTTGATTGGGCCACACCACTTCAAATAAAATCAACTCATCAAGTAGCTGCCAATTAGGTTCAACTCTTAGGGATTTACCAGGCACTCCACATTCTTTTTAAACTTTAAAGGAAAACATCTTCACCTGTGCTTGTAAAACTTGGTGTGCCAACGAAACTTGATTGAAAACACCTAAAGTTGAATCCTAAAACCTACTAAGCAAGATTTGAATCTTAAAATTCACCACATCAAAAACAATCTTGCTTGAAAACCACTGGTTGTGCACTCACACACAAATCAATCAATCATTAAGGGCACAACCCATTTAAAGGGCCCATCACATTCCAAAGCACATTCAAACCTAGCCCTAAATAAAACAAACTAGACGTTGGCCTTAAGGATTGGACTCGCTCTTCAGAACCCAGAACAAGATTATTTTCGATTAGTCTGTTTCTACTGTTCAATCTGATGTCTAGCTAGGGGAGTAGAGTCAAACGATCACGGCTGGGGGGTACACTAGGAACCAGAGGTGCTTGCCGAAGGAAGAACCTTCTCCCAGTCCCTCCTTCTAACTGGTTGGATTGAACAGACAGAAGTAGATCAAATCGTTCCTTTATCTCAAGACGGGTTTGAGAGTCTGTAGGTCTTTAGGCTAACCTATTTAAGGATAGGTTTGATTGTTTGTATTGCAGGGCACCTTTCTTCCTCTCGTGTATCATGAATCCTTCCACATATTTTACGCATTCCCGCTCTTTCCCTCCTGTTGTAAATTATCCTCAACATGACGATTATCCCAACTCATATTGTAATCGACCATCAATTAGTTGGGATAATTCGGATTGGGGATATAATTTCGGACCCCCGTGTTTAGGGTCTAACCCTGAACACTTTGATTCTGATTTCTATCCTTCTCAGAACTACATCGATTATAGATCGTCCGCCTTTCATGAACAACCTAATACGATCTACAATCAAGAAGGATACACTGATCCTTACCCATCCTCTGATTTCACTGCCTTTAGGTCATCACCATCTTTTGAACAATCTGAAATGACCTATTATCAGGATGGGTATAACGAATCTCAATTCGTTAATTCCTCAACATTGATGTCAAACCCGCCCAACCCTGAACCAACTCATTTGGTTCAGGTTAATCAGGTTCAAGATAAGGTTCTGGCTAACTTGAGGAATATCATTCAATCTTTAGAAGTTCAGCCAATACCTTGCATTGAGAGATTGGAGCCCCTGATTGAAATGATTGATGATCTAAACAAGTCTTTGTTGGATTGGCTCCAGGATGTTAAGGATAAGAACCCAGGTGAGTTTCTACTTGGGAAATTAGTGAAATTGAGGATGAGATTCATGGTTGCTTTGATTCAATCTTGAAATAATTCCCAGGATGAACTCTCTTCAGGAAAGCCAATGATAGAACCCGCTCAGGCACCTGTTGGGGGGGACACGTGTTACGCGGCTGACCAGATTGAATTAAAACAACCAATTAAGGATGATTTGATTTCTTCACCTGAGATCCCTGAGCCGAGTTACGAGGAAACGTATGTCTCCTTGGTACAGAAAGTGACAACTGATTTTGGGACATACATTGATACGGATCGTGATGGTGAAGATTCAAGTTGCGAAGTCTCACGCGAGTTTTCTGAACACAATTTCTGTGAGACAATTGGGCCTGAGGAATCTGATAGATTATTTAATAGCCCAATAACTGAGGAAACTGATCTTATTAGGGCACACATTACGGATCCAGAATCGCATTTTCTGGAAGAATCAATTCAATGCCCTGATTATCAGTTACACCCTGTTGAGCTAATTGATGATTCTAATTCTGAGATAATTAGACCCAAGTCAATTTTGATTCTGCCACATCATTTAGACTTGGAGATTTCAGACGGGGTGATGAATATACAAGAGGTCCTGGAATTTGATATGCTAAATGAGGAGGATAGGAGCTGGGAAGTTTTGATTTGGGAAGTTAATTCAGGAGGAAATGGAGGATTGAGTCGAAGGGTTCCTTTTAAGTTGAAACCATCAAATCAGAACCCTTACGACATTTGTTTCGAGGATGTTCAACCCAAGCACACATTCAACGATTATCCTTTTGAGCTTCAATTTTCTGTAACCCGACTTTTTGGTCTTGGGTTGCACCCTTAGAAATCGCAGGCCCGATCCCGCTTACATTCTGATTTTATGTTTTGGGTAATTTTTATCCAGAACCTAAGATATTCTCGATTATGGGGTGTGGGTCTGCACCACAATCTGGTCCACATCTGTGGACCTCTGCTGACAGGTCAGAGGATTCTTCTGTTTATTCTAATTCTGACCTGCACATGTGAATTCTTCATTTCTTTTCTTTGTATAGTGTGCCTAGCTGAAGGCACTAAACTCAGCACTTATACAGTTCTTTTTCGTTTTCATCTTGGAGCGGACCTGATATTTTATGGTCGGCCTGGATAGGTTGTTAATATGATATTTTTATCGTTGAAATGTGTATAGTGGTTAACCTAATTCAGACCTAACCATCTCTTTACAAAATTTTTAACCTGGCCTAATTGATTTTATCTTGTCACTTTTAAGCCCAGGGTCGAACTCAGGGAAGTGGGGTTCAAGTCGAGTTTCTACGTTTTCCTTAAAACGCGTCTCTTCCGTTCGTTTATTCTGTTTTTGATATTTTTCTTATTTAGGTTTTTTTTTTTTTTTTTTTGTAATCCTTGTTCTTGAGGCACACCCTCAAAATTGTGTCCTTGGCTTTTAGCCAAAACAGAGTTTCAAAACACGTCTTGCTACTTGCAAGACGGGGGTACCTGCAAATCAAAGATTATCTTTTCACTTTTATACCTTTTTTTTTTATCTTTTTACTAAGAAAGAAACTAACAGATAGAAAGTAAATATAGTAGCTGTAGATATATATTTATATGTAGTATATATATAAAGGGGTGGGGGTGGAGGTGACGATGGAGTGTAGCACTATGTCGAGTCAGCCGACGTCTAGAGAGACGTAACCAACACGACTAGGTGCCGCGTGGAGTGTGGATGGAAGATGGATGATGTATGGGACCACGCTTTTTTGTGTACGCGTGTATCAGCGAATATCAGCAACTGGTGCAGATATCCCCGCGATACAGCGTATAATAAATAACGTGAAAATATATGTACATATGTATGTATATAAATGTATAAGTATATATGTATAGATATATATAGATATATATATATATATATAGGTGTATATATATATATATATATGTATGTATATATGTATATAGCTATGTATATATGTATATAAGTATATATATATAATACTATATAGATATATATATATATATATGTATATAGGTATATATGTATCTAGATATATATGTATATATATATGTGTATATGTATAAGTATATAGATATGTATATATATATATATGTATATGAGTATGTGTATATATATATATATATATATATATATATATTATATATGTATATGTATATATATATATTATACTATATGTATGTATACATAACTATACAGATATACTATGTATATATAAGTACATATATATAGATATATGTATATGTATATATATATATATATATATATATATGTATGTGTATATATATATTATACTATATGTATGTATACATAACTATATAGATATACTATGTATATATAAGTATATATATATAGATATATGTATATGTATATATATATATATATATATATATGTATGTATATAAGTTACTATTAGTGTGTGAGTGTGTGTGTCGGTGAATGGATGTGTGTGTGTTGCTGTAAGTGAAAAAAGAGAAAGAGAGAGAGAGAGAGAGATCGGCAGAGGGAAAGAATGCAGCCGCTCTGCAGGAGGCCCGATACGTCGTCTGCAGATGGCGGCCGACGTCTGGAGGTCGCGGGCGCACGGGGGCGTACTCGCGCAGAGGAGATGAGGAGTCTGCGTCGACCTGCTGCGAGCGCGGAGGCTCGCGACAGTGCGCGCGGGGCTCTGTGGGTGCTGGCAGGGAGGCGGGAAGGGGCCTGGCCGGCCGCTGCTGAGAAGCGCAGCGACCGGTTGCGGGCGCAGAGGCGGGAAGGGGCCTGGCCGGCCGCTGCTGAGAAGCGCAGCGACCGGTTGCGGGCGCAGAGGCGGGCGACAGAGCAGACGAACGGAGGCGGGGAAGGCCTGCAGGCGCGCGCAGAGGGGCTGGGGCGCCTGCAGTTGCTCGCGGAGGCTGCGGGGGCCGCTGCTGCTGCTGCTTCAAGCTTCAGACCTTGAAGCGGCAGCCATGGCGGGAAGTGCGGGAATGGGAAAAAAATGAAAAAGAGAAGAGCCACCACGCCCACCGGCTCTTTGAAGAGCTGGGCGGTGGTGGTCTCACTGTGGTGGTGTGCACCACAGTGAGCTCCTGCCCGCCGGGTGTCTCCTCGAAGGAGGTCCGGCGTATGGAGGGGAGGACGGTGGTGGTGATGAGCTGAAGGTGGTTTTTTTCTTGCTGCCGCCAGCCCCCTGAAGAAGAAGAACCCGTGGCATCTTATAGAAGAAGAGAGCATGGTCATGCAGCATGCGGGGAATGGGAGGAATGGCAGCCGCAGGGAATGGCTTGGGCAGGGAGAGGGCGCGGGAAGTTGCAGCAGCGGGAAGGACGGCAGGGAGAGGCAGCGGAGAAGAAGTTGCAGCAGCGGGAGAAAAAAATAGAAATCAAGAGGAAATAAAAATAGAGAAGGGAATTTTTGCAAATATGCACTCGAGGAAAAAAGTGAATTATGAAGTCATTTATTTCAATCTTCCCTCCTCTTAATTAAATGCATGAATGCAAGTATTTTTACAGATGCGACTATAGGATTATAATATACATAGTTAATGCTAGAAAATAGCATAAGAAGGCGTCCTTATAGGCGTGTTTTGAGGTGCAAACATATACCCCCATGCCTATCTTTTGCTAGTCCCTAGCAAAACCGTATTTAGAAATGTTCTTAAGCTGAAGATTTTCTTCTGAGATGATATCGGTGTGTTTATTATCGGATATTGTGAGAACCAATTGTAAAGAAGACTACCAGTACTTTAAGTCTTACATGACAAAGATTATCTCTCAACTAACCAGGACTCTTGATATTTAAACCTTAAGTACGATTTCCAGGACCCAGGAGGTTTTTCCATACTCGAGAGCTCAAGAGGTTATGGTTTGTGCATAGTGAAGGATCAAGACTGACCAGATGAACCTTAAGACTCACTCCCAGGGTTTCACGAATTTTTAAGTACAGGTTTGTCCCAATTTCAGCTCGTGTTTTCGGATTGACCCTTAAGATGATTACGGAAAACTCAACTCCCATTTTCGAAAAACAAATTATACCGACATTTATGAGATATAGTGACTCTTTTGCAACATCTTTTTTTTTTTTTTTTTTTTTTTTTTTTTTTTGGTGGGAGAGTTTCTTTTTGGTGGAAAGAGCCACTCCTAAACACAAGACTAAAACTTGGGATAAAAAGTCTACCTGCACGCACAGGTAAGGACTCCACCTTTCCTAATGAACACTAGGGTTGGATCTTATGTTCACCTGATCTTTCCTGATATGTGTAGTGTGAACCAAGTTTACTTAAGCTCTCAAGAAAAAGCAAACCAACGAATCCTGTACTGTGTCTCAGGTACAAGAAACGTTCTTAGTTAGGAGAGATTTTGATCTATTTCGTCAATGCTTTAAGTGAATTAAGCCGAGCCTGAGCGAATCAAGCTTCTGTGGCCTGGAAATTCTTCAAAACAGAGGTTGAATATCCATAAACACTTATTGTATTTTTTTTTGTTTCAGCTTTTAGATCATTACTAAACACCATTTATTACTAATATATATATATATATATATATATATATATTTTTTCTTTTCTTTTCTTTTTTCTTTTTCTTGCATATTTATAAATAGGTGGTAATTGTCTGATACCATAAAATACCCGGATCCTATGGATGCCTATCCACCGCTCGCGACAGCGCGCTCGGAGAAGGAGGCGGGGAGTCTGCAGGCACGCGCGGGCGCTTGCAGAGGCTGGTAGGGAGGCAGGGAGACGCTTGGTCGGCCGCTGCTGAGAAGTGCAGCGGCCGGTTGTGGGTGCGGAAGGCTGCGGGGGCCGCTGCTGCTGCTGCTTCAAGCTTCAGACCTTGAAGCGGCAGCCATGGCGGGAAGTGCGGGAATGGGAAAAAAATGAAAAAGAGAAGAGCCACCACGCCCACCGGCTCTTTGAAGAGCTGGGCGGTGGTGGTCTCACTGTGGTGGTGTGCACCACAGTGAGCTCCTGCCCGCCGGGTGTCTCCTCGAAGGAGGTCCGGCGTATGGAGGGGAGGACGGTGGTGGTGATGAGCTGAAGGTGGTTTTTTTCTTGCTGCCGCCAGCCCCCTGAAGAAGAAGAACCCGTGGCATCTTATAGAAGAAGAGAGCATGGTCATGCAGCATGCGGGGAATGGGAGGAATGGCAGCCGCAGGGAATGGCTTGGGCAGGGAGAGGGCGCGGGAAGTTGCAGCAGCGGGAAGGACGGCAGGGAGAGGCAGCGGAGAAGAAGTTGCAGCAGCGGGAGAAAAAAATAGAAATCAAGAGGAAATAAAAATAGAGAAGGGAATTTTTGCAAATATGCACTCGAGGAAAAAAGTGAATTATGAAGTCATTTATTTCAATCTTCCCTCCTCTTAATTAAATGCATGAATGCAAGTATTTTTACAGATGCGACTATAGGATTATAATATACATAGTTAATGCTAGAAAATAGCATAAGAAGGCGTCCTTATAGGCGTGTTTTGAGGTGCAAACAATATTCATGCAATTCAGGTGCTTTCTACACTTTTCCACTCTGTTTTATGTCTTTTTAATACAATGAGGACATTGCATTAGATAGGCATGGGGGGGTGGATATTCATCTCTGAATTCATTCTTCAGCTCCGTAGATTTATTTTATATATAAAAAAAAAATCAGAATTAGGAAAGAGAATTTGGGTTTAAGAAAATTTTCAATCTTAAGAAATACTACATTAAGATCTGAACACAAAGACCCTTTAGGTCTTTCAACTTAATTAGCCTGTGTATCCACTAAAATGTGGATTTGTCTTTGAGTCCTTGCCATTTTAATTCTATTATAATTGGAATAAATAAGTTTGGGTGATAAGTACACGACTTATCAACCCGCCCTCTGATTTGAGGGAATTTTGAGTTTTAAGCATCTACACACTTTCTTTGCACTGACTCGTTATTTGGCTATTCTAACGAAAATTAGGTAGCTAATGAACCTTCTAGGGTGATATGGCTGGCAAGTTATCGTGGGTAACAGCCCATAGGTAGGTTGTCCAGAGCCCAGTCACTGGACCTTTCTCTTTTTGCTGCCTTTAGGTAAATCTTACACCAGGGAAGCCACCTACTTAAAAAAAAAAGAAAAACAAAAAAAAAAGAAAAACAAAAATCAAAAAGGAGAAAAGAACAAAAAGAAATAAGCCACACTTCGCCGCACGAGTATGGTTGGCAAGTTGTCGGTGGTAACAGCTCATCTACCGGTTGTCCAGAACCCAGCTTAGAAAATGCACTAAAAATTCCCAAAACACTTAGGAAGAAGAGGAGAAGTAGAATAAACCGGGGAGATATACACTGGATTCACCCTTGTGTTGACCCCGTTAAAAAATAAAAGTAGGGAGAAAGCTACCGATTGTAAAGATACACCTTTAGGCATAATTCTTTCTGAGGTCACCTAGAGGCGTAGAAATCCGAAGTCCATTCTAATTGCCGGCCAACGAGTCTATCACAATCACAATAAGATGCTTAAAATTTAGGGTTCTCATCAAATCTTGGGTGAGTTGAATGGTCGTAGAAAGCCACTCTTGAACCCTAAAATGTGAAAATCCAAAAAAAAAAAAAATTAGAAAGGAGTAAAAGGAGAAAAAGAAATTTTTCTTTGAATAAGGCGAGGGCTTGAGGCGGTCTGCATTTTGGCTGATACCCGGGCACTGTTGTGTCTTTGAAAGTTCAGTTCCTAAGTAGACAATTTCTTAATGATTGAAAATAACTCAGGTCCAAATAATCTAACCTAATTCTTTCATAAATAGCATATAGTTTTTGCTAGGGACTAGCAAAAGATAGGCATGGGGGTATGATGTAAACACATTTACACTACTTAAAATGTCTATTAATGCATGTTCTTAAGCATAGGATTGCATTTCATAATATAAATATTGCATAACATGCATCATCTTGCATTTAGAGTAGTTTGAATAAAATGGAGGTTAATTGTCTCCATTTATGTGCTTGGACAGGGCAAACATTTTATCGAGGCCTCGGATCAAAGATCCAACCGTATGGATGTGATCAGGGCGACGATTGGAGTTCAACGACTCCAAGATCACCCTAATCAGGCATCCGTAGCATCAGATAGAGACTGGGGAACCCTACAAGATCAAGGGCTAGGATGGTGTAAATCTGCACTTCAGAAGGCAAATCCGACCACACAGATGAATTCGGATCGACGATCGCAGCCCAACGACACAAAAATCGAGTCAACCCAGCATCCGTGGCACCATCTACAACTTCCAGAAGATGGACGGCTGAGATGATGCCACGTGGCGCCATCTCAGCTGCCCAAACGGCCGCTTGCATCTTGTGAAGACCGCGCACCCGTCTCCCCTCCGCCATTGGATCTCGATCCAACGGCTGCGACGCGCCTGCACTGAAGTCAAGCGCTCGACACAAACGCGACCGCAGCGCAGCGGTCGACTGCTCTAACGCGAAGCAGGGATGCGCGTTCGATCCGCGCCCCGCAGAAATTGGAGCGGTGGCATGCCTCCATCGGCCGCACGATCGCGATCAACGGCCGCGTGCGCCCGATAGCGCTGTCGCGCGATTGGACGCGCGCATGAACGTGCGATCGCACGCACAGGCGGGCGGGCGGCAGCGGTGAAGGCGTGATTTTAAGCCGTCCGATCTTGCGATCGGACGGCTGAGTCTTCGCGGACGTGCGTAGGCGTTACGCACGCGGGCAGCCGAGCGGGCGCGCGTGGGCACGGCGGCGACGGCCACGTCGGGGCTTTAGTGACGGATTTATCCGTCACTAAAGACCCCTTATTTATTATTTTGAAGATGTAATGTCTATTTTGCCCCCACTCCTTGCAACTATAAAAGGAGACCCCCTCCATACGAAATTTTCATCCCTTCTTTCTCTTCTCTACCCCTCCAAAGCTCAAGAGAAGCTTGTCCCACACCCGGGATGCTTCTCGCGAGATAAAGTCCAATTTTCGTTCCCCTTCGGAAGTGGATCCTGCGACGACGACGGCGTGCTGCTCCGTTCCCATTATTCTGCTTCGTCCTCCTTTGTCCTGCTTCATTCTCCTTCGTCCAGGCGTCGTCCCGTCCGGCTCGTCCTCCGAGCAACCGTCGAGGAGGATTTCTCTCTTTCTATTCTTTTTACCGCTTTCTAGTATAGATTTACTGCTTTCTAGATTAATCTACTCATCCTCCAAGCAATCGTCGAGGAGGACATTTCTCTCTCCATTCTTTTAATGCTTTCTAGAGTAAATTTATCGCTTTCTAGAGTAATTATTTTATGCTTTCTAGCTGTAATGAACAATCACTTCAATGCAAAAATTCCTTGTTTATTGTACATCTCATTTTGATTTCTTTGTGTAATATTCTTTTTCTCTCTTACTCTCTCTCTCTTCTATTTATTGTAAATAATTAGATAGTACTAAATTGAATTATTCTGTAACAAATAAAAAGAAACACGTAGTTTTTAAATCAAACGTTCGGCTCCCTGTGTTCGACCTGGAATTTTAATTTCGGTATAAATTTTATTTGTTGAACACGAATCCTTCGCTTTCGAACTACAACAATAGGTTTTCCAAAATCGAACACGTTAGCGTAGGTTCGTAAATGTTCAACACCCGGTGAGATCATGTAAAGTCCACCCAATTGCCTTCTTGTGATCTCTAAGAACCTTGATCAATTTAGATTCTTGTGATTTAGAAAGATGAGAGCTAATAATTACAGGATATGTTTGATCAGATTCGAGATAGACAAATTTAAGGTTATTAGGCAATGGTTTCACTTGTAGTATAGGAGAAGGATCAACAACAGGATTTGGGGCGGGATTTTTGACTGCAAGAAGTGAATTAGATGAGTCAGAAGATTCAGATTCAGGATTGAATAAAGATTCTGATAATAGGGCTTTGTTTGAGGTTATGTGATATCAAAAGGTGTGCTCTCTAGTTCTAAGGAACTAATGTCATCCTCAAAAACTGCATTAGATCAGATTTCCTCAATCCAATTGCAATCCAATCCTCTAGAAGCTATAAATATATCCAATTTAATTATCTTCTCCCCAAATTTCAATTCAATCTTTCTTGATTCATAATCAATATTGGCCTTTGCGGTGGCCAAAAAGGGTCTCCCTAAGATAATTGGGGTATCTCTAATGTGTCCGGGTACTTCCATATCAAGGACAATAATATCTACTCGGAAGTAAAAATCCTGAACTCTTACAATTACATCCTCCAACATTCCTTTAGGTGACTTGATAGATCTATCGGCCAATTGTAAAGTCACATTGGTAGACTTAAGGTTTTCTCTATGGAAATGTTTACCAAAGATAAAGGAAAGAGGCTGATAGATGCTCCTAAATCTAGGAGGACTCTATCAAAACATTGATCCCCAATTATACAGGAAATAAGTGGAGATCCTGAGTCTTTCTTTTTCAAAGGAAGCGTACTTGAAATTATAGAGCTCACATGCTCTAAAAGTACCATGGTTCTTCTTTTCTTTGGCCTACGCTTAGGAGTACACAACTCCTAAAGAAAGCTCGCATAAGTTGGAATGTGTTTGATAGCATCTAGGAGTGGAATATTAATGTGTACCTGATCAACAATTTTAATTAAATCTTCATCTAATGTAATAGATTCTTTTTGTTTCGTAGTCTTCTTCAAAGCTTCAGGAAGTGGGTCATGGATTTCCTATTCTACTAAGGTATTTCCTGGATCTCGTGAATTAGTGGGAATTACCGGATCGGGTTCTGCACCTCTTACAAGTGTAGAAACAGGGGTCATTCTAGATGTACTAGGGTCTTGGGATAAGTTCCTTGGATAAACTGGATCCCTAGTGGAAGTTCCACGGTGGGTTGTAATAGAGTTAATACCTGCATGTGAAGAGGAAGCTGATGAAGAATAAGATGATTATTGATTTTGGAAAGATGAATCAGAGATCAAAGGTTGATTTGAAAATGATTGTTGTTGATTAAGATACTCAAAATCATGATTAGTAGAGGTTGGATTTGGATTTTGATTAAGATTTATATTCAAGGGTAATTGATTAAGGAAATGGACATGTCCCTGATTCAAATTTTGAACTCCCAGGTGTTGTCTCTGCTGGATATTCCAAGGGTTTGGAATTGGTTGGGATGGAAGGGCCACTAGCAGACAAGATTCAGCTAACTGCGTGATTTGGTTCCTAAGATCAGCCAATTCTACAGAACATTGCTGTTGGACTTCATCAAGAGCCTTAGCATTCTATCGCTGGCTCTCAGTCACACCTCCCAAAATCTGGTCAAGTTGTGAATCTCTATTTGGCCCTACAAGGTTCTGCGAACCCGCGTAAAATGTCCTCGCATTAGGTTGCTAAAATGGCAACGTAGGCAGGTTTTGCCTAGTCTGAGTCGGATATGATGGTCTTTGTGAACGGTCAGACCAAGTGAAATTAGGGTGATACGCCATCCAGTATTATAGGATTATTGGTGAAATTAGGTCAGACCAAGTGAAATGGTTAGAATATGGGTTTGATGTTGGTGCATATCCCTGAATGGCGTTCAAATCTAAAGGATATGGCTTGTTTTCCAAAAAAATAGGAGATGGGGAAAAAGGTGGGAAAGATTGTGGGACAAAGGTCTCTCCTAGGGTTGGTGTAGGAGTAGATAGAAAACCCAAGGAAGATGGATCCCTAGAATCCAATTTATTCACAAATTCCTTCCCCGTGGGAATTTGTGAAATAGGTGATTGCGTGAGATTTTACATAGCAAGTAGAGGTGTAAGAGTTTTCATTGTATTTCGGACCTCATCAAGATGCTTTGCTACGATGTTGACTTTGCCCAGTTTTTCTGCAATAATCTCTAAATCCTTTGAATTGGACGCATTACCGATCTCATGAATGTCCTTATGTGGATTTTGGTGTGTTGTATTCATGCCCTGCATAAATTGCAACATGGATACATTATTGATCGAGTTTCCCACCATCCCTTCAAATAATTCTGAAGTAGATTCTGCGATGTGATTTAGAAAGTTCCCTCCATAAGAGGCATCGACTAGATTACGAATGCCTTCTTACAATCCATAATAAAAGATGTGCATTAATTGCCTACGAGGGATGTCATGATGTGGGCATTTCCTTTGTAGTTCATGAAAGTGTTCCCACGCTTCATGAATTGGTTCTCCTTCATTTTGATTAAAAGTCATGATAGCTTGCCTTAAAGCATTCGTGCGACCAATAGGAAAGAATTTCCTCAAGAATGTAGATTTGAGTTCAGCCCAAGTTGAGATTGGTCTTGCAATAGTTCTATACTAATGTGCAGCTTTATCTTTAAGGCAAAAAGAGAACATTTTCATAAGTAGGATTTCCCTATTCTGATTTCGAGGTCCAAGAGTTGGAGAGAGATTTTTAAGATCTTCAATATGTTGAAATGGATCGTCGGATGCAAATCCGTGAAAATGTTGAATTAGACTTATAATGTTTGGCTTCAACTCTGGGTCATTTTCCCCAATGGAATCCTAACATTAGGCTCTACATGAGCGTTAGATGGATTATAATAGTCTCAGACTAAAGGGCTAGGACGAGGGATCGGTAAATTAGGAACATCAAAACCTGCCTAAGGTTGAGGTGAAAGACTAGCTTAAAGATTTTGCAAGTTATTTAAAGCAGTCGCCAAAAGATTAATTTGGTGATTCCGTTTGAGCATTCTAAGATTCTAGTTCAGGTGTGCCTCATGAATATCAAAAGGCGGCATCTCCCCCTGACTAGAAGAAGAAAGGATCTCGGGATTCTGATTCTACAATTGATCCATAGAAACAGATGAATCATACGGGAATTTTATTGGTTGCTTAGCTGCAATCGGCTTAGGAGTACCTATCAACGGAGTTACGAGAGGCAGTTTCAAGGATCACCTACCGTGCATAAAATAAAAAGAATGTGTAAAGGCACACTCACACCACCAAAAATCAGCTGCAATAAAACCCTCAAAACAGCGTGAAAAAGCAGGTTTTTCTCTTCTTTCAAAGGAAAGAAGAGAGTCTTAGAATATGCAAAATACTTTGGATGCAAACAAGTATAATATCAGTATCGAAATACATGTCCTAAACCTGTGTCTATGTAAGTGCATATCCTTAAAGCTCAAAGGGCTAAGGTCTAGGATCGAGACAACTCACTACTGGCTCCCTGGGTTTCTAGTAGTGAGATAGACTTGTTGATCTTTGACCAAAGCCCTAAGAGGTGCAAAGTGGAGAGATAGAAAAATTAGACTCGTGTGACTCTAGTGATCGTGTTGTGTGTGCAATAACATGCAACAGAAGATAACGATAAAACCTGCATGCATTCTGTAAACAAATTTATGTCACAACTTTTATTATCCTCACTTTTTACTTAATCTTTTGAAAAATAATAGAAAGAAGTAAACTGATCACTTTTTAAGTATTTGCAAACAAAGAAATGTGGTCCGGTTACTAACTCCAGTACAGGGATCTATGCTATTTTTTCACGTGTTTTCCCACTGATGCGAGAAAAGCAGTAAAAAACTTTTCCTAAGTCAAACCATAAAGTTACTAGCAAATGAATGCAATCTAAAGAATGTACGCCTATAACATGCTGTTGCTAGTCAGAAAGTATGTATTTTTTGTATTTTTTTAAATTTTTTTCATGAACTAAATGCAACAATACAAACTAAGCTAATGACTAAGAAATGAATACTTACAATGGTTTGTATAGTGAAAACAAAACAGAAAAAGAAAACCCACCTTTCCTGAGAATATTTGTAGAGATAAACCTGAAAAGAAGACAGAAAACAAAACAAAAAACAAAACTAATTAGTACAAAATAACTAAAAATAATAATAATGATGAATATAATTTACAATTACCTCCCCGGCAATGGTGCCATTAAAATGGTCATTAACTTTCTCAACACAGTTAATTAATTTAACTTTCTCAACAATTAACCTTTTGAACCATGCCGGCGAGAGGTGACCATGGGGCAGTCGACGGAAGAACTTGGGTCGAGGAGGGCTAGACTACATGGAGATCTAGGGTATGGAGGCGGTCGGAGAGGAGAGGATCTGACGATACTGGAAGAAGGGAGGCAGATATGAGGAAGTCATATACAGGGAGTTTAAGGGGTAGCAGAAAGATATTGTGCTTCCGGTGCTGGCGTTAGGGCCATATGGCGGCTGTATGTCGCTTTCCCATTGTGTGCCTTACGTGCGGTGGTTACGGCCATAAGCGGGATTCATGTAAGGCAAATGATTGGCAAATGAAGGGCCATTCAAATATGCGCACTGGAGATTTGAATGCTAGGGCACAGCCGCCACCACCGTCGCCCCCTCGTATCTATGGGGGTCACACGGTTGACGTTGAGGTTCCTATGACAGAGAATATAAGAGCGGCAGAGTTGATTCTGAGAGGGGCGCTGATTGGCGAGGTAATGACCGATAATCCATCTTCAGAAAACCTGCACAATTTAGTAAGCTCTCTCTCTCCATCGACCAACTCTTGGCAAATCGCTTTTCTGTCACCAGCACGGTTTGTGCTCCTTCGCTTGGGGATGATGGATGTCGAACGGTTGCATTTTCAATCAAACTCTTTCGAAGGTTTAACAGTGATTTGGAGGTTAGTCTCTCCCTTTAGTGGAGCCTTGCCAGAGAGGCCACCTAAAAGATTAGGCTCTAGGGCGTGGAGACTTGAGATCAAAGGTCCACCGCTACAGCTGAGGTCAAGAGAGGTGGTGGAGACCATGATATCTGGATTTGCCCTAACGGCAGAAGATGCAGAAGTTGGGTTGATGGAGGGCGATGGACGGGTCCTGAGTGTGATGGTTGATGTCTTCAAATCATGGTCGATCCCTGACAGACTAATTTTGAGATGTGGGGGTAGCTCTTGGCCGTTGCTTTTGAGTTTCACTGTGGATGACATTGCTACGAAGAAGATGCATGATAAGCCATCTGATTTGCAAGTTGTTGAAGAGGTGAACTTTCAAGTCTTGTGTAGGCCTTCTTCTGAAGAGGCTCCGATAATAAAAAAGCGGATGGACCATCATCTAGAGGAAATGGGGGAGATGATGGTTGAGGAGCATGTCGAGTCAGTCAGGAAGGAAACAATGATGCCTGTGATCGAAGATGTAGGGAATCCACAACTAGATGTTGATGACATTGAGATGCATGTGTTAAAAGAGATTTCTCCTAACTCTTTGAAGACCCAACAGAAGTTGCAAGAGGTGGAGGGTCTAAAATTTATTACTGGATCTAATACCAAATCTGGTAAGGGTAGGTCACCCTATAGACTTAAACAGAGGAAACCAAAGTCTGATCTGCTTTTGGATGAGAACACGGTTGCTGTGATTATGCTGGTCAGTAAATGTCAAAGCCAAAAGGTGGAGGGTCTCATGAAGAAAGTTGAGAATCCTCACATGTAATGTGCGTAGGTTGCCTGACAAAAGTCGGAGGCCTTCTTTGATGAGATACTTGAGAGACTGGGAGATCGATTGTGCGATCATACAAGAGACTCATATTGAGACTGAGTCTAATAGAGTATGGAATGACATGATGGCCACGGGGGTGAATGAATGTGTGATGCTTAATGCACATGGTAGGTCGGGGGGCATTGTTATTTGGTGGAGAACGGCTTGGGCACACATTTTGGACGTACACAAGGCTCAACATCTAATGACCTGCAAGTTCCAAACTCACCAGGGGCAAGATATTATTTGGATTACAGATGTGTAGGGCCCTTGTGCCGCATCTGTGAGATAGTAACTATGGGTCGATTGGGTTGCTGTGGCTGAACAAGTGCAAGGTGAAGGTTGGTTGATAGGAGGAGATTTCAATTGTGTGCTGATAGGGATGGATAGGCCATATGGAGCTACAGACAGTTCATCTGTTGGATTTCAGTTGGTAGTTCAATCCCTTGGCCTGAATGAATATCCATCATAAGGAGTTGGGTTCACTTGGCGTAATGGTAATGGCTTGTTATCTAATATTGATAGATTCTTTGGGAATGTGACTATCCTTGATAGATTTCAACTGTCAAGTGTTGCTGGTCTAGTTCACCCTTTCTATAACCATAATCCTTTGGTCTGGGATAGTGGTGAAGAGATCCAAGCAGGCTCATACTTCAAGTTTACAAAATCTTGGCTGAGAGAACCTGGATTCCATGAGATGATTGGCTTATGGTAGCAAACAAAACAGGTGGAGGGCTCAGCTACTATCATGTTTGCCTCCAAGCTAGTAGCTCTACTTATAGTTATGAAAGAATATGGAGATACTGTGGTCACACTGAGGCAGCAGAGGTGTGCAGAGGCTTTGAACAACATCCAAATGCTGGATTCTAAGGAAGAAGCAAGCCCTCTATCTAACGAGAAGCTTGTAGACAGAAGACTGTGGTAGGGGTGGTAGTGGTGGAGGATTTCAAACAGGAGATTGATTGGAGGGAGAGGTCAAGACAGTTGTGGCTCAAGGAGGGAGATGCCAACACAAAATTCTTTCACCTTGAGGCCAGCTCTCAGAGGAGAGTAAATTATATCTCTTCCATTCTCAAAGATGGGCACAGACTGTCATCTATACAGAAAATAAGGGCAGAGGCTATTAGGTACTACAAGGGGGTCTTCACAGGCAACAAAAAGAGGGGAATGGAGGATGGATGTGAATGACGTGCCAACAGTTACAAGTGATCAGGCCTCTCAATTGACAACTACTATCACTGAACAGGAAACTATGAAGGCTATTAAAGATCTAAATATCGAAGGCTCCCCTAGACCTAATGGTATCCAAGTGTTCTTTTATAAGGAAATGTGGAGTGTGATTGGCAAGAAGGTGATGGAAGTCATAAGAGAGTTTGAGAAGGGCAATCTAGGTTTCAATAAGATCAATAAATCTTATCTTTTCTTATTGGCAAAGACTATGGGAGCTGAGAAGTTTTCAGACTTTAGAATGATTTCTTTGTTGAATTCCATTTACTTAGTGCTGAGTAAGATATTGGCAAACAGATTGAGAACTATTCCTCAAAGATTGATTCACCCTATACAATCTGCCTTTCTACCCAACAGATCCCTTCAAGAATCTTTCATTATGGCCCAAGAAATGTTGAGTGGATGGCATAGAAGGAAATGTAAGGCATTTATGTGGAAAGTGGACTTCCAAAAGGCCTACAACTCGATTTCGTGGCCACACATTTGGGAGGTTCTAAAAAGGAGAGGTTTCTCCCCATATGGATCTAGTGGATGAAGCATTGTATCACAACTACTTCCTTCTCTCCGCTGATCAATGGGAAACCATGTGGTGCTTGGATTCAATGCCAATGTGGGGTTAGACAAGGATGTCCTCTAGCCCCCTTGATTTTTAATCTTGCAATTGATGGGATTGCAAGATATGCATGTAAAATGATAGAGGCGGGGCTCATTGGTGCAAAATATCGCATGATTTGTAAAGGCGGGTTTTTGATGTCGTTGTAACATGCGAATTCGCATACGCTTTTCAATTTATATCCTAGATAGTGGGCTATCTGGAGTCATCCAAGGAGGCAAGTTTGCAAAAGTTAAATCTCTTGCTTGGAATATAAATCTCAACTTTCTTTTTGGTCTTTCTTAAATATAACATTTTTACATTTTTGAAATTAAGGCAACATGCGAAGTTGTTGGAGGAAAAGTAAACAGCAACTACGATTACTAAACTAACACCTAAGTGACAAGTAATTCCTCTTCCTAATCTCACTCTAGGCACGTGGAGGCCTAAAGTAATTAGGGAGAGGGAGTGAAGAGTGCTAGAATCACAGCAACCAAAATGCAACTAAGAGAAATTGCAAAAGAAGGCAACTTGACTAATCAGAAAGTGTTTTACAAGAAAACCTAGTAGATGAATGCTTCTACTACTAGAGAATTGCAATAAATAAAATAAAATAAAAATCTTCTAGATAGATGGTGAAGAAGAGGGCATCTTGCTCCAAGCTTGGTAGATCCAGAGCTTGAAAAGAGGCCTCCAACTCCTTCCTTGCTATGATCCGCCAAGGTGATGTCCTCCAAAGCAAGCCCTAAGGGGGCATGCCCTAAGCTTTTCTCCAATGGTGGACGTCCACCCTAGGTCCTTCTCCGTTGCCTAGCCGTCCTCCTTGAAGTAGAAAAGTCCTCCTCCTTGGCATGGCCGAAGTTGAAGAGAGTGGGGAGAAGGCACCGAATGGGCTGGTGATGTGTCCCTTTAATCTTCTTCTCTACTCCTTCTCGTTGCCCTTAGGTATAGGTTGATGTAGGTGGAATAATACACTAATGGAGGATGAATAAAATGTGGGAAGTTAGGTGGGTATATATAGTGTAGGAAGGGGGGCATAGATGGCTCTTGGAATGGATGGCTAGGATAGGAAATGGGGGGCAGTTGGGGATCCTAGGGCTAAGGATAAGTGGCGCCACCTAAGGGGTGCTAAGGGGGGTAGTTAAGGCCTTGGTGCCCTTTGGAATTAGTGCCAAAATGGGCCTTCTAGAAGGCCATTAGGAGGAGCCACCTTAGGGTTCTAGAAGGGGGTATGTGAATGGCTAGGATGGGTTATGTGGGTATGTATAGGGTGGATAAAGGGGCTGAAAGTTGGCATGAAAAGGGAGGTGGTTAGGGTTAGTTTTGGTGGTTAGTTGAGGCATGAAAGGTGGTGAAGAGGTGGCGCCAAAATGAGTAGGATAGCTAGCTTAGGTAGGGCTTGAGATGGTGGAGCTAGCTAGGGTTGAGTTGAAGGTGGTGGATGGCTAAGGAGCTGGTTGCTAGCTAAGCTAGGCTAAACTAGCTTAGCTAGCTATGGAGTAGAGGAGGAGGTATTGGAGCTAGGGTTTGAAGAGAGGAGCTGACGAGGAGAAGTCTGGAGCTGGAACAAGAGCTGGCAGCTGTTGAAGAGGCTGGCATGGAGTTACTCTAGCTGGTTTTGCTCGCTAGTTCTTTGCTAGCTGCTAGCCCAACGTAAGGTGAACTGGCTTCTACCATAATGAGCTGAGGTGAGCTGGGTCTGGTGCTCCCGGGGAGGATCAAGTTGGTTGAGGAAGCTAAGGTAGCTTAGCTCAACTGAGTTGAGCTAAGTTGAGTCCCCGGGAGCTGGACTTGAGCTTCTTGAGCTGGGATGAGTTCTTCAGCTGGCTGGAGTTGAGTGGAGATGGATGTTGCTGGATCTGAGCTAGGGTGAACTCCAGTCTACTCAGCTGAGCTAGCTTGAGCTCCCCGGGGACTTGTGGGAGCTAAAATGAGCTAGACTCAACTAGGTTGAGCTGGATCCAAGCTGACTTAAGCTAGGGTGAGCTAAGATGAACTCTCTTGAGCTGCCATTCAGCTGAGATTAGCTGAATGGAGCTGGGATGAGCTAACCCTAGTTCAAGCGAGCTAGGTTCCAACTGTGGTGAGCTGGATCAAGTTGAGTTCCAGCTAGTCTGAGCTTCTCCTTCACCATTTGCCTTCTAGAGTGCTAGGATTTTAAGGATCTTTATATCTATTCATCCCTAACACTCACAAAAATAAATAAAAAAGATAATAAAAAATGCAATGCATGACTAACCTAATTTATGCCTAAATGTAGCCCAAAAACCCGTTTGCGGAGTAAAATCCTAAGAGGTAGGTTTGTTTTAATGCATAAGAATGATGATGAACTGGCATTTATCACACCCCCATGCTTATCTTTTGCTAGTCTTTTAGCAAAATTTCAAGTTTTCTGGAAAATAGAATTTTTGGGAAATCTATTTTTTTTCTACTTTTGAGGAGAAAAAGATTAAGGGACTTTGGTTGATCTAAACACAGGCGGTACGGGATTTGTTAAAGATAAACATTGGAATTTCTTTTGGATCCAACCATTATACAAAATGGGATCAATATATCCTCGAGAAAATTTACAAATTAACCCCTTGTTAATTTAGATGACTTCAAATTTTTGTTTTTAGGATTTTTCTGGCTCATGAATCTGATTTGTAACTTGTAAAAATCCTTTAAAACCTTGTGTCTGTGCTTGTGAAAGGCCAACATTTATAGGGCCGTGTTAATTTATTTATTTATTCTTTTTTTTTTCTCCCACATGCTTATTCTTGGCTTAGTCTTACAACAGATGTGTCGAGATCATCATTCCCGTTACCAATCCTCGAGGGGGGCTCTGGTGCCAGTACTCGGGATAGCACTGTCCATGAAACCACCCAGGAGCTCATAACCTCAAAACACAATGCAGTGTAGAGGGGCGCTCCAAGCAAACTCAAGCTCTTGCTCCGACACTATAGGTAGAGCACTGTCCAAGACACTTGAGCTACTAAAATGCGCTTTCATGCTCCATCTAAAGATATGAAATATAGATATGGAGCAGCGCCGAGGCGGTAACATGTTGGCATCGCATCCTCAAAGGAGGCATTTTCCTCCTTCTCGGTGGTGGGAACTCAAACCAATGATCTGCTTTAGACTTTTACTAAGTCCAAACAAGGGAGTTTTTCAATTTTTTAGTTATTTTTAAGTGCTGGCTTGTGTGTGAAAATTGACACAAGAAGTTCCTCAAGACATGCAAGTTTTTGAATCAGAAACTAAGTCAAATACTTTCCAAATTACAAAATTGGATCAAGTCACCTGAACTACCATGAGCTCAGGTGAAATTTGAGAGAAGGATATCTGATCTAGTCTAAAATATACCCTGAAATTGTAATTATCAGATCCACATCCTCATCCCTAGTTTGGTAAGGATTAAATCCCATTGTACCCAAAAGTGAACTTTTCAAACTTAGTCCTGATTTTAAAAATTTTTCCTCAAAAAGTTTTCAACATTTTTATTTTTTTGGGTATGTAAGTAGGAAAGTAACTAAAGAAAAATGCGTGTTTTTAGGTTTTGAAAATCCTAAATCGATCATCAAATTTTAAAAACACCCCCCCATGCTAAAGATATGCCATGTCCTCATGCATTAGGGGGGAAAAGGGATCACCTTAGTGAAGAACGGTCGTGTGTAGGATGATTAAACCTGAAAAAGGAAAGCAAGAAAAAATGATGGGTTACCTCCCATCCAGTGCTATCTTTTACGCCATTCAACTGGGCGTGAAGGTTTGCACGGAAGACGGAAAATCATGTTAAAAGTTGGACACTTGAATGTCATTCATAAAAGTGTCTTCCTCAAGATCCCTAACAAGATCAGTGGTAAAGATAAAGGGATCAAAATAAAATAGAGAAATGGAAAAATGACCCAGATCTGGCCATGGTTTAAGTGCTTGTAAAATGCCAGACTCTGGTGGGGTTGGGTGATAGGTCCAACGGAAAGGGATGGGGAATGGAGTCAATGAGATGTAGGGTGGGTGAAGTTAGTGTGTATGTTTTTGGTGAAAAATCAGGAAGATGAAATGGGGGAAAGTCAAACCCTAGTTGATCTGGAAAGTCTTGGACCACATAATTATCCTTAGAATAAGAATCAATAAAATCTAGATCAATAGTGCTCAAAGTTGAATGAGATTGGATCAACATAGACATCTCAAATACTGCTTCCATTTTATTATCAGTGTCAAAAATTTTGTGATCAATGAACCTCTTGGAAGCTTGAAATAAATCTAATGAGAAGGTCTGGTTATTGCAACTTATATTCATTTTCCCAAAATGAGAATTGATATTAACTGCTACCATAATCAGAAAAGGTCTTCCAAGGATGGCATTAATGAGAGCCTTGGGTACCTCTATGTCAAGGACCAGAAGATTTACCGGAAATAGACAATTTTGGACCTTGATAATACTATCCTCAACAACTCCCCGCGGTTGAATGGTAGATCGATCTTCCAATTGAAATTGAACCTTAGTAAGTTTTAAATCACTGAATTGAAATTCCTCAAATAAGACAGGGGGGATGAGATTACTAGAGGTACCTAAGTTGAGAGGGGCACGAAAAAAAATGGTGTCAGTTATGACAACTAAGATGAGTCTTGTGCCTTGGTCCTTTTTTGTGAAAGGCAGCTTGCTCTGAAAAACTGAGCTGGCTATCTTTGAAAGGACCAACCTTTCTAGATTCTAATCATGCCTTTTTGAAGTAAATTTTTTAGAGGCATGGGGAGAATCTAGGAAGGGAATATTCCTCTCGACTTGCTCAAATAAGTCCAAATGATTGCAATCAGATGGCTCTAATTTTGGATTGTTGGATTGCAGTTATTGACAGTGGGAAATAGGGTTTGAATGAGGTGTTTTTGGGATTTCTTTTTCTTCTTCCTTATTGAGGTTAGGGGAGTCAATATGCATTTGTTGAGAATTAGTTTCATCATTTGAATGTGAATGCCTTAAATCCATGGTGGTTTCCTCACTCCTCAAAGTCTCTACATATGCAGCTTGGTGATCACTAGGAGGAGGCGGGGGGGCCTGATGTTGATAGAAATCGGGTTGGTGCTGTGATATTGGTTTAATAGGAGGCTGAACTGTGTGGTTATGATGTTGGTATCCACCCGGGTGTTGGTTCCTGTGAGTAATAAATTTTGGTGTGGGTTGGGTTGGTGAGTGTCTTGCAGGTCTTTCAGTCGGAATATCCCCAATTTGATCATTGAGATTGTTAATAAGATGGGTTGTTTCCATTGTTTTTCTTTGTAACTCTTGAAGGGTTTTCATCATCTGGGCATTAATGTCTTCTTGAGATTGCCCAGATTGATAAGTCTGATTTGAACCATACCCTCCAAACGGGTTCTGTTGTTGGTACGGAACTGGATTGGTCTAGGAGTGAGCCAGATAATTCCCCCAATTAGAGAAAATTTTCAATTTATCGTTGAAAGTAGGGACATTTTGGGTGGGGTGATGATAGGGATAAACATAACTCCTTGTTGAACCATAGAAAGCCTCAGAATAATAATTATACTCAGCACAGGATTTATGCAGATTTTCTCTCTTGCGGGTGTTAAAAGGGGTGAGATGTGGAATGTGTGGAGCTTGGGTAGGTGTGGCAGGACTCCCTTGGTTGGCTAGGTTTGTTAAATCCTTATGCAACTATTGTTCCTTAACTTGTAGCTGAGCCATGATAGAGTAGAGATTCGGTGGAGGGGACTGATTAAGTAGCTCTTGCATGGAAAAATAGGGGAAAGAAAAATTAGCATGCGGGCTAGAGGACCAATTTTTATTTTCCATTTTGAAAGAAGAGGAAGAATGCAGGAAAAGTCTTTTTGGGGAGGCAAAATCAAGTGGTCCCTCCAAGTGTGGATTTTCGGATCGCTGCCCGTGCAAAATGGAAGAAACGGGAGGGGAGGAGAAGAGATGGAGATGAGAGAAGTGTGCACACAAGCAATCAAATTCTTGACCTAACTTAATTGTGACTCCCTAGAAATTGACATAGGACTTGGTCTACTTAGGAAATAAGTAATCAACAGTGAATACTCGTTCTGTCAACAAATCTAGCCTAGTTGCTTAAGGGGAGGTTTGGGCCCAAGCATTTCCCAAGGAAAACCCCAGGTGCTTGCACAAACCCGCACGATGTCGTTTGACACGGCCCCTCAGCCTGAACACCAGATATAGATGACAGAATTGGTATTAACTAAAGAAAACTTAAGACCTATATAGCAAGCCCAAGTTGATGAAGCCTTAGGGGTCAAGTTGCTACGGATTTTAGTTAGGTCTAGGATACTATAGTGCACATGGAATGTGGAGGGCATTTATTTGGTTGTTTCCCTGTTATTTCAATTTTTTTATGTGTGTGCAGGAATTGGAGAGTGGATCCAATGAAAAGCAAGTTGTCACACAATTATTGTATTTCTGTCTTTTAGGATTGGAATTAACTTAGTGTATTTTTAGGGTTTTCTTTTTAAGTTTTCAAAGAAGTTTGAGATTCCACAAACAAGAGGAAATCAAGTTGTATGCGTGAAGATATGTTTCCTTTTGTTGTTTGTTTCTAAAAATGAAAAAAAACCTAATCCAATTGGTCCTAAGACAGAAATTTAACTACCACTGAGTCATTTTTAGGCTTTCCGTACTAAATAGTGGTCCAAACAATTCAAACAACACCACTACTTTGAAGAGAATCAAACAAGGATTCTAGAAAAGATTTTTGTTTGATTTTATAAATTTGATTGATAATTGTTTTGAATTTTTAATTGTACTGGTGTGAAAGTCTAGAAATGATACCCGTGGGTAGTTTGGACTTTTCAGTACTACCAATGACCTCAGAAAATTTAGATGATTTTATATAACGTGTAAAATTTCACAAGGATTCCAGCAAGATAAATTTCAAAAAAATTGGATGAGAATAAAAATTTTAAAAATTCATGGATAGTAGTAAAATAGGAAGATTGGAGGGTGTGACCGCTCTTCATTCCACGAATTTTTAAAAATTAAATACAAGTCCAATTGATCTTAAATTTGGAACATACGTTTCCAACTTAATTTGGAATCATTGTATCAAACTTTATGATTTTAAGATGCCTATGGTGTTAGGTATTGACTTTTAAAGTTCGTACAGAAATCTAGACCTGAAAAATAAAACACCAATACTTGAAATGAATTGGTGTTAAATGGAGCAAACAAGCAATCAATGAGTTTTAAAATGCACCACTCCAATTAATTAAGTTGTTTAGTGTCCTGAAAGCCAAGTTTTGTGTATTTTGGTAGTTTTTTAAGCTAAATGTGATAGGAAATGGGGAACCAACCTGAAATCCATGGGAAGAAAAGGAACTTTGAGCTTCTGCTTCTCAATTCTCGCTTTCCTGCTGTAGTTCCTGCACACACTAGAGAAAAGAAAGAGAAGGGGATGAGATCAACTTCAAGTAAGAGAAAACAAAATTAAGAAAAGCCGTGCCTCCCCGGGAACGTTGCCAAAAAGTGGTGCAAAATATCGCATGATTTGTAAAGGTGGGTTTTTGATGTCGTTGCAACATGCGAATTCGCACACTTTTAAATTTATATCCTGGATAGTGGGGTATCTAGGGTCGTCCAAGGAGGCAAGTTTGCAAAAGTTAAATCTCTTGCTTGGAATATAAATCTCAACTTTCTTTTTGGCCTTTCTTCAATAAATCATTTTTATGTTTTTGAAATTAAGGCAACATGCGAAGTTGTTGGCGGAAAAGTAAATAACAACTACGATTAGTAAACTAACAACTAAGTGACAAGTAATTTCTCTTCTAAAGCTAACTCTAGGCACGTGGAGGCCTAGAGTAATTAGGGAGAGGGAGTGAAGAGTGCTAGAATCACAGCAATCAAAATGCAACAAAGAGAAGTTGGAAAAGAAGGCAACTAGGTTAATCAGAAAGTGTTTTACAGAGAAACCTAGTAGATGAATGCTTCTACTACTAGAGAATTGCAATAAATAAAATAAAGCACAAATCTTCTAGATAGATGGTGAAGAAGAGGGCTTCTTGCTCCAAGCTTGGTAGCTTCCGAGCTCGAAAAGAGTCCTCCAACTCCTTCCTTGCTATGCTCCGCCAAGGTGATGTCCTCCAAAGCAATCCCTAAGGGGGTGCGCCCTAATCTTTTATCCAAGGGTGGACATCCACCCTAGGTCCTCCATTGCCTGGCCATCCTCCTTGAAGTAGAAAAGTCCTCCTCCTTGGCGTGGCCCAAGCTGAAGAGAGTGGTAAGAAGAAGGCACCAAAGGGGCTGGTGATGTGTCCCTTTAATCTTCTTCTCTACTCCTCCATGTCCGTAGGTATAGGTGGATGTAGGTGGAATAATACACTAATGGAGGATGAAGAAAACGTGGGAAGTTAGGTGGGTATATATAGTGTAGGAAGGGGGACATAGGTGGCTCTTTGAATGGATGGCTAGGATAGGATATGGGGGGTAGTTGGGGATCCTAGGGCTAAGGATAAGTGGTGCCACCTATGGGGTGCTAAGCGGGGTAAGGCTTTGGTGCCCTTTAGAATTGGCACCGAAATGGGCCTTCTAGAAGGCCATTAGGTGGTGCCACCTTAGGGTTCTAGAAGGGGGTATGTGGATGGCTAGAATGGGTTATGTGGGTAGGTGTAGGGTGGGTAAAGGGGCTGAAAGTTGGCGCCAAAAGGGAGGTGGTTAGGGTTAGTTTTGGAGCCAACTTTTGGTGTCCTTTGGTGGTCTGTTGAGCGGTGAAAGGTGGAGAAGCGGTGGTGCCAAAATGAGCAGGATAGCTTGCCTAGGTAGGGCTTAAGTTGCTGGAGCTAGCTAGGGTTGAGTTGAAGGTGGTGGATGGACAAGGAGCTGGTTGCAAGCTAAGCTAAGCTAAGCTAAGCTAGCTTAGCTGGCTATGGAGTAGAGGAGGAGGTATTGGAGCTAGGGTTTGAGAGAGGAGCTGAGGAGGGGAAGTCTGGAGCTGAAACTAGAGCTGGTAGCTGCTGAAGGGGCTGGAATGGAGCTACTCTAGCTGGCTTGGCTTGCTAGTTCCTTTCTAGCTACTAAGCCAAGCTTAAGTGAGCTGGCTTCTACCATAATGAGCTGGGGTGAGCTGCGTCTGGTTCTCCCAGGGAGGATCAAGCTGGTTAAGGCAGCTAAGGTAGCATAGTTCAACTGAGTTGAGCTAAGCTAAGTCCCCTGGAGCTGGACTTGAGCTTCCTGAGCTGGGATGAGTTCTTCTTCAGCTAGCTGGAGTTGAGTGGAGCTGGATGTAGGTGGATCTGAGCTGGGGTGAACTCCAATCGATTCAGCTGAGCTAGCTAGAGCTCCTTCTGGACTTGTGGCAGCTAAAATGAGCTGGACTCATCTAGGTTGAGCTGTATCTGAGCTAACTTGAGCTACGGTGAGCTAAGATGAACTCTCTTGAGCTGCCATTCAACTGAGATTAGCTGAATGGAGCTGCAATGAGCTAACCCTAGTTCAAGTGAGCTAGGTTCCAGCTGTGGTGAGCTGGATCAAGTTGAGTTTGAGCTAGTCTGAGCTTCTCCTTCACCATTTGCCTTCTTGAGTGCTAGGGTTTTAGGGATCTGTATATCTGTTCATCCCTAACACTCACTAAAACATACAAAAAAGATAATAAAAAATGCAATGCATGCCTAACCTAATTTATGCCTAAATGCAGCCCAAAAACCAGTTTGCGAAGTAAAATCCTAAGAGCTAGGCTTGTTTTAATGTATAAAAATGATGATAAATTGGCGTTTATCAGTCATTAGAGGATATTCACTTTCCAACAGGAGGACCTTGGATCATGTTTTACAGTGTGCAGACGATATGGTTTTCTTTGTGGAAGGGTCCAGTTCTACTGCCCATGCTTTAGGCCATATGGTGAAGATTTTTGCAAACATCTCAGGTCTGAAATTGAATTAGGAAAAGTCTACTTTTATATGCTTTTTCATGAGTGAGCATGAACAGAACACACTAGCGGCTACATTGGGTACACCTCGGTCTAAGTTGCCAATTATATGTCTGGGACTGCCATTACGATCTGCGAAAATGAAGAAGAATGATTGGAAAGTTCTTTTTGATAAGATCTCTGTCAAAATGGAAGGTTGGAGTACTAAATTTTTGTCAAAGGGTGGGAGAGTAATTCTCCTAAATTCAATGATAACCTCTATCTCAATGTTCTACTTCAGCATCTTTAAAGCCTCGAAATATATTTGGAAACGGTTGGATGTAATGCAGAAGGAATTTTTTTGGAAATGGGTAGGACATGAGGGGAGGTTCATGCAACCTCTAAAATGGGAACATATCTACTAGCCAGAGGAAATGGGTGGTCTCGGGATTAAGGCACTTAAGGAATTCATTGAGGCTCTTTTTATCAAATGGGCGATCAAGATCTTTGAGGGCAAGGAAGAAATCTAGACAGACCTGATCAGAGATTGCTTTGGTGGTTCCAACAATGCACTGAAGAGGTTACATCCAATCAAACCATCCCTTTTTTGGAGATCGGTCATCGTAGCAATTATAACAAATTGGCATTTAATGCAGCCCAAGCTTGAAGATGGTTGTGATTTCAGTTTGTGGAATGAGCAGTGGTCAACTATGGGGATTTTAAGAGATGCCTATCCAGGGGCACATGCTGCAGCTGCAGATAAAGAAGCCCCTGTTAGCAGCCTATGGTCTGCCATAAGGAACTGTTGGAGGCTTGAAGGATCTGAATTATGCGAAACAGGTGCAAAGCAGTGGGAGGATAGGCAGAATCAGCTATCTGCATTGCAGCAGATCTGTCCTAGATAGGGCGGGCTGATACATGTGGCTGGAATGGGAAGTTTACAGTGCGGCAGGCCTATGAAAGGATTATCAGTTCAAACAGAAATGTGGAGATTGACTCGATCGATAAGAAAATATGGCTATTGAAGATTCCACTGAAAGTGTAAATTTTCTTATGGCTTTGCAAGAGGGAAGGCTTGATCACCGGTGACTTTAGACACAAAAGAATGGGGACAATGTTAAATACCTGCTATCTCTGTGGTTTACACACTGACAGTGTGTCTCATATTTTTTCCACATGTTTTTTCACAGACAAGCTATGGAGGAAAATATGTCAGGAACCTCTACCTACTTGGGAATCCCTTTGGCAGAGGTTTACTACACCTGGACGACCATACAGGTGTATGGCCGCCACCTTGTGGTGTGCATGGATGGCAAGAAATGAAAAGTTATTTCAGGAGAGACAAGTTCAGTGTGAGCTAATTGTAAATGAGTGCTGGTCCCTCATACATAGATGTGGATCCAATATGTAATTAGTTTTATTTGTTTAATATGAAATAAAATGTCCTACGGATTGCTATCGTTTCATGATAGCTTTCCTCACAGTTTCAAAAAAAAATATATGCTTAATTATGTGCAAAAGAAAGTAACTTAAGTCAACGTGAATTTATGTCGATTAAGTAGTATAGGGTCAAGTTAACCTAACATTTTAGATTTTATTTCCTTTTAACTGGTTGAGTCCAGGTTGTTCGCTAAGAGGCATAACTTAATTAAAATTCACCACTAATCCTAAGCTACTTATGGGAATTATAATTAATTTTACTTTAAAAATATGAATTTTGCTTAAGGATTTCTAATTAAAAGAATGCAAAATTCCATAAGGAAAACACATTTACACATATGATTTACTTTTACAAACAAGTAAAGATGTTTATTTCTTCTAATTTCTTTTTTTTGACAAGAGATTAAGGCAAGAAAAAGTAATTCTAATGAGTATATACCTTATTACAACATTAAGCTCAAAAGGAAATTAGTAAAATGCAAGAAATTAAACCACATTTATTCTTCCTTGTCTTCAGCCTCATCTTTCTTCTCTTCTTTTACCTTTCTCTCTTTCTCTCTTTCTTCTCTTTAATTTCTTTTTTTTTGGAACTGAAAAGGAATGCTATCGAATCACCGATAGCAATCCTGGAGAGCTTTTATTGATTAAAAGATAGCAAAAAAATTACATTAGTGAACCCCATTGGTGTATGAGATTCTAGCAATTATTGACAATATTATCCACATCCACTAGACTCTCCTGAAACAAAGTCCCATTTCTAGCTCTCCATACCGACCATAATATTGCCATCGTGGGCAAATATTGCTTATTCACCCTTAGGAAGGAACTCCAAAGACTCTCCCACGTGGGAATAGTTTCCCTACACACCTTCCTCCAAACATACTATGTAATCATGCAAGTGGAAAAAATATGAATGCTGGAGTCATTATGCATCCCACACAAATGGTAGAAGTGAGCGAGGGTGCCCATTCTCCTATGACTCAAATCTCCCATTATCAGGCCATCTCTTCTGCATAACCACAAAAAATTTGTACCTTCAATGGCACCTTCGATTTCCATAGCTTTTTCCCAGTCTCATCAACTTTAGCCATTCTAGACGAATTGATAAGCTTATCATAGGCAGCCGCTTAGGACAACGTTCCCTACCTTTTGTATGTGTCGCACTCCTCAGGTGTGGGTTTGAACGTGGCAAGTTCCTACATAAGATGTTCATTTTCTGCTCATGTTCTTGTTTCATGACAATTCCCCACCTCATTGTTCAAAGACCAATTCTCAGATGCCGTGTCCCAATAGTCATATACCAAAGCATTTTATCAGTAGTAGCTGAAAATGCAAGAGGGTACCTGTCTTTTATCACCCCACTAGGCAGCCTTTTTTCCAACCAAAATTTGAAGCTTTTCCCATCTCCTAAGATAGACTTAAATAGACACCAATTATCTACCAAGGCACGCACCACAAATGACCAGAAAGGAGATGGCTTATGAGGATTTAGGCAGTTCTTCTCATCATTGGCCACCCCAAAGCTATCCTGGATGATCTCTGTCCACATTTTTTTTTCTCCATGAAGCAGCCGAACAACCCATTTCAGTAACAGGACATCATTAAATTTTTTAAGGGACCTGATTCCCATGCCACCATACTTCTTTGGCGAGCAAATTGAGTCGCACTTTACTGGTTGGAGGAAGGCACCTTGATGAGAAGCCCCGTTACAGAAGAACCTCTTGCACATCATGTCATGTTTATTCCAAATTGATTTTGGGGCTCTAAGGACAGAGAAGAAAAATACTAGAATGGATGTGATGACTGAATTCAGTAAAATATACCTCCCTTCTTTCGATAAGTAGTCACTACTCTAGCCCTATAATTTTGTAGCCACCTTTACATAAACAAAGGACCAATCTGTTTTCCTCAGTTTTGTGCACTTTAGAGGTAAACCCAGGTACTTGACAGGCAATGATATCACGGGCGCGCGCAGGATGGTGGAGATGTCATTTTGGCCTATTCCATTCATACCAAAGCAAACCAAGGAGGACTTTCTTCCATTAAGTTTTAAACCAGAAATCTCACCAAAAATTTTAACCATATAGTATAGCACTTGTGCTTCCCTCTTTCCACCTTCCACAAAAAACATAGTGTCATTCACGTACTGAAGAATAGGGGCCAATGCCCTGTTATTAGTCATAGAGTATCCCCTTATCAACCCATTAGCTGCTAGTTTGCACACAAATCTTTCCAATGTATCCACTACGAGATTGAAGATCAGGGGGGCCGGTGGGCAACCTTGCATTAGCCCACACTGAGGCTAAATCCAGACTCGACATGGTTTCCCATTTATCAGGGGGGAGTAGGAGGTAGTCGTGATGCATCTCCTCACCCATTGTATCTGACAGGGGGAAATTTTCCCCTTTCAAGAATTTCCCAAAGGTACAGCCAGAAGGTTGAATCATAGGCTTTAGTGAAATCAACTTTCCATAGAAATGAATTTTCGCCTATGCTGCCCCATCACCATCTCTTGCTCCATGATGAAAGATTCCTGCTTACTTTCTCTTATTTCTTCTCTTTCTCTTATTTCTTCTCCTTAATCCTTCTCGAGCACTTCTCTTATGCATCTATTCTTCTCTCTCTTTTCTTTCTTCTTATTATTTGTTCTGCATGTTACCTTTCTTTAGGTCTTTTTCCTGTCTACCTTATTCAATCTTTACAAGCTCTCCCCTTCTCCTTCTCTTCCTTTACATCTCTTCTGATCCTTTGCAGCTCTTCTGAACTGAACTAGTTTGAATCCTTTGAACCAAAAATTAGGTTTTAAGGTCGGCAGCTTTGATCGGTCGGGGATACATGCTTTGGTTTAATTCCAGTTCAGCATAGTCTCGAGCCCATCTAGCCCACGGACTCCCAGGCCCACATGCACATGCGTCTCCCATGCCCACATGCACATGCCCTCACAGGCCCACACTCGCATGCCCACAAGTGCACACACACCTAGGCATGCGCATTGCATGCACCCACACACACACCCATATGCTCATTCCTGTGCCCTGCACTGATGAATGAATGGCCTATTCACTTTTTACTTTTATACTAACGCGTCGCTTCAGTTCCACCGATGTGGGACTATGTATCCCCCTCCCAGTCCAAACTTTAGTTGATGATTCCAGCCAGCATAGAGATCCAATCCGAGCAAATGAAGGCTTGCTGGAAAGCCCTAAGGTTGCTCTACTTGATTGTAGTATCAATTTGATACTCAGTGAAGGTTTAACTCTTCAATTTGAAGGACGAAAGGGTCTGGGTCGAGACGACCATATTGCCTGCAGAGTGGTATTTTAGCTCTAAGGTCTTCCAGAAGGGCTTTCTAGCTATAGAAAAGATGCTTAAGAGATTCAGAAAGTGTTTTTGCAGCTGTAGGTGAAGGAAGGAAACTCTAAGAAGCTTCAGGAAGGTGAAGAAGCTAAAGAGCTTTAGATGTTCAATTCAAGTTCTGTTTGGTCCAACAGATAGCTAAAGACCTATTTAATCAAATCAAACAACCTATATATTTTGTTAAGGATCTATCTAGGCAGATTATTCACTTGAATTTCACCAAAAACTTACTGGCATCAGCTTGGGTTCAAAAACAACCCAAACTGAACAACAATCAATTTCCTCCATAAAATCGATTAGAGTCCAACCAAGTTGATTTTGAATGACTTAGAAACATCCTAGGAACAAATTGGACTCCTCAATTCTTCTGATTGAATCCCAAATCCATGAATCAGACTTAAGGTTGACCATTAAGCCTTCAAATTTGACTTTCTAAATTTAATCATTTCAGATGAAATTAATGCCTTAGTTAACTTCTCTTTTCCCTCAGGAATAGATTCAGGACCTCAGATGGATGTTTTAGTAAGGATTTCTAGGGTTCCAGGCTTGTCACCTGAGATCCTAGAGGAGTTTGTTTGATAGAACAAACCAAAGTTAATCCTAGAGATTGACTTATTGGAATGGTCTCAGGGCATCCTTCTGGTGCTTCTAGACCTTTCAAATGAAATTTAACCCTAACTAACAGTTGTATCCAACTCTGCCAGAGTTGGAGAAGACAAAGGTCTAATAGGAGCTTCAGGTCTTACAACCTCAAATAAATTACTTCAAAATGATCAGTAACCTTCAAATCAGTGATCTGGAGCATCACGCTAAGTTCTATGGGCTGAAGAGTTCTTTTGACTCGTTGAAGCTCGCCGGAGCTCCGGTGAGTCTGGAAAAAGGCTAAAATGTACAAATGTCTTTAAAACATTCCATGGTTATCTAAAAAGCTTCCTGAGGTCACAAGGAACCTCAGGAACACATTGATTTCTTCAATTAGCAAATAAATTGAAATTTATGCTTTGAATTCCCAATGAATAGATTTTGAGTTTGATTAGGATCAGGACCTATTTTCTCACTCATTTGAGTGGAGAAAACAAGTCGAAAGGAAGTTG
Source organism: Thalassia testudinum (assembly GCA_037157565.1). NCBI lineage: Eukaryota > Viridiplantae > Streptophyta > Magnoliopsida > Alismatales > Hydrocharitaceae > Thalassia > Thalassia testudinum. The sequence continues at coordinate 64,259,179 of JAZHRO010000014.1, forward strand.
CGATGGATTATAAGTGGTTAATTAGTTATATGAAATCCTCCTGAGCTGCGATTGACAACGAGCTCAGGAGATTAAATGAAATTAGGCGTTTAAGTTGTAGATGATTATTACTTAAATTAAAGTGAGGAAAGGGAACCTTAAGTGATGGTTAAGTGATGGAGGGCCCCGTGGAGGTGGAGTAAGCTCAACCACTTTCGCCAGGGACAGTGGAAGCAGTGGTGAAGGTGGAGATGGCTTAGGCGAGTAGGTGATCAAATCAGTGAATTAAGGTGATAGAAATGTTCATGAAAGATTAAGGAAGGTGATTAATGATTTAGAAAGACAAAAGATTGCTCCAGACAAGCTCAATGAGCTTTCCGGAGCTAAAGAAGATGAATGGAATTCTAACATTACACCTATCTAATCTACCTAACTAACTACTCTAACTAATCTACTTACCTAACCTATTGTTACATGGATGAAGGGGGTAGAAGATCTCCATCAATGGTCCTTAACGGAGGAAGAAATCAGAGGGTCAGGGAAGAAGTCCGATGGGCATAGGTGGAGTGAAGCAAAGGAACTCCAATGTCAATGCTACATATGGAGACATGGCTGACGTCGGTGGAGATCCAGAGCAAGAAAAACTGGATGGAGGAAGACAAACGAAGTGGAGGATGGTCATCAGAGTTTAGAGAGAATAGCCTATCGGTTAGCTCAGTGAAGAAGAGGGAAGGGAGCTAACTTGTTGAAATCGAGGGCGTGGAGGGGTATTTATAGGTTACGGCGGCTGAGAAGGAGGGTGTATCTGGACGGAGAGGAGTCTAGGAGTGGAGTAACCACCGGCGTCTTCTCTGGCACCATTGACGTTATCTTCAACTTTAAAATAGGATTGTAGCTTCATCCAGACCGGTGGATGAAAAGGGGATGGTGAGCACAAGCTCCAGGAGCTTGGAGAGAAAGGAATGACATCGTATATGTGGTGATCGGTGGGTGAAAGCACCTCCTATCAACAATCATCAAGGAGGCTGAAGAAGGAAAGAAGAAGAGGAAGAAGTTTTCAGGGATTATTTGTAACAAAAATTGAGGACCTAAGTAAAGAATAAGGACTCGATTGAAATAAAACATAAGGACTAAAATGTGAACAAAGGTTTTCAAGGTTTATTTTAATTTAAATCTTTTTCAACATTTTATATATTATTATAAATAAGACAATTATTATATTTAGACCTTGAATTTACATTGTTGACCTTTTTAGCTTAATTTATTTAATTAAGTAATGTTACTTAAGTTATTACATACTTAGTTATAAATTATACTTCAGTTAGTTAACACATTAATTAGATAAATTAATGATAATATTTTGAGTCCAATTATTAATTAAATTATCAATAATAGTAATTAAATAAAAATATAGCATTTTAAACTTATTTTAAGGTCCTTTACTATTTATCCCTTATTTAATAATTAACCCATATATTTACATATTCCGAGCTAGTTTAGTAGGAAGACTAATTAATTAAGGGTAATTAGAGACCATGATGAGCTTCTCATCAATATGACCCACTCTTTTCTCTCTCTGAGGTCCCTATTGCTAAGATCATTGATTCGAAATCTTGTTCCAATGAATTGGAATCATTCTGTTATGATCTTCAAGAATCAGAAACAGTAAGTGCTGAGAATGCCCATAGTCCAGAGTTCGAATCTTTTACTAACTCAAAATTCCATGATCCTATAAGTACCCTTCAGCCATTTATGTTGTATTTGGATGAGCATCGAGAAGACTCTCTAGATGAACCTACCTTTGAATCATTTCTAGAAGAGCCCTCTTCACACCTAGATTTGGACCTCCAAGAATCCACACCTTCTGATCCACAAATAGAGCCTTCCAAAACCCTTTCCTAACCCTGACTCGCCACTGGAATCAACTTCTACTCTGATTTACCTCTCTCTGATCCAGTTGCATATGATTCTCCACCATCCTTTAATCAGATTTAGGACATTGATCAGACTGATAACCACTTCTTCTCCTTTTCTGATACTATCAGTAGGGTTCCTACATCCTTTTCATATCTATTTTCTTTCGAGGATCCCTACTCGGACTAGGATGAATCGACTTAGACCAGGACTCTCATTTCCACATCTATTTGAGCTTCAAAGTATCTAGTGGGCTCTGTATCTTTTGATTCACATCCATCAACCCACCAGACTAACTGGGTTTCGGCTGCATCACCAGCTTGTCGATCTTAGCAAGCACTTGGTTGGCCAAACCAGGCTTTTGATCAAGGTGCTTGTTCTACAAAACTCATCTAATTTGACCACCCCTTCTCCTTACCACCTTCTACTCAACTGAAGGCATTGAATTTAGTGCTTAAAGGGAGGCAACCCATCATTCCAAAAGCTTGAGACCCCTCTGATTATCCTTTTGAGCTACACTCCTACTACACTCTTGAGTTCAACTTTAGAATAGTTGACTCCACCTTTGATACTTGTATGAAAGCTTGAAATTGTTCACAATAGTCATCCCGACCCATTCACGCACCTTTTGATCCTATTCTGATCCTTAAACCAAACTGATTTATACACACCTGGTTTACAATGAGGATATTGCAAAACTTAGGTGTGGGGGGGTGTTAAAATGCAAACATATTGAAATTCAATTCTCTTAGAGGTTCTCACAAAAATATATATTCAAAAAAATTGATAAAAGAAATAATAATAATTGAAAAAAGAAAAAAATGGAGAAAAGGGAGGAATTTTGTGAACTAATTTGAAAATCTCTCTTGAGGAGGAAAAAAGAGGAGAATTCAGTTGTCAAAAAGGAGCAAAAATCAAAAGCAAAATTGATAGTCATTAGAACCTGATTATGGAATCTACTTAAGTTCTAGATCTAATGAAAAAGAAAAAGAGAAAAATTAACTACTAAAAATAAAGGGATAAGGAGATTAGTGTGAGTGCTGGGCTTAGGACTCTTAGGCTTGTTTTAGGGATTATTCTTTCACGTGTCCGTTATGATCTAGATTAGTCCTTAAGTGGTTGTGGAAAATGCGAAGATGATGTAGTAGGCCTAAGGCTTAGGGATTATTTGGACCCATTTCCTGCCCTTTGTTTTGTGGGACTTGGTAAACTAAGCACCCAAAATCAAACATTTAGTCAAGTTCAGTGCACTTAATAAAGAAAAATCTACTGAAAGTGTTTTGTTATGAAAGGTCTTCTCGAAGATCTAGTTTAGGAGCTGCCTGACAACATAAGTTGTTTGGATGAGTTCCCAACGTGAAGAAGTGGGAAATCCCACTCAAAGATGCGTAATAACATATCGTCTCCTCGGTGATTGTCTCCTAGGACATCTAAATATGCTATCGAGAGCATGTAAGCACCATATGCTGGTTTAGGAGCCATGGGAAGGATTATCCCAAAATGTCGATTGCTAGGGCCTGAATTTAGCTATAGAACACCAAGGGCAACACTATCACAAAGTGTCAAAAGCCAGGGTTCTGGGGGTTGCCTTGGGCAGTGCCATCTTGAAGCATCAAAAGCCAAGAGCCCTTCAAGGATTGATGGTAGAGACAAGGAATCTGATACAGACCATGTTTAGGGCCAAATTGGGGCTGGATCTAGAGAAATCTAAGAAGAACAAGACTAAAAACTCTTGAAATAAAAATCCTTCTATCTCTCTCTTATAAAAATGCACTAGCAAATTGAACATGGACATGTTACGTCTATGCATGAGTGCTTTTAATAGCAAGGTTCAACGAACCTCCAGGTAGTTTTTCGGGCATTAGAAACCTATGCGGTAGACTCAAGCTGAAGCTGGTCTAGTCTAGATCTTAATTGTACTTGAGTACCTCTAGGCCTACTGTTAGCATTCTAACCTAATTTCTAAAAGGTAGTAAGAATCAGTGATAGAAACACCATCATGAGACATAACTAAGCTCATTTTGATCTAATTAAGTCAGTAAATACTCCTACATGACTGCCAAAGAGCCATAATTCACTACAAATCCATTCTGAGGGAGAGAGAAGAAGCTAGGGTTAACATTATAATTTTACCATCAAAACTTTAATATAGTACAACCATGGGTTTTCTCAGGGGTTAATTGGGAGTCAAATGGTCTTAAAAGGATAACAAGTGGGTTAGGGAAGACAAAAAAGGATTTTCACGAGTTTTGAGAATTAAATGACTTTTGAAACCCTAAAAGCAGACCTACTTAATAAACTAAGTTTCTAGTCAAGATAAAATTCACCTAAACCTTCTAAAATTCATAGAAAAATATTCTCTAGGGTTTGGGACCTTCAAATTGACCATCGAAACCCATTTTTGCCCAAAATAGAGTCTCAGACAGACATTTACACTAATTTGGTATTTTGCATAAATTACCAGACAAATGCGGTCAAAACAAAAATCCAACTTTGCCATTGGATTCCTTAGGTCCAAATTATGTTTGTACAAATATTTGGACCCAAGCTAAAATTGTCCTGACCTAATCTGCAACTTGGTCTTGTCTGATTACATTTATGTCGTTAACTTTCAAAATCTTTACAAATAGACCCCTAACCATGTCATCATTTTCACAAATAGTTCCCTGCCACCATTAATCCTATTCTTACAAACACCAATGACCTAAAATGATCAATAACTCCTTGATTCCTTAGAGAATCCCTTTCAAATTTGAAAGCAAAGTTCGTCAAGGAATTCCCTTGCTTTTGAGCCAAATCCCACACCCGAAAGCTTTCCCAATCTCTCATGCGAATGCATGAGAGATTTGGGTATCAGAAAATTTCCTCCTCCAACAAAGCTTTCCACGCTTGGGAAGCTTGCTTCCCAAGCCCAAAACCTGCTCTAAAGGTCTATAAAAAGAACTCTAGATCAAACCATTCTCAACCTCGAATTTGACCGAAGTAACCCCCAAATTCTTCTCTCCTCCAGCTGAAGTGCTCTTCGAGCTCTAGTGACTCTCCTTGCCTCTCCTCATCGTCTAACTGCAATACCAATGGTAGATCTTCCTTTCTTGCCTTCTTCCGCGTTGAGCAACACCAGCCCACGTCCCTATCCCCTTATCCTCGTTGTCCAACCCTTATCAAAGCCAGCTTTGTCTCCGGCGCCAGTCAGACCACAACCGGTGTCATCTCTATTCCCCGTCATCCGCTACCTCTCTCAGATGACTCCTCAGCTTCCCCTCTTCACAACAACTCCAACACCCACTGCAACTCCATCTTCCATCTCGCCAGCAGACCTCCAGCAAGCACTAGTGGCCACCACAGCCCACCAACACCGCCGCTCTCGTACTCCACACCTTCATCATTCATCATTGATCAAAGGCCCTGACTTAGTTAGGGCTATTGATCAACCTCACACACCCCCAAACACACCTACCTTCACATGCACAGTTCGACTCTGCCCCACACGCAGAGACCATGCCATTCCTCGCAACCACCACCGTTGCACATGCTGTGGTCCGGTGATACTTCCTGAGCTTTCTGATGTGGTCGACAGGCCTTATTGTTGATTTTAGGTACTCGTCCCCTCTGCCATTTGCATCACAAGCCTCGACCTTGCTTGAAGCTCTTCCCATACTGGCAGCTCTAGGCCTTCAACTCCAGACAAAGCGAAGTTGGTCCGGGAACACACTCACCCAGTCAATTGGAGCCATTGACCGCTCCTTGCACGTGAATTGGGCAAAGGCAATAGAAGCAATGTGGGCGAGCAAAGGACGGATAGTCCCACATCGGAAGTTTACGAGTGGCAGCTGTGACATAAATTGAATTTGTGTCTGGGGCTTATCGCCTTAGACACAAGGGGTAAGGTCCCTCACACCCATCATGTGCCTCATCCATGACCTCTCCTCCGTCGACCTAGTACATCCGCCTAAGCCTTCACTCCTCGCTCACCATCCACTGCCGATGGTTCTAGACCTGGGTGCGCACTTGATCTGAATATCCGAATACCCGATATTGTAGAAGGCTCTAAGAGAGCGTGACCCAGAGAGAGAAAGAGAGAGAGTGCATGAGGGTTAGGGTGGTTTTTCTCTCTGGAGAATTGGCTGGCACTTAGCCAACTTTGAGGAACCTCCCCCCTCTTTATAAAGAAGAAGAGGAAAAGAAGGAGGGCTGCACACAGAAGAAGGGCAGAAGAAGAAGAAGGTCATGGCAAAAAGAAGTGAAGAAGATCTAACTCAGAAGAAAGAGGAAAGCAAAGAAGAAGAGGAAGAGAAGAAGAGCCACAACATTAGAAGAGTCTGTGAAAAAGAAGGAAAGCAAGAGAAGAAGAGAAGAAGAAATCAGAGAAAGAAGAAGCAGAGCATTGTTCATCCAGATGTTTAAGACATCTGATCATTCAATCAGGCAGCTACTTTGAGTTTATTTCATACATAGTTGTTGAGTTCCATTTAATATTATTGTAGGGAGTAATTGGTGATTCACGTCACCATTTTACTCCATTTTTTTTGCAGTCCGACACTTAACATTATTGCCATATTATTCTGAGTCAATTCTTGGTTACGAATTCTTATCTCTATTGTTTAAAATTGCAATATTGAGAATTGAATTCCTACTTTCTCCCAACGAACGACCTCTGACTTTTTGAGTATAAAGTTTATCTATTTTTCACAAGATTTCAACTATACTGCAATGCAACAATTCAAAACATTGATCTTAAGCGATTAACAGTTTGGTGTTGTTGCTGGGGAGCAACGCGCAATTTAGTTCTCTTGATTGCAATATCTGAGTCAATACTAACCTTCTCTATCTCTTTTGACTTTGATCTTTTTCAAGGGATTCATTGAGAAAGATCTGCCGAGTATCAACCACTCCAGGCATAGGTAAACTCCATCTACCTTCTTCTAAACCCTTGATTCTGAAAAAGCTGAAAAGAAAAGGGAAGAAATCAATTAGGGCTACTTGCATTATATTCTTAGATTAATCATCAAGTTGCCTGATTTAATACATTTTATTTGGACAACAATCAGACCCTGATTCGTGCACCAACTTGAAGTTTAAAGTATTTAGGGTTATCACATTCTTGTTTGTGCCCTAGGTACCACATTTGGACAAAATAAATTGGACCAAATCAAAGCCAATTAAGGATTCCAATTTAGGGTTTTAGAGACACTTGCTTAATCAAGAACTGATCTTTCCAAATAATGTGTGCCTAAGCCTTGATTGAATTAATCTATACAAGCAAAACCCTAAAATTAGGCTCTTAAATTCATTTGAACACTAAAAGAGGGACTTAAATATCTCAAAAGAACAGTACAGGTGATGTTGACCCACCTTGTTGGGTTAACCAATCTTCAAAATAGGTCACTTTTCACAAGAACATCATAAAAGTTCAAGTGAAATCATAAGCACCCATGCTCTTAATTAAATTTGGTAGACTTAAGAGGTCAAGTCCCCATTCTTATCTACCTGGAACATCAGTGATAAGAGAGGTCAAGTAGGGGAAACCCTGTAACTCGTGGGGACGCTCTACCATATAGGGGTCTTTGCCGGACAATCCCTCTCTGGCTGCCCAGGTAATTCTCAGGTGGACGACCTTCTGACTACGGGGTATCATTGACGGATAGTGATTCTCGAGCATGTTTTGAAAATAGAGATCTCGTCGTAGTATAGTGTGTGAAAATGCTTATAAAAAATAATCTATAAATATAATGAGACTTGAGTCCCGGTCATTTGTCTCTGGGAGGCGTCTATGGAAATGTAGATTTGAAATCGATCTCACTCGCTCTACTTGTTCAAAATCACACATCGATTTATGCTAAGTTCGTATTGATGCATGACATGCTGCTGCCAGAATATAAGAAATTGAAAACTTGCAACTTTAATCACACTAAAAGATGATAATCAGGCACATGGTGATTTTCAACATATATATATATATAAAGATGATGATAATAGAGTTGCAGAGCACCAGTAGTGGAATGCTTGTATAGGGAATGTAGAAACTTACAGCTAATAGAAAACGACTGCTTACATGAATTTACGGGGGATTATGCATGCATCATTCTGGGAGAAGTAAGGAGCTACACTACTAAGCAGTAATAAAAGTAATAAATCTGTGAAGAACTATAATCTAGTCTAGTAAAACAAAGGGCATTCAAAGGTGGGCTTCAATGGCCTTTGACTTGGTTGAGAGGAGGAGGGGTGGCCAATGGGGCTTAGGCTGGACCTTGAAGAGACGTTGAGGAGGCGATCCAACATCTTGTCGTGGAGATGGTCGTGGCCATGGTGAAGCTACTCGTGAAAGTGGAGTGGAGGTAGAATGAAGCTAAGCTAAAATGGAGCCAAGAGTTGATGGGTCCAAAGTGCCACCCATTAGGTCTTTTTATGGACATGAGGGAAGCTCTCTAGAGAATTATGGAATTCTCTAGAGAGGCCTATGGTGGGATCTCGTGGGAGTGTGAGAGAGTGGATGGATGGGTGGCTTTTAGATCCACCAAATGTGGATAAAAGAATTGAATGGCTTTTTGTTGCTAATTTTAGCAAGCAAGGCAACAACACATGGTAGAGAGTTCTAGAGAACTCTAAGCTAGGTATTTTTGTGCGGATGGTGTGTGTGCGTGTGTGTGGGTCGAAACTTAGGGTTTCAAACCATTGCTTCATTTGCTGCAATTCTTTCAACTGCCTCTAAATCAACTCCTACTAGTTCGTGGGCAAGTGAGGTGGTTGTTGAACAGCCATGGGATCAGCTTGGTTGTAGCTCAACCTCCTCCTCTAGGAATGGTCGAAAGGTCCTTCAAATTTAGTGTTCAATGGCCTCCTTCCAAGCATACACTGGAAGTAAGTCGGAAGGATGGGGAAGAGAAGGAGCCCTATAGCACAAAAATACAAGCCTGTCCTCAGGTTTGGTAGCCTAATGGTCTATAAAATCTCAGAATTCGTCCTAAGATTATTGACGATTTACTCTAGTTATATCCAGGCAATCCACCTAGTTAGAAGGAGGGACTGGGGAAAGGGTTCTTCCTTTGGCTTCGCCTTCGATTCTTGGTGTACCCCCCAGTTGTGGTCGTTTGATGCTACTCCCCTAGCTAGACATCCGATTGACTAGTATAAGCAGGTTAATCATGAATAATCTCAATCTGGATCCCGACGAGTGAACCATTCCTTAGGGCCAACGTCTAATCAATTTTAGTTAGGCTTGGGATATTGGTGCTTCTGGAATGTGATGGGCCCTTAATGGGTTGTGCCCTTAACAATTTATTTGACAATGTGTGTATGTGAACAACCAAGTTTTGAAGCAAAATTATTAAGAATGAAGTGACTTTTAAGATTCAGATCTTGCTTAGTAGCTTTTAGGATTCAAATATTAGGTGTATTCAAGCAAGTTTTTAGAGGTAAACGAAATTTGAAATCACGAGTTCAAGTGTTTTTCCTTTATAAGTCAAGAAGAAATATGGAGTGCCTGGCCTGACCTAAATATTTAATCCTATGGGGTAGCTACAAAATGAATCAATTTTAAATTAGGTGGTGCGATCCAAACAATTCAATCAAGCGACCCAGATGCAACACCAATTAGTCATGCAGACATGATTAACCTAGACTAATTTCTACTCCTTCATGTGTTGATTTGTGTATACTGGTTCCACAAGTCAGAATCTCGGTTGAGTAGATACAAATCAAGGTAGGTTATGTGCCACAAAAATGTGGCCGTATGTAGTGTGTATGTTGATTTGTCCCACAAGAAGTATAATTTTGTTTTTTATATATGTGAAGGCGAGATGAGTGGACGTGACAAACAAGACAAACAATTTCTGCCCTAAGGTTTATGCAAACGCTTAAGTAGATTGGGTCTTGGTTATGAATGTGGCAAAATGAAACTAGTAGGGTGGAATGTTGGGGACACTTACAAATTACTTTACCTGCACTTTAGTTTGGTCTACCATACTTGGATATCCATGCTAGGGTACCTACAAGACCGTAGATTAGAGACAACCAGGCTTTATAATATGTAAATGCAAAGAAGCACAGAAAACAAGAAAGTAAATTTTGTTGCCTCCCTGTCAATGGTGCCAAAATGATGAGGCGTGTTTCACGAATTAAAATTAGGGTTTGGAGAACTCGCCGTAGCTCACAAAATGCATCTATCAAATACAATTTATAACCGAAATCAAGGGGAGTCCTAGGTCGAACACAGGGACGCGACATTTACTTTGTTTGAAAACAACACTTTGTTTTGTTTCTTTTTGGTATTTTGGGGTCTTGTTATTTTTTTCTTTTGCTTCTATAAAGGAAGCAAGTAAGATATATCACAAGAGAGATGAAACAACTATGATATATCATGCAAATGTTTATTACAATAATATTTGAAAGCATAAAAGAGATAGGGGTGAGAGGAAATCTCCTGAATCGGCTATTCGATGAGACAATGGTGCCTGGCGAAAGCTTGGATGAAGGAGGTGAGATGTAGGATGATGGAGGTGAGATGTAGGTGGACGTCGAGTAGAGGAATGCTTCATCGAGGCTCTGGAATGGAGGTGAGGAGACGAAGGCGATCTTCTACTGGAATGGAGGTGGGAGGATGGCTACAAGGCATCCTAAGAAGGTGGTGGGATGAAGGAAGAATATTTGGTGGGAAATGGGAATATTATAATAATAGGAGGCCTTTGGAGCATGAGAGTAAGCTCAATGGTGCTTTAGTAGGCTGCTAGAGATTAGGAGTAGGTGGGAGTAGAGTAGGTAGAGATGAAGAGGAATGGAGACTGTAGGGGTGTTTATATAGAGGACGGAATAAGAAATTCATGTAAAGGGTTGAAGTTACAGCTGCAAGTGTCACTAAAGACCCCTTACAGCTGTTGCTGAAGATTGCACCCCCACCGCTCAAGCTCGCAATTGTCCTCGCGCCCACAGGCAATTAGAGATGGTTGCAAGCATCACTAAAGGCCCACCAGGCTGTTGTTGAAGGTCGCGCCAAGCAAGCACACACCTGCAGTGGCCCGCACATTACTCACCTCTGGTTGCGCGTGAGTGCTCGCGCACTGGCGCTACAGTTGGCTGTCCGTGCGCCTATGCACGTGCATGCTTATGCTGCATTCCGGTAGGTTGTGCGTGCATCAGTGCACGTGCGTGCTTCCAATTGCTGATTTGGGGGATCTATGGGTCTCGAACCCACATTCTTTCTTTGTAAGCTAAGAGCTTCACCGCTGCGCCAAGTCGGCTCTTGTGACATGAAGACGTCTTATGGGGATGCAGTGGAGAGATCTTCTCACCCCCTCATCTCCATTCTCAGCTGTTAGATCTTGAAACAACAGCTAAGAATGGAAATGACATAGCGCCATCCAGTTGCTGCTGGCCGGTGTTGGGCGGCATAGATGGCACCACATGGTGCCATTTGGGCCGTCCATCTTCTTTCTGTTGAAGAGGATGCCACGGTGCTTGAATCGATTTGATTTCCACATTGTCGAACTACGATTGTTGCTTTGGATCCATCCATACAGTCAGATTTTTCATCCGAAGCTCGTAAGGATGTCGCATTGCCCTCCTAGCCATTGATCTTCCTTGGATCGCATTAGGTACTACAAGACTCTGATCTAGGTGATCTCGGAGGCGTTAGAATCCGATCATCATCCTAATCAAATCCATACGGTTAGATCATCCATCCGAGGCCTTGATATAAATCTCCTTCCCTCCTGGCCATAAAAAGAATGTAATTAACCTAAAATATACACAACTACTCTAAATGCAGGATGATGCATGCTATGCAATATTTATAATATGCATTGTAAATCTAAGCCTAGGAACATGCATGAATAGATATTTTAACCTAATTAAATGTGTCTACATCACAAAACTTGCAATTCTTGGGTCAATTAACTCAAAGTCTTCTCCTATATAATGGCCTCAATGTTCCTAAGTTCAACATGTACGAAATTGGCTCGGAACCCTTCTCGTCTTCTTCTTCTCCGACATCAACATCCACCTCAGAGCTCCTTCTCCCTACGTCCTCACCCTTTGCCACATACATTAGGCAGAGGGGTTTTCTTCCTCTTTCTCCCATGAAGCTTCTCGTGAAGCTTCGTGTCCCAATTTTCCTTCTCTGCCTCTGTTGAGCTCCCTATCTTCCTCCTCGCTGGTACACCACCGGTGACCCTATCCCCTTTTCCTCTCTTCAAATTAGCTTTGGAATTTTTTTACTCTCATCTCTAATTAGGTTTTAGAAGCTTTAAAGCTCTATTCATCCAATCCTTGTCTGATGTCAACGAAGTCCTTTACCGCTATCCTCACCGTCCGACCTCCTTCAACTTCCCCTCGTTCGATTAGTTTGGGCAAAAGCTCCTCTTCACCTACACCAAGCTTCTGCCCAAGGTAATTGCACTTCACAATGCCTCCACCATCACTGACCATTGTCATCACCGAAGCTTCATCGAAGCTCGACGGCCACACACTTCCCTCCACCTCCACACCAAATTTCCTTAGGGCTTTACTCTGGTGTAGTCTGTCGGAGTTTGCTGTGTGCATAATTCGGGTTGAAATGCTGTATTTTGCACGTGCAGGTGTCACCAAATTTTGTTTCTTCTCTGGTGTCGAGCAGCAACCTTCGGCAGTTCCACGATGAGAGCACCTCCTCTCCTCGCTGTGGGATCCTTGTGGGACTTCAATTGGGCCGTTGGATTAGAGATCCACGGCCAATTCCTCATCCAATTCAACCCCTCCTCCTTACCAAAAGAAGGCAAAGATGACAAAGGAGAAGGTAGGACTCAATAGCTTCACCTCATGAACATGAAGAGCTTAAAGACTTGCATATAAGAAAATCAGCACTTGTACACATTGCTCAGATACTCAGGGGGTTGGGTCCCCATATTACAGGTGCACGCACATGCCTGCACACATGAGGATGCGCTTGGGCTCGAGATTCAATTGGTTTTGGACTACTCTTCGCTAAGCTCTAAACTAGATTTTGGTTGGCATTTGAGAGGCTCTTTTGGCTGATTTTGAGGCTGAGACTTTGGTTATAAAAATAATATTTACTTGTTGAGTTTGATTATAGCAAAACTTGCATATCTATTTCTGTTTGCATCAAGCTTTTGTGCTTCACTTTATATTTACTTGATTAGTGGTTTATTTGTTATTTAATTGCTACTTGAGACAACCTCGAACTCACAATTTAAGATATAAATTTAAATATTTCTGTCGCTTTAGTCACTATTCTACGATGAATTTCATAAAACCCAACTTTAGCATGTTAACATTTTGGCATCAATGCCATGGAGTAATGCACACTTTACCACTATAGATGTCATCTTCTTCTGAATTGATTTCTAACTTGTCTTTGTTTGATTATTTCGAGGCTTGTAAGGGGAAAGCTCAGGATAACCAACTCAGATCAACCACACCAAAGGTAGCTCAGTCATCTTCTCTTCTTCCCTAATCTCCTCTCTCTCACTTGGGATGATAAAAAAGGGTAGAAATAAGAAATTAGGAAGCCAATCCTACCTTATTTTCCTAGATATATCATTCAAGACAAGAAATTCCAAATGTTCTTGATTCGATTGTGATTAGATTTGATTGGATTTTATTTGATTTAGAAGCACCCAATCCTTTCTTGCTATCGCTACTAGTGACTTACAACACCTTAGACTGCTCATCTTCTTGTTTAAGTCCAAGGTGCCAAATTTGGAATCAAGTTAGACTTGAAATAGAGACAATTAGGGTTTTGAACATCAAGGTTTGAAGTGCTAGTACACACTTGCCATTTATAAAGGAAATAAATCTTCCTGCATTTGTGTGCTACCTAAACCCTTGATTGAATTGATCTAATCATCAAACCCTAAAATCAAGGCTCTAAGATCACTTGAATCATAAAAGTTGAGATCTAATAACTAGTTTAAGAAAAATAGGGTGCTTCGGGTGACTTGACCCGGATTTCATCCTCAATTGTTGGGCAAGTCAGGTGAAGTTGGTTCACTTTGTGAATCAACCATCCTAAAATTAGGTCACAATTTGAATCAACTTCTAAATCATGTGATAATTCAAGGCATAAATAGGCCTAAATTAGTAGACTTAGGGCTCAATTCGTACATTCTGGTCTACTATGAACTGCAGTGACAAGGAAGGTTGGGTGGGGGAAACTTTGTAACTAGTGGGAAAAGAGATGATTCAAGACACAACTAGTCATTAGCTAGGAAAAGAGCCACTTTATGACTCAAGAAGGCGTTGTATTAGGTCATGTGGTCTCTAACTAGGGAATTGAGGTTGACAAGGCTAAGATGGATGCCACCTCTAAACTTCCTCGACCCACATCTGTGAAATAAATTCGATCATTCCTGGGTCATGTGAGTTTTTATCGAAGATTCATCAAGGACTTCTTGAAGGTTGGTAGACCCTTGAGTAACCTTCTGGCCAAAGACACATCGTTTGAGTTTGATGAATTGTGCCATAAGGCATTTGATTTATTGAAAATGGCAGTCACTTGTGCCTTGGTGTTGCAACCACCGGTTTGGATAGTCCCATTTGAGATTATGCTTAATGCATCTGATTATGTGGTCGGGGCTATCTTGCGTCAGAAAATAGATAAAAAGCCCTCTGTTATATACTTCACTAGCAAAACTGTGGATGAGGACTAGAGGAACAACACCATTATTGAAAAATAGTTGCTAGCTATAGTTTTTGCTTTGGAAAATTTAGGGCTTATATTTTACGTTCTCGTGTTATCCTCTACACAAACCACTCGGCCTTGAAACATCCCTTGGCCAAAAAGGATGCCAAGCCCTTGCTTATTCGTTGGATTCTTTTACTTTAGCAATTTGATCCGGAAATCAGAAACAAATCTGGGGCACAAAACATAGTGGTGGATCACCTTTCGAGAATTTTGTTTGATTCACCTCATCTGAATATCCCTATCTCTGACACTTTTTCGGATGGGGCTATCATTACAATCTCAGGTATTCGAACCCCTTGGTTTGCAGATATTGTTAATTATTTGGCCATTGGTCAGATACCATTGGATTTGACCAAGTAGCAGTGGGATAGACTTATGTCTGATGCATCCAAGAAAATCAGTTCCATAGCATAATTGAGTTCTTCCATATATCTGGCTGTGGTGGACACTTTTCAGGGAAAAGGACAATGACAAAAATTTTGCATTCTGGATTCTATTGGCTACCGCTATTTAAGGATGCCTAGGAATTCTGAAGGTCGTGCACCCGATGCCAAACACTCAAGAACATGACCAAGAGTGACATGATGTGACTCAACCCGTTACTTCCCATTGAAATTTTTGACATTTGGGGCATCGATTTCACGGGACCCTTTCCACCTTCATTTGGACACCAGTATATTCTGGTTGCTATGGATTATGTGTCCAAATGGATTGAGGCAATTCCCACCTAGACTAATGATCACAAGGTGGTCATCGATTTTGTGAAGAAAAATATCTTTAGTCGATTCGGGATTCCTCACGCCATTACCAGTGATGGTGACTCGCATTTCACTCGTGCCTAGTTCAAGAATTTTCTGGGCAAAATAGAGTGAATCAATAGATTTCTACAGCCAACCACCCTAGACGAACGGACAGGCTGAGGTCTCCAATTGGGAGATTAAGAACATTCTGCAGAAAAAGGTTAGGCCTAATAGGAAGGATTGGACCCAAAAGCTGGATGATGCTCTTTTGTTTGTACCATACCATATGGCGTACAAAATGCCTTTCGATATGTCTCCATTCCACTGGTGTTTGGTAAGGCATGTCACTTACCCGTCAAATTAGAACACTGGTTATTTTGGGCCATCAAGAAATGCCACCTTCACCTAGAGTTAGCCGGGAAGACCAGGAAGCTCCAACTATCTGAGTTAGAGGAGCTTTGAAATGATTCCTATGAGATTGCCAAAATCTATAAGGTAAGGACAAAAGTTATTCATGACCAGATGATTTCCCATAAGATTTTTGATGCAAACCAGAGGGTCTACCTTTTGATTCTCTACTTCAGCTCTACCTTGGCAAGCTTAGGTCCAAGTGGAATGGCCCGTTCGCTATTGAGTAGATTTTTTCTAACAGGGCAGTTGAAATTTATGACCCAAAGATGAGTAATTCCTTCAAGGTCAACAGGAAACGTCACAAACCCTACGTTGACCATGTGCTCCCTGAACTTGTCTCGAACATGGTTACTCTCAACTTGCCATAATCTTTGTTGGCCGGACATCACCTAGCTGAAGGCACTAAACTCAGCAAGTGTATAGACTGTTTGGAGCTGACCAGAGTCTCATGAAATTCAGGTGATATTTTTCCTATTTCTGCCCTCTTGTAAGCTTTTATTTTACAATTAGCACATTGCATTAGTAAGGCATGGGGGCGTGGATATTTTGTGATTTAATCAAGCTGTCAGCTGATGGCTTTATAATGTTCAGTGTTAATATTATCAATTAGAGTTAATTTCGAGGGTACTTGTGCGATATTGACATATTATAATGGACTTGGAAGCATTGCATGCATGTTGTGTAAACTTTACATTTTAATCGGTTAGAATCAATGTTTAATGGCCATGTGCATAGGTCCACTTTGAAACAGGTCTCAAATGAGTGATCAGACCATGCGAATGGATTTGGATCAACGAACGGAGTACAATGGACTCAAAATCATCCCAATCCGACCTCTGAAGCTCCCACAACAAGCTTAAGAAATCCTAACAGTAACTCCACTGATCAAAGACCCTAAATGCGACATGTGGCACCTGCTCCTTCATCCATCGCACCTGCTTCCTCTCTTCATCACGTGCAGATGAGATCCTCCTCCACACAAGATCCACCATTGGATCAACATCCAATGGTCGCCACCGCTCCAGCACCTCAACACCTTCACAACCATCCATGTAGATGGTGCATTGGTCACGATGCCAACCCGCAACCACCGAACGCAGGTTTGAATCCCGCTGCACCTCAATTTCATATTGAGGTGCTATGCAGCATGAGTAGGGACAATGCAAGCGCACTCGTGGGGCAGCAGCGCGAGACCAGTGCAGCGCCAGTGCTTGCATGCGGCACGTGCACACGACATAGGTGTGTGAGGTGTGAGCCAGCGGGCAGTGTGGGCGGAGGCTATGAAGACGCTTGCAGCAAGTGTTTAGAGACGTCTTTGGTTGTCGCTGTTGAATCGAGGACGAAATTAAGCCTTCTCCTCAGCTATACAAAGGGACCTATCCCTCCCATTTGCATCCATGTTCTATCTAAGCAACTCCACCACTCCTTAGAGCTCTAAGCAAGGTTGTGAAGATGCAGAGCCACCGATGGAAGCCCCTCCACTACCATGGTTGCCTCGCATCTCCACATAGCTAGTTTTTGGTTTATTATTTGTGTTGCTTAGGCTTTCATGTGCCATTTTAGTGGTAGAACTGAATCATTTACACAAAATATTCTCTATTCTATTATCATATTTGTCTCTTCCATAGGTAGATATTCTTGCATCATCATAATGATTTTCTAACCCTCTCTCTCTATCTCTCTTTCTTTCCCTTTCTTTCTCGTTCTATCTTTTTTGCAAGCGAAACAAATGATGAATGTTTGTGACATAAAGCGAGCATGTGATATAATTTCATGCCTCCCTGTGTTCGACACTCAAACTCACATCCATTTTTCTTATTTAAAATTGATGTCGTAAAATGTGCTACAATGAAAAATTTTACACAAACACGTCCACCAGACATTAGTTTTTGGTGTTGTTGTCAGGGAAGCAACGGATCACTTTTTCGCTTTCATTTTCTTGGTCATTATTGATACTTGTGTTATCTAACTTACTTTCCTCTCTCCTCTTGTGGTTGCAGGAACCATATGCATCGGCAACGGGAGGAGAATGAGTTGGGTTGGATTGAAAGGAAGTGCAAGAAGAAGACTGCCATCGACTAAAAGGCTTGATCTGTCTTCCCACAATACAAAGGTAACCTTCCATCCTTGGACCAAGAAGTGGTGGCGTTATAAGAAAAACTCTCATTTGTTTGTCTAAGAAAAACACCACCACTAAGTCTGCAACCCGTTAAATTTTGAAAAAAAATCATTTTATGGACTATGGATGGGGACACAATGAAAGTACCTTTTATACCTCTAAAAATTTTCAAAAAAAAATCTTGAAGGTGCCCCTTCCAATAAGCAAACTTCCCTTCAAATTTCAAAGCAAACTTGTGGTTTGGCTGTGAGAAATTCACTACTACAACTTTGCAAGGTTGTCCTAAGTTCTAGAGATCTAGATGGTTTTCTTACTGCTGCGAACTCCTTGCAACTTGGATTTGTGAGAAATTTATATTTCTAGAAAGATCTTGAAATTCTATACACTTCATCTGCAGAACACTTTTGCATTTAAGATTTATTAGCGCTTATTCTAATCAAGATATTAAACTTGCACACTGATCTAGAGGTTCTGGACAGATTGAACCCCTCACGGAAAAACGTGAATTTGGGTGGTCGACTATACTCAAAATTTTGAAATCAATTTTGTTGAAATTTCATTCGATTTTGGTCAGGATATGGTCATTTCTTGTTTTGATTGGACCTCTCTTGACAAAATCCTAAAAAAGATTCATTAAATAGAAGCTGCACACCCTATGATCTTCTACACAAGGGAGTTTTTGATTTTATGTAGTCACAGGAAAGCCCTTAATGAAAATTAAATTTTCACCAACCGTGAGCCAATAATTTTGTGCCATGTTTGAAGGTGTAAACATGTGAGAACTTTAAAAGCCATTAAAGCAAGATTTAAATCCTAAAAATCACACATCTTAATCTTGCTTGTGAAGGAACACTTGTTTTGGCATTGGGTCCTTGCACCCCATTGTGCACACACATCTCACATCTATTTCCTTTCTCATCTCTCCTAGTTCTTCTCCGGTGTATGCATGGAAGGCGATCACTTCATCTAAAATTGATTGCTTTAGATAGAGAAACTAGGAGAAAACTCAATTTTTCTAGGGGTAGGACTGAGGACATGGTTGACCCACGAGTTGAGGAGGCTGAGGATCAACCTCAACGCGATGGCATGGCCATGATTCAGGCTTAGATTACCACCAACCATCAACTTCAGCAATAGCAGATTCACACCATCATACAGGCTATACACAGACTATAGAACCCTTACGGGCAGAATCATGGATAGAACCCTCAAGGATAACCCCCACTAAACACACCAACACCCCTTGAGGACCAACCAAGGACTCTCCGTGATTTTTACAATTCGTCTGCCTTTCGAGTAGAGCCATACCATAGGGTCCCCAAAGGGGGAGATGATTTTGAGCTAAAACCCAATGTACTTAGCTTGATTCAAGACCATTTCCATGGGAGCTCATATGAAGACCCTTTCCAACACCTAGAGGACTTGGAGTGGATTACCCAGACAGTAAAACCTAGGAACATCAGTTTAGATATTTTTTTAATCAAGATGTTCCTATTCTCCCTATGAGACAAAGCATCTCATTGGCTTAGGACTTTAAGGAGACCCATCTCCTCTTGGGCGGAATTAAGGCATGCTTTTCTTAAGAAGTTTTTCCCCATAGGAAAGACTAATGCGCTTGAGAGAGCCATTACTACTTTTACCCTACAAAGTGGAGAGCAATTTCATGAGGCATGGGAGAGATTTAATGAATTATTCAGGAAATGCCCACTCCACGAGGTTCCAAGGTGGGAATTGGCCTAGATTTTCTACCATGGTCTGGAAAACAACTTTAGGAATTTTATGGATGCTTCATGTGGAGGAAACCTCTTCAATAAGGATGAGGAGAGTGTGTTTGAGCTCTTTGAATCAATGACCGAGAATTCGCTTAATAATACCTCCATGACCCAATTTAATCGGTCCAATCGACCTTGTGGCGGGATTTATGAGGTGCAAACCAATTCGGGAATGGTTCACAATGACATTATAGCCAAGAGGATGGATCGGGTTAAGTTGGTGGATAGAAAGATTTGTGAGATATTGAACCAAGCCTGAACCCCGTTAAAGACCTCCCCAGTGAAGGGAGCTTACAATGTGGACTTGGTTCAATCTATGAACCAAATGCACTTGGAACAACCCATGATCATGTTCTATGGAGGGACCATTGAACCCTCCAACTCTGATTACTTTTTCCCCTCTTTTTTGGCACCTTCTACCTTTGAAGATGCCCAGGCAATCATGGGATTTTCTATGCCAGTCCCTTTCTCCAACACATACAATCCTAGACGGCGCAACTACCCAAACTTTGCCTAGTGGAATCAAAATAGAATCTATTCCAGAAACTGTTGGTGCTAGTGCACCACGATCATTTGTTTTGATGATAACAAAACACGTGTTATTTAACATTTGCAATTTGGGTCCTAGATTTCAGGTCAATTGCAAATGTGGACGTGTTTAGACGGAACTCGAGCTCGTATCCAGGATGGATTGGAGGAGCTTAATGAAGAACAGAGGAGGTTCGCGTGGAGCGACAGATTGAAGATAGAAGACAAGAAGAATAGGATAGATTCTTTTTAATCCTTTCTTGTATCTCTTGTCTTTATTTTCTTGCTCTTTTTATTTTTCTTAGAATATTATGTTAAAGAGCCTCAAAGTACCCTAACAGTAGTCCTAGGAACACCGGCACAACCCTAGGATACTTAGGTTTTCTGTAGAACACTTAGAAAACCAATATAGGGTTCAAACAGAGTTTCCAGACATCTAATTCTAAAATCAGACGTCTGATAAAGTATTTTAAGACGTCTGACTGTTGTTTCAGACGTCTGATATCTGTTAAGCTGGACATAGCTAGTTTTGTCTGATGAAATCAGACGTCCAGATCTTACACCAAACGTCTTAGGAGACGTCTGATGGACTTGCCAGACGTCCAGATAGTGGACTGTTGGCTAGCTTAGCCGGCACTCAAGAATATGACCGTTAGAGCCTTATCAGACCTCCTTAGGCCTTTCCAGACGTCTGATAATTGATTATTTTGCCTCGGCTGACCCAAAATCTCTTCTCAGAGATTTTCTAGCCGTTGCAACGTTTGGAAAATCCATTCCCACAGTAAAAGTAGGCTTCCAGACGTCCAGACATAGTGCCAGACGTCCTATATGTCGTCTGATGGACTTGCGCAAAAACCCTGTTTAGATCTGATCCAAGTCAGGGAGAGACCCGCCCAAAATCAGACGTCTGACCTTGGAATCAGATGTCCTAAAGTGAACTTCCAGACGTCTGATGCTAGAATTAGACGTCTGATAAGCCTGTCAGAATAATGATTGTTCCTGATTTTGGGTTGATTCTCTTGGGCTTTGTTCCCAACGGCTATAGAACCTTTCCTAAGCCTTCCAAAGCCTTCCTAAGGCCTCTATAAATAGAGGGGAGCCTTTGACACACCCACACACTCTTGGATACACCTAAGCAACATACTTTCTACCCTTTTATGTCTAAGAAAAGATCTTGCTCTCCAAGCTTAAGTTCCATCACCTAGAGAGCTAAATTCCCTTCGCTCACCCGCTCTCCTGCCGTTGTCTACGAGAGCGACATTGTGCCATCGCGTGGCACACGCACCGCGCCACCAACTCGACGCACTCCTTGCAAAGGGGAGTTTCCTATTTCCTATAGAAGCTAGGTTTAAATTACTTTGTTGGCTCTATAGGATTACTTGTTTTATTTTATCTTTGTCTTTTGGTTGGGTATTCGCTTTGCGAATTCCCATCTCCTTCGTGGCACAAAATCCTTCTCGTGGAGAGAAGGGGTTGAGGAACGCTACCCTCGTACTTGTAGCATGGTTGTAATTGAGGTTGAATCACCCTCGTTTAAAGTGATTCGGTTAGTGGATTTGAGCAACTAGGTTGATCGGAAAATCCTAACTCGAGAGGGTTAGGTGGTGGTTTTTACCCGGTTTGGGTTTCCACCTAAAAATTCTTATGTTCTTTGTGTGATTGTTATTTTGTGAAGATTGTTTATATTTATTTCCGCATTTTATTACGTCACCCCTCCTCGTAGGGCCAAACCTACATTTGGTATCAGAGCAGGTTCTTGCAAGATCGGAGTAACACCCAGCAAGATGATCATGGAGGGAAGCTGTTTCACAAGCAGGATTTCCGAGGGGCAGTCCACAACCCGTCCGCCGTTCTTCGACGGGAGCAACTACCCCTACTAGAAGTTGCGGATGAAGACCTGGCTTTAAGCCACCGACTTCACGATCTGGGCCATATGCGAGACGCCATTTGAGATCCCAGAAAAACCCGCTGGAGGCTACTCGCAACTGCATATTCGAGAGCTTTCACTCAACGCAAAGGCAATGAATGCCCTGTATTGCGCGTTGAGTCCGAAAGAGTTTGAGAAAATGCAAGAGTGCACTACCGCCCACGAGATATGGAGGAAGGTAGAAGACACTCATGAAGAGATGAGCTCGGAGGAAGAAGAAGAAGAAAAAGAAGAAGAAATCGCTTGCTTTGGTTTCATGGCCGGAGGAACCAATAGCGACAGTGAAAGCGGAAGCGACAGCGACAACGAGGTAAATTTCGATTTACAAGAAGCTTTTAATGAACTATTTGAGATTAGTAAATCACTTAAAATAGAAAACAAATGTATTAAAAAGAACCTTAGTTTTCTTAAAAATGAAAATGATAGGTTAGAAAAATAACTTAAGGACATAGAAGCTAGTCCTAGAATTGATAACCTATTATTAGAAAATCAAGACCTCATCAATGAAAATAATAAATTGATTGAGGAAAATGATAGTCTAAAGTTAGAAATCTCTAATTTAAAGACTAAGATGAGTATTATAGAAAAAGAAATTGCATGTATTAGGGAAAACTCTAAGAAATTAATCAACAAAGTAGATGATTTATATAGCCCTAAGATTGAGAAAGGATCTCCATCAAGGAGACCCGCTAACAAATCCGGATCCAAGCTCACTTGGATACCGAAGAAAAAATTAGAATCTTGCTTTGTAGGGTTCAGGGATAACTACAACACAAAGGACTGGACCTACAAGCTCAAGGCTGGTCAACTTTAGTTGGGAGAAACAAGGAGTAGAACAAGGAGGAGAACAAGAAGATCGACGAGACGGCGAACAAACGACGGACCCGCCGCACGTCGACCACCAGATTGGAGACCGGCGCCAATGCCCGGGCCTCTAAGCTACGGATGGGAGCCCCATCCGATGTGGCATCCACCACCACCATTCGGGCCATTTTATTGGCCATGGTAGGTGAGGTAAAATTCTTAACCCTATCTTTTTATAAGCATTTAGATAGGGGGAGTTAAAAAATGATGAGCTAATTGTCAATTTTTAAGGGGGAGATGCAAGTTAGCCAAATTTCCTTTAGTAAGGGGGAGAAAAATAATAGCTATCTTGTTGTTAAAAAAAGGGGGAGAATGTCACCTTTGTTAAAATAAATTCATAGAAGAGCATGTTTTAAGGGGGAGTTATAGGAAATTTAAAACCAATCAAACCTTTTTGATATTGTCAAAAAAGGGGAGGATTTTTATGCATTATTTACGATTTTGTCATCATCAAAAAGGGGGAGATTGTTGGTGCTAGAGCACCACGATCATTTGTTTTGATGATAACAAAACACGTGTTATTTAACATTTGCAATTTGAGTCCTAGATTTCAGGTCAATTGCAAATGTGGACGTGTTTATATGGAACTCGAGCTCGCATCCATGATGGATTGGAGGAGCTTAATGAAGAACAGAGGAGGTTCGCGTGGAGCGACAGATTGAAGATAGAAGACAAGAAGAATAGGATAGATTCTTTTTAATCCTTTCTTATATCTCTTGTCTTTATTTTCGTGCTCTTTTTATTTTTCTTAGAATATTATGTTAAAGAGCCTCAAAGTACCCTAACTGTAGTCCGAGGAACACCGGCACAACCCTAGGATACTTAGGTTTTCTGTATAACACTTAGAAAACCAATATAGGGTTCAAATAGAGTTTCCAGACGTCTAATTCTAAAATCAGACGTCGGATAAAGTATTTTATGACGTCTGACTGTTGTTTCAGATGTCTGATATCTGTTAGGCTGGACATAGCTAGTTCTGTCTGATGAAATCAGACGTCCAGATCTTACACCAGACGTCTTAGGAGACATCTGATGGACTTGCCAGACGTCCAGATAGTGGACCGTTGGCTAGCTTAGCAGGCACTCAAGAATATGACCGTTAGAGCCTTATCAGACCTCCTTAGGCCTTTCCAGACGTCTGATAATTGACCGTTTTGCCTCGGCTGACCCAAAATCTCTTCTCAGAGATTTTCTAGCCATTGCAACGTTTGGAAAATCCATTCCCACAGTAAAAGTAGGTTTCCAGACGTCCAGACATAGTGCCAGACGTCCTATATGTCGTCTGATGGACTTGTGCAAAAACCCTGTTTAGATCTGATCTAAGTCAGGGAGAGACCTGCCCAAAATCAGACGTCTGACCTTGGAATCAGACGTCTTAAAGTGAACTTCCAGACGTCTGATGCTATAATTAGACGTCTGGTAAGCCTGTCAGAACAATGTTTGTTCCTGATTTCGGGCTGATTCTCTTGGGCTTTGTTCCCAACGGCTATAGAACCTTTCCTAAGCCTTCCAAAGCCTTCCTAAGGCCTCTATAAATAGAGGGGAGCCTTTGACACACCCACACACACTTGGATACACCTAAGCAACATACCTTCTACCCTTTTATGTCCAAGAAATGATCTTGCTCTCCAAGCTTAAGTTCCATCACCTAGAGAGCTAAATTCCCTTCGCGCACCCACTCTCCCACCGTTGTCTATGAGAGCGACATTGCGCCATCGCGTGGCACACGCACCGCGTCATCAACTCGACGCACTCCTTGCAAAGGGAAGTTTCCTATTACCTATAGAAGTTAGGTTTAAATTACTTTGTTGGCTCTATAGGATTACTTGTTTTATTTTATCTTTGTCTTTTGGTTGGGTATTCGCTTTGCGAATTCCCGTCTCCTTCGTGGGACAAAATCCTTCTCGTGGAGAGAAGGGGTAGAGGAACACTACCCTCGTACTTGTAGCGTGGTTGTAATTGAGGTTGAATCACCCTCGTTTAAAGTGATTCGGTTAGTGGATTTGATCAACTAGGTTGATCGGAAAATCCAAACTCGAGAGGGTTAGGTGGTGGTTTTCACCCGTTTTGGGTTTCCACCTAAAAATTCTTGTGTTCTTTGTGTGATTGTTATTTTGTGAAGATTGTTTATATTTATTTTCGCATTTTATTATGTCACCCCTCCTCGTAGGGCCAAACCTACAGAAACAACCTAGGTAAAACCCTCCTTCCTATCTGCAAGGTCCACCTACTAGACCCCCTATAACCAGAATAGGGCAGCCCCTACACAAAAGCAAGTGGACACTGTGATTAATGATGGCTGATATGAATCAGAAACATCTGGAGGAGATGGCATTAGTGAAGGGATAGTTGAGCCAGCTATTAGATAACAAACAATAGGGTCCCTTCCTTCTCAGCCAGAACCGAACCTGAGGAATGTGTTGAAAAGAGGGCACAATCTTCAAGGGTTCCAATCAAATCAGGGGCATGCCCACATGATCCAACAAGCCCCATAGACACCTCCTTGGTTTAATGCTTCTTCTTCTTCTCAAGGATCTAACCATGGTTCCAATGCCTCAGCCAATGTGGTTACCTTGAGAAGTGGCACTCAAACCCAGGACCCCAAATGGATAACCCCTCCTGTGACTTCACTACCTGAGATGCTTGATTCTGGGGATGAGTGGGAGGAACCCAAGGATCAGGAGCCTAAACCAATTAAAACCCAAATGCCATAACCTAAAGCCTTCGAGAAAATAAAAAAAGGAGAAATGTGGTTGAGAATGAGGAGTTGTTAGAGATTTTTAAACAAGTACAGATTAATATACCTCTCCTTGATGCAATCAAGCATAACTTGGCTTACGGTAAATTTTTGAAGGATGTTTGTACACTTAAGCGTAAGCTGAGAACCCAAGCACCCAAGAAGTAGTGCTCTCAGAGCAAGCTAGTTCAGTGATATTGAGCAGCCTACCTCCGAAAAGAACTGACCCTGGAGCTTCTCTGATATCTTGCAATATTGGTGACATGACGTTTAATAGAGTGCTCTTGGACTTTGGTGCTTCAATTAAATTAATCCCAACTACCCTTTTTCACCAAATTGGATTTAGGGAATTAAAGCCCACACCTATGACTATCCAATTGGCCGACTGATCCGTGAAAACCCCAAAAGGGGTAGTCGAGGATGTAATTATTCATGTTGAGGACATCTACTTCCCAATTGACTTTTTAGTCCTTGACATGGAAGCCCCCGAACAACTATAGAACACACCCATCATCCTAGGCAGACCCTTCTTAGCTACGGCCAAGGCGAACATTGATTGTGACACAGGATATATGGAAATCAGCTTTGGTGATAAGAAGATGCAGTTGGATATCTTCAAGGTGACTAGGTCACTTGATTGCGGTTGGGTCGAGGAGTACGATCCTGTGGAAACTGATTAGCCCATAGTTGTGGGCTATTTAAGTATTTAAGTGTCTACACATTAGGTTAATTCTAACATTTATTTAGTATAAATTAGGATGTAAATAGATTAATTCATAGTTTTAATTTAATTACATAATCCATGCATTGCATTCATATTTTAAGTGCATTTAGAATTAGCTTAAAATGACAATTATCTAATTAGATAACCAATTAGGTACATTGTTTTTATTAACATAAAAGTTGAGGGTCTTCATATAAATGGCCCTAATATTTTAACATTATTTTCTTTATTCTTCTTCATGCAGGAACGGATGGATGCCGCTCCAACGCCGAACAGCCGCAGTGAAGAACCCATTCAAGGGAGAGCGAATGTGGTGGATCTGGTCGGGCGGATGATTTCAAATGTGTGTAGGCCACTACAAATGGAGGAGGGAGGCAGTCGAGCTTGGGAGGCCTCCACCACCGACCCACCACTGTGTAGAGCGACCTTCTCTCTTCCACTACATACTGCCGGCCTCTACTGTGGCGGCGAGTCTCCACCACCGTGGGCGTGTGGTGTGACAGGCCACACCACCATCCAGAGCTCGCCCGCATCACCGTGAGCACCTTAGCGTGCATCTCCCTCGCCGTCGTCACCAACCACCACCGCCGCAACAACCGTCAACAACCCTTTCAGTTACTTAAGACGTCCGGGAAATTTCCGGGACGTCTAAAGCTACCCGCTCACCTCCAACAGCCCACGCCTTCCTCAGTCTGCAGCACTCTCCAACCGCACCCGCTCTCATCGCGCTTGCAGCTCACGCCATCTCCATGCGCTCACCGGCTGCAGTGCCCTCTTCCCCGCGCCTATAGACCCGTCCAACCGCTCCTGCAGAAGTTCAACTGCAACCGCTCTCCACGCGTCTGCAGCTCACGCCATCTCCACATGCTCACCGGCTGCAGTGCCCTCTTCCCCGCTCTTGCAGACCCGTCCAACCGCTCCTGCAGAACTTCACTCGCACCCGCTCCCGCGCCTGCGGACCAGCGCACACCTTCGCCCACGTGCCCGCCAGCAGCAGCGCGCGGCAGTTCTCACGCCAACAGGCCACTCACGCTCACCGGCTGCAGCACCTCTGCCGGAGCTCGTCCGGCCACCTCCGGCCGCCGCGCGACTCGCCGCCACCACCAATTCGAAGCCCTTGGTCCAAGGGACCTCCTCCGAGCTTCCCGTGCCCGGCCATCTGCTCCTCGTCGCCCAAGACAAAGGGGAAGAATTCCCCTATTTTGCTACAGTGAACCGTCAATTAGAAATTACATTTTCTGCCATTGTCACTTTTTAATCATATTTTATTGATTCTGCATTGCAGAAAATATCCTCTAGTTTCTCAGAATTGCTATTTCAGCATTGTTTCTTGCTTAAACCTTCATCTGAAGGCAATTTTGGCTTGATTCTTGTCCAAACTAACTTCGAACAAACATTTTTAACTAGTGCGAATTTTAATACGTCATTGCCTCCCTATGGATTCGACCCGTTCCTCTGGGAGTGGTTATTTTTTCTTAAATATTGATTAGTCGATTTTTCCACCACATTAAACTGCAAACGACTTTAAAGCGAAAGATCGATGAGTCAAATGGCGCCGTTGCCGGGGAGGCAACAGACGCAATAATTTCGCTTGATTTTATTTTGATTATTTGTCAATTGCACAGAGATTTGACCATTTATTATTTCCTTTTCTGTGCGAGAAAATTTGTGTAAGAATCAGCCAGTGTGGGAGGTGACCCTTGACATCGCCAGACGTGAAGTGGACGAGCAATTTTTAAACGGAGGAGAAGGACGAGGATGCGACAGAGACCATTGTATTTAGTCGCTAGTTTAATTAGACTAGAATTAAGACTGTAGACTTAATTTTTCATTGCAATTAATTTGAAACCCTTTTTCTGGGGCATATTTTGAGGGGTTTGTTCCCCGATATTGTTTTGGGCCTGTGTTGGGTAATTTTTGGGAGTCTGTTCCCTTTTCTTTAGATTTAGGTTTTTTTTATTACTTTTATTTGCTTGTGCATAAGTTGTTCTAAAAAAAATATATAAAAACAAGCTGCCTGCTAGAAGCTGCCTGCCCTAGGACGAACCATTTAGGTCTGTATGAGCAGGGTCTAGATTTACTTCTCTGCATTGCGTGCATTCTTGCATCGTAGATCGCTGGAGGCAAGGTACGCATTCTCTTACTTTGCATCCTATTTTTGATCACGCATTGCATTTGGGATTTAATGCGAAGACCACCTAATCTGTACTGAATAAATCTAACAAGTGGTCACATTTTCTTTTAGAAAAAGGACTAATTAATGGAAGGACATTTTAAAAACCAAGGATTTGATTTCCAAACTTGGCATGCGATTCAAAGTTCAAAATCTTTTACGGTGTATGCACACTTATTTCACTTGCACCACGGCACGCTTCTAGACACTCCTTAGGTTTGGAAATACTAGGACAAGAGCCCTCCTTTCGTTGGATTCTGAAGTGTTTGGAACTTGAGATCAAAGGTTTTGCAAGTCCAAAGAGGGGGATACCTTGTCACGGATTTTTGGGGGTAGTTGAGAAGCACCGCGAAAGCACAGTTTCAAAGGAAGGCTTAGGCCTGCTTGCATCCCTCGATCTTCCATCTTTGGATTTACCTGACCATTTGAGATTTAGGGAAGAACACCTAAGCTCCAACTAGGCCTTCTTAGGTGAGCCGTAGGTCGACAATAGGCACGTAAATTGATTGAACAAATTGTATTGTCACCTGTGACTTAAAATCAAAAGCCTAAATTGGGAAAGACCTAAAAGGTCCTTTTTGAATTGTGTTTTGCTTGGGGAATTCTGATTGAAGTGTGAGTTAGAATGGACCACATTGCTTTTCATCCTTTCACATCTTGCCCACACCCTCACCCCCACTCTGCATCCTTCGATCCCAGACACCGACATGGTCCATTCCTTGATGGACATAATGACAATCATTGGGATCCATTTTACTCCTATTATAGGAGTATTGGCCTGGTTAAGCCCTAAATCAGTGAGCAGAGCCTAGGAGCGGGATTTCCTTTGCCCAATATCCCACATACCAAAGAAATACCCAACCCACCCTCCCTGAAAAAGTATAATGGTTGGACAAACACTCCTGGGTACTATAAGCCTGAGCCTGACTTCTCTCATGATAGAAATGACCTCTCCTCTTTGAAGATGGAAATACAGAAAATACAAAACGAAATGAGTGAATTGTTAGGAGAATCTTTGAGAGTAGGACAACAAGAAAGAGATGAAATTAGCCACCCAATCTACCCCATTGTGGATGACGTACACCCCTCTACAATAGATGCATCTCCCGTAGGAGAGCTACACTTTAAGTTGGAGGGAAATTCTAGGGAGAATAGCTACTTTTCGAGGATCAATTTTGAAACCTCCCCATTAGATGACACTTCCTTGAGAGATCTACACCTTTGGTGGGAAGAAAATACACATGAAAGTAGCTATGCATTGGATGAAGAAAGGTGGCAACCCGAGGAAGATGACGATTAGGTTGAGTATCCACCTAATTTATATTGGAGTCAAAAGACGGAATGATGGCACCATTGGAATACCTCGACACAGATGATAGTATTTTCGTGACATTTGATGAAGTGGGTCAAAGTCAAGTTGTTAATCCTACCCTCCCTTCTGATCACGATATGGAACTCGAACCCACCCTTAGGGAAACTAACCCTAAAGAAATTGACCTATCAGAGGAGTCTGATGTAACTAGTGTAAACCATTTACCTCAGATAGAGCACCCTAGGGGATCTGCTAAGATATTAAATGATTCTAGACCTCGGGTACATGATGAATTGTGTGATGAGGAGGAAGACAAATTATATGAGGAACCTACATTCAAGATTTGGAGTGACACTAAGGGTGATTATGTCTTATTTGAAGAGTTAGCCCTGAGGATGTCACAAATTTGACCAAATTAGGTTTCCTTAGCACACCCATTGATGATATTTCTCCTCATGACAAAATGATGGAAAATTTGGAAGCAATTTCTAAGATTTATGTGGATTCACATATATACTACAGGAAAGATTTGAGTAAATGACAAAAACCCAGGGATGACATTGATAGGATAATCCCTAGATCTGTTGCTTCCAACCTGCCTTCATTCACTTCGAAGTCACCCTCTGATTCGCTTATATCTGAAAGTGAAATTGTGACTCCTGATAAAGAGTAGGAAGATACATGTGATGCTAGGGATGAAATTGAGGATTTAGAAGGAGTGTTTGGGATGGACATCGAGCTGATTAAACCCAACCTAGATCTTATGACCATCCCACAACCTCGTAACTTGGACACCCTTGACGATCCTTGCCTTAGAGAATTGCTCACTTTTGTTCTGACCAGGGGGCATAACAGACCAATATTTCCTATAATGGAGTATCGGGTATGGATTGATGATTTATTTAGTCAGTCCATTACCCTGGGGGTTTTTCTCTGTACCATTCCTTACCCATTCTTTTTGGAGGATCCTTGTCATCCTCCCCCTACCCCTTTGGAGGTTGTTTTACCTGTTTATCCTTTAGAACCTCTTCTGGTGACCTGGGAAGATTTCATTCCCATTTTAGTTGAGCGAGCATTTGCTATCGGGATTCATCATCAGCTCGCCAACATCCTAGGTTACCTATTTCCTAGGCCAACATTGCTTTTCTCATTTTTAGGGCCTATTTCTGCAATTCTTGAACCTGATTTGCAGGTTCTTTGGCCATTCAGCCTAGCTCTAACCCAGGTAATATCCTTCTATGCAATGAGGACATTGCAGATTTTAGGCATGGGGGGTTGTACTTGGGGATATACATAGCATAATTGCATACATTTGTACATATATATAAAAAAAAAAGGTTTTGAGCTTAACTGGCTAAATCTTGCAGTCTTAAGCAAATCAGAACTCTAGGGTAGACTAAGTTAATTCTAGGGTCAAACTTTAGAAGCTAAAAGAGCTACTAGCTTTAGACCTTTAGGGTCCTTTGTGGACTTAAAAACTTAAGCAGGAGTTAAGTTGCGGACCATTCCTCAAGAGGTTGAGGAAGGGAAAATAGGGTTTGAGTTAAAAGGTGGGGTAGTACCTGGAGTCTTATTCTACTTTTTGGTTTACGGGTCCTTGTAACCTAAGCATCCAAATTTCACACACTTGGTCTGGTAGTTAACTTAATTTTTGTCTTTCTGAAAAGAGATTTGGTTCTCTTAGTTTTGACTTAGGAGAGCCTTGAAAACACATTTTGATTGGAAGAGTTCCCGCCGCAGGAGAGGTGGAGTATATACTCACCTTGAGGATGCGATGATAACATATTACCTCCTCGGCGCTTGTCTCTTAGGATATCCATCCTACTGGGGGCATGTAAGCGCATTGCGCAGTTCAGGTACCATGGGCGGCCCTATCTCGAAGTGCGGATTGCCATAGGCCTGAATTCGCTTAAGAAATCCATGGGCGATACTATCTCGAAGTGTCGATTGCCAGGAGTTCTTGGGGTCGTTATGGGCGGTGCTATCTCCAAGCATCGAAAGCCAAGCACTCTTCGAGGTATGGTAATGGGGACAATGAATCTGACACAGACCGTGTTGATAGCTGATCTGAGGTTAGACTTAGAAGAATCAAACAAAAAAAAAATATATATATATATGTATATATAAAAAAAAAGAAAAAAAAATCCTTTAACTCAAATAACTCAGACCAACACACAGGCACGAATGCTTTAATCTCAGGGATCAATAAACTTTAGGGTAAAGTCAGAAATCAGGGAAACTTGTGCCTACAACTCGTCTTTAGCCTACCTAGTCTGTAACTTAGCAACTACTTAGGAACCTTGGGTCTATAGCCTGAACTTAATATGCTTCTGAAGGAAGACTAAGTGAGTTGACTAGTCTACTTGGAGTACTAGATTTTGCTTAATTTTGCTAGGGACTAGCAAAAACTAGGCATGGGGGTATTTGATTAGCCCATAGTTGTGGGCTATTTAAGTATTTAAGTGCCTACACATTAGGTTAATTCTAACATTTATTTAGTATAAATTAGGATCTAAATAGATTAATTCATAGTTTTAATTTAATTACATAATCCATGCATTGCATTCATATTTTAACTACGTTTAGAATTAGCTTAAAATGACATTTATCTAATTAGATAACCAATTTGGTACATTGTTTTTATTAACATAAAAGTTGAGGGTCTGTATATAAATGGCCCTAATATTTTAACATTATTTTCTTTATTCTTCTTCTTGCAGGAACGGATGGCTACCGCTCCAACGTCGAACGGCCGCAGTGAAGAACCCATTCAAGGGAGAGCGGATGTGGTGGATCTAGTCGGGCGGATGATTTCAAATCTGTGTAGGCCACTACAAAAGGAGGAGGGAGGCAGTCGAGCTCGGGAGGCCTCCACCACCGACCCACCACTGTGCAAAGAGACCTTCTCTCTTCCACTCCATACTGTCGGCCTCTACTATGGCGACGAGTCTCCACCACCGTGGGCATGTGGTGTGACAGGCCACACCGCCATCCGAAGCTTGCCCGCATCACCGTGAGCACCTTAGCGTGCATTTCCCTCGCCGTCGTCACCAACCACCACCGCCACAACAACCATCAACCACCCTTTCAGTAACTTAAGACGTCCGGGAAATTTCCCGGACGTCTGAAGCTACCCGCTCACC
Source organism: Thalassia testudinum (assembly GCA_037157565.1). Classification (NCBI taxonomy): domain Eukaryota; kingdom Viridiplantae; phylum Streptophyta; class Magnoliopsida; order Alismatales; family Hydrocharitaceae; genus Thalassia; species Thalassia testudinum. The sequence goes on from JAZHRO010000014.1 coordinate 64,292,195, forward strand.
TCCAACAGCCCACGTCTTCCTCAGCCTGCAGCACTCTCCAACCGCACCCGCTCTCCGCGCCTGCACCTCACGCCATCTCAACGCGCTCACCAGCTGCAGCGCCCTCTTCCCCGCGCCTGCAGACCTTTCCAACCGCGCTTGCAGAACTTCAACCGCACCCGCTCTCCACGCGCCTGCAGTTCATGCCATCTCCATGCGCTCACCAGCTGCAGCGCCCTCTTCCCCACGCCTGCAGACCCATCCAACCGCGCCTGCAGAACTTCACCCACACCCGCTCCCGAGCCTGCAGACCAGCGCACACCTTCGCCCGCGCGCCCGCCAGCAGCAGCGCGCAGCAGTTCTCATGCCAACTGGCCGTGCACGCTCACCAGCTGCAGCACCTTCGTTGGAGCTCGTCCGACCACCTCCAGCCGCTGCGCGACTTGCCGACACCACCGATTCAAAGTCCTTGGTCCAAGGGACCTCCTCCGAGCTTCCCGTGCCCGGCCATTCGCTCCTCGTCGCGCAGGACAAAGGGGAAAAATTCCCTATTTTGCTACAGTAAACCGTCAATTAGAAATTACATTTTCGGCCATTGTCACTTTTTAATCATATTTTATTGATTCTGCATTGCAGAAAATATCCTCTAGTTTCTCATAATTGCTATTTCAGCATTGTTTCTTGCATAAACCTTAATCTGAAGGCAATTTTGGCTTGATTCTTGTCCAAGCTAACTTCAAACAAATATTTTTAACTGGTGCGAATTTTAATACATCATTGCCTCCCTGTGGATTCGACCCACTCCTCTGCGTGTGGTTATTTTTTCTTAAATGTTGATTAGTCGATTTTTCCACCACATTAAACTGCAAACGACTTTAAAGTGAAAGATCGATGAGTCAGAAACCCTGGTTGAAGAATGCCTCACGGTTATCTCTTTAGAACACCATCGAATTCAACCAGTTAATGACTACCCTAACCCATCCCAGTCCTTGGAGGTTGAAATCAGCAGAGCTGATTACCACCAGCAACCTCCATTTTAGGAGATTGATGTTAATCAACTCCTACCCTTTCCTTACCCGTCAAACATTGTCCTGCCTGTACCTGAATTGAAACCTTTGCCAAACAACCCTAAGTATATCTTCTTAGGGCCTAATTAGACTTTCCTTGTGATTATCAATGCACACCTAACCAGGGACCAAGAACTTAGGTTGACTACTACCCTTTATAAACATCAGGCAGCTATTGGGTGGATAATTTTTGACTTAAGGGGAATTAGCCCTACTTATTGCACTCACAAGATCTATTTGGAAGATGGGGCTTGACCTTCTTGCTAAATACAAAAGTGATTGAACCCGAATATGCAAGAGGTCATTAAAAAAGAAATAATCAAGTGGCTTGGTGTGGAAATCATCTACCCAATTTCCGACAGCACCTAGGTGAGCCCTTCTCGAGTAGTACCAAAGAAGGCTGGCCTCACCGTGGTCACGAATGACCAGGGAGAATCTATACCCACCTGCACCACAACCGAGTGGCAGGTGTGCATTGCTTATAAGAAGCTTAATGAGGCCACTAAAAAGGACCACTTTCCATTGCCAATCATTCACCAGATTCTCGAACGACTGGTAGGGCAGAAATAGTTTTGCTTCCTGGATGGATATTCAAGATATAACCAGGTTGCTGAAAGGTGACTTTTCGCTTTGCGTTATAGTATTTAAGTGGTAGAAAAATCGACTAATCAAAAACAATGAAAATAACCACTCACAGAAGAGTGGGTCGTGTCCACAGGGAGGCAATTATGCAATCAATACTTAATTATTTAATGTTATTTCAGATAGTGTGAAATCCCTATTCAAATCTAACTTAAAATGTGAAGGAAAGTAGACTTGCAATAACATAAAAAGATATGGGTATATGTCGAGTTTTCCCTCACAGAAATCCTCAACAAATTTATGATGAATTTATGCAATTTTCACGTGATGTGTACTAGAGACAATTAGTACTTAAGTTAAGCCCAAAAATCACTCTTTAAACTAGTTAATATCAATATCTTGCAATTATATGGAACTGAGTGTTCAAGTGCAATTCTGCCACAATATAATAATAAATAAAATCAAATTAGGTAGCAATGGCATTGAATGTAAATAGTAATTGATGGGAAAATAGAGCCTTTTTCCTCTCTCCTCCGTGCAAGAGAGGGAGAGCACCATGGGCCTGTCGCGAGGCTCAGGCGGATGGCGAGGACGGAGGTGGCCAGAACTCCGGCCTGTTGAACAAGAAGGCAGAGGTGCACGCAGCGCCTGCGGCTGGTGGCGTGCGAGCGTGCGTGCACTGGTGCACACCCGTGCAGGGGATGAGGCAGAGGCTGGAGCGTGGGCTATTGGCTGTAGGCATGCGGTTTGCAGGTGGGCGGAGGTAGTGCTTGCGGGTGCATTGCTGCAGTGCGGTGGAGAGGCACTGTGAGCGGTGCGATGTCTGCAGCAGGGCACTGAAGGGAGTGAGTGCTGGGGCATGTAGGTGCACGCCTACAGGGTGGAGAGGTGCAGGCTTGGTGCGTGCGGGCAGGCGCTTGCAGATGGCGCTAAAGGGAGCGAGCGGTAGGGTGCGCACCTGGGGTGGAGAGGTGCTGTGAGCAAGGGGCGGCCTGCAGGCTTGGTGGTGTGCAGGCGCCTGCTGTGCGATGTGCCTGCAGATGGAGATGGGAGGAAGGCGTGGTGCAGTGTCTGTAGCAGGGCGGTGGGGCGTGCTGGCGAGTGCCTACTGCTGGAGGGAGATGCTATGCGGTGCGTGGTTGTGTGCCCTCTACTGGCTGGAGGGTGCGGGCGCTTGGTGAGGTTTTTCCCTGCAAGGAGGAAGATGGACCACAGTGCACGCCTCTTCTCTTCCTAGATGGCCTTCCTCTTTCCCCGTCTCTTCTTTATAACTTCTCTCCTTTGCGCGTGAGTTAAGTGATTTTCCCAAATCCCTTAACTATTTCTGGTCATATTTGTTGAGAAAGGCGGCGGAAGATTACCAGAATGTGCGGGGGTGGGGGGGTTGCGGCTGTTATCCGAAATATGTTGGGAAATTTGTCCCCCCACCCTTTTTCTTTCTGAATATTATTACCTGCACATAAAAACAACAAAAATCATTACATATTAGGTTATAGAATGTTATAAACTTAAATCATGATGCGTACAAATATTCTATAACTTAATTACAATTATTAACACACCTAAACGGTATGATTAAAGATACTTAGGCTTAATATTAGTCCATTAAAATGGACCCATCAAATACTCCCTTGCCTAAGATTTGCCAGTCCCTAACAAAAATGAAAAATAATGGAAATAATCAGAAGATTTCTTCTTTCCTTACTTCAAAACTTTATGAATCCAGACAAATGTGAAGTGCTGATAGCCTAGGTAACAGATCCAAGTGAAAGAGCCGATTCACATTGGGAGTTCGTACATCACCCTTGGCAAAAATTTCTGTCAAGATAGGCAACTACTTCCCTCCGGGATATAGCAGACGATAATCTGTAATTTGACCCTGGCATTTGGCTTAGGTAGGAGATATCAAGTTGAATGGATTTGTATTTGGTGGCACACACTCAACTGGTGCTACATATAGTCTAGTACTGCTGACTCTAGCTCTCTAGATTATTAGACAAGTCAACTCTGAGAGAGGCTACACAATTGTGCTCTCTTGATGTTCCTAGGCACTCTTTCTTTTTTTTCTTTCTGAGATCACGAATCTCGCCAGATTTAGAAATTATACTCACTATTTGGTGGCCTCACATGGCATCCACACTTCAATTAAAGTCCTAATAACGCTATAACTAAGTTAGAGTTCTCAACCAGTATTCAGGCGATCAAAAATACTAGAAGGTAGGTATGGGTCATAGTTGGTGGAACGCGACAGGTGTTCTGCTGCTTCAGAAATAGCGTTACATCATAAACTTCGACTTTTTTTTTTTGTAATATAACTATTTCTTCTTTTTTTCCTTTCTATTTCTTCTTTTTCTACTTCTTTTGTCTTTTCCCTTTTTTTTTTTATTTTTTCTTCTTGTTTTTGTTTCTTTTTCAATCAATCACAACACAATACGGACTTTTATTTACGAGGCATTATTAGGGATGATGATGGTCAAGAGGAAGTTGTGTGGCTTATTTGGTGGAAGTGCCTATTCTCAACACCGGGAAGGAAAGGATAGGACAGGCATATTTCTGACCTTTGACACTATTACCCTCCTTCAGCTGAGGACTCTATGAAGGATGGTCGTAACCATCCACCATAGTTATAGCTTTATTAAGACTCAATCTCTGTGTATCTGCCTTATTTGGTGACTCTTAGGAATTCACTCAAAGTACGCACACAGGAGTAGAGAGTGAAAACTACACCAAACTCTGAAGTATCATCATCTAATTATCCAGAACTTAAAAGTCGTTGCACTAGACTTAGTGTACCAGTAATCTCTCTACTTCTCACAAATATGAGGTGGATTTATTAGAAGATAGTATGCCTAACTCTCTATTAACTATCCAAGGGTTCAGTAGACTACAAATGCTTATTGGTTTTCCCCAAGGATCCATTACCAAGTCTACATGCACGTGAAATAAATGTACTAGTTTCTAAACTTAAGAAAGAATTCTGGAAGAAAAACCTCCAATAACAAAGGTATTTTGCTAGGGCCTATCCTAATCAGCTCAATTTTTTTTTTTATATGCATTCAAATATTTATAAATGCTATAAACACTATAAACATTCTCAGGTTATATCCCCCATGCCTAAAACTAACAATGTCCTCATTGGAAAAATGTAGACATGGAAGAATATCACCTGAGGAGGAGACTGGGAGGAGCTAAGGCTCCTCAAGCCATAGTGCGTCCAAAACCTGACCATCTGAAAGAGTAATATACGGTTTAAGTCACTGGCCATTTACCTTAAAGTTCGCACCTGAAATAGGGTTCCTGAACTCTACAGCTCCATGAGGGAAGGAATTGATACCAATGTATGGCCCATCCCAACGGGACTTGAGCTTTTTAGGAAATAATTTAAGTCTAGAATTGAAAAGCCAGACCAACTGGTTGGGCTCAAAAGTCTTTCTAATGATGTGCTTGTCATGGAAGACTTTTGTACGTTGCTTGTAAGCTTGAGAAGTTTCATAAGCTTCATCACGAAGCTCCTCAAGCTTACTTAATTCTAACATACGTACTTTTCCTGCTTTATCCATATTTAAGTTAACATTTTTAATGGCCCAATAAGCTTTATGTTGGATTTCAACGGGAAGGTGGCACGCTTTTCCGTAGATAAGACGGAAAGGAGACATGCCCAAAGGAGTCTTCTATGAAGTTCTGTAGGCCCAAAGAGCGTCATTTAGTTTTTTAGACCAATCCTTCCGATCAGGCCTGACAGTTTTTTCTAAAATTCGCTTAATCTCCCAATTAGACACTTCAATTTGTCCACTCATTTGGGGATGATAAGGTGTGGCTGTCATGTGGTTGACTCCCAAATTTTGGAGTAGTCTTATGAAGTGTACATTCTTAAAGTGAGGTCCTCCATCACTTATGATCGTCCTTGGGCACCCATATCGAGAAATGATATTAGCCTTAACAAATCCTAAGACCACGGAATGGTCATTAGTTCACGTGGGGATGGCTTCTATTCATTTTGATACATAGTCAACAGCCACAAGGATGTATTCACATCCGAAGGACATAGGAAAGGGACCCATGAAGTCAATGCCCCAAATATCAAAGATTTCAACAGGGAGGATAGGTTGTTGGGGCATCTCATCCCTTTTTCCAATGGTTCCCATTTGCTGGCAACGTTGACATGCGCCCACATACATATGTGCATCTCAGAATAATGTGGGCCACCAAAAACTAGACTGAAGAACCTTATGAGCAGTCTTCTTCCCACTAAAATGTCCCCCACAGTGGAGGTCATGGCAGAAACTCAAAACACTTCTTTGTTCCTCATCAAGGATGCAACGGCGAAACAGCAGGTCAGGGCCTATTCTAAAAAGCTCGGGTTCCTCCCAGTGATAAAATTTAGCATTGGCGATAAACCTATCTCGCTTCTGCTTGTCCCAAGTACTAGGGGTGATGCCTGTGACCAGATAGTTCACTATGTCAGAGAACCAAGGAGTTTTATTTTCCACGGCCATTAAAGACTCATCAAGGAAAGTCTCTTGAATATCGCCAGTAGGGTTTGATGCCTCAATAGGGATCCTAGACAAATGGTCTACTACCACATTCTCAACTCCTTTCTTGTCTTTAATTTCCAGGTCAAATTCTTGGAGTAGCGGAATCCAACGAATTAGGCAAGGTTTGGTGTCCCTTTTAGCCAGAAGATGCTTAAGGGCTGAATGATCAGTGAACACCACAACCTTGGATCCCAAAAGATAAGATCGAAACTTTTCCAAAGCAAATACTACAACAAGTAATTCCTTTTTCAGTGATCGTGTAGTTTTGCTGAGGATCCGTAAGGGTCATGCTGTCATAATGCAGCACATGAGGTTTGCCATCAACCCTTTGACCTAAGACCGCTCCCACTGCAAAATCAGAAGCATCGCACATAAGCTCAAACGGGAGGGTCCAATCTGGTGCTTGGAGAATCGACATGGTAATGAGGGCTTTCTTGAAAGCTTGGAAAGCCTCGCCACATCTATCATCAAAATAGAAGGAGACATCCTTTGCTAACAGGTCGCAGAGTGGCTTAGAGATTTTACTGAAGTCTCTAATGAAGCGCCTATAAAATCCAGCATGGCCAAGGAAAGATTTAACCTGATGAACATTGCCGGGCAATGGAAGCTTAGAGATGGAATCGATTTTTGCGGTGTCCACTTCTAATCCTCTCTCGAAAACTACATGCCCAAACGCAATGCCCTACTGGACCATAAAGTGGCTTTTCTCCCAGCTAAGCACCAGTTTTGCCTCTTCGCAATGGGTTAATACTTTATCAAGGTGTGCCAGGCATAGGTCAAATGACAAGCCATAAATGGAGAAGTCATCCATGAAAATTTTAATGAACTCGTCGATCATATCAGAAAAGATAGCCATCATACAACGTTGGAAAGTGGCAGGAGTGTTACATAACCCGAATGGCATTCGGCGAAATGCAAAAGTGCCATAAGGACTCGTGAAGGTGGTATGCTCCTGATCATCAGGAAAAATGGCTATCTAATTATACCTAGAGTACCAGTTAAGAAAACAAAAGTACTTGTTCGCCGCCAATCGTTCCAAAATCTGATAGATAAATGGTAAGGGGAAATGGTCTTTCTGGGTAGCCGTGTTTAAACGGCGGTAATCAATGCAGACAATCCAACCAGTTGAGGGTCTAGTGGTCACCAGTTCTCCTTGGTCATTCTCTTCCACAGTGATTCCTACCTTTTTCGGAACTACGTGAATAGGACTGACCCATTTACTATCTGAAATGGGATAGATAATCCCTGCATCCAGCCATTTCAGAATCTCCTCTTTAACTACCTCCCGCATATTTGGATTAAGCCTTCTCTGCATGTCTCAGAAAGGCTTCACGGACTCGTTTGTGTATATATGATGCATGCAAAGAGAGGGATCAACACCCTTAATATCAGTAATTGTCCAGGAAATTGCTTCCTTGTGCCTTTGTAAACATCAAGCAGAGCTCCTCCTGCAATTCAGATAATGCAAATGAGATAATAACGGGGAGCATGTTATTAGGGCCAAGGAAAGCATATTTCAATGTGCTCGGGAGGGGTTTCAACTCCAATTCAGGAGCCTTTTGGATTAAGGGTTTTAGTTGAGATTTCCCCACCTCAGGCAGTGGATCTACCTTCACAGTCCAGGGTGGGGATAGAGACTCAGTGTGTATCCTCAGCAACTCTTCTAGTTCGGGCATATATCCTTTCAGTTTCTTTAATAATTGAGGGATGGCCCTGAGATATGACCTTCTGAAGGGGATCTCTACATAACAATGCTGGAGTAGTCTCTTCAATTATTTCATCAACGGTCTCAATCTGAGAACAATCTTCAAATCCGGGTTGCTTGTAAGTATCAAAAGCATTCAACCGGATCTTCTCATTCCCAAAGCCCATTTTAAGTGCCCTGGATCTACAATTTATAGAGGCATTGGCTGTGGCCAAAAAGGGGCATCCCAGAATAATGGATGGCTTTGTGGGCTTATTACATGGGTCAGTATCAAGTACCAAAAAGTCAACGGAGAAGAAAAAATCCTCCACTCTCACAAGGAGATCTTCCAACAATTCCCGCGGTGTCTGAAGTGATCTGTCTGAAACCTGGAGGATTACTGGACTAGGCTTCAGCTTTCCTCCTCCCAAAAGGTCGTAGACAGAGCTTGGTAGAATGTTTACCCCCACACCCAGATCAACCAGAGCCTCGTCGATGTGTTGGTTACCTATAACCACTGAAATATACGGGGCCCCTAGGTCTTTCATTTTGGGGGGTGTTCCATGCTGAAGAACCGAGCTAACATGGTCAGGCAGGATGACCTTGGTTTGGACCTGTTTCCTAGATCGGCGCTTCTAGGTGTACAGGTCCTATAGAAAATTGGCATAGGATGGAATTTGTTTAATCGCTTCCAACATAGGCAAGTTAATCTGGAGTTTCCTAAAAGTATCCATAATCTCTTCCGTCCTATCCTTCGCTCCAAATGAGCCAACAGAAGATTCCCCAGGAGCAGATAGGCACTCTGGATAGGGCACCCTCGGCTTATGAGTAGAGGGGTTGTCACGATGGGAAAGGGGTGGTGTAAGGACGACATCGTCGTTGTGGGTATTTTTTGTGAGGGAGAGTGGTGTGTCTCTTCCTCGGGTGAGATGGAAGTCAGGTCAGGTGTGGAAGGGGAATTCTGAGATGTAACCGTAGGAGTGTTATCCGGCTTGTCAATCTTTTTTCCACTCCTCAACATGGTCACTGCTTGGGCGTGCTCCCTGAATATAACCACCTTGCCCTTAGGGTTCTCGTCAGAAGAGCTAGGTAGCTTCCCCCGATCACGTTGCCTAACTGCCTCAGTAAGATGACCAATTTGGGATTGCATATCAGTAATCATCTTATTCTGAGATTGGATAACCATATTCTTATGCTCTTGCATTGCTTTCATCATGGCCTTCAGTTCATCCATCTTAGAGGGCCTATTCGGAGGAGGGTTTTCATAAGAAGGTTGGTATGTAGGCTGGGGAGGTAAGGGTCTTGTATTCCCTGAGTTAGAAGCATCAGCTTGCTTCCAAGAGAAGTTTGGATGGTTCCGCCACCCTGGATTATAAGTGTTGGAGTAAGGGTTATTGCGAGGGGGCAAAAACCTTGGGTCGCATTCAAGTCGGCCTGAATCAACTCAGGGAATTGGGTTTCCTGATGGCACTCCATAGTGGCATGTGTTGTGCTTTGGCAAATGGAGCATTATCTTGAAGCCTGAAAAATAGAGGCTGCTTGCAGGTTCATGACAGGGTTTGCTAAAAGCCTATCAACATTTTTATTCAATAGTTGAACCCGATAAGCCAAATCCTGAGAAGCCCCAGCTTCATGGGCCTCTATCTTCCTCTGCAAGATTGATGGTTTTCTTTCTTGATAGGCAGAGGACAGATGTTTGGAGTTGTTGCTTAAAGTTTCAAATAATGCCAAGGCTTCATCCTCTGTTCTGGTCATGAAGGTTCCTGCATCAATGGTTTGCCTATGTCTTTTAGATAATCCGTTATAGAACCTTTCGACCAACTGCCATCTTCGCACTTGATGGTGGGGGCATAACCTAAGAAGGTCATTAAAGTGCTCCCAAGTCTCATGAAATTGCTCCCCTTCCTGTTGAGTAAAACCCATAATCTCTCTTCTGTAATGGTTGGTTTTACTCATAGGAAAATACTTTTTTAAAAATTCTCCCTTAAGGGTAGCCTAATCATTTACCCTTGCATCGAGGGCATGATACCAGTGCATAGCCTTATCCTTTAGGGAGAAAGGAAATAGAGTCCTCATCAGGGCTTCATCAGTAAAGCCATAGAGCTTCACCGTGGAACAGACCTTAGTGAATTCCTCCAAAAGCCAGTAGGGGTCCTCCCTAGTAGTACCATAAAAAGAGGGTAATAGAGATATGGTACTGCTCTTGATCTCATACGGATTATCCCCTTCTGGTCGTCTTAGTGCTTGTGTAGGTTGGTTGGTAGGAATAAAATAGCCCCTTACGGTCCTTTGTTGATTTGCACCTTGCTCAGTCATTTCTTCTCTTTCTTCTCCAAGGTGAGCTCTCCTAAGAATTCTCTAAGGCTTAGGATCAAACACCAGACTACCCTCAAGAGAGCATCTACCAAGCATACAAAGCACAGTTCAAATTTTTTTCCTTATTGAGTAAGTCAAACCTCCACTCCAAAGATAAGTCAAGAGATCAAGACTTATCCCTCCGTTCCCACGTAAGTGGTATAAGAGGGGTGTGGACTTGAAATCTTAACCTTCTTTATTGTGGATGTTGAATTAGTTAATATAAATGGCCAAACAAGTTTTTCACTGCAATTACATGCCTTAATTCAACCTTCAAGTGCCCTAGGACCTATACTTTGCTTGGATGACACTCCCAGGTGATCAAGGGAGAAGTTACTCCAAGGATGAACAAAGGGATGCAAGTAGGGCGAACCCTTCCTTTGAGGCGATGCATATGCGATGCCCCTTAACTACCCTTTTGTTCCTTTAAGGGGTGTCCCCCTCCATGGAGTATCAAAACACTTGATCAAAAGATATTATCACCACCACCACAAAGCACAATAGGAGGGTCTGCACCAATAAAGAGATCAGTACCTATAGCCTTAAGGTATCGAGCCTTAGTGCGGTGCCTAATGTGCGTGCTCAGTGTCAAAAGTGTGCAACACACCGCAAATCTTTGTAATTTCTTCTGAAATCGCAGACAAGTCCCTTAGAATCAGATCAAATGTGAATTGCTTTTAGGGTTGAATCTGATTATTAGTTCCACTTTTAGTTAAGTGACCACTGAATTAGTAAATTCAAACAACTTGGTGGTTTTGAATTTAAATTTGAATGCAAATGCGTGAACAGAAGCAGGATGCAAAAGTTAGAAAGATATACCTGTCTCCAGCAATCTTCATGCTAATATGCTTGCAATGCAATAGTAAGATATAATATGCTGCTCAATCACCCCTAAATGCATGCACCTAAGGGCATGCAACTTCTAAATGGGCAGCTCGATATTTTCGCTATTGGTTTTTTTTTTAAAAGCAAGCAAGCAGAAAATATAATCACGCATGCACCAAAAATATTGTAAGCCCTAGTAGCTAAGGAATGCGGGGACAAACCGCCAAAAATTTAGCCCCAATTACTACAAGGGAGAAAAGACAGAATTAAATTGTGACGACGGATAATCCTCTACCAAACAAGATCTTGGTCTCCTTCGTCTTTTCCTCGTATGCTTAACTCCTGGTTGCTGTCGCCGCTCTGTTGCGCCTCGTCGCCTCTTGAGATTCCTCGCACAATAATCAAAATGATTAGATAATTTCGCAACTCATAAGATTTAAAAATAATAAAGTAAATATATTGCATCTGTTGCCTCCCCGGCAATGGCACCAATTTTGAAAGACGACTTTTCGTTTTGCATTATAGTATTTAAGTGTTGGAAAAATCAACAAATCAAAAACAATGAAAATAACAACTCATAGAAGAGTGGGTCGTGTCCACAGGGAGGAAATTATGGAAGCAATACTTAATAATTTAATGTTATTTCACATAGTGCGAAATCCCTATTCAAATCTAACTTAAAATGTGAAGGAAAGTAGATTTGCAATAACTTAAAAAGATAAGGGTATATGTGGAGTTTTCCCCCACAGAAATCCTCAACAAATTTTTGATGAATTTATGCAATTTTCATGTGATGTGTACTAAAGGCAATTAGAACATAAGTTAAGCCCAAAAATCAATCTTTAAACTAGTTAATATCAATATCATGAAATTATAACGAACTATGAGTGTTCAAGCACAATTCTGCCACAATATAATAATAATAAATAAAATCAAATTAGGTGGCAATGGCATTGAATGTAAAAAGTAATTGATGGTAACATAGAGCTTTTCTCCTCTCTCCTCCTCACGAGAGAGAGAGCACCGCGGGGCTGTCACAAGGATCAGGAGGACGGCAAGGACGAGGGCTCTTCGGTGGTGGCAGCGGCGGCGACGGAGGTGGCCGGGGGAGGAGGTCGGAACTTCGGCCTGTTGAACAAGAAGGCGGAGGTGCACACCGTGCCTGCGGCTGGTGGCGTGCGAGCACGCATGTGCTAGTGCGTGCCCGTGCAGGGTATGAGGTAGAGGTTGGAGCGCGAGTGGTTGGCTGCAGGCGTGAGATCTGCAGGTGGGCGGAGGTAGCGCCTACAGGTGCGTTACTGTAGTGCAGTGGAGAGGCATTGTGAGCGGTGCGGTGTCTGCAGCACGGCGCTGAAGGGAGCGAGTGGTGGGGCATGCAGGCGCGAGCCTGCAGGGTGTAGAGGCGTTGGCTTGGTGCGCACGGGCAGGCACTTGCAGATGGCACTGAAGGGAGCGAGCAGTAGGGCGTGTGCCTGGTGTGGAGAGGTGCTGTGACTAAGGGGTGGCCTGCAGGCTTGGTGGTGTGCGGGCACCTGCTGTGCGGTGTGCCTGCAGATGGAGATGGGAGGAAGGCGCGATGTGGTGTCTGCAGTAGGGCGGTGGGGCACGCTGGCGAACGCCTGCTGCCGGAGGGAGATGCTGTGAGGCGCGTGGTTGTGCGCCCTCGGCTGGCTGGATAGGTTGGAGGGTGCGGTCGCTTGGTGTGGTCTTTCCCTGCAAGGGGGAAGATGGACCACAGTGCATGCCTCTTCTCTTCCTGGATGGCCTTCCTCTTTCCCCGCCTCTTCCTTTTAACTTCTCTCCTTTGCACGTGAGTTAAGGGATTTTCCCAAATCCCTTAACTATTTCTGGTCATATTTGTTGAGAAATATGGTGGGAAATTTGTCCCCCCACCCTTATTCTTTCTGAATATTTTTACCTGCACGTAAAAATAACAAAAATCATTACATATTAGGTTATAGAATGTTATAAACTTAAATAATGATGCGTAGAAATATTCTATAACTTAATTGCAATTATTAACACACCTAAACGGTACGATTAAAGATACTTAGGCTTAATATTATTCCATTAAAATGGACTCATCAGTTGCCATTTCACCAGAGGACCAAGAGAAGACCACATTCACTTGACCGTATGGCATGTTTGCATTTCTCCGTATGCCATTCGGGTTATGCAATGCACCCACTACCTTTCTGCATTGCATGTTAGCCATCTTTTCATAGATGGTAGGTGAATATTTAGAGGTCATTATGGATGATTTCTCCATGTTCGGAGACTCATTCGACCATTGTCTTAGCAACTTAGAAAAAATCTTGATGTGATGCATCAAGGTCAACCTAGTTTTAAGCTGGGAAAAGTGCCATTTTAAGGTTCAAGAGGGGATTCTCCTCGAATACATTGTCTCACAGAGGGGCATTGAAGTTGTTCGAGCTGAGGTTGATTTAATTTCTAAATCGCCACCTCTTAGCTCGGTCAAATAAATGTAATCTTTCCTAGGACATGTTGGCTTCTATAGAAGGTTCATTAGGGATTTTTCCAAACATTCCAAGCCTTTGACTGACCTTCTAGCCAAAGATGTACTTTTCGACATGACACCTGATTGCATCAATGCCTACAACACCCTTAGGGATACAGTCTCAACAGCACCAGTTTTATAACCCCAAATTGGTCGTAGGACTTCGAGACAATGTGGATGCATCAGATTTTGCTGTTGGAGCAGTCCTAGGACAAAGAAGAGAGAAAAAACCCATGGTGATCTACTATGCAAGCAAAACTTTAGTTGATGCTCAATGGAATTATACTGTCAAGGAAAAGGATCTACTTGCTGTAGTTTTTGGATTAAAAAAGTTCAGATCATACCTTTTAAGATCCCACATGATTATTTACACTGACTAGTCAGCTATCCGACATTTGTTAGACAAAAAGGATGCTAAACCTAGGCTAATCAGATGGATCCTGCTCTTGCAGGAATTTGACCTAGAGATGTGTGACAAAGATGGGTCAAAGAATGTTGTAGCTGACCACTTATCCAGACTTCACCCAGAACACATTGGACCCTCTTTACCCTTGTCCGACACATTCCCTAATGAACAACTTCTTACTGTGCATGCAAGGAGTCGACCCTGGTATGTGGACTTAGTAAACTATTTAGTGGTAGGGCAAACTCCACACGGCTGGTCTAGACAGCAGCATGATAAGTTCTTCGCTGAGGCCAAGCGCTACTTTTGGGATGATTCTATGCTGTTTAGACTTTATACTGACCAAATCATTAGGAGGTGTATTCTTGAAGAGGAAGTTCAAAGTGTGCTATCCTTCTGTCATGACCAAGCCTATGGTAGCCACTCTTTACGAAGTAAATGGCTACAAAAGTTTTGCAGTCTAGTTTTTACTGGCCATCACTTTTCAAGGATGCACATAACAATGCAAACACTTTCACTAGATGCCAGACCATAAGGACTATGACCAGTAAAGATATGATGCCTCTATAGCCCATTTGATCATTGAAATTTTCGATGTCTGCAGCATCGATTTTATGGGTCCCTTCCCACCATCAAACATTTTCAAGTACATACTAGTCTCAGTGGACTATGTCTCGAAATGGATCGAAGCAATACCTACCCAAAAATGTGACCATAAGGCTGTCATGAACTTCGTTAAGAAAAATATCTTTTCCCAATTTGGGATACCGAAAGCCATGATCAGCGATGGTGGGAGTCACTTCATTAATGCCCAGTTTCGTGCCCAACATAAGAAATACGAGGTCGCTCACCGCATTGCCACCTTGTATCAACCGCAAATGAATAGGCAAACTGAGCTCTCAAATAGGTAGATTAAAAATATTCTATAAAAGACTGTGAGACCTGACCAGAAGGATTGGTCCAAATGATTGGATGATGCCCTTTGGGCATACAGGACCACCTTTAAGACCCCGATAGGCATGTCGTCCTATCGATTGGTCTTTGGCAAAGCTTGCCACCTTCTAGTCGAATTGGAGAGCCAGACATACTGGGTTGTTAAGCAATGCAATATGGATTCCCAGATGGCTAAAACTCAATGGAAGCTCCAACTCTCCAAGATCGACGAAATCCGTCGAGATGCTTACGAGAACAATAGACTTTATAAGGAGAAGGTGAAAGCTATCCATGACAAACACATTAATAGAAAATCCTTCGAGCCAAACCAGCAAGTCTGGTTATTTGATGCAAGACTTAAACTCTTCCCCAGGAAACTGAGATGTAAGTGGACGGGACCATATCAAGTGGTTAGACCTTATCCCAATGGGGTGGTTGAAATTGCCAATCCCAAACTAGGCAAACCTTCAGTATTAATTTTCAATGACTAAAACACTTTCTTAGATAGATTCCCGTGAAGGAAGTTGTGACCCTCCTTGAGGGTTAAACTAAAACTATGCCTAGCTAAAGGTACAAAACTCAGCGCTTCCTGAGAGGCAACCCAGAGGTTTCAAGCTGATCAAATTCACGATTACAACTCAGGTGATTTCTTTCCCTACCCTTTTGCATACATTTATTTCTTTAATGAGGACATTGTCCAACTTAGGCTTGGGGGGGCTATAATTCATAGGATCTGAGTACAAAATTGTTAGCTTGAACTAATTTAATTTCTTTCTATAAAACAAAATTAAAATTAGGAAAGGAAAACATAAGTATTAGAGGCTTATCAACCTACCCTCTGATTTGGAGGCAGCATCTACACACTTTTTGCACTAACTCACTCATCGGTGGTTCTAATGAAAATTGGGTAGCTAATGAATCTTCTAAGGTGGTGTGGTTGGCAAGTTGTCATGGGTAACAGCCCATTGGCAGGTTGTCCAGAGCCCAGCCATATGACCATTCTCTTTCACTACTTTCTTTAGGTAAATCTTAGATCAGGAAAGCCACTTACTTAAAAGAAAATAGAAAAGGAGAAAAGAAATAAGAAATAAGCCACACTTCATCGCACGAGTATGGCTGGCAAGTTATCGTATGTAATAGCCCATTGGCCAATTGTCTAGATCCTTGCTCATAAAATTGATAAGAATTCCAAAACACTTAGTGATGTAGTGGGGAAGTAGCATAATCCAGGGAGATATACACTGGGTTTGCCTCTATGTTGACCCGACAAAAAATAAAAAGTAAAGCTACCAGTCAGATTGATACACCTTTACGCAACATTTTTTTTCCTTCAGATCACCTAGAGACATACAAATCTGAAGTCCGTTTTAATTGCTATTGAGTAAGTCTATCACTATCACAATAAGATGCTTAGTACTAAGAATCCTTTTCGAGTCTTCAAGGGATTGGGTAGCCGTAGAAAGTTACCCTGAAATCCTCAACACCAAAAATCCAAAAAAAAATTAGAAAAGATGAAAAAGAAAAAATTATGTATTTTCTTCTATATAGAATAAGGTGAGGACTCAGGCGGTCGGCATTTTGGCGAGCAACCCAGGCACTGTTAAGTCTTAGTGAGTTAGGTTCTTAATAGAAATTTCCTACTATTGACAAGCAACTTCTACCTATGTGATCAATTCCTAATTTTAGTTGTAAATAACATTGAGATCAAACCTTGCTAGGGACTAGCAAGGGGTGGGCATGCGGGTATGATGGCTGTACAATGTTCAGTGTTAATATTATCAATTAGAGTTAATTTCGAGGGTATTTGTGTGATAATGACATATTATAATGGGCTTGGGAGCATTGCATGCATGATGCGTAATTTTTACATTTTAATCACTTAGAATCAATGTTTAATGACCTTGTGCACAAGTACATTTTGAAACATGTCTCAAATGAGTGATCAGACTCCACGGATGGATCCAGATAGATGAACGGAGTCCAACAGACTCAAAATCATCCCAATAAGACCTCCATAGCTCCCACAACAAGCTTAAGAAATCTTGACCATTGATGCATTGATCAACGACCCAAAATGCAACACGTGGCACCTGCTCCTTCGTCGATCGTGCCTGCTTCCTCGCTTCATCACGTGTAGATGAGATCCTTCTCTGTGCAAGATCCACTGTTGGATCAGCATCCAATGGTCTCCACCATTCCAACACCTCAACAACTTCACAACTGTCAACGTAGATGGCACATTAGTCATGATGCCAACACGCAACCATCAAATGCAGGTCTGAATGCCGTCGCACCTTAATTTCGTAATTGAGGTGCGGCAAAGCAGGAGTAGCAGCAGCGCAAGCACGGGTGACTGTGTGGAGACCAACGTAGTGCCAGTGCATGCCCGCAGCATAGTGCACGTGACATAGCCGCGTAAGGCGCACGCTAGCGAGATGCGTGGGCGAGGGCTATGGTGACGCTTGCAGCGGATCTTTAGCGACATCCTTGAATGTTGCTGTTGAGTCGGGGATGAATTTGAGCCTTCTCCTCAACTATAAAAAGGGACCTATCCTTCCCATTTGCATCCATGTTCTACCTAAGCAACTCCACCACTCAATGCTCCAAGCAAGGTTGTGAAGACGCCAAGCCGCCGACGGAAGCCCCTCCACTACCGTGGCGGCCTTGTATCTCCAGTTGGCTAGTTTCTAGTTTGTTATTTGTGTTTCTTAAGCTTTGATGTGCCATTGTAGTTGTAGATCTGAATCATTTACGCAATATATTCTCTATTCTATTATCATATTGTCCCTTCCTTAGTTAGATATTCTCACATCATCATAATGATTTTCTAACCCTATCTTTCTCTCTCTCCCATTTCTTTCTTGTTCTATCTGGTTTGCAAGTGAGATAAACAATGAATTTTTGTAACACAAAACAAGTATTTGATCCAATTTCACACCTCCCTGTGTTTGACACTTGGATTCACATCCATTTATTCTTATTTAAAATTGTTGTCGTAAAACATGCTACAACGAACGATTTTACACAAATGCATCCAGCGAATGTCATCAGCCCATAATAGTAATTTCCTGTTATTTTGAAAAAAACAAACTAGAATTAGGAGAAGAGAACTTAAGCATTAAGAGTTGTGAACTTTAGGACCTAAACACTTAGACTCTTCAAGTCTTCAGGCTTAATTAGCCCAGGTGTTCACTTGAATGTGGACTTAGTCTTGAGTCCTCGCTAAGTAATTCTATTCTAATTTGGCCAATAAATTTATGTGATAAGTACGCAACTTTTCAACTCACCCTCTAATTTGACGGGACTTTAAGTCTAAGCATCTACACACTATTTGCATTGACTCACTTTTTGGCGATTTTTACAGAAATTAGGTAGCTAATGAACTTTCTAGGGTACTATGGCTGGCAAGCTATCGTGGGTAACAACCCATTAACTGGTTGTCCAGAGTCCAGCTACATGATCAAACTCATTATACTGCTTTTAGGTAAATCCTAGATCAGGGAAGCCACCTACTTAGAAAAAATTAAAAAAAATGGTACTCAAAAATAAAAATAAAAAAAATAAAAAATAAAAAATAAAAAAGGAGAAAAAAGTACAAAAATAAGCCACACTTCACCGCACTAGTATGGCTGGCAAGTTGCCGAGTGTAACAGCCCATGGGCTGGTTGTCCATAGCCTAGGTCACAAAAATGCACAAATAATTCCCAAAACACTTGGGGAAAAAGTAGGTAAGTAGAATAAACTAGGGAGATATACACTGGGTTCACCCTTTTGTTGATCCCATAAAAAAATAATAAAGGTGGGGAGAAAGCTGCCATTCGGAAAGATAAACCTTTAGGCAGAA
Organism: Thalassia testudinum; assembly: GCA_037157565.1. Taxonomy (NCBI): domain Eukaryota; kingdom Viridiplantae; phylum Streptophyta; class Magnoliopsida; order Alismatales; family Hydrocharitaceae; genus Thalassia; species Thalassia testudinum. Next base: position 64,310,920 of record JAZHRO010000014.1, read on the forward strand.
ACTCTTAAGGTCACCTAGGGTTGTAGAAACTTGAAGTCCATTTTAACAGCCGCCTAGTGAGTCTCACTCTTTCAAAAGATTCTTAGCACTTAGAGACCTTTTCAAGTCTTGGGCGAGTCAGGTAGCCGTAAAATGTTATCCCGAAACTCTCAAACTCCAAAGGTCAAAAAAAAAAAATTACAAAACAAGAAAAATAAAAAAATATGTATCATTCCTTTCCAAATATGTCGAGGACTTAGGCTATTTGCATTCTGGCAGGCACTCGAGCAGTGTTAAATCTTTGTAATTAGGTCCTTAGAGAAATTTTCTAATGTAATCAACGAATCTTGCCTAAGTATTCAAATCTTTATTCTATTTTCATACATATCATTTAGGTTAATTTTGCTAGGGACTAGTAAAAGATAAGCATGGGGGAACACGCATGTATTCATGATTAAATGCTTACTTATGACAGTTCCTAAGCCTAGCATTACATTCCATAGTATCAATATTGCATAACATTCATCATACTGCATTTAGTGTAATGTGTATAAATTTTACAATAATTCCTGCATTATTGTGGCTAGGAGAGAAGGTGTGACATTTTGAAGCTTCAGATACAAAATCCAATAATACGGATGAATCCGAACCGATGATCACAATCCGACAATGTCGAAATCATCTCGATCCAACCACTATAGCATCTTTTGCAAGCAAACAAAGGTGGATGGTTTAGATGGTGCCACATGGCACCATCCAGAGCACCTAATGTCACCTGATGTCCCTCTAAAGGCCTTCCAACACACGATCTCAGCCATTGGATGAAAAACCAAAGGTTGAGAATCCTCCTTCACCGCGTGCCCACAGCCTCTCTTCTCGACACAACAAATAGCATGGCGCATCGACTATGGCATCAACTCCCAAAGGAGGGGTGTGGGTTCGAAATCCGCCAAGCCCCCCAATCGCTCAATTGAGGGAACGCACGCACGGGTAGCGCAACATAGTACACCAGGGCATGCACACAATGTCCGCATGTGAGGAACGTGCCAGGACAATGCATGGCATAGCCATGCACACATGCTCGACAAGGCAGGGCGTAGCACGTGCCAGCTATATTGTGTAGATCTTCAGTGACAACTTGGGTTGATTTTTAGCGACGATTATGGATGTCACTGATTGTAAATGCACGGAAAGCTTCTTCTCCACCACTTATATAAACCCCCATACACCTCCCATTTTTCCCCATCTCTACCTATGATATTCCTGCCTACTCCAAAGCTCCAAAGAGTTGTCAGAACACCAAAGAGCTCTCCCAAGCTCCTCAGATTCTCCTATTAGTGCCAAAATCCCTTGCTCCACGAAATATGCATCCTTTACCTCACCACCTTCATAGGAAATCCTAGAGTTGTCCTCCCACCTCCATTCAGGTAGACGATCACCTCCACCTCCACATCCCCATTCTTAACTTGGTGAAGCTTTCCTCTACCTGAATTCATCTTACACCTCATCCCCAACGTCCAGCATCTTTCCTCTATCCAAGATGCCACCAAGCGCTGTCATCTTGCCAGACATCCATTTTGGGAGATTTCATCACGCCCTTATCCCTTTTAGTTTGCTTAGCCTATTGTTATTGTAACAAACATTATTTCATCTGTTTCAAAAAAATAACATTATTTCATCTATTTCAAAAAAATAAACATTATTTCATTTCAATCTATCAAGTTGTAGTTCATCTCACTACTCTCTTTATAGTAAGTGACTTTATCATATCCCTAAAATACCAAAAAAGCAACAAAACCTAAAAACACCAAAAAGAGACAAAGCAAAACACAGATTTCAAAGAAACAGGTGTCGCATCCCCATGTTCGACCTGGGACTCTATTGGAGTTTCCATAAAGTTTTATTTGATATCAAGTTTTGCGATTGCAACAACGGGATTCTCAAAATCCTATCTTTTCCCTCGCGAAAACTAGCATATCAAGACAATCTATTGTGTAGGGGTCTTTGCAGGGCTCTCCACTCCTAGCTACCCAAGTAATTCTCAGGTGTGTGAATTTTTTATCCAAAGGTCAAACTGCCTTGAACCGGCCATAGTCATCCAATTCTTTTGGGTGCCTTAATTGGGTCCAGAACATTTCTAGTCCCTCATTTGATTCTATAGTGCATGTATGGGAGGAGGTCTTTGAGACCTCCACTAACAAGTCACACCCGTCAAGGTCAAACCCTGACTAGGTTATTTTGGTTCGCTTTTGATCCACAAGATAACTCCTTTGATCCATCTACATCTGAATCCAGTTCTCCATCCTCTACTTCTATAGATAACCTAGATAAAAGAAGGGGTTGATATTCAACACCAGCAAGACCTGTTGCAAACTCTCTCTGACTTGATTCATTCATTGGCCAAGCCTTGACTACATCCACAAATGCAAGATCACTATAATCTCGTAGTTGTGGCTATCAAACCCAGGGTACAAATTCTGACTAGGGAACCTGATACTGAGTTAAAAACAAATATTATTAACTTAATTCCCCTGTTTCATGGATTGGGTTTTGGTGACCCTCTCGAACACATTTAGGAATTGAAACATCAAGCCAACTACTCAAAATCGTAACACCCTACTCAAGAAAATGTTTCCCTTCTCATTGAAGGATAATGGTGTCCATTGGTATTAGTCTGTGACTTGACCGATCAACACCTGTGAGGAGTTGCAAGCTGAATTTCTCAAGAAATTTTCCTAGTAGGGCACACAAATGCCTTGAGGCACCAAATCACTCATTTCACACAAAATGTGGGGGAACCCCTTCATTAGGCTTATGATCGCTCTCTAGATCTCATGTGGAAATGCCCTCATCACAGAGCTCCTAAGTGAGAATAGGTCTAGTCATTTTATCGAGGACTCCGTGAGGATATTAAACTATTTGTCAATGCATGCTGTGGAGGAAACTTCATGGGTAAAGATGAAGACACCATTTTGGTGATTCTCGAGAACATGTGCTAGAACTCTATAAACAATGAGTCTCTTGGTATGTTTGACTGGACTTCTGCCGTGCATTGACAAACACATGAGGGACACATGAAACATGAGACTTATCCACTTCCATCGATTTGGCATTAATGGCTAGTCGATTGGATAAGGTCATGATCATCGAGAAGAACTTGGATGATTTGACTCGCCAACTCCAAAGGGCCACATCTTCTCAGCCAAGTGCGTATGCGCATTTGTCCACAGGGACGAAGGCCATGCATAATGTTCACCACCACCACTCTTATCCAAAGATGGTTGCATATCCTCCCCCATCAGATTCGGATTTCAGAGGGAACTCTGAACCTTCCTATTCCAGTTGGGGGATCTCTTAACCCCCATATCCTGATTACTCTTGAGATACTCATGCGAGGAGTTTCCTACCATCCAGAATGATCCTTTTTCTAACTCCATCAACCCTGTATGGTGTAATCATCAGAATTTCTCCTGGTTAGGGAATAATCAGAACTCTAAACCTCAATTCCAACCCGGACCACAAAATCTGTGCCCATATCATCCCACTCATCCGAGGCCCAACCCAAACTTTCAAATCGGGTCTAACATGGAAGGTCAGATGAGCTTGATTATGCAAACCTTGTCTAATATGCAAAAGCCACATAATGTGGACAATATAGAAGTTTGAAATCAGCTTGCACAGATGGTTAGGACTCACCAGCTTGGTGCAGTTCCTTCCCAACCTCTGCGAACTAGAGGCATGACATGAATTGAAATTAGGGCCAAGCACACTACATTTATTTGGACCCTTCTGTACCTCCACCTGATGGGTTGGAGGCGTCTACTTCATACATGGGATATTAGTTGCAACCTCCTATCTTGCCAACTCCAAATCCAAACCAGGTAGGCCTAAATTCTATCACTACTTGTAGTGGCAAAACCACTTTGGGCCCACCTTCCCCTAGTCAATCTACTCTAAGTAGTTCAAGACCTAAGTCAAGGATGGATATCACCGACAAAGTCACCATAGACCAAGAGCTTGAACCAATCCTGGAGAAACCCAAAGATGTTCCATTTCCTGAGGCCTTGACCAAAGGAAATAGGAAATCTAAACTCGTGGCACTAGTGGATGACTTGGTGAAGTTCTTTAAGCAAGTCCAAATAAGAATTCCCAAAATGGATGCGATTCACCACATACCAGCTTACGCATTATTTCTGAAGGATTTATGTACACTAAAGCATAAGCTGCAAAATAAAGATGGGAGTCTAATTGTATTGTTAGAGCAAGCTAGCTTTATAATTCTGAGTAAACTCCAGTGGATAGTAAAAGATCCTTTCACTACTTTGATCTTCTGCAAGATAGGAAACCTAGAGTTTGATCGAGCTTTATTGGATTTCGGAGCATCCATAAACCTAATTCCCACCTCCCTACTAGACGACTTTGAGCAAACTGAGCTTAAACTGACTGAGGTGACACATTATTGGCTGATAGATCAATTAAGTCACCAAGAGGAATTCTCGAGGATGTGTTGGTTAGGGTGAGAGATTTCTATTTCCTGATGGATTTCATTGTTTTAGATATGGATACTCTTGAGAATCTGAGAGATACGCCGATCATCTTGAGGAGACCATTCCTAGCGACTACTAGGGCAAATTTTAATTGTGAAGAGTGCTAGATGGAGTTAAAATTCAAGGATAAAACATTGAGGATTGATATTTCTAAGACCTAGAACAGAATAAATTATAGGGCAATTGAGGAACTATGTGATATAGGTTCATTAGTTAAGGACCCGATTCCTGAAATGAACACAATTTCCTAAGGACCTCAACCACAAGAAGATCTTGACCCATAGACTAGGGAGCCTGAATCTGCTCTAGACCCATCCCTAACTTCCACCCTATTGATCGTCGATCTGGACTGCACGTTAATTAAGGGTTGTTATTTTGCTGTACTAAAGATGCAATCAAGATAGATGTCATGCCATTTATTTAATTACATAATTTTTCTGGTTTATTCCAGGTCATTCTCTGGGGGTAGTTATTGATATACATCACTCTCTATTATCCAAAAATGATCTTTTATTCCAAAAATGTTAGATATATTTGCAAATGAAGCAAAGAATGAAAGAATGAATGAATCTGCTTAATTATGCACAAAATGAATCAATTAATGCTAATTGCAATGCCTTAAACATATATACAGAAATAAAGGCATGAAAAACTAATTAAACTACTCTAAGTTTGTTATTTAGAGTGATACTTAAGAAATGCCTAAGTATTGGCACAAAAGCAAAATAAATATATACTAACATAAGGTTTACTAACATATAATACTACCTACTGTGATGAATATGAATGTCACTAAAGCCTTACAAAACATTTATACAATTAAGGCTTAAAGATATGTATACTATAAAACTACACGTACTATATATATATACATACGTATTTATTACTACTTTTATTACATATACATACACTCAACACACGCTTACCACTCAACACACGAATTACTCACACATACACACATACTCTGTACTTAGCACATTCACTCGCTCAACACTTAAATTACACTAACTTAGGGCAAAATGATTGGTTGGCGGGCTAGATTTTTCATAGGATCAACAACCCTCTCGGGTTGAATCAAACCACTACTAGACCAAGCTCTAGTTTATTAATTAGGTATATTTTTGTCTAATTTCAAGCCCAATAGGCCCACACCTACGCGCACACATTCGCCTACATGTGCACATTCGCACACACACATGACTGTAGGCATGCATGCATATGTGCAAAGGTACCTGCATGCTTATTCATTTTGCACCTAGTGCATGTCGACCGATGGGGTAAATAATGTTGGTCAATTTATACAAGAGGGAAATTTTTATGCCACTAATGTGGAACTAAAGGGTTGGTGAAATTAACCTTGAATTCACGCACAAAACCATGCGATGAAGACCTTTTCGAACATCGATTTTCATGCCAAATTGAAGTTGTTTCTCAAAATAATTCATATGGTTGGAAGGCCAATGCATAGGTATACCTAATTGTATATTTAATTTACAATAATTACTTATTTAATTATATTTCAAAATTAGTTAATGTTAGCAAAATTTACATGGTAAATTAATGCTTGATTACCTAATTAATGTACAAATTAGTAATGTAACCACCTAATTGAATTCTAATTTAGTTAATATACATTATAAAGTATTTATTACACATTTTTAATTTATTTTTGGCCATTTATTTTAATTTATATACATTTATTTACATGATTTTAATAGATAAGTACATAATTATATTATAAATACTATTATATAGTATAAATACATTATAAATAGGTTAAAAATAATTAAAATTATATTTTACAAGTGTACAACATAATTTACTTCAGCAGCTAATTAATTTACTAATTTAATTCATTTTAACTTAATAACTTAACTAATTAACTTATTAGCTTAATTATATACAATAAGTACCTACTTAAATAAATATATCGTTATACTACAGTAGAAAATAATTATTTTAATATGTATACACAGTTATAAATGCAATTATTGATCGAGTTTTTACATGATTTGTAAAATGCGATTTTTATGAGTCATTCAAATGAGCAAATTCGATTCGCTTTTAAAATTTTTAAGACCTAGATAGTGGTAGTATCTAGGATCGTGCAAGAGGGCAATGTTTGCAAATTCAAGCCTTTTTCTTGAAACATGAGAAATCAGCATTCTTTTGGGCTTTTCAACATAAGATTTTTATGTTTTTGAATAACAAGCCAATGCGAATTGATGGTAGGATAGATTGACACCTAATAACTAATGTCTAAGTGTTAAAACATGATTTCATTCTAAGCTCACCCTAGGCACATGGTGGCCTAGGGTAATTAGAAAGAAAGAGTGAGAGTGCACTAGATATAAAGCAACAAGAATTGCGACAAAAATTAATTAAGAGAAAGGCAAATTTAATTAATGAACAAAAGTGTTTTACAAAGAAATCCTAGTAGAGGAATGCTTCTACTACTAGAAATTAAAATACAAAATAATGAAAAACACTAATCCTCTGAAAATGTCGATGAAGAAGATGAAGCTCTTGCTCCAACTACAGCTTCTCCCGTAGTTAAAAAGTACTCCTCCTTCCTTGAAAATCTTCTCCAAGTTGGTTTCATCCTCTTTGGTAAGCCCTAAGGGGAGGCATGCCTTGGCTCCTCCAAGGTGGTTGATTCGACCTTTGTTTCTCCACCAAGGGTGGGCGTGCACCACACTATTCTCTCCTCCATTGCCTATCCATCCTCCTTGATGTAGAGAGCCTCCTCCTCCTCGTGTGACAAAAGAAGAAGAGTGGAGAGGAAGAAGGAACCATGGAGGCAAGGGATAGCCTCCTTAATCTCCTTCCTTTCTCCTTATTGGCCATAGGTTATAGGTGAGCTAGGATAGAATTAACACTAAGGGAGGATGATCATTTATTGGTGGTTAAGAGGGTTTTTGTAAAGGTGGAGAAGGGTGGTTGGCGTGGGGATTTGTTGTAGGGCTACGATTGGATTTAGGAGGTAGTTAGACGATTCTATGGTGAAGGGTAGTTGGCGCCAACCAAGGGGATGCTATGGGGGTAGTTATGGTTGCTAAGGGGTGCATGGAGTTGGTGCCAACCATGGAGGGATGATGTGGTCTGGAGCCAACTAGAGGCGGTTCTAAAAGGGGGGTTAGGTGGATGGTGGGGATGGGTTTAAGGAGAGATGTGTGGTGGAGATACATGCAATTTTGGAGGGAAAAAGTGGCACCAATTAGGGGATAGTTATAGGTTGTTTTGGCACCACTTTATGTTGTCTTTTGGAGGTGGTGGTTTGGTTCAATTGGTGCCAAGGTGAGGTGGAAGTTGCGTTAGCTTATGTGGAGCTTAGGTAGGCTTACTTGGTGGAGCTAGTTAGGTGGGAATTAGGGTTAGGTAGGATGGATGGTCAGTGGGAGCTTAGATGTTGTTAAGCTAAGCTTAGGTTGTAGTTGAGTAGAAGAGGAGGTGTCTGTAGCTTGGGTTTTGAGGAGAGGAGCTGAGAGGGTGATGCTTGGAGCTGAACTTGAGTTGGTAGCTGTTGAAGAGAATGGCAAAGGGCTACTTTAGCTGGCTTAGCGTACTAGTTTTTTGCTAGCTGCTAAGCCAAGATAAAGTAAGCTGGGTTCTGCTGAAATAGACTGAGGTGAGCTTGATCTGATCTTCCCAGGGAGGACATAGCTAGCTGGAGTAGTTAAGGTAGCTTAGTTCAACTAAGTTGAGCTAAGTGGAGTCCCCAGGAGCTGGACTTGAGCTAGCCTGAGCTAGGGTGAAGCCATCTTTAGCTGGTTAGAGTTGAGTTGAGCAGGAGATAGCTGGACATAAGCTGAGGTGGACTCCAGTCAACTTAGCATAGCTAGCTAGAGCTCCCAATAAATTGATGGGAGCTGAGATGAGCTAGACTCAACTAAGTTGAGCTGGATCTGAGCTGAATGGATCTAGGACGAGCTAGTCTTAGTTAAAGTGAGCTAGTATCCAACTATGATGAGCTGGATTCGGATGAGTCCCAGTTGCTTTGAGCTTCTTCTTCACTAGTTGACTTCCTAAGTGCTAGGGTTCTGGGGATCTGACTATCTATTTATCCCTAACACTCAAATAAACAAATCAAAAAGCCAACAAAATGTCTAATGCATACCTAATGTAATTTATGCCTAAATGCAGCCCAAAAACCCATTTACGGAGTAAAAATCCTAAGAGCTAGATTTATTTTATAGCGTAAGAATGATGATAAACTGCCATTTATCACACCCCCATGCTTATCATTTGCTAGTCCCTTAGCAAAACATATTATCTCAAAATGAAATTCTTAGGAAATGTAATTTTTTTAACTTTTAAGGAGAAAGAGATTATGGGACCTTGATTGATTAAAGCACGGGAGGTATGAGATTTGTTAAAGATAAACATCGGGATATATTTTTGAATCAAAAAATTATATGAATCGGTATCAATATATCCTCCAAAAATTCCCAGATTAGCCCTTTGTTAATTCAGATGACTTGAAATTTTTGTATTTATGATTTTTTTGGCCCTTGAATCTGCTTCGCCACATGCAATAACCTACAAAACCTTGTGTCAGTTCTTGTGAAAAGCCAACATTTACAAGGATGTGTCTTTCGTTTAAAACTTTTTTTTTTCTCCCCTATGCTTATTCTTAGCTTATTCTTACAACAGATGTATTGGGTTCATCATTCCTATTACTAATCCTTGAGGGGACTTTGGCCCTAGTACTTCAGGATAGTACTATCCATGACACCACCTAGAAGCTCATAACCGTAAAACACAATGTGGTGTAAAGGGATGCTTCAAGCAAAACTCAAACTCTTATTCCGACGGTATGGGTAGAGCACCATCCAAGACACTTGAGCTGCAAAAATGCACTTTAATGCTCTGTCTAAAGATATGAAATATAGATATAGAGTAGTGGCAAGGAGATAACATGTTGACATCGCATCCTCAAAGGAGGAATTTTTGTCCTTCATGGTAGTGGGAACTCAAACTAATGATCTGCTTCAGACTTTTACTAAGGCCAGACAAAGGGGTTTTTCTAAACTTAAATTACTTTTAGGTGTTGGCTTGTGTGTGAATTTTGACACAAGAAATTTTGCACAAGATGAAAGGTTTTGAATCAAAAACCAAGCCAGATACTTTCCATGGTACAAAAGAGGATTAAGTCACCTAAACAATCATGAGTTCAGGTGGAATTTTAAAAAAGGATATTTCATCTAATCTAAAGGTAGACCCCCTAATTTAAATGATCAAATCCATATCCTTATCCCTACTTTATTAAAGATTAAATCCCACTATACCTCAAGGTGAATTTTCAACCTTAGTCTCGATTTTCAAAATTTTCTTCAAAAGTTTTCAATATTTTTATTTTTCTTGTTGGGTATGCATGTATGAAAATGACAAAAGAAAAATACATATTTTTATGTTTCGAAAATCCTAAATCAATTGCCAAAATTTAAAAACACACCCCCATGCTTATGATATGCAATGTCCTCATGCATTAGGAGGGAAAGGGGATCACCTCAGTGAAAGGTGGTCGGGTTTAGGATGGTCAAAACCTGGAAAAAGAAAGAGAAATGGAAAGTAGGAAAAAATGATGAGTTACCTCCCATCCAGTGCTATCTTTTACACCATTCAACTGCTGGTGAATGTATGCATGGAAGACAAATTATCATGTAAGTAATTAGACACTTGGATGCCCGCATAAAAAGGGTCTTTGTCTGGATCCCTGGAAAGTTGAGTGGCATAAAGATGGAGATCAGAATTTGATGGAAAATTGAATGTGTGACTCGAGTTTGGCCGTGGTTTTTGTTCAGGATGAATGCCAAACTCAGGCAGCTCTAGTGGTAGGTCCTATTGAAAGGGGGTGGGAGATGAATGATGAAGGGTAGGTGGGGTTAGTGAGAAGGGGTGGGTTGAGAGAAAAGTGGGTGGGTCAGGGTAATAGTTAGGGGGATCATTAGGAATAGATTTTTGTGGAAGACAAGTCTCCGAGTCATAGATTTCACCAACCACTGATTCTGAGTCAAATTCCTCAAAAAAATTATGGTCGGGAAGGGTATCTAACAACATTGTCACCTCCACCAAATCTGATATTTCTGTATTTGAGTCATCAGAAAAATTATCATCATAGAATCTCTTAGAGGATTTGAAATATCAAGGGTGATAATTTGGCTTGCGCAGGTGATATCCATCTTGCCTGTATAGCAATTTATATTGCCTTTGCAATGGCCAAAAGGAGTCATCCAAGAATTATCAGGGCATTCATTAAAGGTTCAAGTACCTCAATCTCAAGGACCAAAAAGTCTGCGGGGAAGACACAATTCTAGACCTTGACCAAGACATCCTCGACAATCCCATGAGGTTTCATTGTAGATCGGCCAACCAATTAATGGGTAACCTCAACAGATTTTAGTTCACCGATCTAAACTTCTTCAAATAAAATTGTGGGAATGATATTAACTGAGGCATCTAGATCAAGAAGGGCACAATCAAAAGAAGTCTCATCAATAATCACTAAAATTAAAGGTGTGCCCAGATCTTTCATCTTAGGTGGTAGTTTACTCTATATGATAGAGCTTACTATCTCCGAAAGATGCACCTGTCATAGATTTTTAGCCAGCCAGTTTGGAGTACAGATCTCCTTCAAAAATTTGGCATAGGCAGGTATGTATTTGATTGCTACTAGGAGATGGACATTGATTTGAACTTGCCTAAATAATTCCTTGAGTTATTCAGTTGTGGGCTCAGATTCCTTTTCTTGATTAGAGGTGGGGAGGAAAGCTTGTGTAAAAGGGATAGAAGTCTTGTCCTAAGACTTTTGAGTCAATTTGCATAAGAATGGGGATTTCACCAGGTTGTTGTGAAGGCCAAGGATCAATGATCACTTTCCTACTCCATGTAACTGCATTTGCAATTAGATTATTATTTGGAGGAGGTGGGGGGCACTATTGTTGTGAAAACTTGGGAGGCTACTGAGGTGAAGGATTAATAAGCGGCTAATTATGGTAGTTTTTATTTTTGCCTGCATACTGGTTCATTTGATGGTTAGGGTTGGGCATGGGTTGGGAGGGTAGATGTCCTGCAGGTTTTTGAGTTGGAGTAACCCCAATTTGATTATTCAAATTTGTAACAACACAAGATACTTCCGTCATCTTACTCTGCCTTTCCTGCATGGTTTTCACCATTTGGGCATTGATTTCTTGTTGAGATGGGCCAAAATGAAAAGTTGCATTCAACCCATACCTGATAAATTGATTTGGTGTTTGGGGAGGAACCAGATTGTTCTAGGAGTGGTTTGGGTAATTCCTCAATGTGGAAGAATTTCTAAATTGCTCCTGAAGGGCAGAAATATTTTCGGTGGGGTTAGGGTTTGGATAATTATAATTCCCCAGTAAATCATAGACAACCTTGGGATATTTATGATAATCAACATGCGTGGTGTTTAGATTATGCAAATTTTCTCTTCGTGGAATGTTAGGCTGGGTTAGATGTGGAATCTGTGGAGCTTGGGTTGGTGTGGCAAGCCTTTCCTCAATGTTCTTTTGATTTATTTGCATCTGGTCGAGTTTTTGAGTGATCATTTTCATATCATCTTGGGTGACAGGAATAGATTAAGTGCCTATTTCATGAATGCCGAACTGCCGGTTTGAAGTTCTGCCAAAGGTGTTCATAGAAGCCTGATTAAATGAGTTTTCACTCATTTCTTCAAAATGGTCATAGTCACTTTCAGCATCCTTATTTAAGAAGTTACCGCCACACGAGGCATCGACGAAACAACAAATTTGATCTTCTAATCTGTGATAGAAGATCTGCACGAGCTGCCATAAGCGAATCTCATGGTGCGAGCAACTTCTAAGGTGATCTTGGAATCTTTCCCATGAATCATGAAAAGTCTTGCCAGACTTTTGTTGAAAGGTCGTAATAGATGTTCGCAAGGAATTAATATGACCTATGGGAAAAAATTTATTGAGGAAGGCACTTTTGAGTTGAGGCCATGTGGTGATAGGTCAGCCATTATTTCTGAACCAATAAGTGGCCTTACCTTTAAGAGATAGTGGCAATAGCCTCATCAGCCAAAGGTCTTCTTGCACATTGTGGGAACGATTTGTTTGTGGAAGGAGAGTCAGTTCTTCAAGGTGGCTAAATGGGTCTTCCCTAGGAAGACAATGGAAATGCTTAATCAGATTCAAAACAGCCAGTTTGGCCACGAAATTCCCTTCAAGTATGACCACCCCCAGTCTTTCCTCATAATAGGAAAGATCATATATTTCCTTTAGAGGAATGATTGGTTGCTGACGGGGTGGTGGGTTTGGCCTTTGGTAGGCTAGGTTTGTGATATTCCTTGTCAATAGTTGTTGATTGGCTTGAAGTTGAGCAATTTGCTCAGCCATCAAGTTGTAGAAAATAGGCAGGGGGCTTATTGTAATTGTGGTATGTCAGCATTAGGAAGCTCCAGGTGTGGAAAGTCAAAGGTGCGGGGGTTTTGGGTGGAAGGGTCAGAATTGGGATTAGAGGCAGGATTAGAGGTGGAATTAAAGGTGGAGGTGGATGGGTTAGTGGACCTATTTTGTTGATTTTGCACTTTTTTAGAAGACAGAAAAAGTGGTCTTTTGGTGCAAGGGGCAAAGGTCCCTCCAAGTGTGTAGTTTGGGACCGACGACCAAGCATAAAAGGAAGAATAGGAGGGGAGAAGAAGAGATGGAGATGGAAATGAGAGAAAGTGTGCCATACAAACAACCAAGCCTAGTCTTTCTTAAGGTTGACTGCATACAAACTTAAGACTTGGGAACCCAATGATCACTCGGCTAGACTAAAGAGGTGGAATGGGCCTAAGCATGTCCTGAGAAAATCACCATGGGCTTCTATAAACCCGCACCCATCATTTGACTTCCTTCAAAGTCTAATGCCACATTGTCGAAGGGAATTACTAATGCTTAATAATCCCTAAGATATTGGATATCAAGCCTAAAAGTGGATGAAGTCCATAAATGGTCAAGTAACTACTTGTTTTAGAGTTAGGCTTGGGTGCTAAAATATGCATGAGAATGTGGAGGGCGTTGATTGGGGTAATGCCCTGTTATTTTAATTTTTTTTGGGCATGTGTAGGATTGGAAGTGGTTCTAATGGCAAACAAGTTACACAAATTTTTTGTTTGTTTTTCTATTTTAGAATTTGATTTAACTTAGTGTGTTTTAGAGGTCTCTTATAAAATATTCAAACAAGTTTGAAATGCCAGAAACAAAGAGAAATCAAGTTGTATTGCTGAAGATAATTTTCCTTTATATTGTGGGACTAAAAATTTGAAAAGAAACCCTAATTCAACTGCTCCTAATATAGAAATTTACTACCAGTGAGTTTCTTCTAGGCTTTCTTTTTAAGTAGCAGTCCAAAAAAAGCAACCAACACCACTACTGTATGTAAAATCAAACAAGGATCCGAAAAATTATTTTTTTGTGATTTTATGAATTTGTTTGAAATTTTTTTAGATTTTTTTTTTGTGCTGGTGTCAAAGTCCAGAAATGATACCTAAGGGTATTAGGTCTTTTCAGTACCATCACCGGCCACAAAATAATTTTTGTAATTTTATGTGATGTGTAGAATTTTACAAGAATTCCAGAAATCTAAATTTCACAAAAGTTGGATGAGTATTAAAATTCCTAAAATTCACATATAGCAACAAAATAAGTATATTAGAGGAGATGACCCCTTTGTAGTCCATAAATGCTTAAAAATTGTATACAAATCTAATTTCTATGAAATTTAGAACAGATGTTCCTTACTTGATTAGGAATCATTGAGTGAAATTTCTAGATTTTATGTGGCATGTGGTGTTGGGAATTGATTTTTGAATTCTCGATAGAAGTCTGGACCCGAGAATCAGAACACCAACACTTGAAGTGGAGTGGTGTTAAATGATGCAAACAAGCAACAAATGGATTTTAAATGTTACCACTTGACTTAATTAAGATGTTTAGGATCTTGAAAGCAAAGTTTAATAATTTTTTCATAGTTTTTTAAGATAAGTGTGAAGTTTGAGATTACCAACCTGGATTTTTTACAAGAAGAAAAGGCAGTTCAAGTTCCAAAATCCCTCTTTCTTCCTGCATCACCTGCACACATGAGAGAAAAAGAGACAAGGGGATGAGGTCCAATTATCAATCAAGATAAATAATAAATGCAAAGCCGTGCATTCCTGGCAGCGACACAAAAAAGTGATCAAGTTTTTACGTGATTTCTAAAATGCGATTTTTATGAGTGGTTGAAATGTGCAAAATCGATTTGCTTTTAAAATTTGTAAGACCAAGATAGTGGTAGTATCTAGGGTCATCCAAGGAGATAATGTTTGCAAATTTAGATCTCTTGCTTGAAACATGGGAAGTCAACTTTCCTCTTGGGTTTCTCAATATAAGATTTCTATGTTTTTGAATAACAAGGCAATGTGAATTGATGGTGGGAAAGACTAACACCTAATGGCTAATGTCTAAAAGACAAAAAATGATTTCTTTCTAAGATCACTGTAGGCCTGCGGAGGCCTAGGGTAATTAGAAAGAAAGAGTGAGAGTGCACTAGATATAAAGTGATAAGATTTGCGACAAAAACTATTTAAGAAAAAAGCAACTATAATTGATGAACAAAAGTGTTTCACGAAAAGACACTAGTAGAGGAATGCTTCTACTACTAGAAATTAAAATACAAAATAATGGAAAACACTAATCCTCTGAAAATGTCGGTGAAGAAGATGAATCTCTTGCTCTAACTACGGTTGTTCCTATAGTTGAAAGGAACTCCTTCTCCTTCCTTGAAAAGCTTCTCCAAGTTGGTGCCTCCAAGTTGCCTCCTCCAAGGTGGTTGATTGCACCTTTATTTCCCCACAAAGGGTAGACATGCACAACCTTAATCTCTCCTCCAATGCCTAGCCATCGTCCATGATGTAAAGAACCTCCTCCTTTTGGTATGGCACACGAAGAAGAGTGGAGAGGAAGAAGGAACCAAGGAGGAAAGGGATAGCCTCCTTAATATCCTTCCTTCCTCATTCTTCTTGGCCATAGGATATAGGTGGGCTAGGGTAGAATTAACACTATGGGAGGAAGATCATTCGATGGTGGTTAGTAGGGTTTTTACATAGGTGGAGAAGGGTGGATGGCGTGGGGATTTGGTGTAGGGCTAGGATTGGATTTAGGAGGTAGTTAGGTTATCCATTAGTGGAGGGTAGTTGGCACCAACCAAGGGGATGCTATGTGGGAGGTTAAGGGGGCCAAGGGGTGCATGGAGTTGGCACCAACCATGGAGGGTTGCCATGGTTTGGCACTAACTTGAGGGGGTTATACATGGGGGGTTTGGTCAGGGTGCTGATGGGTTTAAGTAGAGATGTGCGGTGGAGATTCATGGGATTTTGAAGGGAAAAGGTGGCACCAAGTAGAGGGTAGTTAAAGGTTGTTTTGGTGGCACTTTGTGGTGCCCTTTGCTGGTGGTGGTTAGGCTAGGTTGGCACCATGGTATGGTGGAAGTAGGGTTAGCTTATGTGGAGCGTAGGTTGGCTTACTTGGTGGAGCTAGTTTGGTGGGAATTAGGGCTAGGTAGGGTTGATGGTCAGTGGGAGCTGAGATGTAGTTAAGCTAAGCTAGCTAAACTAGCTTAGCTAAACGTTGAGTAGATGATGTGAACACCATGATTGCATCGCAAAAATACACCTGCAATTGTGCCGTCTTGTGCTATTTCCAAGCATTATCAGTGCATATTAGGTAGACATAGTTGCATTTGTGAATATAGATGCATGCATGCATTTAATTGAGAGGGGAGGAGAATGAAATAATTGGCCTTGCAATTAACATTTTTCCTCAAGTGCATCTTTGCAAAACTCACCATCTTTTTATTTTTAATTCTATTTTTATTTGACTTTCTTCCCGCAGCTGCATTGCATGACAAAATCTTCTTCTCCACACCATTCCCTGCTCATGCTCTCCCTGCGAAGCCATGCCAGCCTCTCCCTGCAGCCGCATGCAAGCCATGCACAGCCAGGGCATGGCTGTGCATGACTTCTTCCCCTATAAAATAGGTGCGGCTCCTTCTTGCAAAGGTAGCCTGGTCCCCAACCAAAGACCCACACAGCAGATCCACTTCCTTCCAGGCCCCCGTCCCCTCTCCCTCCACACACCAGCCCTCCTCCTCAGAGGGGACACCCGGCGGACAGGAGCACCTCACGGTGGTGCACAACCACCACCGTGAGTCCACCATCGCCCAGCTCACCATAGAGTCGGTGGGCATGGTGGCTCTTTTCTTGGTTCACCGTTTGAATCACCTTTAGCCATTGGAGCAAAGCTTCAAGCTGTGAAGCTCAAATGGCCACCGTACACCCTGCAGCATCCAGCCAAGCCCCACAGCAGCAGCAGCAAGGTGGCAGTAGGCCGCCTTCCCTTCTGCGCAAGCCTACAGGCCGACCTCGCCTTTCTGCGCGCGCCTGCAGGCGGCCACGCCTCCCGGTCATACGCACTGCATTCGCCTTCCGCCAGCAGCCGGCCACCGCGCGCCACTACAGCGGCTGGCCCAGCGTCACCGTACACCCCAACAGCACCTGCAAGCCTCTGCACGTGCCTGCAGGCACCCTTGCCTCCCTCTCCGTGTGCTCTGTAGTGAACTTCTCCGCACCTGCAATTGGCCGACGCAACCCTGTCTCGCATGCACCAGCCGCAAGCTGCTCGCACTTACAGCACCTGCAGCAAGCGGTTGCACGGCTCGCCCAGCCACTGTAGCCACTGTTCACGCTTTTCTGTGGAACACTGTGGCTACAGTGGAGTGACCGGTGAGTTTATCACTTAACCGGTCACCTGACGCGCCGCAACCGGTCTTCGCCCGTGCCCGCGTCTCGACCTGCGTCTGATAGAAAGTCGTTTTCGCGCATTTGAAAGTTGTTGACAATCGTAGTATAGTCGCGCAAAAATGTTCGTTAAAGATTTGATTTTTAAAGATAAGTTCGTCTCTAGGAGGCGTTGTTTTTGTTTTTTAAATCGATCTTAAAGCCACTCTACTTTATTTAAACGACATGCTTGTGTGTAATATATAGGCGGTTAAAGAGCAGGCACTTAAATCACTCAAATATGATAATCATTCAGCTCAAGTTGATTTCAAACACATAAGAGATATATATATATAAAATGAAATTTCATTCATCATGGGAGAGTTGTTGCACAAGGAAATCTAGAGGAAAGCCTATACATGAATGCTTAAAATTAAATCTAACTACCAAAAAACGATTGCATACAAGAATCAAAAGGGGGATTTCGCATGCATCATTGGGGGAGAAGTAAGACTAATCTACTAAGCAGTAAATGAAAGTAATAAAAATTATGAAGAGCATGATCTAGAGCTAAAAGAAAAGAGGGAATTCAGGGGTGGTCCCCGATGGCCTTGGAGTGGCCGATAGGAGAATGAGGGGTGGCCAATGTAGCTTAGGCCAACCCTTGGAGAGAAGTAGGGTTGATCCAGCATCCCGGCATGGTGTCCTCCATGGTGGTGGTAGCGAGCTCGTGGAGGTGGAGTGAGTGGCTGTTTGCACCTCAAAACACGCCTGTAATAACGCCTTCTTGTGCTATTTTCTAGCATTAACATTGCATAATAGGATCCTGTAATCGCATTTGTAAAAACACTTGCATGCATGCATTTAATCAAGAGAGGAAGAGGAGTGAAACAATCGCCTACATAGTTACATTTTTCTTCAAGTGCCTCCTTGCAAAATCACCCTCTTTTTATTTTTCCTCTTGATTTCTTCTTTTCTCTCCTTCCCGCGGCTGCATCCTTCCCGCGGCTGCACTCTTCCCGCAGCTGCATGCAGCAGCCACGCAGCACTTCTTCCCGTCACGTCTCCCTGCCAACGCCGCTCCCTATAGCTGCAACTCGCACACCCTCTCCCTGCTGCAGCCGGCACGCCACTCTCCCCTCCTCTATAAGTAGCTGCAGCTTCATCCTTGCAAGGGCGGCTGCTGCAGCAGCTGAAACAACCCGCAGCCATCTTCTCCACCACTTTCCCCTCCCATACGCCGGCCCTCCGTCGAGGAGGCACCCGGCGAGCAGGAGAACCCACTGTGGTGCACACCACCACAGTGGGAGCACCACCGCCCAGCTCTTCGACGAGCCGGTGGGCGTGGTGCATTCCCTCGCTTCGTTTTTTTTCTTTAACGCCATTGCCGCCGCTCCAAGCTTCGAAGCTTGAAGCCACGGCAGCAGCAGCCCAGCAGCAGCCCAGCAGCAGCAGCAGCAGGTCCTCCCGCCCCTCCGCGACCGTCCCCGCAGTCGCTCACCGCCTCCGCGCGCGTCTGCAGGGCGTTCCCCGCCTCCGTCTCCGTTCTGTCCGCCTCGCAGTTGCACCCGTAGCCGTCCGCCGCGCACACTGCAGCGGCCGATTACGGCCTCGCGCCGCCCCCTGCCCTCCTCCGCGACCCTCCGCGACCACCTGCAGACCTCCTCCACGCTCGCTCCTCCACGCCTTCGCCCGCCCGTCGCCTTCGCGCAGGCCTGCAGAACCCTACGCGAAGGCGCGCCCGCACCCGCCGTCTTCAGACGTCCGCCGCCGCGAGCAGACGTCTTAACTTGCTGCCATCGTCCGCGCTCGCGATCTCTCCCGCCCGCTCTTTCTCTCTCAGGCGCTCTCTATCTCTCTCTCTCTCTCTCTCTCCCGCTCTCTCTCTCTCTCTCTCTCTCCCTTTTTCACTCACTCACTGACACACACTACACCAACACACACACATCTTCACCGACACACACACACACCCACACACACACTTACACTATATGTATAGTTATATATAGTAACATATATATACATACATATATATATATATACATACATATATCTATTATATATATATACTTATATACATAGTATATCTATATAGTTATGTATACATACATATATATATAATATATCTCTATATATATATATATACACGTATATATATATCTATATACTTATACATATACTTATATATATATACATATATACTTATATACATATATATATATACATATCTATATACTTATATATATACACACATATATATATATATCTAGATACATATATACTTATATACATATATATATATATATACATATATATAGTAATATATATATATACTTATATACATATATATACACATATATATCTATATATATATATCTATACATATATAACTATACATTTATATATATATATAGATATATTTACTTACATACATACATATGTACATATACTTTCATGTTATTTATTATACGCTGTATCGCGGGGATATCTGCACCAGTTGCTGATATTCCCTGATACACGCGTACAAAAAAAGCGTGGTCCCATACATCATCCATCCTCCATCCACACTCCACGCGGCACATAGTCGTGTTGGTTGCGTCTCTCTAGACGTCAACTGACTCGACATAGTGCTACACTCCATCGTCACCTCCACCCCCACCCCTTTATATATATATACTACATATAAATATATATCTATAGCTACTATATTTACTTTCTATCTGTTATCTTCCTTCTTAGTAAAAAGATAAAAAAAGGTATAAAAGTGAAAAGATAATCTTTGATTTGCAGGTACCCCGTCTTGCGAGTAGCAAGGCGTGTTTTGGAACTCTGTTTTGGCTAAAAGCCAAGGACACAATTTTGAGGGTGTGCCTCAAGAACAAGGATTACCAGAAAAAAACCTAAATAAGAAAAATACCAAAAACACAATAAACGAACGGAAGAGACGTGTTTTAAGGACAACGTAGGAACTCGACTTGAACCCCACTTCCCTGAGTTCGACCCTGGGCCTAAAAGCGACAAGATAAAATCAAGTAGGGCAGGTTAAAAATTTCTGTAAAGAGATGGTTAGGTTCAAATTAGGTTAACCACTATATATATTTCAACGATAAAATCATCATATTAACAACCTATCCGGGCCGACCATCAGTGGCTAAGTGGAGGTGGCATGAATCGCACCAATGGAGAGCAATTGCCAAGGGAGTGAATGGGTGCCAATGGCCACCCAAGGGGTCTTTTTATAGACCTAAGGGAAGCTCTCTAGAGAATTATGGAATTCTTTAGAGAGGCCTATGGTGGGAGCTTGTGGGAGAGTGAGAGAGAGAGGGTGGATGGTGGTTTTTAGATCCACCAAACGTGGATCTAAAAATTGAATGCCTCTTGGTTGCTATTTTTGGCAACCAACGCAACCACACATG
Organism: Thalassia testudinum; assembly: GCA_037157565.1. NCBI lineage: Eukaryota > Viridiplantae > Streptophyta > Magnoliopsida > Alismatales > Hydrocharitaceae > Thalassia > Thalassia testudinum. Next base: position 64,331,646 of record JAZHRO010000014.1, read on the forward strand.
GTAGAGAGTTCTAGAGAACTCTAGGCTAGATATTTTCGTGTGGATGGTGTGTGTGGGTGTGTGTGGGTCGAAACTTAGCTGGCTAGGTTGATTAGGTTGGGTTCTAGTGGGTTTTGGTCAAGGTAGGTCTCAAATTAGGGTTATAAACCATAATTCACTAAGGTAAAGTGCAATTAAACTTAATACAAGTTTAATTGGGTGTGTGGAAACTTAATTGAGAGTAAAACAACTCAAGTAAGTCAGGTCTATGTCAATTGGACTCTCACTGAGTCCAATTGGACAGTGTGTGCTGAGATCAGGGCTCAATTGGACTCAATGAGTCCAATTTAATAGGCTGATGGAAATGACTAAGATCCAAGTCAATTAGGTTTAGTGAGGACCTAATTAGGTCCTTAGGGAGGTCTAGAGGTGATGTACTAGGGTTAGGGCACCTTAATTTAGGTTCCTATGCGGTTGGAATTGGGTTTAGGGACATAGAGATCCAAGATCAAGGCTTAAATCTCAAAATAAGAATTGGAGAGCAGTATCAGATGTCTAATAATAGAATCAGACGTCTTATACTCAAAAATCAGAAGTCCAAATTTGTTGTCTGGACGTCCAATCAAAGTCAAGAAGGATTTCGGGTTCTGTTTTGGGTATTCTGCAGAAATTGGACGTCTGACAAAGTGTTTAGACGTCCAATAACACTGCAGAAGTGGGTTTGAAGTGTGCGGGAGTTGGCTAAGGGTCTCGGACATCTTAAAACTTATCTAGACGTCCAGAGATGGGTTGGAACTAGGGTTTTAGGGCTTCCTAGGGTGTTGTGACCTAATCTAAGGGTGGCTAAGGCTTGGGGAAGTCTCTATGCTATCCTAGGGCTAGGATGGACCTAAGCTCTTCACATTTTACTGCTTTATTTCTACTTAATAGAATAGCAAACTTTTAACCCCCTTACATTTTTATTCCTACATCGAAACTAGGCCTTCTACTCCAGCTCTGCTACAACTCCTGTTATTCCTGATCCAGCTTCAGATCCAGCTCCTGATCAGCTTATTGCCTGCAATTGACATAATGCACTTAATCAGCACATTGTAACATTATTTCATGCATAGCTGAAGGAAAGCAGTAAAGATGCAGACAATGCATATGCATGCGTGAATAACCCTAACTTATGCTAAGTCCTAGCTTAATCTAGGCCAATTAAGACCTATGATTGCTGCGCAATCATACACCCATGCCTAAATCTTGCTAGTCCCTAGCAAATGCAAGACTAAATTATTTACAACAAGGGTCCCTAAGGGACTGGTTATTTTATCAAGTGTTTGCATAGAGATTTTTCTCCATTTTGTTTTCATCCTATGCTCTAGAAATCCAGACAATCGTGAAGGTGCAACTATGTAGCTTTTGCAACGAATTTGAGTGAAAACTAATACACCTCTAAAGCCTGTACTTGACCCCTAATAAAAATTCTAGCGAGATAGGCGGACTTCTTCCCTCGGGGTATTCAAGATATTCTATGAATTTCACCACGACTTTGGGCTTAGGTAGAGAATCTCGAAGGGAAAGGATTATATATTTGGTGGCTCATTCGCACTTGGTGCTACATAGAGATTAGTACTACAGAATCTAGATTCCCGGATTACTAAGTAACTCAACTCAGAGAAAGATGAGAAAAACTACGCTCTCTTTGATTCCTTTGTATTCATTCTCTCTTACTCTTTTTCTTTCTTTTTCTTAGAGCTCACAACCTCACCAGATTCACACGTAGGATCTGTATTTGGTGGTCTCACTAGGCATTAACACTTTAATTGAGTTCTCATAACCCTAACACTAAGTCGGGATTCCTCAGCCAGTATCCGGGCGGTCAGAAACACAAGAAAAATAGGTTAAGGCCATATTTGGTGAAGCTCAATTTTATTTGGTGGTATTGCCTTGATAAACACTAAATATTCATTCTTTTCTTCTTCGTCAAAAATTTTTTTTTTCTTTTTTCTTTTTTTCAATTTTTCTTCCTTTTCATCATTTTTTTTTTCAGCATAGCACAACTGGCATACATCCACGAATTTTATTAAGGAGGCATTATTGGGGATTGGTGGTACTCAAGAGACATTGGGTGGCTTATTTGGTGGAAGTGCCTACTCATGGCACCGGAAGAGACGGATAGGACGGTGTATTTCTGACCTTGACGTCAATACCCTCCTTCAGCCGAGGATTCCGTAAAGAATGGTCGTAACCATCCACATTAGCCCTAGTTTTATGAAAATTGGCTCTCCGCGTATTTGCCTTATTCGGTGGCTCTCACAATTTCGCACAAAATGTATACACTGGAACCGAGAGCGAAAACTATGCCTAATCTCTAAGTATCATCACCTAATTATCTGGGATTCCAGATTCCTTGCACTAATCATAGAGCACCAATACACTCTACTCTCATCTCACACTATTTGGTGGATTTTTGGAAGAAAATCAGCCTGACTCCCAAAACACTGTTCAAGGGTTCAGGAAAAGAAGCACTGCTTCTTCTCGACAAACTGAAGACATTTATCAGCCTTCACCATGAATCCATTGCAAATTTTACGTGTGTGTGAGAAGTTGTACTGGATTCCGGATTACAGGAATCAACTAAAGGATAAAATCCCTAATGCATTCTCTTAATAAAATAATCTTATTCATGAATGCAATATGTATGTATGTTACTGACATGTAACCTCGTATAATTTGTACTTCGTGAATTTCCCGTATTGGGTTATGATAGCGAAATACACGTGATTTGTAAAAGCTGGTTTTTAACGTCGTTGTAACACGCGGATCCGCTTTCGCTTTTAAATTTATATCCTAGATAGGGGAGTATCTAGGGTCATCCAAGGAGGCAAAATTTGCAAAATTAATCCTGTTCCTTACAGATAGATCTTAACTTTCTTTTTGATATTTTTCAATATGTAAATTTTTTTTTTGTATTTTTAAAAGACGAGGGCAAACTGCAGATTGTAGCGAAAAGAACTAACACCTACAAATGATTAACTAAAATCTAAAAGATAAAAGTATCTTCTTCCTAAGCTCGCTTTAGGCAAGTGGAGGCCTAGGGTAATTAGGAAGAAGAGGTGAAACATGTGCTAGAACCCAAACAAACAACTGCAATAAAAAAAAAACTAAAAGAAGGCAATTTTGATTGAGTAGAATGAGTGTTCTTTTCAAGGACAAGTAGAGGCATGCTTCTACTAGAATTAAACAATCTAAAAGCAAGAAAAGAAACACAAATCCTCTTGTAACAATGGTGAAGAAGGTTGTCTTCTTGCTCCAAGCCTAGCTGCTCCTTAGCTTGAAAAAAGGGCTTCCTTCTTCTCCTTCCTTGAGAGCTCCTCCAAGGTGGAAGCTACCACCTTTAATGCTCTCTCCAAAGGGGTGGGCGTGCACCACCCTCAAAAACTCCTCCAAGGTGGAGTGAACACCTTCAAGATCTCCTCCAAGATCTTCCTTGCCTGGCTTCTCCTTTGGCTGGCGTGACCCAAGAGAGAAGGGAAGAGGGGAAGGCACCAAGGGGACAGAATATCCCCTTAATCTTCTTCTTCTTCTTCTTCTCTCTTGGACGTGGGCTTCTTGGTGGAATATGAGAGTGAAATTGCTAGCCAAGGATGACTTGAATGGTGGTGGGTAGTGGTCTTTTTATAGGGTAGGATGGGGGGTTAAGGTGCCCCTTGAAATGGAGGGCTAGGATGGAAGAATGGAGGTGGTTGGTGATCCTATGGCTAAGGAGAGTTGGCGCCAACCCAAGGGGTGTTAAAGGGGGTAGTTATGGTGGTGTTGGTGTCTTTTGGTGGTGGAGAGACACCACCATGTTGGCGCCAACATGGGGTCTTCTAGAAGGGCGGTTAGGTGGATGGTGGAGATGAATTCAAGGGAAATTGTGTGGTGGAGATGAGGGGGGATTTTGGAGGGAAAAGTGGCTCCATTATGGGGTGTTTATGGGTAGTTTTTGGCACCACTTTTAGGTATCTTTTGGAGGTGGTGGGTAGGTTAGGTTGGTGCCAAGTAGGTTAGCTTATGTGGAGCTTATGTGGAGCTAGTTGGGTGGAGTTGGTAGGTGGGTTTTTGGGGTGATACAAGCCAAGGAAGTTGGAGCATAGCTAAGCTAAGCTAAGCTAAGCTAGCTTAGCTAATGGAGGAGTGGAGGAGAAGGTGTTGGAGCTAGGGTTTGGAGGGAAGAGTTGAGGAGGAGAAGTCTGGAGCTGAAATTGGAGCTGGCTGTTGCTGAAGCGGCTGGCATGGAGCTACTCTAGCTGGCTTAGCTTGCTAGTTCTTTGCTAGCTACTAAGCCAAGCTAAAGTAAGCTAGCTACTACCAAATGAGCTGAGGTGAGCTAGGTCTGGAGCTCCTGGGGAGAATCTAGCTGGTTGAGGTAGCTAAGGTAGCTTAGCTCAACTGAGCTGAGCTAAGCTAAGTTCCCGGGAGCTGGACTTAAGCTTCCTGAGGTGGGATGAGTTCTTCTTTCGTTGGCTGGAGTTGAGTGGAGCTGGATGTAGCTGGATCTGAGCTGGGGTGAACTCTTGCCAACTCAGCTGAGCTAGCTAGAGCTCCCTGTGAACTAGTGGGAGCTGAGATGAGCAAGACTCAGCTATGTTGAGTTGGATCTGAGCTGACTTGAGCTAGGGTGAGCTAAGATGAACTCTCTTATGCTACCATTCAGCTGGGATTAGCTGAATGGAGCTGGGACGAGCTAACCCTAGTTCAAGTGAGCTAGGTTCCAGCTGTGGCGAGCTGGATCGAGCTGAGTTCCAAGTAGTCTGGACTTCTCCTTCACCATTTGCCTTCTTGAGTGCTAGGGCTTTAAGGATCTGTATATCTGTACATCCCTAACACTCACAGAAACATATTAAAAAGACAAATAAAAAATGCAATGCATGCCTAACCTAATTTATGGCTAAATGCAGCTGAAAAACTCGTTTACGGAGTAAAATCCTAAGAGCTAGGTTTGTTTTAATGCATAAGAATGATGATAAACTGGCGTTTATCAGGGTACAATCAGCTTGACCCTAATTTTAGAATAAAAGGTGAGTGGGTGAGTCGGAATTGGATGTTGCGAATGATTTCTAGCTCCAATGAGAGCATTGGAGGTGGAGTCGATTATTCTTTTATTTAAGGTCCTAAAGTACATTTTGCATGCAGCTCTGAGGTTTTCCTAAGTGTTGGGACAAAAAAATTTTTCAATTTTTCTGTATCTACCCCCCATGCCTAAGTTCTTGCATGTCCTCATGCATGAATATAAAAGAAAATAAATTCGACAGTGGATGAGTGGTTAGAAGTCAACTGGAATTACTCCTGAAATTATATTCAGCACCGGCCGACCTGTTAACATGCAATATACAAAGGAAATATGCTAAAGGAAAAATATGCTATGTATAAAAATGGTTATGTATTGATGATGGTGGAATGGTGTTTATATGTGCCTAGTTTAACGCCTCCAGCTGGTCGAGCACTCAATCAGATGTATCAATTCTTGCATAGGAGTCGGTCAAAATTAAGAGAAAGATGTGCTCATATGCTCCTAGAATCAGTGGTCCAGAGATGCGGACCAGCTGATTGTGCACCCCTACTCCAGAAAGTCTAGCTATAAGAAAGTGTGGAGTGGTGGTGGAAAATAGAGGATAAACAGAGGGGGGATCATGATGTTGATTTAGCTGATTTATCATGTCCCACAATTCAGCAGGAAGTTGCTGAGGGAGTAGATCAAAATGTATCTCAGAACCAGAATCTGAGTCAAAGGGATCCTCATAATGATAATTGACATCAAAGATCATGCCCTCTCCAGGCTCTGGGTCATATGGGGGTATCCGTGAAAGTAGAAGATCTGTGGGGAGGTCACTGAAATCCTCGTCAGAAATTACTTCATCCTCACCAGTACTCATCTCTGATTCATCAGAGGCTGTCTCTTCAGGCTCGTGGTCGAGCCATTGACTAGGAAAGTAGGTGCATCCCCAACTCATTCTGCTCGAAGCTTCACCCTCATATGCATTGGGCTCCTCAGTAATTCCAGCCTCAGGTAGCATATTTATTTCTTTGTTTGAGTTATCCATAGATACTTCTGGTTTTTGGATGTTAGGATCAAGGATAGAAAGTGTCATCTTAGAATCTCTAATATCCGAATTAGGGATGTAGGTGAAAGAAGAGTGCAGATCAGAAGATGTTGGCTCTAGCATAGGTTCACCTACAATGGGAAGTGGTCTAGATTGATCAGTAGTGTCGCATGTAATGTTTGCCTCAAGATCCATATCCTCAATTGGATCTACTTCCCTTGTCTCGATCGGGTTATCTAACCAAAAAGGTGTCTCCCAGGATTCAGGATAATCTGATTGTGGCTCAGTCCTGGAGATATCAGTACTTTCCTCCTCAATTTCAGATGAACCCATTCGGCATACTTCCTGCTCCTGTATCATATCCATGCTAGATTCTTTTTCCCTTGAGTGATCTTCAGGCATCTGCTCCCGAGAATCTTCTGTGTGTTCTTTCGGCGTAGTTGTTTCAGATTCTTCGAGGTCTTCAATGCTATTTTCCACTTGATATCTCAAAAGCAATAGTTCTTGAGTTTCCTGATTTTGTCCAATTCGCCTTGTTATCTCTGCTGTTTCCTGAAGGAGCTCCATCACAGCTTATTGATGTGGAATCCATCTTTGACTTTGGTTCGGCTCATTGATAGCCTAGATTTCGCGTAGATGGGATGCAACCTTTTCCTTAGCGCTCGCTATAGCTCTCTGTATTCTATAATGTGGTCGCATATGCACCGGCAGCTCTTCAGGGGTTCCAGGGGGTGAATTAGGTCTACCCATGTTCCATGGGTGAGAAGCAGGAGTATGAAATCCATATCCTGGGTTATAAGATGCGATCCCTTGAGGGACCGACTGGTATGGGTCATAATATCCAGGGTTAGGATACGGGTTAACCATTTCGGTAACCCGAGGAGAAGGATTAAGCAAAGTGAAAAGTCATCTTCGCCACCTTGGGTTCTGATCCCAATGTTGAGCAGATTTAGTGACCCGAGCTCTCAGATAAGCTCATGGGTCCAGCTCTTCTAGATCCTGTTTAGGTCTAGATCCAATGTTAGCCATTGCAGGTCAGCAGATAGAAGAAATGGGGTGAGAAGATGGTCCAGGCGAGGTGACTCACCTCCTTGGGACTGGCTCCCAAGGTCCAACCAAGTGAGGTCGAAGTGACCACCTTCCGTGCATACACCACCCAACCCCTGGGTTGGTGTAGCCACGCAGAACAAGGCTAAGGCCCTGTCAATCAAGTGGTCCTTATAAATCAGGTGACTAGATTTTTCGTTAGGGATTTGAATTCCTGAAGATAAGTTCATCGTACAACCGACTGAACGTGAATCCCGCCTGTCAAGATAACCTAGTTAGTCTGGTTACGAGGGGAGGTTCTTCCTTTGGCTTACGCCTCCGGTTCCGTTGACCGCTGAGCCGCGATCGTTTAACACTACCCCGCAGAGTTAGTCACTAGGTTTGGCAAGAGAGATTAAACTCATCCAGTAGTACGACAACGAACTCGGGTTGATTTCGTGTTTTAAAATTAGTTTTTAACCTGTTTTCTTCAGTGAGGTTTGTGGTGAGTGGCCCACAAGGTGACCAAGCTCACCATCTAACTAGATTGGATTAAGTCTAGGTTAGCCAAAAGTGTGGTCTCTATTTGTGACCCTAAAGGTTCAACCTAAGTTACATGCACTTCTAGGGTTTCTTTCTTTATTTCAGCAGACTACAAGAATAATGTTGATTTTCTGATATTAATTGGAATCGAATTAATTTGAAATTTTGCGAGTAGATTCCTTTTTCAATTATTTTTTCAAAGAATATTTTTTTGGAATTTTTACTATTTCAACCTAATCTTTAGAGCATTTTAAATATTAAAGGGTCAGATTTGTAACTTTGACCCATAGACGATTTTTCACTTTGAAATAGTATCAAATGATCTTCAAAAATTCGGGAAAAATATAAAAAATAAAGCCAATTAGATCAGCTTTCAAACCGTACCATTTTTAGTCAAAACAGATTCGCGGATTGCTTGGAATCGCTTTTGGAACTTTGAAAATTTTTGAATCTGGGTCTATCTGACCCTTGTGTACTTTGTGAATTTCTAAAAATTTTGTACTTGCATTTTTTTCAAAGTAACGGTGGCATTTGAAGGATGGTTTGAAAATGAAAGTTTTTCCCGAATTTCAGAATTTTTCACTGACAGATTTTTCAGCAATCGAATTTTTAAGTGAGATTTGAAATCTGGCCGAAAATCAGAAAGTGGTGGAAAAGCTTTTAAAGAGGTTTGAATTTGAAATTCAAGCCTTCCACCAAAAATGCTTCATTTTTTTTCTTTATTTTTAATCTTTTGCACCTTTTTGTTTTCAAAAAGAATTTTTCAAAAGATTCAACGAAAATCTCTTTTTTTTTTCTTTTTTTTTTCAAAATAACCTAGATTCGAAAGAAAACCTAATTAAGATTTTTTTCGAAATTTTTTCCTTTTTGATTTTTTTTTCTTTTTCACAAAAATGAGAATTTTTTTTTCTTTTTTTTTTCACAAAGAATTTTTCAAAGGAAATTGCAACAAGTAAATCTTCCGCTATGGTTCAGAAAGAGAAACCTAATCTAAGATAGATGATATGCACCTGATTTTTCTTCGCGGCGCTCGGTGTGTGCGTAGATCCCATTTTTATTCCATGTTATCTTGATTTTTCTTCACCGCGCTCGGTGTGTGCGCAGATCCCATTTTTCTTCCGTGTTATCCTGCACATAAAAAAAATGAAGTAGAGGCAGGGCATTCAGGGGTGGTCCCCGATGCCCTTGGAGTGGTCGAGAGGACAATGAGGGACGGCCAATGTAGCTTAGGCCGACCCTTGGAGAGAGGTAGGGCTGATCCAGCATCCCGGAATGGTGTCCTCCACGGTGGTGGCACTGAGCTCGCGGAGGTGGGGTGAGTGGCTAAGTGGAGGTGGTGTGAATGGCACCAATGGAGAGCAATTGCCAATGGAGTGAATGGGTGCCAATGGCCACCCAAGGGGTCTTTTTATAGACCTAAGGGAAGCTCTCTAGGGAATTATGGAATTCTCTAGAGAGGCCTATGGTGGGAGCTCATGGGAGAGTGAGAGAGAGAGGGTGGATGGTGGTTTTTAGATCCACCAAATGTGGATCTAAAAATTGAATGGCTCTTGGTTGCTATTTTTGGCAACCAAGCAACCTCACATGGTAGAGAGTTCTATAGAACTCTAGGCTAGATATTTTCGTGTGGATGGTATGTGTGGGTGTGTGTGGGTCGAAACTTAGGTGGCTAGGTTGATTAGGTTGGCTTCTAGTGGGTTTAGGTCAAGGTAGGTCTCAAATTAGGGTTATAAAGCCTAATTCACTAAGGTAAAGTGCAATTAAATTTAATACAAGTTTAATTGGGTGTGTGGAAACTTAATTGAGAGTAAAACAACTCAATTAAGTCAGGTCTATGTCAACTGGACTCTCACTGAGTCCAATTGGACAGTGTGTGCTGAGATCAGGGCTCAATTGGACTCAATGAGTACAATTGAATAGGCAGATGGAATTGACTAAGATCCAAGTGAATTAGGTTTTGTGAGGACCTAATTAGGTCCTTAGGGAGGTCTATAGGTGATGTACTAGGGTTAAGGCACCTTAGTTTAGGTTCCTATGGGGTTGGAATTGGGTTTAGGGACATAGAGATCCAAGATCAAGGCTTAAATCTCAAAACAGGAATTGGAGAGCAGTATCAGACGTCTAATAATAGAATCAGACGTCTTATAATCAAAAATCAAAGAGTCCAGACTTGTTGTCTGGACGTCCAATCAGAGTCAAGAAGGATTTCAGGTTCTGTTTTGGGTATTCTGCAGAAATTGGATGTCTGACAAAGTGTCTGGATGCCCAATAACACTGCAGAAGTGGGTTTGAAGTGTGCGGGAGTTGGCTAAGGGTTCTAGACGTCTTAAAACTTATCTGGACATCCAGAGAAGGGTTGGAACTAGGGTTTTAGGGCTTCCTAGGGTGTTGTGACTTAATCTAAGGGTGGCTAAGGCTTGGGGAAGTCTCTAGGCTATCCGAGGGCTAGGATGGACCTAAGCTCTTCCCATTATACTGCTTTATTTCTACATAATAGAATAGCAAACTTTTAACCCCCTTACATTATTATTCCTACATCTAAACTAGGCCTTCTGCGCCAGCTCTGTTACAACTCCTGTTATTCGTTATCCAGCTTCAGATCCAGCTCCTGATCTGCTTATTGCCTGCAATTGACATAATGTACTTAATCAGCACATTATAACATTATTTCATGCATAGCTAAAGGAAAACAGTAAAGATGCAGACAATGCATATGTGTGCGTGAATAAACCTAACTTATGCTAAGTCCTAGCTTAATCTAGGCCAATTAAGACCTATGATTGCTGGGCAATTAGCGTCCCCTGCACCTGCCCGCATATGCTTGCGTGCGCCCGCCTCTCCCAGTGCCTGCCTTCGCCCGCTTCCTTCACCACGTGCGCCTACAAGTGCCCACCCCAGCCCTTCGCATAGCACGGTGTGCTGCAGCCTCTTCGCTCCCTCGCGCCCACTCTCGTCTGCGTGCTGCGGCCTCTTGTCTCCATGCGCATATGCGCCTGCACACGCGTGTGGACTCCAGACGGCACGTGGAAGGTCCAGACGCCTTAACAGCGCCCTCTCTCTCCTGCTCTCTCTTTCTCTCTCTCTCTCACAACACTCTCTCACTCTCTTTACCGACGCTTGCACACACATACACTCACACTTTCATACACACACACACAGACCTATGCACTATTATATACATATATATATACGTATACGTATATATATTGATATATATTCATATATTTATATGGATATATATATGTATATATACTTATATTTAAATATATATAGTATTTATATAACTAAGTATTAGTATACATATATATATATATATATCTATATACTTATATATAAATATATATACATATGTATTTACATATATACATATACTTATATACATATATTTATATATATATATTTATACTTATATCTATAAATATGTTAGTACTTATATAAATATGTACTAGTCTATATACATACACATTTATATATATATATACATCTATATACTTATATATATATATACATATATGCACACCTACTTATACATATGTATATATATATATATATTTGTAAATATACATACATATATACATATATATCTATATAACTATATATACATATATACATATATATACATATCTAGGTACATATATCTATATATACATATATTACTATATATATATACATCTATAAATACATCTATATAGTATTATATACATACATATATATATATGTATATATCTATACATATATCTATCTATACATATAGCTACATACATATATACATTTATACTCATATATATATGTTTCTATATATATATATATATATGCATATATAACTACATATATATACCTACATATTTATAACCATATATATATATACATAGAGATATATTTACATATATACATATATATATATATATATATATATTCACATTACTTACCATACGTGGTATCGCAGGAATATCTGCACCAGTTGCTGATATTCCCCGATACCTGCATACAAAAAGCGTGGTCACATACATCTTTCGCCATCCACCTTACACTCCACGCGGCACCTTGTCCTATTGGTTGCATCTTTCTAGACGATGACTGACTCGACACCGTGCTACACTCTATCTCCCCCTCCAGCCCCACCCCTTATGCATATATATTATATACATATATATATACACTATATTTACTTTATTTCTATTTCACTTTCCTATTAGTAAAAAAATAAAAAAATATATAAAAGAGAAAAGATAATCCTTGACTTGCAGGTACCCCGTCTTGTGAATTACAAGACCCATTTTGGAACCTTGATTTGGCTCAAAGCCAAGAACCCAATTTTGATGATGTGCCTCAAGGACAAGAATTACCAGAAAAAAATCTAAATAGAAAAAACACCAAAAACACAATAAACGAATGGAAGAGATTCGTTGTATGAAGGGCGTAGAAACTTGACTTGTAACCCCACTTCCCTGAGTTCGACCCTAGGCCTAAAAGTGACCAAGATAAAATCAAAGAGGCTAGGTTAAAAATTTTGCAAAGTGATGGTTAGGTCCAATTTAGGTTAACCACTATACACACTTCAACGATAAAATCATCATATTAACAACCTATCCGGGTCCGACACCACACCTTTTCTGGCGCCGTTGCCGGTGAGGTGCGCCTTCAAGTAAGTTTCTATTCCATTCCTTTCAATTTTTCTCTTCTCTCTTCACGGGTGTCTCTATTTTTGGTGTGCAGGTGAACCTGTTGCAAGGAGAAGGCAGGCAGACGAAGTCAAAGACGTGAGCAAATCCAAGGTGAGAACGAGAGCGTAAAGACGTCGACACCGCATTGGAGCTTCACACATGTTGCTGAACAAGTAGGTCTTCTCTTCTTAGCAACTTAGGTTAACTTGTGAGCTTAGTAAAAAAATATATGAAAAAAAAAACTAAAAACTAAAGAAAAAACTAGAAAAACTTTTTGGGATCTCTTGGGGCAAGTGGATTAAAATTCACTTGTTTGATTGATTGCCTTTACTCCCACCGCCCCCGGATTTCCCGCCTTACTTCGCATAGTGAAAATCTAGGAACCTTGATTCTTGAATTTTTCTCCGTGTAAAGTATTCTTTGAGGCAAATAAAAAGATTGATTGCCACACCTCTTTGCCTCATTTACCTGCAATTCAGGATCACCTTTTTGGTGGGGAGACTTGGACTTGAGTTGATTCCAACCCCACCACGACTTTTCAGCTTGCCTAAGATTCGATCCCGAATACCTCAACCCCCAACAATTTTATTTTCTTTATCTTATGGTTGAGCCTTGTGTGTGGACATCTTTCTAGTGATTGGGAGCACTTGAATTGAAGTGTTTTGGCTCCCTTTCACACTAATTTAAAATTGATTCGTGCATCCATACATAGAAATCTCCATTAAGGGAAGCCCATTGCATTGTAGCATGCATTAACCAATTGACATTGAAGAAATGTTTGTTGGGCTTAGAAGAAAACTTGTATTCTTGCAAAACCTGGAGATTGGTTGAATTGGTATTTCAGCGAAATCCTAAAATCCATACTACTTTAAGGCTGAATTCTAAAAACCATTCACCAATTAAAAACTTCAATTTGGGGAGATTTCCCGGTTGCATGCTTGTTTTACAGACTTGAAAAAAATCAATCACTTGGGCATTACCCGTAAACAACACCCTTCACATTCCAAAAGCACTTGACCCTAAGCCTCTAACTAAAATTGGTAGTAACTTGACCCTTATTAAGGATTGGAGGTCTAACTACCTGCGTGTAGCGACTACGTGCTGGTGAGGGTTCCCACGTGCTATCGGGTGTCTAGACTGGGGCAAACAGCCTTTCAATCTGGCCCGGTGGTTCCGTGGTGCTCGCATTCGGTTCCGTAGTTTGTGATAGTAGGTAACTTAGATCTTTAGGTCTAAGGGCACACTATAGAGGTTAGGAATTTGATTGTATTGATTTGTAATCAAGTGTACCTTTGCAGCATCATTTCTCTCATCTATTTTCCCTTCTTATCTCCCCAATTCTTCCTACGGTAGTGCATGTTTGGGAGGAGGTCACAAAACCCTGAACTATTTGAATTGATTGATAAATTTAGAAAAGAAGCCGAATCATCCTCCTCGTCCACAAACATGGCTGCACGCCCACCGCCAAATCCCGAGGGAGGAAACCGCCCTCAGAACCCACTTGGTGATGGAGCCTTACATCCCATAACCTGCCTCCAAGCCCAAATGGAAATGCATAATAAACGAATTGAGCACATTCGGGAAACATTGGAGGAAACGAAAAACCCTCCCGAACGGGAGGAGCCTAGGTCTCTTAGCTCCTATCAGAATCCTGCTGCTACAGAGACCATAGGACAAATTCGAGTCCCCATGGGTGGGGACGACTTTGAACTAAAGCCGAACATAATTGGCCTAATAAATTCTCACTTCCATGGTCTTGTGAGTGAAGATCCTTTTCTCCACTTGGAAGACCTAACTCGATTAGCTGAAACTGTTAAACCAAGAAATATCAGGTTACCTATAGTCCTCATGAAAATGTTCCCATTTTCATTGCGGGATAAAATGTCGTCGTGGCTACGCACCCTTGGAAGAACCATCCACTATTGGGAAGAGATGCGAACAACGTTTCTCAAGAAGTTCTTCCCAATCGGGTGAACCAATGCGCTTCGCTGTGCTATCACTTCATTTACGCAACAAAACGACGAACAATTTCATGAGGCATGGGAGAGGTATAATGACCTCCTCAGGAAGTGTCCGCACCATGGTCTGTCGAAGTGGCATATAGCCTAGATTTTCTACTATGGGCTAAACGAGAGTTTGAAGCAGATTGCAGACGCTTCCTGCGGAGGGAATTTTATGAATAGAGACGAGAATGGAGCTTTCGAATTATTTGAAAATATGTGCAAAAACTCAATGAACAATGCCTCCATTGACGCCTTTAATCGTACCAGCCAGCCCCGAAATGTCCACGAAGTTGACATGGGACCTTGCCATTCATCCACTGATCTAAGCCTTATTGCACAAAAACTGGATGAAGTCTCTGTCATACACAAGAAGCTGGATGAGCTTCTGGCCAACCCCGCCCTTTCTATGGCAAACACCCCCACTTCACCACTTTGTCATAATCCAAATTCTTCCAACACCAGGCTTATCTCGAGATACCACGTAAGACCTTCCTTACCGAGTGTCGCACCAAGTGACTCGGTAAGTCATGTGGAACTGGCTTCTGTGAGCCAGTATTTTGACGCGGAGGACCAAGCCTCTTTGTGCTCGGATGCATACTTACATGCGGACGCGTCTTCTGGCATAGAAGATGCTTGCGCCCTGGGGAACAATCCATTCTCTGCCACGTATAACCTAGGGTGGCGCAATCATTCGAACTTCGCATGGTCCAACAACCTGCAGCGCCAAAACCCCGCGGGTGGACCAATGCGACCGTCCGCTCCCATCATCCCAAGGGCCCAGTCTAGTCCTATGGCGAATCCGCCATCAAGCCCTTGCGTGCCACAAACTGAACATGCATCAAGTCCTCCTGATAAATTGATGCGAATGATGATGGATATGTTAAAGCGCCATGAAGAGAACATGACCTCTCTTCAGCACTAATTGGAGCAGTAGAATGCTGAGATCAGTCAACTACGGATGGTGACTCGATCTTAGGGCACTCTTCTCGCCCAACCTATTCCAAACTCGTGAAACTTCATACCTCGTGGTCCTCAACCATAGGTACGACCTTCTCAGGGGCAAGTTAATCAGATTCTGCAAGCTCTGAGCATTCCACCGGGATTTTAGGCTAATCCTGCTGCAGCACCATACTCTTATGTCCCTATTGCAAACCCTCCTCCGCCGTACGATCCCACTGGACCAGCATAGTCCAATGCTATCACTACGAGGAGTGGTAAGCAAACCGTCGATCCACCTCGACCTGATCCTGGCTCGTCTTCTTCATCGCCCTCTCATTCAGGATGCGCACCGCATTCGCGAGAGGACGATACACCCAAATTGGTGCCAGAATCAGTTCCATTCCCTTAGGCTCTATTGAGGGAGCCAAAAGGCAAAAAGAAAGATATGCAGGCCTTTGATAACCTGCGTAATTTTTTCAGGGATGTAGAAATCAAGGTACCCCTGCTCGAGGCTATCGACCACATACCTACTGTCGCCCGATTTTTCAAAGACTACACAACACCCAAGCGAGAGTCAAAGAAAACTAAGAATCCGGTGGTTCTTTTGCCTCATACGAGTTATGCTATACTGTCAAACTTAGCACCGAAGTAGAAAGATCCAGGCACACCACTGATTTCCTGTAGCATCCAAGGCTGCACTTTTAACCATGCCCTGCTTGATCTAGGATCTTCCATAAATCTCATACCAACCATCATGCTTGAAAAGTTTTCCTTGGGAAATCTAAAACCCACCCCTGTCACGTTACAATTGGCTGATCGTTCTGTCAAGATCCCAAAGGGTGTTGTTGAAGATGTGGTGGTTAGGGTCAACAGTCTCTGTTTTCTTGTTGACTTTCTTGTTTTAGATATGGAAGTTCCTAGTTCACTTTCTGATTGTCCGATCATCCTCGGTCGACCTTTCTTGGCCACAGCCCATGCCTATATCGACTGCGAGTCGGGCTGTATTGAGATTGCCATTGGATCTGGAAAGCTCAAGCTTAACATATTCAAGGCAGCCAATAACTTTGATTGCGATTGCATCGAGGATGACACGTCTGACAAGGACATGGCCGTCGGAGTGTGTATCGAAGTAATTGGGACCTATTCGGACTGCCGCGGATTACCTATAAACACTAACGTTTGCCTGACCGACACATATTGTGACGTTCCCCCATCCCTCCCTTGTCCCGTAACTTCTCCTGGCCAAACTTCTGATGAGGTTTTCTCTGCTTCCCATACCTCGTGGTCTAAGTCATATTCGGGCTGCTCACTGCCGGTCCACACTCTTGAAGACCGAATTGCCCTTTCTTTCCCGCCAAATCAGGCGGATTCGCAAATCCACACTGCGACCTTGCACCTATATACTTCTCACTGGGGCTATTCATTTTTGGATCCTTCTATCCAAGAAACCCCTCTTCTTGGCCAATCTGAAGGCCAATTTCTTTCTCCTGAGCTATTCTCCAACCCTCTTGGGACACTCTAGTCCCAAGAAATGCCAGATCTTTCACCATCCACTCCCGAGCTGAAAGAGCTACCTAGTACACTTAAATACATTTTCTTAGGACCAAATGAAACACTCCCCGTAACCATCAGTTCAAAATTGACCAGGGAGCAAGGGTGCAAACTAACGAAGGTCCTCATAGAACACAAGGTAGCCATTTGATGGTCTTTATCTGACTTATCTGGCATTAGCCCCTCCTACTGCACTCATCGTATATATACAGAGGACAAGGCTCGACCTTCCCGTAAGATGCAGCGACGTCTCAACCATAACATTCGGGAGGTCGTTAAGAAAGACAACATTAAGTGGCTGGATGCGGGTATAATCTACTCGATCTGCGATAGCCCCTAGGTGAGTCCGATTCACGTTGTGCCCAAGAAGTTAGGACTCACCATCAGTGTCAATGATAGGGGCAAATTGATGAGAACCTCATCATGAGCCATAACTAGCTCATTTTGACCCAATACAAAGGATAAAGGCTCCTACATAACTCAAGGAAAGGCTTAACTCAGAGAATTCTGAGTTTAAGGAGAAAATAAGTCATAAGGGGTAAAAATGCAATTTCACCAGTATAATCTGCATACAGGGTAATTCAGGGCCCAAACATAGGTCAAAGCAGCTTAATAAGAATAAAAGTGGGATGAAATGATCTAGCAAGGGCTACAGCAATTCCAAGAAACTAAATGATAAATCTGTAACCCTAGAACAACCCACTTCAATTCACAAGGTTCGAGGCAAAGTAAAAATATAATAAACCCTCTAAAATTCATAGAAAAATAATCTCTAGGGTTTAGAACCTTCAATTTGGCCTTTAGAACCCATTTTGACCTACATTGAGAACCATGCCCAATTAATAACTTAATTTGGGTTTTTGCGCAAATTGACCGGTCAAACAAGGTTTAATATGAAAATGAAGTTCACCATCAGATTCCTTAGGTCCTAATTAGTCATGTATAAAAACTTGAGCCTAAGAAGAAACCTCCTTGACCGACTTTACACTTTGGTCCTCATATATTTACTCTTTGGCCCTCAACTTTTGAACCCTCGCATTTTGGCCCCTAACTCTCCTTCGTTCTTTGCAATCAGGTCCCTCCTGCAAAAACCTGCCAGCACCATGCTCCGGCGACCTTGCGCGGAGCATGGCACCGCGCAGGGTGAGGTGGGAGACCTAGCAAGTAAACCGGGGGTGCCCTGCGTCGTCAGCCGTCGCAGGGCACCCCCCTGGTCATTGTAGCCCACCATACCGGCCGTGCGAACGCACGGACGGTATGGGTTCGTGTTTCCGACCATTCTCCGGCGAGGGAGACACGTCGTCTCCCTCCGCCTTCCTCCCTGTTTCATCCCTATAAATACCCCCCGCTGCTCCACCGACCAGAGCAGCCTGGATCTGACGGAGAAAATCCCCAACTTTCTTCTCTTCTTTCTCCGGCAGACGCTCACCAGCTCCGGCGGTTTCCTCCCCCTCCACCTCTTCGCTCTGCCGCAATACCAGCAGCAGAGATTTCCTCCCCTGCTCTTCCCGCGCCACGCCGCACCCAGCTGGCGCCTCTCCGGCTCTCTGCTCGCCGCCGCCCCTTTCCCTGAGCATCGTCTTCTCCGGCGACAGTCGATACGACTGTCGCCCTGTTCCTCCCCCTTCGTCCCTGCAAGTAAGCTAGAGCTACTCCCCTTCTCCTCCTCTTTCTTTCCCCGCTTTCAATTTATTCAATTAAGCCCTCTACCGACCCTGACCACCTTCACCCCCTTCGCCTCCGACCACCCTCCGGCGAGCCGCTCCCATCACCTCAGCAACCCACACTCCGCCTCATCACACTGAGCACCCCCCACCCCTCCACTGCCACTCCACACCTCCGTAACATTCCCCCGAACAAACCCATTCCTCCGGTTGCAGTCCGACCCAGGGCTGCCGCCAGACACCTCCTTGCGGCCTGCCGCGCAGCTCCTCACCTTCGCCGTGCCACGGCGAAGGTTCCCCAGTGGTTTGATCAGGCCGCGAGGCCATATTCGTGTCCGACAGGTTTTGAGGTTCGACCGCCATTAATGCACATTGAAGCAGCTTCTCCCGCGCTCCAGGCTTGAGGACTCCAGGTCTCCAGCTGCTGCGGAGTACAGGGAGTATTGCGAAGGCAGCCAGCCAGCAACCTATGCAAATAGAAGCCGCAGCTGCAGAAGCCAGGCCGCGGTCTCCCAGCAGGCGCACGCGAGGAACGGTCTGCGTTTAGTCCCACATCGGTAAGCCTCACACCCGTTCCACTGTTTAAATTGATTTCGTGCACTGGCCTTATTGCCTCAGTACACGGGGTGAGGTCCCCTTACACCCGCCCGGTTACCCGGTCTCGTCCGCGCTCACGCCCCGCGGACCTGACCCGACCCGACTTTGACTGACCTGCACTCCTCGCCCACCACGCACGCCGGTGGGCCTGGACCCGGGCGTGACCCGAACCCGATTACCCGGTAGCTCTGGGAGAGCTTTCCTAAGAGTGGTTTCAGAGAGAACGAGAGACGCGGGGGAGGGGGGTAGAGTAGGTTTTGCCTCTGACGAAAAAAACTCTGAAGTGTGCAGGCACAGGCGAAGAAGAAGACCCGCGGAAGAAGAAGGAGCTGCACTGTAGCAAATGCATAGTTAAGTCGTCGAAGCACCGGGTCAGACGACGGAAGGTCAGCTGCCAGAGCAGGAAAGAAGGCAGGCTGAAGAAAGAAAGAAAAGAAGAGCAACGGCCAAAGCAGAAGAAGAAGAAAGGAAGACTTAGTAGCTGAAGGCAGAAGCTCTGCAGCCATAAAGAGGAAAAGGGAACAGAGAAAGGGTCACCACAATTGCAGAAAAAGAAGAAGAGAGGTCAAGACAGAAACCAAGGAAGAAGAAGAAAGAGATCTGAAGAGGAGCATCACCTCTGCAGAACGAAGAAGAAGAACAAGGAGCTCTGAAGAAAGAAGAAAACCACCAAAGCAGGAACAGCAGGAAGAAGCACCTCTGCAGAACAAAAAGAAAGAAAGAGATCTAAAGAAAGAGAGAAAGAAGAGCATCCCCTCTGCAGAACAAAGAGAAAACAACAAATTCTTTCCCTCTCTCTGTCTTTATTTTGTAAAAGAAACATGTATATCTCTAGAATACAACTTGCTCCCTGAGTTCGACCTCGGGAACTCTTTTATTTTCCGAGTAAAAAATTTATATTTGAAGTGTTGGTAATAACCGGCTTTACTACAACGTTATAACAAATACAAAACCGACGTTTCATTTTGGCGCCGTTGCCGGGGAGCAACGGCTATTCTAGAGGTAAACATTCCTGTTTCTTTTAATTTCTGATAATCTCCTCTCTGTTGTGCAGCTACAGGAACTCAAGAAGACAAGCAACCACACGACAACCACTCCGAAGATAGGTAAAATTTTCCTCTCACTATTAACCCCTAAACTCTAAAGAGGAAGAAAAGAACAGAACAAGCAATATAGGGCTAACCTGCCTTCCATACTTAGTAACCATAAAGAGTTGCATGTTTTCAACTCATCACTCCTGCACACTATTAAGGGTATTTAAGGGCTAACACATTCTTGCTTGAGCCCTAATTGCCCAACAAAGAGTTAAATGGACCAAGTAGAGCCAACATAAGGTCAAACATTAGGATTTCAGTAGAGACACACCCCTTAATCAAGAATTGAGGAAATCCAAAAGAGGTGTGCCCAAGCCATTGATTGAAAATAATTAACAAGAAAAATCCTAAAACAATTGGCTCTCTCTAAACACTTGAACCCTAAAAGACAGGACCTAAAAGCTCTTAAAGAAAACAATAGGTAAAGTTGACCCCTTGGGTCAACCAACCTTAAATTAGGTCACTCTTTGCACTTAAAAGACTAAAGTTCAAGTGAAAACCTTAAGCACCCTGATCTTAAAATTGGTAGACTTAAGAGGTCAAGATCCCCATTCTGGTCTACCTGGAACCGCAGTGACAAGAGAGGTCGGGTGGGCGAAACCCTGTAACCCGTGGGGACGCTCTACCGTGTAGGGGTCTTCGCGGGACTCTCCCTCTCTGGCTGCCCAGGTAATTCTCAGGTGGACGATCTTTCTGATCAAGGGGTCCATCTGCCCCGCACCTCTATAGTCACCCAACACATTTTTGGGTGTCTTGATTGGGTCCAGCACCTTCTAAACTTACCTCTCCCAACTGTGCATGTACGGAAGGAGGTCTCTAAGACCACCCTTAAGACCTCCATTAGAAATTCGCTCTCGTCAAGGCCAAGCCTCGACGCCCGTATTTGTGCAGCAACACCCTCACATTATTCTCTCTTCTGATTCAGAACCAAGTTCTTCTTCTTCCCCCATCATGGCTCAGCCAGTTGAGGAAGAAAATAATCTGGAACACCAGCTCCAGCGACTCAATGACCTCTTCCAAAACTTCGTGCACCCACCACAGCGTCCTATGATGCGGGACCACTACAATCCTGCTGCGGTGGCCATTGAGCCTCGAGTCAGAATCCCGATTGGAGGACCTGATTCCGAACTAAAGCCCAACATGATTCATGCTATACCTAAATTCCATGGGCTTAATTCTGAAGATCCCTTCCAGCACATCAAACAGCTAAAGCATCTGGCCCACACTTTTGGATCAGATGCGCAAAATCGGGATATTCTTCTCATGAAGATGTTCTCCTTTTCTCTTATGGACAAGGCCGCCCATTGGTATCAAACTCAGACCCGGCCGATCAACACTTGGGAAGAACTTCAATCCGAGTTTTTGAAAAATTTCTTTCCCGTTGGTCGGACCAACGCCTTGCGCCATCAGATTACACACTTCACTCAACAATCAGGAGAACCTCTCCATGAGGCATGGGATCGTTTTCAGGATCTCATGAGAAAGTGCCCCCATCACGGAGTTCCTAAATGGGAACAAGTCCAATCTTTTTACCAGGGACTCCGTGAGGACATCCGCCTTTTCGTCAATGCAACTTGCGGAGGAAACATCATGGGTCAACATGAAGACACCGTATGGGAGATTCTCGAAAACATGTGCGAGAACTCCATCAACAATGACTCCATGGGATTATTCGACAGGACGAATACCCGCGCAGCGACGAATCTTAAGGGAGCACATGAGACGCAGGGCCTGTCCGCATCAGTCGACCTGGAGTTAATGGCCAGTCGATTGGACAAGGTCTCAATCATTGAAAAGAAGGTGGATGAGCTGACTCAGCACTTGCAGCGAGCCACCACTGCGCGTAACTCCTTTGCACAACCTCCTTCCACACAGGAGACTGTGCAAAACATCCTCCACCGATCCTCCCCTGGGATGGATCCATATCCATCCCCATCTGATTCTTGGACTGGAAGATCATCCGATCCTTTCTGCACCAGCCGGGGGAACTCCATTCCTCCTTTCCCTGATTCTCAGGAGGTTCCTCAGACCTGCGAGGACCTCAACGCCATCCAGAACGACCCATTCTCCAACACTTACAACCCTGGATGGCGAAACCATCCCAATTTTCAGTGGGCGGGAAATTCCCAAACCCAAAGACCACCTTTTCAGTCCCGCCCACAGCCCTCTCATCACTACCAGCCGCCTCAGCCTCGGCCCAACCCTACTTATCCATCAGGGCCAAATCAAGATCAAATGTCCTTAATCCTTCAGACTCTGGCTGACATTCAAAAATCGAATGCGGCCATTCAAAAACAGCACAAGGACGAGCTTACTGAAGTTAAAACTCAACTGGCCCAGTTGGCAAATTCTCGCCAGCCAGGCACACTCCCTTCTCAACCCCTTCCTAACCCAAATAACGTGCCAACCCAGAAGCGCGTTATGAATCCAAATTTAGGCCACGCTCAATGGATTTATCAGGCCCCCACTGCTCCATCTCCAGACGAGATGGATGCCTCAACTTCTCGTGCGGGATTTCAGCAGCAGCCACCCCTCCTACCAAACCCAAACCAAAATCAGGCCGGATTAAATTCTGTAACAACACGTAGTGGTAAGACAACTCAAGACCCGCATTATCCAAACCACTCCCAGCCTGATAACCATGACCCTAGGATAGTTATCCAAGGTACCGCTGTTCCCGATCCACAACCTGGACCTATCCTAGAGGAACCAACCAAGATCCCGTTTCCCGAGGCCCTGACCAAGGGAAAGAAGACCACCAAACCCGTGGCCCCTGAGGAGGACCTGGTCAAGCTCTTTGAGCAGGTCCACATAAACATCCCCTTGATGGATGCAATCCGCCACGTACCAGCTTACGCACGATTTCTAAAAAATTTATGTACACCCCAGCGTAAGCCGCGAACCAAGGGAGGGAGCCCAATTGTTCTGTCAGAGCAAGCCAGCTCTGTAATCCTTAGTAGACTCCCGCCCAAGGCAAAAGATCCTGGAACTCCCCTGATCTCCTGTAAGATAGGTGGTACCCAATTTGATAGAGCATTGTTAGACTTGGGTGCATCTATAAATCTGATACCCACATCCTTACTGGACCATCTAGAAGAATCTGAGCTGAAACCAACCGAGGTGACATTACAATTAGCAGATCGATCTATAAAGTCACCAAAAGGGATTCTCGAGGATGTTATCGTGAGAGTGCGGGATTTCTATTTTCCAGTGGACTTTATAGTCTTAGACATGGATGCACCTGAGAACCCTAGGGATACACCAATCATTCTAGGGAGACCTTTCTTGGCTACTGCTAGAGCCAACATCAGCTGTGAGGAGGGCCAAATAGAGCTTAAGTTTGGAGATCAAACACTGAAAATTGATATATTTAAGGCCCAACAAGGAATTAATTGCGGCGTCATCGAGCAAGTTTGTGACATCAAGACTTTGGTTGATGAATCACACCTCCAGAGTGACTCGATTGTGCCTCATCAACCACAGAAGGATCTTGACCCGCAAACAGAGGAGTTGAATCCAGATATGAACAACCCAGTAACTCCCACCCTTAAACCTCACATCTATACTGAACCACCCGCTGCTGCTGAAAACCCCATCCTCGAACTGAAACCCCTTCCTGCTCACTTAAAATACATCTTTTTGGGTTCTAATCAGACCCTTCCTGTGATCATCATTTCCAACCTCAGTCCTAAACAGGAAACCAGTCTGATTGTTGTCCTCCAGCAACATCGAAGAGCCATTGGATGGACTCTCGATGATTTGACTGGAATAAGTCCCTCTTATTGTACTCATCATATCTATTCAGAAGAGGGCACACGACCTTCTCGTGAAATGCAGAGACGCTTAAACCCCAATCTGCAGGAGGTCGTGAAAAAGGAGATCATCAAGTGGTTAGATGCCGGGATCATCTACCCGATCTCCGATAGTCGTTGGGTGAGCCCAATTCAGGTCGTGCCTAAGAAGGCAGGACTCACCACTATAACGACTGAGACCGGAGAAATCATTCCTACCCGATTAGCCAACTCGTGGAGAGTCTGTATAGATTACCGTCGACTCAATTCCTCCACGAAGAAGGATCATTTCCCACTACCCTTCATTGATCAAATTCTCGAAAAACTAGCGGGAAATAGGTTCTTCTGCTTTCTTGACGGGTACTCCGGTTATAACCAGGTGGCAATCCATCCTGAGGACCAAGAAAAGACCACGTTCACCTGCCCCTTCGGAACATACGCTTTCCGAAGGATGCCTTTCGGTCTTTGCAATGCACCCGCTACTTTTCAGCGATGCATGCTTGCCATATTCTCAGATATGGTAGGTGATTATCTGGAAGTCTTCATGGATGACTTTTCAGTTTTCGGAGCATCATTCGACGATTGCCTCCAACACTTGGTCCAGATACTCAGGCGGTGCATCGACGTGAATTTGGTTCTTTCCTGGGAAAAGAGCCATTTCATGGTGCCTGAGGGAATTGTCCTGGGACACTCAATTTCGGAGAAAGGTATCCAAGTGGATCGAGCTAAGGTTAATCTGATTTCTCACCTTCCTATGCCTAGCTCGATCAGGGACATCCGATCCTTTTTAGGGCATGTCGGTTTTTATCAACGATTTATCCCTGATTTTTCAAAAATCGCACGCCCCCTGACCACTCTTCTCTCCAAGGATGTTCCCTTCGAAATCTCCAAGGAATGCACTCGAGCATTTGAAATCCTGCGTGACCGAGTCACCCAAGCCCCGATCCTACAGTCCCCTGATTGGTCTCAACCCTTTGAGATCATGTGTGATGCATCCGACTTCGCTGTAGGAGCGGTTTTGGGGCAGAAAAATGACAAGAAACCTGTGGTCATTTACTACGCCAGCAAAATACTCGATGAGGCTCAGCGTAACTATACGGTTACTGAGAAAGAGCTGCTAGCTGTAGTATTTGCCCTAGAGAAGTTCAGATCATACCTTCTGGGTTCCCATGTCATCATATACTCGGATCACACGGCTGTGAGGCATCTCCTTGCAAAGAAGGACGCGAAACCTCGATTGATCCGATGGATCTTGCTGTTGCAAGAATTTGACCTCGAGATTCGTGATAAAACGGGAAAACAAAACGTGGTAGCTGATCACTTGTCCCGTCTTCCTTCTGAAATACTTGACCCTTCCGGACCCATCACTGAGCATTTTCCCGATGAGCACCTGCTGACTATTGGTACTAGCCTTCCATGGTTTGCTAATATTGTAAATTACTTGGCATCTCATCAGACCCCGTTCGATTGGCCGAAGGCCAAGAAAGACAAATTACGCTCCGATGCCAAGTATTACATTTGGGAAGACCCGTACCTCTTCCGCATAGGTGCCGATCAGATCATCCGGAGATGTGTCCCGGAAGGGGAAGTCAACAATATCCTCTCTTTCTGCCATGACCAGGCATGCGGTGGCCATTTTGCCGGGCATAAAACCGCATCAAAAGTCCTCCAGTGCGGCTTTTACTGGCCCACACTGTTCAAAGACGCACACAGTCATTGCAAGGCATGCAGTCGTTGCCAGACTTTGGGCAACATGAGCCGTCGCGACATGATGCCTATGCAACCGATTCTAGTATGCGAAATCTTTGATGTTTGGGGGATTGATTTTATGGGCCCCTTTCCTGTTTCGGATGGTTTCGAATACATTCTGTTGGCTGTGGACTACGTGTCCAAATGGATCGAAGCCATACCGACCCGAACCTGTGATCACAAAATCGTTCTCAAATTCATTCATCAACACATTTTCTCAAGGTTCGGGATTCCTCGTGCAATAATCTCTGATGGGGGGACCCATTTCACAAATGCTCAGTTTAGGTCACTGATGACCAAATATGGGGTGTCTCACCGAATCTCTACTCCTTACCACCCCCAAACTAATGGTCTAGCTGAGCTGTCTAATCGGGAGATCAAGAAAATCCTGCAAGTCACTGTTCGACCTGACAGGAAGGACTGGTCGTCCCGACTTCCGGAAGCATTGTGGGCCTATAGGACCGCCCACAAGACCCAGTTGGGCATGTCTCCCTTTAGATTGGTGTACGGAAAGGCATGCCACCTTCCCGTCGAACTGGAGCATAAAGCCTATTGGGCAGTACGGAACTGTAATCTAGATCTTTCCAAGGCTGGGACCCACAGAAAACTCCAAATCAGCGAGATCGATGAATTACGCATAGACGTGTATGAGAACTCGCAAATCTACAAGGAGCGGGTTAAAGCCTTCCACGACAAACACATCTTGAGAAAGATCTTTCATCCTGGTCAAAAGGTCCTACTCTTCGATGCCCGACTCAAACTCTTCCCAGGAAAACTGAGATCTAAGTGGGTCGGACCATATTTGGTCCGACAGGTTTTTGGAAATGGAGCAATCGAAATCAGTCCACTCAGCCACGATTCTGAACCTTTCATCGTGAACGGTCAGAGACTCAAGCCGTTCATTGATGTAACTTCTACTGATTTGGCTGAGGCATCTTATATCCTCCTTTCCCCTTGAGCTTATTGCGCCCAGCCGATGGCGTAAAACTCAGCGCTTAACGGGAGGCAGCCCGTCATTCTCTTTGAAAACCTGAAACTTGTTTTGACACCTTTCAGCACTCGAAGTTCACCCTTGTAGACAGCCGACCCCAACTCAGATTTTTGCATCTGGGATTTGAAATCGTCCGCAAAAAAAAAAAAAAAAAAAAAAAAAAAAAAAAAAATTCAACCCGACCCATTCACTCACCCAAATTTCTGTCTTAAGGAATGAACTAAGACCCCCTAGGTTACAATGAGGACATTGCAAATCTTAGGCATGGGGGGGTATGAAAGTACAAAAACTTGTAAGAAAAGGTTTCAAACAAAAAAATTCACATATGCCAAAAACACCATAAAAATTAAAAAAAATTTTCGAAAAAGAATAAGAGGAAAAGAGGAGAAGAAAATTTTGTGAAGGAGAAAAGAAACAAAATGAAAAAGGAGCACAAAATTATGAGAAAAAGTGATAGTCATTAGTAAGGAACTAAGGAATTAACCTAAGCTCTAGACCTCATTCAAGAAAAGTGCACAATAAGATTAGTAAAGAATGCAAACCTTAGGCATTCTTGAATAGACTCTTAGTACCCATTAAGATCTGGACACTCCTCAAGAGGTTGAGGAAAATGAAAAGCTAAAGTATTAGGTCTAAAGCTTAGGGAGTATTCGGCCTCGTTAACTAATTTTTGGTTTACGGGACTCAGTAACCTAAGCACCCTAATCTCACACACAGCCTGGTTCAGTAAGCGTAAAAATCAGAATCACGCAGAAGCGTCGCAAAAATCTGAAAAGAACACCTAAAATAGGAGCGGCCGATCAACACAAGTTGATTTGGACGAGTTCCCAGCGCAGAGAGGCGGGAAGTCCCCTCGAAGATGCGTAACAAAATATCATCTCCTCGGTGCTTGTCTCTTAGGATATTTACATATCCTACTGGGGGCATGTAAGCACTCTGCTAGTTCAGATTCCATGGATGGCATTATCTCGAAGTGTCAATTGCCAGGGTCTGGATTCAGCCACGGAATACCATGGATGGGATTATCCCGAAATCTCAATAGCCAGGATTCCGGGGGTTGCCATGGGTGGTGCTATCTCGAAGCATCGATCGCCAGGAACCCTTGAGGATTGATGATGGGAGCAAGGAATCTGATACAGACCGTGTTGAAAAGCCAATCCTAGGCTAGAACTAAAAAGAAAAAGAGAGAGAAAACTCTCCAAACAGAAAAACTTTCTATCTCTCTCTTACAAAACGCACTGCGAACTGAGCCAGGGCTAAAATCATTTCAAGCACGGGTGCTTTAACCACGAAGTCCAATAAACCTTAGGTTAGTTCTTGTGGGCCTTAAAAACCTTTGCTAAAAGACTGACGCTAAGGCTAGACAGATTTGGATCTTGATTGGTACTAGAGTACCTTTTAGGCCTATGGTCAGCATTCTAACCTAATCTATGCTCAAATAAAAAAGGCACTTATCTAAAACTATTAAAAACTTCATGGTCTAGAACAAGGGTTGAAACCTTAAGTTTTTGCTAAGGGACTAGCAAAAGCTAGGCATGGGGGTATGATGAGAACCTCATCATGAGCCATAACTAGCTCGTTTTGACCCAATACAAAGGATAAAAGCTCCTACATAACTCAAGGAAAGGCTTAACTCAGAGAATTCTGAGTTTAAGGAGAAAATAAGTCATAAGGGGTAAAAATGTAATTTCACCAGTATAATCTGCATACAGGGTAATTCAGGGCCCAAACATAGGTTAAAGCAGCTTAATAAGAATAAAAGTGGGATGAAATGATCTAGCAAGGGCTACAGCAATTCCAAGAAACTAAATGATAAATCTGTAACCCTAGAATAACCCACTTCAATTCACAAGGTTCGAGGCAAAGTAAAAATAGAATAAACCCTCTAAAATTCATAGAAAAATAATCTCTAGGGTTTAGAACCTTCAATTTGGCCTTTAGAACCCATTTTGACCTACATTGAGAACCATGCCCAATTAATAACTTAATTTGGGTTTTTGCGCAAATTGACCGGTCAAACAAGGTTTAATATGAAAATGAAATTCACCATCAGATTCCTTAGGTCCTAATTAGTCATGTATAAAAACTTGAGCCTAAGAAGAAACCTCCTTGACCGACTTTACACTTTGGTCCTCATATATTTACTCTTTGGCCCTCAACTTTTGAACCCTCGCATTTTGGCCCCTAACTCTCCTTCGTTCTTTGCAATCAGGTCCCTCCTGCAAAAACCTGCCAGCACCATGCTCCGGCGACCTTGCGCGGAGCATGGCGCCGCGCAGGGTGAGGTGGGAGACCTAGCAAGTAAACCGGGGGTGCCCTGCGTCGTCAGCCGTCGCAGGGGCGCCCCCTGGTCATTGTAGCCCACCATACCGGCCGTGCGAACGCACGGACGGTATGGGTTCGTGTTTCCGACCATTCTCCGGCGAGGGAGACACGTCGTCTCCCTCCGCCTTCCTCCCTGTTTCATCCCTATAAATACCCCCCGCTGCTCCACCGACCAGAGCAGCCTGGATCTGACGGAGAAAATCCCCAACTTTCTTCTCTTCTTTCTCCGGCAGACGCTCACCAGCTCCGGCGGTTTCCTCCCCCTCCACCTCTTCGCTCTGCCGCAATACCAGCAGCAGAGATTTCCTCCCCTGCTCTTCCCGCGCCACGCCGCACCCAGCTGGCGCCTCTCCGGCTCTCTGCTCGCCGCCGCCCCTTTCCCTGAGCATCGTCTTCTCCGGCGACAGTCGATACGACTGTCGCCCTGTTCCTCCCCCTTCATCCCTGCAAGTAAGCTAGAGCTACTCCCCTTCTCCTCCTCTTTCTTTCCCCGCTTTCAATTTATTCAATTAAGCCCTCTACCGACCCTGACCACCTTCACCCCCTTCACCTCCGACCACCCTCCGGCGAGCCGCTCCCATCACCTCAGCAACCCACACGGCTCGCCGACCCTCACCGAACCTCCGCCTCATCACACTGAGCACCCCCCACCCCTCCACTGCCACTCCACACCTCCGTAACATTCCCCCGAACAAACCCATTCCTCCGGTTGCAGTCCAACCCAGGGCTGCCGCCAGACACCTCCTTGCGGCCTGCCGCGCAGCTCCTCACCTTCGCCGTGCCACGGCGAAGGTTCCCCAGTGGTTTGATCAGGCCGCGAGGCCATATTCGTGTCCGACAGGTTTTGAGGTTCGACCGCCATTAACGCACATTGAAGCAGCTTCTCCCGCGCTCCAGGCTTGAGGACTCCAGGTCTCCAGCTGCTGCGAAGTACAGGGAGTATTGCGAAGGCAGCCAGCCAGCAACCTATGCAAATAGAAGCCGCAGCTGCAGAAGCCAGGCCGCGGTCTCCCAGCAGGCGCACGCGAGGAACGGTCTGCGTTTAGTCCCACATCGGTAAGCCTCACACCCGTTCCACTGTTTAAATTGATTTCGTGCACTGGCCTTATTGCCTCAGTACACGGGGTGAGGTCCCCTTACACCCGCCCGGTTACCCGGTCTCGTCCGCGCTCACGCCCCGCGGACCTGACCCGACCCGACTTTGACTGACCTGCACTCCTCGCCCACCACTCACGCCGGTGGGCCTGGACCCGGGCGTGACCCGAACCCGATTACCCGGTAGCTCTGGGAGAGCTTTCCTAAGAGTGGTTTCAGAGAGAACGAGAGACGCGGGGGAGGGGGGTAGAGTAGGTTTTGCCTCTGACGAAAAAAACTCTGAAGTGTGCAGGCACAGGCGAAGAAGAAGACCCGCGGAAGAAGAAGGAGCTGCACTGTAGCAAATGCATAGTTAAGTCGTCGAAGCACCGGGTCAGACGACGGAAGGTCAGCTGCCAGAGCAGGAAAGAAGGCAGGCTGAAGAAAGAAAGAAAAGAAGAGCAACGGCCAAAGCAGAAGAAGAAGAAAGGAAGACTTAGTAGCTGAAGGCAGAAGCTCTGCAGCCATAAAGAGGAAAAGGGAACAGAGAAAGGGTCACCACAATTGCAGAAAAAGAAGAAGAGAGGTCAAGACAGAAACCAAGGAAGAAGAAGAAAGAGATCTGAAGAGGAGCATCACCTCTGCAGAACGAAGAAGAAGAACAAGGAGCTCTGAAGAAAGAAGAAAACCACCAAAGCAGGAACAGCAGGAAGAAGCACCTCTGCAGAACAAAAAGAAAGAAAGAGATCTAAAGAAAGAGAGAAAGAAGAGCATCCCCTCTGCAGAACAAAGAGAAAACAACAAATTCTTTCCCTCTCTCTGTCTTTATTTTGTAAAAGAAACATGTATATCTCTAGAATACAACTTGCTCCCTGAGTTCGACCTCGGGAACTCTTTTATTTTCCGAGTAAAAAATTTATATTTGAAGTGTTGGTAATAACCGGCTTTACTACAACGTTATAACAAATACAAAACCGACGTTTCACAAATCCATCCCTACACGCACTCCTACATCTTGGAGAGTGTGTGTGGATTATAGGAAACTCAACGCTGCAACCAAGAAAGATCACTTTCCACTACCATTCATTGACCAAATCCTAGAGCGTTTAGTGGGAAATAAATTTTTCTGTTTCCTGGATGGATTTTCAGGATATAACCAGGTGGCAATTGACCCCCGAGACCAAGAGAAAACCACTTTTACCTGCCCCTTCGGCACCTTTGTATTTAGGGGAATGCCATTTGGACTTTGCAACGCGCCAGCAACTTTCCAAAGATGTATGCTGGCGATATTTCATGACATGGTGGGTGACTTTCTCGAGGTCTTCATGGATGACTTTTTGATCTTTGGACCATTTTTCGGCGAATGTCTTGCCAACCTGACTCTATCCATAGGAGATGTATTGATGTAAACCTCGTGCTTTCCTGGGAAAAAAGACATTTTATGGTGCACGAGGGAATTGTTCTCAGACATATCATCTCCGATAGGGGTATTGATGAGAGCCTCATCATGAGCCTTAACTAGCTCATTTTGACCCAATAAAGAAGATAAAAGCTCCTACATAACCTAGAAGAAGGCCTAACTGAAGGAACAAGTGCTCCGAGAAGAAAACACGAAATAAAGGTCAAAACTGCAATTTTACCATTGCAGTACATAAACGGGATTTATCAGAGGCAAAACATAGGTAAATGGTCTAAATGAGATAAAAAGAGGGTTGAGTCAATGAGAAATGGGTTCATGTGCAATCTAGGAATTAAATGACACCTGGTAACCATAAAACAGACCCACTTTAATTAACAAGGTTCTGGTCAGGATAAAAATCGAGTAAAACCTCTAAAAATCATGGAAAAACATCCTCCAGGGTTTAGAACACTTACTTTGGCCTTTGGAACCTAGTCTGACCTAGATTAGGGTCCTACCTCCTCAATTAACCTAATTTGGATTTTTACGCTAAATGTCTAGCCAAATGAGGTCAAACCTGAAATCCAACTTTGCCATTGGATTCCTTAGGTCCAAATTAGGTTTACACCAAAATTTGGACCAAAGGGGAGGTCGTCTTAACCTACTTTGCAATTTAGTACACCCAAATCACAAATAGGTCCCTATCTTTTGAATATCCTCGCAAAGAGCCCCCCAAGTTCTTCGCCCCCTTTGCAATCTGGTCCTGCCACCATTGTTAGGGTAGAACCGAGCTCCGGCGAGGTTCAGAGAGCGATTGCTCTCTAATCCCTCAGAGATTCCCTCCCAGAAATGGAAGGGGGATTCTCTGAGGAATTCCCTTCCTTATAAAGCCAATTACAATCGCTGGTGTGAACCCAATCTCTCGTGCGAACGCACGAGAGATTTGGGTATCCACCTTCCTTCCAACTCCGGCAAGCCGGCAGACCTTATTGCGTGCTCTCCACGTGCTGATAGGAGCGGCCAGCACCTATAAAACACCCCCCAGACCCTGCCGCAGAAGGCGAGCTAGATTTGGCCGAGTGTCCACCCCCAATTCGTCTCCTCCTGCCCGGCCAAAAGTCCCAGCAAGCTTCGGCGAGCCCCCCTCCCCTCCCTCTTCGCTCTGCCACAAAACCAGTGGCAGAGTGAGCTTCCTGACTTCCCTCCACGTCGCGCAGTACCCGCGCACGCCGCCTCAGCAACGTCGTCGCTGCCGTTATCTCCCACTGGGCATCATCTTCTCCAGCGACAGCAGGTACTGCTGTCCACCTTCCGTCCCCTTTCGTCCTTACAATTAGGTTATAACTCCTCTCCATCCTCTCCTCTCTTTTCCTCCTGTTATCTCATATGATTAGCCCTCGACCGACGCTGACCACCCTCATCTTCCACATCACCGACCTACCTCCGGCGAGCCGCTTCCACCATTCCAGCCCCCCACACGGCTCGCCAACCACTTCGAGAGCTCCGCCTCACCACCAGGAACTCACTCCACCCCACAACTGCCACTCCAGACCTCCATAATCACCCCCCGAACAACCCACCATCTCCGGCCACACGTTGACCTAGGCACTCACGCCTAGGCCGACCTGTGGCCTACAGCATCGTCCACCGCCTTCGTCGTGCCACGGCGAAGGTCTCTAGCTGATCTAATTGGGCCGAGAGGCTCATTTTGTGCATGACAGTGTTTGAGCTCTTGCCGCCATGGACGACCTCTGATGAAGCTCCAACGATGCTCCAGGCACCCGGTCTCCCAGGCTACAGGTGCTACATACTCGCACGAGTGTCGCGAGGTGAGTGAGTCCAACAAGGAGCGCCAGCAGAGCCAGCAGCAGTGGCATTTGCACGCAGGTCTGCGGGCGCGCACAATGGCAGGGCAGAACCTTTAGTCCCACATCGTGGAATCGCGAGGTGCGGGCATACCATAAATTGAATTTGTGTTTTACTCTCACTGCCTTCGTAAGCACAGGGGTGAGGTCCCTCACTGACCCCCCACCCGCCTCGTCCGCGGCTTGACCACGCGGATCTAGCGGATCCGACCCGACTTAAACCTACGCACTCATTACGCATCACACCACCTGCATGTGCGGCTGGTCCCGGGTACGATCCGACCCGATTATGGCTGTGGCTCTGGGAGAGCATCCCTGAGTGAATTGCTTGAGAGAGAGAGACGCGTGTGTAGAGGGAGAAAGGGTAGGTTTTGCTCTGTGTAGGCACAGGCTGAACATTGAGGAAGAAAGACTTGGTCGCGAGAAGGAAAAGAAAGAAGGAAGAAGGAAAGGCAGTAAGAACAGAGAGACCAAAGAAGAAAGAAGGAAGCCTTCGCAGGAGAAGAAGGAGCAAGACAGAGAAGAAACAAGGCAGAGAAGAAGAAAGAGAAGAAAAGAAAGCAAACACAGTAGCAGAAAAAGAAGAAACAGAGAGACTGCAGAGGAAGAAGAATAATCAAGAAGAAAATGGAACATACTTTTAAGACGTCTGATCACAAGATCAGACGTCCAATTTCATTTCTTTTTGTCCTAACTACTTTTAATCGGATACTTTCATAGTTGAATTGATATTTTGAGTAAATTAGAGTGTTCAATTACATTTTGACTAGTAGTAAATTCCATTTGCTCCCTGTGATCGACCACGGATACTCTGGTTTTTGAGTAATAAAATTATTTATATATGTTTAAACGTTTTGTCAGTTTTACTACAACGTGATATACTTTAAACCCGCACAAAACGTTGACAACAGGTATCAAGGATGACAGAGCTAAGCTCGATGTCATTGCTGATTTACTTGTGCCTGGCTCTGTCAAACAAATCCACTCCTTCTTCGGACACGTCGGTTTTTATAGGAGATTCATCAAAGACTTCTCCAAAATTTCTCGACCCTTAACTCATCTCCTATCAACCTACGTACCCTTCGATATGGGCCTCGACTGTATACAAGCATTCACACAGCTACGTAATGCTGTCACCAAGGCCCCTGTTCTCTAGCCGCCTGATTGGTCCCCCGACTTTGAACTCATGTGTGATGCTTCCGACCTTGCAGTCGGAGCCATCCTGGGACACGGACGTGATAGACACCCCTTCGTGGTGTACTATGCCAGTAAGACGTTGCACGAGGCCCAGCGTAATTATACTACCACTGAAAAAGAACTACTGGCGGTCATCCTTGGGGTGGAGAAATTCCACTCTTACCTTCTGGGCTCTCACGTTATTGTTTTCACTGATCATGCGGCCATTCGCCATCTCATCCGTAAGAAGGATGCCAAGCATAGACTGATTCGTTGGATCCTTCTACTCCAAGAATTTGACATTGAGAGTCACGATAAGGCTGGAGCCCAGAATGTTGTAGCTGATCACCTTTCCAGACTAGACCCTGACCAAATTGGACTTACTCTGCCGATCAATGAAATTTTTCCTGATGAGCACCTATTGGCAATAAATGTGGCAAGTGGACCATGGTATGCCGACATTGCCAACTACCTTGCATCTGGATCCCTTCCACGTGGCTGGCCTAAAAATCAGTGCGAGCGTCTCATGGCAGAAGCAAAGTATTATTTCTGGGATAATCTACTTCTTTTTCGGATAGGTGCTGATCAAATCATCTGTCGCTGTATTCCTGACAGCGAGTTCCCCAGTGTGCTATCCTTCTGCCACGATCAGGCCTATGGAGGCCATTTCTCTGGGAGGAAAATTGTAGCCAAGGTGTTGCAGTGCGGTTTCTTTTGGCCCTGCCTTCACCAGGATGCACACAATTATGCCAAGCATTGCACTAGGTGCCAGTCGTTATGGTCAATGTCACGTTGTGACGTGATGCCCTTGCAACCCATCCTAGCTGCTGAAATCTTCGACATTTGGGGAATTGATTTCATGGGTCCCTTTCCACCTTCCAACGGCTTCGAATTCATCCTCGTCACCATTGACTATGTTTCGAAATGGATCAAGGCTATTCCCACGCGTCTTGCTGACCATGTTATATCCACTCGCTTTGTCAAAGACCACATCTTTGCACACTTTGGGATCCCTCGAGCCATTATCTCGGATGGAGGAATCCACCTTACCCATGCTTCTTTTCGGGCACTTCTGAGGAAATACGGAGTCCACCATCGTATCGCATTCCCGTATCATTCTCAGATGAACGACCAGGCAGAGGTGTCAAACCGGCAAATCAAGCAGATTCTCCAGAAAACAGTTCGGCCTGACCGTAAGGATTGGTTCGACAAGCTGATTGATGCTCCTTCGACGTATCGGACTGCCTTCTAGGCTCCCCTTGGTATGTCTCAGTATAGAATCATTTACGGGAAGCCTTGTCATTTGCCCGTGGAGTTGGAGCACCACGCTTATTGGGCGATTCGCCAATGTAACCTCAACCCAGACCTGTGTGGTCGAGAAAGGAAACTCCAACTCCAGGAGCTGCAAGAGCTCCATCGTGAAGCCTATGATTCTGCTTTAACCTTCAAATAATGCACTAAGGCTTTTCACGAGAGCCATATTCGGCGAAAAGAATTTGAGCCATCTCAGCAAGTTTGGCTCTATAATGCCCGACTCAAATTCTTTCATGGGAAATTGTAGTCCAAATGGACTGGTCCTTTCCTGGTCTCAAGACCATTCCCCAACGGGGCCGTTGAGATAGAAGATCCCAAATCTAGGCATAAATTTACGGTCAACAGGCAGCGTTTGAAGCCCTATTTGACTCATGAACCTGCCCCCGTTGGATAAACCGTTGCCCTGGTGGATGGTAACTAATTCTTTGCCACATTCTGAGTCCAGCTGGGGACGCTAAATTCAGTGCTTGTTGGGAGGCACCCCAACAACACTAACCATCCACCATCACTTTTCACTTCACTATCACGATCACTTCACTTTTCACTTCACCGCCCACCATCCACCCACCCTACACCTCAGCTTAGCTCTCATTACCCTGCACCTCAGCTCTCGTTACCTGATCTTTCATCCTTCCTCTGCCCTACCCTACATGCATATGAGGACACAGCATCGTTTGGCATGGGGGGG
Source organism: Thalassia testudinum (assembly GCA_037157565.1). NCBI lineage: Eukaryota > Viridiplantae > Streptophyta > Magnoliopsida > Alismatales > Hydrocharitaceae > Thalassia > Thalassia testudinum. The sequence goes on from JAZHRO010000014.1 coordinate 64,368,149, forward strand.
TGGATAGGCATCCTTAAGATCTGGGTATTTTAGGGTATCATGCAGTTTCTATATATGCATATAAAAAAAAAATGAAAATTGTGTTTAGTATTGATCTGAAGGCTGAAACAAAAATACAATAAGTGTTTATGGATATTCAACCTCTGTTTTGAAGACTTTCCAGGCCATAGAAGCTTGATTTGCTTAGTCTCGGCTTAATTCACTTGAGCATTGACAAGGTAGATCAGAATCTCTCCTAACTAAGGACGTATTCTTGTACCTGAGACACCAATACAGGATCAATTGGTTTGCTTCTACTTGAGAGCTTAAGTAAACTTGGTTCACACTAAACATATCAAGAAAGAGCTGGTGAATATAAGACCCAACCCTAGTGTTCATTAGGGAAGGTGGAGTCCTTACCTGTGCGTGCAGGTAGACTTCTTATCCCAAGTTTTAGTCTTGTGTTTAGGAGAAACTCTTTCCACCAAAAAGAAACTCTCCCACCAAAAAGAAAAGTGTGCTCCTCCAAATAATGTTATAAGAGATATACTGACACGTGTTTCAAAAAAAAAAAGTTCTAAATAAGTCAGTATATCTCACAAATGTGTGTAAAGTCTTTACCCTAATAAAGTTCTTCAGGGCATGTCGCAAATACCCTATTTTCCTGTGAGCCACAAATGTCAGAAAATGGGAGTTCAGTTTGCCGTCATCTTCTTATGGGTTAATCTGAAAATACGAGCTGAAACTAGGACCAACTTGTACTTAAAAATTCGTGAAACCCTGGGCTTGGGTCTTAATGTTCATCAGGTTAGTCCTGATCCTTCAATAAGCACAAGCCATAACTTCTTGAGCTCTCGAGTATGGCAAAAACCTTCTAGGTCCTGGAAATCGTACTTAAGGTTTAAATATCCATAGTCCTGGTAAGTCGAGAGATGATCTATGTCATGTGAGACTTAAAGTACTGGTAGTCTTCTCTACAATTGGTTCTCATAATATCCAACAATAAACACACCTATGTCACCTCAGAAGGAATCCTTCAGCTTAAAGATCATTTCTAAATACTATTTTCCTAGGGACTAGCAAAAGATAGGCATGAGGGTATGATTGCACTGCAAAAATACACTAGCAATTGTGCCGTCTTGTGCTATTTCCTAGCATTATCAGTGCATATTAGGTAGGCATAGTCGCATTTGTGAATATAGACGCATGCATGCATTTAATTGAGAGGGGAGGAGAGTGAAATAAGTGGCCTTGCAATTAACATTTTTCCTCAAGTGCATCCTTGCAAAATTCACCATATTTTTATTTTTAATTCTATTTTTATTTGACTTTCTTCCCGCGGTTGCATTGCATGACAAAATCTTCTTCTTCGCACCATTCCCGACTCATGCTCTCCCTACCAAGCCATGCTTGCCTCTCCCTGCAGCTGCATGCAAGCCATGCACTGCCAGGGCATGGCTGTGCATGACTTCTTCCTCTATAAAATAGGTGAGGCTCCTTCTTGCAAAGGCAGCCTGGTCCCAAACCAAAGACCCACACAGCAACGTCACTTCCTTCTAGGCCACCATCCCCCATCCCTCCACATGCCGGCCCTCCTCCCAAGAGGAGACACCCGGCGGATAGAAGCACCTCACGGTGGTGCACAACCACCACCACGAGTCTACCACTGCCCACCTCACCATAAAGCCGGTGGCCGTTGTGGCTCTTTTCGTGGTTCACCGTTTGAAGCACCTTTAGCCATTGGAGCAAAGCTTCAAGTTGTGAAGCTCAACCGGCTACTGCACACCATGCAACTGCTGGCCAAGCCCCACAGCAGCAGCAAGGCGAATGCAGGATGCCCTCACTTTCGCGTAAGCCTGCAGGCTGACCCCGCCTTTCCTATGTGCCTGTAGGTGCCATCGCCTCCCGCTCGTTCGCACTGCATTCGCCTTCCGCCCGCAGCTGGCCACCGTGCGCCACTACATCGGCTGGCCAAGCCTCATCGCACACCCCAGCAGCACCCGCAAGCCTTCGCTTGTGCCTGCAGGCACCCTTGCCTCCCTCTCCACGTGCTCTGTCGCGAACTTCTCCGCGCCTGCAACCGACCGGCACAACCCTTCCTCGCGCATGCTAGCCTACGCGCGCCCGCCGTAAGCCGCCCGCACTCACAACACCTGCAGCAGGCGATTGCGTGGCTCAGCTGGCCACTATAGCCACTGTTCACGCGTTTCTGTGAAACACTGTGGCTACAATGGGGTGACCGGGGAGTTTCTCACTTAACCGGTCACCCGGCGTGCTGCAACCGGCCTTCGCCCGCCCCAGCGTCTCAGCCCACGTCGCCCGCACCTGCCTGCGTATGCCTGCAAGTGCTCGCTCCCGCCCTTCGCGTAGTGCGGTGCGCTGTGACCTCTTCGCTCCCTCGCGCCCACTCCCGTCTGCGTGTTGCGGCCTCTTCTCTCCGTGCGCATATGCGCCTGCACATGCGCGTGGACTCGAGACGATGCATGGAAGCTCCAAACTCCTTAACAATGGCCTCTCTCTCCCGCACTCTCTCTCCCTCTCTCTCTCACAACACTCTCTCACTCTCTTTACTGACGCTTGCACACACATACACTCACACTTTCATACACACACACAGCTATACACTATTACATACATATATATATACGTATACATATATATATTGATATATATACATATATTTTTATACATATATATATATATATACTTATATCTATATATATATAGTATTTATATAACTAAGTATTAGTATACATATACCTATATACTTATATATATATATATATAGATATATATTTACGTCTATACATATAACTACATACAGATATATATATATTTATACATATATCTATACTAATGTTAGTACTTATATAAATATGTATTAGTCTATATACATACACATATATATATATAAATATATACATCTATATACTTATATATATATATACATATATACACACCTACTTATACATATATATATATATAAATATACATACATATATACATATATATCTATATAACTATATATAAATATATACATGTATATACATATCTTGCTACATATATCTATATATACATATATTACTATATATATATTTACATATATATATACATCTATATAGTATTATATACATAATATATATAATTATATATCTATCTATACATATAGCTACATACAATTATACATATATACTTATATATATATATTTATATATATATATATACATATATGCCAACATATTTATAACCATATATATATATACATAGAGATATATTTACATATATACATATATATTTATTTTCACATTACTTACCATACGTGATATCGCGGGAATATCTGCACCAGTTGCTGATATTCCCCGATACCTGCGTACAAAGAGCATGGTCACATACATCTTCAGCCATCCACCTTACACTCCACGCGGCACGTCGTCCTGTTGGTTGCGTCTTTCTAGACGACGACTGACTCCACACTGTGCTACACTCCATCTTTGCCTCCACCCCCACCCCTTTATACATATATAATATATACATATATATATACACTATATTTACTTTATTTCTGTTTCGCTTTCCTGTTAGTAAAAAGATAAAAAAATATATAGAAGAGAAAAGATAATCCTTGACTTGCAGGTACCCTGTCTTGTGAATAGCAAGACCCATTTTGGAACCTTGATTTGGCTCAAAGCCAAGAACCTAATTTTGAGGGTGTGCCTCAAGGACAAGAATTACCAGAAAAAATCTAAATAGAAAAAACACCAAAAACACAATAAATGAATGGAAGAGATTCAATGTAGGAAGGGCGTAGAAACTTTACTTGTAACCCAACTTCCCTGAGTTCGACCCTGGGCCTAAAAGTGACCAAGATAAAATCAAGTAGGCTAGGTTAAAAATTTTATAAAGAGATGGTTAGGTCTGATTTAGGTTTACCACTATAGACACTTCAACAATAAAATCATCATATTAACAACCTATCCAGGTTCGACACCACACCATCATGAGCCACAACTAGCTCATTTTGACCCAACTAAGTCAATAAATGCTCCTACATAATCGGTAGAGAGTCACAAGTCCTTGCATATTCATTATGAAAGAAAAATAAGAAACTAGGGCTAAAATTGCAATGTTACCAGCTCATCATGGATGCAGTATAGCCAAAGGTTTTCTCAGTGGTTGAATGAAGGTCAATTGATCTTAACAAGATAACAAGTGGGATAAGATAGATAGAAAAGTGTTTACACATGTTTTGAGAATTAAATGACTTTTGAAACCTTAAAAATAGATCCACTTAATTAACAGAGGTTCTGATCAGGATAAAATACACCTAACCCTCTAAAATTAAGAGAAAAGTGTTCTCCAGGGTTTATAACTTTCAATTTGATCGTTAAAACCTATTTTGACCCAAAACAAAATCACAGATAGACATTTGCACTAATTTATGTTTTTATATAAATTATCCAATCAAGCATTGTCAAAACCAAAATTCAACTTCACTATTGGATTCCTTAGGTCGACATTAGGTTTGTACCAAAATTTGGACCCAAGATGAGTTTGTCTTGGCCTAGTTTGCAAATTGGTCCGTCTAATTGCAATTCTGCAATTAACTTTCAAAATCTTTGCGAATAGACCCCTAAATTTGTTGTCATTTTCATAAAAAGGTCCCTGCTACCATTAATCCTATTCTTACTTGCTCCGGCGACCTTAAAATGGAATGAACTCCCTGATTTCTTGACGAATCCCATTCAAATTTGAAAGGGAAGCTCGTCAAGAAATTCCCTTCCTTTTGAACCCAATCCTAAGTCCTAGAACTTACCCAATCTCTCTTGCAAACGCATGAGAGATTTGGGTCTCAAGAAATTTCCCAACCTCGCAAACTTTCCAAGCTTGGGAAGCTTGCTTCCTAAGCGTTAACCGTCCTCCTGAGGTCTATAAAAGCACCTCCAGCCTATACCAACTTGTCGACGCTCGAAATTGACCAAGATTCCCCCTCAATTCCTCTCTCTCTCTCTTTCTCGGCCGAAAGCTCCTCAATGTTCAGTGAGACCGTCCGTCCATCTTCATCCTTCGTTCACAATACGAACAGTGCAGTCACCTTCCTCACTTCTTCCCGCTTTGAGCCATACCAGCCGATGCCCTAATCTCCTTCCTCACCGTCTCCCTCTCTCTAGGGCTATTCTCTTCTTCGGCGCTAGTAGCACCATAGCCGGTGCCTTCTCCTTCCCACTTCGTTCGTTAGTACCTTCAACTACTCCTTAACCTCTTCCTCATCACACCAACACTTTCGACATGCCGTTTCGACCTCGACCATGCCTCTGCGACTACGTCTTCCACCGCTCCGGCTGCACCTCCAGCAAGGAACATCTCGCTCAACATGCCACCAAACTCCTCGCCGATTACCTCAAAACCTCTACCACACTTCTCTGCTCATTTCCCTTTTTCAATTTCCCATTCTATCCACTCACACCACCCCCTGAACAAACCCATCACCAACGACCTAACCTATAACCGTCCAGCCACTATCCACACCCATCCTCCGCAAAACCACCGCCATTACGTTCGCTGTGCTACGACGAACCTTCTGAGGTGTTTCGACATGGCTGAAAGGCCCTACTCTCTATTTTAGGTTCAGGTGGTGCTCTGCCACCGTGTTGTCTTCTCCGACAGTGTTCGTGGTGTTCTAACCACAAAGTCCCCAGCTAACACCCTCAGGAAGTGCAGACTACCTCCAGGAACGTCCCCAGGTGGTCAATTGGGAGCATCGATCGCTCCAAGAATGCCAATTGAAGGCCACCTGCTATTGCTATTCATGCTAAGGAGGGGGAAGCGGATAGTGCCACATCGTGAACAGATGACCCCGTAGCCACGTATAAATTGTATTTGTCAAGTAGGCTATTTTCCTCCAAACACAGGGTGAGGTCCCTCTCACCCATGCACGCCTCATCCGTGATCTCTGCCAGCAGAGCTGGCCTGACCCATTTACCTGCCTAGCCAAGCACTCGGCTACTAACCCACTGCACATTGGCTGACACTTAGCCAATTTGAGAAGTTCCCCTCCCATGTGTGAAGATGGAGAAGGAAGCAGAAGAAGAAGAAGAAGAAGAAGAAGATAAGAGGACCAAAAGAAGAAGAGGCTAAAAATAAGAAGAGACAGAGAATAGTCGCAACAGAGAAAGAAAGAAAGGAGAAAAGTAGAGAAAGAAAAATGAGGCAGTGCACTGTAGCATCAGACGTTTAAGTCATCTGATCCCACCTTCAGATGTCTGATTTGAGTTTCTAAGGCTATATAATTAACTCTGATATTGTGCTTCTACTTGCTATTATTGTATAAGGGTAATTGGTGATTTTAATCACCATTTTACCCTCTTCATTTTGCACATTGATCATTAATTTTTATGTTATTCTGCATTAAACTTTTACTTATATATTGTGCTCGTTTGCATTCCAAATTGTGATCTTGAGTTTTAACTTCCATATTACTCCCTGTGTTCGACCTCGGAATCTTTTTCTAGTAATAAAATTTATTTGCTTAAATGCTATTTTGGTGAACATTTTGGCACCGTTGCCAAGGATCAATGGGAAATTTAGAACTGTTGATTGCAATTCCTGATTTAGATTCTAACTTGCTATATCACTTTTTCTGTGGTTGTTTCAGGAGAAGATACAATCAAGGAAGATTGAACTGCACAACAAACACACCAGGGGCAGGTAAGTTCTAGCCACTCTCTCTTAAGCCCCTCATTCTGAAAAGGACAAAAGGAAAAAAATCAATTAGTGTTACTTGCATTCTTTCCATAGATAATTCATCGAGTTGACTCAGTTGATACATTTTATTTGACAACAAATCCTAATTTGAGCACCCACTTAAAAGTTTAAGGTATCATAGGCTATCACATTATTGTTTGAGCCCTAGGTACCACATTTTGACAAATTAAAGTGGACCAAACTAGAGCCAACTGAGGATTCCAATTTAGGGTTTTTAGATACACACTTGCTTAATCAAGAAATCATTTTCCCAAACAATGTGTGCCTAGACCTTGATTGAATTGATCTATTCAAGCAAAACCCTAAAATCAGGCCTTTAAAGTCATTTGAACACTAAAAGAGGGACCTAAATTTTCAAGGACAATACAGGTGAAGTTGACCCACCTTGTTTGGGTCAACCAATCTTCAAATTAGGTCACTCTTGCACTCAACACATCTTAAAGTTCAAGTGAAATTCTAAGCACCCTTGCTCTTAACTAAAACTGGTAGACTTAAGAGGTCATGTCTTCATTCTGGTCTACTTGGAACATCAGTGACAAGAGAGGTCGGGTAGGGGAAACCCTATAACCTGTGGGGGCGTTCTACCGTTAGGGGTCTTTGTGGGACTCTCCCTCTCTGGCTGCCCAGGTAATTCTTAGGTGGACAGCTTTCTGACTGAGGGGTATCATCCGCCCCGAACCTTTATAGTCATCCAAAATTTTTGGGTGTCTTGATTGGCTTCATCACATTCTACCTTTCATCTACTCCATCGGTGCATGTTCTGGAGGAGATCTCTAAGGCCATCCTTGAGGCCTCCTTTAGTCACTCATTCACGTCGAGGACAAGCCTCGACCTCCTTGTTTTTGCAACAACCCAATCCTACTGATATCTGTTTTGATTCACTTGAACTTGATTCTCCTTCATCCATCATCATGGCACAACACGCAGAAGAAAATAATCTCGAAAATCAACTCCAGCACCTGAATGATCTATTCCAAGCCTTCGTGAACCCACTGCAGCATCCAATGATGCGAGATCACTATAATCCTGCTGTCGTAGCAATCGAACCCCGAGTACAAATCCCTGCTGGAGGTCTTGACATTGAACTCAAGCCCAACATGATTCATGCAATTCCCAAATTCCATGGGCATAATTCTGAAGATCCTTTCCAGCATATCAGACAACTCAAGCATCTGGCCTAGACTTCGGGTCAAAAGCTCAAAATCAGGATATTCTACTCATGAAAATGTTCTCCTTCTCTCTCATGGTTAAAGCTGCTCATTGGTACCAAACTCAAACGCGTACGATCAACACCTTGGCGGAACTTCAATCTGAGTTTCTGAAAAACTTCTTCCCTATTGGTCGGACAAATGCTTTACGGCACCAGATCACACATTTCACAAAACAAGCAGGAGAACAACTTCACGAAGCATGGGATCATTTTCTGGATCTCATGCGAAAGTGCCCCCATCACGAAGTTCCTAAATGGGAACAAGTCCAGTTTTTTTACCAGGGACTCCATGAGGATATTAGATTATTCGTCAATGCGACTTGCAGAGGAAACATCATGGGTCAACACGAAGATACCATGTGGGAGATTCTCGACAATATGTGTGAGAACTCCATCAATAATGAATCCATGGGCATGTTCGAATTGACGAATGCCCATGCGTTGACGAATCCAAAGGGAGCACATAAGACACAAGGCCTGTCCTCTTCCGTTGACATGGAACTGATAGCCCTCTGGGCAAGGTCTCTATTATTAAGAAGAAGGTGGATGAGCTAACTCGACATTTGCAGTGAGCCAACTCTGTGCAAAACTAGTACACACAACCACCCTCTGGCAGGGAGGCCGTGCACAACATCTATCACCGAGGTTCTTAGTGGATGGACCCATATCCACCACCATCAGATTCTGGTTATGGAGGAAACTCTAGATCCACCAACTTTAGTTGGGGGAACTTTGAACCCTAATATTCTGATTTTCCTGAGGTCCCTCAGACCTATGAGGACCTCAACACCATTCAAAATGATCCATTCTCAAACAACTACAACCCTGGATGGCATAATCATCCCAACTTCACGTGGTCGGGCAATGATCAAAATCTAAGACCACAATATCCACCCTGACCACAAGCTCCTCATCCATATTAGCCGCCTTAGCCTTGGCCTAGCCCAACTTATCAATTTGGGACAACTTAGACAGGTTAAATGACTCTTATCCCTCAGACTCTGGCTGACATTCAGAAGACAAATGTAGCTATGCAAAATTAGCATGGAGATGAGATCACAGAGGTTCGTAATTAGCTTGCCCAAATGGCAAATCCTCGCTAACCTGGTGCACTTCCTTCACAACCTCTGCCTAATCCAAATACATGCCTAACCAGATATGCATTATGAACCCAAATCTTGGCCAAGCTCACTTTGTTTATCAGGCCCCTTCTACTCCATCACCCAATGGGATGGAGGCTTCGACATCATATACGGGTTACCAGTAGCAAGCACGTCGTCAACCCACTACAAACCAAAACTAGGTACGATTAAATTCTGTTACTACCCACACTGGCAAAACAACACAAGACCCTCCTTATCCAAGCCAAACCAAGCCTAATAATGCAAACCCTAACCCAAGGACTATCATCCAGGACACCTCAATCCCAGATCAAGAACCTAGACCCATTCTAGAGGAACCATGTAAAGTTCCATTTCCTAAGGCCTTGACCAAGGGAAAGAGGATAACCAAAATCGTGGCACCTGTGGAGGACCTAGTTAAGCTCCTTGACTAGGTCCATATAAAAATCCCCTTGATGGATGCGATACACCATGTCCCGGCTTACGCATGATTTTTGAAAGACATATGTACACCAAAGCGTAAGCCGCGAGCCAAAGATGGGAATCCGATTGTACTGTCAGAGCAAGTCAGCTCTGTCATTTTAAGCAAACTCCTGCCTAAGGCAAAAGACCCAGGCACCCCTTTAATCTCCTATGAATTTAGTGATATACGATTTGACCGAGCTTTATTAGACTTAGGAGCCTCCATAAATTTGATACCCACATCCCGACTAGACTACTTCGAAGAATCTAAACTTAAACCGACTAAAATGACCTTACAACTAGCAGATCGATGAATTAAGACACCAAAAGGAATTCTCGAGGATGTCATAATTAGGATACATGATTTCTATTTCCATGTGGATTTCATCATTTTAGACATGGATGCTCCTGAGAATGTGAAGAATACACTGATCATATTAGGGAGACCCATTCTGGCCACTACTTAGGTCAATATCAATTGTAAGGAGGGCAAAATTGAATTGAAATTTGGGAGCAAGACACTAAAGATCGACATCTTTAAGGACCAACAAGGAATTAATTGCGAAGTCAAAGAACAAATTTGCAATATTGAAGTAGTGGTTGACGACTTCATAGAGAACTCGACTATTTCTTATCAACCACAAGAGGATCCAAACCTGCAATTAGAGGAGCCCAAACTCAACCTAGACACACCCATCCTGAATTACTCACTACTGCTGAAAAATCGATTTTGGAATTAAAGCCGCTTCTCAATCATTTCAAATACGTCTTTTGGGTTCCATTTAGACATTTCTTGTGATTATCAACTCCCAACTCGCACCTAATCAGGAAACACGCCTGATTTCTATTCTCCAGCAACATCGAAGAGCTATTGGATGGACTCTCGATGATCTCACTGGTATCAGCCCCGCATACTGCACACACCACATCTACATTGAAGAGGACTCACGACCATCTTGTGATATGCAGAGGCGCCTGAATCCTAATCTGTAGGATGTCATGAAAAAGGAGATTGTTAGATTAAGGATCATCTACCCGATCTCTGACAATCGGTGGGTGGGTCCAATCCAGGTTGTTTCTAAAAAGGCAGGGCTCACCGTCATCATGACTAAAACTAGAGAAGCTATATCGACCCTTATAGCAAACTCATGGAGAGTCTGCATTGATTACAGAAGACTAAATTCCTCCATGAAGAAGGATCATTTCCCTGTACTATTCATTAATCAGATTCTCAAGAAACTAGAGAGAAATCGATTCTTCTGCATTCCAGATGGGTACTCCAGTTATAACTTGGTTGCAATCCATCCTGAGGACATACAAAGGCCACCTTCACCTGCCCCTTCAGTACTTACGCATTCCAAAGGATGCCGTTCGGTCTCTGCAACGCACCCACTACTTTTCAGCGGTGCATGCTTGCCATATTCTTAGTTATGGTAGGTGGGTACCTTGAATTCTTCATGGATGACTTCTCGGTATTTGGTGAATCATTTGATGATTGTCTCCTGCACTTCGTTCATATCCTCAGGCGATGCATCGATGTAAACTTGGTTTTTTCCTGGTAAAAGAGCCACTTCATGGTACTGATCATGCTACTCCTCACCTCAGTTAATTAAGTTAATTTTACTTAATTAAGAGTAGAAGAAACTAACTTAAGTTAACTCAAAATTGTGTCGGTTTAGTACTATATGGTTGAATTAACCTAACATTTTTGATTTTTTTACTTTTAACTGATTGAGTCCAGGTCATTCACTGGGAGGTATATATTATTTTAAATTCACCAATCAATTCAAACATCTTTTGGTATTGGTGGTATAATTAAGTTATTTGTAATAACATGAATTTTGCAAAAATTGATTTAAATTGAAGAAATATGCACAATTCCATATGAAAACTCATTTACAACATTTATTTCAAAAGATTTAAGGCAAATGAGAGTTTATCTAATTACAACATTCCATATTTCAACAATTGAAAGCAAAAAGAAATTAAAAATATAAAAAGAAAATCAATTTCTTTATTTCCTTACTCTTCAGCCTCTTTCTCTCTTTTCTTCTTTATTTTCTCTCTATTCTTTCTCTTCTCTTCCTTACTTCCTTTTATTCTATTTATCCTTTTTTTTTCTCTTTCTTTGTTTATATTTCTCTTATTCTCTCAAGCTTCTTTCTTTCTTCTTTCTCTATTGCTCCTACCTCTGCTTTTCTCTTCCCTTAGTCTTTTTCCTCTTAGTTTCTTCTTTAGACTCTTTGTTCTTTAGTGCCTGTGCTTCTCGTTTCTTTGCTTTATTGTGAGCCCTTCCTATGTTCTTTTCCATTCCATAGCGACTTCCTTATTCCCTTAGCTTCTCCTGCTTCAACACTTAGCTTCCTCAGCACTAAGCTTTTAACCATTTGTTCCTTAGCTTTCTTTAGCTGAACTGAGTTTTTCCTTTAACCAAAAGTTTGTTTAAGGTTTGCGGCGAGGACCTTCCGAGGATACACAGCACCTTTCTCAGGGTGGGACCAGACCCTACTCGGTCCTTGCCTGATTCGTGTTATTTGGTTCATTTTCTTCTCGAGCGAAACCAGCCCAACCGCCTCCCAATCCTCGCCCTCCTAGGGCTGGTCGCATGTGCCTCGCGTGTTAGAAATCGGGGTTACAAGTAACCCATCATTGTAGTTGCAAAACACGTCGATCAGATAAAATTTATACCGAAACTCCAAGGGAGTCCCGGGTCGAACGCAGGGAGGCGATGTTCACTTTACTTGAAAATCGCACTCTATTTTGTTTCTTTTTTGTATTTTGCGATTTTGTTATCTTGTTTTGTATTTTTGAAATAAAAGACAAGTAGAATGAATCACAACAAACAAATGGAACAAATATGATATATAAATCAAGCCAATATCAATTACAATGAAGTATAAAAGTGCAAAAAGAGAGGGGGGTGAGAGGAAATTTCTCGAATCGGCTGTTCGGTGAGACAATGGCACCTGGTGGAAGCTCAGATGAAGGAGGTGAGGAGCAGGATGGCGGAGGTGAGATGCTGGAAGACGTCGGGTTGATGAAATATTCGACATAGCCCCGAAATGGAGGTGAGAATACAGAGTTGATCTGCTACCAGAATGGAGGTGGGAGGACGGCTCCAAGGTGACCTATGAAGGGAGATGGGAAGTTGGAGGAGTATTTGGTGGGGCAGAGGTTCGCTACACTAATAGGCAACTTGGGAGCTAGAACAAGCTCTAATAGAGCATTGGTAGGCTTGCTAGAGCTTGGGAGTAGGTTGGAGTAGAATAGGTAGAGATGGCTTGGAAGGGAGGGGATGTAGGTCCTTTTATAGTGTAGGAGAAGGGGCTAAAATAGGATAAAGGACCTTTAGTGACCTCCAGACCATCGCTGGAAACGTTGCTGTACATAGCTCACCTCCACCCACGCCCATAGCTGGCTCTGCTGGCTTGCAATGAAATAGCGACGGCTATAAGCATCGCTGTAGGTCAACCCAGCTGTCACTGAAAGCTTGCACCAACTGCCCTTGCACCCGCGTTGCTTTCCCCGCTCATCACGGGCGCTAACCGTGCACGCCCGACTATGTGCACGTGTGCTATGCGCTGGCATGCACGCTTGCTATGTGCTGCCTTGCACTAGCACTGCCGCTACCTCTCCTTGCGCCTGCCCAATTGCGAATTGGAGGGGCTGTGGGGATTCGAACCCGCACCCCTCCTTTACAAACCAGCACTCCCACCATTGTGGCAATCCTTCCAATGTGTCGCGTGGAGTGGCTTGGTGCGTCCACTTCCCAGTCGTTGGATATTAATCCAACGGCTACGATTGAAGGGCACGGATTGAAGTACCAGTGTTGGGCGGCCTGGATGGTGCCACATGGAGTCATCTGGGCCGTCCATCTTCTTCTTCTTGTTGAGGGCCCTACGGTGCTCAGATCAAGATGATTCCCGTGATGCCGAACTGCGATCGTCGCTCCAGATCCATCCGTACGGTCAGATTTTCCATTTGAAACCTGTATGGATGTCGCATTGGCCCCTTGGCCATATAAAATGGCAGAATTAATATATAAAATATACAACTATCGTAAATGCCATGCAATGGATGTCATGCAATATTTATAACATGATATGCAATGCTAAACCTAGGAACTATCGAAAATAGGCAATTTATCATGAATTTATGTGTGTTCATCATACCCCCATGCTTACTTTTTGCCAGTCCCTAGCAAAATTAATCTAGATGTTATGTATAAAAGTAGAATCAGGGTTCAAGTAATTAGGCAAAATTCATTGATTGCTTTAGAAAATCTTATCCCCAAGACATAATTACAAAAACTCAACAGTGCTCGAGTGCTTGCCAGAATGCAGACTGATGTAAACACATTTACACTACTTAAAATGTCTACTTATGCATGTTCTTAAGCATAGGATTGCATTTCATGATATAAATATTGCATTACATGCATCATCTTGCATTTAGAGTAGTTTGAATAAAATGGAGGTTAATTGTCTCTTTTTATGTGCTTGGATAGGGCAAATATTTTATCGGGGCCTCGGATCAAAGATCCAACCGTATGGATATGATCAGGGCGACGATTGGAGTTCAACGACTCCAAGATCGCCCTAATCAGGCATCCGTAGCATCAGATAGAGACCGGGGAACCCTAGAAGATCAAGGGCCAGGATGGTGTAAATCCGCACTTCAGATGGAAAATCCGACCACACGGATGAATTCGGATCGACGATCGCAGCCGAACGACACAAAAATCGAGTCAATCCGACATCCGTGGCACCATCTCAACTTCCAGAAGATGGACGGCCAAGATGGCGCCACGTGGTGCCATCCCAGCCGCCCAATCGGCCGCAGGAGTCCTGTGAAGACCGCGCACCGTCTCCTCTCCGCCGTTGGATCTCGATCCAACGGCTGCGGTCGCTCGCGTTTAAAAACGTCCGCGCGACCATTTCGCCCGCGTAGCGCAGCGGCGACGCAGCTGCGGGCGAAGCGGAGGTCGCGGGTTCGAGCCGCGGTGAGCGGGTGGAAGGCGCGGGCGAGCGGGCGCGCACGAGCGTCGGATGAAGATCCAACGGCTGCGCCCGCCCGATAGCGCCGACGCGCAATTGGACGCTCTGGTGGACGCTCGATTGCACGCGGGCGGGCGCGCTACGCAGCGGGCGCGGACGCGATCTAAGCCGTCCGATCTCGCGATCGGACGGCTGAGACGACGCGGACGTGCGTATACGTTACGTGCGCAGGCCAGCCGAGCGGACGCGCGTGGGCGCGGCGGCGACGGCGACGGCGGGGCTTTAGCGACGGTTTTATCCGTCACTAAAGACCCCTTATTTATTATTTTGAAGATGTAATGTCCATTTTGCCCCCACTCCTTGCAACTATAAAAGGAGACCCCCTCCATACGAAATTTTCATCCCTTCCTTCTCCTCTCTACCTCTCCAAAGCTCAAGAGAAGCTTGTCCCACACCCGGGATGCTTCTCGCGAGATAAAGTCCAAATTTTCATCCCCCTTCGGAAGTGGATCCCGCGACGACGACGGCGTGCTGCTTCGTTCCCGTTCTTCTGCTTCGTCCTCCTTCGTCCCGCTTCGTTCTCCTTCGTCCAGGCGTCGTCCCGTCCGGCTCGTCCTCCAAGCGACCGTCGAGGAGGATTTCTCTCTCCCTATTCTTTTTACTGCTTTCTAGTATAGATTTACTGCTTTCTAGAGTAGTCTATTCGTCCTCCGAGCGATCGTCGAGGAGGACATTTCTCCCTCCATTCTTTTAATGCTTTCTAGAGTAATTGTTTTATGTTTTCTAGTTGTAACAAACGAACTCTTTTATGATAAATTCCTTGTCTATTCTACATCTCATTTTGATTTCCATGTATAGTATTCTTTCTCTCTCTCTTACTCCCTCTCTCTCTTTTATTTGTTGTAGATACTTAGATAGTTAAAATTGAATTTCTTCGTGACAAAATAAAAAGAAACGCGAAGTTTTTAAATCAAACGTTCGCCTCCCTGTGTTCGACCCGGAATTCTTATTTCGGTATAAATTTTATTTGTTGAACACGAATCCTTCGCTTTCGAACTACAACGACGGGTTTTCCAAAACCAAACACGTTAGCGTAGGTTCGTAAATAAGTTCAACATTTTGGCGCCGCTGCCGGGGAGGCAACGATCTTTGATTTCTCTTCGCGTTTTGTAACTTACAAATCATTTACCTCACTTTTCTCCTTTCTTATTGTAATTGCAGGTACTCTTTCGAGACAGGCAAAAGCGGTAGATCGGAGTAAAGTGCTGTGGAAGGTTTTGTAAGTTACCCCCCACCTCCCACCCATTAGATTTCATTTCATCACATAATAATTCAAACATCAATCAACCTAGGTGTTCTTATAAACTCTAAGGTTAGATTGTTTGTTGTTTGACATCCATACTCACTCCAACCCCCACATTAAAAAAAATAATAATAATAAAAAAAAATCTCACAGAGGTACACAACCTCATCTGATTTTCTAACTCAACCGGTAAACCAATCTTAGGAGCCGGTACACACATCCAAACACATAATCGAGTAGAAATCAGATTGGGTAATCATTTGTGTGCCTAATTAGGTGGTGCATCAGGCCAGTTGTTTGAGTTGTTTGGGCCGCACCACTTCAAATAAAATCAACTCATCTAGTAGCTGCCAATTAGGTTCAACTCTTAGGGATCTACCAGGCACTCCACATTCTTTTTAAACTTTAAAGGAAAATATCTTCACCTGTGCTTGCAAAACCTGGTGTGCCAATGAAACTTGATTGAAAACACTTAAAGTTGAATCCTAAAAGCTACTAAGCAAGATTTGAACCTTAAAATTCACCACATCAAAAATAATCTTGCTTGAAAACCACTGGTTGTGCACGCACACACAAAGCAATCAATCATTAAGGGCACAACCCATTTAAAGGGCCCATCACATTCCAAAGCACATTCAAACCTAGCCCTAAATAAAATAGAGTAGACGTTGGCCTTAAGGATTGGACTCGCTCTTCAGAACTCAGAACGAGATTATTTTCGATTAGTCTGTTTCTACTGTTCAATCTGATGTCTAGCTAGGGGAGCAGAGTCAAACGATCGCGGCTGGTGGGTACACTAGGAACCGGAGGCGCAAGCCGAAGGAAGAACCTTCTCCCCAGTCCCTCCTTCTAACTGGTTGGATTGAACAGACAGAAGTAGATCAAATCGTTCCTTTATCTCAAGACGGGTTTTGAGAGTCTGTAGGTCTGTAGGCTAACCCATTTAAGGACAGGTTTGATTGTTTGTATTGCAGGGCACCTTTCTTCCTCCCGTGTCTCATGAATCCTTCCACATATTTCACGCATTCCCGCTCTTTCCCTCCTGTTGTAAATTATCCTCAACATGACGATTATCCCAACTCGTATTGTAATCGACCATCAGTTAGTTGGGATAATTCGGATTGGGGATACAATTCCGGACCCCCGTGTTTAGGGTCTAACCCTGAACACTTTGATTCTCAATTCTATCCTTCTCAGAGTTGCATCGATTATAGATCGTCCTCCTTTCATGAACAACCTAATGCGATCTACAATCAAGAAGGATACACTGATCCTTACCCATCCTCTGATTTCACTGCCTTTAGGTCATCTCCATCTTTTGAACAATCTGAAATGACCTATTATCAGGATGGGTATAACGAATCTCAATTCGTTAATTCCTCTACATTGATGTCAAACCCGCCCAACCCTGAACCAACTCATTTGGCTCAGGTTAATCAGGTTCAAGATAAGGTTCTGGCTAACTTGAGGAATATCATTCAATCTTTAGAAGTTCAGCCAATACCTTGCATTGAGAGATTGGAGCCCCTGATTGAAATGATTGATGATTTAAACAAGTCTTTGTTGGATTGGCTCCAGCATGTTAAGGATAAGAACCCGGGTGAGTTTCTACTTGGGAAATTAGCGAAATTGAGGATGAGATTCGTGGTTGCTTTGATTCAATCTTGGAATAATTCCCAGGATGAACTCTCTTCAGGAAAGCCAATGACAGAACCCGCTCAGGCACCTGTTGGGGCGGACACGTGTTATGATGCTGACCAGATTGAATTAAAACAACCAATTAAGGATGATTTGATTTCTTCACCTGAAATCCCTGAGCCGGGTTACGAGGAAACGTATGTCTCCTTGGAACGCAAAGTGACAAATGATTTTGGGACATACATTGATACGGATCCTGATGGTGAAGATTCAAGTTGCGAAGTCTCACACGAGTTTTCAGATCACGATTTTTGTGAGACGATTGGGCCTGAGGAATCTGATAGATCATTTGATAGCCCAATAACTGAGGAAACTGATCTTATTAGGGCACACGATACGGATCCAGAATCGCATTTTCTGGAGGAATTAATTCAATGCCCTGATTATCAGTTACACCCTGTTGAGCTTATTGATGATTCTAATTCTGAGATAATTAGACCCAAGTCAATTTTGATTTTGCCACATCATCTAGACTTGGAGATTTCAGACGGGGTGATGAATATACAAGAGGTCATGGAATTTGATATGCCGAATGAGGAGGATAGGAGCTGGGAAATTCTGATTTGGGAAGTCAATTTTGGAGGAAATGGAAGATTGAGTCGAAGGGTTCCTTTTAAACTGAAACCATCAAATCAGAACCCTTACGACATTTGTTTCGAGGATGTCAAACTCAAGCACACATTTAACGGTTATCCTTTTGAGCTTCAATTCTCTGTAACCCGACATTTTGGCCTTGGGTTGCATCCTCACAAATCGCAGGCCCGACCCCGCTTGCATTCTGATTTTAGGTTTTGGGTAATTTTTATCCAGAACCTAAGATATTCTCGATTATGGGGTGTGGGTCTGCACCACAATCTGGTCCACATCTGTGGACCTTTGCTGACAGGTCAGAGGATTCTTCTGTTCATTCTAATTCTGACCTACACATGTGAATTCTTCATTTCTTTTCTTTGTATAGTGTGCCTAGCTGAAGGCACTAAACTCAGCACATATACAGTTCTTTTTCATTTTCATCTCGGAGCGGACCCGATATCCACGCAATTCAGGTGCTTTCTACGCTTTTCCTCTCTATTTTATGTCTTCTTAATACAATGAGGACATTGCATTAGATAGGCATGGGGGGATGGATATTTATCTTTGAATTCATTCGTCAGCTCCGTAGATTTGTTTTATTTTATATATAAAAAAAAAAAAAAAAATCAAAATTAGGAAAGAGAATTTGGGTTTAAGAAAATTTTTGATCTTAAGAAATACTATATTATGTTCTGAACACAAAGACCCTTCAGGTCTTTGGACTTAATCAGCCTATGTATCCACTAAAATGTGGATTTGTTTTTCGAGTTCTCGCCAACCTGAATTTTATTATAATTGGAATAAATAAGTTTGGGTGATAAGTACACGACTTATCAACCCGCCCTCTGATTTAAGGGAATTTTGAGTTTTAAGCATCTACACACTTTCTTTGCACTGACTCGTTGTTTGGCGATTTTAACAGAAATTGGGTAGCTAATGAACCTTCTAGGGTGATATGGCTGGCAAGTTATCGTGGGTAACAGCCCATAGGTAGGTTGTCCAGAGCCCAGTCGCTGGACCTTTCTCTTTTTGCTGCCTTTAGGTAAATCTTAGACCAGGGAAGCCACCTACTTAAAAAAAAAAAAAAAAATCAAAAAGGAGAAAAGAACAAAAAGAAATAAGCCACACTTCGCCGCACGAGTATGGCTGGCAAGTTGTCGGTGGTAACAGCTCATCGACCGGTTGTCCAGAACCCAGCTCAGAAAATGCACTAAAAATTCCCAAAACACTTAGGAAGAAGCGGAGAAGTAGAATAAACCGGGGAGATATACACTGGATTCACCCTTGTGTTGACCCCGTTAAAAAAATAAAAGTAGGGAGAAAGCTACCGGTTGTAAAGATACACCTTTAGGCAGAATTCTTTTTGAGGTCACCTAGAGGCGTAGAAATCCGAAGTCTGTTTTAATTGCCGGTCAACGAGTCTATCACAATCACAATAAGATACTTAAAACTTAGGGTTCTCATCAAATCTTGGGTGAGTTGAATGGCCGTAGAAAGCCACTCTTAAACCCTAAAATTTGAAAATCCAAAAAAAAAAAAAAAAAAGAGAGTAAAAACAGAAAAAGAAAATTTTCTTTGAATAAGGCGAGGCTTGAGGCGGTCTGCATTTTTGCTGATACCCGGGCACTGTGGTGTCTTTGAAAGTTCAGTTCTTAAGTAGACAATTTCTTAATGATTGAAAATAACTCAGGTCCAAATAATCTAACCTAATTCTTTTATAAATAGCATATAGTTTTTGCTAGGGACTAGCAAAAGATAGGCATGGGGGTATGATGTAAACACATTTACACTACTTAAAATGTCTATTTATGCATGTTCTTAAGCATAGGATTGCATTTCATGATATAAATATTGCATTACATGCATCATCTTGCATTTAGAGTAGTTTGAATAAAATGGAGGTTAATTGTCTCTTTTTATGTGCTTGGATAGGGCAAATATTTTATCGGGGCCTCGGATCAAAGATCCAACCGTATGGATATGATCAGGGCGACGATTGGAGTTCAACGACTCCAAGATCGCCCTAATCAGGCATCCGTAGCATCAGATAGAGACCGGGGAACCCTAGAAGATCAAGGGCCAGGATGGTGTAAATCCGCACTTCAGATGGAAAATCCGACCACACGGATGAATTCGGATCGACGATCGCAGCCGAACGACACAAAAATCGAGTCAATCTGACATCCGTGGCACCATCTACAACTTCCAGAAGATGGACGGCCAAGATGGCGCCACGTGGCGCCATCCCAGCTGCCCAATCGGCCGCAGGAGTCCTGTGAAGACCGCGCACCGTCTCCTCTCCGCCGTTGGATCTCGATCCAACGGCTGCGGTCGCTCGCGTTTAAAAACGTCCGCGCGACCATTTCGTCCGCGTAGCGCAGCGGCGACGCAG
Source organism: Thalassia testudinum (assembly GCA_037157565.1). Classification (NCBI taxonomy): domain Eukaryota; kingdom Viridiplantae; phylum Streptophyta; class Magnoliopsida; order Alismatales; family Hydrocharitaceae; genus Thalassia; species Thalassia testudinum. The sequence goes on from JAZHRO010000014.1 coordinate 64,388,646, forward strand.
CTGCGGGCGAAGCGGAGGTCGCGGGTTCGAGCCGCGGTGAGCGGGTGGAAGGCGCGGGCGAGCGGGCGCGCACGAGCGTCGGATGAAGATCCAACGGCCGCGCGCGCCCGATAGCGCCGACGCGCAATTGGACGCTCTGGTGGACGCTCGATCGCACGCGGGCGGGCGCGCTACGCAGCGGGCACGGACGCGATCTAAGCCGTCCGATCTCGCGATCGGACGGCTGAGAGGACGCGGACGTGCGTATGCGTTACGTGCGCAGGCCAGCCGAGCAGGCGCGCGTGGGCACGGCGGCGACGGCGACGGCGGGGCTTTAGCGACTGTTTTATCCGTCACTAAAGACCCCTTATTTATTATTTTGAAGATGTAATGTCCATTTTGCCCCCACTCCTTGCAACTATAAAAGGAGACCCCCTCCATACGAAATTTTCATCCCTTCCTTCTCCTCTCTACCTCTCCAAAGCTCAAGAGAAGCTTGTCCCACACCCGGGATGCTTCTCGCGAGATAAAGTCCAAATTTTCATCCCCCTTCGGAAGTGGATCCCGCGACGACGACGGTGTGCTGCTTCGTTCCCGTTCTTCTGCTTCGTCCTCCTTCGTCCTGCTTCGTTCTCCTTCGTCCAGGCGTCGTCCCGTCCGGCTCGTCCTCCAAGCGACCGTCGAGGAGGATTTCTCTCTCCCTATTCTTTTTACTGCTTTCTAGTATAGATTTACTGCTTTCTAGAGTAGTCTATTCGTCCTCCGAGCGATCGTCGAGGAGGACATTTCTCCCTCCATTCTTTTAATGCTTTCTAGAGTAATTGTTTTATGTTTTCTAGTTGTAACAAACGAACTCTTTTATGATAAATTCCTTGTCTATTCTACATCTCATTTTGATTTCCATGTATAGTATTCTTTCTCTCTCTCTTACTCCCTCTCTCTCTTTTATTTGTTGTAGATACTTAGATAGTTTAAATTGAATTTCTTCGTGACAAAATAAAAAGAAACGCGAAGTTTTTAAATCAAACGTTCGCCTCCCTGTGTTCGACCCGGAATTCTTATTTCGGTATAAATTTTATTTGTTGAACACGAATCCTTCGCTTTCGAACTACAACGACGGGTTTTCCAAAACCAAACACGTTAGCGTAGGTTCGTAAATAAGTTCAACACAGACCATCTGGGCCCTCGCCTTATTTGAGAAGATAATTTTTTTTCCTTTTCTAGTATTTTTGTACTTTTGGAGTTTGAGAGTTACGGGGTAACCTTTTACGGCTACCCGACCTGCCCAAGACTCGAAAAGGACTCTAAGTGCTAAGCATCTTTGTGAAAAAGTGATAGACTCACAAAACGGCCGTTAAGATAGACTTCGGGTTTCTACAACCCTAGGTGACCTTGCCAAAAGGTTTATCTTTACGATCGGTAGCTTTCTCCCTACTTATTTTATTTATGGGGTCAACATAAGGGTGAATCCAGTGTATATCTCCCTGGTTTATTCTACTTCCCCGCTTCTTCCATAAGTGTTTCGGTAATTATTGTGCATTTTTTTGTGAGCTAGGTTCTAGACAACTGATCGATGAGCTTTACCGCTGACAACTTGCCAGCCATACTCGTGCGGTGAAGTATGGTTTTAATTTTTATTTTTTATTATTTTTTATTTCTCCTTTTTTTCTCTTTTTTTTTCTTCGAGTGTTCTTTTTTTTTTTTAAGTAGGTGGCTTCCCTGATCTAAGATTTACCTAAAGATAGTACAACGAAAAAGGTCTTGTGGCTGGGCTCTAGACAACTGGCTGATGAGCTGTTACCTCCGACAACTTGCCAACCATATCACCCAAGTCGGTCCATTACCTACCCAATTTCTGTAAAAATCACCAGAAAGTGAGTTAGTGCAAAATAATGTGTGTAGATGCTTAGGCTTAAAGTCCCTCCAAATCAGAGGGTGGGTTCATAAGTGGCATACTTATCATCCCAAATTATTTACCAAATTTAAATAAATTTTAATTGACGAGGACTCGAGACTAAATCCACATTCGAGTGGACACCCAGGCTAATTAAGCCCGAAGACTTGAAGAGTCTAGTATTCAGGTCTCAAAGAATCAATTCCTAAAATTTACAACTCCTAATGCCTAAGTTCTCATCTCCTAATTCTAATTTTTCTTTTTAATCATTTTTTAATTTTCAATTTTTTTTTATTTTATAAGAAACTAAAAGAAACTCTACGGAGTTAGCATAGTGATTTGAGGAATTGATTATCTACCCCCCATGCCTAAATGACGTAATGTCCTCATTGTAAAAATAAAGGCATGAAAAGGGTAGAGTAAACAGAACATTACCTGAGTGTCGTGAAAATCCGGTCAGCTCTGCAGAGAGGAGTGTATGCACACACGCTAAGTTTAATGCCTTCAACTAGGCATTACATACATACAAAGAAGAAATTGAGAATTCACAAGTGTGGGTCAGAATTAAAATCAAAAGGTTGATCCTGAAACCCATCCATAGATGTGGACGAGATTATGGTGCAGACCCATGCCCCAAGGTCTAGTGGTTCTCAGGTTCTGGATGAAAATCACCCAGAACTAAAGGTTGTTGTGTTTGCGGGGCCAGGCCTGCGATTTAGTGGTGTGCAACCCAAGACCAAAGTGTCGGATAACGAGTAAAGATGGTTCAATAGGTGTGGTTGTCCCCTTAACATCTAGCTCAGAAAAATAAATAGTTATTTCAAGCTTGGGTCGCACGTGAGAGATATCGTAAGGGTCCTGGTAGAAAGTATGTGGTTTTAGGTCAATAGGTATCCTTAGATCCAAAATCAAACTTCCCTCAGAATTAGCCTCCTAAATCTTTATTTCAACAATTCTATCCTCCAACATCAAGGGCTCAGGCTTCGGGACCTTTAGCATATTATTCACCCCATATGATTCTCCCAAGTCCAAAAATCGTGGCTGAATCTCCGTCGACTGGTTTGGTTCAGGTTTGGGTGGGTTCAGGTTAAATCTGGGGGAGTCAAGATGTCGACGTTCTCGGGACCCTCCCAGAAAGTAGGTCATTCTAGGTTGTTCAAAGGATGGTAGCGACCTATATTCAGTGGAATACTGGGGAGGGTAGGTGTTATAATCATGATATCCTTCCTGATTGTAGATCGGGTTGGTTTGCTCATCAAAGGATGGAGATCCATAATCATTATAGCTTTGGGAAGGATAATAATCATAGTCTTGTCATCCAGGGTTAGGCCCTAGACCCAGAGTCCAGATTCATATCCCCAATCAAAGTCTTCCCGACTAGTGGATGGGTAATTACAAGTCAAGTCGGGATAGTAATCATCTTAGGGATAAGTGGTGGTCGGAGGATAGGATGTGAAATGTGTGTAGGATGTGGAAGGGTACATGGTGAAGTAAGGAGGGAAATCAGAAGAGAAAGGAGCCCTGCAATACAAAAATACAAGCCTGTCCTTAGTTTTGGTAGCCTAATGGTCTATAGACTCTCAGAATCCATCCTAAGATTATAGACGATTTACTCTACTTATGTCCAGGCAATCCAACCAGTTAGAAGGAGGGACTGGGGAGAAGGTTCTTCCTTTGGCTTGCTCCTCCGATTCCTAGTGTACCCCCCAATCGCGATCGTTTGACGCTACCCCCTAGCTAGACATCAGATTGACTAATATAAGTAGGTTAATCGTGAACAATCTCAATCTGGATCCCGACGAGTGAACCAGCCCTTAGGGCCAACATCTAATCAATTATAGTTAGGCTTGGGACAATGGTGCTTCAGGAATGTGATGGGCTCTTTAGATGGGTTGTGCCCTTAATGATCAGTTAAAATGTGTGTGTGCACAAACAGGATTTGCAAACAAGGTTATTTGATTATGTGTCTTTTAGAGTTCAACCTTGTTTAGTAGCTTTTAGGGTTTAATCTTAGGTATATTCAATCAAGTTTAGGAAAACACTCCAAGTTTTGCAAGCACTGGTGGTGATATATTCCTTTAGAAATCAAAGAAAAAAATGTGGAGTGCCTGGTTCAGCACTAAGAATCAACCCTAAGTGCTAAGCTGCTTGATGAATCGCTTTTATCTTAAGTTGTGCGGCCCAAACAGTTCAATCAATTGGCCTATTGCACCACTTAGTTATGGCACACAGAAATTTTTGACCTATTCAGATTTCTACTCACTTATTTGTGTGTTGAATTAAGTGTACTGGGTCCACAAGCCAGACCCCGATTAAGTGGTAGAATTGATGTGATTGTGTGCCTTAGGATGAGAAGTTGTGGGTGTTAAGTGTGTAGCTTGCAGAAAATCCAACAATCAGATAACACTTTTTTTTATTTTTTATTTTTATTTATGTGGATGGCGAAGTGAGTGGAGGTGGCAAACAAACAACCAAATCTATCCTAGGGTTCATAAAAAGCACCTAAGTTGATTTGGGTTTGAGTTATTCGGTTATGGAATGAAAACTAAGGTGGGGGTGCTGTGGGGGACACTTACAAAACACTCTACCTGCACTTTACTCTGGTCTACTACACTTGGATCTCCATGCTAGGGTACTTGCAAGACAGTAAATCAAAGACAAGAAGGGTTAATGCTATGTAAATGCAAAGAAATGCAATAAACAATAAAGTAAATTCCGTTGCCTCCCCGGCAACGGCGCCCAAATGGGCGCGCGTGCTTCTCATGTTAGAAATTGGGGTTACAAGTAACCCATCGTCGTAATTGCAAAACACGTCAATCAGATAAAATTTATACCGAAACTCCAAGGGAGTCTGGGGTCGAACACAGGGAGGTGACGTTTACTTTAATTGAAAATCGCGCTTCATTTTGTTTCTTTTTTGCATTTTGGGGTTTCGTTATCTTCTTTTGTATTTTTGAAATAAAAGACAAGTACAATGAATCACAAGATAGAAATGGAACAAATATGATATGTGACTGATCGATCTTTCGCTTTTAAGTCGTTTGTAGTTTAATGTGGTGGAAAAATCGACTAATCAATTTTTAACAAGAAATAACCACTCGCAAAGGAGCGAGTCGTATCCACAGGGAGGCAATAACGTATTAAAATTCGCGCCACTTAAAAATGTTTGTTCGTAGTCAATTTGGACAAGAACCAAGCCAAGATTGCCTTTAGATTAAGGTTTAAGCAAGAAATAATGCTGAAATGGCAATTATGAGAAACTACAGGATATTTTCCGCAATGCAGAGTCAATAGAATATGATTAAAATGTGGCAATGGTAGAAAATGTAAATTTTAATTAACGTTTTACTGTAGCAAAACAGGGGAATTTTTCCCCATTGTCTTGTGTGACGAGGAGCCGATGGCCGGGCGCGGGAAGCTCGAAGGAGGTCCCTTGGATCAAGGGCTTCGAATCAGTGGTGGCGGTGAGCCGCGCGGCGGTCGGAGGTGGCCGGACGAGCTCCGGCGGAGGTGCTGCAGCCGGCAGCTTGCGCAGCTTGTTGGTGTGAAGTCCGCCGCCTGCTGCTGCTGCGGGGCTGGCTGCCGCCGCTGCCGTGGGCACTGTTGCGGCTGGCGTGGCAGGCATTCGTCTGCAGGCGCGGGGAAGAGGGCACTGCAGGCGGTTCTGCAAGCACGGCGGAGGGTGCTGCAGCGCGGTTGGAGGATGGCGTGCGCTGCGGAGGGTCTGCGGAGGGCGCTAGTGCGATTGGCGTGGGCGATGGTCTGCAGGCGCGTGGAGATGGCTGCGGTGGTCTGCAGGCGCGGTTGATGGTGGGCGCGGGTGTGCTGCAGGCTGATGGGTGCGGGGAAGGTGGCGTGGGGTGATCTGCAGGCGTGCGCAGGTCTGCAGCCGGTGAGCGGTGGAGGGTGCAGGCGGTCTGGTGGCCGGTTGGAGAGTGCAGGCGGAGGAAGTGGAGGTGAGCGGGTAACTTCAGACGTCTGGCAAATCTCCCAGACGTCTTAAGTTACTGAGAGGGTGGCTGATCAGTAGCTCGGTGGTGGTGGTCTGCGACGACAGCGAGGAAGATGCACGCTAAGGTGCTCACGATAATGCAGGCGAGCTCCGGATGGCGGTGTGGCCTGTCACAACATGCCCACGGTGGTGGAGACTCGCCGCCACGGTAGAGGCCGGTAGTGTAGAGTGGAAGAGAGAGGTTCTCTCTGCATAGTGGTTGGTCGGTGGCGGAGGCCTCCCTAGCTCGGCTGTCTCCCTGCTCCTTTTGTAGTGGCCAGAACAAGTTTGAAATCAGCCGCCGACCAGATCCACCACATCCGCTCCCCATTGAATGGCTTCATCACTGCAGCAGCCGGGCGTTGGAGCGGCACCCAGCCGTTCTGAAAGAAGGAGAATAAAGAAAATAATGTTAAAATATTAGGGTTATTTATGTATAGGCCCTCAACTTCTATGTTAATGAAAACAATATACCTAATTGGTTATCTAATTAGATGAATGCTATTCTAAGCTAATTCTAAATGCACTTAAGATATGAATGCAACGTATGGATTATGTAATTAGATTAAAACTATGAATTAATCTATTTACATCCTAATTTATACTAAACAAATGTTAGAATTAACCTAATATGTAGGCACTTAAATACTTAAATAGCCCACAACTATGGGCTAATCAATATGTATATCAAGCCAATGTCAGTTACAATGAACTATAAAAGCATAAAAAGAGAGGGGGGCGAGAGGAAATCTCTCGAATCGGCTATTCGGTGAGACGACGGTGCCTGGCGAAAGCTTGGACGAAGGAGGTGAGGAGTGGGATGATGGAGGTAAGATGATGGAGGATGTCAAGTTGAGGAAAGCTTCGGCGTAGCTCCGGAATGCATGTGAGAAGACGGAGTTGATGAGGTATCGAAATGGTGGCAGGAGGATGGCTCCAAGGTGACCTATGAAGGGAGATGGGAAGTTGGAGGAGTATTTGGTGGGGCAGAGGTTCACTACAAAAATATGCACCTTGGGAGCTTGAGAACAAGCTCTAATGGAGCATTGGTAGGCTTGTTAGAGCTTGGGAGTAGGTGGGAGTAGAGTAGGTAGAGATGGCTTGGAAGGGAGGGGGTGTAGGTCCTTTTATAGTGGAGGAGAAGAGGCTAAAAGTGGATGAAGGACTTTTAGCGACCTCCAGACCATCGCTGGAAATGTTGCTATAGACAGCACACCTCCACCCACGCCAGTAGCTGGCTCTGCTGGCTTTCAACGAAATAGCAACGGCTATAAGCATCGCTGTACGTCAGCCCAGCTATCACTGAAAGCTGGCACCAACTGGCCTTGCGCTTGTGCCATCTGCCCCACTCATCACGCACGCTGACTGTGGACGTACAGCTATGTGCGCATGTGCTATGCGCTGGCGTGCACACTTTCTATGCACTGCCTTGCACTGGCGTTGTCACTGCCACTACCGCACCATGTGCCCGGCCAATTGTGAATTGGTGGGGCTATGGGGATTCGAACTGGTGCCCCTCCTTTGCAAACCAGCACTGCCACCATTGCGGATATCCTTTCCTTGTCTTGTGTGGAGTGGCTTGGTGCGTCTGCTTCCCAGCCGTTGGATCTTGATCCAACGGCTAGGATTGAATGGGGCGAATGAAGGAGTTGGGCGGTGCCGCTTGATAAACACCAATTTATCATCACTCTTATGCATTAAAACAAACCTAGCTCTTAGGATTTTACTCCGCAAATGGGTTTTTGGGCTGCATTTAGGAATAAAATAGGTTAGGCATGCATTGCATTTTTTATTGTCTTTTTAATATGTTTTTGTGAGTGTTAGGGATGAACAGATATACAGATCCCTAAAAGCCTAGCACTCAAGAAGGCAAATGGTGAAGGAGAAGCTCAGACTAGCTGGAACTCAGCTTGATCTAGCTCACCACAACTGGAACCTAGCTCACTTGAACTAGGGTTAGCTCATCCCAGCTCCATTCACTAATCTCAGCTGAATGGCAGCTCAAGGGAGTTCATCCTAGCTCACCCTAGCTTAAGTCAGCTCAGATCCAACTCAACTTAGCTGAGTCTAGCACATCTCAGCTCCCACTTGTCCACAGGGAGCTCTAGCTAGCTCAGCTGAGTTGGCAGGAGTTCACCCCAGCTCAGATCCAGCTACATCCAGCTCCACTCAACTCCAGCCAGCTGAAGAAAAACTCATCCCAGCTCAGGAAGCTCAAGTCCAGCTCCCGGGGACTCAGCTTAGCTGAACTCAGTTGAGCTAAGCTACCTTAGCTGTCTCAACCAGCTTGATCCTCCCCGAGAGCACCAAACCTAGCTCACCTCAGCTCATCATGGTAGAAGCTAGCTCACTTTAGCTTGGCTTAGCAACTAGCAAAGAACTAGCAAGCTAAGCCAGCTAGAGTAGCCCCATGCCAGCCTCTTCAGCAGCAGCTAGCTCTAGTTTTAGCTCCAGACTTCTCATCCACAGCTCCTCCCTCCAAACTCTAGCTCCATCAGCTCTTCCTCAACTCCTCCTTTAGCTAAGCTAGCTTAGCTTATCTTGGCTCAGCTTAGCTTAGCTAGCAACCAGCTCCTTGGCCATCCACCACCTTCAAATTCAACCCTAGCTAGCTCCACCAACTTAAGCCTACCTAAGCTAGCTACCCTACTCAATTTGGCGCCACCTCCTAGCCACCCCTTCACCCCATTAACACCACCAAAAGGCACCAATTTTGGCACCAAAACCTAACCCTAACTACCCCTCTTTTTGGCGCCAACATACACCCCTACATCCACCATACACCTAACCCTACAACCCATCCTAGCCATCCACCTACCCCTCCTTCTAGAATCCTTCTTGGCGTCAACTTAGGCCCCTAGGTGTCCCTTAAGGTGGCGCCAATTGACCTTGGCCTTTGGATCCTTAACCACCTCCATCACTTCATCTTAGCCCTCCATTCCAAGAGTCACCTTAGCCTCCTTCCTATTCTATAAAAACCCACCACCTACCACCATTTGGGGGCATCCTCCATTAGTGTATTTTGCTACCTATACCACCTATACCTATGACCAAGAAGAAGGAGTAGAGAAGGAGATTAAAGGGGCACATCACCAGCCCTTTTGGTGCCTTCTTCTCCCTACTCTCTTCAACTTGGGCCATGCCAAGGAGGAGGACTCTTCCACTTCAAGGAGGATGGCCAGGAAAAGGAGAAGGACCTAGGGTGGACGTCCACCCTTGGAGAGAAGCTTAGGGCACGCCCCCTTTGGGCTTGCCTTGGAGGAAATCACCTTGGCGGAGCACAGCAAGGAAGGAGTTGGAGGACTCTTTTCAAACTTGGGAGATACCAAGCTTGGAGTGAGAAGCCCTCTTCTTCACCATCTATCTAAAGGATTTGTGTTTGCTTTTCTAATATGCAATTTTCTAGTAGTAGAAGTATTCCGCTACTAGGCCTTTTTGTAAAACTCTTTTTCATTTATCTAGTTGCCTTCTTTGCAATTTCTTATTTGCATTTCTACTTGCTTTGTTTTTAGCATTCTTCACTCCCTCTCCTTAATTATTCTAGGCCTCCACTTGCCTAGGGTGAGCTTAGGGAGAGGCTCTACTTGCCACTTAGAAGTAGTATTTGAATTTGAAGTGTAAATCACTTTCCTGCCACCATTTCGCATGTTGTCTTAATTCAAAAATAGAAAAAATGATATATTGAAAAATACCAAAAAGAAAGTTGGGATTTGTATTCCAAGCAAGAGAATCAATTTTGCAATCATTTGGCCTCCTTGGACAACCCTAGATACTCCCCTATCTAGGAATATAAATTTAGGAGTTGATCGGTTTTGCGCATTACAACGACGTATTTTACAAACCGTGTAAAAATCACTATCACTTTTTGGCGCCATTGCCAGGGAGGCACAGCTTTGCTTATTCTTTCTTCTCTTGCTTGAAGTGGATCTCATCCCCTTCTCTTTCTTTTCTTTTGTGTGTGCAGGAACTATTGTAGGAAGAAAGCGAGAATCTGGAAGCGGGAGCTCAAAGTTCCTTTTCTTCCCGCGGAATTTAGGTTGGTTCCCCATTTCTTGTCACATTTAGGCTAAAAGACTACCAAAAAAATTATTGAACTTGGCTTTCAGGACCCTAAACACTTTAATTAAGTGGAGTCGTGCGCATATAAAATCCATTGTTTGCTTGAATGCTTCTTTAACACCACTCCATTGCAAGTATTGGTGCTCTATTTTTCGGGTCCAGATTTCAGTCCAAACTTGAAAAATCGATTCCTAACACCACAGGCCTCCTAAAATCATAAAAATTGATACAGTGATTCCCAATTAAGGTAGGAACATCTTTTCCAAATTTCAGATCAATTGGATTTTAATTTAATTTTTAAAAATTCGTGGACTGCAGAGGTGTCACACCCTCTAATCTTCCTGTTTTATGCTCATCCAATTTTTGTGAAATTCAGCTTGTTGGAATCCTTGTGAAATTTTTCATATCATACAAAATCACAAAAATTTTCTGAGGTCGGTGGTAATACTGAAATGTCCAAAATACCCACAGGTATCATTTCTGGACTTTAACATTGGTACAATTAAAAATTTAAAATAATTATCAAACAAATTCCTAAAATCCTACAAAAATTAATATAATGTAGGATCCTTGACGGCTAGCACAGGAGTTTAGATCCTTTGATAATTTGGATCCTTTGATCATGAATTAATGATGTAGGATCCAGTGGATGTCATTCTAGGTCAACTACTGCCACCATGGACAGCAGCATTAGCTGTCGAAGGTGGATTTGGATTAGGCGCTTTAGTGATTGAATTAGTGATTCAATGAGCTAGAAATGATCGTGAATGGTAGAGGAAGGTGGATAGTAGATTCAAACGACCAAATTAGGGCTCTGGCGAACTCAAGGAGCTCTCTAGAGTCGAAGAAGATGACTCTTGAAATCTGACATTATAGTACACTACCTAAGTAACTACCTAGCTAAACTATCTTACTCCTACTCCTACTCCTCATCTACTCCTATCTAGTGTTACCTGGACAAAGCGGTCAGAGGATCTCCGTCCACGGCTCATAACGGAGGAGTCAAATCAGAGGGTAGTCGAAAGATCTCCGACGACAGTTATGAGGTGAAGCGGAGGAGCTCCTTGGTCAGCGCCGGTGTCTAGAAATGCAGCTAACCTCAGCGAAGTTCCAGAGCTGATTAAAGTTGACGGAGGAAGTCGAACGATGAGATGGGAAGTTCGCCGGAGTTGAGGAGGGAATAGCCTATCAAAGTCGACTGCAGTGAAGAAGAGGGAAGAGAGTAAACTTGAGAGAAATCGATAGGGTCAAGGGCTATTTATAGTTGACGGTGATGAAGAGGGAGTTGAAGTCTGGACGTGTGTGGAGCTAGAGAAGGTTAACCATTGGCATCATCTCCGATGACGGTGAGGTTATCCTCTAACCTAAATTAGGATATCAGAGTCATCCAGACCGATGGATGAAGATAGGATGGTGAGCACAAGCTCCAGAAGCTTGGAGAAGGTGGAGATGATGTCGACAGGGTGGTGATCGAGTGGTGGAGACACAATTAGTCGCCAGTCGTTCAACCAGCTGAAGGAGAAGTAGATAGGGACCTATATGTAATGAAAACTAATGACCTATATGAAATTTAAGCACCTGATTGAAATGAATTATAAGGAGCAAAATATAAACTCAGGTTTTCAAGGTTTATTTCAATTTAGATCTTTTCTAACTTTATATATGTTAGTAAATAAGGTAATTGTTATATTTAGACATTGAATTTACATTTTTGACCTTCTTAGATTAATTTATTTAATTAACTAAGGTTACTTAATCTATTACATACTTAGGTAGACATATTATGCTTAAGTTAATTAACTTATTAATTAGCGGAATGATTGTTAATATCTCGAGTCCAATTATTGATCAGATTATTAATAGTATTATTTGGATGTTAAAATAGTATTTTCAAGTTATTTTAAGGTCCTTTACTATATATCCCTTATTTTATAATTACCCCATATATTCACATATCCTTTGCTAATTAACTAGGAAGACTAGTTAATTAGGGGTAGTTAGAGATCATGATGAGCCTCTCATCAAACCCCCAAGCCAAAGTTTTGCTAGTCCCTAGCGAAATTATCTAAAGATATGATTATTTAAAGCACTTGGTTTTAAATTAATGTAAATAATAACTATGTAGAGGAAAGATTAAGTCAGAAAAAATTTTAGGTTTAAAATGTATAACTAGTATATATAGAGCATTTGTGAAAAATTTTCTTACCTAGACTTATACTGAAAACATTTTCAAAACATACTTAAAAATAGTATTGTTCACAGGAATTTTTCTAAGAATTGGAATTCTCAAAAATCTCTTATTCCTTTAAAATGCAAAGTGTTTTAAGGAAATAAAACTTAAGAGTTGGGAATAAAATTTTAACTCAAAAACTCAATAGATTTAAGTTAATCCTTTGTTTATGATATTTGACTTTTATCAATATAAGTTTAAGAAAATGAACTAGACACTTATTATTAATCAAACTTAGTGTAGTAAAACTCAAATCTACTAGCCTACAGTACTAAGAACAACTTTTAGACCTAGGATTTTGTCAATTCTTCTCCTTTAGGTCTCAACTTTAATTCCTCAAAACCCAATTTCTTAGGCTTCATTTGTAGGATCTGTAAATCACAAGCACACTAGAAGGGGGGATGAATAGTGTGGGAAATAAAAAATTGCATGACAAATCAAACCACAAAAACAAAGGCACCAGATGTATAGTGGTTCCCCTCCCTTGGGTACTCCACTACCTAAGCCTCCTAGCTTAGGGTTTTCAACCCGATTCTCTCAACCTCGAGAGAATCAATTTACTAATCCGAGGTAATTAATGGGTTACCTCAACCCATTTCCAAGAACAGGTTTGTTACAACCCAACGAGCAACAAGCTCAAAATACAAGTGAAAACTGGTGTAAGAAAGAAAACTCTTACAACAAAAATTCCTATGCCTCGCAACAATAATTAAAATAATATTATCGATTTGAGAGCCTAGGATGGATGTGAATCACTTCGTAGATGCGTGAGAAAAACACATCGTTGAGCTTGCAAGAGTGTAGGGAAAGTGAATGGCAAGCTTCTTCTTTCTCTCTTAAAAATATGGTGGAAATTTGAATTATAGCTCTAGAATTTTTCTTCTTTATTTCTTATGTCACTTATGTGCAAACAAAGAGTCCTAGGATCATTTTGTAGAGTTAGGGCTAGTTGGGACATCTAGTAGATGTTGGAAATTAATTCCCAACATTCATATTGTTGGAATTAATTTTCTAGTCATTCAGTTTGAGCCAATGGCTACCTAGTACTGGTACTAAAGTACCTATGCCAATACTCGCTGCTTCCAGATTTTGGTTTCAAATTCTTAACACAAATCTGTCGCCTACTTGTACAGGTACTAAACATTAGTACCGGTACTCGTTACCTCCAGTACTGGTAATGATCACGAGTACCGGTATTAAACTTTAGTATCGGTACTTGTGGGTTAAGAAGTACCTTTTTTTTTAAGAGATTTAATCAATTACATTCTTGGAAAATGATCGCAATATAAATCCTAATTTATCTCCAATTGATTTTACGATCTAAGTTATGTTTCTTTGTTGAGAGACGAATACAATCTATAGAAATAAAATCTAAACTAAATAAACTAAAGGTCGAAGATGATCTTCTTCTCCTCAATTCATCCTTGTCATCTTGCCTCCTCCTTGTCATCATCTTCTCTTTCTCATCATCATGCCTCCATCACATCCTGTTTGCCTTGATCTTCACCTAAATATGAAAAACACTCAATTGCAAACATTAATCCATAATAAATTTCTTAACACCAAAACAAGATGTGGAACAAGGTTCCAACATCATTGCCCAATACCAAGGTTCAGCAACTATGATTTTAAAACATCTGTGTTTAGTGAAGAGAATTATTCTAAAGGCATCCAAATTTGCAAAAATATAGATTTTAAGACATTAATTTCCAATCCCAATTATTCCAATTCAAGCCTTTGGCTTGGCCTTACTCTGGTTTGGTTGCTTTCTCCTCACCAGTTTTATATCCCGAGGTCAACACTTTTGTGTATATCTCCCCGGTGGACCATTGGGTCTCTTATTCCTAATATTTTTCTCTCCATATTTTTTTCAACTTTTCTTTAGGTTAAAACACCCATATGTAGTGTGGTGTTCTTTTTATTTGGTGGAAGGAAGGGTAGCATCCATTTGTATTGAGATGCTTTATTTTTATCAAAATCTGCATAAGTACCCATTTGTAACAAGGCACTTAACTGCAGGGTGTTTTATTTTTTTATTTGAAACAGAAAGGAGAGCTATCGTCTTACGATAGCAATCCAGAGCAATATATTATATGAACACATAAGGGAAATTACAAAAAGGATCCCCAAGAGTGTATGAGGGACCAGCACTCTCTTACAATACTTTGACAACATACCAGCCTCTCTTGAAAAAGTCTCTCATTCCATGCCTTCCAAACACAGCAAATAGTAGCAGCCATGTGAACATGAGGCTTCCCTCTCACATCAAACCCATGCTAGATAGAATCCCACCTTGGTAATGGCTCCTGACATATTCTTCTCCAGATGGCATCAGTGACACGGCAAGAAGAAAGGAGGTGATTTACATTGTTAGTATTCATTTCACACAAAAAAAAAATGGTGATCAGTTCCCAACCTTCTGTGGCATAGATCACTTGTGATTAAACCATCTCTCCTGCATAACCAGAGAAAGATTTCTACCTTTAGAGGAATTTTTAACAACCAGATCTTGTCAACGGAATCACATCTCCATCCATCTTCAATGCTCAACATTCTGTTATAGCCAGATTGGACACTATAAATCCCCTCCTAAAGGTTTTTGTCCTCCATTCCAGGCCTAGGTCTGAGGCTCTCAAGGTCTGAGATAAGCCTTCTCCTTTCTTCCCACAGCTGGGTAGCTCTTCTGCTGGACTCCTCACCATCCAAATTCCAGCTGCTGCTGCTGCAGGACCAGACCTTTCTGATAGTGGCATCCTTGTCAGCTACTGCAGCAAAAGCTCTTGGATAGAGCTCCTTCAAGACACTAAGCTTAGATTACCACTCCTTCCAGAAACTAAAAGACCTGCCATCTCCAAGTGACGGTTGCAGCGATGGAAGTGATCAGTCAATGCCTTAGTCACAGATTTCCAGAAGGGAGAAGGACAGCTGGGCTGAAGTCTGGATAGCGTGCTATTGGATGCAGCATATCTGTCTTTAATTAGAACAAACCATGGCTTCAGGCCGCCTAGCAATAGTTTAACAGCCCATTTAAGTAGCAGGGCATCATTAAAATGCTTCAAGTATTTAATCCCAAGACTACCCCTCTTTTTTGGATAGCAGATTTGATCCCATTTGAGAGGCTGCAATAACCTGCCCTCATGTCTAGCTCCCTTCCAAAAGAACCTCTTCCTCGTCACATCCAACCTTTTCCAAATGGATTTCGGTGCTTTAAATATGGAAAAGTAGAAAATAAGGATGGAGGTGACCACCGAGTTTAGCAAGACAAGTCTTCCACCTTTGGAAAGGAAACTGCTATGCCAACATTCTAATTTCATAGAAATCTTGTCAAAAAGGCAGTTCTAATCACTCTTCATCCTGGAACACCTCAAAGGCATCCCTAGGTATCTGATAGGAAGACTGATGCGAGGAGTCATCAAAATAGCTGTTAAAGCATCTTGCTCCTCAGGTAAACCAAAGTAGGCCAAAGCAGACTTATCTCTATTCAACCTCAAGCCAGAAAGCTCACCAAAAATATTAAACATATCATGTAGAGCCAGTGCTTCATCCATGGACCCTTCAACAAAAAAAATGGTATCATCTGCATGCTGAAGAATGGGAGCCAGATTATTCCAACAGGATAATGAATATCCTCTAACAAGAGTAGCTTCAGCAAGCTTACAAGCAAACCAAGCGAAGCTGTCAACTGCCAAATTGAAGATTAGGGGAGCCAGGGGACATCCTTGCCTGATACCACATTGGGGCTGAATCCACACACCACAGGGTTTTCCATTTATTAGAGGGGTGAAGGAGGCAGTGGTAATACATCTTTTAACCTAATAGATCCAAGTAGAAGGCAATCCCCTTGTTTTGAGCACATCCCACAGATAAGGCCAACTGATGGAGTCATAAGCTTTATGAAAGTCAACCTTCCAAGGGAAGGCCTTGCATTTTCTCTTATGCAAGCCACAAATCCTCTCTTGGGCCATGATAAATGATTCTTGTAGGGATCTGCCAGGGAGGAATGCAGATTGAACAGGATGGATCAGATCTTGCAAGACCTTGACAATCACCAAGTACAAGGAGTTAGAGACGGCAATAGGTCTAAACTCTTGAAAGGATTTAGCACCTGAGGTCTTTGGCAGAAGAAACAGATAAGATCTATTTATCCTATCAAAGCCAAAATTGCCACTTTCAAACTCTCTAATCACATCCATAACCTCAGTGGCCACAATGTCCCACAATTCTTTGTAGAAGAAAACTTGGATTCCATCAAGACTAGGTGACCCTTCACAGTTGAGATCCTTAATGGCCTTCACGACTTCAACTTCAGATATGGGTTTATCAGGCTGGACCCCTAAATTTCATTAATTTTGGGTAGATCACTAGCTTTCATCCTCCAACTACCCCTACCTGCAGCTCTTGAAGATTCATTGAAATACCTCATAGCCTCAGCTTTGATATCAGATATGGAGGTAATTCTCTGCCCCTCTATAACAATTGAAGAGATCAGATTAGTTCATCTCCTAGAACTGGCAGCCAGGTGAAAGAATTTAGTGTTTGCATCCCCCTCACTTACCCACAGCTACCTAGAACACTCCCTCCAATCCATCTCCAGTTTTAGGTCTTCTTCAATCATCACCCCCTACCATCTCTTTCGATCTGCAAGGTCCAGCTCAGACAAATGAGCCACAGCTTACTTGGTATCTAGTTCTTGAATCTTCAGAAAGGCCTCACGATGCTTCTGATGTTTGAGGATAGAGATAATATCTCCATATTCCTTTAGCATACCTTTCAAAGCCACAATCTTGGAAGCCAATCTAAAGGTAGCCATGCCTTCACCCTGCTATGACCTCCACCAGCTAGCAAACATGTCTCTGAAACCTGGTTCCCTCAGCCAAGACTTTCTAAATTTGATGTAGGAACCAGCAACCACCTGTTCACCATTGTCCCACACCAAGGGTGTATGGTCAGAGAATGGGCGTTCAAGACCACAAACAAAGGACATCTGGAAGGAGATTCATCAGCTCAGCATTGCCAAAAAACCTGTCAATCTTGGACATGAGCCCATTACCATTCCTCCAAGTGAATTTAGTGCCTGACGAAGGAAAATCACGCATTCCCAAGTCCTGGACCATCAATTGGAATCTAGTGGTAGAGCTGTCCACCACCCCATTAGGTTTGTCACTCCCCAATAAAGTATAATGGAAGTCCCCTCCAACAAGCCAAGCCCACTGATCTATAAAATTTGCAGCCAGGTTGCAATCCTCCCACAGCTCCTGCCTCCTGCTATAATTGTTTTGACCATACACACCTGTCACAAAGAAGACATTGTCCCCCTGGCCTCTTTTGAATCTGCAAGTCAGAAGGTGCCTAGCCACAGAAACCTCCTCCAAACACAGCAGCTGCTTCTTCCACCAGATGGCAATTCCCCCAGATCTGCCATTGGAATTGATCACCACATGGTCATTTGCAAGACTTGCTCTCATCTCCACCCATGCCCTGTCAAACTCACAATCTATGTGTATCTCTTGAAGGATGGCATAGTCAATTTCCCATTCTCGTAGATATCTAAGTAGAGACCCCCTCCTACTTCTATCGCGCAGCCCACGCACATTCTAGGTTAGGACCCTCATTTGGGAGTCAGGTCTATCCCCTTCTCAACTGCAGAAGCTCTGCCAACCTTCATCACAGCTGCAGTGACAGATTCATCAACTCTTTGTGTAGGAGTGTGCCTTCTTAGCCTAAGCTTGTAAGGAGGTTTCCCAATCCTAGCAGTAGAAGTAGTCTTTGACTTCAAGTGTACGACATCAGCAACAGGAGAGCAATTCTGCAAGTCTAAGGAATTGATAGAGGAGTCCACCAGAAAAGAATCAGCAGGATCACTAGAATGGGCTTTCAGGTCCTCAGCCACTGCTTCATTAATCACATTCACATCCACCCCTTCTTCAACCACCACTGTAGCTACCTCTTGGATCAGAGGTACTTCAGCCACATCCTCCAGAGCTTCAGTCCTCATCTCCTCAACTCCCAAGCTCCCTACCCCATCTACCAATTCCCTACCTTTAGTGCATTCTGCCACCACCTCCTGACTAGCACAGTTTGGTTGCAAGGAAGGAACTTTGGTTTTCAGCACCTCAGCATAAGAGGAGGGGTGATGTCTAGACACGAACTACCTGTTTGCCACAATAAAATTCAAAAGGAGCATCGAAGAGCTGCCCCCACACCTGAGAATCAGTTTATTAGGAATGGAACCAGCCCTGAAGACATTCACCCTTACATTTAGAGCACTGGCATCTCCTTCAGTCAGACCAACAATAGCATCCTCAACCACATATGCAAACCCGGCAACCATGTTTTCCACCACCTTCGTAGACCTCAGATGCAAAGGCAAACCTCTAATCTCAAGAACACCAGACCTGGAAGCTATTCTTTGAGGGGGATGCTCAAGCAAAGAGCCATAAAGGGGGATACTAGTCGCTAGATCACTGATAATCCACCCAATTTGCTAGTTTGAAAATAGTACTTCTCTACATCTACCCCACTCACATCAAAAAGCACAAATCACGACGAAGGGTGTTTTATTATTATTATTATTATTTTCAATTTCCCCCCTTCTCATTTTTCTTAGTAACATAATTCTCCAAATCCTTTTTCTAGGTGAGTGGCACATCCTTCACCGTTTCAAGAATCGCCCCATGGAAATCCTTGGACTAAAGAGGATTCAGAATTGATCACTTAACCTCTATATTTTCACGATCTCAGATGCCAACAAGACAATTCTATGTGTGTGAATTTAGATGTTTAGGTTACTTAGCTCTTAAACCAGAGCTTGGACAACAAAGCCCTTCACTTTCAGGCTTTCTAAATTCTTAGTGTTCTCCTATAGGATCTGTCAAGACAAAATTTACCAAGTCTACTTATATGTCTATAGCCTGAAAGACTTGTAAACTAAAATTCTACTAACTTTATATTTCATTAACTCTGAATATCCGGCCATTTTACATAACTTTATGATAAAATCAAATTTTCAACCGAAACAAAAGGATTACTTAATCTAATTGATTAGAAAGTTATAATTTAACACCAAAACTTAAGTTTAAAACTTAATACACCTATTTTATTAATTCAAGATAAAAACAAAAAAAGAAAACAAAGCATAAAAGATTTAAAGATTCTAAATTCAAATAAAATCTTGTATAAAAATTTTAAAAACAAAAGTGTGTTTTTACAAAATGTTTAAGTAAAAATCTGAATAAGAGTTGAATGCTCTTAAATACTCTATAAGTATTCTATATACATTATTTAAATTTTGACCAAAAAGAAAAATTAAGCTCGTAATTATAATAAATATATATATATTATTTTCTTCTTTATTAAAAATGAATATACCCTCTTATTAATTTTTATGAAGTTTCATTTTTCAAATTTTTGTATTTATATATTTTTATTTTTATGTTTATACGATTTTCCAATTTGTATGAATTTTTCTTGAAAATTTTTCAAACTTTTATGATATTTTTTATTTTTAAAAAATTTTATAATCTTTGAAATTTCTATTTTTTTTAATTTCTTGGATATTTAATTTTTATGTGTTTTTTTTCTATCTATTTACACACACTTAAAGTGAAAATTTCACTTCAAGACCCCCCCAAGCTAAGATTTTACAATGTCCCCGTTGTAAGAAGGGTGAAAAGACATTACACTTCATTTAGTATAGGATGGTGAAAAAAGTTGAATAGTGGAGATCAAAAAACTCTATGCGGACGATTTCAAGTTCGACCAAAGGTCAAAGTGGTTAGTCGAACTATATGAAGGTAATTAGTAAAATATGAAGTGAAAAATTAGAGTAATTGTGGAAGAATCAAAAAGTATAGAACAGGAAATAGGTATGCAAAAAGTGCTAAGTTTTATGCCATCAACTAGGCGTAAACTCTAGTAAAGAACTCCTAAAAGGAATAGGTATATGGTAAAAACAAAAGAGTTATGAAAGAATTGATTCAAAAATAGAAAAGTAGATTAAACCACCCGGTAAAAATTCGTCCTGAAATTACCTAAAATAGATCTCGCAGAACCCATAATTAGATTACTATATAAGTCTTAGAAAGATAAGAGTGAATCTCATAAAGATTAGATTTGATTTAGGTTGAGATGTAAAAAATTAAAGATGACGCAATTTAAGGAATTGATTCCAACCAAGTTCAGAAGATCAGGAAAGTTAATTTTGATTCTCAATAATAGGTGGCGCATTTTGATACAATAAAGGTTGCTGATTCAAGTTTGATGGATTATTTTCAGGGATTACAGAGGATGGGTTGTGATTAGAATAAAAGGCCTGATTAAGGAATTGGACTTGGCCGTGATTTTGCCTAGGGTTTTGGATATTCCTAGAATTCAGAATTGGTTGAGATGGAAGAGTACCTGGCTGATGAGACTCAGCCAACTGTGAAATCTGATTTCGTAAATCTGCCAATTCTACCTTACATTGCCTTTCGATCTCAGCGAGAGCTTTAGCATTTTGTTGCTGACTCTCTAACACAACTCCTAAAATCTGGTCGACCTATGTATCTCTATTAGGCCTATAGTAAGTCTGCATACTAATACGATTAGGCATTAAATTTAGTTGCTCAGAAGGCAATGGAGATGGGTTTAGGTGGGTCTGATTTGGATAATGTGGTCATTGATTTTGATTTTTATCAGCCCAAGAAAATTTGGGTGGCTTCTCCATCTCGAATTATAGGTATTAGAATATGGGTTTGATCTTGGAATGTTTTCCTGGATGGCGTGTAAACTAAAAAGATAAGGCATGTTTTCTGCAAAAGGTACAAGTGGGGAAAAGGGTGGGTAAGATTGTGGGACAAAGGTCCCTCCTTGTGTTGGTGGAGAAGTAGATAAAAAATCGAAGGAAGATGGATCTCTAGAATCCAAATTATTCACAAATTCCCTCCCCACGGGAATTTGCAAAATAGTTGAATAAGGGGAATTCGTAGCAAGTAGAGGCATAAGAGTCTTTATCGTATTTCTAACCTCGTCGAGATGCTTTGCTATGATATCTACTTTGTCGAGTTTTTCTGCAATTATTTCTAAGTCCTTTGAACTGGATAGGTTACCGATCTCTTAAATGCCCTTGAGCGGATTTTGATCAGTCGTGTTTGCACCCCGCGTAAATTGCGGCACTGATGCGTTGTTGATCGAGTTTTTTTCCATCCGTTCAAATAATTCTGAGGTGGATTCTACGTCGCGATTTGGGAAGTTCCCTCCACAAGAGGCATTGACTAGATTATGAATGCCATCTTGTAAACCATAGTAGAAGATGTGCATTAGTTGCCAATGTGGGATGCCATGATGTGGGCATTTCCTTTGCAATTCATGAAAGCGTTCCCATGCTTCATGAATTGGTTCTCCTTGGTTTTGATTGATAGTAGTAATAGCTCGCCTTAAAGCATTAGTTTGACTAATAGGAAAGAATTTCTTTAGAAATGCGGATTTTAGTTCAGCCCAACTTGAGATTGGTCTTGCAATTGTTCTATACCAAAAAGAAGCTTTGTCTTTAAGGCTAAAATCGAACATCTTCATTAGTAGGATTTCCCTATTTTGATTTCGAGGTCCAAGATTTTGAGATAAATTCTTTTGATCTTCTATATGTTGGAATGGATTCTCGGATGCAAATATGTGAAAGTGAGGGATTAGACCAATAATATTTGGCTTTAATTCAGGATCATTCTCCCCAATCGGTATCCTAACATTAGGATCTACTTGTGCATTAGATGGGTTATAGTAATCTCTAAGTGGAGGCCTTCGACGATTGGTCGGTAAATCAGGAAGGTCAAAACCCACCTCAGGTTGAGGTGGACGACGGGTTTGAGGAGTCTGTAGATTATTTAAGGCTGCTGTTAATAAATTGATTTGTCCAGTCTACTGAAGCATCCTAAGATTCTGGTTCAGGAGCACCTCATGAATATCAAAAGGCAGCATTTCCCCCTGACCAAAAGAGGAAGGGATCCATGGATTTTGATTCTGCAATTATTCCATAGATGTAGATGGATCAGACGGGAAAACCATTGGTTGCTTATCTGCAACTGGCCTGGGATCACCTGTGAAAGACATTGCATGAGGCAGATGCAGGGATCGCCTCCCATCCATAAAATGAGAAAAAATGTGCAAAGGCACATGCACACCATAGAAAAACAGCGGCACAAAAAGCCACAAAATAGCGTGAAAACGTGGGTTTTGCTCTTCTTTCAAAGGAAAGAAGAGATTCCTAAGATACGCAAAAGTAATTTGATGGAAACAAAAGGAGTAACAGTATCAAAATACGCATCCTAATCTGTGTCTACGTAACTGCTTATCCTTAAGGCTCGAAGGTCTAAGGTTTAGGATCGAGACCGCTCACTACTGGCTCCCTGGGGCTTTAGTAGTGAGACAGACTTGTTGATCTTCGACCAAAGCCCTAAGAGGTGCAAAAAGGAGAGATCGAAAAATACACTCGTGTGACTCTAGTGATCGCGTTATGTGCGTGATAGCATGCAACAGACGGTAGCGATAGAAAATCCTGCATGCATTTCGCAATTAGATTTAGTCACAATTTTTAACTTCCTCTTTTTAGTTAATCTTTTCAAAAATATATCTAAAGAATTACAATGGCTGCTTTTTAAATCTTTTCAACAAAGATATGTGGTCTTGATTATTAATCTCAAAGATAGGGATCTACGCAGTTTTTTTCGCATTTTCCCGCTGATGCGGGAAAAGCAGTAGAAAATACCCGAGTCAAATTTGCACAAATACTAGTAGGAAATGCACTCGTAAGAGTATATGCCTATTATATGGTGCTACTAGTCAGATAAGATATATTTTTGTTTTTTTTTTTTTTAAAATGCAACAAATCAATCTATACAAGAGACTAAGAATAGAAATACTTATAACAACGAAAACAGCGAAACAGAAATAGAATCCTGCCTTCTCCTGAGATTACCCGCAAGGTATACCTGAAAAGAAGATAGAAAACAAAAACAAAACAAGACAAAACTAATTAGAATAGAAACATTAAAAATAATAAAATTATAATTACAAATGCCTCCTATTTACAATTAAAGCAGGTAAAATTTAGTGAATTAAGAGATTGCCTCCCCGGCAATGGAGCTATTAAAATGATCGTGCTACTCCTCAACTCAGTTAATTAAGTTAATTTTACTTAATTAAGAGTGGAAGAAAGTAAATTAGGTTAACTCAAAATTGTGTCTGCTTAGGAGTATAGGGTTGAATTAACCTAACATTTTAGATTTTTTTATTTTTAACAAATTGAGTCTAGGTCATTCACTGGGAGGTATATATTATTTTAAATTCACCAATCAATTCAAAACATCTTTAGGTAAATAAGGTATAATTAAGTTATTTGTAATAACATGAATTTTGCAGAAAAGGAGTTAAATTGAAGAAATATGAAAAATTCCATATGAAAACTCATTTACAACATTTATTTCAAAAGATTTAAGCAAATGAGAGTTTATCTAATTACAACATTTCTTATTTCAACAATTGTAAGCAAAAAGAAATTAAAAATATAACAAGAAAACCAATTTCTTTATTTCCTTACTCCTCATCCTCTTTCTCTCTTTTCTTCTTTCTTTTCTCTCTATTCTTTCTCTTCTCTTCTTTATTTCCTTTTATTCTATTTATCCTTTATTTTTCTTTTTCTCCGTTTATTTTTCTCTTATTCTCTCGAGCTTCTTTCTTTCTTCTTTCTCTATTGCTCCTGCCTTTGCCTTTCCCTTCCCTTAGTATTTTTCTTAGTTTCTTCTTTGTACTCTTTGTTTCTTAGTGCCTGTTCTTCTCCTTTCTTTCCTTTATTGCGAGCCCTTCTTCTGTTCTTTTCATTTCCTTAGCCTCTTCCCTTACTCCCTTACCTTCTTCTGCTTCAACACTTAGGTTCCTCAGCACTTAGCTTTTAACCTTCTATTCCTTAGCTTTCTTTGGATGAACAGGGTTTTTCCTTTAACCAAAAGCCTTTCAAGGATACATAGCACCATTCTTAGGGTAGGAACAAACCCTACATGGTCCTTGCCTAATTCGAGTTATTTGGTTCATTTTTGGTTCATTTTTTTCTCGAGCCAAACCAACCCAACTGCCTCCCAGGCATCGCCCTCCCAGGGCCAACATCGTACATGCCAACTTGGGCGCACACCTGTAGGCACACACATGCCCACACATACACATACAGATATGCTCAGAAGGTCAAGATCAAATTTCACGGCGAGCACTTGATGACTAGTAAGCCCATTACACAAATCAGTTTTATACCCATGTGCGCGCTCGAAGACTTCTGATGTGGGAGTATGTTTCCTCACTCCAGACCTGACTTCAAATGAAGATAGTTCCTAGCACAGAGCTCCAAATCAAGTGAAACAAAGCATGATGGAAAGCTCTAAGGTAGCTCTACAAGATTGCGTGGTGAATTTTAGGTTAAGGAAATGTTTTCCTCTTCAATTTGAAGAGGGAATCTAGGGGGTTCCTACAAGGTTATAACTACCTGGAAATGGTTTAATGGTTACAGTGCCGATATGTTGGACTTTCCAACTTAGCAAATGGTCCTAATGGGTTCTGCAGGAGAATCTGCAGCAGTTGGAGTGGGTTCTAAGGTCTCAAAGCTTCAGGAACAACAGAGAAGCTTCTAGCTTCTCTGAAAGCTTCAGAGAATAGATTTCATACTTAAATAGGTGCAACAGATTGCTAATATCATTTTCAATCGATTAAAACAGATTCTAAGGGTTAAAATAAACTAATCTGGGAAGGATTTGAGATCAAATTTCATCCAAATACCACTGCCATTACTTTCGGTTCGAAAACTACCCCAACTGACAATGAATGAATTCTAGTTGAATTACAAGTCTGAGCTCAATTTAATCATTCTAAAACTTTTCAACAGAATCTCAGAATCCATTTAAGCTCCTTAATTCCTCAAATTGTGCTTAGAATCAAGATCTCATACTCAGTTTGGCTGTGAAGCTCAAAATTTTTACTTTCTATTTTATGCTTTTTCTCAAGAAAATAAGTCCTTGAATAGCATCCTCTCAAGCTAGAAATCTTTCCAATATCTAAACAGGTGTTCTAACCCTAGAAATTAGGATTCTAGGCTCGTCGTCGGAACTCCTAAAGTGTTTTGTTCGTCAGAGTGTTTGGGAGGTTCCTATAGTAATTTAAGGACATGAATAGATTCAGTGCACTGCACTGAAGCTTCTAGGTTTACTAAATACTTCACAGACCTATCTGTCAGACTTCTCCAACTCTGCTGAAGTTGGAGAAGATGATACCTCAATCTGTGCTGCAGTTATGAAAATTCTAATTAAACTTTCTCAAATTGATCAGTAATCATAATTTCATCATTCTGGAGCTCTTCATCATCTTTATAGGCTGAAGAACAAAACTTGACTCGCCGGAGCTCTAGTGAGTCAAGAAAAAGTGAAATGTGTCTACAGAATGGTGAATTGTACCATTTTCAACTTAAAAAAGTTCCTGAGGTTGCAAGGAACCTCATGATCGCAATCAATTCCTCTTTAATTCACTAAATGAAAGATTAATCATTAAAATCAGTTTGAATAGATTTTGAGTGGGTTGAAGTATAGGACTTCCTCTCCCACTAAGAAGAGTGGTCGAGACAAGTCAAAGGAAGTCTGTGATCATAAATATATAAGTAATTTATTATTTAAACAACTCTTGAGCCGCCATTGACAGCTAGCACAGGAGTTTAGATAAAATTTGGTATTTAAGTTATATATGATAATTAATCAAATTAAGATGATAATTTGGATCCTTTGATTATGAGTTAATGGTGTAGGATCCAGTGGATGTGATTCTAGGTCAACTACTACCGCCAAGGACAGCAGCAATAGCTGTTGAATGTGGATTTGTATTAGGCGATTTAGTGATTGAATTAGTGATTAAATGACTTAGAAATGATTGTGAATGGTAGAGGAAGGTGGACAGTGGATTCAAAAGACCAAATTAGGGCTCTGGTGAACATAAGGAGCTCGCTGGCATCGAAGAAGATGACTCTTGAAATCTAACCTTACACTACACTACCTAACTACCTAGCTAAGCTAACCTACTCCTACTACTACTCCTAATCTACTCCTATCTTTTGTTACCTGGATGAAGGGGTCAGAGGATCTCCGTCGATGGCTCATAACGGAGGAGTCAAATCAGAGGGTAGTCGAAAGATCTTCGGCGGTGGTTGTGAGGTGAAGCGGAGGAGGTCCTTGGTCAGCGCTTGTGTCCAGAGACGCGGCTGACCTCGGCGAAGTTCCAAAGCTGATTAAGGTTGACGGAGGAAGTCGGATGATGAGATGGGAAGTTCGCTGGAGTTGCAAAGGGAATAGCCTATCGAAGTTGGCTGTAGTGAAGAAGAGGGAAGAGAGCCAACTTGAGAGAAATCGAGGGGGTCAGGGGCTATTTATCATTGACAGCAATGAATACGGTGAAGTCTGGACATGTGAGGATCTAAAGAAGGTTAACCACCAGCGTCGCCTTCGACGACGGTGAGCCTATCCTCTGCCATAAATTAGGGTATCAAAGTCATCTAGACCAATGGATGGGGATGGGATGGCGAGCACAAGCTCTAGGAACTTGGAGAAGGTGGAGATGATGTCGGCAAGGCGGTGATCGAGCAGTGGAGACACCCTCAGTCGTCAGCCGTTCAACTGGCTGAAGAAGAACAATAAGTAGACACGGACCTATATGCATTGAAACCTATGGACCTGTATGAAATTTAAGGACCCGATTGAAATGAATTATAGGACCAAAATGTAAACTCTGGTTTTCAAGGTTTATTTTAATTTAGAAGTTTTTCAACTTTTTGTATATGTTAGTAAATAAGGTAATTATTATATTTAGAACTTGAATTTACATTTTTGACCTTTTTAGATTAATTTATTTAATTAACTAAGGTTACTTAAGTTTTTACATACTTAGGTATACATATTATGCTTAAGTTAATTAACTTATTAATTAGTGGAATGATTGTTAATATCTCGAGTCCAATTATTGATCAGATTATTAATAATATTATTTAGATGATAAAATAGCATTTCAACTTATTTTAAGGTCCTTTACTATATATCCCTTATTTTATAAATGACCCATATATTCACATATCCTTAGCTAATTAACTAGGAAGACTAGTTAATTAGGGGTAATTAGAGATCATGATGAGCCTCTCATCAGGTACCTGAGGGAAGAGTCTTGGGACATCTTATCTCTGAAAAGGGCATCCAGGTTGACCGAGCCAAGGTGAATTTAATTTCCAAACTCCCTATGCCTAGCTCGGTCAAAGACATCCGATCCTTCCTGGGGCACGTCAATTTTTACCGTCGATTCATTCCCAATTTTTCGAAAATCGTGCACACCCTGACTAATCTTCTATCTAAGGATGTCTCTTTTGAAATCACGAAGGAATGCATTCAAGCATTTGAGATCTTGCGTGATCGAGTACCCAAACACCTATCCTACAGCCCACTGATTGGTCTCAACCCTTTGAGATCATGTGAGATGCATCTGATTATGCTGTAGGTGTGGTACTCAGGTAGAAAATAGACGGGAAACCCATGGTCATTTACTATGCTAGCAAGACACTTAACTAGGCTCCACGTAACTACACAGTTACTGAGAAAGAGCTGCTAGCTGTAGTATTTGCCCTGGAAAAATTCAGATCATATCTTTTGGATTCTCGTATTATCATTTACTCAGATCACACTACTGTGAGGCATCTCCTTGCGAAGAAGGACACGAAACCTCGACTAATCCGCTGGATCTTTCTGTTGCAAGAATTTGATCTCGAGATTCACAACAAGGCAGGGAAATAGAATGTGGTAGCCGATCACTTATCCTGCCTTCCTTCTGATATTATCAACCCTTCCGAACCCATTACTGAACATTTCCCCGATGAGCACCTCCTGACTATCAGTATAGGACTTCCATGGTTTGCCGATCTAGTAAACTACTTGGCATCACATCAGATATTGTCTGATTGGCCAAAACCAAAGAGCAAATTACTTTCCAATGCCAAGTACTACTTCTGGGAAGACCCATATCTCTTCCACATTGGTGCTGATCAAATCATCCGACGATGTGTTCTGGAAGTGAAAATTCAGGACATTTTATCCTTTTGCCATGACCAAGCATGCGGTGGACACTTCTCTGGTCATAAAACCGCAGCAAAAGTCCTCTAGTGCGGCTTCTATTGGCCCACGATTTTCAAACACAAATACAATCACTGTAGGGCATGCACTCTTTGCCAGCCCTTAGGCAACATGAGCCACTGTGATATGATTCCCTTACTGTCAATTTTCATATGCAAAATCTTTGATGTCTGGGGAATTGATTTTATAGGACCCTTTCCTGTTTTGGATGTCTTCGAATACATTCTTCTCACTGTTGACTATGTGTCCAAATGGATCAAAGCCATTCCGACCCAAACCAATGATTATAAGGTGGTTATTAAATTCATTCATCAGAACATCTTTTCTCAGTTCAGGATTCCACATGCCATAATCTCTGATGGAGGGACCCATTTCACGAATGCTCAGTTCTGATCATTAATGACCAAATACGGGGTGTCACATCGAATCTCTACTCCTTATCACCCCCAAACCAATGATGTAGCTGAGCTATCAAATTGGGAGATCAAGAAAATCCTGCAGGTCGCTGTATGCCCTGACAGGAAAGATTGGTCATCTCGACTTCCGGAAGTTTTGTGGGCTTATAGAACCACTCACAAAACCCAATTAGGCATGTCTCCCTTCAGATTAGTGTACGGGAAGGCATGTCACCTCCCCGTCGAATTGGATAAGCAGTATGAAACTGTAATCTCAATCTTTCTAAGGTAGGAACCCACAGAAAGCTTCAAATGAGTGCAATTGATGAATTATGCCATGATGCATATGAGAACTCGTGAATTTACAAAGATCGGGTTAAGGCTTTTCATGACAAGCACATATCCAGAAAGATCTTTTTCCCTTGTCAGAAAGTCGTACTCTTTGGAAATTGAGCTATCGAAATCAGTCAACTTAGCCACGATTCAGAACCATTTGTCCTAAACGATCAGAGACTCAAACCGTTCATTAAACTCACCGATATAGATTTGGCTGAGATATCTTTTACCCTCCATTCTCCCAGAGCCCATTGCACCGGGTAGATGATGTAAAACTCAGTGCTTAACGGGAAGCAACCTGTCATTCTTGAAAAACTCCGAAACCCTTCCTGACACATCCTATGCTGAACTCATATTGCACTTCAGGGTTTATCCACTAGAATAACCGACTCAACCTCTAGTACCCATACCTGAGCTTGAAATCATCCACAACAATCATCTCGGCCCATTCACCCACTTGTCACCTATTCTAATGAATAATCGAAGCTGAACTCGAACCACCTAATTTACAATGAGGACATTGCAAATTGTAGGCGTGGGAGGGTATTAAAGTGCAAAACGCCGTGAAAATCACATCACTATAAACGGTTTCATCAAAAAAATCACATTTTCGAAAAATACTAAAGAAATAAAAAATTCTTGGAAAAGAACAAAAATATGAGATGAGAGGAAATTTTGATGGCATATCAGATTTTTAGGAGAAAAAGGGGAGGGGGAAAAAATGTCAAAAGAGCATAATTTGGAAAGAAATTAAAAAGTGGTAGTCATTAGTAAAGATTAAGGAATTGACTTAGTTCTAGACCATATCGAAAGAAAGAAAA
This sequence comes from Thalassia testudinum, assembly GCA_037157565.1. Lineage (NCBI taxonomy): Eukaryota > Viridiplantae > Streptophyta > Magnoliopsida > Alismatales > Hydrocharitaceae > Thalassia > Thalassia testudinum. The sequence continues at coordinate 64,418,517 of JAZHRO010000014.1, forward strand.
TGAAAGGAAAAAGTGCTAATAAAATAGAGAAGAAATTAGTAGGAACGCTAATTTTAGGCCTCTTGGGCTATAATCCTAGCGTTAAAAATTCAAGTACCTGCTAAGATCTAGATAATCCTCAAGAGGTTGGGGAAAATGCGAAGCTTAAGTATTAGATCTAAGGCTTAGGGATTATTCGACCTCGTTAATTGACCTCTGGTTTGTGGGACTCGGTAACCTAAGCACCCCAATCCGCACACAGTCTGGTTCAGTTCCCTAAGTATCAAAATCACACAATTGCATTGAACTTGATTTGAAAAAGTCACCTAGATTAGGAGCGATTGATCAACACAAGTTGATTTGGATGAGTTCCAACCATAGAGAGGCAGGAAATTACCCTCAAAGATGTGCAATAACATATCGTCTCCTCGGTGCTGGTCTCCTAGGATATCTACGTATCTTACCTGGGGCATGTAAGCACCTTGTGCTAGTTCAGATGCCATGGGCAACATTATCTCAAAATGTCGATTGCCAAGGTTTGGATTTAGCTACAGAACACCATGGGCAGGATTATCTCAAAATCTCAAAAGCCAGCGTTATGGAGGTTGCCATGGGCGGTGCTATCTCGAAGCATTGATTGCCAGGGACACTGCGAGTATTGATGATGGGGACTAAGAATCTGATATGGGCCAAGTTGTAAAGCCAGTCTGAAGCTATAAATAAAAAGAAAAGAGAAAGAAACTCCCCAAAAGCAAAGAAAATTTTCTCTGTCTCCTTTTGAAAAAAATGCACCGCAAACTAAATCGAGGCTGAAACTAGTTACAAGCACGGGTGCTTTAACCGCGGAGTTCAACAGACCTTAGGTTAGTTCCTATGGGCCTTAGAAACCTTCGCGGCAGACTGAGGCTACAACTGGTCAGATCTAGATCTTGGTTGGTACTTGAGTACCTCTAGGCCTACTATCGGCATTCTAACCTAATCTACAAAAGGAAGCACACAACAAAGTTTTTAGGCATCAAAAGATTTTATGGTCTAGAATTAAAGTTAATACCATGAAATTTTGCTAAGGGACTAGCAAAAGCTAGGCATGGGGGTATGATGGGAACACCATCATGAGCCATAACTAGCTCATTTTGACCCAACTAAGTCAATAAATGGTCCTACATAACCGCTAGAGAGTCACAAGTCATTGCCTATTCATTACGAAAGAAAAATAAGAAACTAGGTGTAAAACTATAATTTTACCAGCCCATCATGAATGCAGTACAACCAAGAGTTTTCTCAAAGGTTGAATGATGGTCAATTAGTCTTAAAATCATAACAAGTGGGATAAAATAGACAGAAAAGGGTTTCCATGTGTTCTGTGAATTAAATTACTTTTGAAATCCTAAAAACAAACCAACTTAATTAAATGAGGTTCTGATCAGGATAAAATTCACCTAAACCCTCTAAAATTCATAGAAAAATATTCTCCAGGGTTTAGAAGTTTCAATTTAACCATCATAACCCATTTTGACCAGAAACAGAACCATAGATAGATAATTGCCCTAATTTGGGTTCTTACAAAAATTACCTAGTCAAACATGACCAAAACGAAAATCCAAATTCACCGTTAGATTCCATAAATCCAAATTAGGTTTGCACCAAAATTTTGGCCTAATATGAGTTTGTGTTAACCTAGTTTGCAAATTTGTTCTGTCTAATTACATTTCTACCCTTAACATTCAAAATCTTTGCGAACAGACTCCTAACTTTGTCGTCATTTTCATAAAAAGGCCCCTACCGCAATTAATCCTATTCATACTTGCTCTGGCGACCTTAAAATGGAAAGAACTCCCTGATTTCTTCACGAATCCCTTTCTAATTTGAAAGGGAAGATCGTCAAGAAATTCCCTTCCTTTTGAACACAATTCTAAGCCCTACAACTTACCCAATCTCTCAAGCGAATGCATGAGAGATTTGGGTCTTAAGAAATTTCCCAATCCGGTGACTTTCCAAGCTTGGGAAGCTCGCTTCCCAAGCTCCAACTGTCCTCCTGAGGTGTATAAAAGCACCTCTTGCTCATACCGACTCCTCGATGCATGAAATCGACCAAGATTCCCCCTCAATTCCACTCTCTCTCTCTCGACCGAAAGCTCCTCGATGCCCGGCAAGCCCATCCGTTTGCAATACCAGCAGCGGAGTCACCTTCCTCGCTTCTTCCCACGTCAAGCCATACCAGCTGGCAACCTAATCTCCTTCTTCCTCGCAGTCTCCCTCTCTACGGAGCTATTCCCTTCTACGGCACCGACAACACCATATCCAGTGCCTTCTCTTCCCCACTTCATCCATTAGTACCTTCAACACTCCCTAACCTCTTCCTCATCACACCAACACTTTCGCCATGTCGTTTAGACTTTGACTATGCCTCCACAACTCCGTCTTCCACTGCTCCGGCTGCACCTCCGGCAAGGAACATCATGCACCACACTCCACCAAACTCCTCGCCGATTACCTCAAAACCTCTACCACACTTCTCCGCTTATTTCTCCTCTTTCAATTTCCCATTCGATCCACTCACACCACCTCCCAAACAAACCCATCACCAACGACCTAACTTGTGACCATCTGGCCACCATCCACACCCATCCTCGACAAAACATCGCCATTACGTTCCCTGTGCTACGGTGAACCTTCTGAGGTGTTTTCATGCAGTTGAAAGGGCTTACTCTCTATTTTAGGTTCAGGTCGGAGCTCCACCATTGTGTTGCCTTCTCCATTAGTGTACATGGTGTTCTAACCATGAAGTCCCCAAGTGACACACTTAGGAAGTGCGAACTACCTCTAGGAATGTACCCAGGTGGTTAACCGCTCCAAGGACAATAATTGAAGGCCACCTGCTACTGCTATTCGCATGTAGGTGAGGGAAGCGGATACTGCCACATCGTGAATAGACGACCCCACATCCATGCATAAATTGTATTTCTCAAGTAGGTTATTTTCCTCTAAACACGGGATGAGGTCTCTCTCACCCACACATGCCTTGTCCATGATCTATAGTCGCGGACCTAGCCTAACCTGTTTACCTGCCTAGCTAAGCACTCCTTGGCTACTACTCCACTACAAGTAGCCCTAGACTTAGGTGCGCATGTACCCAATAACTCGATATCCATAGAAAAGGCCCTTGGAGGGTGGAGCCTATGAGAGAGAAGGAAGGAGAGATTGCACAGGGGTAGGAGAGGGTTTTGCTGCAGAAGACATTGGCTAACACTTAGCAAATTTGAGAAGTTCCCCTCACCTATGTGAAGAAGGAGAAGGAACTGGAAGAAGAAGAGAACTGGACCTAAACAAGAAGAGGCTATAAAGAAGAAGAGGCAGAGAACAGCCATAGTAGAGAAAGAAAGGAGAAAAGTAGAGAAAGAAAAAGGAGGCAGTGCACTGTAGCATCAAATGTTTAAGTCGTCTGATCTAACTTTCAAATGTCTAATTCGAGTTTCTAAAGCTATAATTAACTTTGATATTGTGCTTCTACTTGCCATTATTCTATAGGGGTAATTGGTGATTTAAATCACCCTTTTACCCTCAACATTTTGCACATTGATCATTAATTTTTATGTCATTCTGCACTAAACTTTTACTTATATATTGTGCTAATTTACATTATAAATTATGATCTTGAGTTTTAAATTCCATATTGCTCCCCGTGTTTGACCTTAGAATCTTTTTCGAGTAATAAAATTTATTTGTTTAAACACTATTTTGGCAATATTGCAACGCAACATTCTTAAAACACTAATCTAGCATTCAAACAGTAGAGGTGGAGGTGTCTAGAGATAGGGTTTTGAGGAGAGGAGCTGAGAAGGGGATTCTTGGACCTGAACTGCAGTTGGTAGCTGCTGAGGAGAATGGCAAGGAGCTACTTTTGCTGGCTTAGCTTGCTAGTCTTTTGCTAGCTGCTAAGCCATGCTAAAATAAGCTCGCTTCTACTGAAATATGCTGAGGTGAGCTGGGTCTGATCTTCTTGGGGACGACTTACCTAGCTAAAGTTGCTAAGGTTGCTTAGCTCAACTAAGTTGAGCTAAGTGGTGCCCTAGGAGCTGGGCTTGATCTGGCTTGAGCTTGGGTGAAGTCACCTTCAACTGTCTTGAGTTGAGTAGAGCTGGAGGTAGCTGGACCTGAGCTTAGGTGTACTCTAATTGCACAGCAAAAATACACCAACAAATATGCCATCTTATGTTATTTCCTAGCACTGCCATTGCATATTAGGTAGCTATAGTTTCATTTGTAAAAAAGACACTTGCACGCATTTATTTGAGAGGGGAGGATAATGCGAACAATTGGCCATGTAAATAACATCTTCTTCAAGTACTGCCTCACAATTTCACCTTCTTAATTTTTTTATTTTGACTTTGAAATCGTCTCCCTCACGCGGCTCAGGGAATGGGCTTGCATTACTTCACGCCATTCCTCTTCCCTGTAGCATGGCTGGTCATGCACACCTGCAACATGGTTGTGGCAGGCTCCCGCTTCTTTAGAAAGCCTGGCCATCTTCCTTGCAAGGGAGAGCCTGGAACACACCACCATAGACACCCTTCCTCCAGGCCATCTTCCTACCCGCTACCCTCCATACGCAGTAGCTCTTCCATTGAAGGGACACACAGCGGGCAGGAGCAAGCTCACAGTGGTCCAACGACCACCACTGTGAGTTCCACGACCACCCAACTCCTTTGTGAGCAGGTGGGCATGGTGGTTTCGTTCTCTGTTTCCATTGCTGAGGCCCTTGCCACCATTATTAGATCTCTAAGCTCTGGAGCTCCAGCAGTAGCAGCAGCAGCCGCCAGCTGCAACGCAAGCACCGTGTGCACGCCAGCACCATCCGCAACCTCTCCCTGCCCACGTAGGCGCCATCCAACGCACCCGCACGCGTAGAACTGGCTGCAACCGATTGTCCATCCCGTGCAGCACTGTAGCTACTCTTCACGCCTCTCAGCGCGACACTGTAGCTACTGTGGGGTGACTGGGGAGTTTCTCACTTATCTGGTCACTGCACGCTCTCTCCCCTCGCTGCTACTGCCTCCAGCCAGTCAGCGCCAGTGCTTGCGTCAGCGCCCGCGCCCGTCTGCATCTACGCCTGCATCTTCGACGTGTACACACTCACACACTCACTTGTACACACCTATACATACTTATATATATACGTATATTTATATATATATATACATATTAATGCCTATACAACTATATATAAGTATATATATATATCTATATACATATATTACTATATATATATCTATATAGTAAAATATATATATATATCTAGTAACAAATATATATATATATACCAATATATATATATTTACATATCTATATATATATATAACTACATATACACCTATATAGTTACAACCCTATCTATATATATACATATATATATTTACATTCATATCACCTACCTGTATCCATATGCACTAGTCACTCCACCACACATTATATCGTGGGAATATCTGCACCAATTGCTGATATTCCCAGAAACCCTCGTAAAGAAAGTGCCTCTACACACACTCCCACACATCCATCCTACACTCAACGCGGCACTTCATCTTGTTGGTTGTATCTTCCTAGACATGGACCAACTAGACATTGTGCTACCCGCCATTTCCACTTCCACCCCCACCCCTATATAGATATATAATATATATATATATCCATATATATCTTGACTATATTATTTCCTTACAAGCAACCTTTCTTGTTTCTATTTCTCTTATATTTCCTGCTATTAAAAAGATAAAAAAAAAGAGTAAAAGGGAAAAGATAATCCTTGTCTTACAGGCACTCGATCTTGCGAATAGCAAGACCAATTTTTTTGGAAACCCTAAGTTGGCTCAAAGCCAAGAACAATTTGGCTCAAAGCCAAGGACCTGATTTTTAGGGTGTACCTCGAGAATAATATTATCAGCAAAAAAATCTTAAATAGAAAAAAAAAACCAAAAACATAATAAATGCACGGAAGGGATTCGTTGCAGGAAAGGCTTAGAAACTCCTTCACCTTTAATCCTCGCCTCCCTAAGATCGACCCTGGGCCTAAAAGTGACCAACTTAAAATTAAGTAGGCTAGGTACAAAAATTTTTGTAAAAGATGGTTAGACTTAATTTAGGTTAACCACTATACTCATTTGAACAATAATTTCACCATATTAACACAGCCTATTCGAGTCCTAACACACCTTTTGCTGGTGCCGTTGCTGGGGACGTATGCATTGAAATAAGTTTCTACTCCATTCCTTTAATTTTGTCTTCTCACACCGTTCTCTTCACGGGTGTTTTTGTTTGTTGGTGTGCAGGTAAACCAATTGCAAGGACGAGGCAAGTAGAGGAGGTTGGAGATGTGGGCAGATCTAAGGTGGGAACGAGAGCATGAAGTCTTCGCGCGTTGGTTGGAGCTTCGCCCACGTTGCGGAAAAGTTAGGTCTCTCTCTTAGCAACTTAGGTCAACTTGCCACCTTAATTAAAAAAAAAAACTTCTTGGAATTTCTTGGGGTCAAGCGGATTGAAAATCACTTGCTTGATTGATTGCCATCACTCCCACTGCCCTAGGATTTCCTGCCAAACTTCGCATGGAGAAGATCCAAGAATCTTGATTCTTGAATCTTTCGTTGTGTGAAGTATTCTTTGAGGCAAAATTAAATAGATTGATTGCCATCCCTCCTTGCCTCATTTATCCTCAATTCAGGATCACATTTTTGGTGGGGAGACTTGGAATTGAGTTGATTCCATCCCCACCATGACCTTTCACGTGCCTAAGATTTGATCCCGAATATTTCAACCCCAACACTTTGATTTTCTCTACATTATCTTGTGGTTGAGCCTTGTGTGTGGAACATCATTTTGGCGATTGGGACAACTTGAATTGAAGTGCTTTGGCTCTCTTTCACACTAACTTAAAATCGACTCGTGCATCCACACATAGAAATTTCCACCTAGGGTAGCATTGCATTTTTAGCATGCATTAACCAACATACATTGAAGAAGGGTTTGTTGGCCATAGAAGAACTTGTATTTTCTTAAAAACCCGGAAACTGGTTGAATTGGTAACTCAACGAAATCTTAAAATACATACTACTTAAGGCTGAAACTCTAAAAACCATTCACCAACTAAAACTTCAATTCGGGGAGATTTCCCCGTTGCATGCTTGGTTTACACACATTCTAAAAACAACGCACTTGGGCATTACCCGTAAGCAACGCCCTTCACATTCCTGAAGCACTTGATCCTAAGCCTCTAACTAAAACTGGTAGCAACTTGACCCTTATTAAGGATTGGAGGTCTAACTATCTGCGTGTAGCGCCTACGTGCTGGTGAGGGTTCCCACGTGTTATCGGGTGTCTAAGACTGGGGCAAATGGCCTTTCAATCTAGCCTGGTGGTTACGCGGTGCTCGCATTTGGTTCCATCGGTTATGATAGTAGGTAACTTAGATCTTTAGGTCTAAGGGCACATTTTAGAGGTTAGGACTTTGAACTTGATTTGTCGTCAAGTGTACCTTTGCGGCGTCATTTCTCTCATCCCCTTTTCCCTTCTTATCTCCACAATTCTTCCAACGGCAGTGCATGTTTGGAAGGAGGTTACAAAATGCTGAATTGTTTGAATTGTCTGAGAATTTTACGAAAGAAACCGAATCATCATCCTCCTCCACAAACATGGCTGCACGCCCACCTCCAAATCTCGTGGGAGGAAACCGCCCTCAAAACCCACCAGGTGGTGGAGCCATGGACCCCATAACCTGCCTCCAAGCCCAAATGGAAATGTATAATGAATAGATTGCAGCCATTAGGGAAACCTTGGAGGAAATGCAGAACCCTCCTGAAAGGGAGGTGATACGGCGATGGCGTGAAGAGATAACCGGGTTTTATTGTTATGTCGTTGTAGTATAGCCAGTTATTGCCATCATTTCAAATATATAATTTTTTACTCGGAAAATAAAAGAGTTCCCGAGGTCGAACTCAGGGAGCAAGTTGTATTCTAGGGGTACAAAGTTTCTTTTACAAAAATATAGATAGATAGAGAGAGAGATGAAAATTTGTTGGCTTCTTTCTCGTCTGTCTTCTTTTTTCTTTTCTCTTCTCTTTGGCTTTTGGTTCCTTTATCTCCTTGTGGTCTTCTTCTTCTTTCTATCTTCTTTATCTGCAGTAGTGGGTGATGTTCTTCTTCGTCTTTCAGCTCTTGTTTCTGCTTTGTCTCTTTCTTTTTCTGCAGAGCAGTCCTTGTCCTGTTCTTCTTCCTCTTTTCTGCCTTCAGAGCGTCGTCTGATTTTCCAATCAGACGACTTAAACCGCCGCTGCTACAGTGCCGCTCGATGCTCCTTCCTTCAGCTTTCGTTGTCCTTCTTCTCTACCTCGCTCGTCTTCTTCTTCTTCACCTTTTCCTCTTTGCTTCGAGCAGTCCTGGCTGCTCTTCTTCCGTCAGTCTTCTTCTCCGGTTCTTCTTCTTCACCTGTGCTTGCAAACTTGCACCGCTTGATCAGAGGGGAAAAACCTATCTCTACCCTCCCCCGCGTCTCTCTCTCACAGAAGCCACTCTTAGGAAAGCTCTCCCAGAGCTGCCCGATTGCCGGGTAAGGGTCACGCCCGGGTCCAGGCCCACCGGCGTGAGTGGTGGGCGAGGAGTGCAGGTCAGTCTAAGTCGGGTCGGGCCAGGTCCGCGAGGCGTGAGCGCGGACGAGACCGGGTCGAGCGAGCGAGTGAGTGAGAGGGACCTCACCCCGTGCTCAGGAGGCAACGAGCATAAGGCGCTTTTTGCCTTTATGCGGGCGCTCTCCTCTGAAAGGTTACGAGGTGGGACTAAATGTCCCACCCCAATTTGGGTGCCTGCGCGGAGGAAGCAGCGGCAGTCGAGGCGAAGCGCGGGGGCTTCGCGCGAGAGCTTCGCCTCAACTGCAGCCTAATGCTTTGCCGAAGTGCCTTGCGCTGTCTGGGAGTGTAACCTGGGCGTGACTCTCCTGGGGCAGCAAGTGAAGAAGCTGCTTTGCTTCAACAATGGCGGCGACGAGCGCAGGTACCTGCCCACAGAAAAACGGCCTCTCGGCCCGATCAGAAACGCGGAGGACCTTCGCCGTGGCACGGCGAAGGTGGTCGGGGGCTGTGCAGGCGGCGGGGCGGAGCCCAAGAGCTGCTCTAGGTCAGACTGTGGGTCGGAAGATGGGTTTGTTCGGTGGAGTTGCAGAGGGTGATGTGGGGGAAGTGGAAGGGCGGAGGTTGATCAGGGTGAGGAGGCGGAGGTTCTGCGGTGGTCGGCGAGCCGTGTGGGTTGCTGGAGTGATGGGAGCGGCTCGCCGGAGGATGGCCGGAGGCGGAGAAGGTGAGGGTGATTGGTCGGAATCCAGGTAACAGTAAAGATGTAAAATGAGGAAAAGGAAGAGGGGAGGAAGAGGAGGAGTTCTACCTACTTAGCAGGAGGAGGAGGGGCCGGAGCGCACGACAATCGTATCGACTGTCGCCGGAGAAGAAGATGCCCGGGGAAGGGGCGGCGGCGAGCAGAGGGCCGGAGAGGTGCCAGCTGGGTGCGGCGTGGCGCGGGAAGAGCAGGGGAAGAAGTCTCTGCTGCTGGTATTGCGGCAGAGCGAAGAGGAGGAGGAGGAAGAACCGCCGGAGCTGGTGGGCGTCTGCCGGAGTGAGAAGAGAGGAAAGTTGGGGGTTTTCTCCGTCAGATCCAAGCTTCTCAGAACGGCGGAGCGACGGGGGTATTTATAGAGGCGGAATCAGAGAGGAGGGCGGAGGGAGACGACGTGTCTCCCTCGCCGGAGGACGTCGGAGATGGAAACCCATACCGTTCGTGCGTTCGCACGGCCGGTATGGTGGGTTGCAGTGACCAGGGGGTGTTCCTGCGACGGCTGACGACGCAGGGCACCCCCGGTTGACTTGCCAGCCCCTCCCCCTCACCCTGCGTGGCGCCATGCTCCGCGCAAGGTCGCTGGAGCATGGTGCTGGCTGGTTTTGGCAGGAGGGACCTGAATGCAAAGAATGAAGGAGAGTTAGGGGCAGAAATGTGAGGGTTCAAAAGTTGAGGGCCAAAAAGTAAATATATGAGGACCAAAGAGCAAAGTTGGTCAAGAAGGTTTCTTCTTAGGCTCAAGTTTTTATACATGACTAATTAGGACCTAGGGAATTTGATAGTGAATTTTATTTCTAGATTAAACCTTGTTTGACCGGTCAATTTATGCAAAAACCCAAATTAAGTTATTAATTGGGCATGGTTCTCAATGTAGGTCAAAATGGGATCTGAAGGCCAAATTGATGGTTCTAAACCCTAGAGATTATTTTTCTATGAATTTTAGAGGGTTTATTCTCTTTTTACTTTGCCTCGAACCTCGTGAATTGAAGTGGGTTTTTTTTAAGGTTACAGATTATCATTTAGTTCCTTGGAATTGCTGTAGCCCTTGTCAGATCATCCCACTTTCCTTCTTATTCGGTTTGCTTGACCTGTGTTTGGACCCTGAATTACCCTGTATGCAGATTATACTGGTAAAATTGCATTTTTACCCCTTATGACTTATTTTCTCCTTAAACTCAGAATTCTCTGAGTTAAGCCTTTCCTTGAGTTATGTAGAAGCTTTTATCCTTTGTATTGAGTCAAAATGAGCTAGTTATGGCTCATGATGAGGTTCTCATCATACCCCTATGCCTAGCTTTTGCTAGTCCCTTAGCAAAAACTTAAGGTTTCAACCTTTGTTCTAGACCATGAAGTTCTTAATAGCTTTAGATAAGTGCTTTTTTTATTTGAGCTTAGATTAGGTTAGAATGCTGACCATAGGCCTAAAAGGTACTCTAGTACCAATCAAGATCCAAATCTGTCTAGCCTTAGCCTCAGTCTTTAGCAAAGGTTTTTAAGGCCCATAAGAACTAACCTAAGGTTTATTGGACTTTGTGGTTAAAGCACCCGTGCTTGAAATGATTTTAGCCCTGGCTCAGTTCGCAGTGCGTTTTATAAGAGCGAGATAGAAAGTTTTTCTATTTGGAGAGTTTTCTCTCTCTTTATCTTTTTAGTTCTAGCCTAGGATTGGCTTTTCAACATGGTCTGTATCAGATTCCTTGCTCCCATCATCAATCCTCAAGGGTTCCTGGCGATCGATGCTTCGAGATAGCACCGCCCATGGCAACCCCCGTAACCCTGGCTATTGAGATTTCGAGATAATCCCATCCATGGTGTTCCGTGGCCGAATCCAGACCCTGGCAATTGACACTTCGAGATAATGCCATCCATGGAATCTGAACCAGCAGAGTGCTTACATGCCCCCAGTAGGATATGTAAATATCCTAAGAGACAAGCACCGAGGAGATGATATTTTGTTACGCATCTTCGAGGGGATTTCCCTCCTCTCCGCGCTGGGAACTCATCCAAATCAACTTGTGTTGATCGGCCGCTCCTATTCTAGGTGTTCTTTTTAGAATTTTGCGACGCTTCTGCGTGATTTTGATTTTTACGCTTACTGAACCAGGCTGTGTGTGAGGTTAGGGTGCTTAGGTTACTGAGTCCCGTAAACCAAAAATTAGTTAACGAGGCCAAATACTCCCTAAGCCTTGGTCCTAGTACTTAAGCTTTTCATTTTCCTCAACCTCTTGAGGATTGTCTAGATCTTAATGGGTACTAAGAGTCTATTCAAGAATGCCTAAGGTTTGCGTTCTTACTAATCTCATTATGCACTTTTCAGTTATTTTCTTGAATGAGGTCTAGAACTTAGGTTAATTCCTTAGTTCCTTACTAATGACTATCACCTTTTCTCATAATTTTGTGCTCCTTTTTTATTTTGTTTCTTTTCTCCTTCTCCTTCACAAAATTTCCTTCTCCTCTTTTCCTCTTATTCTTTTTCAAAAATTTTTAATTTTTATGGTGTTTTTGGAATATGTGAATTTTTTTGTCTGAAACCTTTTCTTACAAGTTTTGCACTTTCATACCCCCCCATGCCTAAGATTTGCAATGTCCTCATTGTAACATAGGGGGTTTTTATTCAACTTAGTTCATACATTAGGACAGATGTTTTGATGAGTGAATGGGTCGGGGTGACTGTTGCGGACGATTTCTAATCTCAGATGCAAGCACCTGAGGTGGAGTCGGCTGTCCTAAAGTGTGAACTTCAAGTGCAAAAAGGTGTCAGAACAAATTTCAGGTTTTCAAAGAGAATGACGGGCTGCCTCCCGTTGAGCGCTAAATTTGATGCCTTCAGCCAAGCGGGAAATGCGATGGAGAGGGGATGGTCAAATCAGCGGAGTTTTGTAAGACAAGCACCTTGATTAAGAGCCTGGTTGGTCCGACCAAGTGCTTGTTCAGATCAACAGGCTGATGATGCAGCCCAAACCCAATCAATCTGGTGGGTTGATAGATGTGGATAAAAAGGTGTGGAGCCCACCATAAACTATGAAGCTCAGATGGATGTGGAAGTGTAAACGCAGGGTTTGGCTGAGTCGAATCAGCCTGGTCAGAGTAGGGTGATGAGAGCCTCATCATAAGCCATAACTAGCTCATCTTGACCTAATAAAGAAGATAAAAGCTCCTACATAACCTAGAAGAAGGCTTAACTGAAGGAACAAGTGCTCTGAGAAGAAAACATGAAATAAAGGTTAAAACTGCAATTTTACCATTGCAGTACATAAACGGGATTTCTCAGAAGCAAAACATAGGTCAAATGGTCCAAAGTGGGTTGAATTAATCAGAAATGGGTTTATGTGCAATCTAAGAATTAAATGACACTTGGTAACCCTAAAACAGACCCGCTTAAATTAACAAGGTTCCGGTCAGAATAAAAATCAAGCAAACCCTCTAAAAATCATAGAAAAACATCCTCTGGGGTTTAGAACACTTAATTTGGCCGTTGGAACCTAGTTTGACCGAGATTACGGTCTTAGCTCTTCAATTAACCTAATTTGGGTTTTTACGCAAAATGTCCAGTCAAACGAGGTCAAACCTAAAATCCAACTTCACCATTGGATTCTTTAGGGCCAAATTAGGTTTGTACCAAAATTTGGACCTAAGGGGAGGTCATCTTGACCTACTTTGCAAGTTAGTACACCCAAATCACAAAGAGGTCCCTATCTTTTGAATATCCTTGCAGAGAGCCCCCTAGGTTCCTCGCCTTCTTTGCAAACCGGTCCTGCCGCCATTGCTAGGGCAGAACCGAGCTCCGACGAAGTTTCGAGAGAGATGGCTCTCTAATTCCTCAGAGATTCTCTCCCAGAAATGGAAGGGAGATTCTCTGAGGAATTCCCTTCCTTCTAAAGCCAATCAAATTCGCTGGCGTGAACCCAATCTCTCGTGCGAACGCACGAGAGATGTGGGTATCTTTCTTCCTTCCAACTCCGGCGAACCGGCTGACCTAATTGCGCGTCTTTCACGCACTGATAGGAGTGGCCAGCACCTATAAAACACCCCTCGGACCTGGCCACTCATCTTAAGCTTGATTTTGACGGAGATCCCCTCCAAATTTCTTCTCTCCCATCTCCGGCCAAACGACCCACAAGCTCCGGCGACCGCCTTCCCTCCTTCTCGTCACTCTGCTGCCATACCAGCAGCAGAGTCCTCTCCGCCTCTTCCTCCCGCGGCGCACTGTACCCTGCGCGCAAGCTCCTGACCTCATCTTCGTCGCCGCTTCCTCCCCCAGGGTCTTTCTTCCCCGACGACGGCAGTCACGAGCCGTCCTCTCCGCTGCCTCCCTTCACTCCAGACAACCCTAGATACGTTCTCCATCCTCTTCTCTCTTTTTTCCCCCTGTTATCTCCCTTGATCGACCCTCGACAGACGCTAACCACCTCCATCGTCTTCGCCTCCGACCGCACTCTGGCGAGCCGCCCACACCACTCCAGCCCTCCACACGGCTCGCCAACCACCTCGAAAGCTCCGCCTCACCTCCAGGAACACACTCCACCCTACCACTGCCACTCCAGCCCTCCACAACCACCCCCCGACCAACCCACCATCTCCGGCCACAGGTTGACCTAGGCACGCACGCCTAGGCCGACCTGCGGCCTGCTGCACTGCCCACCGCCTTCGCCGTGCCACGGCGAAGGTCTCTATCTATTCTGATTTGGCCGAGAGGCGCGTTTTGTGTACGACAGGATTCGAGCCGCTGCCGCCATGGACGACCTCTGATGAAGCTCCCGCGAAGCTCCAGGCACCCGGTCTTCCAGACTACAGGTGCTGCATACTAACGCAAGTGTCGCGAGGTGAACGAATCCAGCCGAGGAGCGCTAGCAGAGCCAGCAGCTGCGGGGCAATCGCACGACGAGGTTTCTGCAGGCGCGCGTGAAGGCGAGACCAGATAGTCCCACATCGTGCAGGCAGGCTGATTGCAGGAGAAGGACTGTGGCTCTGGTAGAGCGGTTAGAGTGAATTGCTTGAGAGAGAGACGCGCGGGTAGAGGGAGAAGGGTTAGGTTTTGTTCCCTGTGCAGGCAGGCTGATTGCAGGAGAAGGACTTGGCCGCTGCAGAAGAAGGAGAAGCAAGACAAAGAAGAAGAAGAAGGCAACGAAGAAGGAGAAGCAAGACAAAGAAGAAGAAGAAGGCAACGAAGAAAGGAGAAGCAAGACACAAGAAGAAGAAAGAAAGAAGTCTTCGCAGGAGAAGAAGAAGAAGGACAAGGAAAGATTGCAAAGAGATCCGAAAGGCAAAGCAGAAGAAGAAAAAGAGAAAGAAAGATCACATTTAAGACGTCTGATACATAAATCAGACGTCTAATTCTATTTTTTTTACATCTTTCTTAAAAACTCTTTGAATCAATTATATTTGCATTTAACTGTTGTATTCTTGGGTTTTACAAAGTACTGAGTTTGCTCCCTGTGTTCGACCTCGGATACTCTAGTTGTTCGAGTAATAAAATTATTTATATTTGTTTAAACGTTTTGTCGGTTTTACTGCAACGTAATACGCCTTTAAATCCACACAGAAACGTTGACAACATTTTGGCACCGTTGCCGGGGAGCAACGGGCACTTTTAAAGCTTTTGAGTACAACTTTTCTATTTAATATCTGACTTAACTTCTCTTTTGTTGTGTTCAATCAGGGAAAGCAAAACAAAAAGGAAAGAATAGCAACTGCACAACAGACTGGAACAGGTAATTTCCATAAGCCCTCTCCCTTAACCCTCGCACAATCTAAAAAAAAAAAAATAAAAAAAAAGGAGAGAAATCAACTTAGGGCTACCTGTCTTATATTTAGTAACTCATCAAGTTGCCTGATTTTCATTTCAACATATTTTTGTCTGTCATCCAACTAAGGCAACTAGGGCTAAAACTTTCTTGATTGAGCCCTAGGTGCTAAATTCTAAGGCAACTAAATTGGACCCATTAGAGCCAAGTTAGGATTGCAAAGCTAGGGTTTTTAGAGACACATCTTCTCTAAAACAAAGAAACAAACTTTCCAAAAAGAAGTGTGCCTAAACCGTGTTTGAAAATATTTATACAAGAGTAACCCTAAGCAAATCAGGCTGATAATCCATTTGAATCATAAAAGGAAGGACCTAAAAGCTCTCAAAGGAACAAGAGGTGAAGTTGATCCCTCGAGTCAACCAACCTTAATATTAGGTCACTTTTTGCACCCAAAATACTTAAAAGTTCAAGTGGAACATTAAGCACCTTGATCTTAAAATAAAAAAAAAAAGGTAGACTTAAGAGGTCAAGATCCCCATTCTGGTCTACCTGGAACTGCAGTGACAAGAGAGGACGGGTGGGGGAAACCCTGTAACCCGTGGGGACGCTCTACCGTGTAGGGGTCTTTGTGGGACTCTCCCTCTCTGGCTGCCCAGGTATTTCTCAGGTGGACGATCTTCTGATCCAGGGGTCCATCTGCCCCGAACCTCTATAGTCACCCAACAATTCTTGGGTGTCTTGATTGGGTCCAGCACCTTCTAATCTCATCACATCTTCCGGTGCATGTTTGGTAGGAGGTCCTTAAGACCACCTTTAAGACCTCCTCTAGAAATTCATTCTCGCCGAGGCCAAGCCTCGACGCCCTTGTTTGTGCAGCAACCCCACCACATAAATCTTTCATCTGATTCAGACCCTGATTCTCCCTCTTCTCCCATTATGGCACAACCCATTGAAGAGGAGAATAACCTTGAACACCAACTTCAACGCTTGAACGATCTCTTTCAGAACTTTGTAAACCCACCACAGCGACCTATGATGCGAGATCACTATAATCCCGCTGCGGTGGCAATCGAACCCCGAGTACGAATCCCAA
Organism: Thalassia testudinum; assembly: GCA_037157565.1. NCBI lineage: Eukaryota > Viridiplantae > Streptophyta > Magnoliopsida > Alismatales > Hydrocharitaceae > Thalassia > Thalassia testudinum. The sequence continues at coordinate 64,434,702 of JAZHRO010000014.1, forward strand.
TTGGAGGACCCGATTCTGATCTAAAGCCCAATATGATTCATGCCATACCAAAGTTCCATGGGCTTAACTCTGAGGATCCATTCCAACACATTAAACAACTCAAGCATCTGGCCCAGACTTTTGGGTCAGATGTACAAAACCGGGATATCCTACTCATGAAAATGTTTTCTTTCTCCCTCTTGGACAAGGCCGCGCACTGGTATCAGACTCAGACCCGCCCGATCAACACTTGGGAGGAATTACAGTCTGAATTTTTGAAAAAATTCTTCCCTGTTGGCCGGACGAATGCCTTGCGCCACCAGATTACTCATTTCACTCAACAACAGGGAGAACCTCTTCACGAAGCTTGGGATCGATTCCTAGATCTCATGCGAAAGTGTCCCCATCACGGAGTTCCTAAGTGGGAACAAGTCCAGTCTTTTTACCAGGGACTCCGTGAGGATATTCGTCTAATCGTCAATGCAACATGTGGAGGAAACATCATGGGCCAACACGAGGACACGGTGTGGGAGATTCTCGAAAACATGTGCGAGAACTCCATAAACAATGACTCCTTGGGCTTATTCGACAGGACGAATGCCCGCGCATCGACGAATCTAAGAGGGACACATGAGACGCAGGACCTGTCCACTTCTGTTGACCTGGAATTGATGGCCAGTCGGTTGGACAAGGTCTCTATCATAGAAAAGAAGGTAGACGAGCTAACTCGACATTTGCAGCAAGCCACCTCTGCACAAAACTCTTTTGCACGACCTCCTTTGGCAAGGGAAACAGTGCAAAACATCTATCACCAACCTGCCAAGGGGATGGGCCCCTATCCACCCCCGTCTACCTCCCAGACCGGAGTGACCTCCGATCCCATCTACTCGAGTTGGGGGAACTCTGAACCCTCGTATTCTGACTTTCCTGAGGTTTCTCAGAACTGCGAGGACCTCAACGCCATCCAGAACGACCCATACTCCAATACCTACAACCCTGGATGGCGAAATCATCCTAACTTTCAGTGGGCGGGAAACTCTCAAAAACCACCATATCAACCCCGCCCACAAGCTCCTCGTCCATATCAGCCGCCTCAGCCTCGGCCCAATCCCACCTACCAATCTGGGCAAAATCAGGATCAGCTGACTCTTATCCTTCAAACGCTGGCTGACATTCAAAAGACGAATGCGGCAATGCAAAAACAGCACAAGGACGAGATCACAGAGGTTCGCAACCAACTGGCCCAGATGGCAAATTCTCGCCAACCTGGCACCCTTCCTTCGCAACCTCTGCCCAACCCAAATAATTTGCCGACCCAGAGGCGCATTATGAATCCAAATCCAGGCCACGCACATTTGATTTATCAGGCCCCTGCTACTCCATCACCAAACAGGATGGAGGCTTCTACATCTTATGCAGAATTTCAGCAGCAGCCACCTCTCCTACCTAACCCAAACCAAAGTCAGGCTGGATTAAACTCTGTAACAACACGTAGTGGTAAAACAACACAAGACCCACATTATCTGAACCACTCCAAGCCTGATAATCGCCAAGACCCTAGGGTAGTCATCCAAGATACTACTGTCCCAGATCAAGAACCTGGACCTATCCTAGAGGAACCAGCTAGGATCCCATTTCCTGAGGCCTTGACCAAAGGAAAAAGGAAAACCAAACCTGTGGCTCCTGAGGAGGATCTGGTCAAGCTCTTTGAACAGGTCCAGATAAACATCCCGTTGATGGATGCAATCCGCCACATACCGGCTTACGCAAGATTCTTGAAAGACATATGTACACCTAAACGTAAGCCGCGAACCAAGGATGGGAATCCGATCGTACTGTCAGAGCAAGCCAGCTCTGTCATCCTGAGCAAACTCCCACCCAAGGCTAAAGACCCAGGAACCCCCTTGATTTCTTGTAAAATTGGTGAAACCCAACTTGATAGAGCCCTACTAGACCTAGGTGCCTCCATAAATTTAATACCTACATCCCTCCTTGACCACCTTGAAGAATCTGAACTTAAACCCACTGAGGTGACATTGCAGTTAGCTGATCGATCCATCAAGTCACCCAAAGGAATACTCGAGGATGTCATTGTTAGGGTACGAGATTTTTATTTCCCAGTGGACTTCATAGTGCTGGACATGGATGCACCTAAGAACCCAAGGGACACACCAATCATATTAGGGAGACCCTTTCTGGCCACTGCTAGGGCCAATATAAACTGCGAAGAGGGCCAGATAGAATTAAAATTTGGGAATCAAAATCTGAAGATTGACATTTTCAAAGCCCAACAAGGGATTAATTGCGGGGTTATAGAGGAAATTTGTGATGTCAAAGCCCTGGTTGATGAACTGCATATAGAGGACAACCTGATTATTCCTGATCAACCACTAGAAAATCAAAAACCGCTAACAGAGGAGTGCGAACACAATCTAGACACACCTATGACTCCTACCCTTGCTCCCGATACAAACCCTGAACCACCCGCTGCTGCTGACAATCCTGTCATGGAACTCAAGCCCCTTCCCGAACATCTAAAATATGTCTTTTTGGGTTCAAATCAAACGTTTCCTGTGATTATCAATTCTCGACTCACACCTGACGAGGAACTCCGTTTGATTTCTGTTCTCCAGCAACATCGTAGAGCCATTGGATGGACTCTAGATGATTTGACTGGTATAAGCCCTTCATACTGCACGCATCGAATCTACACAGAAGAAGGCTCACGACCTTCAAGAGAAATGCAAAGGCGACTAAACCCTAACCTACAGGAGGTCGTGAAAAAGGAGATCATTAAGTGGTTAGATGCAGGGATCATCTACCCGATCTCCGACAGTCGTTGGGTGAGTCCAACACAAGTGGTACCTAAGAAGGCAGGACTTACCATCATCACGACTGAAACCAGGGAAGTCATTCCTACCCGAATAGCTAATTCGTGGAGAGTCTGCATTGATTACAGAAGACTAAATTCCTCCACGAAGAAGGATCATTTCCCACTACCGTTTATTGATCAGATCCTCGAGAAACTAGCGGGAAATAGATTCTTCTGCTTTCTTGACGGGTACTCCGGTTACAATCAGGTGGCAATCCATCCAGAGGACCAAGAAAAGACCACATTCACCTGCCCCTTCGGGACGTACGCGTTTCGAAGGATGCCGTTCGGTCTCTGCAATGCACCTGCAACTTTTCAGCGGTGCATGCTTGCCATATTCTCAGATATGGTAGGTGATTATCTGGAAGTCTTCATGGATGACTTTTCAATTTTTGGACAATCATTTGACGATTGCCTCCAACACTTGGTCCATATACTCAGGCGGTGTATCGAGGTGAATTTGGTTCTTTCCTGGGAAAAGAGCCATTTCATGGTGCCTGAGGGAATTGTCCTGGGACATTTAATCTCAGAGAAAGGCATCCAAGTGGATCGAGCTAAGGTTAACCTGATTTCCAAGCTCCCTATGCCAAGCTCGATTAAGGACATCCGATCTTTTTTGGGGCACGTCGGTTTCTACCGTCGATTCATCCCTGATTTCTCCAAAATCGCGCGCCCCCTGACCAATCTGCTTTCCAAGGATGTGCCTTTCGGAATTTCCAAGGAATGCACTCAAGCATTTGAGATCCTACGTGACCGAGTCACCCAAGCCCCAATCCTACAGTCCCCTGATTGGTCTCAACCCTTTGAGATCATGTGCGATGCATCTGACTTCGCTGTAGGAGCGGTTTTGGGGCAGAAAATTGACGGGAAGCCTGTGGTCATTTACTACGCCAGCAAAACACTGGATGAGGCTCAGCGTAACTATACGGTTACTGAGAAAGAGCTGCTGGCCATAGTATTTGCCCTGGAAAAATTCAGATCATACCTTCTGGGTTCCCGTGTTATCATATACTCGAATCACACAGCTGTGAGGCATCTCCTGGCAAAGAAGGACGCGAAACCTCGATTAATCCGCTGGATCTTGCTGTTGCAAGAATTTGACATCGAGATTCGCGACAAGGCGGGAAAGCACAATGTGGTAGCTGATCATTTATCCCGCCTTCCTTCTGAAATTATTGATCCTTCCGGACCTATTACAGAACATTTCCCTGATGAGCACCTCCTGACTATCAGTACAAGTCTTCCATGGTTCGCCGATATTGTTAATTACCTGGCATCACATCAGATTCCGCCCGATTGGTCGAAGGCCAAAAAGGACAAATTGCGTTCCGATGCCAAGTATTACCTATGGGAAGACTCGTATCTCTTCCGCATTGGTGCTGATCAGATAATCCGACGATGCATCACGGAAGCGGAAATCAAAGACATACTCTCATTCTGCCATGACCAGGCATGCGGTGGACATTTTTCGGGACATAAAACCGCATCGAAAGTCCTCTAGTGTGGTTTCTACTGGCCCACAATTTTCAAAGATGCATACAATCACTGTAAGGCATGTTCCCGTTGCCAGACTCTAGGCAACATGAGCCATAGAGACATGATGCCTCTACAGCCGATCTTGGTATGCGAAATTTTTGATATTTGGGGGATTGATTTCATGGGACCCTTTCCTACCTCGGATGGCTTCGAATACATTTTACTCGCAGTTGATTATGTTTCCAAGTGGATAGAAGCCATTCCGACCCGAACCAACAATCATAAAGTCGTTATAAAATTCCTTCATCAAAACATTTTCTCAAGGTTCGGGATTCCGCGTGCTATAATTTCCGACGGAGGGACCCATTTTACAAACGCTCAGTTCAGGTCACTGATGATCAAATACGGGGTGTCACACCGAATCTCTACTCCTTACCACCCCCAAACTAATGGTCTAGCTGAGCTATCTAACCGAGAGATCAAGAAGATCCTTCAGGTTACTGTTCGACCTGATAGAAAAGATTGGTCTTCTCAGCTTCCGGAAGCATTGTGGGCCTATAGGACCGCCCACAAGACCCAATTAGGAATGTCTCCCTTCAGACTAGTGTACGGGAAGGCATGTCACCTCCCCGTCGAATTAGAGCATAAAGCCTATTGGGCAGTACGGACCTGTAATCTCGACCTTTCTAAGGCTGGAACCCACAGAAGATTTCAAATGAGCGAGATCGATGAATTACGCCACGACGCATATGAGAACTCGCGAATTTACAAAGAACGGGTTAAAGCTTTTCACGACAAACACATTTCTAGAAAGGTCTTTCATCCTGGTCAAAAAGTGTTACTCTTTGATGCTCGACTCAAACTATTCCCAGGAAAGTTAAGATCCAAGTGGGTCGGACCCTACCTAGTCCGCCAAATCTTCGGAAATGGAGCTATTGAAATCAGCCCACTCAGCCACGATTCTGAACCCTTTGTCGTGAACGGACAGAGACTCAAGCCGTTCATTGACATGACCGATATAGATTTGACTGAGTCATCCTTTACCCTCCTTTCCTCTTGAGATCATTGCGCCCAGCCGATGGCGTAAAACTCAGCGCTTAACGGGAGGCAACCCGTCATTCTTTGAAAAACCTGAAACCGTTTCTGACATCGCTATGCGGAACTCATATTGCACTTTAGGGTTCATCCATTAGAACAGCCGACTTCACCTCAGGTATACCTACCCGAGATTAGAAATCGTTCGCAACAAGTCGCTTCGACCCATTCACTCACCACACACCTGTCCTAACACATGAACTAAGCTGAATTCGAACCCACCTAATTTACAATGGGGACATTGCAAATCTTAGGCATGGGGGGGTATGAAAGTGCAAAATGTCAGAAAATTCATATCAAGAAAGGGTTTCACGTACAAAAAAAAAAACAAAAAAAAAAAAAAAAAAGAAGAAGACTTGATAGAGGGGAGGAACAATTCAGGGTCATACAAATGAGAGGAGGAAAAGAAAGAAAAATGACAAAAAGAACAAAAAAAAAGTGGGGAGGGAGGAAATGTTAAGGAGGAGAAAAAGAGCAAAAATGAAGAAAGGAGCACAAAAGGAAAAGAAAAAGAAAAAGTCATTAGTAAAAGATTAAGGGGTTAACTGAAGTTCTAGACCGAGTCAAGAAAAAGAAAAGAAAAGTGCTACGGAGATATAACAAGAGATTAGCGGGAACGCTGGTCTTAGGCCTCTTGGGCTAGATTTTTAGCTTAAAAATTCACGTATCCGTTAAAATCTGGATAATCCTCAAGAGGTTGAGGAAAATGCGAAGCTTAAGTATTAGGTCTAAGGCTTAGGAAGTATTCGACCTCATTAACTGACCACCGGTTTGCGGGATTCGGTAACCTAAGCACCCAAATTCACACACAGTCTGGTTCAGTGCGCATAAATATTCAAAACACGCAAGAGCGTTTAATATTCTGAAAAAGTCACCTAGATTAGGAGCGGCCAATCAACACAAGTTGATTTGGACAAGTTCCCAGCGCGGAGAGGCGGGAAATTCCCCTCGAAGATGCGTAACAACATATCGTCTCCTCGGTGCTTGTCTCTTAGGATATTTAAATATCCTACTGGGGGCATGTAAGCACTCTGCTGGTTCAGATACCATAGGTGGCATTATCACGAAATGTCGATCGCCAGGGTCTGAATTCGGCCACGGAACGCCATGGGCGGGATTATCTCGAAATCTCGAAAGCTAGGGACCCTTGAGGATTGATGATGGAGACGAGGAATCCGATACAGACCGTGTTGAGAAGCTAATCCGAAGCTAGAAATAAAAAGAAAAGAGAGAGAAAAGCTCTCCAAACAAATAAATCCTCTATCTCTCTCTTACAAAAAAAATGCACTGCAAACTGAGCGTAGGCTAAAAATGTCTCAAGCACGGGTGCTTTAACCGCAGAGTCCAACAAACCCTAGGATAGTTTTTGTGGGCCGTAGAAACCTTTGCGAAGGACTGAGGCTAAAGCAGAACAGGTCCAGATTTTGGTTCGTACTGGAGTACCTCTAGGCCTATTGTCGGCATTCCTACCTAATCACAAAAGAAGCACTTATCATAACTAAGGACACTTTGGGTCTAGAATGGAAGCTAAAACTTTGAAATTTTGCTAAGGGACTAGCAAAAGCTAGGCATGGGGGTATGATGAGAGCCTCATCATGAGCCATAACTAGCTCATCTTGACCTAATAAAGAAGATAAAAGCTCCTACATAACCTAGAAGAAGGCTTAACTGAAGGAACAAGTGCTCTGAGAAGAAAACATGAAATAAAGGTTAAAACTGCAATTTTACCATTGCAGTACATAAACGGGATTTCTCAGAAGCAAAACATAGGTCAAATGGTCCAAAGTGGGTTGAATTAATCAGAAATGGGTTTACGTGCAATCTAAGAATTAAATGACACTTGGTAACCCTAAAACAGACCCGCTTAAATTAACAAGGTTCCGGTCAGAATAAAAATCAAGCAAACCCTCTAAAAATCATAGAAAAACATCTTCTGGGGTTTAGAACACTTAATTTGGCCGTTGGAACCTAGTTTGACCTAGATTAGGGTCTTAGCTCTTCAATTAACCTAATTTGGGTTTTTACACAAAATGTCCAGTCAAACGAGGTCAAACCTAAAATCCAACTTCACCATTGGATTCTTTAGGGCCAAATTAGGTTTGTACCAAAATTTGGACCTAAGGGGAGGTCATCTTGACCTACTTTGCAAGTTAGTACACCCAAATCACAAAGAGGTCCCTATCTTTTGAATATCCTTGCAGAGAGCCCCCTAGGTTCCTCGCCTTCTTTGCAAACCGGTCCTGCCGCCATTGCTAGGGCAGAACCGAGCTCCGACGAAGTTTCGAGAGAGATGGCTCTCTAATTCCTCAGAGATTCTCTCCCAGAAATGGAAGGGAGATTCTCTGAGGAATTCCCTTCCTTCTAAAGCCAATCAAATTCGCTGGCGTGAACCCAATCTCTCGTGCGAACGCACGAGAGATGTGGGTATCTTTCTTCCTTCCAACTCCGGTGAACCGGCTGACCTAATTGCGCGTCTTTCACGCATTGATAGGAGCGGCCAGCACCTATAAAACACCCCTCGGACCCGGCCACTCATCTTAAGCTTGATTTTGACGGAGATCCCCTCCAAATTTCTTCTCTCCCATCTCCAGCCAAACGACCCACAAGCTCCGGCGACCGCCTTCCCTCCTTCTCGTCACTCTGCTGCCATACCAGCAGCAGAGTCCTCTCCGCCTCTTCCTCCCGCGGCGCACTGTACCCTGCGCGCAAGCTCCTGACCTCATCTTCGTCGCCGCTTCCTCCCCCAGGGTCTTTCTTCCCCGACGACGGCAGTCACGAGCCGTCCTCTCCGCTGCCTCCCTTCACTCCAGACAACCCCAGATACGTTCTCCATCCTCTTCTCTCTTTTTTCCCCCTGTTATCTCCCTTGATCGACCCTCGACAGACGCTAACCACCTCCATCGTCTTCGCCTCCGACCGCACTCCGGCGAGCCGCCCACACCACTCCAGCCCTCCACACGGCTCGCCAACCACCTCGAAAGCTCCGCCTCACCTCCAGGAACACACTCCACCCTACCACTGCCACTCCAGCCCTCCACAACCACCCCCCGACCAACCCACCATCTCCGGCCACAGGTTGACCTAGGCACGCACGCCTAGGCCGACCTGCGGCCTGCTGCACTGCCCACCGCCTTCGCCGTGCCACGGCGAAGGTCTCTATCTATTCTGATTTGGCCGAGAGGCGCATTTTGTGTACGACAGGATTCGAGCCGCTGCCGCCATGGACGACCTCTGATGAAGCTCCCGCGAAGCTCCAGGCACCCGGTCTTCCAGACTACAGGTGCTGCATACTAACGCAAGTGTCGCGAGGTGAACGAATCCAGCCGAGGAGCGCTAGCAGAGCCAGCAGCTGCGGGGCAATCGCACGACGAGGTTTCTGCAGGCGCGCGTGAAGGCGAGACCAGATAGTCCCACATCGTGGGATTGCAACCGTCAGGTACCGTATAAGTTGTTTTTACGCTTTACTCTTATCGCCTCAGTAAGCACAGGGGTGAGGTCCCTCACTGACCCCACCCGCCTCGTCCGCGGCCTGACCACGCGGACCTGGCGGATCCGACCCGACCTAGACCTACGCACTCCTCACGCATCACACACCTGCAGGTGCGCCTGGTCCCGGGTACGATCCGACCCGATTGAGACTGTGGCTCTGGTAGAGCGGTTAGAGTGAATTGCTTGAGAGAGAGACGCGCGGGTAGAGGGAGAAGGGTTAGGTTTTGTTCCCTGTGCAGGCAGGCTGATTGCAGGAGAAGGACTTGGCCGCTGCAGAAGAAGGAGAAGCAAGACAAAGAAGAAGAAGAAGGCAACGAAGAAGGAGAAGCAAGACAAAGAAGAAGAAGAAGGCAACGAAGAAAGGAGAAGCAACACAGAAGAAGAAGAAAGAAAGAAGTCTTCGCAGGAGAAGAGGAAGAAGGACAAGGAAAGATTGCAAAGAGATCCGAAAGGCAAAGCAGAAGAAGAAAAAGAGAAAGAAAGATCACATTTAAGACGTCTGATACATAAATCAGACGTTTAATTCTATTTTTTTTACATCTTTCTTAAAAACTCTTTGAATCAATTATATTTGCATTTAACAGTTGTATTCTTGGGTTTTACAAAGTACTGAGTTTGCTCCCTGTGTTCGACCTCGGATACTCTAGTTGTTCGAGTAATAAAATTATTTATATTTGTTTAAACGTTTTGTCGGTTCTACTGCAACGTAATACGCCTTTAAATCCGCACAGAAACGTTGACAACATAGGGACCCGTAGAATAATCAATGAATGACGCGGAAACCCTACAGGGGTGATCAGAGAATGATAGAGCATGGTATGTAGTCTGATCAATGTTCGAAACCCGATGTGGAAATGCAATCGGCTCGGTGAGAGGTGAATCTGAATAGAAATTGAGTCCGGTTGCGGGTCGGGGTTGGGAAGAGGTTTTGATTAGTTCTATGTGTGCAGACGAGGTGGCAACTGTGTGTGAGGGCTCTTCTAGAAAGGAATGACAAGTGATTTTCTGTAAAGAGTCCTCTAGGTAACTATCAAATGCCTGAAGAGTGTCTGTAGGATGAAAGAAATCTAATTTGAGAAAAGATTTGAATTCTGGGTTGCAATCACTCTTGGCATTTTCTATTTTTGGTTCCTGAGGATCGAAAAGGAATGATTCTGTGTTATCAGTGATCTCGGGAATCAGGACCTCAGAGTCGGAGTCAGAGTCATGTGAACTGAGGTCGTAGATGGGCCTGGCGTGTTCAGGAAGGAAAGTCTCTCCGCAATTATAGTCAGATCTGAAATTGTCGGAGAGTTGGCGAAATTGAGATTCATGATCATGAATTCCACCACAGCAAAAATCATCAGCAGCAGCCTGACTAGGTTCTAGCCTATATGTCAATTATGGGCTCAAAAAGGTGTTCTGTTCAAGCTCGAAGCTGGTAGGATAGACCCCATTAAAACCTTGCTCATCCAACTCCTCAGTTTCTGTATCATAAATTGGCATGTTTTCTGAAAAATCGATCAGATTTCCTGAGGATGTTGGAGAGGGGTATTCATCAAATAGAGGCCCGGAATCATATTCTGTAAAAATTTGATCTTGCTCATAAGGGGCCTCATAATCTTCCCAATAAGTTTCAGATCTAGGTTCTAGGCTTAGGATGTGGGTAGAATTATTATAACCTAAGTCCGAATAACCTTCGAGGGCCACCTTATCAAAATAAGGGGTGGAATTTATACCCTCAAAAGGTTCAATTCTGATCTCATTATTGCAGGAGTTTTGGAATTCTAGGCTTGGCAATTCATGGTCTAAGTTTGGCTTATCATTGTGTTCTCCTGCAATATCCCAACCTAATTCAACATTGTCTTCTATCTGGGTTGGGATTTCACAACCACTTTGTGCCTCAATCCCGAGATCTGGGAAACTGGATTGTTTCTTATTACTGTTCCAAGATGGTTCATCCTCTATTTCTAGTGTATACGGGTATTTCTGGTTGATAATTTTGTTCTACTGATTTCATCATTTCTACCCGTTTTATAAGGGCATCTTGGTGTTGTTCCCAAAGTACAGGATTTGTCAAGCATTGAAGGTATTCAGATTGGTGTAATTTTTCTATCTCAATGTATCCTTTCATGAGCATATCTCGGGTTGATCCTTTTGAAATTTCAGTCAATAGAATTTGGGCACAGTTTATGATGAAAGCTGTGGTTGTTGGGACATCAACCTGAATGTTTTCTACTGGTGTTGAGGGTTTTATTTCATAGATTTCAAGGGCATCCTCTATCATCTTATCTTTCATGGATCTCAGATATTCAGGTTTTTTGAATGGTAGTCTTGCTAGGTAATTAGGCTGCATAATTGGATCAGGTGGTGGAATCAAGATATAGAATCAAAGTTTGAATCAAGATGGAAGAAGGGGATTTTGTTCAGAATCAGAGGAAAGAGGGGCTATGTGAATGATTTCTGCAAAAACAAAGGAGCCGAGGCTTAGCCTCGGGGAGAGTGAATTTCTATAGGAGGTTTCAAGGACCTCTTGAAAAATACTGAAGGACTGGATGAGATAAGCAGGTGCTGGACCCAATCAAGACACCCAAAAAATGTTGGGTGACTATAGAGGTTCGGGGCAGATGGACCCCTTGATCAGAAAGATCGTCCACCTGAGAATTACCTGGGCAGCCAGAGAGGGAGAGTCCCACGAAGACCCCTACACGGTAGAGCATCCCCACGGGTTACAGGGTTTCCCCCACCTGACCACTCTTGTCACTGCGGTTCCAGGTAGACCAGAATGGGGATCTTGACCTCTTAAGTCTACCAATTTTAAGATCATGGTGCTTAAGGTTTCACTTGAACTTTAGTCTTTTAAGTGCAAAGAGTGACCTAATTTAAGGTTGGTTGACCCAAGGGGTCAACTTTACCTCTTGTTTTCTTTGAGAGCTTTTAGGTCTTGTCTTTTAGGGTTCAAGTGCTTAGAGAGCCAATTGTTTTAGGTTTTCTTTGAATAGGTATTTTCAGACAAGGGCTTGGGCACACTTCATTTGGTTTTCTCAATTCTTGCTTAAGGAGTGTGTCTCTAAATCCCTAGTGTTGGATCCTAGGTTGGCTCTACTTGGTCCAGTTAGTTCTCTGTTGGGTAATTAGGGCTCAAGCAAGAATGTGTTAGCCCTTAAATACCCTTAATAGTGTGCAGGACTAATGAGTTGAAAACATGCAACTCTTTATGGTTACTAAGTATGGAAGACAGGTTAGCCCTATATTGCTTGTTCTTTTCTTTTCTTCCTCTTTAGAGTTTAGGGGTTAATAGCGAGAGGAAAAATTTACCTGTCCTCGGAGTGGTTGTCGTGCGGTTGCTTGTCTTCTTGATTTCCTGTAGCTGCACAAAAGAGAGGAGATTATCAGAAATTAAAAAGAAACAGGAATGTTTACCTCTAGAATAGCCGTTGCTCCCCGGCAACGGCGCCAAATTTGATAGCGCGATGGCGTGAAGAGATAACCGGGTTTTATTGTTATGTCGTTGTAGTATAGCCAGTTATTGCCATCATTTCAAATATATAATTTTTTACTCGGAAAATAAAAGAGTTCCCGAGGTCGAACTCAGGGAGCAAGTTGTATTCTAGGGGTACAAAGTTTCTTTTACAAAAATATAGATAGATAGAGAGAGAGATGAAAATTTGTTGGCTTCTTCTTTCTCGTCTGTCTTCTTTTTTCTTTTCTCTTCTCTTTGGCTTTTGGTTCCTTTATCTCCTTGTGGTCTTCTTCTTCTTTCTGTCTTCTTTATCTGCAGCAGTGGGTGATGTTCTTGTTCGTCTTTCAGCTCTTGTTTCTGCTTTGTCTCTTTCTTTTTCTGCAGAGCGGTCCTTGTCCTGTTCTTCTTCCTCTTTTCTGCCTTCAGAGCGTCGTCTGATTTTCCAATCAGACGACTTAAACCGCCGCTGCTACAGTGCCGCTCGGTGCTCCTTCCTTCAGCTTTCGTCGTCCTTCTTCTCTGCCTCGCTCGTCTTCTTCTTCTTCGCCTTTTCCTCTTTGCTTCGAGCAGTCCTGGCTGCTCTTCTTCCGTCAGTCTTCTTCTCCGGTTCTTCTTCTTCACCTGTGCCTGCAAACTTGCACCGCTTAATCAGAGGGGCAAAACCTATCTCTACCCTCCCCCGCATCTCTCTCTCACAGAAGCCGCTCTTAGGAAAGCTCTCCCAGAGCTGCCGGGTTGCCGGGTACGGGTCGCACCCGGGTCCAGGCCCACCGGCGTGAGTGGTGGGCGAGGAGTGCAGGTCAGTCTAAGTCGGGTTGGGCCAGGTCCGCGAGGCGTGAGCGCGGACGAGACCGGGTCGAGCGAGCGAGTGAGTGAGAGGGACCTCACCACGTGCTCAGGAGGCAACGAGCATACGGCACTTTTTGCCTTTATGCGGGCGCTCTCCTCTGAAAGGTTACGAGGTGGGACTAAATGTCCCACCCCAATTTGGGTGCCTACGCGGAGGAAGCAGCGGCAGTCGAGGAGAAGCGCGGGGGCTTCGCACGAGAGCTTCGCCTCAACTGTAGCCTAATGCTTTGCCGAAGTGCCTTGCGCTGTCTGGGAGCGTAACCTGGGCATGACTCTCCTGGGGCAGCAGGTGAAGAAGCTGCTTTGCTTCAACAATGGCGGCGACGAGCGCAGGTACCTGTCCACAGAAAAACGGGCTCTCGGCCCAATCAGAAACACGGAGGACCTTCGCTGTGGCACGGCGAAGGTGGTCGGGGGGTGTGCAGGCGGCGGGGCGGAGCCCAAGAGCTGCCCTAGGTCAGACTGTGGGTCGGAAGATGGGTTTGTTCGGTGGAGTTGCAGAGGGTGATGTGGGGGAAGTGGAAGGGCGGAGGTTGATCAAGGTGAGGAGGCGGAGGTTCTGCGGTGGTCGGCGAGCCGTATGGGTTGCTGGAGTGATGGGAGCGGCTCGCTGGAGGATGGCCGGAGGCGGAGAAGGTGAGGGTGATTGGTCGGAATCGAGGTAACAGTAAAGATGTAAAATGAGGAAAGGGAAGAGGGGAGGAAGAGGAGGAGTTCTACCTACTTAGCAGGAGGAGGAGGGGCCGGAGCGGGCAACAGTCGTATCGACTGTCGCCGGAGAAGAAGATGCCCGGGGGAAGGGGCGGCGGCGAGCAGAGGGCCGGAGAGGCACCAGCTGGGTGCGGCGTGGCGCGGGAAGAGCAGGGGAAGAAGTCTCTGCTGCTGGTATTGCGGCAGAGCGAAGAGGAGGAGGAAGAACCGCCGGAGCTGGTGGGCGTCTGCCGGAGTGAGAAGAGAGGAAAGTTGGGGTTTTCTCCGTCAGATCCAAGCTGCTCAGAACGGCGGAGCGACGGGGGTATTTATAGAGGCGGAATCAGAGAGGAGGGCGGAGGGAGACGACGTGTCTCCCTCGCCGGAGGACGCCGGAGATGGAAGCCCATACCGTTCGTGCGTTCGCACGGCCGGTATGGTGGGTTGCAGTGACCAGGGGGGTGTTCCTGCAACGGCTGACGACGCAGGGCAACCCCGGTTGACTTGCCAGCCCCTCCCCCTCACCCTGCGCGGCGCATGCTCCGCGCAAGGTCGCCGGAGCATGGTGCTGGCAGGTTTTGGCAGGAGGGACCTGAATGCAAAGAACGAAGGAGAGTTAGGGGTAGAAATGTGAGGGTTCAGAAGTTGAGGGCCAAAAAGTAAATATATGAGGACCAAAGTGCAAAGTTGGTCAAGAAGGTTTCTTCTTAGGCTCAAGTTTTTATACATGACTAATTAGGACATAAGGAATTTGATGGTGAATTTTATTTATAGATTAAACCTTGTTTGACCGGTCAATTTATGCAAAAATCCAAATTAAGTTATTAATTGGGCATGGTTCTCAATGTAGGTCAAAATGGGATCTGAAGGCCAAATTGAAGGTTCTAAACCCTAGAGATTATTTTTCTATGAATTTTAGAGGGTTTATTCTATTTTTACTTTGCCTCGAACCTCGTGAATTGAAGTGGGTTTGTTTTAAGGTTACAGATTATCATTTAGTTCCTTGGAATTGCTGTAGCCCTTGTCAGATCATCCCACTTTCCTTCTTATTTGGTTTGCTTGATCTGTGTTTGGACCCTGAATTACCCTGTATGCAGATTATACTGGTAAAATTGCATTTTTACCCCTTATGACTTGTTTTCTCCTTAAACTCAGAATTCTCTGAGTTGAGCCTTTCCTTGAGTTATGTAGGAGCTTTTATCCTTTGTATTGGGTCAAAATGAGCTAGTTATGGCTCATGATGAGGTTCTCATCAGGAGGAGACTAGGTCTCTTAGCTCTTATCAAAATCGTGCTACTACAGAGACCATAAGACAAATTCGGGTCCCCATGGCGGGGATGATTTTGAACTGAAACCCAATATAATTGGCCTAATTAACTTCCACTTCCATGGTCTTGCAAGTGAAGATCCTTTTCTCCATTTGGAAGACCTAACCCGATTGGCTAAAACGGTTAAACCAAGATACATCGGGTTATCAATTGTCCTCATGAAAATGTTCCTATTTTCATTTCGGGATAAAGCGTCGCAATTGTTACGCACCCTTGGGAGAACCATCCATTCTTGGGAAGAGATGCGAATAGCATTTCTCAAGAAATTCTTCCCAATTGGGTGAACCAATGCGCTTCCTCATGCTATAACTTCCTTTATGCAACAAAACGATGAACAATTTCATGAGGCTTGGGAGAGGTATAATGACCTCCTCTGGAAGTGTCCGCACCACGGTCTGCCTAAGTGGCATATAGCCCAGATTTTCTATTATGGGCTAAATGAGACTTTGAAGCAGATTGCAGATGCTTCTTGCGGAGGGAATTTCATGAATAAAGACAAGAATGGAGCATTCGAATTATTTGAAAACATGAGCGAAAACTCAATGAACAATGCCTCCATTGTCACCTTTAATCATACCAGCCTGCCCCGAAATGTTCATGTAGTTGACATGGGACCCTCCCATTCATCCACTGATCTTAACCTTATCGGACAAAATTTGGGTGAAGTCTCTGTCATGCACAAGAAGCTAGATGAGCTTCTGGAAATCCCGCCCATTCTACGTCAAACACCCCCACCTCACCACTTCGTTACAATCCCAATTCTTCCAACGTCAGGCTTATCCCCAAAAATCCTGTGAGATCTTCCTTATCGAGTGTCCTGCCGAGCGATTTGGCAAGTCATGTGGATCTGGCTTCTGCAAGCTACTATTTTGACACGGAGGACCAAGCTTCCGTGTGCTCGGATGCATATTTACATGCGAACTCATCTTCTGGCTTAGAAGACAGTTGCACCTTGGGGAACAACCTGTTCTCTGGCACTTATAACCCAGGATGGCGAAATTATCCGAACATCACATGGTCCAATAATCCGCAATGCCAAAACCCCACGAGTGGGCCAATGCGACCATCCGCACCCGTCATCCCAAGGGCCCAATCTAATCCTGTGGCGAATCCACCATCGGGTCCTTGCTTACCACAAACAGAACAAGCATCAAGTCCTCTTGTTAAATTGATGCGAATGATGACGGAAACATCTAAGCACCATGAAGAGAACATGACCTCTGTTCTGCACCAATTGGCACTACAGAATGCTGAGATCAGTCAACTACGCATGGCGACTCGATCTCAGGGCACTCTTCCAGCCCAACCTGTTCCCAATCAGCGAAATTTCATACCTCGTGGTCGTCAACCACAGGTATGACCTTCTCAGGGCAGGTTCATCAGATTCTGCAGGCTCCGAGCATTCCACCAGGATTTCAGGCTAATCCCATAGCAACAGCACCTCACCCTTATGTCCCTATTGTGAACCCTCCTCTGCCTTATGATCCCGCTGGACCTGCATCGTCCAACGTGATTACTACGAGAAGCGGTAAGCAAACCATCGATCTACCTCGACCTGATCCTAGCCTATCTTTTTCATTGCCCACTCATTCGGGATGCGCACAGCATTTGCGAGAGGACGATACCCCCAAATTAGTGCTAGAATTGGTCCCATTCCCTGAGGCTCTACTGAGGGAGCCCAAAGGCAAGAAAAAGGATACGCAGGCCTTTGATAACCTGCGTAATTTATTCAGGGATGTTGAAATCAAGGTACCCCTGTTAGAGGCTATCGACCACATACCTACTGTTGTCCGATTTTTCAAAGACTACACTACACCCAGGTGACATTCGAAGAAAACAAAGAATCTGGTGGTTTTCTCTCCTCATGCGAGTTGTGCTATACTATCAAATCTACCACCGAGGTAGAAAGATTCGGGCACACCGCTTATTTCTTGTAGCATCCAAGGCTGCAATTTTAACCTTGCTCTGCTTGATCTAGGATCTTCCATCGATCTTATGCCAACCATCATGCTCCAGAAATTTGCCTTAGGAAATCTGAAACCCACCCTCATCACATTACAGTTGCCAGATCGTTCTGTCAAAATACCAAAGGGTGTGGTGGAAGACGTGGTGGTTAGGGTTAACAGTCTCTATTTTCCTATTGACTTTCTTGTTTTATATATGGAAGTTCCTAGCTCACTATCTGATTGTCCGATCATCCATGGTCGACCTTTCTTGGCCGTAGCCAGGGCCCATATCGACTGCGAGTCGGGTTGTATTGATATTGCTGTTGGATCTGAGAAGCTCAAGCTTAACATCTTCAAGGCTGCCAAGAACTTTGACTGCGATTGCATCAAGGATGACACGTCTGACAAGGACATGGCCGTCAGTGCGTGTATCGGACTAATTGGGACCTATTCTAACTGCTGTGGATTGCCTTTAAAAACAGATGATTGCCTGATCGACACATATTGTGACGTTCCCCCATCCCTCCCTTTTCTCGTACCTTCTCCTGACCGGACTTCTGACAAGGTTTCCTTCGCTTCCCATACCTTGTGGTCTGAGTCATATTTGGGCTACTCACCGTCGGTCCACACTCTTGAAGACTGGATTGCCCTTTCTTTCCTGCCAAATCAGGCCAAATTGCAACTGCACACTGCGACCTTGAGCCCACATACTACTCACTGGGGTTATCCCTTTTCGGATGCTTCTATCCAAGATGCCCCTCTTCTTGGCCAAACTGAGGGCCAACTTCTTCCTCCTAACTTGTTTTCTTCTGATCCGCTTGGGACACTCTCGTCCCAAGGAATGCCAGATCTTTCACCATCCACTCCTGAGCTAAAGAGTTGCCTGATTCACTTAAGTATGTTTTCTTGGGACCTAATGAAATGCTTCCTGTAATCATTAGTTCAAAATTGACCATGGAGCAAGAGTGCAAACTAATAAAGGTCCTTATGGAACGCAAGGCAGCGAATGGATGGTCCTTATCTGACTTAATTGGCATTAGCCCCTCCTATTGCACTCACCGTATATATACGGAGGAGGAGGCTCGACCTTCCCGTGAGATGCAGCGACATCTCAACCCGAACATGCGGGAGGTCGTTAAAAAGGAAATTATTAAGTGGCTGGATGCAGGTATAATCTACCTGATCAGCGATAGCCCCTGGGTGACCCTGATTCACGTCATGCCCAAAATGGTGAGACTCACCATCCGTGCCAATGACAGGGGCGAATCCATCCCTACACGCACTCCTACATCTTGGAAAGCATGTGTAGATTACAGGAAACAGAATGCTGCAACTAAGGAAGATCACTTTCTGCTACATTTCATTGACCAAATCCTGGAGCGGTTAGCAGGAAATAAATTTTTCTGTTTCGTGGATGGATTCTCTGGATATAACCAGGTGGCAATTGACCCCAAGGACCAAGCGAAAACCACCTTTACCTGCCCCTTCGGCACCTTCGCATTTTGAAGGATGCCGTTCGGACTTTGTAATGTGCCAGCAACTTTCCAGAGATGTATGCTGGCGATATTCCATGACATGGTGGGTGACTTTCTTGAGGTTTTAGTGGATGACTTTTCTATCTTTGAACCCTCTTTTGATGACTATCTTGCCAACCTGACCCGTATCCTTAGGAGAAGTATTGATGTGAACCTCGTGCTTTCTTGGGAAAAAAGTAATTTTATGGTACACGAGGGAATTTTTATCAGGCATATCATCTCCGACAGGGGTATCGAGGTTGATAGAGCTAAGCTTGATGTATTTGCTGATTTACCAGTGCCTGGCTCTGTCAAACAAATCCGCTCCTTCTTGGGACACATCGGTTTCTATAGGAGATTCATCAAAGACTTCTCCAAGATTTCTCGACCTTTAACTCATCTCCTATCGATCGACGTACCCTTTGATATGGGCCTCGATTGCATACAAGCATTCATGCAGCTGCGTGATGCTGTCACCAAGGCCCCTGTTCTCCAGCTGCCTAATTGGTCCCTCGACTTTGAACTCATGTGTGACGCTTCCGACCTTACAGTCGGAGCATCCTAGGACAAAGATGGGATAGACATCCCTTCATGGTGTACCATGCCAGTAAGACATTGGACGAGGCCCAGTGTAATTATACAACCATTCAGAAAGAACTACTGGCGGTCGTCTTTGGGCTGGAGAAATTTCGCTCTTACCTTCTGGGCTCGCATGTTATTGTATTCACTAACCATGCGGCCAGTCGCCATATCATGCACGAGAAGGGTGCCAAGCCTAGACTGATTCGTTGGATCCTTCCGCTCCAAGAATTTGACATTGAGCTCCGCGATAAGGCCGGAGCCCAGAATGTTGTTGCTAATCATATCTCGAGATTGGACCGTGACCACATTGGACTTACCCTGCCGATTAACGAGGTTTTTCCCGATGAGCACCTATTGCCAATTAATGTGGCAAGTGGACCTTGGTATGCCGACATTGCCAATTACCTTACTTCCGGTTCCCTCCCACGTGACTGGCCTAAAAACTAGCAAGAGCGTCTCATTGCAGAAGCAAAGTATTATTTTTTGGATAATCCACTTCTTTTTCGAATAGTTGCTGATTAGATCATCCGTCGCTGTATTCCTGACAGCGAATTCTCTAGTGTGCTATCCTTCTACCACGATTAGGCCTACGGAGGCCATTTCTCTGGGAGGAAAACTGCAGCCAAGGTGTTGTAGTGTGGTTTCTTTTGGACCTCCCTTCACCAGGATGCACACAAGTATGCCAAACATTGCACTTGGTGCCAGTTGTTAGGGTCAATGTCATGTTGTGACATGATGCCCTTGCAACCCATCGTAGCTACTGAAATTTTTGACATTTGGGGAATCGATTTCATGGGTCCCTTTTCTCCTTCCAACAGCTTCGAATATATCCTTGTCGCTATCGATTATGTTTCGAAATGGATCGAGGCTATTCCCACGCGCCATGCTGACCATGTCATATCCACTCGATTTGTCAAAGAGCACATTTTTGCATCCTTTGGGATCCCTCGAGACATTATCTCTGATGGAGGAAGCCATTTTACCCATGCTTCTTTTCAGGCACTTCTGAGGAAATATGGAGTCCACCATCATATCTCATCTCCGTATCATCCTTAGAGAAACGTCTAGGCTGAGGTGTCGAACCGGCAAATCAATCAAATTCTCCAGAAAACGGTTCGGCCTGACCGTAAGGATTGGTCCAACAAGTTGATTGACGCACTTTGGGCGTATCAGACCGCCTTTAAGGCTCCCCTAGGTATGTCTCCTTATAGAATCATTTACGGGAGGCCTTGTCATTTGCTCGTGGAGCTAGAGCACTGCGCTTATTGGGCAGTTTGCCAATGTAACCCCGACCAAGACCTGTGTGGTCGAGAAAGGAAACTCTAACTCCTAGAGCTGGAAGAGCTCCGCCGTGAAGCCTATGATTCTACCTTAACTTTCAAGCAACACAGTAAGGCTTTTCACGACAGCCGAATTCGGCAGAAGGAATTTGAGCCATCTCAGCAAGTTTGGCTTTGCAATGCCCGGCTCAAATTCTTTCCAGGGAAATTGAAGTACAAATGTACTGGTCCCTTCTTGGTCTCGAGACCATTACCCAATGGGGCCATTGAAATTGAGGATCCCAAATCTGGGCAAAAATTTACGGTCAATGGGCAGTGTTTAAAACCTTATCTTGCTCATGAACCTGCCCCCGTTGGAGAAACTGTTGCCCTGCTAAAGGGTAACTAATGTCGTGCCTCATTCTGAGTCTAGCTCGGGACATTAAATTCAGCGCTAGTTGGGAGGCACCCCAGCAGCACTCCTCCACTGCCACATACACTTCACTTCTCACCTTTTCACTTCACCACCCACCATCCACCCACCCCACCACCTTGCTATATACCCTGCACCTCAGCTCTCACTCCTCGATCTTTGGACCTTCCTCTACTCTACCTTGCATGCATATGAGGACATAGCATCCTTTGGCATGGGGGGGCGGACAGGCATCCATAGGATCTGGATGGTATCATGCCGCTTCCATCCATTTAAAAATATGTACATAGAAAGAAAAAGGTGTTTAGTAATGAACTGAAGGCTGAAACAAAAATACGGTAAGTGTTTATGGATATTCAACCACTGTTTTGAAGACTTTCCAGGCCACAGAAGCTTGATTTGCTCAAGCTCAGCTTAATTCACTAGAGTATTGATAAGATAGATCAGAATCTCTCCTAACTAAGGATGTATTCTTATCCCTGAGACATCAGTATAGGATCCGTTTGTTTGCTTCTACTCAAGAGCCTAAGTAATCTTGGTTCACACTACACATATCAAGAAAGACCAGGTGAACATAAGATCCAACCCTAGTGTTCATTAGGGAAGGTGGAGTCCTTACTTGTGAGCGAAGGTAGACTTTTTATCCCAAGCTTTTGTCTTGTGTCTAGGAGAAACTCTTTCCACCAAAAAGGAACTCTCCCACCAAAAGGAAAGTGTGCTCCTCCAAATAAAGTTGTAAGAGAGATACTGACACTTGTTTCAAAAAAGAAGAAATTATGCAGAAAAACTAGTATATCTCGCAAATGCCTGTAAATTCTTATCCCTCAAAATGTTTAAGGGCAAAGTTACAAATACCCTGTTTCTACCATATATTCTTTGAGCCACAAATGTGATAAAATGGGAGTTGAGTTTTCCGTCATCTTTTTAAGAGTCAGTCCGAAGACACGAGCTGAAACTGGGACCAACCTACACTTAAAGATTCGTGAAACCCTAGGCTTGAGTCTTAATGTTCATCTGGTCAGTCTTGATCCTCCACTATGCACAAGTGATAATATCTTGAGCTCTCGAGTACGTCAAAAACCTCCTGAATCCTGGAAATCGTACTTAAGGTTTAAATATCAAGAGTCCAGCCTAGTCGAGCGATGGTCTATGTCACGTAAGACTTAAAGTACTGGTAGTCTTCTCTGCAATTGGTTCTCACAATATCCAACATGAAACACACCCATGTCACCTCAAAAGAAAATCTTCAGCTTAAGATCATTTCTAAATACAATACAAAATGTTTTTCTAGGGACTAGAAAAAGATAGGCATAGGGGTATGATTGCACAGTAAAAACACACCAACAAATATACCATCTTGTGTTATTTCCTAGCACTGCCACTGCATATTAGGTAGCTATAGTTGCATTTGTAAAAAAGACACTTGCAAGCATTTATTTGAGAGGGGAGGATAATGCGAATAATTGGCCATGTAAATACCATCTTCTCCAAGTGATGCCTCGCAATTTCACCTTCTTCATTTTTTTATTTTGACTTTGAAATCGTCTCCCTCGCGTGGCTTAGGGCATGGGGCTTGCATCTCTTCACGCCATTTCTCTGCCCTGCGGCATGGTTGGTCATGCACACCTGCAGCATGGTTGTGGTAGGCTCTCGCTTCTCCAAAAAACCTGGCCATCTTCCTTGCGAGGGAGAGCCTGGAACACACCACCACAGACACCCTTCCTCCAGGCCATCTTCCTGCCTTCTCCCCTCCATACGTAGTAGCTCTTCCATAGAAGAGACACACTGCGGGCAAGAGCAAGCTCACAGTGGTCCCACGACCACCACTGTGAGTTCCATCACCACCCAGCTCCTTCGTGAGCAGATCGCCGTGGTCGTTTCGTTCTCTGTTTCCATCGCTGAAGCCCTTGCCATCATTATCGGTGCTCCAAGCTCCGGAGCTCCGGCAGTAGCAGTAGTAGCCGCCAGTAGTAGCGCAAGCACTGTGCGCACACCAACACCGCCTGCAACCTCTCCCCGCACGCGCAGGTGCCTTCCAGCGTGCTTGCGCACGCAGAACCGGCTGCAACTAGTTGTCCATCCCACGCAGCACTGTAGCTACTGTTCATGCTTCTCAGCGCGACACTGTAGCTACAGTGCGGTGACCTGGGAGTTTCTCACATATCCGGTAACCGTGCACTCTCTCTTGTCGCCGCTACTGCATCCAACCAGTCAGCGCCAGTGCCTGCGTCAGCGCCCGCGCCCGTCTGCATCTGTGCCATCATCTTTGCCTGCATCCACTCCCGCCTGCGATGCGGTGCACTGCGCTACGCAGTGCGCTGCGTTGCCCCCTCTCTCACACTTCCACTCCCACCTGCACACTAAGGCAGCACGCGGGCCCGCTCCAGCAGCTACGCGTAGCCTTGTGCGCCTGTGCATGCTGGCACATCCTGACGATGCCTGCCCCCACCAGATGCCTTAAACTCTCTAGCTCTCTCTTACAGCCACTCCCACACACATACGCATGCACACACTCACTTGTACACACTCACCTGTACACACTCACGCACTCACTTGTACACACCTATGCATACGTATATATATATACATATATTTATATATATATATACATATTAATACCTATAAAACTATACATAAGTATATATATATATCTATATATTTATACATATAGATATTTATACATATATACATACATACATACATATATATCTATAGATATAAATACATATATATATCTATATACATATATTACCATATATATATCTATATAGTTAAATATATATACATATATATATTTACATATCTATATATATACATAACTACATATACACCTATATAGTTACAACCCCATGTATATATATACATATAAATATATAATTACAAATATACATATATATATATATTTACATTCATATCACTTACCTGTATCCATACACGCTAGCCACTCCACCACGCATTATATCGTGGGAATATCTGCACCAGTTGCTGATATTCCCCAATACCCGCGTAAAGAAAGTGCCTCCACACACACCGACACATCCATCCTACAATCTATGCGGCACTTCGTCTTGTTGGTTGCATCGTCCTAGGCATGGACCAACTCGACACTGTGCTACATGCCATTTCCACTTCCATCCCCACCCCTATATATATATATATAATATATATATATCTATATATATAGACTGCATTTATTTCCTTACAAGCAACCTATCTTGTTTCTATTTCTCTTGTATTTCTTGCTATTAAAAAGAATAAAAAAAAGAGTAAAAGAGAAAAGATAATCCTTGTCTTGCAGGTACTCGATCTTGCGAATAGCAGGACCAATTTTTTTGGAAACCCTAAGTTGTCTCAAAGCCAAGGACCTGATTTTCAGGGTGTACCTCAAGAACAAAATTATCAGCAAAAGAATCTTAAATAGAAAAAAAAAACCAAAAACATTATAAATGCACGGAAGAGATTCGTTGTAGGAAAGGCGTAGAAACTCCTTCACCTTTAATCCCCGGCTCCCTGAGATCGACCCTGGCCCTAAAAGTAACGAAGTTAAAATTAAGTAGGCCAGGTGAAAAATTTTTTGTAAAAGATGGTTGGACTCAATTAAGGTTAACCACTATACGCACTTTGATGATAATTTCACCATATTAACACAGCCTATTAAAGTCCTAACAGACTCTAGTCAACTTACCTTAGCTAGCTAGATCTCCTAGTGAACTGATGGGAGTTGAGATGAGCTAGACTCAACTAAGTTGAGTTGCATCTGAGCTGATTTAAGCTAGGGCGGGCCAAGATGAGCTATCGTGAGCTAGCATTCAGCTGAGATGAGCTGAATGGAGCTAGGATGAGCTAACCCTAGTTCAAGTGAGCTAGTATCCAGCTATAATGACCTGGATTAGGCTAAGTCCCAGTTGGTTTGAGTTTCTTCTTCACTAGTTGCCTTCTTGAGTGATAGGGTTTTGGGGATCTGACTATCGGTTTATCCCTAACACTCAAGTAAACATATCAAAAAGACAACAAATTGTGTAATGCATGCCAAATCAAATTTATGCCTAAATGTGGCCCAGAAACCCATTTGCAGAGTAAAAATCCTAAGAGCTAGATCTATTTTAGGGCATAAGAATGATCATAAACTGGCGTTTATCAATTACTCATTTATACATATTTATTTTGGATTATATAAGTATATGTACATATAATCTAATACAAATAATAAATAAAGATATAATTGGGACATATACATTATAACTCAACATAAATACCTATTTAACAAAATATAATAATTATATAAGTTAGTTATGTACATTATAGGTATGTAACTTATCATTTACATTTAACTTAGTTTTTAAATTATATTTACAAGTATAAATACTATATACACGATACTTTTGTGGAATTTTTGGCTTTTTCGAGTTTTTGGTGTTTTTGTGTTTTATAGAAGTAGGAGGAGAGAGACAGAAAGTAAGAATAGAGAAGAAAATACTATTTTTGTATTTTTAATATGGAGTTCCTTTGTTTAGTGCTGAGTAGACTGAATCATCTACTAGTATGTCCTCTTAAATAGGGATTAAGAATCCACTCAAATTTCACCCACACCAAGAAATATATCTAATCCTACACAAGATAATTATTTTATTTATTTACAATTTTTTATTTATTTTTTTGGATTTACAAATTCACAAAACAAGGCCAAATTAGATATTTGAAAGTGAAACTAAGGCATTAGAATTCAGTTTGGGCGTTGGAAACATGATGTAAAGCATATAAACATGCAACAAACATCATACAACATGGTTGAACATTAAAACTTGATTTTCAACTAAAAATTCATTAAAACTTAGATTTAGACAGTTTAAACAATTACAAGGCTGCTGACAATGAATTTCCAATGGAAATCTAATGCTATTCCAATTAGATTAATGCAATGAACCATACATGAATGCTTGTCATCTGAAGTTCTAACATTACATAACACCAACAGCTCATTTAAGCCATCGAATCAACCCTAAATTCAGCTAATGTCCATCCCAGAGCTATTGCTATTACTGTTTCTACTCATGTGCAGTAGATCTACTGCAAATGAAAATCAGACCAAATAGGTTTGATCTACTGCTCAAGAAACCCATCTCAGATCAAGAAAATAGATCTTAGTTCTATAAATCTAATAAAAAACCTTTCATCCTTAAATTAGAGTTTCAATTCTGCTACTCAAATATGATATAAACCACTAAAAATCCATTTGAAATCAGTCTCATGCATTACAAAGAAGTTCTGGATTCCATTTCAATCAGATAATGAGTCAAAGAACCCTAAAAACCCAAGTTCAACTCATTCTCATTGTCATAGACAACACAAGAGATAGAATTAAAATAAACATTAAATCCACTTGTAAATCAAATCATGATAACACTACATCTTGGGGCGATAATTCTTTCAATTGGGGTTTATCCTAAGAGCAAAATGCACAGATAACACATCATAAATAGGAATGGGAGCATTGCATGCATCGCACATCAAGATTGCTTGTAGAATAGTATTAATGGCCATTTGTATAAGTACTTGTCGAAACAGGCCACAGATGAGTGATCAGACCGCATGGATGGATTCAAAATGATGAACTTAGTCCAACAGACTCCAAATCAGCTAAATCCGACATCCGGGCCTCCCAATATTGGCCTACGAAGTTCTGACCGTTGATCTGATGATCAACGTCCATGGGGCCGCCATGTGTCAGCTGTGCCATGCCCGCAACCGCCATCATCTTGTGGCGTCATTTTAAGCTATCCGATCACACATCGGACGACTGGGAATCATGCATCCGCGCACCTCTCAGTCGCAGCAGCAGCATCCCCCGACCGTTGGATCTTCTTCCAACGGCCATCCGCACAGCGACCGCAGCTCACCTATACAACAAAGCAACAGGCGTAGCACAGCGGTGTGCACCTCACCCCTGCACAGTGAGACATGGGTTTGAGGAACCAACCGTGATGAGAGCCTCATCATGAGCCATAACTAGCTGATTTTGACCCAATAAAGAAGATAAAAGCTACTACATAACCTGGAAGAAGGCCTAACTGAAGGAACAAGTGCTCTGAGAAGAAAACATGAAATAAAGGTTAAAACTGCAATCTTACCATTGCAGTATGTAAACGGGATTTCTCAGAGGCAAAACAGAGGTCAAATGGTATAAATGAGATAAAAAGTGGGTTGAGTCAATCAGAAATGGGTTCATGTGCAATCTAAGAACTAAATGACACTTGGTAACCCTAAAACAGACCCGCTTAAATTAACAAGGTTCCGGTCAGAACAAAAAGCGAGTAAACCCTCTATAAATCATGGAAAAACATACTCTAGGGTTTAGAACACTTAATTTGGCCTTTGGAACCTAGTTTGACCTAGATTAGGGTCCTAGCTCTTCAATTAACCTAATTTGGGTTTCTACGCAAAATGTCCAGTCAAACGAGGTCAAACCTGAAATCTAACTTCTCCATTGTATTCCTTAGGTCCAAATTTGGTTTGTACCAAAATTTGGACCTAAGGAGGGGTCATCTTGACCTACTTTGCAATTTAGTACACCCAAATCACAAATTGGTCCCTATCTTTTGAATACCGTTGCAGAGAACCCCCTAGGTTCTTCGCCTCCTTTGCAAACCGGTCCTACCGCCATTACTAGGGCAGAACCGAGCTCCGGCGAGGTTCGGAGAGGGATTGCTCTCTAATCCCTCAGAGATTCCCTCCCAGAAATGGGAGGAGGATTCTCTGAGGAATTCCCTTCCTTATAAAGTCAATTACAATCGCTGGTGTGAACTCAATCTCTCGTGCGAACGCACGAGAGATTTGGGTATCCTAACTCCTTTTCATCTCCGGCGACCAACCTCAGGCAATTATGTGCCCTTCACACCCTGCACACCCAGTCCAGCGCCTATATAAGAACCCACAACTCCGGCCGAAGAGGCTAAGCTTGATTTTGACGGAGATCCCTTCCAAATTCCTCCCTCTCCCATCTCCGGCCAAACGACCCACAAGCTCCGGCGACCTCCTTCCCTCCTTCTTGTCGCTCTGCTGCCATACCAGCAGTAGAGTCCTCTCCGCCGCTTCCTCCCGCGTCGCGCTGTACCCCGCGCGCGCGCTTCTGACCTCGTCTTCGTCGCCGCTTCCTCCCTCAGGGTCTTTCTTCCCCGACGACGGCAGTTACGAGCCGTCCTCTCCGCCGCCTCCCTTCCCTCCAGACAACCCCAGATACGTTCTCCACCCTCTCCTCTCTCTTTTCCCCCAACTATTTTACTTGATTACCCCTCGACAGTACCTATCCGCCTTCATCTTCCTCGCCTCCGACCGCACTCTGGCGAGCCGCCCACACCACTCCGCCACTCCACACGACTCGCCAACCACCTCGGGAGCTCCGCCTCACCACCAGGAACTCGCTCCACCCCACAACTACCACTCCAGACCTCCATAACCACCCCCCGAACAACCCACCATCTCCGGCCACAGGTTGACCTAGGCGCGCACGCCTAGGCCGACCGACAACCTGCAGCATCACCCACCGCCTTCGCCGTGCCACGGCGAAGGTTTCCAGCTATTCTGATTGGGCCAATAGGCCGTTCTGTGGAATCTCAGGTGAACGCCCCGGCCGCCATTAACAGCCGAAGCAGCAGGAAGCTTGGAGCAGCAGCAGGCGTCAGGCTTCCCAGGCGGCAGGTGCAGCTGCCTCTCGCAAGTGTTGCGAGGTGACTGAGTTCAGCTTGGAGAAGCAGCAGGGCCTTCAGCGTGGGCAATTGCACACGAGAGTCTGCGGGCGCGCGTGAGGGAAGGATGAAACCTTTAGTCCCACATCGTGGGATTACAAACCTCAGGTACACTATAAATTGGTTTTGTGATATACCCTTATCGCCTCAGTAAGCACAGGGGTGAGGTCCCTCACTGACCCCACACCCGCCTCGTCCGCGACCTGACCACGCGGACTTGGCGGATCCGACCCGACCTAGACCTACGCACTCCTCGCGCATCACACCACCTTCAGGTGCGCCTGGTCCCGGGTACGATCCGACCGGATTAATGCCTGTGGCTCTGGGAGAGAAGCTCTGAGTGAATTGCTTGAGAGAGAGAGACGCGCGGGTAGAGGGAGAAGGGTTAGGTTTTGCTCCTGTGCAGGCAGGCTGATCGCAGGAGAAGGACTTGGCCGCTGCAGAAGAAGGAAAAGCAAGCCAAAGAAGAAGACAGAAGAAGAAGAAAGAAGCCTTCGCAGGAGAAGGAAAGCAGAAAGATTAGAAGTCTTCGCAGAGAAGAACAAGAAGGACAAGGGAAGATTGCAAAGAGATCAGAAAGGCAAAGCAGAAGGAAAGATACAGAAGTAGAAAGGAGAAGGAAGAAAGAAAGATCACATTTAAGACGTCTTATACATAAATCAGACGTCTAATTCTACTTTTTCTAAAAACTCTTTGAATCAATTATATTTGCATGTAACAGTTGTATTCTTGGGTTTTACAAAGTATTGAGATTGCTCCCTGTGTTCAACCTCGGATACTCCGGTTTTCGAGTAATAAAAATCTTTATTTGTTTTGAACGCTTTAGCGGCTATATTACAACGTGATATTATCTTTTAACAAACCGCACAAAAGCGCGACAAACATTTTGGCGCCGTTGTCGGGGAGCAACGGGCACTTTTAAAACTTTTGAGTACAACTTTTCTATCTAATATCCAACTTGACTTCTCTCTTTTGCTGTGTTCATTCAGGGAAAGCAAAACAAAAAGGAAAGAATAGCAACTGCACAACAAACTCTCCAAGGAACAGGTAATCTCCATGAGTCCTCTCTCTTAACCCTCTCACAATCTAAAAAAAAAAGGAGGGAAATCAACTTAGGGCTACCTGTCTCATATTTAGTAACTCATCAAGTTGCCTGATTTTCATTTCAAACATATTTTTATCTGTTCATCCAACTAAGGCAACTAGGGCAAAAACTTTCTTGATTGAGCCCTAGGTGCTAATTTCTACGGCAACTAAATTGGACCCACTAGAGCCAAGTTAGGGATTGCAAAGCTAGGGTTTTTAGAGACACATCTTCTCTAAAACAAAGAAAACAAACTTTCCAAAAAGAGGTGTGCCTAAACCGTGTTTGAAAAGATTTATACAAGAGGAACCCTAAGCAAATCAGGCTGATAATCCATTTGAACCATAAAAGGAAGGACCTAAAAGCTCTCAAAGAACCAAGAGGTGAAGTTGATCCCTCGGGTCAACCAACCTTAATATTAGGTCACTTTTGCACTCAAAATACTTAAAAGTTCAAGTGGAACATTAAGCACCTTGATCTTAAAATAAAAAAAAAGTAGACTTAAGAGGTCAAGATCCCCATTCTGGTTTACCTGGAACCGCAGTGACAAGAGAGGTCGGGTGGGGGAAACCCTGTAACCCGTGGGGACGCTCTACCGTGTAGGGGTCTTTGCGGGACTCTCCCTCTCTGGCTGCCCAGGTATTTCTCAGGTGGACGATCTTCTGATCCAGGGGTCCATCTGCCCCGAACCTCTATAGTCACCCAACAATTCTTGGGTGTCTTGATTGGGTCCAGCACCTTCTAATCTCATCACATCTTTCGATGCATGTTCGGTAGGAGGTCCTTAAGACCACCTTTAAGACCTCCTTTAGAAATTCATTCCCGTCGAGGACAAGCCTCAACGCCCTTGTTTGTGCAGCAACCCCGCCACATAAATCTTTCATCTGACTCAGACCCTGATTCCCCTTCTTCTCCCATCATGGCACAACCCATTGAAGAGGAGAATAACCTTGAACACCAACTTCAACGCTTGAACGATCTCTTTCAGAACTTTGTAAACCCACCGCAGCGACCTATGATGCGAGATCACTATAATCCTGCTGCGGTGGCAATCGAACCCCGAGTACGAATCCCAATTGGAGGGCCCGATTCTGATCTGAAGCCCAATATGATTCATGCCATACCGAAGTTCCATGGGCTTAACTCGGAGGATCCATTCCAACACATTAAACAACTCAAGAATTTGGCCTAGACCTTCGGGTCAGATGTACAAAACTGGGATATCCTACTCATGAAAATGTTTTCGTTCTCCCTCTTGGACAAGGCTGCACACTGGTATCAGACTCAGACCCGCCCGATCAACACTTGGGAGGAATTACAGTCCGAATTTTTGAAAAAATTCTTCCCTGTTGGCCGGACAAATGCCTTGCGCCACCAGATCACTCATTTCACTCAACAACCGGGAGAACCTCTTCATGAAGCTTGGGATCGATTCCTAGATCTCATGCGAAAGTGCCCCCATCACGGAGTTCCTAAGTGGGAACAAGTCCAGTCTTTTTACCAGGGACTCCTTGAGGATATTCGTCTATTCGTTAATGCAACATGTGGAGGAAACATCATGGGCCAACACGAGGACACGGTATGGGAGATTCTCGAAAACATGTGCGAGAACTCCATAAACAATGACTCCTTGGGCTTATTCGACAGGACGAATGCCCGCGCATCGACGAATCTAAGAGGGACACATGAGACGCAGGACCTGTCCACTTCTGTCGACCTGGAACTGATGGCCAGTCGGTTGGACAAGGTCTCTATCATAGAAAAGAAGGTGGACGAGCTAACTCGACATTTGCAGCAAGCCACCTCTGCACAAAATTCTTTTACACGACCTCCTCTGGCAAGGGAAACAGTGCAAAACATCTATCACCAACCTGCCAAGGGGATGGACCCATATCCACCCCCATCTTCCTCTCGGACCAGAGTAACCTCTGATCCCTTCTATTCGAGTTGGGGGAACTCTGAACCCTCGTATTCTGACTTTCCTGTGGTTCCTCAGAACTGCGAGGACCTCAACGCCATCCAGAATGACCCATACTCCAATACCTACAACGCTGGATGGCGAAATCATCCTAACTTTCAGTGGGCAGGAAATTCTCAAAAACCACCATATCAACCCCGCCCACAAGCTCCTCGTCCATATCAGCCGCCTCAGCCTCGGCCCAATCCCACCTACCAATCCGGGCAAAATCAGGATCAATTGACTCTTATCCTTCAAACACTGGCTGACATTCAAAAGACGAATGCGGCGATGCAAAAACAGCACAAGGACGAGATCACAGAGGTTCGCAACCAACTGGCCCAGATGGCAAATTCTCGCCAACCTGGCACCCTTCCTTCTCAACCTCTGCCCAACCCAAATAACATGCCGACCCAGAGGCGCGTTATGAATCCAAATCCAGGCCACGCACATTTGATTTATCAGGCCCCTGCTACTCCATCACCAGACGGGATGGAGGCGTCAACATCTTATGCAGAATTGCAGCAGCATCCACACCTCCTACCTAACCCAAACCAAAGTCAGGCCGGATTAAACTCTGTAACAACACGCAGTGGTAAAACAACACAAGACCCACACTATCCGAACCACTCCAAGCCTGATAATCGCCAAGACCCTAGGGTAGTCATCCAAGATACTACTGTCCCAGATCAAGAACCTGGACCTATCCTAGAGGAACCAGCTAGGATCCCATTTCCTGAGGCCTTGACCAAAGGGAAAAGGACAACCAAACCTGTAGCTCCTGAGGAGGATCTGGTCAAGCTCTTTGAACAGGTCCAGATAAACATCCCGTTGATGGATGCAATCCGCCACATACCAGCTTACGCAAGGTTCTTGAAAGACATATGCACACCTAAACGTAAGCAGCGAACCAAGGATGGGAACCCAATCGTACTATCAGAGCAAGCCAGCTCTGTCATCTTGAGCAAACTCCCACCTAAGGCTAAAGACCCAGGAACTCCCTTGATTTCTTCTAAAATTGGTGAAACCCAACTTGATAGAGCCCTACTAGACCTAGGTGCCTCCATAAATTTAATACCTACATCCCTCCTTGACCACCTTGAAGAATCTGAACTTAAACCCACTGAGGTGACATTGCAGTTAGCCGATTGATCCATCAAGTCACCCAAAGGAATACTCGAGGATGTCATTGTTAGGGTACGAGATTTTTATTTCCCAGTGGACTTCATAGTACTGGACATGGTTGCACCTAAGAACCCAAGGGACACACCAATCATATTAGGGAGACCCTTTTTGGCCACTGCTAGGGCCAATATAAACTGCGAAGAGGGCCAGATAGAATTAAAATTTGGGAATCAAAATCTGAAGATTGACATTTTCAAGGCCCATCAAGGGATTAATTGTGGGGTGATAGAGGAAATTTGTGATGTCGAAGTCGTGGTTGATGAACTGCATATAGAGGACAACCTGATTATTCCTGATCAACCACTAGAGAATCAAAAACTGCTAACAGAGGAGTGCGGACATGATCTAGACACACCTATGACTCCTACCATTGCTCCCGATACAAACCCCGAACCACTCGCTGCTGCTGACAATCCTGTCACGGAACTCAAGCCCCTTCCTGAACATCTAAAATACGACTTTTTGGAGGCAAATCAGACATTTCCTGTGATTATCAATTCTCGACTCACACCTGACCAGGAACTCCCTTTGATTTCTGTTCTCCAACAACATCGTAGAGCCACTGGATGGACTCTAGATGATTTAACTGGTATAAGCCCTTCATACTGCACACATCGAATCTACACGGAAGAAGGCTCACGACCTTCAAGAGAAATGCAAAGGCGCCTAAACCCTAACCTACAGGAGGTCGTGAGAAAGGAGATCATTAAGTGGTTAGATGCAGGGATCATCTACCCGATCTCCGACAGTCGTTGGGTGAGTCCAACACAAGTGGTGCCTAAGAAGGCAGGACTTACCATCATCACGACTGAAACCAGGGAAGTCATTCCTACTCGAATAGCTAATTCGTGGAGAGTCTGCATTGATTACAGAAGACTAAATTCCTCCACGAAGAAGGACCATTTCCCACTACCGTTTATTGATCAGATCCTCGAGAAACTAGCGGGAAATAGATTCTTCTGCTTTCTTGACGGGTACTCCAGTTACAATCAGGTGGCAATCCATCCAGAGGACCAAGAAAAGACCACATTCACCTGCCCCTTCGGGACGTACGCGTTCCGAAGGATGCCGTTCGGTCTCTGCAATGCACCTGCAACTTTTCAGCGGTGCATGCTTGCCGTATTCTTAGATATGGTAGGTGATTATCTGGAAGTCTTCATGGATGACTTTTCAGTTTTTGGACAATCATTTGACGATTGCCTCCAACACTTGGTCCATATACTCAGGCGGTGCATCGAGGTGAATTTGGTTCTTTCCAGGGAAAAGAGCCATTTCATGGTGCCTGAGGGAATTGTCCTGGGACATTTAATCTCAGAGAAAGGCATCCAAGTGGATCGAGCTAAGGTTAACCTGATTTCCAAGCTCCCTATGCCTAGCTCGATTAAGGACATCCGATCTTTTTTGGGGCACGTCGGTTTCTACCGTCGATTCATCCCTGATTTCTCCAAGATCGCGCGCCCCCTGACCAATCTTCTCTCCAAGGATGTACCTTTCAAAATTTTCAAGGAATGCACTCAAGCATTTGAAATCCTACGTGACCGAGTCACCCAGGCCCCAATCCTACAGTCCCCTGATTGGTCTCAACCCTTTGAGATCATGTGCGATGCATCTGACTTTGCTGTAGGAGCGGTTTTGGGGCAGAAAATTGACGGGATACCTGTGGTCATTTACTACGCCAGCAAAACACTGGATGAGGCTCAGCGTAACTATACGGTTACTGAGAAAGAGCTACTGGCCGTAGTATTTGCCCTGGAAAAATTCAGATCATACCTCCTGGGTTCCCGTATTATCGTATACTCGGATCACACAGCTGTAAGGCATCTGCTTGCCAAGAAGGACGCGAAACCTCGACTAATCCGCTGGATCTTGCTATTGCAAGAATTTGACCTCGAGATTCGCGACAAGGCGGGAAAGCACAATGTAGTAGCTGATCACTTGTCCCGCCTTCCTTCTGAAATTATTGATCCTTCCGAACCTATTACAGAACATTTCCCTGATGAGCACCTCCTGACTATCAGTACAAGTCTTCCATGGTTCGCCAATATTGTTAATTACCTGGCATCACATCAGATTCCGCCCGATTGGTCGAAGGCCAAAAAGGACAAATTGTGTTCCGATGCCAAGTATTACCTATGGGAAGACCCGTATCTTTTCCGCATTGGTGCTGATCAGATAATCCGACGGTGCGTCACGGAAGTGGAAATCAAAGACATACTCTCATTCTGCCATGACCAGGCATGCGGTGGACATTTTTCTGGACATAAGACCGCATCGAAAGTCCTCCAGTGTGGCTTCTACTGGCCCACAATTTTCAAGGATGCATACGATCACTGTAAGGTATGTCCCCGTTGCCAGACTCTGGGCAACATGAGCCATAGAGACATGATGCCTCTACAGCCGATCTTGGTATGCGAAATTTTCGATATTTGGGGGATTGATTTCATGGGACCCTTTTCGAACTCGGATGGCTTCGAATACATCTTACTCGCAGTTGACTATGTGTCCAAGTGGATAGAAGCCATTCCGACCCGAACCAACAATCATAAAGTCGTTATAAAATTCCTCCATCAAAACATTTTCTCAAGGTTCGGGATTCCGCGTGCTATAATTTCCGATGGAGGGACCCATTTTACGAACGCTCAGTTCAGGTCACTAATGACCAAATACGGGGTGTCACACCGAATCTCTACTCCTTACCACCCCCAAACTAATGGTCCAGCTGAGTTATCTAACCGAGAGATCAAGAAGATCCTTCAGGTTACTGTTCGACCTGATCGAAAAGATTGGTCTTCTCAGCTTCCGGAAGCATTGTGGGCCTATAGGACCGCCCACAAGACCCAATTAGGAATGTCTCCCTTCAGACTAGTGTACGGGAAGGCATGTCACCTCCCCGTCGAATTGGAGCATAAAGCCTATTGGGCAGTACGGACCTGTAATCTCGACCTTTCTAAGGCTGGAACCCACAGAAGATTTCAAATGAGCGAGATCGATGAATTACGCCACGACGCGTATGAGAACTCGCGAATTTACAAAGAACGGGTTAAAGCTTTTCACGACAAACACATTTCTAGAAAGGTCTTTCATCCTGGTCAAAAAGTTTTACTCTTTGATGCTCGACTCAAACTATTCCCGGGAAAGCTAAGATCCAAGTGGGTCGGACCCTACCTAGTCCGCCAAATCTTCGGAAATGGAGCTATTGAAATCAGCCCACTCAGCCACGATTCTGAACCCTTTGTCATGAACGGGCAGAGACTCAAGCCGTTCATTGACATGACCGATATAGATTGGACTGAGTCATCCTTTACCCTCCATTCCTCTTGAGCTCATTGCGCCCAGCCGATGGCGTAAAACTCAGCGCTTAACGGGAGGCAACCGGTCATTCTTTGAAAAACCTGAAACCGTTTCTGACATCTCTATGCGGAACTCATATTGCACTTTAGGGTTTATCCATTAGAACAGCCGACTTCACCTCAGGTATACCTACCCGAGATTAGAAATTGTTCGCAACAAGTCGCTTCGACCCATTCACTCACCACACACCTGTCCTAATACATGAACTAAGCTGAATTCGAACCCACCTAATTTACAATGGGGACATTGCAAATCTTAGGCATGGGGGGGTATGAAAGTGCAAAATGTCAGAAAATTCATATCAAGGAAGGGTTTCACATACAAAAAAAAAAAAAAAAAGACTTGATAGAGGGGAGGAACAATTCAAGGTCATACAAATGAGAGGAGAAATAGAAGAAAAAATGACAAAAAGGAGCACAAAATGAAAAGAAATAGTCATTAGTAAAAGATTAAGGGGTTAACTGAAGTTCTAGACCGAATCAAGAAAAAGAAAAGAAAAGTGCCACGGAGATATAACAAGAGATTAGCGGGAACGCTGGTCTTAGGCTTGTTGGGCTAGTACCTTTAGCTTAAAAATTCACGTATCCATTAAAATCTGGATAATCCTCAAGAGGTTGAGGAAAATGCGAAGCTTGAGTATTAGGTCTAAGGCTTAGGAAGTATTCAGCCTCGTTAGCTGACCTCCGGTTTGCGGGATTCGGTAACCTAAGCACCCAAATTCACACACAGTCTGGTTCAGTGCGCATAAACGTCCAAATCACGCGAAAAGCGTTTAATGTTCTGAAAAAGTCACCTAGATTAGGAGCGGTCAATCAACACAAATTGATTTGGACGAGTTCCCAGCGCGGAGAGGCGGGAAATTCCCCTCGAAGATGCGTAACAACATATCATCTCCTCGGTGCTTGTCTCTTAGGATATTTAAATATCCTACTGGGGGCATGTAAGCACTCTGCTGGTTCAGATACCATGGGCGGCATTATCACGAAATGTCGATCGCCAGGGTCTGGATTCGGCCACGGAACGCCATGGGCGGGATTATCTCGAAATCTCAAAAGCCAGGGTTCCGAGGGTTGCCTTGGGCGGGATTATCTCGAAATCTCGAAAGCCAGGGACCCTTGAGGATTGATGATAGGGACGAGGAATCCGATATAGACCGTGTTGAGAAGCTAATCCGAAGCTAGAAATAAAAAGAAAAGAGAGAGAAAAGCTCTCCAAACAAATAAATCTTCTATCCCTCTCTTACAAAAAAAAAAAAAAAAACGCACTGCAAACTGAACTTAGGCTAAAAATATCTCAAGCACGGGTGCTTTAACCGCGGAGTCCAACAAACCCTAGGTTAGTTTCTGTGGGCCGTAGAAACCTTTGCAGAAGACTGAGGCTAAAGCGGAACAGGTCCGGATTTTGGTTGGTACTTGAGTACCTCTAGGCCTATTGTCGGCATTCCCACCTAATCACAAAAGAAAAGGAGAAGCACTTATCATTGTTGACAGACACTCAGGGTCTAGAATGGAAGTTAAAACTTTGAAATTTTGCTAAGGGACTAGCAAAAGCTAGGCATGGGGGTATGATGAGAGCCTCATCATGAGCCATAACTAGCTGATTTTGACCCAATAACGAAGATAAAAGCTCCTACATAACCTGGAAGAAGGCCTAACTGAAGGAACAAGTGCTCTGAGAAGAAAACATGAAATAAAGGTTAAAACTGCAATTTTACCATTGCAGTACGTAAACGGGATTTCTCAGAGGCAAAACAGAGGTCAAATGGAATAAATGAGATAAAAAGTGGGCTGAGTCAATCAGAAATGGGTTCATGTGAAATCTAAGAACTAAATGACACTTGGTAACCCTAAAACAGACCTGCTTAAATTAACAAGGTTCCGGTCAGAACAAAAAGCAAGTAAACCCTCTATAAATCATGGAAAAACATACTCTAGGGTTTAGAACACTTAATTTGGCCTTTGGAACCTAGTTTGACCTAGATTAGTGTCCTAGCTCTCCAATTAACCTAATTTGGGTTTTTACGCAAAATGTCCAGTCAAACGAGGTCAAACCTGAAATCTAACTTCGCCATTGGATTCCTTAGGTCCAAATTAGGTTTGTACCAAAATTTGGACCTAAGGAGGGGTCATCTTGACCTACTTTGCAATTTAGTACACCCAAATCACAAATTGGTCCCTATCTTTTGAATACCGTTGCAGAGAAACCCGAAGGTTCTTCGCCTCCTTTGCAAATCGGTCCTGCCGCCATTACTAGGGCAGAACCGAGCTCCGGCGAGGTTCGGAGAGGGATTGCTCTCTAATCCCTCAGGGATTCCCTCCCAGAAATGGAAGGAGGATTCTCTGAGGAATTCCCTTCCTTATAAAGTCAATTACAATCGCTGGTGTGAACTCAATCTCTCGTGCGAACGCACGAGAGATTTGGGTATCCTAACTCCTTTCCATCTCCGGCGACCAACCTCAGGCAATTACGTGCCCTTCACGCCCTTCACACCCAGTCCAGCACCTATATAAGAACCCATAACTCCGGCCGAAGAGGCTAAGCTTGATTTTGACGGAGATCCCTTCCAAATTCCTCCCTCTCCCATCTCCGGCCAAACGACCCACAAGCTCCGGCGACCTCCTTCCCTCCTTCTTGTCTCTCTGCTGCCATACTAGCAGCAGAGTCCTCTCCGCCGCTTCCTCCCGCGTCGCGCTGTACCCCGCGTGCGCGCTTCTGGCCACGTCTTCGTCGCCGCTTCCTCCCTCAGGGTCTTTCTTCCCCGACGACGGCAGTTACGAGCCGTCCTCTCCACCGCCTCCCTTCCCTCCAGACAACCCCAGATATGTTCTCCACCCTCTCCTCTCTCTTTTCCCCCAACTATTTTACTTGATTACCCCTTGATAGTACCTATCCGCCTTCATCTTCCTCGCCTCCGACCGCACTCTGGTGTATGCATGGTAGACGCTCACTGCATCTCGAGTTGTTTGTTTTGGGATGGGAATCTAGATGACCTGATTCTACTAGAAACATTGCTGAACCTAGGGTAGATGAGGTTGAGGACCAACCCCCAGCAGACACAATGGCCATCATCCAAGCCAAGATTATTGCAAACCACTGGCTTCAGCAACAATAGATCCACACTATCATGCAAGCCATAAATCGGTTGCAGAACCCACAAGGGCAACCACCACCACCTTTCCAAGTCCCACAAGGGCAACAGCCACTTGATCTACCACCATTCCTAGACCAACCTAGGCCACTCTGCAAATTCTGCAATCCCTCCGCTATTCGAGTCGAGCCGCACCTTAGGATCCACGAAGGGGAGATGATTTTGAGCTAAAACCAAATGTCCTAAGTCTGATTTAGAGCCACTTCCATGGGAAGCTCAAATAAAGATCCCTTCTAGCACCTACAGGATCTTGACCGGATAGCCCGAATTGTGAAACCTAGGAACATTAGCCTTGACATTGTTTTGATTAGGATGTTCCCCTTCTCGCTAAGAGACAAGGCATCTCACTGCCCTAGAACCCTAGGTAGACCCATCACCAGCTAGGAAGAACTGAGGCATGCATTCTTAAAGAAATTCTTGCCCACAGGAAAGACCAATGACCTCAGAAGAGCCATTACTACCTTTACACTCTAGGGTGGAGAACAGTTCCATGAGGCGTGGGAAAGGTTTAATGAACTATTAAGGAAATGCCCACACCATGAAGTACCAAGGTGGCAATTGGCCCAGATCTTCTACCACGGTCTGGACAGCAACCTATGGAATTTTGTCAATGCCTCATTCAGGGGCGACTTCCTGAACAAAGATGAGGAGAGAGTGTTTGAGCTCTTTGAGTCTATGAGCGAAAATTCGCTCAACAATGCCTCCATGACCCAGTTTAGCCAATCCAGTCAACCCCATGGTGGGATTTATGAGGTACAAGCAAATTCTGGAATGGTTGACATGGATATCATTGCCAAGAAATTAGATCGAGTGCAATTGGTGGATAAAAAGATAGATGAGCTACTGAACCAGACCAGGAACCCGTTACAGACCTTCTCCGTATCAAAGGGAGCTCACAATGTTGACCTGGTCCAACCCTTAAGCCAACTGAACCTGGAACAACCCCAAACCACATTCCAGGGAGGGACCTTTGCTCCCTCAAACCATGATTACTCTCTTCCCTCCCCATCGACATCTGCTATCCATGAAGATGTACGGGCTGTCCAAGGTTATGCTAAACCTGACCCTTTCTCCAACACTTACAACACCGGTTGGCGTAATCACCCCAACTTCAGAACCAGCCCAGACCAAACCAACAGCCAAACTTAGCCCCTATTAGCAAGGAACACCAGTTAGACCCCCTTATAAACCGAATAGGCCGACCCTCCCCCGCTAAAGCAAATGGACGCCCTGATAAAGATGATGGCTAAGATGAAGCAAAAACATTAGGAGGAAATGGCTTTAGTAAAGGGACAGCTAAGCCAGCTGTTGGACTATTAACAACAAGGATCCCTACCTTCTCAACCACAATCAGACCTGGGAAACATGATTAACAGAGGCCCCAAATCGCAAGGGTTCCAAGGCAATCGCAGGTAGGCTCACATGGTCCAACCAGCCCCACAAACACCCCCTAAGTTCGGTGCTTCTTCGTCCTCATCTTCTCAAGCATCAACCCATGGTCCCAATGCCTCTGCAAATGCAGTAACCTTGAGATGTGGCACCAAAACCTTGGATCCCAAATGGCCGACTCTTCCTGAGACTTCACCGTCTGAAACACCCGACTCAGAAAAGGCACTGGAAAAACCCAAGGTCCCAGAAATAGATCCTATCCATGTTCAGACACCCTACCCCAAGGCGTTGGAGACAATCAAGAAAAAGAAAAGTGTTGTGGAAACTGAGTAGCTTTTGGATATCTTTAATCAGGTTTAGATCAATATTCCACTCCTTGAAGCCGTCAAGCACATCCCGACTTATGCCAAGTTTTTAAAGGATGCCTGTACACCTAAACGAAAGCCAAGACCTCAAGCACCTAGGAAGGTTATGCTCTCAGAGCAAGCAAGTTCTGTAATATCAAGCAACCTTTCGCTCAAGCGAATTGACGCAGGAGCACCCCTGATATCCTGCAATATCGAGGACATGACATTTGATAGAGCACTCCTGGACTTAGGTGCTTCCATCAATCTGATTCCAACAACCCTGTACCACCAATTTGGTTTCGGAGAGTTGACACCCACACTTGTCACCATCCAGTTGGCTAATAGATCTATGAAGACCCCGAAGGGGGTTGTCGAGGATGTGATTGTGCAGGTCAAGGATTTCTATTTTCTGGTCGACTTCTTGGTGCTCGACATGGAAGTCCCTGAAAAACTACAGAACGCACCCATAATCTTAGGAAGACCTTTCTTAGCTACGGCTAAGGCAAACATCGATTGTGACACGGGATGTATGGAAATCACCTTCGGACACAAGAAAATGCAATTAGATATCTTCCGAGTGACCAAGTCTTTTGATTGTGACTGTATCGAGGAACATGATCCCAAGGAACCTTTGGTTGAGGAATGCCTCACCTTAGTTTTGTCTTAGGCCACCAATCCGGTAATGACTATTCTGACCCATCACCATCTCTGCCCATGGACCTCTGTAGGGCTGATTACCATCAAACAACACCATTTGAGGAGATTGATGTTGATGAACTCCCACCTTTCCCTTTTCCTTTGACTGTTGTTCCACCCACACCCGAACTAAAGTTGCTACCTGAGAATCTCAAGTAGGTCTTCCTGGGACCTGACCAGACCTTCCCTATGATTATTAACTCTCATCTAACCAAGGATCATGAAATCAGGTTGACCGCAACCCTTTTAGAACATCGGGCCACCATTAGATCGACCATTTCAAACTTAAGAGGAATTAGCCCTACGTATTGCACTCGTAAGATTTACCCGAAAGATGGGGCATGACCCTCCCGCAAGATGCAGAGATGGTTAAACCCAAATATGTGGGATGTCGATAAGGAATAAATTATCAAGTGGCTTGATGCTGACAACATCTATCCCATCTCTAACAGCCACTAGGTGAGCCCCACTCAAGTTGTTCTAAAGAAAGCCGGGCTTACCATTGTCACCAATGAATGTGGCAAATCCATCCCCACCCGCACCACCATCGCATGGCAGGTATGTATTAATTATAGGAAACTCAACGAAGCAACCAAGAAAGATCATTTCCCCTTGCCATTCATTGACCAAATCCATGAAAGATTGGTAGGGCAAAAGTATTTTTGCTTCCTGGATGGATATTCAGGGTATAACCAAGTCGCAATTGCTCCTGAAGATCAAGAGAAGACCACATTCACTTGCTCGTATGGCACGCTTGCATTCCAATGTATACCGTTCGGGTTATGCAACGCACCTACTACCTTTCAGCGTTGCATGTTAGCCATTCTTTGTAGAAATGGTGGGTGAGTACTTGGAGGTCTTTGTGGATGATTTCTCTGTATTTGGGAATTCATTCGACCACTATTTGAGCAACTTGGAAAAAATCCTGAAACGATGTATCGAGGTTAATTTGGTGTTAAGTTGGGAAGAGAGCTATTTTATGGTTTAAGAAGGAATCGTCATTGGTCACATCATATCACATAGGGGCATTGTGGTGATTAGGCCAAAGTTGATTTGATTTCCAAACTTCCTCCATCTAGTTTGATCTGGTAGATCCACTCATTTGTGGGACATGTTGGCTTCTACCGAAGGTTCATCAAAGACTTCTCCAAGCTTCCCAAACCCTTAACCGACCTTCTGTCCAATGACGCCTTATTCCACATGACCTCTGATTGCATCAAGGCTTACCACACCCTCCGGGACTTACTTTCTACAGCACCTGTACTTCAGCCCCCGGATTAGTCCTAGGACATTGAGATTATGTGTGATGCAACAGATTTTGCCATAGGCAATGTCCTGGGACGAAGACCAGACAAGAAACCCGTGGTGATCTACTACGTGAGCAAGATGTTGGATGAGGCCCAATGAAATTATATGGTCACTGAAAAAGAATTGCTCACTATAGTTTTCGGACTTGAGATGTTCCGATCTTACCTGCTGGGGTCCCACATTACAATCTATACTGCCCATTTAGCCATCCAGCACCTATTGGCTAAAAAGGACGCGAAGCCTAGGCTCATTAGATGGATCTTGCTCTTGCAAAAATTTGACTTGGAAATCCGCGATAAAGCCAGATCAAAGAATGTGGTGGCTGACCAGTTATCCAGACTTCACCCAGACCACATTAAACCCTCCCTGCCTTTATTGGACACCTTTCCCGATGAACACATTTTGGCTGTGCACGACAAGAAACTGCCTTGGTATGCTGACTATGTCAACTACATGGTTGTAGGACAGACCACACACAGCTGGTCTAGACAGCAACGGGACAAATTCTTGGCCAAGGCCAAGCACTATTTCTAGGACGATCCCATGTTGTTTCGTCTCTATGCCGACCAGATCATCAGGAGGTGTATCCCTGACGACCAAGTTCAAAGTGTGCTATCCTTTTGTCATGACCAAGCCTGTGGTGGCCACTTCTCAGGAAAGAAAACGGCTGCGAAGGTTCTACAGTCAAGATTTTATTGGCCTTCCTTATTTAAGGATGCACACAACTTTGCCAAAACTTGCTCTCGCAGTCAAATGCTAGGGACGATGACCAGAAAAGAAATG
Organism: Thalassia testudinum; assembly: GCA_037157565.1. Taxonomy (NCBI): domain Eukaryota; kingdom Viridiplantae; phylum Streptophyta; class Magnoliopsida; order Alismatales; family Hydrocharitaceae; genus Thalassia; species Thalassia testudinum. Next base: position 64,478,646 of record JAZHRO010000014.1, read on the forward strand.
ATGCCCCTCCAGCCCATTTCGATTTTTGAGATCTTCGACGTTTGGGGTATTGATTTTATGGGCCCCTTCCCACCATCCAATGGCTTTGAGTACATCATCATCTTGGTAGACTGTCTCTAAATGGATTGCAGCGATCGCCACCCGCCGATGTCATCATATGACTATCATGGATTTTGTTAAGTAGAACATCTTTTCTCGATTTGGAATACTAAAGGCCATGATCAGTGTTGGTGGAAGTCATTTTATTCACTCCCAATTTCGTGCCCTACTTAGAAAATACACGGTTAACCACCACATCTCTGCCCCATATCATCCGCAAACAAATGGGCAGACCGAGGTCTCAAATAGACAAATCAAGAACATTCTACAGAAGATTGTAAGACCGACAGGAAGGATTGGTCTGCACGATTGGATGATGCCCTGTGGGCATATCGGACCGGTTTCAAGACCCCGATCAGCATGTTGCCTTACTGCCTAGTCTTTGGCAAAGCTTGCCACCGTCCTGCAGAGTTGGAACACCAGGCTTACTTGGCCGTCAAATAGTATAACATGGATTCCCAATTAGCCGATGCGCAGATGATGTAAACACATTTACACTACTTAAGATGTCTATTTATGCATCTTCTTAAGCATAGGATTGCATTTCATGATATAAATATTACATTACGTGCATCATCTTGCATTTAGAATAGTTTGAATAAAATGGAGGTTAATTGTCTCCTTTTATTTGCTTGGATAGGACAAATATTTTATCGGGGCCTCGTATCAAAGAACCAACCGTATGGATGTGATCAGGGCAACGATTGGAGTTCAACAACTCCATGATCGCCCTAATCAGGCATCCATAGCATCAGATAGTAACCCGGGAACCTAGAAGATCAAGGGCCAGGATGGTGTAAATACGCACTTCAGATGACAAGTCCAACTGCATGGATGAATTCAGATCGACGATCGCAGCCCAACGACACAAAAATCGAGTCAATCTGACATCCGTGGCACCATCTACAACTTCCGGAAGATGGATGGCCAAGATGGCCCCACGTGGTGCCATCTCGACTGCCCAAACGGCCGCACGCAATCTCAACAGTCTCCGCATCTGCCTTTCCTCATCGTTGGATTAAGATCCAACGGCTACGACGCACCCGCGCTGAAGTCAGGCGCTCGACATAAACGCGACCCCAGGGCGTTGGCCGAGCACTCTAACGCGAAGCGGCGACGCGTGTTCGAGCCTCGCCACGCTGAAATTGGAGTGGTGGCTGAAACGGTTGGCTTCGGGATAACCGGGTTTTATTGTTATAACATTGTAGTATAGCCAGTTATTACCAACATTTCAAATATATAAATTTTTTTACTCGGAAAATAAAAGAGTTCCCGAGGTCGAACTCAGGGAGCAAGTTGTATTCTAGAGATATACATGTTTCTTTTACAAAATAAAGAGAGAGGGAAAGAATTTGTTGTTCTCTTTGTTTTCTCCTCGTGATGTTCTTCTTTCTTTCTGTCTTCAGATCTCCTACTTCTTCTTTGTTCTGCAGAGGTGATGCTCCTCTTTCTTTCTTCAGATCTCCTTCTTCTTCTTCCTTGGTTTCTGTCTTGGTCTCTCTTCTTTTTCTGCAGTCTCTTCTGTGAAGGTTTCTTCTTGTTTCTCCTCCCTGCGGCTAAGTGTCAGCTTCTTCTTTTCTTTTTCAGCCAGGGACGTCACCCCTCCTTCCTTCTTTTCCCTTCAGGCCGTCGTCTGATTTCCAAATCAGACGACTTAACTACCTGTTGCTACAGTCAGCTTCCTTCCTCTTCCGCGGGTCTTCTTCTTCACCTGTGCCTGCACACTTCAGAGTTTTTCGTCAGAGGCAAAACCTACTCTACCCTCCCCCCCCGCGTCTCTCTCTCTCTCTGAAACCACTCTTGGGAAAGCTCTCCCAGAGCTGCCGGGTAATCGGGTTCGGGTCAGGCCCGGGTCCAGGCCCACCGGCGTGCGTGGTGGGCGAGGAGTGCAGGTCAGTCTTAAGTCGGGTCGGGTCGGGTCAGGTCCGCGGGGCGTGAGCGCGGACGAGACCGGGTAACCGGGCGGGTGAAGGGGACCTCACCCCGTGTGCTGAGGCAGTAAGCCTTCAGCACTTTTGCATCTTATGTCGCTGCGACTCTTCAGGCGTTTCCGAGGTGGGACTAAATGTCCCACCTCAATTGCGCGCCCGCAGCGGGGAAGTCAGCAGGAGATTGCAGCGTCACGCGAAGCTTTCTGCCTTAGCTGCGAACCTGATGTTTTGCCAAAATGCCTCGCAAGGCCTGGGAGTTGAATCTGGGCGTGGCGCTGAGCGTGGCGCGCCTGTAGCTGCAGGCGGAAGCAGTTCCTCCTGCGCGGCAATGGCGGCGGAGGTCGGGTGGCCTGTTCACAAGAAAACGGCCTCTCGGCCTAATCAGAAAGTGCCAGGAGCTTCTCCAGGGTGCGGCAAAGCTCGTGTGGGTGGTGGCGAGGCGCGGGGCGGCGTGCGAGGGCTGCCCTAGGTCGGACTATGGGTCGGAGGATGGGTCTGTTCGGTGGGGTTGTAGAGGGTGATGTGGGGGAAGTGGCAGGGCGGAGGTTGATCAGGGTGAGGAGGCGGAGGTCCTGCGGTGGTCGGCGAGCCGTGTGGGTTGCTGAGGTGATGGGAGCGGCTCGCCGGAGGATGGCCGGAGGCGGAGAAGGTGAGGGCGAACAGGAGCGGTCGAGGGTTTAATCAAATAAGAGACAGTGAGGAAAAGAAAGAGGGGGAGATGGGGAGGATTTCTGACCTAGCTACGGAGACGAAAGGGGCCGGGGCAGGGCGACAGTCGTATCGACTGTCGCCGGAGAAGAAGATGCCCAGGGGAAGGGGCGGCGGCGAGCAGAGGGCTGGAGAGGCGCCAGTTGGGTACGGCGTGGCGCAGGAAGAGCAGGGGAGGAGGTCTCTGCTGCTGGTATTGCGGCAGAGCGAAGAGGAGGAGGAGGAGGAACCGCCGGAGCTGGTGGGCGTCTGCCGGAGGGAGAGGAGAGGAAAGTTGGGGATTTTCTCCGTCAGATCCAAGCTGCGCCGGTCGGTGGAGCAACGGGGGGTATTTATAGGGATCAAACAGGGAGGAAGGCGGAGGGAGACGACGTGTCTCCCTCGCCGGAGGATGGTCGAAAACAAGAACCCATACCATCCGTGCGTTCGCACGGCCGGTATGGTGGGTTACAACGACTAGGGGGGTGTCCCTGCGACGGCTGACGACGCAGGGCACCCCCGGTTTACTTGCCAGGTCCCCCACCTCACCCTGCGCGGCGCCATGCTCCGTGCAAGGTCGCCGGAGCATGGTGCTGGCAGGTTTTGCAGGAGGGACCTGATTGCAAAGAACGAAGGAGAGTTAGGGGCCAAAATGCGAGGGTTCAAAAGTTGAGGGCCAAAGAGTAAATATATGAGGACCAATGTGTAAAGTCGGTCAAGGAGGTTTCTTCTTAGGCTCAACTTTTTATACATGACTAATTAGGACCTAAGGAATCTGATGGTGAATTTCATTTTCATATTAAACCTTGTTTGACCGGTCAATTTGCGCAAAAACCCAAATTAAGTTATTAATTGGGCATGGTTCTCAATGTAGGTCAAAAAGGGTTCTGAAGGCCAAATTTAAGGTTCTAAACCCTGGAGATTATTTTTCTATGAATTTTAGAGGGTTTATTCTATTTTTACTTTGCCTCGAACCTTGTGAATTGAAGTGGGTTGTTTTAGGGTAACAGATTATCATTTAGTTTCTTGGAATTGCTGTAGCCCTTGCTAGATCATTTCTTCCCACTCTTATTCTTATTAAGCTGCTTTGACCTATGTTTGGGCCCTGAATTACCCTGTATGCAGATTATACTAGTAAAATTGCATTTTTACCCCTTATGACTTATTTTCTTCTCAAACTCAGGATTCTCTGAGTTAAGCCTTTCCTTGAGATATGTAGGAGCTTTTATCCTTTATATTAGGTCAAAATGAGCTAGTTATGGCTCATGATGAGGTTCTCATCAGTGGCGCGCCTCCGATCGACCGCACGATCGCAATCCAACGGCCGTGCGCGCTCAATCAGGACGACGAGCAATTGGACGCCCACACGTAACGCGCGATTGCACGTGGGCGGACGCACAGCGCAGCGGGCGAAGATGCGTCTTAAGCCGTCCGATCGCGAGATCGGACGGCTGAGACTTCGTGGACGTGCGTAGGCGTTACGCGTACAAGCAGCCGAGCGAGCGCGCGTGGGCGCGGAGGTACGCCCACGTTGGGGGCTTTAGCGACGATTTTATCCGTCACTAAAGACCCCTCATTTATTGTTTTGAAGTTGTAATGTCCATTTTGCCCCCACTCCTTGCAACTATAAAAGGAGACCCCTCCATATGAAATTCTCATCCCTTCTTTCTCCTCTCTACCCCTCCAAAGCTCAAAAGAAGCTTGTCCCACACCCGGGATGCTTCTTGCGAGATAAAGTCCAATTTTCGTTCCCCTTCGGAAGTTGATCCCGCGACGACGACGGTGTGCTGCTCCGTTCCCGTTATTCTGCTTCATCCTCCTTCATCCTGCTTCGTTCTCCTTCGTCCAGGCGTCGTTCCGTCCGGCTCGTCCTCCAAGCAATCGTCGAGGAGGATAATTTCTCTCTCCCATTCTTACTTACAGCTTTTCTAGTGTGGAATTTTCTGCTTTATAGTGTAATTGATTTTCCGCATTCTAGTGTAACTTTTATAAACTATTTAAATATTGAATGCATGTTCTCTTTCTCTCTCTCTCTTTCTCTCTCTCTCTCTCTCATAGTTCGATTGCCCCATTGTAATTATAACGCCTTGCTTAAAGAAAATCCTAAAAAAATATAATTACGAAAATAGATCAACGTAGCCTCCCTGTGTTCGACCCGGAATTATTTTCAGTATAAATTTTATTTGTTGAACGCGAATTCTTCGCTTCCAAACTACAACGATAGGTTTTCCAAAACCAATCTCGTTAGCTGATGAGAACCTCATCATGAGCCATAACTAGCTCATTTTGACCTAATACAAAGGATAAAAGCTCCTACATAACTCAAGGAAAGGCTTAACTCAGAGAATTCTGAGTTTAAGGAGAAAACAAGTCATAAGGGGTAAAAATGCAATTTTACCAGTATAATCTGCATATAGGGTAATTCAGGGTCCAAACATAGGTCAAAGCAACTTAATAAGAATAAAAGTGGGATGAGATGATCTAGCAAGGGCTACATCAATTCCAAGGAACTAAATGATAATCTGTAACCCTAAAACAACCCACTTCAATTCACGAGGTTCGAGGCAAAGTAAAAATAGAATAAACCCTCAAAAATTCATAGAAAAATAATCTCTAGGGTTTAGAACCTTCAATTTGGCCTTCAGAACCCATTTTGACCTACATTGAGAACCATGCCCAATTAATAACTTAATTTGGGTTTTCGCATAAATTGACCTGTCAAACAAGGTTTAATATAGAAATGAAATTCACCATCAGATTCCTTAGGTCCTAATTAGTCATGTATAAAAACTTGAGCCTAAGAAGAAACCTCCTTGACCAACTTTACACTTTGGTCCTCATGTATTTACTTTTTGGCCCTCAACTTTTGAACCCTCGCATTTTGGCCCCTAACTCTCCTTCGTTCTTTGCGTTCAGGTCCCCCCTGCAAAACCTGCCAGCACCATGCTCCGGCGACCTTGCGCGGAGCATGGCGCCGCGCAGGGTGAGGGGGAGAGCCTGGCAAGTAAACCGGGGGTGCCCTGCGTCGTCAGCCGTCGCAGGGACACCCCCCTGGTCGCTGTAACCCACCATACCGGCCGTGCGAATGCACGGACGGTATGGGTTTCCATCTCCGGCGTCCTCCGGCGAGGGAGACACGTCGTCTCCCTCCGCCTTCCTCCCTGATTCGGTCCCTATAAATACCCCCGTCGCTCCACCGTTCTTCCCAGCTCGGATCTGACGGAGAAAACCCCCAACTTTCCTCTCCTCTCACTCCGGCAGACGCCCACCAGCTCCGGCGGTTCCTCCTCCTCCTCCTCTTCGCTCTGCCGCAATACCAGCAGCATAGACTTCTTCCCCTGCTCTTCCCACGCCACGCCGCACCCAGCTGGCGCATCTCCGGCCCTCTGCTCGCCGCCGCCCCTTCCCCCGGGCATCTTCTTCTCCGGCGACAGTCGATACGACTGTCGCCCTGCTCCGGCACCTTTCGTCTCCGTAGCTAGGTCAGAACTCCTCCCCATCTCCCCCTCTTTCTTTTCCTCACTGTCTTTTATTTGATTAAACCCTCGACCGCTCCTGTCCACCGTCACCCCCTTCGTCTCCAGCCATCCTCCGGCGAGCCACTCCCATCACCCCAGCAACCCACACGGCTCGCCGACCACCGCAGAACCTCCGCCTCCTCACCCTGATCAACCCCCGCCCTTCCACTTCCCCCACATCACCCTCTGCAACCCCACCGAACAAACCAATCTTCCGACCCACAGTCCGACCTAGCGCAGCCCTTGCACGCCGCCCCACGCCTCGCCACCACCCACACGAGCTTCGCCGCACTCTGGCGAAGCTCCCGGCACCTTCTGATTAGGCCGAGAGGCCGTTTTGCTGTGAACAGGTCACCCGACCTCCGCCGCCATTGCCGTGCAGAAGGAGCTGCTTCCGCCTGCAGCTGCAGGCGCGCCACGCCCAGATTCGACTCCCAGGCCTTGCGAGGCATTTCGACAAAGCATCAGGCTCGCAGCTGGGGCGAAGGCCTCGCGTGAAGCCGCGATCGCCCGCTGCTTTCTCCGCTGCGGGCGCTCAATTGAGGTGGGACATTTAGTCCCACCTCGGAAAACTCTAAAGAGGCGCAGCGGTATAAAGCGAAAAAGTGCTGGAGGCTTACTGCCTCAGCACACGGGGTGAGGTCCCCTTCACCTGCCCGGTTACCCGGTCTCGTCCGCGCTCATGCCCCGCGGACCTGACCCGACCCGACTTAGACTGACCTGCACTCCTCGCCCACCACGCACGCCGGTGGGCCTTGACCCGGGCGCTACCCGTACCCGGCTACCCGGCAGCTCTGGGAGAGCTATCCTATGGGCGGATTCTGTGAGAGAGAGACGGAAGGGGGGGGGTAGAGTAGGTTTTGCCCTCTGACGTAAACTCTGAAGTGTGCAGGCACAGGTGAAGAAGAAGGACCGCGGAAGAAGAAGAAAGCTAAGGGAGACACTGTAGCAACAAGCGGTTTAAGTCATCTGATTGGAAAATCAGACGACGTCCTGAAGGGAAAAGAAGAAAGAAGGAGAGACGACGTCCTGACAGGAAGAAGAAAAGAAGAAAGAAGGAGATCTGAAGAACAAAAGAACAAGGAAGAACAACAGAAGAAGGCGAGGCAGAGGAGAACACAGAGAGGCCAAGGGAAGAACTGAAAGAAGAAGAGCACGAGAAGAAGATCTGAAGAAAGGAAAAGAAGAAAGAAAGGAAAAGAAGAAGAAGAACATCACCACTGCAGATAAAGAAGAAGAAGATAATAGAAGATCTGAGACGAGGAGAAGCAAAGAGAAAAGAAGAAAAGACAACAAATTCTTTCTCTCTCTTTCTTTATTTTTGTAAAAGAAACTTGTACCTCTAGAATATAACTTGCTCCTTGAGTTCGACCTCGGGAACTCTTTTATTTTCCGAGTAAAAAATTTATATATTTGAAATGATGGCAATAACTGGCTATACTACAACGCTATAACAATAAAACCCGGTTATCTCTCGAAGCCTCAATGTTTCATTTTGGCATCGTTGCCGGGGGAGCAACGGCTATTCTAGAGGTAAACATTCCTATTTCTTTTTAATTGCTGATAATCTCCCCTCTTTTGTGCAGCTACAGGAAATCAAGAAGACAAGCAACCACACGACAACCACTCCGAGGACAGGTAAATTTTTCCTCTCGCTATTAACCCCTAAACTCTGAAGAGGGAGAAAAGAAAAGAACAAGCAATATAGGGCTAACCTGTCTTCCATACTTAGTAACCATAAAGAGTTGCATGTTTTCAACTCATCACTCTTGCACACTATTAAGGGTATTTAAGGGCTAACACATTCTTGCTTGAGCCCTAATTACCCAACAAAGAGTTAAATGGACCAAGTAGAGCCAACATAAGGTCAAACATTAGGATTTCAGTAGAGACACACCCCTTAGTCAAGAATTGAGGAAATCCAAAAGAGGTGTGCCCAAGCCATTGATTGAAAATAATTAATAAAGAAAAATCCTAAACAATTGGCTCTCTCTAAACACTTCCCTAAAACAAGGGCTAACTTCTCAAGGAAACCACTAGGTGAAGTTGACCCCTGGGGTCAACCAACCTTCAAACTAGGCCACTTTGTTCACAAAAACACCTAAAGTTCAAGTGAAAACCTAAGCACCTTGATCTTGACATAAAAAAAGGTAGACTTAAGAGGTCAAGATCCCCATTCTGGTCTACCTGGAACCGCAGTGACAAGAGAGGTCGGGTGGGGGAAACCCTGTAACCCGTGAGGATGCTCTACCGTGTAGGGGTCTTCGCGGGACTCTCCCTCTCTGGCTGCCCAGGTAATTCTCAGGTGGACGATCTTTCTGATCAAGGGGTCCATCTGCCCCGCACCTCTATAGTCACCCAACACATTTTTGGGTGTCTTGATTGGGTCCAGCACCTGCTTATCTCATCCAGCCCTTCAGTACTTTGCAGGAGGTCCTTGAAACTTCCTATAGAAATTCACTCTCCCCGAGGCTAAGCCTCGGCTCCCTTGTTTTTGCAGAAATCATTCACATAGCCCCTCTTTCCTCTGATTCTGAACAAAGTCCCCTTCTTCCATTAATTCAAACTTCTGATTCTATCTTGATTCCACCACCTGATTCGAAGATGCAGCCTAATTACCTAGCAAGACTACAATGTAAAAAACCTGAATATCTGAGATCCATGAAAGATAAGATGATTGAGGATGCCCTTGAAATCTATGAAATCAAATATAAACCCTCAACACCAATAGGAAACATTCAGGTTGATGTTCCAACAACCACAGCTTTCATCATAAACTGTGCCCAAATTCTATTGACTGAAATTTCAAAAGGATCAACCCGAGATATGCTCATGACAGGATACATTGAGATGGAAAAATTACACCAATCTGAATACCTTCAATGCTTGACAAATCCTGTACTTTGGGAACAACACCAAGATGCCCTTGTGAAACGGGTAGAAATGATGAAATCAGTAGAACAAATTATCAACCAGAAATACCCATATATACCAGAAATAGAGGATGAACCATCTTGGAACAGTATTAAGGAACAATCCAGTTTCCCAGATCTCGGGATTGAGGCACAAAGTGGTTGTGAAATCCCAACCCAGATAGAAGACAATGTTGAATTAGGTTGGGATATTGCAGGAGAACACAATGATGAGCCAAACTTAGACCATGAATTGTCAAGCCTAGAATTTCAAAACTCCTGCAATAATTAGATCAGAACTGAACCTTCTGAGGGTATAAATTCCGCCCCTTATTTTGATAAGGTGACCCTCGAAGGTTATTCGGACTTAGGTTCTAATAATTCTACCCACATCCTAAGCCTAGAACCTAGATCTGAAACTTATTGGGAAGATTATGAGGCCCCTTATGAGAAAGATCAAATTTTTACAGAATATGATTCCGGGCCTCTATTTGATGAAGATCCCTCTCCAACATCCTCAGGAAATCTGATCGATTTTTCAGAAAACGTGCCAATTTATGATACAGAAACTGAGGAGTTGGATGAGCAAGGTTTTAATGGGGTCTATCCTACCAGCTTAGAGCTTGAACAGAACATCTTTCTGAGCCCAGAATTCACATATAGGCTAGAACCCAGTCAGGCTGCTGATTCCACATCTGATGATCTTTGCTATGGTGGAATTCATGATCATGAATCTCATTTTCGCCAACTCTCCGACAATTTCAGATCTGACTATAATTGCGGAGAGATTCCCCTTCCTGAACACGCCAGGCCTATCTACGACCTCAGTTCACATGACTCTGACTCCGACTCTGAGGTCCTGATTCCCGAGATCACTGATAACACAGAATCATTCCTTTTCGATCCTCAGGAACCAAAAACAGAAAATGCCAAGAGTGATTACAACCAAGAATCCAAATTTTTTCTCGAATCCCATTCCTTTCATCCTTCAGACACTCTTCCGGCATTTGATAGTTACCCAGAGGACTCTCTACAGAAAACCACCTATCATCTGTTTCTAGAAGAGCCCTCGTACACAATGGCCACCTCTTCCGCACACATAGAACGGATCAAAACCTCTCCCAAACCCCGACCCGCAACCGGACTCAATTTCTATTCAGATTCACCTCTCACCGAGCCGATTGCATTTCCACATCGGGTTTCGAACATTGATCAGACTACATACCATGCTCTATCATTCTCTGATCACCCCTGTAGGGTTCCTGCATCAACCACTGATTATTCTACGAGTCCCTACTTTGACCAGGCTGATTCGACTCAGCCAAACCCTGCGTTTACACTTCCACATTTATCTGAGCTTCATAGTATATGGTGGGTTCCACACCTTTTTATCCACATCTATCAACCCACCAGATTGATTGGGTTTGGGCTGCATCATCAGCCTGTTGATCTGAACAAGCACCTTGTTGGACCAACCAGGCACTTAATCAAGGTGCTTGTCTTACAAAACTCCGCTGATTTGACCATCCCCTCTCCATCGCATTTCCCGCTTGGCTGATGGCATCAAATTTAGCGCTCAACGGGAGGCAGCCCGTCATTCTCTTTGAAAACCTGAAACTTGTTCTGACAGCTTTTTGCACTTGAAGTTCACACTTTAGGACAGCCGACTCCACCTCAGGTGCTTGCATCTGAGATTAGAAATCGTCCGCAACAGTCACCCCGACCCATTCACTCATCAAAACAGCTATCCTAATGTATGAACTTAGTTGAATAAAAACCCCTAGGTTACAATGAGGACATTGCAAATCTTAGGCATGGGGGGGTAGGAAAGTGCAAAAACTTGTAAGAAAAGGTTTCAAACAAAAAATTCACATATGCCAAAAATACCATAAAAATTAAAAATTTTTTCGAAAAAGAATAAGAGGAAAAGAGGAGAAGGAAATTTTCTGAAGGAGAAGGAGAAGAGAAACAAAATGAAAAAGGAGCACAAAATTATAAGAAAAGGTGATAGTCATTAGTAAGGAACTAAGGAATTAACCTAAGTTCTAGACCTCATTCAAGAAAATAACTGAAAAGTGCATAACAAGATTAGTAAGAACGCAAATCGTAGGCATTCTTGAATAGACTCTTAGTACCCATTAAGATCTAGACACTCCTCAAGAGGTTGAGGAAAATGAAAAGCTGAATTATTAGGTCTAAGGCTTAGGGAGTATTTGGCTCGTTAACTAATTTTTGGTTTACGGGACTCAGTAACCTAAGCACCCTAACCTCACACACAGCCTGGTTCAGTAAGCGTAAAAATCAGAATCACGCAGAAGCGTCGCAAAATTCTGAAAAGAACACCTAGAATAGGAGCGGCCGATCAACACAAGTTGATTTGGACGAGTTCCCAGTGCGGAGAGGCGGGAAATCCCCTCGAAGATGCGTAACAAAATATCATCTCCTCGGTGCTTGTCTCTTAGGATATTTACATATCCTACTGGGGGCATGTAGGCACTCTGCTGGTTCAGATTCCATGGATGGCATTATCTCGAAGTGTCAATTGCCAAGGTCTGGATTCGGCCACGGAACACCATGGATGGGATTATCTCGAAATCTCAATAGCCAGGGTTCCGGGGGTTGCCATGGGCGGTGCTATCTCGAAGCATCGATCGCCAGGAACCCTTGAGGATTGATGATGGGAGCAAGGAATCTGATACAGACCGTGTTGAAAAGCCAATCCTAGGCTAGAACTAAAAAGAAAAAGAGAGAGAAAACTCTCCAAACAGAAAAACTTTCTATCTCTCTCTTACAAAACGCACTGCGAACTGAGCCAGGGCTAAAATCATTTCAAGCACGGGTGCTTTAACCACAAAGTCCAATAAACCTTAGGTTAGTTCTTGTGGACCTTAAAAACCTTTGCTAAAGACTGAGGCTAAGGCTAGACAGATTTGGATCTTGATTGGTACTAGAGTACCTTTTAGGCCTATGGTCAGCATTCTAACCTAATCTATGCTCAAGTAAAAAAGCACTTATCTAAAACTATTAAAAACTTCATGGTCTAGAACAAGGGTTGAAACCTTAAGTTTTTGCTAAGGGACTAGCAAAAGCTAGGCATGGGGGTATGATGAGAACCTCATCATGAGCCATAACTAGCTCATTTTGACCAAATACAAAGGATAAAAGCTCCTACATAACTCAAGGAAAGGCTTAACTCAGAGAATTCTGAGTATAAGGAGAAAACAAGTCATAAGGGGTAAAAATGTAATTTTACCAGTATAATCTGCATACAGGGTAATTCAGGGTCCAAACATAGGTCAAAGCAACTTAATAAGAATAAAAGTGGGATGAGATGATCTAGCAAGGGCTACATCAATTCCAAGGAACTAAATGATAATCTGTAACCCTAAAACAACCCACTTCAATTCACGAGGTTCGAGGCAAAGTAAAAATAGAATAAACCCTCTAAAATTCATAGAAAAATAATCTCCAGGGTTTAGAACCTACAATTTGGCCTTCAGAACCCATTTTGACCTACATTGAGAACCATGCCCAATTAATAACTTAATTTGGGTTTTCGCATAAATTGACCTGTCAAACAAGGTTTAATATAGAAATGAAATTCACCATCAGATTCCTTAGGTCCTAATTAGTCATGTATAAAAACTTGAGCCTAAGAAGAAACCTCCTTGACCAACTTTACACTTTGGTCCTCATATATTTACTTTTTGGCCCTCAACTTTTGAACCCTCGCATTTTGGCCCCTAACTCTCCTTCGTTCTTTGCATTCAGGTCCCCCCTGCAAAACCTGCCAGCACCATGCTCCGACGACCTTGCGCGGAGCATGGCGCCGCGCAGGGTGAGGGGGAGAGCCTGGCAAGTAAACCGGGGGTGCCCTGCGTCGTCAGCCGTCGCAGGGACACCCCCCTGGTCGCTGTAACCCACCATACCGGCCGTGCGAACGCACGGACGGTATGGGTTTCCATCTCCGGCGTCCTCCGGCGAGGGAGACACGTCGTCTCCCTCCGCCTTCCTCCCTGATTCGGTCCCTATAAATACCCCCGTCGCTCCACCGTTCTTCCCAGCTCGGATCTGACGGAGAAAACCCCCAACTTTCCTCTCCTCTCACTCCGGCAGACGCCCACCAGCTCCGGTGGTTCCTCCTCCTCCTCCTCTTCGCTCTGCCGCAATACCAGCAGCAGAGACTTCTTCCCCTGCTCTTCCCGCGCCACGCCGCACCCAGCTGGCGCATCTCCGGCCCTCTGCTCGCCGCCGCCCCTTCCCCCGGGCATCTTCTTCTCCGGTGACAGTCGATATGACTGTCGCCCTGCTCCGGCCCCTTTCGTCTCCGTAGCTAGGTCAGAACTCCTCCCCATCTCCCCCTCTTTCTTTTCCTCACTGTCTTTTATTTGATTAAACTCTCGACCGCTCCTGTCCACCGTCACCCCCTTCGTCTCCGGCCATCCTCCGGCGAGCCGCTCCCATCACCCCAGCAACCCACACGGCTTGCCGACCACCACAGAACCTCCGCCTCCTCACCCTGATCAACCCCCGCCCTTCCACTTCCCCCACATCACCCTCTGCAACCCCACCGAACAAACCCATCTTCCGACCCACAGTCCGACCTAGGGCAGCCCTTGCACGCCGCCCCACGCCTCGCCACCACCCACACGAGCTTCGCCGCACTCTGGCGAAGCTCCCGGCACCTTCTGATTAGGCCGAGAGGCCGTTTTGCTGTGAACAGGTCACCCGACCTCCACCGCCATTGCCGTGTAGAAGGAGCTGCTTCCGCCTGCAGCTGCAGGCGCGCCACGCCCAGATTCGACTCCCAGGCCTTGCGAGGCATTTCGACAAAGCATCAGGCTCGCAGCTAGGGCGAAGGCCTCGCGTGAAGCCGCGATCGCCCGCTGCTTTCTCTGCTGCGGGCGCTCAATTGAGGTGGGACATTTAGTCCCACCTCGGAAAACTCTGAAGAGGCGCAGCGGTATAAAGCGAAAAAGTGCTGGAGGCTTACTGCCTCAGCACACGGGGTGAGGTCCCCTTCACCCGCCCGGTTACCCGGTCTCGTCCGCGCTCACGCCCCGCGGACCTGACCCGACCCGACTTAGACTGACCTGCACTCCTCGCCCACCACGCACGCCGGTGGGCCTTGACCCGGGCGCTACCCGTACCCGGCTACCCGGCAGCTCTGGGAGAGCTATCCTATGATCGGATTCTGTGAGAGAGAGACGGAAGGGGGGGGGGGGTAGAGTAGGTTTTGCCCTCTGACGTAAACTCTGAAGTGTGCAGGCACAGGTGAAGAAGAAGGACCGCGGAAGAAGAAGAAAGCTAAGGGAGACACTGTAGCAACAAGTGGTTTAAGTCGTCTGATTGGAAAATCAGACGACGTCCTGAAGGGAAAAGAAGAAAGAAGGAGAGACGATGTCCTGACAGGAAAAAGAAAAGAAGAAAGAAGGAGATCTGAAGAACAAAAGAACAAGGAAGAACAACAGAAGAAGGCGAGGCAGAGGAGAACACAGAGAGGCCAAGGGAAGAACTGAAAGAAGAAGAGCACGAGAAGAAGATCTGAAGAAAGGAAAAGAAGAAAGAATGGAAAAGAAGAAGAAGAACATCACCACTGCAGATAAAGAAGAAGAAGATAACAGAAGATCTGAGACGAGGAGAAGCAATGATAAAAGAAGAAAAGACAACAAATTCTTTCTCTCTCTTTCTTTATTTTTGTAAAAGAAACTTGTACCCCTAGAATATAACTTGCTCCCTGAGTTCGACCTCGGGAACTCTTTTATTTTCCGAGTAAAAAATTTATATATTTGAAATGATGGCAATAACTGGCTATACTACAACGCTATAACAATAAAACCCGGTTATCTCTCGAAGCCTCAACGTTTCATTAGCGTAGGTTCGTAAACGTTCAACATTTTGGCGCCGTTACCGGGGAGGCAATGATTTCCGATCTTTTCTTTTCATTTTTTGCACTTTATTTGTTTTCTAACTAGCTTTCACTCGTGTCTATTGTTTTACAGAGACCTCCATCAAGGAATCAACAAGTGATAGACTGGAGTAAAGTGCAGTTGAAGACAACTGTAAGTGCTCCCCCATTCTTTCCCCCTCCATAGATTTCATTCGCCACATTAAATCCAAATCACAATTAACTTAGGTGTTTGCATAAATCCTAGGAATAGTTTGGTTGCTTGGATTTCCACTCACATTCATTCCACCCTCATCCATAAAAAAAAAAATAACAAAAAGATAATCTTGTGGGGTAATATTCAACAAACACACAACACACACCCACATTCAAGGCACTTGATCAACTTGATTTGTTTTCTACTCAATCGGGTTCTGATATGTGGAACCGGTACACACAAAGCAACACAAAATAGAGCAGAAATCATTCTAGGTTAATCATGTTTGTGTGCCTAACTTAGTGGTGCATTTGTGGCCAGTTGTTTGAGTTGTTTGGGCCGCACAACTTTATTTTAAAACCAACTCATCAGGTAGCTCCTCCTTAGGGTTTTCAATCTAGATATATTCCAGGCACTCCATTTTCTTTCTGATTTTAAAGGAAAACAATCTTCACCCGTGTTTTACAACTTGGTTTGCCTAGAAACTTGATTGCAATTCACCTAATTTAAAACCCTAAAAGCTACTTAAGCAAGATTTGAACACTAAAATTCACACATTATCAATAATCTTGCTTGAAAACCTTGGTTATGCACGCACTTATACAAATCTCAATCAATAATTAAGGGCACAACCCATTGTAAGGGCCCATCACATTCCATAAGCACCACAATCCTAGGCCTTAATAAAATTGAGTAGATGTTGGCCTTAAGGCTTGATTCGCTCTTCAGGGCCTAGTCTGAGATTATTTTTTATTAGCCTACTTGTACTAATTAATCTGATGTTTAGCTAGGGGAGCAGAGTCAAACGATCGCGGCTGGGGGGTACACTAGGAACCGGAGGCAAAAGCCAAAGGAAGAACCTTCACCCCAGTCCCTCCTTCTAACTGGTTGGATTAAACAGACGCAAGTAAAGTAAATCACTTACAGTCTTAAGGCTGGTTTTGGGAGTCCGTAGATCCTTAGGCTACCCCACTTAAGGATAGCCTTGTTTTGTTGTGCTGCAGGGTCCATATCCCCAGTCCTTCCGACCTTCTCGTAGTTTATGCTGGGAAGACGGTCATTGAATCCCCTATTGGAAGGAACATTAGAACATTCTAGGATGCGCAAGTTAGATTTTGGTCAATTTGATCCCATGGCCGAACAACAGCATCCTTTGCTTGAAAATCCACAGGAAGAATTTAGAAGGCAGCTGGAACAAATGCAGAGAATGGTTCCAGAGAATGCAGGGCGCTCAGCCCTTGAAGGATTTTTATGATCCTTCGAATTACGGGGAATGTCCCAGCATCCAGATTCCAGCCGGTGACGTAGAAATCAAGCCCCAGGTGTTAAGCCTGATTAAACATTATCATGGGCTTGGCTCCGAAGATCCATTTCAGCACTTGGAGGATTTGACCACTTTGGTCCAGACCACCAAGGCTCGAAACGTTAACGAGGAGCAAATGATCATGAGGCTCTTCCCCCACTCTCTTAGGGATAAAGCCGTGCATTGGTATAGGACAATAGGAAGACCAATTACAACTTGGAATGTGTTGAAATCGGCCTTTCTGAAGAAATTCTTCCCAGTCGGTCGTACCAATGCTTTGAGACGGGCAATCACTACTTTTACCCAGCGGTCGGGGAAGCAGTTTCATGTGGCCTAGGAGCGATTGCAGGACTTGTTGCGGAGGTGTCCACACCACGAGGTGCCGAAATGGCAACTCGTGTTGATCTTCAATCATGGGTTGAATGAGCAACTCAGAAACCATGTGGATGCTTCTTGCGGAGGCAATTTCCTCAATAAAGATGCAGATAGTACACATGATTTATTTGAGGAAATAGTGAGAATTCAATTAATCATGTCCCCATGGATACTTTTAACCAGTCCCAGCAACCCAAATCAAATGTCAATGTAGTCCATGACTCTCATTCATTTGATATGGAATTGATTTGTAATAAAATTAATAAGGGGTACTTGGTTGCTAAAAGAATGGAAGAGTGGATGGCTGGCAATTCTATGAACAACTCTCAATCCACTCAATCCTAAAATTTGGGATTCCATTCCTCACGAGCTCCTTCTGGACGGGAGTTCGTGAATCAACTCAATGTGACTCAATCTATGAGTCAGCATTTCTCGGAACCCCATGGGTTCCCAATTGGGGCCTTTGATCCCAGTTTTTCTGATCCTTCCCTTTCTTTTTCTCCATCCTCACCCTATGAGGATGTCTGTGCTGTACAAGAGAATGTTAGATCCAACCCCTACTCGAATGCCTATAATCCAGGTTGGAGAAACTACGCTAACTTCTCTTGGAGAAATCCGGGGCAATAGACCCAATTCCGACCCAGAAACTATGCTCCGCAACGTCCAATGGGTCAGGGTCAAGTATATACTCAGTTGTCTCCAAATCAGGTCAATCAGCCAACTTGGAATGCCCGTCAACCCGCAGGGCAGGCTGATTTGAACCGTCAAATGGTTGAGATGCAAGGATCTATGCTCCAGCTTATGCAGCAAATGAAAAACTCACTGGACAACTTGCAATCCGGGCTCATTGCTAACTCTCGTCAACCCGGATCTCTACCATCCCAACCCGTACCCAACCCGCGAAACATTATAAATTCAGGCAATCAAGCCCAAGGGTACGGAAATCAGAGGGACCCGCACGTGCATGCTCAGGTGGTTGAGCAGGGTTCCTCATCTTCTGCTTCTGCTAATCAACAATTCATGATCAATCAAGCACCTCCAATCTTTCCTAACCCTCCCCAAGACCCAAATTCTTACGCTTCTGCAAATTCTGTCACTTTGAGGAGTGGTAAGAAGACTCAGGATCCACAACCACACTATTCTGATCTTTTGAATCCTGAAGAATCTGAGGAGAGAGAGGAGAATTCTAGAGAAGAAATCAAGGCTCAGGAACCTGATTCCAAAGATCTGACTCATGTTCCTTTTCCTGAAGCCTTTGCCAAAGCAAAGAAGAAGAAGTCTGTTGATAGCAATGAGGAGCTTCTGAATTTATTTAAGAATGTTGAGATCAATATTCCACTCCTTGATGCTGTCAAGCACATATCAGCTTACGCAAAATTTTTAAAGGAATTATGTACACGAAAGCGTAAGTCGAGAGAATCTGTTCCGAGGAAGGTGGTACTCTTCGAGCAGGCTAGCTCTGTTATCCTGCACTACCTCCCTCAGAAAAAGAGAGATCCTGGTGCTCCTTTGATTTCTTGCGTTATCGGAGATTACACATTTGATAGAGCACTTTTGGATCTCGGTGCATCCATCAACCTAATCCCGACTTGTCTTTATGAGAAGTTTGGGTTAGGTGAACTTCGGCAAACTTCAGTAACGCTACAGTTAGTGGACCGTTCGGTCACAAACCCACGAGGCGTTATTGAAGATGTTATAGTTAAGGTCAAGGATTTCTATTTTCCTGTAGATTTCCTTGTCCTTGACATGGATGTACCAGATAATCTAAGGAACACGCCCATCATTTTGGGGCGTCCGTTACTGGCTACCGCAAAGGCCAACATTAATTGTGAAAGCGGTAGCATGGAAATCGCCTTTGGGGACCAATGAATGAAATTGGATATTTTTAAGGCGATAAACAAATTTGAGGATTGTGGATTTATTGAGGAACTTGATGAGGATAATGTTAATATTGAAACTTGTTTGACAGTTTCTTCAATTGAAAGTTCCTCTTTGGTTGATGAATTTGACCCGCAACCCTCTGACTTGACATCTTCGGAAGACGTTACTGATTTTGTTCACTCAAAACCTCTTCCTCTTGTTGAATCTTCAGCATCTACCCTACCATCAATCATTACCCCACCCCAGCTTGAATTAAAACCATTGCCCGAGAATTTAAAATATCAATTTCTAGCACCGCAGAATACGCTCCCTATGATTATTAGTGCTAAATTAACGAAGGAGCAAGAGATTAAATTGATTAAGGTCCTAAAGGAACATAAGGAGGCAATTGGTTGGACCATTCATGACCTCAGGGGGATCGAGCCATCTTACTGTAATCATAGAATATTTTTGGAAGATGGATCCCGCCCTTCTTGCCAGATGCAGAGGAGATTAAATCCAAATATGCGAGACGTGGTCAAAAAGGAAATCATCAAGTGGCTCGATCCAGGAATTATTTATCCAATCTCTAACAGTCCCTAGGTAAGTCCCGTTCAGATTGTTCCAAAGAAAGCCGGGATTACTATTGTGACTAATGAGAGAGGTGAATCTGTCACAACTCGTTCAGCTTCCTCTTGGAGAGTTTGTATTGATTACAGGAAGTTGAACACAACCACTAAAAAGGATCATTTTCCCCTGCCCTTCATTGATCAAAACTTGAAAAAATTAGCTCGGCAGAAGTACTTCTATTCTCTTGATGGCTACTCAGGATATAATCAAGTTCCTATCCATCCCGAGGATCAGGAAAAAACTACTTTCATCTATCCCTACGGAACCTTTGCTTTTCGTAGGATGCCTTTTGGGTTATGCAATGCACCTGCGACTTTTCAAAGGTGTATGCCAACCATTTTTTTCGACATGGTGGGAGAGTTTATGGAAGTCTTCATGGATGATTTCTCTATTTTCGGAGAATCATTTGACTCTTGTTTGGCTAATTTAGAAATGATTCTTAAGCGATGTATCAAGACACGACTGGTCCTTAGCTAGGAAAAGAGTCCTTTCATGACCCAAGAAGGCATCGTTTTGGGTCATGTAATCTCTGAACGGGGAATTGAAGTGGACAAAGCTAAGGTTGATGCTATCGCTAAACTTCCTCATCCCACATCTGTTAAACAAATCAGATCATTTCTTGGCCATGTGGGATTTTATCGAAGATTCATCAAGGATTTCTCTAAGGTTGCTCGCCCTTTGAGCAATCTTCTTGCCAAGGAAACGCCATTTGTTTTTGATGAATCATGCCGAAAGGCATTTCATTTTCTGAAAATGGCAGTCACCTGTGCTCCAATTTTGCAACCACCAATTTGGACAGGCCCATTTGAGATCATGACCGACGCTTCTGATTACGCGGTCGGTGCTGTCCTGGGTCAGAAAATTGACCGAAAGCCCTCTGTCATTTACTACGCTAGTAAAACTCTGGATGAAGCCCAGAGGAATTATACTGTTACTGAAAAGGAATTACTTGCTGTAGTATTTGCTTTGGAGAAATTCAGGGCTTATCTCTTGGGGTCTCATGTTATTGTTTATACCGACCACTCGGCCTTGAGACATCTCCTGGCTAAAAAGGATGCTAAACCCCGGCTTATTCGTTGGATTCTTCTTCTTCAAGAATTTGATCTTGAAATCAAGGATAAAGCCAGGGTACAAAATGTGGTAGCGGATCATTTGTCGAGACTCCTAGGTGATTCTTCTTGTCTGGATATTCCGATTGTTGACACTTTTTCGGACGAAACCATTCTTACAGTTTTAGGTGTCCACTCCCCATAGTTTGCTGACATTGTTAACTATTTGGCCGTTGGTCAAATCCCCTAGGATTGGACCAAACAACAACGAGATAGACTCAAATCTGAGGCCAAATACTACTTTTGGGAGGACCCTGAACTGTATCGCATCAGCTCTGATCAGATTATTCGCCGATGCATAACGGAGAATGAATTCAACAGTATACTCGAGTTCTACCATGCATCTGGGTGTGGTGGACATTTCTCCGGAAGAAAGACGGCTGCAAAAATCTTGCAATCTGGCTTTTACTGGCCGTCTTTATTCAAGGATGCCCAGGACTTCTCAAGGTCATGTTCTCAATGTCAGTCACTCGAGAACATAACTAAGAGAGACATGATGCCCCTAAACCCTATTCTTCCTGTGGAAATTTTCAATGTTTGGGGCATCGATTTCATGGGACCCTTTATCCCTTCATTTGGATATCAGTACATTCTTGTTGCTGTTGATTAAGTGTCCAAATGGATTGAGGCAATTCCCACCCGAACCAATGAACAGAAGGTGGTCATCAATTTTGTCAAGAAAAATATCTTCAGTAGGTTCGGGATTCCGAGGGCTATCATCAGTGATGGTGGCACTCATTTTACTAATGCCCAATTCTGGAATTTATTGGCCAAATACAGGTTAATCATCGAATTTCCACACCTTACCATCCCCAAACGAATGGACAAGCCGAGATCTCCAATCGAGAGATCAAGAACATTCTGCAAAAAACTGTTAGGCCTGATCGTAAGGATTGGACTCAAAAGCTTGAGGATGCTCTTTGGGCCTACCGTACGGCGTATAAAATGCCCATCGGCATGTCTCCATTCCGTTTGGTGTATGGAAAGGCGTGCCATCTACCCGCAGAGATTGAACACAGGGCATTCTGGGCAATCAAACAATGCAATTTAGATCTGATTCTAGCTGGTAAGACCAGAAAACTCCAACTATCTGAGTTGGAGGAGCTTAGAAATGATGCTTGTGAGAATGCCAAGATCTACAAGGCTCGGACCAAAGCTCTACATGATCAATTGATTTCCCGCAAGAGTTTTGAGCCAAACCAGAAGGTCTGGTTATTTGATTCTAAACTTAAGCTCTTTCCTGGTAAACTTATATCTAAATGGAATGACCCATTCATAATTGATCAGATTTTTTCGAATGGTGCCGTTCAGATTTCTGACCTCAAGACGGGTAATACCTTAAAAGTCAATGGTCAACGTTTAAAGCCTGTTGTTGACCGTAATCTTCTAGAACCCGTCTCAGACTCTGTTGCTTTAGCCATTCTGTGAGTTCTTTGGCTGGACTTCGCCTACCTAACGGCATTAAACTCAGCAATTGTACATATGACACATGGCTGATACGAGCTTCATATCCAGGTGACATGTTTCATATTCTACCCTTTCTTTCATGTCTCTTTTTCATTGAGGACATTGCATCAGCTAGGCATGGGGGGTGGATTCATTCTTGAATTATTTGGTCAGCCTTGTGAAATCCATGAAATTGTTTCTCTTCTTATAAAAAACAAAATTAGGAAAGATTAGTTGGACATTAGGACTTTTCAAATCCTAAGAAATTTTACATTAGGATCGGAACACAAAGACCCCTCAGGTCTTTGGACTTAATTAGCCTGGGTATCCACTAAAATGTGGATTTATTTTTTGAGTCCTCGCCATCTTAATTCTATTATAATCGGAATAAATAAGTTTGGGTGAGAAGTACACGACTTATCAACCCGCCCTCTGATTTGAGGGAATTTTGAGTTTTAAGCATCTACACACTTCCTTTGCACTGACTCGTTGTTCGACGATTTTAACGGAAATTGGGTAGCTAATGAACCTTCTAGGGTGATATGGCTGGCAAGTTATCATGGGTAACAGCTGAAACGTCGGGTTTCTACCGGGTTTGTTATAACGTTGTAGTAAAGCCGGTTATTACCAACATTTCAAATATAATTTTTTTACTCGGAAAAATAAAAGAGTTCCCGAGGTCGAACTCAGGGAGCAAGTTGTATTCTAGAGATATACATGTTTCTTTTACAAAAAGAGAGAGGGAAAGAATTTGTTGTTTTCTCTTTGTTCTACAGAGGGGATGCTCTTCTTTCTCTCTTTCTTTAGATCTCCTTCTCTGTTCTGCAGAGGTGATATTCTTCTTCTGCAATGGTGATGCTCTTCTTCTTCTTCCTGCTGTTCTTCCGTTGGTGATGTTCTTCTTTCTTCAGAGCTCCTTGTTCTTCTTCTTCTTTGGTTTTCTGCCTTGACCTCTCTTCTTCTTCTTTTGCTTTGGCCGTTGCTCTTCCTTCTTCTTCAGCCTATCTTCTTTCCTGCTCTGGCTGCTGACCTTCCGTCGTCTGCCCCGGTGCTGAGACGACTTAACGATGCCTTTGCTACAGTGCAGCTCCTTCTTCTTCAGCGGGTCTTCTTCGCCTGTGCCTGCACACTTCAGAGTTTTTCGTCAAGAGGCAAAACCTACACTACCCTCCCTCCCCCGCGTCTCTCTTTCTCTCTGAAACCACTCTTGGGAAAGCTCTCCCAGAGCTACCGGGTAATCGGGTTCGGGTCACGCCCGGGTCCAGGCCCATCGGCGTGCGGTGGTGGGCGAGGAGTGCAGGTCGGTTTAATCGGGTCGGGCCAGGTCCGCGGAGCGTGGTCACGGACGAGGCCGGGTCGGGTGAGAGGGACCTCACCCCGTGGTCAGGAGGCAGACAGCATAAGGCACTTTTTGCCTTTATGCGTCCGCGCGCCTCCGAGAAGTTCCGAGGTGGGACTAAATGTCCCACCCCAATTGAGCGCCCGTCGCAGAGGGAGCAGTGGGCGATTGTGGCTTCACGCGCGGCCTTCGCCCCATCTGCGAGCCTGGGACGTTTCGCGGAGACTCCCCGCGCAACCTGGGAGTCGAACCTGGGCGAAGGCGTGCCTGCACCAGCAGGTGAAGGAGCTCTGCCTGCTCAGTAATGGCGACGGCGGGCGAGTCACCTGGTCACAGAAGAACGGCCTCTCGGCCAAATCAGACAGGCGGGGGACCTTCGCCGTGGCACGGCGAAGGTGGTCAGGGGGTCAGCAGGGGGCGTGATGGAGCCAACAGGTCGTCCTAGGTCAAACTGTGAGCGAAGAAGTGGGTGTGTTCGGTGGATCTGCAGAGGGCGTTTGGCGGGAAGTGGAGGGGCGGAAGAGGATCAGGGTGAGGAGGCGGAGGTTCTGCGGTGGTTGGCGAGCCGTGTGGGTCGCTGAGGTGATGGGAGCGGCTCGCCGGAGGGTGGTCGGAGGCGGAGAGGGTGAGGGTGAATGATGAGAACCTCATCATGAGCCATAACTAGCTCATTTTGACCCAATACAAAGGATAAAAGCTCCTATATATCTCAAGGAAAGGCTTAACTCAGAGAATTCTGAGTTTGAGAAGAAAACCAGTCACAAGGGGTAAAAGTGCAATTTTACCAGTATAATCTGCATACAGGGTAATTCTGGGCCCAAACACAGGTCAAAACAGCTTAATAAGAATAAAAGTGGGATGAGATGATCTAGCAAGGGCTACAGCACTTCCAAGGAACCAAATGATAATCTGTAACCCTAAAACAACCCACTTCAATTCACAAGGTTCGAGGCAAAGTAAAAATAGAATAAACCCTCTAAAATTCATAGAAAAATAATCTCTAGGGTTTAGAACCTTCAATTTGGCCTTTAGAACCCATTTTGACCTACATTGAGAACCATGCCCAATTAATAACTTAATTTGGGTTTTTGCGCAAATTGACCGGTCAAACAAGGTTTAATATGAAAATAAAATTCACCATCAGATTCCTTAGGTCCTAATTAGTCATGTATAAAAACTTGAGCCTAAGAAGAAACCTCCTTGACCGAATTTACACTTTGGTCCTCATATATTTACTCTTTGGCCCTCAACTTTTGAACCCTCGCATTTAGGCCCCTAACTCTCCTTCGTTCTTTGCAAACAGGTCCCTCCTGCAAAACCCTGCCAGCACCATGCTTCGGCGACCTTGCGCGGAGCATGGCGCCGCGCAGGGTGAGGTGGAGGACCTGGCAAGTGTACCGGGGGTGCCCTGCGTCGTCAGCCGTCGCAGGAGCACCCCCATGGTCACTGTAGCCCCCCATACCGGCCGTGCGAACGCACGGACGGTATGGGTTCGAATTCCGACCATGCTCCGGCGAGGGAGACACGTCGTCTCCCTCCGCCTTCCTCCCTGCTTCAACCCTATAAATACCCCCCGCCGCTCCACCGACCAAGGCAGCCTGGATCTGACGGAGAAAACCCCCAATTTTCCTCTCTTCTTCCTCCGGCAGACGCTCACCAGCTCCGGCGACTTCCTCCCCCTCCACCTCGTCGCTCTGCCGCAATACCAGCAGCGGAGACTTCCTCCCCTGTTCTTCCCGCGCCACGCCGCACCCAGCTGGCGCCTCTCCAGCCCTCTGCTCGCCGCCGCCCCTCTCTCTGAGCATCATCTTCTCCGGCGACAGTCGATACGACTGTCGCCCTGTTCCTCCCCCTTCGTCCCTGCAGTTAAGTTAGACTTACTCCCCTTCTTCTCCTCTTTCTTTCCCCGCTTTCGATTTAGTCAATTAAGCCCTCTACCGACCCTGTTCACCCTCGTCCTCTCCGCCTCCGACCACCCTCCGGCGAGCCGCTCCCATCACCTCAGCGACCCACACGGCTCGCCGACCACCGCAGAACCTCCGCCTCCTCACCCTGATCCTCTTCCGCCCCTCCACTTCCCACCAAACACCCTCTGCAGACCCACCGAACACACCCACTCCCTCGCTCACAGTCTGACCTAGGACGACCTAACAGCTCCATCTCGCCCCCTGCAGACCCCCTGACCACCTTCGCCGTGCCACGGCGAAGGTCCCCCGCCTGTCTGATTTGGTCGAGAGGCCGTGCCATTGGTTTCAGGTTCCAGGCCTTGACCGCCATTGGCGAGGAAGCTCGAAGCCTGCTCGAGGTTGCTCCAAGCCGAGATATCCCAGATTGAATAGCCACGGCCAGCGCGGAAGAGTCTCACGCACACACCCTGGCCCTCGATTGGAGCTGTACGCCTCAACAGCCGATGCAATTGGGAGCACCATCCCTGCTGCAGGCGTGAGAGAAACGGGTGCGCGGATAGTCCCACCTCGGAACCTTCTGAAGCCACGCACCCACATAAATTGAAAAACTGCCACCATCTGTTTGCCTCAGTTACCACGGGGTGAGGTCCCTCTCACCCGACCCGACCCGACTCGGCCTCGTCCGTGACCACGCTCCGCGGACCTGGCCCGACCCGATTAGACTGACCTGCACTCCTCGCCCACCACGCACGCCGGTGGGCCTGGACCCGGGCCTGACCCGAACCCGATTACCCGATAGCGCTCTGGGAGAGCTTCCGAAGAGTGATTTCAGAGAGAGAGATACGCGGGGGAGGGGGGTAGCATAGGTTTTTGCCTCTTGACGAATGAGCTCTGAAGTGTGCAGGCCAAAGAAGAAGAAGCAGACCCGCTGAAGAAGAAGGAGCTGCTGCACTGTAGCGAAGGCATTGTTAAGTCGTCTCAGCACCGGGGCAGACGACGGAAGGTCAGCAGCCAAAGAAGAAGAAGACCCGCTGAAGAAGAAGGAAGAGCAACGGCCATCGCCAAAGAAGAAAAAGAGAGGTCAAGGCAGGTGAAGACAAAGAAGAAGAAGGAATGAAGAGAAGCAAGAAGCAAGAAAAGAAGAAGACGATCTGACGAAAAAAAAAAAAAAAGAAAGAAAGGAAACAGGGAAGATCTGAAGAAAGCAGAAGAAGAAGAAGAAGAAGAAGAAGAAGAAGGAGAACAGGAAGAACCAAAGACAAAGAGGAAGAAAGAAGAAAAGAAGAAGAAGCCAAATTTTCATCTCTCTCTCTCTCTCTCTCTTTATTTTTGTAATAAAACTTGTATATCTCTAGAATACAACTTGCTCCCTGAGTTCGACCTCGGGAACTCTTTTATTTTTCCGAGTAAAAAATTTTTATGAAACGTTGGTAACAACCGGCTTTACTACAACGAATTAACAACGAAAACCGACGTTCCATCATTTTGGCGCCGTTGCCGGGGAGCAACGGCTATTCTAGAGGTAAACATTCCTGTATCTTTTAATTTCTGATAATCTCCTCTCTTTTGTGCAGCTACAGGAACTCAAGAAGACAAGCAACCACACGACAACCACTCCGAAGACAGGTAAATCTTTTCTCTCACTATTAACCCCTACACTCTAAAGAGAAAGAAAAGAAAAGAACAAGCAATATAGGGCTAACCTGTCTTCCATATTTAGTAACCATAAAAGTTGCATGTTTTCAACTCATTATTTCTGCACACTATCAAGGGTATTTAAGGGCTAACACATTCTTGCTTGAGCCCTAATTACCCAACAAAGAATTAACTGGACCAAGTAGAGCCAACCTAGGATCCAACACTAGGGATTTAGAGACACACTACTTAACTCAGGAATTGAGAAAACCAAATGAAGTGTGCCCAAGCCCTTGTCTGAAAATACCTATACAAGAAAAATCCTAAACAATTGGCTCTCTCTAAACACTTGAACCCTAAAAGACAGGACCTAAAAGCTCTTAAAGAAAACAATAGGTAAAGTTGACCCCTTGGGTTAACCAACCTTAAATTAGGTCACTCTTTGCACTTAAAAAGACTAAAGTTCAAGTGAAACCTTAAGCACCCTGATCTTAAAATTGGTAGACTTAAGAGGTCAAGATCCCCATTCTGGTCTACCTGGAACCGCAGTGACAAGAGAGGTCGGGTGGGGGAAACCCTGTAACCCGTGGGGACGCTCTACCGTGTAGGGGTCTTCGCGGGACTCTCCCTCTCTGGCTGCCCAGGTAATTCTCAGGTGGACGATCTTTCTGATCAAGGGGTCCATCTGCCCCGCACCTCTATAGTCACCCAACACATTTTTGGGTGTCTTGATTGGGTCCATCACCTTCTAAACTTACCTCTCCCAACTGTGCATGTACGGAAGGAGGTCTCTAAGACCACCCTTAAGACCTCCTTTAGAAATTCACTCTCGTCAAGGCCAAGCCTCGACACCCGTGTTTGTGCAGCAACACCCTCACATTATTCTCTCTTCTGATTCAGAACCAAGTTCTTCTTCTCCCCCCATCATGGCTCAGCCAGTTGAGGAAGAAAATAATCTGGAACACCAGCTCCAGCGACTCAATGACCTCTTCCAAAACTTCGTACACCCACCACAGCGTCCTATGATGCGGGACCACTACAATCCTGCTGCGGTGGCAATTGAGCCTCGAGTTAGAATCCCGATTGGAGGACCTGATTCCGAACTAAAGCCCAACATGATTCACGCTATACCTAAATTCCATGGGCTTAATTCTGAAGATCCCTTCCAGCACATCAAACAGCTTAAGCATCTGGCCCACACTTTTGGATCAGATGCGCAAAATCGGGATATTCTTCTCATGAAGATGTTCTCCTTTTCTCTTATGGACAAGGCCGCCCATTGGTATCAAACTCAGACCCGGCCGATCAACACTTGGGAAGAACTTCAATCCGAGTTTTTGAAAAAGTTCTTTCCCGTTGGTCGGACCAACGCCTTGCGCCATCAGATTACACACTTCACTCAACAATCAGGAGAACCTCTCCATGAGGCATGGGATCGTTTTCAGGATCTCATGAGGAAGTGCCCCCATCACGGAGTTCCTAAATGGGAACAAGTCCAATCTTTTTACCAGGGACTCCGTGAGGACATCCGCCTTTTCGTCAATGCAACCTGCGGAGGAAACATCATGGGTCAACATGAAGACACCGTATGGGAGATTCTCGAAAACATGTGCGAGAACTCCATCAACAATGACTCCATGGGATTATTCGACAGGACGAATACCCGCGCAGCGACGAATCTTAAGGGAGCACATGAGACGCAGGGCCTGTCCGCATCAGTCGACCTGGAATTAATGGCCAGTCGATTGGACAAGGTCTCAATCATTGAAAAGAAGGTGGATGAGCTGACTCAGCACTTGCAGCGAGCCACCTCTGCGCGTAACTCCTTTGCACAACCTCCTTCCACACAGGAGACTGTGCAAAACATCCTACACCGATCCTCCCCTGGGATGGATCCATGTCCATCCCCATCTGATTCTTGGACTGGAAGATCATCTGATCCTTTCTTCACCAGCCGGGGGAACTCCATTCCACCTTTCCCTGATTCTCAGGAGGTTCCTCAGACCTGCGAGGACCTCAACGCCATCCAGAACGACCCATTCTCCAACACCTACAACCCTGGATGGCGAAACCATCCAAATTTTCAGTGGGCGGGAAATTCTCAAACCCAAAGACCACCTTTTCAGTCCCGCCCACAGCCCTCTCATCACTACCAGCCGCCTCAGCCTCGGCCCAACCCTACTTATCCATCAGGGCCAAATCAAGATCAAATGTCCTTAATCCTTCAGACTCTGGCTGACATTCAAAAATCGAATGCGGCCATTCAAAAATAGCACAAGGACGAGCTTACTGAAGTCAAAACTCAGCTGGCCCAGTTGGCAAATTCTCGCCAGCCAGGCACACTCCCTTCCCAACCCCTTCCTAACCCAAATAACGTGCCAACCCAGAAGCGCGTTATGAATCCAAATTTAGGCCACGCTCAATGGATTTATCAGGCCCCTACTGCCCCATCTCCAGACGAGATGGAAGCCTCTACTTCTCGTACGGGATTTCAGCAGCAGCCACCCCTCCTACCAAATCCAAACCAAAATCAGGCCGGATTAAATTCTGTAACAACACGTAGTGGTAAGACAACTCAGGACCCGCGTTATCCAAACCACTCCCAGCCTGATAATCATGACCCTAGGATAGTTATCCAAGGTACCGCTGTTCCAGACCCACAACCAGGACCTATCCTAGAGGAACCAACCAAGATCCCATTTCCCGAGGCCCTGACCAAGGGAAAGAAGACCACCAAACCCGTGGCCCCTGAGGAGGACCTGGTCAAGCTCTTTGAGCAGGTCCACATAAACATCCCCTTGATGGATGCAATCCGCCACGTACCAGCTTACGCACGATTTCTAAAGAATATATGTACACCCCAGCGTAAGCCGCGAACCAAGGGAGGGAGCCCAATTGTTCTGTCAGAGCAAGCCAGCTCTGTAATCCTTAGTAGACTCCCACCCAAGGCAAAAGATCCTGGAACTCCCCTGATCTCCTGTAAGATAGGTGGTACCCAATTTGACAGAGCATTGTTAGACTTAGGTGCATCTATAAATCTGATACCCACATCCTTACTTGACCATCTGGAAGAATCTGAGCTGAAACCAACTGAGGTGACATTACAATTAGCAGATCGATCTATAAAGTCACCAAAAGGGATTCTCGAGGATGTTATCGTGAGAGTGCGGGATTTCTATTTTCCAGTGGACTTTATAGTCTTAGACATGGATGCACCTGAGAACCCTAGGGATACACCAATCATTCTAGGGAGACCTTTCTTGGCTACTGCTAGAGCCAACATCAGCTGTGAGGAGGGCCAAATAGAGCTTAAGTTTGGAGATCAAACACTGAAAATTGATATATTTAAGGCCCAACAAGGAATTAATTGCGGCGTCATCGAACAAATTTGTGACATCAAGACTTTGGTTGATGAATCACACCTCCAGAATGACTTGAGTATTCCTCATCAACCACAGAAGGATCTTGACCCGCAAATAGAGGAGTCCATTCCGGATGTGAACAACCCAGTAACTCCCACCCTTGAACCTCACATCTATACTGAACCACCCGCTGCTGCTGAAAACCCCATCCTTGAACTGAAACCCCTTCCTGCTCATTTAAAATACATCTTTTTGGGTTCTAATCAGACCCTTCCTGTGATCATCAATTCCAACCTCAATCCTGAACAGGAATACCGTCTGATTGTTGTCCTCCAGCAACATCGCAGAGCCATCGGATGGACCCTCGATGATTTGACTGGAATAAGTCCCTCTTATTGTACTCATCATATCTATTCAGAAGAGGGCACACGACCTTCTCGTGAAATGCAGAGACGCTTAAACCCCAATCTGCAGGAGGTCGTGAAAAAGGAGATCATCAAGTGGTTAGATGCCGGGATCATCTACCCGATCTCCGATAGTCGTTGGGTGAGCCCGATTCAGGTCGTGCCTAAAAAGGCAGGACTCACCACTATAACGACTGAGACCGGAGAAATCATTCCTACCCGATTAGCCAACTCGTGGAGAGTCTGTATAGATTACCGTCGACTCAATTCCTCCACGAAGAAGGATCATTTCCCACTACCCTTCATTGATCAAATTCTCGAAAAACTAGCGGGAAATAGGTTCTTCTGCTTTCTTGACGGGTACTCCGGTTATAACCAGGTGGCAATCCATCCTGAGGACCAAGAAAAGACCACATTCACCTGCCCCTTCGGAACATAC
The DNA here is from genome assembly GCA_037157565.1 of Thalassia testudinum. Taxonomy (NCBI): domain Eukaryota; kingdom Viridiplantae; phylum Streptophyta; class Magnoliopsida; order Alismatales; family Hydrocharitaceae; genus Thalassia; species Thalassia testudinum. Next base: position 64,509,706 of record JAZHRO010000014.1, read on the forward strand.
GCTTTCCGAAGGATGCCTTTCGGTCTTTGCAATGCACCCGCTACTTTTCAGCGATGCATGCTTGCCATATTCTCAGATATGGTAGGTGATTATCTGGAAGTCTTCATGGATGACTTTTCAGTTTTCGGAGCATCATTCGACGATTGCCTCCAACACTTGGTCCAGATACTCAGGCGGTGCATCGACGTGAATTTGGTTCTTTCCTGGGAAAAGAGCCATTTCATGGTGCCTGAGGGAATTGTCCTGGGACACTCAATTTCGGAGAAAGGTATCCAAGTGGATCGAGCTAAGGTTAATCTGATTTCTCGCCTTCCTATGCCTAGCTCGATCAGGGACATCCGATCCTTTTTAGGGCATGTCGGTTTTTATCGACGATTTATCCCTGATTTTTCAAAAATCGCACGCCCCCTGACCACTCTTCTCTCCAAGGATGTTCCCTTCGAAATCTCCAGGGAATGCACTCAAGCATTTGAAATCCTGCGTGACCGAGTCACCCAAGCCCCGATCCTACAGTCCCCTGATTGGTCTCAACCCTTTGAGATCATGTGTGATGCATCCGACTTCGCTGTAGGAGCGGTTTTGGGGCAGAAAAATGACAAGAAACCTGTGGTCATTTACTACGCCAGCAAAACACTCGATGAGGCTCAGCGTAACTATACAGTTACTGAGAAAGAGCTGCTAGCTGTAGTATTTGCCCTAGAGAAATTCAGATCATACCTTCTGGGTTCCCATGTCATCATATACTCGGATCACACGGCTGTGAGGCATCTCCTTGCAAAGAAGGACGCGAAACCTCGATTGATCCGATGGATCTTGCTGTTGCAAGAATTTGACCTCGAGATTCGCGATAAAGCGGGAAAACAAAACGTGGTAGCTGATCACTTGTCCCGTCTTCCTTCTGAAATGATAGACCCTTCCGGACCCATCACTGAGCATTTTCCCGATGAGCACCTGCTGACTATTGGTACTAGCCTTCCATGGTTTGCTAATATTGTAAATTACTTGGCATCTCATCAGACCCCGTCCGATTGGCCGAAGGCCAAGAAAGACAAATTACGCTCCGATGCCAAGTATTACATTTGGGAAGACCCGTACCTCTTCCGCATAGGTGCCGATCAGATCATCCGGAGATGTATCCTGGAAGGGGAAGTCAACAATATCCTCTCTTTCTGCCATGACCAGGCATGCGGTGGCCATTTTGCCGGGCATAAAACCGCATCAAAAGTCCTCCAGTGCGGCTTTTACTGGCCCACACTGTTCAAAGACGCATACAGTCATTGCAAGGCATGCAGTCGTTGCCAGACTTTGGGCAACATGAGCCATCGCGACATGATGCCTATGCAACCGATGCTAGTATGCGAAATCTTTGATGTTTGGGGGATTGATTTTATGGGCCCCTTTCCTGTTTCGGATGGTTTCGAATACATTCTGTTGGCTGTGGACTACGTGTCCAAATGGATCGAAGCCATACCGACCCGAACCTGTGATCACAAAATCGTTCTCAAATTCATTCATCAACACATTTTCTCAAGGTTCGGGATTCCTCGTGCAATAATCTCTGATGGGGGGACCCATTTCACAAATGCTCAGTTTAGGTCACTGATGACCAAATACAGGGTGTCTCACCGAATCTCTACTCCTTACCACCCCCAAACTAATGGTCTAGCTGAGCTGTCGAATCGGGAGATCAAGAAAATCCTACAGGTCACTGTTCGACCTGACAGGAAGGACTGGTCGTCCCGACTTCCGGAAGCATTGTGGGCCTATAGGACCGCCCACAAGACCCAATTGGGCATGTCTCCCTTTAGATTGGTGTACGGAAAGGCATGCCACCTTCCCGTCGAACTGGAGCATAAAGCCTATTGGGCAGTACGGAACTGTAATCTAGATCTTTCCAAGGCTGGGACCCACAGAAAACTCCAAATCAGCGAGATCGATGAATTACGCACAGACGCGTACGAGAACTCGCAAATCTACAAGGAGCGGGTTAAAGCCTTCCACGACAAACACATCTCAAGAAAGATCTTCCATCCTGGTCAAAAGGTCCTACTCTTTGATGCCCGACTCAAACTCTTCCCAGGAAAACTGAGATCTAAGTGGGTCGGACCATATTTGGTCCGACAGGTTTTTGGAAATGGAGCAATCGAAATCAGTCCACTCAGCCACGATTCTGAACCTTTCATCGTGAATGGTCAAAGACTCAAGCCGTTCATTGATGTAACTTCTACTGATTTGGCTGAGGCATCTCATATCCTCCTTTCCCCTTGAGCTTATTGCGCCCAGCCGATGGCGTAAAACTCAGCGCTTAACGGGAGGCAGCCCGTCATTCTCTTTGAAAACCTGAAACTTGTTCTGACACCTTTCAGCACTCGAAGTTCACCCTGAACTGAGAACCCCTAGGTTACAATGAGGACATTGCAAATCTTAGGCATGGGGGGGTAGGAAAGTGCAAAAACTTGTAAGAAAAGGTTTCAAGCAAAAAAATTCACATATGCCAAAAATACCATAAAAATTAAAAAAAATTTTCGAAAAAGAATAAGAGGAAAAGAGGAGAAGGAAAATTTTGTGAAGGAGAAAAGAAACAAAATGAAAAAGGAGCACAAAATTATAAGAAAAGTTGATAGTCATTAGTAAGGAACTAAGGAATTAACCTAAGTTCTAGACCTCATTCAAGAAAATAACTGAAAAGTGCACAATGAGATTAGTAAGAATGCAAACCTTAGGCATTCTTGAATAGACTCTTAGTACTCATTAAGATCTGGACACTCCTCAAGAGGTTGAGGATAATGAAAAGCTGAAGTATTAGGTCTAAGGCTTAGGGAGTATTCGGCCTCGTTAACTAATTTTTGGTTTACGGGACTCAGTAACCTAAGCACCCTAATCTCACACACAGCCTGGTTCAGTAAGCATAAAAATCAGAATCACGCAGAAGCGTCGCAAAAATCTGAAAAGAACACCTAGAATAGGAATGGCCGATCAACACAAGTTGATTTGGACGAGTTCCCAGCGCGGAGAGGCGGGAAATCCCCTCGAAGATGCGTAACAAAATATCATCTCCTCGGTGCTTGTCTCTTAGGATATTTACATATCCTACGGGGGGCATGTAAGCACTCTGCTGGTTCAGATTCCATGGATGGCATTATCTCGAAATGTCAATTGCCAGGGTCTGGATTCGGCCACGGAATACCATGGATGGGATTATCTCGAAATCTCAATAGCCAGGGTTCCGGGGGTTGCCATGGGCGGTGCTATCTCGAAGCATCGATCGCCAGGAACCCTTGAGGATTGATGATGGGAGCAAGGAATCTGATACAGACCGTGTTGAAAAGCCAATCCTAGACTAGAACTAAAAAGAAAAAGAGAGAGAAAACTCTCCAAACAGAAAAAACTTTCTATCTCTCTCTTACAAAACGCACTGCGAACTGAGCCAGGGCTAAAATCATTTCAAGCACGGGTGCTTTAACCACGAAGTCCAATAAACCTTAGGTTAGTTCTTGTGGGCCTTAAAAACCTTTGCTAAAAGACTGAGGCTAAGGCTAGACAGATTTGGATCTTGATTGGTACTAGAGTATCTTTTAGGCCTATGGTCAGCATTCTAACCTAATCTATGCTCAAATAAAAAAAAAAGCACTTATCTAAAACCATTGAAAACTTCATGGTCTAGAACAAGGGTTGAAACCTTAAGTTTTTTTTGCTAAGGGACTAGCAAAAGCTAGGCATGGGGGTATGATGAGAACCTCATCATGAGCCATAACTAGCTCATTTTGACCCAATACAAAGGATAAAAGCTCCTATATATCTCAAGGAAAGGCTTAACTCAGAGAATTCTGAGTTTGAGAAGAAAACCAGTCACAAGGGGTAAAAGTGCAATTTTACCAGTATAATCTGCATACAGGGTAATTCTGGGCCCAAACACAGGTCAAAACAGCTTAATAAGAATAAAAGTGGGATGAGATGATCTAGCAAGGGCTACAGCACTTCCAAGGAACCAAATGATAATCTGTAACCCTAAAATAACCCACTTCAATTCACAAGGTTCGAGGCAAAGTAAAAATAGAATAAACCCTCTAAAATTCATAGAAAAATAATCTCTAGGGTTTAGAACCTTCAATTTGGCCTTTAGAACCCATTTTGACCTACATTGAGAACCATGCCCAATTAATAACTTAATTTGGGTTTTTGCGCAAATTGACCGGTCAAACAAGGTTTAATATGAAAATAAAATTCACCATCAGATTCCTTAGGTCCTAATTAGTCATGTATAAAAACTTGAGCCTAAGAAGAAACCTCCTTGACCGAATTTACACTTTGGTCCTCATATATTTACTCTTTGGCCCTCAACTTTTGAACCCTCGCATTTAGGCCCCTAACTCTCCTTCGTTCTTTGCAAACAGGTCCCTCCTGCAAAACCCTGCCAGCACCATGCTCCGGCGACCTTGCGCGGAGCATGGCGCCGCGCAGGGTGAGGTGGAGGACCTGGCAAGTGTACCGGGGGTGCCCTGCGTCGTCAGCCGTCGCAGGAGCACCCCCATGGTCACTGTAGCCCCCCATACCGGCCGTGCGAACGCACGGACGGTATGGGTTCGAATTCCGACCATGCTCCGGCGAGGGAGACACGTCGTCTCCCTCCGCCTTCCTCCCTGCTTCAACCCTATAAATACCCCCCGCCGCTCCACCGACCAAGGCAGCCTGGATCTGACGGAGAAAACCCCCAATTTTCCTCTCTTCTTCCTCCGGCAGACGCTCACCAGCTCCGGCGACTTCCTCCCCCTCCACCTCGTCGCTCTGCCGCAATACCAGCAGCGGAGACTTCCTCCCCTGTTCTTCCCGCGCCACGCCGCACCCAGCTGGCGCCTCTCCAGCCCTCTGCTCGCCGCCGCCCCTCTCTCTGAGCATCATCTTCTCCGGCGACAGTCGATACGACTGTCGCCCTGTTCCTCCCCCTTCGTCCCTGCAGTTAAGTTAGACTTACTCCCCTTCTTCTCCTCTTTCTTTCCCCGCTTTCGATTTAGTCAATTAAGCCCTCTACCGACCCTGTTCACCCTCGTCCTCTCCGCCTCCGACCACCCTCCGGCGAGCCGCTCCCATCACCTCAGCGACCCACACGGCTCGCCGACCACCGCAGAACCTCCGCCTCCTCACCCTGATCCTCTTCCGCCCCTCCACTTCCCACCAAACACCCTCTGCAGACCCACCGAACACACCCACTCCCTTGCTCACAGTCTGACCTAGGACGACCTAACAGCTCCATCTCGCCCCCTGCAGACCCCCTGACCACCTTCGCCGTGCCACGGCGAAGGTCCCCCGCCTGTCTGATTTGGCCGAGAGGCCGTGCCATTGGTTTCAGGTTCCAGGCCTTGACCGCCATTGGCGAGGAAGCTCGAAGCCTGCTCGAGGTTGCTCCAAGCCGAGATATCCCAGATTGAATAGCCACGGCCAGCGCGGAAGAGTCTCACGCACACACCCTGGCCCTCGATTGGAGCTGTACGCCTCAACAGCCGATGCAATTGGGAGCACCATCCCTGCTGCAGGCGTGAGAGAAACGGGTGCGCGGATAGTCCCACCTCGGAACCTTCTGAAGCCACGCACCCACATAAATTGAAAAACTGCCACCATCTGTTTGCCTCAGTTACCACGGGGTGAGGTCCCTCTCACCCGACCCGACCCGACTCGGCCTCGTCCGTGACCACGCTCCGCGGACCTGGCCCGACCCGATTAGACTGACCTGCACTCCTCGCCCACCACGCACGCCGGTGGGCCTGGACCCGGGCCTGACCCGAACCCGATTACCCGATAGCGCTCTGGGAGAGCTTCCGAAGAGTGATTTCAGAGAGAGAGATACGCGGGGGAGGGGGGTAGCATAGGTTTTTGCCTCTTGACGAATGAGCTCTGAAGTGTGCAGGCCAAAGAAGAAGAAGCAGACCCGCTGAAGAAGAAGGAGCTGCTGCACTGTAGCGAAGGCATTGTTAAGTCGTCTCAGCACCGGGGCAGACGACGGAAGGTCAGCAGCCAAAGAAGAAGAAGACCCGCTGAAGAAGAAGGAAGAGCAACGGCCATCGCCAAAGAAGAAAAAGAGAGGTCAAGGCAGGTGAAGACAAAGAAGAAGAAGGAATGAAGAGAAGCAAGAAGCAAGAAAAGAAGAAGACGATCTGACGAAAAAAAAAAAAAAAAGAAAGAAAGGAAACAGGGAAGATCTGAAGAAAGCAGAAGAAGAAGAAGAAGAAGAAGAAGAAGGAGAACAGGAAGAACCAAAGACAAAGAGGAAGAAAGAAGAAAAGAAGAAGAAGCCAAATTTTCATCTCTCTCTCTCTCTCTCTCTTTATTTTTGTAATAAAACTTGTATATCTCTAGAATACAACTTGCTCCCTGAGTTCGACCTCGGGAACTCTTTTATTTTTCCGAGTAAAAAATTTTTATGAAACGTTGGTAACAACCGGCTTTACTACAACGAATTAACAACGAAAACCGACGTTCCATCAGTGAACAGGAGCGGTCGAGGGTTTAATCAACTAAGAGACAGTGAGGAAAAGAAAGAGGGGGAGGTGGGGAGGAGTTCTGACCTAGCTATGGAGACGAAAGGGGCCGAGACAGGGCGACAGTCGTATCGACTGTCACCGGAGAAGAAGATGCCCAGGGGGAGGGGCGGCGGCGAGCAGAGGGCTGGAGAGGCGCCAGCTGGGTACGGCGTGGCGCAGGAAGAGCAGGGGAGGAGGTCTCTGCTGCTGGTATTACGGCAGAGCGAAGAGGAGGAGGGGGAGGAAACCGCCGGAGCTGGTGAGCGTCTGCCGGAGAAAGAAGAGAAGACAGTTGGGGATTTTCTCCGTCAGATCCAGGCTGCCCTGGTCGGTGGAGCAGCGGGGGGTATTTATAGGGATGAAACAGGGAGGAAGGCGGAGGGAGACGACGTGTCTCCCTCGCCGGAGAATGGTCGGAGACGAACCCATATCGTCCGTGCGTTCGCACGGCCGGTATGGTGGCCTACAATGACCAGGGGGGTGCTCCTGCGACGGCTGACGACGCAGGGCACCCCCGGTTTACTTGCCAGGTCCCTTACCTCACCCTGCGCGGCGCCATGCTCCGCGCAAGGTCGCCGGAGCATGGTGCTGGCAGGGTTTTGCAGGAGGGACCTGATTGCAAAGAACGAAGGAGAGTTAGGGGCCAAAATGCGAGGGTTCAAAAGTTGAGGGCCAAAGAGTAAATATATGAGGACCAAAGTGTGAAGTCGGTCAAGGAGGTTTCTTCTTAGGCTCAAGTTTTTATACATGACTAATTAGGACCTAAGGAATCTGATGGTGAATTTTATTTTCATATTAAACCTTGTTTGACCGGTCAATTTGCGCAAAAACCCAAATTAAGTTATTAATTGGGCATGGTTCTCAATGTAGGTCAAAATGGGTTCTAAAGGCCAAATTGAAGGTTCTAAACCCTAGAGATTATTTTTCTATGAATTTTAGAGGGTTTATTCTATTTTTACTTTGCCTCGAACCTTGTGAATTGAAGTGGGTTGTTTTAGGGTTACAGATTATCATTTGGTTCCTTGGAAGTGCTGTAGCCCTTGCTAGATCATCTCATCCCACTTTTATTCTTATTAAGCTGTTTTGACCTGTGTTTGGTCCCTGAATTACCCTGTATGCAGATTATACTGGTAAAATTGCACTTTTACCCCTTATGACTTGTTTTCTTCTCAAACTCAGAATTCTCTGAGTAACGCCTTTCCTTGAGATATGCAGGAGCTTTTATCCTTTGTATTGGGTCAAAATGAGCTAGTTATGGCTCATGATGAGGTTCTCATCATACCCCCATGCCTAGCTTTTGCTAGTCCCTTAGCAAAAACTTAAGGTTTCAACCCTTGTTCTAGACCATGAAGTTTTCAATAGTTTTAGATAAGTGCCTTCATAGATTAGGTTAGAATGCTGATCATAGGCCTAAAAGGTACTCTAGTACCAATCAAGATCCAAACCTGTCTAGCCTTAGCCTCAGTCTTTTAGCAAAGGTTTTTAAGGCCCACAAGAAGTAACCTAAGGTTTATTGGACTTCGTGGTTAGAGCACCCGTGCTTGAAATGATTTTAGCCCTGGCTCAGTTCGCAGTGCGTTTTGTAAGAGAGAGATAGAAAGTTTTTCTGTTTGGAGAGTTTGCTCTCTCTTTTTCTTTTTAGTTCTAGCCTAGGATTGGCTTTTCAACACGGTCTGTATCAGATTCCTTGCTCCCATCATCAATCCTCAAGGGTTCCTGGCGATCGATGCTTCGAGATAGCACCGCCCATGGCAACCCCCGGAACCCTGGCTATTGAGATTTCGAGATAATCCCATCCATGGTATTCCGTGGCCGAATCCAGACCCTGGCAATTGACATTTCGAGATAATGCCATCCATGGAATCTGAACCAGCAGAGTGCTTACATGCCCCCCGTAGGATATGTAAATATCCTAAGAGACAAGCACCGAGGAGATGATATTTTGTTACGCATCTTCGAGGGGATTTCCCGCCTCTCCGCGCTGGGAACTCGTCCAAATCAACTTGTGTTGATCGGCCGCTCCTATTCTAGGTGTTCCTTTCAGATTTTTGCGATGCTTCTGCGTGATTCTGATTTTTACGCTTACTGAACCAAGCTGTGTGTGAGATTAGGGTGCTTAGGTTACTGAGTCCCGTAAACCAAAAATTAGTTAACGAGGCCGAATACTCCCTAAGCCTTAGACCTAATACTTCAGCTTTTCATTTTCCTCAACCTCTTGAGGAGTGTCCAGATCTTAATGTGTACTAAGAGTCTATTCAAAAATGCCTAAGGTTTGCATTCTTACTAATCCCATTGTGCACTTTTCAGTTATTTTCTTGAATGAGGTCTAGAACCTAGGTTAATTCCTTAGTTCCTTACTAATGACTATCACTTTTTCTCATAATTTTGTGCTCCTTTTTCATTTTGTTTCTTTTCTCCTTCACAAAATTTTCCTTCTCCTCTTTTCCTCTTATTCTTTTTCGAAAATTTTTTTTTAATTTTTATGGTATTTTTGGCATATGTGAATTTTTTGTTTGAAACCTTTTCTTACAAGTTTTTGCACTTTCCTACCACCCCATGCCTAAGATTTGCAATGTCCTCATTGTAACCTAGGGGGTCTTAGTTCATTCCTTAAGACAGAAATTTGGGTGAGTGGATGGGTCGGGTTGAATTTTTGCGGACGATTTCAAATCCCAGATGCAAACATCTGAGTTGGAGTCGGCTGTCCTAAAGTGTGAACTTCAAGTGCAAAAAGCTGTCAGAACAAGTTTCAGGTTTTCAAAGAGAATGACGGGCTGCCTCCCGTTGAGCGCTAAATTTGATGCCTTCAGCCAAGCGGGAAATGCGATGGAGAGGGGATGGTCAACTCAGCAGAGTTTTGTAAGACAAGCACCTTGATTAAGAGCCTGGTTGGTCCAACCAGGTGCTTGTTCAGATCAACAGGCTGATGATGCAGCCCAAACCCAATCAATCTGGTGGGTTGATAGATGTGGATAAAAAGGTGTGGAGCCCACCAGAAATTATGAAGCTCAGATGGATGTGGAAGTGTAAACGCAGGGTTTGGCTGTGCCGAATCAGCCTGGTCAGAGTAGGGACCCGTAGGATAATCAGTGGTTGATGCAGGAACCCTACAGGGGTGATCAGAGAATGATAGAGCATGGTATGTAGTCTGATCAATGTTCGAAACCCGATGTGGAAATGCAATCGGCTCGGTGAGAGGTGAATCAGCATAGAAATTGAGTCCGGTTGCGGGTCGGGGTTTGGGAGAGGTTTTGATCCGTTCTGTGTGTGCGGATGAGGTGGCCATTGTGTACGAGGGCTCTTCTAGAAACAGATGATAGGTGATTTTCTGTAGAGAGTCCTCTGGGTAACTATCAAATGCCGGAAGAGTGTTTGTAGGGTGAAAGAAATCGGATTCGAGAAAAAATTTGGATTCTTGGTTGCAATTACTCTTGGCATTTTCTGTTTTTGGTTCCTGAGGATCGAAAAGGAATGATTCTGTGTTATCGGTGATCTCGGGAATCAGGACCTCAGAGTCAGAGTCAGAGTCAGAATCATGTGAACTGAGGTCGTAGATAGGCCTGGCGTGTTCAGGAAGGGGAATCTCTCCGCAATTATAGTCAGATCTGAAATTGTCGGAGAGTTGGCGAAAATGATCATGAATTCCACCACAGCAGAAATCATCAGATGTGGAATCAGCAGCCTGACTGGGTTCTAGCCTATATGTCAATTCTGGGCTCAAAAAGATGTTCTGTTCAAGCTCTAAGCTGGTAGGATAGACCCCATTAAAACCTTGCTCATCCAACTCCTCAGTTTCTGTATCATAAATTGGCATGTTTTCTGAAAAATCAATCAGATTTCCTGAGGATGTTGGAAAAGGACATTCATCAAATAAAGGCCCGGAATCATATTCTGTAAAAATTTGATCTTTCTCATAAGGGGCCTCATAATCTTCCCAATAAGTTTCAGATTTAGGTTCTAGGCTTAGGATGTGGGTAGAATTATTAGAACCTAAGTCCGAATAACCTTCGAGGGTTACCTTATCAAAACAAGGGGCGGAATTTATACCCTCCAGAGGTTCAATTCTAATCTTGTTATTGCAGGAGTCTTGGAGTTCTAAGCTTGGTGATTTATGGCCTAGGGTTGGCTTAGCATTGTGTTCTCCAGCAACTTCCCAACCTATTTTAATGCTATCTTCTATTTGGGTTGGGAGTCGACAACCACCTTGTGCCTCAATCCCGAGGTCTGGGAAACTGGATTGATTCTTAGTACTGTTCCAAGATGACTCATCCTTTGTTTCTGGTATATACGGGTATTTCTGGTTGATAATTTGTTCTACTGATTTCATCATTTCTACCCGTTTTATAAGGGCATCTTGGTGTTGTTCCCAAAGTACAGGATTTGTTAAGCATTGAAGGTATTCAGATTGGTGTAATTTTTCCATCTCAATGTATCCTGTCATGAGCATGTCTCGGGTTGATCCTTTTGAAATTCCAGTCAATAGAATTTGGGCACAGTTTATGATGAAGGATGTGGTTGTTGGGACATCAACCTGAATATCTCCTATTGGTGTTGAGGTTTTTTCTTCTTTTTCATAGAATTTTATGGCATCCTCGATCATTTTATCTTTCATAGATCTCCGATATTCAGGTTTCTTGAATGGTAGTCTTGCTAGGTAATTAGGCTGCATAATTGGATCAGGTGGTGGAATAGAATCAAAGTTTGAATCAAGATGGAAGAAGGGGATTTTGTTCAGAATCAGAGGAAAGAGGGGCTATGTGAATGATTTCTGCAAAAACAAAGGAGCCGAGGCTTAGCCTCGGGAAGAGTGAATTTCTATAGGAGGTTTCAAGGACCTCCTGAAAAATACTGAAGGGCTGGATGAGATAAGCAGGTGCTGGACCCAATCAAGACACCCAAAAATTGTTGGGTGACTATAGAGGTTCGGGGCAGATGGACCCCTTGATCAGAAAGATCGTCCACCTGAGAATTACCTGGGCAGCCAGAGAGGGAGAGTCCCGCGAAGACCCCTACACGGTAGAGCGTCCCCACGGGTTACAGGGTTTCCCCCACCCGACCTCTCTTGTCACTGCGGTTCCAGGTAGACCAGAATGGGGATCTTGACCTCTTAAGTCTACCAATTTTAAGATCAGGGTGCTTAAGGTTTTCACTTGAACTTTAGTCTTTTAAGTGCAAAGAGTGACCTAATTTAAGGTTGGTTGACCCAAGGGGTCAACTTTACCTCTTGTTTTCCTTGAGAGCTTTTAGGTCCTGTCTTTTAGGGTTCAAGTGTTTAGAGAGCCAATTGTTTTAGATTTTCTTTGAATAGGTATTTTCAGACAAGGGCTTGGGCACACTTCATTTGGTTTTCTCAATTCTTGCTTAAGGAGTGTGTCTCTAAATCCCTAGTGTTGGATCCTAGGTTGGCTCTACTTGGTCCAGTTAATTCTTTGTTGGGTAATTAGGGCTCAAGCAAGAATGTGTTAGCCCTTAAATACCCTTAATAGTGTGCAGAAATAATGAGTTGAAAACATGCAACTTTTATGGTTACTAAATATGGAAGACAGGTTAGCCCTATATTGCTTGTTCTTTTCTTTTCTTTCTCTTTAGAGCTTAGGGGTTAATAGTGAGAGGAAAAATTTACCTGTCTTTGGTGTGGTTGCTTGTCTTCTTGAGTTCCTGTAGCTGCACAAAAGAGAGGAGATTATCAGAAATTAAAAAAAAAATACAGGAATGTTTACCTCTAGAATAGCCGTTGCTCCCCGGCAACGGCGCCAAAAATGAAACGTCGGGTTTCTACCGGGTTTGTTATAACGTTGTAGTAAAGCCGGTTATTACCAACATTTCAAATATAAATTTTTTACTCGGAAAAATAAAAGAGTTCCCGAGGTCGAACTCAGGGAGCAAGTTGTATTCTAGAGATATAAATGTTTCTTTTACAAAAAGAGAGAGGGAAAGACTTTGTTGTTTTCTCTTTGTTCTGCAGAGGGGATGCTCTTCTTTCTCTCTTTCTTTAGATCTCCTTCTCTGTTCTGCAGAGGTGATATTCTTCTTCTGCAATGGTGATGCTCTTCTTCTTCTTCCTGCTGTTCTTCCGTTGGTGATGTTCTTCTTTCTTCAGAGCTCCTTGTTCTTCTTCTTCTTTGGTTTTCTGCCTTGACCTCTCTTCTTCTTCTTTTGCTTTGGCCGTTGCTCTTCCTTCTTCTTCAGCCTGTCTTCTTTCCTGTTCTGGCTGCTGACCTTCCGTCGTCTGCCCCGGTGCTGAGACGACTTAACGATGCCTTTGCTACAGTGCAGCTCCTTCTTCTTCAGCGGGTCTTCTTCGCCTGTGCCTGCACACTTCAGAGTTTTTCGTCAAGAGGCAAAACCTACTCTACCCTCCCTCCCCCGCGTCTCTCTTTCTCTCTGAAACCACTCTTGGGAAAGCTCTCCCAGAGCTACCGGGTAATCGGGTTCGGGTCACGCCCGGGTCCAGGCCCACCGGCGTGCGGTGGTGGGCGAGGAGTGCAGGTCGGTTTAATCGGGTCGGGCCAGGTCCGCGGAGCGTGGTCACGGACGAGGCCGGGTCGGGTGAGAGGGACCTCACCCTGTGGTCAGGAGGCAGACAGCATAAGGCACTTTTTGCCTTTATGCGTCCGCGCGCCTCCGAGAAGTTCCGAGGTGGGACTAAATGTCCCACCCCAATTGAGCGCCCGTCGCAGAGGGAGCAGTGGGCGATTGTGGCTTCACGCGCGGCCTTCGCCCCATCTGCGAGCCTGGGACGTTTCGCGGAGACTCCCCGCGCAACCTGGGAGTCGAACCTGGGCGAAGGCGTGCCTGCACCTGCAGGTGAAGGAGCTCTGCCTGCTCAGTAATGGCGACGGCGGGCGAGTCACCTGGTCATAGAAGAACGGCCTCTCGGCCAAATCAGACAGGCGGGGGACCTTCGCCGTGGCATGGCGAAGGTGGTCAGGGGGTCTGCAGGGGGCGTGATGGAGCCAACAGGTCGTCCTAGGTCAAACTGTGAGCGAAGAAGTGGGTGTGTTCGGTGGATCTGCAGAGGGCGTTTGGCGGGAAGTGGAGGGGCGGAAGAGGATCAGGGTGAGGAGGCGGAGGTTCTGCGGTGGTTGGCGAGCCGTGTGGGTCGCTGAGGTGATGGGAGCGGCTCGCCGGAGGGTGGTCGGAGGCGGAGAGGGTGAGGGTGAACAGGAGCGGTCGAGGGTTTAATCAACTAAGAGACAGTGAGGAAAAGAAAGAGGGGGAGGTGGGGAGGAGTTCTGACCTAGCTATGGAGACGAATGGGGCCGAGACAGGGCGACAGTCGTATCGACTGTCGCCGGAGAAGAAGATGCCCAGGGGGAGGGGCGGCGGCGAGCAGAGGGCTGGAGAGGCGCCAGCTGGGTACGGCGTGGCGCAGGAAGAGCAGGGGAGGAGGTCTCTGCTGCTGGTATTACGGCAGAGCGAAGAGGAGGAGGGGGAGGAAACCGCCGGAGCTGGTGAGCGTCTGCCGGAGAAAGAAGAGAAGACAGTTGGGGATTTTCTCCGTCAGATCCAGGCTGCCCTGGTCGGTGGAGCAGCGGGGGGTATTTATAGGGATGAAACAGGGAGGAAGGCGGAGGGAGACGACGTGTCTCCCTCGCCGGAGAATGGTCGGAGACGAACCCATACCGTCCGTGCGTTCGCACGGCCGGTATGGTGGCCTACAATGACCAGGGGGTGCTCCTGCGACGGCTGACGACGCAGGGCACCCCCGGTTTACTTGCCAGGTCCCTTACCTCACCCTGCGCGGCGCCATGCTCCGCGCAAGGTCGCCGGAGCATGGTGCTGGCAGGGTTTTGCAGGAGGGACCTGATTGCAAAGAACGAAGGAGAGTTAGGGGCCAAAATGCGAGGGTTCAAAAGTTGAGGGCCAAAGAGTAAATATATGAGGACCAAAGTGTGAAGTCGGTCAAGGAGGTTTCTTCTTAGGCTCAAGTTTTTATACATGACTAATTAGGACCTAAGGAATCTGATGGTGAATTTTATTTTCATATTAAACCTTGTTTGACCGGTCAATTTGCGCAAAAACCCAAATTAAGTTATTAATTGGGCATGGTTCTCAATGTAGGTCAAAATGGGTTCTAAAGGCCAAATTGAAGGTTCTAAACCCTAGAGATTATTTTTCTATGAATTTTAGAGGGTTTATTCTATTTTTACTTTGCCTCGAACCTTGTGAATTGAAGTGGGTTGTTTTAGGGTTACAGATTATCATTTGGTTCCTTGGAAGTGCTGTAGCCCTTGCTAGATCATCTCATCCCACTTTTATTCTTATTAAGCTGTTTTGACCTGTGTTTGGTCCCTGAATTACCCTGTATGCAGATTATACTGGTAAAATTGCACTTTTACCCCTTATGACTTGTTTTCTTCTCAAACTCAGAATTCTCTGAGTAACGCCTTTCCTTGAGATATGCAGGAGCTTTTATCCTTTGTATTGGGTCAAAATGAGCTAGTTATGGCTCATGATGAGGTTCTCATCAACAGCCCACAGGTAGGTTGTCCAGAGCCCAATCACTAGACCTTTCTTAGTTTGCTGCCTTTAGGTAAATCTTAGACTAGGGAAGCCACCTACTAAAAAAAAAAGGGAGAAAAGAAAAAAAAAAGAAATAAGCCACACTTCGCCGCACGAGTATGGCTGGCAAGTTGTTGGTGGTAACAGCTCATCGACCGGTTGTCCAGAACCTAGCTCAGAAAATGCACTAAAAATTCCCAAAACACTTAGGAAGAAGCGGAGAAGTAGAATAAACTGGGGAGATAAACACTGGATCCACCCTTGTGTTGACCCCGTAAAAAAAAAAAATAAAAAAGTAGGGAGAAAGCTATCGGTTGTAAAGATACACTTCTAGGTAGAATTCTGGTTAGGTCACCTAGAGGTGTAGAAATCCGAAGTTCGTTCTAACTGCCAGTCAATGAGTCTATCACAATCACAATAAGATGCTTAAAGCTTAGGGTTCTCATCAAATTTTGGGTGAGTTAAATGGCCATAGAAAGCCACTCTTAAACCCAAAAATTTGAAAATTAAAAAAAATAAAAAATTAGAAAAGAGAAAAAGAGAAAAAGAAAATTTTCTTTTAATAAGGCGAGGACTTGAAGCGGTCTACGTTTTGGCTAATACCCGGGCACTGTTGTGTCTTTGAAGGTTCAGTTACAAAGTAGCCAATTTCTTAATGATTGAAAATTAACTCAAGTCCAAATAATCTAACCTAATTCTTTTATAAATAGCATATAGTTTTTGCTAGGGACTAGCAAAAGATAGGCATGGGGGTATGATGTAAACACATTTACACTACTTAAGATGTCTATTTATGCATGTTCTTAAGCATAGGATTGCATTTCATGATATAAATGTTACATTACATGCATCATCTTGCATTTAGAATAGTTTGAATAAAATGGAGATTAATTGTCTCCTTTTATGTGCTTGGATAGGACAAATATTTTATCAGGGCCACAGATCAAAGATCCAACTGTATGGATGTGATCAGGGAGACGATTGGAGATCAACGACTCCAAGATCGCCCTAATCAGGCATCCGTAGCATCAGATAGTGACCCGGGAACCCTAGAAGATCAAGGGCCAGGATGGTGTAAATTCGCACTTCAGATGACAAATCCGACCGCACGGATGAATTCGGATCTACGATCGCAGCCCAACAACACAAAAATCGAGTCAATCCGACATCCGTGGCACCATCTACAACTTCCGGAAGATGGATGGCCAAGATGGCGCCACGTGGCGCCATCTCTGCTGCCCAAACGGCTGCACGCAATCTCAGCAGTCTCCGCATCCGCCTTTCCCCGCCGTTGGATTAAGATCCAACGGCTACGACGCGCCTACGATGAAGTCAGGTGCTCGACATAAATGTGACCCGAGCGTTGGTCGAGCGCTCTAACGCGAAGCGGCGACACGCGTTCGAGCCTCGCCACGCTGAAATTGGAGCGGTGGTGCACCTCCGATCGACCGCACGATCGCAATCCAACGGCCGCACTCTCTAAATCGGGACGACGCGTGATTGGACGCCCGCGCGTAACGCGCAGTCGCACGCGGCCGGACGCGCAGCGCAGCGGGCGAAGATGCGTCTTAAGCCGTCCGATCTCGCTATCGGACGGCTGAGACATCGCGGACATGCGTAGGCGTTATGCGCGCGGGCAGCCGAGCAGGCGCGCGTGGGCGCGGAGGGTACACCAACATTGGGGGCTTTAGCAACTGTTGTATCCGTCACTAAAGACCCCTCATTTATTATTTTGAAGTTGTAATGTCCATTTTGCCCCTACTCCTTGCAACTATAAAAGGAGACCCCCTCCATATGAAATTCTCATCCCTTGTTTCTCCACTCTACCCCTCCAAAGCTCAAAAGAAGCTTGTCCCACACCCAGGATGCTTCTTGCGAGATAAAGTCCAATTTTCGTTCCCCTTCGGAAGTTGATCCCGCGACGAGGATGGCGTGCTGCTCCGTTCCCGTTCTTCTGCTTCGTCCTCCTTCGTCCTGCTTCATTCTCCTTCATCCAAGCGTCGTTCCATCCGGCTCGTCTTCCAAGCAATCATCGAGGAGGATAATTTCTCTCTCCCATTCTTATTTACAGCTTTTCTAGCGTAGAATTTTTTGCTTTATAGCGTAATTGATTTTCTGCATTCTAGTGTAACTTTCATAAACTATTTAAATATTGAATGCATGTTCTCTTTCTCTCTCTCTCTTTCTCTCTCTCTCTCTCTCATAGTTTGATAGCCCCATTGTAATTATAACGCCTTGCTTAAAGAAAATCCTAAAAAAATATAATTGCGAAAATAGATCAACGTAGCCTCCCTGTGTTCGACCCAGAATTATTTTCAGTATTAATTTTATTTGTTGAACACGAATTGTTCGCTTCCGAACTACAACGACAGGTTTTCCAAACCAATCTCGTTAGCGTAGGTTCGTAAACGTTCAACAGCAGAGGATGCTCCAACTCTCTAAGCTCGAAGAAATTCGTCGAGACGCCTTTGAGAACAGTCGGCTGTATAAGGAGAAAATGAAAGCCGTCCATGACCGACTCATCCATAGAAAGACCTTTGAGACTAACCAGCAAGTTTGGATTTTGAATGCCTGCCTAAAACTCTTTCCAGGGAAGCTCAGGTCCAAGTGGACAGGAATATTTAGGCTGGTCAAGCCCTACTCCAATGGGGCGGTTGAAATTGCTGATCCGAATACTAGGCACACTTTCACAGTCAATGGCCAGAGATTGAAACACTTCCTAGCCCAGGTTCCCCCAAAGGAGATTGTCACCCTCATTGAGGGATGACACGGAGCACCACCCAACTGGAGGTGTTAAACTTAGCACTTCCTGGGAGGCAACCCAGAAGATTCAGACTGATTGGGTATTTTATGTCACTCAGGTAGTATCTTTTCGAACTCCTGTTACATCCATGTATTTGTCAATGAGGACAATGTCCAACTTAAGCATGGGGGGGTGGTAAATTGCATGATCCTGAGCTCATTTAATCAATCTGAATAGAATAAAACAATAAAAAAAAGAATTTAGGAAGAAAAACTTAGGCTTTAGAAATTTGTCAATAATGGGAAATAATACGGAAAGAGCTTGAACACTTGGACTTTTCAAGACTTTAGGCTTAATCAGCCCTGGTGTCCGTTAAAATATGGATTTAGCTTCAAATCCTTGCAACCTTAAGCTACTCTAATCCACTAAGTAAATACGGTGATGAGTATACGACTTATCAACTCACCCTCTAACTTAGAAGGACTTTTAGTCTAAGCATCTGCACACGTTTTTGTACAGTATCACTCCTCGGAGATTTTGACAGTAATTGGATGGCTAATGAACTCTCTAGGGTGTTATGGCTGGCAAGTTATCGTGGGTAACAACCCATTGGCAGGTTGTCCAGAGCCAAACCATGGGACCACCTCCTCTTTATTGCCTCTAACTAAATTTGAGATCAGGGAAGCCACCTACCAAAGAAGAAAGAAAAAGAAGAAAAAAAAGAAAATAAAATAAACCAACTTCACCTCATGAGTAAGGCTGGCAAGTGATCGTGGGTAACAACTCATTGGTCGGTTGTCCAGAGCCCAGATCAGTAAATGCACAAAAGGAACCAAAACACTTAAGGAAGAAGCGGGGAAGTAGAGCAAGCTGGGGAGATATACACTGAAAAAATCCTTGTGTTGACCCCAAGTAAAACAAACGTACGGAGAAAGCTACCGATCGAACAAATACACCATCAGGAAAAATACTTCCTCTTCCGATCACTTAGGGGCGTAGAAACCTGAAGTCTATCTAAATTACCGTTGAGTGAGTCTATCACAATCTTCACACCAAGATGCTTATCACTTAGAGTTTTGTCTAAGTTTTAGGTGGGTTGGGTAGCTGTAAAAAGTTACCAACACACTCTCAACTCCAAAAAAATCTA
Source organism: Thalassia testudinum (assembly GCA_037157565.1). Lineage (NCBI taxonomy): Eukaryota > Viridiplantae > Streptophyta > Magnoliopsida > Alismatales > Hydrocharitaceae > Thalassia > Thalassia testudinum. The sequence continues at coordinate 64,528,616 of JAZHRO010000014.1, forward strand.
AAAATAAGAAAATATATATATATGCATTAAAGTAAGGATTCAGGAGATTCATATTTTGGCAGACACCCAGGCACTGCTTAGTCTCTGTAGATTAAGATCTTAGTATATTTACTCCTACTGACAAGTGACGAAGTGTCCAAGTAATTACTTCTTAAATTTTCACTGGAAATAAAGGCTAGAATAAGCCTTGCTCGGGACGAGCAAGGGGAAACATGGGGGTATGATAACACTGCATCTTGGGGTGATAATTCTATCAATTGCGGTTTATCTTAAGAGCAAAATGCATAGATAACACAACATAAATAGGAATGGGAGCATTACATGCATCACACATCATGATTGCTTATAGAATAGTATTAATGGCCATTTGTATAAGTACTTGTCAAAATAGGCCTCAGATGAGCGATCAGACCGCATGGATAGATTCAGAACAACGAATGGAGTCCAACGGATTCGAAATCAGCTAAATCTGACATCCGGGGCTCCCATTATTGGCCCAAGAAATTCTGACCGTTGATTTGATGATCAATGGCCATGGGGCCGCCACGTGTCAGCTGTGTCGCGGCCACAACCACCTTCATCACGCGGTGTCATTTTAAGCTATCCGATCGCGCATCGGATGGCTGGGAATCACGCATCTACGTGCCTCTTAACCGCATCAGCAGAAGCCCCCGACCGTTGGATCTTCATCCAACAGCCATCCGTGTAGCAACCGTAGCTCGCCTCTGCGACAAAGCAGTAGGTGTAGCACAGTAGTGCACGCCTCACCCCCGCACAACGAGATGTGGGTTCGAGGTGCCAAACGCAGTGCAAATTTGAGGAAAAATGAGCGCGCATGATTTCAGTCATTGATGCATGATCAAGCGGCAGGTAGCAAGCGACGCAGCACAATCTCGCGCGTACAAAGCCGATGCCCATGATGACGCATGGGGCGTGGGCATGATCCTTGCGCGTGCCTCACGAGCGAGATCGACCATCCAATCCACGACCGGACGACCCTAAAGCCGCACACATGGATTATGCACGAAGAAGCACATGTGTGTGCAAGCGACCAACGGGCGAAGGGGGCTACACTAACAAATTTGGTATGGGTTTAGCAACGTCCCGGATGTCGCTAAAGCCCATACTTGAATTAGAAAACCCTTTGGCCTATATAAACTCCATCCAAGCATGCATGGAGGGCATTCAATCCACTTGTAAGTCCTCTACCCCACTCCTAGCCGCCATTAGCTCTCTTTGTAATCGTCGGAGCCGACGAGCCACCGAAGAAGCCCCTCTCCACCGCTGTGGCTGGCTCGCCGTCTTCTATCTCTCTTTCCCTCTTTATCTTAAGCTTTACTTTACTTCTGTTTAAATATTTATCTGGTACTGTAATTATAAAAGTAAAGTTGCATGTCAAATGAAGTTGTTTCCCATTCAATTACTTGCCCTCTTTTATGTTTAAGTTGCATGCTATGAATGAAAAGAATCCTAACCCAATTCTCTATCTCTCTCTCTCTCTCTATCTTTCTCTCTCTCTCACTCGCTTTTCACCCATGACTTCTCGCAAGCAAAAACTTGTTATTTCCGTGACATTAAGTGACAAGAAAAATCCGATTTTCACGCTTCCTTGAGATCGACACTCAGACTCACGTACATTTCTTCAATTAAAATCGATGTTGCAAGCGCAATCTATAACGACTCTTTTAAACATACGCGTCTTCTGCACGTCAATTCAAAACTTTCATTAGGATTCTTTGAAACTCATTTAAACGTCGATCTATAGATTGAAACAAGCAAAATCAAAAATACCTTGCAGCCCACCTGGGCATTTGATTTCAGGTCACCGACATGATATGATCATCTAGGAACTTTTGTACACCATTACATAGTGCTTAGAGATCTTAAGCAATCCATAGAAAGTAGCTAGGTCATTGTAATGTGTTCAAATCAGTGCAACCAATTCTCATCAGCCAATGCTACCCAATGAGGCATAAAATCAGGAACTGAGATAAAAATTAAGCGTGAGGGAATCAATTAGAGAAAATCCAATCAATGTAGCTCAATCCCATCTCATTAGATCCAATTGCACAAATATAAACTAAATTTGGTCAATTAAAACTGATTGAAATCAAGTTGCCCATAAATTCTTCAACCAAGTTCTCAATCCAAATCAGACCTAATCAACCTAATCAGTTCAATTCAGCACAAGGGGAGGACCTTTGTGATCATGTGAAGAGAATGGGAGGTCCTGTAGATGAGATTTGAGTGCATTCTAGATCTGGGAGCAGGAAAGCATTAGATCTAGACTCTGATGGATTAAATGGACTGTGATTTAAAATATGAGGGAAGTAAGTGAAAGTCATCATGAGGTGATTAGGGAGCTATATGAATTAGAGAAAGTGTGTGAAATCACCACTCTAATTTGAATTGATCAGGGAGGGTAGATCAAATCTAAACTCATCTACTCTGAATCTAAACTAAATAAGTGAGGAATTATGATCTAAACTACCAAATACTACTCTTATCTAATCAATAAAGCATTTAAAACTACCTATAATGTAGTAAATCCTAATCTAGTAAAGTAGTAAACTATGCTACGAAAGTAGGTAAATCAAGCTACGAGAGGAATGGGATTCTTGGGCTGCAGCTAGTCACTACAGTGACGAAGGGAGAGGAGAGGAACTCTACCAGAATGAATAAGGTACCTAGATTCACAGCTTGTGGCTGTGGTAACGAATTAGGGAAGAAAGCACCGTCGCTGTCACTAGCGATTGATGAAAGGGGAAGGAGAATTGAAGAAGTGGATGAAAGGATCAACTCATTTGGGTAAGGAGTCAATTGTGGTCATGAGCTTGAGTAGGGAGTATATATATAGCCTGAGAGGGGATCTAGGCACCATGCTTTATGGTTAGCCATAGGGCAAGGAAGGGTGGGGTTGAATTTAAAGGTGCATGGGAAAATTTTAGGGCTAAAGATAACCCTTAGATGAGATCTAATGGAGGTAATGGAGCTTCGTAAACCAACTATGGAAAGATGGACAAAGATGTACCATTGGATGAGTGGAACAAAGGGTGGACGACCATGGTGAGCCAAGTTCTTTGCACAAGAGTAGTTGTGGAAGAAAGAGTTGCCTTAGGTCTGTTGGGCATTTTGCATGAAGAACCCAATGGCCGAATCAGTATGACATTTGCAAAATAAGTCCAATAGTGACAAAAATTACTACAAAGTGGTCCTTGAAGTCTATCAAATCGGTCCTTAAAGCTTTATTGTGTGAAGAAATGTGATATACTAAGGACCTAATTGTAAAATAATGAATGCAAGGTCTTAGTGATGTCTACATGCCATGTGATTTTTATTGAAACTTGATTGGCCATGTTAGAACATGATTAAACCCTTGATTTGTACTTTGGTGATCAAATATGTGTTCAATTTACATTTGGATCATCAAATTGTGTTTTCTGAATAGGATATCTTAAATGTGACCTAATTATGTTCTTTTAACACAATTTGAGTGTGTTAGGTCATTTCGATTAATTTTCACACTTAACACATTTATTATGTTAATAAGAGTGCTTAACCTAGTTTATAGCTTAACTTCGGAATTTTAGCTAGGATGCGCCACACCTCATCACTTCTCTTCTGGGGCCAACCCCGACCCCCACCCACTGTTGATAACCCAATCCTGGAATTGAAACCATTCGCAGACCATTTGAAGTTTGTGTTTTTTGGGTTCAAATCAAACATTTTCAGTGATTATTAGTTCTCGACTCACTCTTGATAAGGAAACAAAACTGATTTCTATTCTCTAGCAACATCATAGAGCCATTGGTTAGACTCTAGATGACTTGACTGGAATAAGTCCCTCATATTGAACTTATCGTATTTATGTCGAGGAGGGCTTACGACGTTCTTGGAAGATACAGAGAAGACTACCTAAATCTCCAAGAGGTTTTGAAAAAGGAGATCATCAATTTGCTCAATGTAGTAATCATGTACCCCATCTCAAATAGCCATTGGGTGAGTCCCATTCAGGTTGCCTAAAAAGGCGAGACTCAATGTTATTACTACTGAATCTAGAGAAACCATCCTTAATCGAATTACAAACTCTTGGAGAGTCTGTATAGACTTGAGAAAATTGAATACATCCATGAAGAAAGACCATTTCCCTTTCCCTTTTATTGACCAGATCCTTGAGAAGCTGGTAGGGAATCAATTTTTCTACTTTTTGGGTGGGTACTCCGGATACAATCAAGTGGAAATTCATCCTGAAGATCAAGAGAATACCACTTTTACCTGCCCCTATGTGATTTATGCATTTCATAAGATGCCATTCAGGTTATGCAATGTGCCTACCAGTTTTTTGTGGTGCATGCTAGCTATAATTTGTGACATGGTAAGTTACCTTGAAGTCTTCATGGATGACTTCTTGATTTTTGGTGAAACGTTCGATGATTACCTTCTACACTTAGTTCAGATCCTCTGACGATGCATTGAAGTGAACCTGGTTCTCTCATGGGAAAAAAGCCATTTCATGGTTCCAGAGGGCATCGTACTTGGACACCTTATCTCTGAGAAAGGCATCCAAGTTGATCAAGCAAAGGTGAATCTAATTTCCAAACTTCCTTTGCCTTCCTTGGTCAAAGATATTATATCTTTCCAGGGGTATGTCAGGTTTTATCGACGATTTATTCATGATTTTTCAAAAATTGCACAACCCTTGACAAATCATCTCTCCAAGGACACTCCCTTCGAGATGAGAAGTGTGTGTCATTGAACATTTCAAATACTACATGATCAAGTAACCCAGGCTCCAATCCTACAATCCCCTAACTGGTCTCAACCATTCAAGATCATGTGCAATGTGTCTAAGTACGCGGTAGGAGCAGTACATGGGCAAAAGTTCGATGGGAAACCAGTGGTAATCTATTACGCTAGCAAGACACTGGATGAGGCTCAAGGTAATTATACAATTATAGAGAAAGAGTTTCTAGTATAGTTATTCATTTAGAGAAATTCAGATCATACCTCTTGGAATCCCATGTCATTATCTACTCAGATTACACTACTGTGATGCACTTACTTGGGAAGAAGGATGCTAAACCGAGGATGATTCAATGGATCTTACTCTTGCAAGAATTTGACCTAGAGATACGGAATAAGGTGGGAAAACTAAACGTGGTTGCTGACCATTTATCCCATCTTCCTTCAATCATTGACCCTTTCGTACCTACTACTAAATATTTGCTGAATGAGCACCTTCTGGGCATTGATGTTGGGCTTCCTTGGTATGCCGATACTGTTAATTATTTGGCTTTGAACCATATCCCATCTAATTGGCCAAAAGTTAAGAAAGATAAATTGATTTCAGATGCCAAGTATTATGTCTTGGAAAATCCATATCTCTTCCACATTTGTGCTGATCAAATCATCTGGAGATACATTACTAACTACGAGGTCAATGATATACTATCTTTCTACCTTGACCAGGTCTACGGCTAATATGAAAAATCATATGATTTCTAAAAGTGGGTTTTGATTATTGAAATGTGTTTGATTCGATCTATTTTAAAATTTATGAATATTGACTACTGAAAAAGTATTCGGGTCATCCAAAGAGTGGCAGGAATGCAAATAAAATATCTCACTTGACAGAATACGAAAATCACACTTTTACTTTTCGGCCATAATATATATAATTTTTTTAGTGTTAAATTAGGGCAAAGATATTGAAAGATTGTTGCAAAGAAAGAAGCGAAAATGTGAGATGAAAGCAACAAGTGCCTTACTCTTCTAGTTCTGTCCAAGTTTAGGTGACTTGGAGTAATGGAATGGCAAGAACATAAATTCAAATGTAAAGCCAAATTAGTAGAAGAATGTTTTTGATAGGAAAAACTATTTTACAAATACAGAGAGCTCACAAGTGGGAGGAGTTCCACACTTGTAATCTCCGAAGAAAAGCACTAACTACAATTAAAAATAAATGTGCTAAAAGATAGAAGATAGCTTAGGGTTGAAGATGCGATCGTTGTAGAACTCCCGCTCCAATTCTGGTCATCCTAGAACAGAAGGAGGCTCCTCCCCTTTGGCATCTTCTCCTCGCAAGTCCTGGTGGCTTGCCTTTGTGCTCGTCCTTAGGGTGGACGAGTACCACCTGGAATCCTCCTCTTACCTGGCTGTCCCCTTGAATGCTGTGACTCCTTGGCTTGTCATGACACAAGGTAGAAGCACAACTTTAGGTGCCTCTTCACCATAACTACCCCTCCCATGTGGTGCCAACTTTGGTGGTTGAGATAGGGTTTAGGTTAGGTTAAGGTCCGGTTAAGGTGGAGGTAGTAGTGTAGCTATGTAGGTGGAGGTAGAGTAGGTGGACGGCCATGGTAAATGAGGTAGAGCTAAGCTAAGCTAGGTTAGCTAGTAGAGTAGAGGGACAAGGAGTAGGGGAGCTAGGGTTTAGCTATAGAGGAGGTTTAAGCTACTCTGAAACTGGTTGGAGTTGACTGCTGCTGAAGATGGTCTTCTTAGGAGCTCAGCTACTCAGCTTACCTAGCTACTTCTTTGTTAGCTACTAAGTTGAGTAAGTTGTGCTAAGTTGAACTAGTCTCAACTGTTCTGGAGATGTGGTGAGCTGGTTGAGATCTTTATGAAGACTCTCTAGTAAGCTAAGCTAGCTAGGTCTGGAACAGTAGCTAAGCTCAATTCGGTTGAGCTTAGATGAGTCTTCCTGAGCTGCTAATAAGCTAACCTAAGCTGGGTGATGACTCTTCAGTAGAGGTAGCTTAGCTAGTTGATGACTAGTAGCTAAGCTAAGTTGAGTAGAGCTTCAGTGAACTAGCTGGAGCTAGAATAGAGCTGGGATCAACTAAATTGGGCTAACATAAGCTAAGGTGCGATTGTTTGAGCTACCATTCAGTTGAGGTAAGCTAAATGTAGTTAAGAATGGATTGATCCAGCTGGAATGAGCTGGGATCTAGCTAGGATGTGCTTCCTCTTCAGCTTCTGCCTTCTTAGATGACAGATAATGTGAGATTTGGCTCTCTACTTATCCCTAACACTCAAACAAATGCAGTAAAAGGACAAAAAAAATGCAATGCATGCCTTACCTAATGGAATAAACGCAACCCGAAAGCCCATTTCAGAGTTAAAATCCTAAGAGCTTGGTCTATTTTAGGGCATAAGAGTGATGATAAACTCGCATTTATCAGCAGTGGCCATTTCTCTGGGCACAAAATAGCAGTGAAAATCCTCCAATGCGGCTTCTATTGGCCCAAACTCTTAAAAAACACACCCAATTACTGTAGAGCATGCACTTGCTGGTAGACCTTAAGCAACATGAGCCACAATGACATGATGCCATTGAACCTGATTCTCATGTGCGAGATTTTTAACATATAGGGTATTGATTTCATGGGTCCTTTCCCAAATTTGAACGGTTTCAAATACATCCTTTTGGCTGTGGACTACATGTCTAAATGGATAGAAGCCATTTTGGCCCAAACAAATGATCTCAAAGTGGTGATCAAATTTATTCTTAAGCACATCTTTGCTCGGTTCAGTGCCCTGCATGCAATCATCTCTGATGGGGGGGCCTACTTTGTGAATGTGCACTTCTAGTCCCTATTTAAGAAATATGCGGTGTTGCATCAAATTCTGACTCCATATCACCCCCAGGCTAATGAGCTGGCTGAGCTCTGCAATCACGAGATTAAGAAAATTCTTCAGGTCACTGTCTAACATAACAAGAAAGACTGGTCAAACTGACTTTTTGAATCATTATGGGCCTATTGGACCACTCATAAAACCATGCTAGGAATGTCTCCGTTCAGACTAGTTTACGGTGAAGGAATTCCACCTTCCTATAGTAATGGAGCACAAGGCCTACTGCATAGTACAGAAGTGTAACTTGTATCTTGGAAAGGTCAGAATCCACCATCCATTGCAAATAAGCAAGATCGATGAACTATGTAATGATGCGTATGAGAACTCACGTATGTATAAGGAGCAGATTAAGGTCCATCATGACAAGCACATTTCACGAAAAACTTTCTATCCTAGTCAAAAAATGCTTCACTTTGATGCCTAACTGAACCTCCTCCTTGGAAATCTAAGATTGAAGTGGTCCAGACCTTTTATATTCTAGAGGATCTTTGGAAATGGGGCTGTTGAAATTAGCAAACTCAGTCACGACTCAAACCCTTTTGTAGTGAATGGTCAGAAAGTAAAACCATTCCTCAAGCTTACTAATTCAAATCTGGCTGAAGAATCTTTTAATCTCCATTCCTTTCGAGTAGCATTGCATGCAGCTAATGGTGTTAAACTTAACGCTTAACAGGAGCCAACTCATTATTTGAAAACCTGAGAGCTTTCTTATGTTTCTTGAGTTTCATTCCTATTGCACTTTAGGGTTCATACTTTAGAACAATCGATTCCACCTCCAATATTCATATTGGAGCTTGAAATTATTTGTAACAACCATGTTGACCCAATCACCCATCCTTGTGAACTTGTTCTAAAATATGAACTAAGTTGAGTTCGAACCCACCTTGTTAGAAATGAGGGCATTGCAAAACTTGCGCATGGGGGGTTATTAAAGTGCAAAACGATTGGAAATTCAATTCTTATGAAGGGTTCTCATAAAAAAAAAAATGGAGGAAAGGAGACAAAATCTTTTGGGCCCAAATTACAAATCTTTAATGAGGACAATACAAAAAGAAAATGGGGCAAAGCAAAAAATTGTGTTAGTCCTAACCTGTTGATTATGGAATGGTTACCTAAGTTGTAGGCTAGATCAAATGATGAATTAATACTTGAAGTACTTAACCTTAGGAGATAAGTAAGAGATACTAAATTTAGGCCTCTTGGGGCTATTTGAGCTTACAAATTCAAGTATTTGTTAAGATCTAGACTATTCCTCAAGAGGTTCAGGGAGTTGAGAAGCTGATGTAATAAGTCTAAGGATTAGGGAGTATTTGGCCTATTTGTCAACCCTTTGGTTTGCAAGACTTGGTAACCTAAGCTTCCACATCTCAAACACTGGTCTACTTCAATGAGCTTAATGAAGAGTAATTGCTAAAGAGTCTTTTGTTCTGAAAGAAAAAAATGGTTTCTCGAAGATCTGACTTAGGAGCAGCTTGAAAACACAAGTTGATTACAGGAGTTCCTGCCACTGAGAGGAGGAGCAAGTACTCCCCTCGAGTATGTGTTATAACATATCATCCCCTCGGCTCTTGTCTCTTATGATATTTAAATATCCTTCTGGGGCCTTGTAAGTGCTTTGTACTATTCAGTTGCCATGGGCGGCATTATCTTGAAATGTCGATTGCTAGGGCCTGGATTTGCTACAGAATACCATGGGTGACATTATCACAAAGTTTCAATTACCAGGGTTCTGGGGTTTGCCATAGGCGATGCTATCTCGAAGCATCGATTGCTAGGGAACCTTCGAGGATTTATGATGAGGACAAGGAATCTAACATACATCGTGTTGACGGCCAAGCCAATGTTCGATTTAGAGGACTCACAAAAAAAATACAAAAAGAGAAAAATTTAAAAAATATCTCCCTTTCTATTCTAAAAAATACACTGGCAAGTTGAAGTTGGACCTTTCCACACAAAAGCACAGGTGCTTTAACTACTGGAATCAATGAACCTCTAGACCATATCTTAACCAGCACTTGAGTGCCTTAATGCCTAGGGTTGGTATTTCGAACTAGTCCCTAGAGGTGTGGCATGGTAAGGAATCCTGATGATTAATTTTGGTTTAGAGATTTCGTTTGTTCCATAGGATTTTGATAGGGACTACAAAAAGTTAGGTATGGGGGTATGATGGTAACACGATCATCTGCCATAATTAGCCTCATTTAGCTATATTGAAGGGATAAAAGCTTCTTAATAATCATGAAAATTTAAGAAGAAAAAGTAAAATGAGTTAATATCACAAATGCAGATTAACTAATGGGTGAATCGGTGCCTAATCTATTGTCAAATGAACTTAAATTCCCAAGTAGTGGGCTCAAACTGAGTTAACGTTTTCTACGAATTAACAAGCAATTTAATAATAAAAATCTTAGTTACAGCTTCACTTCAATTGAAAGGGTTTTGATGAAAAAAAATGTAATATGAAACATTTAAAAATCATTTAAAAATATTCTATGAGGTTTGGAAAATTAACATTGACTAAATGAACCCATTTTGACCAAAGTACAGAGCAAGGCGGGAAATTGCTTCATTTTGGGCAAGTGTAAGTTACCTAGTTAAACTTTGTTTAAATACAAATTTTATGTTACCATTAGATTTTTTGGGTCCAAATTAGGTTACTAAAAAATTTTGAACCCAATTTTGAACCCAATCAAAGTCCATCTTGACCGAGTATGCATTTTAGCCCTTTCATCTCTATTTATTACACAACCACCCCTAGGTTTTGATTTTCCCTACACTTATGCCCTTGGTTGACGTCATAATGATGTTAGCCTTCTTTTTCATCCAAAAGAGGTAAAAGCAGCAGCATCAACCCATCACACGTCTACTTTGATTAAGGAATTCATCCCACAAATCTTCATCAAATCCCACCAAATTTGGTAGGAATGATCTTAAGATCAATCTTTAGCCAATGAGCATCTTCTCGTGCTCTAATTTGGAGCTAATTTTCGCTGGCAATCCAAAATTCACCGGAGCTAAAAGATACCAAAAATCGCAAGCTAAACTTGCAATTTTCAAGTCAATTAACTTGAAGTCTTCTATATAAAGGCCTTAAAGTTCCTAAGTCCATCATGTGCAAAATTAGCCTGGAACCCTCCACCACGTCAGAGTTACTTCTCCCTACGTCCTCACCCTCTGCCTTGTACAAAAGGCATAGCGGTTTTCCTCCTCTTCCTCCCACGAAGCTTCATGTCCCAATTTTCCCTCTCTGGCTTCGATGAACTCCCTCTCTTCCTCCTCACTGGCACACCATCAGTGACCCTATCCCCTTCTCCTCTCTTCAAATTAGCTCAGGGCTTTTCTTTCTCTCATCTCCAATTAGGTTTTCAGAGCTTTAGAGCTCCGTTCATCCACTCTTTCTCCATCTCCTTTTCTGACCTCCGTGACTCCCTTCACTATCGTCCACACTGTTTGACCTCCTTCAACTTCCCCTCACCCAATTACTTTGGGCAAAAGCTCTTCCTCACCTCCACTAGAATTTTGCCCAAGGAAATAGCACTTCGCAATAGCTCCATCATCACCCACCATTGCCATCACCGAACCTCAATGGCTACACACTTTCGTCCACCCCCACAAAAAATTTCCTTAGGGCTTTACTCCGATGTACTCCGTTGGATCTTGTTGTGTGTTTAATTGGGGCCAAAAGGCTATATTTTGTAAGTGCAGGTGTCGCTGGATTACATTTCTTCTCTGGTGTCGAGCAGCAACCTCTGGGGGTTCCATGAGGAAAGCACCTCCTTCCCTCGCTGTGGATTCTTTGTGGGGCTTCATCTGGGGCGTTGATTCGAGATCCATGGCCAATTTCTCATCCAATTCAATAGCTCCTCGCAGCAAGAAGGCTAAGAAGAAGAAGGTGAAGGTAGGACTCAATAATCCCACCTCGTGAATGTGAAGAGATTGAGGGCATGCATATAAGGAAATCAGCTCCTATACTCATTGCTATGATACTAAGGGGGTCGGGTCCCCATATTACACTGTCACTTGTAGGCCTGCACACACCCAAGCATGCTTAGGCCTAAGATTGGGCTAGTTATGGACCAGTCATGGCTGAGCTCTGAATCAGATTTTGGCTGGCTTTTGAGCGGCTCTTTGGGTTGATTTTGAGGATGACACTTTGGTTATAAAAACAATAATTTTTTGTCGTAGTATTCTCTTTTTTTTAGTTTGATTGCAGTAATACCTACATTATATATTTCCTTTTGCATCAAACTCCCGTGCTTCACTTTATATTTACTTGATTAGTGGTTTAATTGTTATTTAATTGCTCCCTGTGATGACCTTGGACTCACAATTTGAGATATAAATTTAAATGTTATTGTCACTTTAGTTGCTTTACTTTGATGCATTTCTTGAAACCTAGATTTAGCACGTTAATAGTAAGGTGTGCCAATCATGTGATTGACTCCCAAACTTTGGAGTAATCTCGTCAAGTATGCATTCTTGAATTGAGGCCCTCCGTCACTTATGATAGCTCTTGGGCATCCATCCAAAGAAATGATATTAGCCCTAACAAAATCCAAGGCCACAAAATGGTCATTGGTTTGTGTAGGTATGGCTTCTATCCATTTCGATACATAATTTGTGGCCACTAGCATGTACTCATATCTGAGGACACAAGAAAGGGACCCATGAAGTCGATGCCTAAAATATTGAATATCTTTACGGGGAGGATAGGTTGCTGAGGCATCTCATCAGTTTTCCCAATGGCTCCTATCTGTTGGTAGTGTGGACATACGCCCACTTGAGTATGTGTGCCTTTGAGTAATGTAAGCCACCAAAAGCCAGACTGAAGAATCTTATGTGTAGTCTTTTCCAACTAAAATGCTCCCACAGTGGAGGTCATGGCAAAAACTTAGAACATTCCTATGTTAATCCTCAGGGACACACTTGCAGAATAACTACTCAGGGTCTATTCTAAATAGCTAAGGTTCCTCCCACTGATAAAATTTAGCTTCGACGAGAAACCTATCTCTCTTCTGCGTATCGAAGGTACTAGGGGTAATTCTTGTGACGAGAAAGTTCACTATATCACGGAAGCAAGGAGTTTTGGCCTCCACGGTCATCAGAACCTCATCAGAAAAAGTCTCCCAAACACTACCAGCTAGGGTTGATGCCTCAATATGGATCCTAAACAAATGATCTAATACCACATTCTTGACTCATTTTATATCTTTTATTTCTCGGTCAAACTCTTGGAGTAGCAGAATCCATCGAATAAGTCTAGGTTTGGAGTCCTTTTTCACAAGCCAATGCTTTACGGTTGAGTGATCTGTATACACCAACACCTTAGATCCTAATAAATATGACCTAATCTTCTCCAAAGCAAACACTATTGCAAGGAGTTCATTCTCGGTGATAGTGTAGTTCTGCTGAGGATTCATGAGGGTCTTACTGGCATAGTGTAAAACATGAGGTTTACCATCAACCATTTGACCTAAGACCTCTCCGACAGTGAAGTCAGATGCTTTGCACATAAGCTCAAAGGGGAGGGTTTGATTGCGTAGCAATTCACATATCTAATTAGGCCATCTTATGCTATTTTCTTACCATAAGCATTTATATTAGATAGCTATGCATGCATCATGTAAATATTCACATTTGTTTGTTTTATGGAGAGGAAGATAGAGAGAGAGATTGAGAATCCATTCATCCATTTCGTCCGTTCTACTTCCACCTCATTTCCATTCAAATCCCACCATTTATTCCACCTAATAAGCAGCTAATATCAACCTACATTCATTTGCCAACAACCTGAGTGCCTACCCATAATTTACCTAAAATTGTCCCCTCCAAAATAATATCCTAACGACATTAGACCACTTTCCACCCTCACTACCTTCACCTATAAAACACCCTCCTCCACCTCCATGAAAAAGGTCGACCCTCACCTCACCTTCAGCCATCCCCTCCACCCCCATACCCCATAGACGCACACACTGGCACACACATCCCTCTAGCCGACCACCCACTTCTCCTAAGCTCTCTTCACTCCCTTTCTTCCCCTCCTCATCCTTAGTATCCTCTCACAAGTTGAGAAGGACACTAAGTGCAGAGGAGACTCTCTTGTGGTTGCAACCACCACGATGAGGGCACACCATCGCGTACCTCCTTTGTGAGCAGGTAGGTGTAGTGGATTCCCATTTTGATTTTCTTTGTTTCGCTATTTTGTAATTTTGATTTGTTTTTGCTTTATTTCCTTTATCTGTTCATCACCAATGCTAGAGCTTCAACCTCTGAATCTCCTTCCAACTTCATCACCTCACCACTGCTGTGTGCTCTTGGTCCTCACAGTACATCACCTCGACTCGCTCCAGACCTGCTGCAGCCCTTCCTGCACACTTCCACGACCTCCTCCATGTGCCTTGACCTCAACTTCATGTATGCAGCTCAGCCAGTAGCACCGTAAGTTAGTCGGTCACTTTTTCCCCTTAGCATTGTAGCCGTGACCTTAAATAGCTACAATGCCTGACCGGCTCACTTCTTACTTATCCGATGACCTAGGCTCTCTCTCTCATCGCGCGACTCGCAGCACCCGATCACCGTTCGTTGCGCGCCTCACTGCCCGCTCTCCGTCAGTGCCTTAGCGTACTGCACCTTTCACCCTGCCCTTTGCACACCTGCGTGCGCGGCTCCTATGTGCACTGTGCATACCACCCCTGCACGATACGTGCCACCTTGCACTTCACCTTTCGCTCCACCTTACGATTCACACATAAGTGCTATGCACTCACTCACTAAGGCACTCCCTCAATCTCACACACAGACACCTATTCATATACACATCAATACATACATAAATTATATATTCACACGCACATGCCAGTATACAGACACATCTACATACATATATATATATTTGTATGTTTATATACTTATACATATATATAGATATGTATACATATATACATACTTATGTATATTTATATGTACACATATATATATCCACATTTCTTCCTTCACACACTCACCCATATCTCCACTCACAATACCATGCACCAATCCTTCTACCGCGCATCATATCACTGGAATTTTCGCTCCAGTTGCGTATATTTCCTGATATTCGCACAAAGCAAGCCTTCTACCCACACTCACACTTGTCACTCCACACCGCACACATCATGTAGCTAGGTTAATCCCATCTTTCTAGACGATGGTTAACCTAGCATTGTGTTACATCCCTATTGAATCCTAGATTCAATATTCACTATTCCATTATATAGTTATATATATAGTTATAGTTACATACATATATCTATATCTATATCCTATATATATATTCTACATATAAAAAAGCTATGTATTTCAATTCATTTCCATTTTCGCGTTTCAATTCGGTATTCTATTTTCTTTTATATTCGCTTTTATTTTTTTTCTTAAGGAAAAAAAGGTATAAAATAAAAAAGATAATTCTTGATTTCCAGGTGCACGGTCTCTCCATTGGTAAGACTAGATTTGAGTATTTTGGCATGTAGCGAAAGACCATTTTGAGTTTGTTCCTCAAGGACAAGATAATCTCAAAAAAATATGAAAAAAATCAAGAAAAACCAAAAATACAATAAGCTAAAGGAATTCGTGCGAATCTAGGAAGCATGTAGAAACTGAGTAATTCCAAACCCACCTCCCTGAGTTTGACCCTAGCCTAAAAGTGACAATCGTAAAATTTGATTTAGGCAGGTTAATAAAATTTTTATAAACTAGTGTAGATTCGCTTGTAGGTTAACCACTTCCACTATGTACAATTTGATGCTAATTTCACATAATTAAATAACCCTACTCGCATTCTATCAGGGTGCTTGGACAATCTACGTAGTAAGGAGGCCATTCTTTAAGACCTAGAAAGCCTCGCCACATCTGTCATCAAACTCTTAGGAATCATCCTTTGCTAATATGTCGCAGAGTAGCTTAGAGATTTTATTGAAATCTCTAATGAAGCTTCTATAGAACCCAACATGGCCAAGAAAATATCTAAGTTGATGAACATTAGTGGGTGATGGAAGCTCAGAGATGGACTCGATTTTGGCCTTATCCACCTCTAATCCTCTTTTGAAAACTACATGGCACAAAAGAATGCCTTGTTGGATAATAAGTGGCTTTTCTCCCAACTGAGAACTAGCTTAGCCTCTTCGCAATGAGTTAATACTTTATCAAGTTGTGAGAGGCACAAGTTAAATGTCGAGCCATAGATGGAAAGTCATCCATGAAAATCTCAATAAACTCATCGCTCATATCAAAAAGGATAGTCATCACACATTGTTGGAATGTGGTAGGAGCATTACAAAACCAGAATGGCAATTGGGGGAATGCAAATGTGCCATACGGACTCGTTAAGGTGGTATGCTCTTGATCATCAAGGAAGATAGCTATCTGATTATACCCAGAGTACCAGCCTAAGGAAGGGAAGTACTTGTTCCCTGCTAGTTTCTCCAAAATCTAGCCAATAAAAGGTAAGGGGAAATGGTCTTTCTAGGTAGCCATAGTTAGACGACGGTAATCAATGCAAACCCTCCAACTAGTTGAGGGTCTGGAGATAACCAACTCTCGTTAGCCATTCCTTTCAACCATAATTCCTGCCTTCTTATGCACCATAAGGATAGGACTAACCCACTTACTGTCAGAACTAGCATAGATATGGTAGCATTAAGCCATTTTAGAATCTTCTTAATAACCTCCTGCATAATGGGGTTGAGCCTTCTCTACATGTCACGGAAGGGCTTCACAGACTTGATCATTTATATATGATGCATGCAGAGCGAAGGGTCGACACCCTTAATATTAGATATATCCCATGCAATAGCTTCCTTGTGCTTATCCAAACAATCAAGCAAAGCTCCCTCCTGCGATTCAGATAATGCAGACAAGATAATGTCAAGGAGCATGTCATTAGGGCCAAGGAAAGCATATTTCAGAGTGCTAGGGAGGGGTTTGAGTTCCAACTCGATCTTTTTGGATTGAGGGTACAAGCTAAGATGTCCCTACCTTAGGTAGTGGGTCCACCATCAAAGTCCAAGGAGGAGACAAAGAGTCTATGTGCAATCCTAACAACTCTTCCAATATGGGCATATCCCTTTCATTTTGTTGAAAGATTAGTTGGTGGTAAATAGATATGACCATTTGAAGGAGATCACCACATAAGATTGCTGGAGTAGTCTCTTCAATGATTTCATTTACTATCGCAATCTAGGGATAATCTTCTAATCCAAGTTGCTTACAGGCATCAAAAACATTCAGCCAGATTTTCTTATTCTCAAAGCCCATTTTAAGTGCCCCTGATCTACATTTGAGAAAGGAGTTGGCTGTGCTAAGAAGGGCATCCCAGAATAGTAGATGGCTTTGTGGGCTTATTTGATGGATTAGTATCAAGTACAAGAAAGTCAATAGTGAAGGCTGTTGGTGCTAGAGCACCACGATCATTTGTTTTGATGATAACAAAACACGTGTCATTTCATATTTGCGCTTTGAGTCCTAGATTTCAGGTCAATCGCAAATGGATACATGATTAGACGGAGTTCGAGTTCGCATCCACGACGGATTGGACGAGCTTGATGGAGAACAGAAGACATTCGCGAGGAGTGAAATATTAAAGATGGAAGGAAATGAAGAATAGGATAGATTTCCTTCTTTTGTACTTGTTGTATTTTTCATTTCTTTTGTTGCTCTTTATTTCCTTAGATAATTCATGTTAAAGAGCCTCAAACTACCCTAACAGTAGTCCTAGGAACACCTGCACAACCCTAGGATACTTAGGTTTTCTGTAGAATACTTAGAAAACCAATATAGGGTTCAAACAGAGTTTCCTGACGTCTAATTCCCAAATCAGACGTCTGATAAAGTATTTTAAGACGTCTGATAACTATTAGGCTGGACAGAGTTAGTTCTGTCTAATGAAATCAGACGTCCAGACCTTAGACCAGACATCTTAGGAGATGTCTGATGGATTTGCCAGACGTCCAATTAGTGGACCGTTGGCTGGCTTAGCAAACACTCAACATATGACCGTTAAAGCCTTATCAGACGTCCATAGGACTGTCCAGACGTCTGATAATTGACCGTTTTACCTCGGCTGACCCAAAATCTCTTCTCATAGATTTTCTAGCCGTTGCAACATTTGGAAAATCCATTCCCACAGTAAAAGTAGGTTTCCAGACGTCCAGACATAGTGCCAGACGTCCTATATGTCGTCTGATTGACTTGCACAAGAACCCTGTTTAGATCTGATTCAAGTCAGGAGAGACCCGCCCAAAATCAGACGTCTGACCTTGAAATCAGACGTCTTAAAGTGAACTTCCAGACGTCTGATGCTAGAATTAGACGTCTGATAAGCCTGTCAGAGTAATGATTGTTCCTGATTTCGAGCTGATTCTCT
Organism: Thalassia testudinum; assembly: GCA_037157565.1. Lineage (NCBI taxonomy): Eukaryota > Viridiplantae > Streptophyta > Magnoliopsida > Alismatales > Hydrocharitaceae > Thalassia > Thalassia testudinum. Next base: position 64,546,656 of record JAZHRO010000014.1, read on the forward strand.
TGGGCTTTGCACCCAACAGCTATAGAACCTTTCCTAAGCCTTCTAAAGCCTTCCTAAGGCCTCTATAAATAGAGGGGAAGCTTTGCAACACCTAGATACACAAGACACACTTGGATACACACTTTCACACTCTCTTGTGTCTTGCTAGCTCTTGCTCTCCAAGCTCAAGTTCCATTCTCTTGAGAGCATCAACCTTTGCACACCCGCTCTCCCGCCGTTGTTCACGAGAGCGACGTTGCACCGTCGCGTGGCTTACGCACCGCGTCATCAACTCGACGCACTCCTTGGAAAGGGGAGTTTCCTAATTCCTATAGAAGCTAGGTTTATAATTACTTTGTTGGCTCAATAGCATTTGTTGTTTATTTTATCTTTGTTATTTGGTTGGGTATTCGCTTTGCGAATTCTCGTCTCCTTCGTGGGACAAAATCCTTCTCGTGGAGAGAAGGGGTTGATGTACACTACCCTCGTTTAAGTAGCGTGGTTGTACTGAGGTTGAATCACCCTCGTTTTAAAGTTATTCAGTTAGTGGATTTGATCAACTAGGTTGATCGGAAAATCCTAACTCGAGAGGGTTAGGTGGTGGTTTTCACCCGGTTTGGCTTTCCACCTAAAAATTCTTGTGTACTCGTGTGATTGCTTATTTGTGAGATTGTTTATTTTATTTCCGCAATTATTACGTCACCCCCTCCTAGTAGGGAAAAGCTACAATTGGTATCAGAGTAGGTCTCGCGAAATCGGTGTTACAAACCGGCTAGGATCTAGGTATGGAGGGAAAAGCATTCGTGTTCACCGAAGGACACGATACCTCGCGACCGCCATACTTTGCAGGTATGGATTTCGTTTATTGGAAAAATCATATGACTATGTGGTTGCAGGCCTACGACTTCCGGGTGTGGGAAAAATGCGAATCCGCATTTGCGATTCCCAAGAAACCCGCAAGAGGTTACTCTGAAGATCAGGTTCGGAATCTCAACCTCAACGCAAAGGCAGTGAATGCCCTGTATTGCGCGCTGAGTCCGAAAGAGTTCGAGAAAATCCAAGAGTGCACCACCGCCCACGAGATATGGAGGAGGTTGGAAGGCACTCATGAGGAGATGAGCTCAGAAGAAGATCTCGAGAAGGAGGAAACCGCTTGCTTTGGTTTCATGGCCAGAGAAAGTAATAGCGACAATGAAAGTGGAAGCGACTCCGACAACGAGGTAAATCTCGATCTACAAGAAGCTTTTAATGAACGTTTTGAAGTTAGTAAATCACTAAAAAGAGAAAATAATAGCATTAAAAACAACCTTAGTTTTCTTAAAAATGAAAATGATAGGTTAGAAAAACAACTTAAGGACATAGAAGCTAGTCCTAAAAATGATAACCTATTATTAGAAAATCATAAACTCATCAATGAAAATAATAAATTGTTTGAAGAAAATGATAATTTAAAAATAGAAATTTCTGACTTACAGACAAAGATACATACTATAGAAAAAGACATTGCATGTCTTAGGGAAAACTCCAACAAATTAATCAATAAAGTAGATAATTTTTATAGCCCTAAGGTTGAGAAAGGATCTCCGTCAAGGAGACCCGCTAACAGATCCGGATCCAAGCCCACTTGGATACTGAAGAAAGAATTAGAATCTTGTTTTTTAGGGTTCAGGGATAATTACAACACAAAGGACTGGACCTACAAACTCAAAGCTGGTCAACTCAGGTTGGGAGAACCAAGGAGTAGACCAAGGAGGAGAACAAGAAGACCAACGATACGGCAAACAAACGACGGACCCGCCGCACGTCGACCACCGGATTGGAGACCGGTGCCGATGCCCGGGCCTCCAAGCTACGGATGGGAGCCCCATCCGATGTGGCATCCACCACCACCATTCGGGCCATTTTATTGGCCATGGTAGGTGAGGTAAAATTCTTAACCATATCTTTTTATAAGCATTTAGATAGGGGGAGTTCAAAAATGATGAGCTAATTGTCAATTTTTAAGGGGGAGATGCAAGTTAGCTAAATTTCCTTTAGTAAGGGGGAGAAAAATAATAGCTATCTTTTGTTACAAAAAGGGGCAGAATATTACCTTTGTTAAAAGAAACTCATAGAAGAGCATGTTTTAAGGGGGAGTTATAGGAAATGTAAAATCAATTAAACCTTTTTGATAATGTCAAAAAGGGGGAGGTTTTTTTTTGCATTATTATTTATGGTTTTGTCATCATCAAAAAGGGAGAGATTGTTGGGGCTAGAGCACCACGATCATTTATTTTGATGATAACAAAACACGTGTCATTTAATATTTGCGCTTTGAGTCCTAGATTTCAGGTCAATCGCAAATGGATACGTGATTAGACGGAGTTCGAGCTCGCATCCAGGACGGATTGGACGAGCTTGATGGAGAACAGAAGATATTCGCGAGGAGCGTTATATTAGAGATGGAAGGAATTGAAGAATAGGACAGATTTCCTTCTTCTGTACTTGTTGTATTTTTCATTTCGTTTGTTGCTCTTTATTTCCTTAGATAATTCATGTTAAAGAGCCTCAAACTACCCTAACAGTAGTCCTAGGAACACCTGCACAACCCTAGGATACTTAGGTTTTCTGTAGAATACTTAGAAAACCAATATAGGGTTCAAACAGAGTTTCCTGACGTCTAATTCCCAAATCAGACGTTTGATAAAGTATTTTAAGACGTCTGACTGTTGTTTCAGACGTCTGATAACTATTAGGCTGGACACAGTTAGTTCTGTCTGATGAAATTAGACGTCCAGACCTTAAACCAGACGTCTTAGGAGACGTCTAATGGATTTGCCAGACGTCCAATTAGTGGACCGTTGGCTGGCTTAGCAAACACTCAACATATGACCGTTAAAGCCTTATCAGATGTCCATAGGACTGTCCAGACGTCTGATAATTGACCGTTTTACCTCGGCTGACCCAAAATCTCTTCTCAGAGATTTTCTAGCCGTTGTAACATTTGGAAAATCCATTCCCACAGTAAAAGAAGGTTTCCAGACGTCCAGACATAGTGCCAGATGTCCTATACGTCGTCTGATTGACTTGCACAAGAACCCTATTTAGATCTGATTCAAGTCAGGGAGAGACCCGCCCAAAATCAGACGTCTGACCTTGAAATCAGACATCTTAAAGTGAACTTCCAGACGTCTGATGCTAGAATTAGACGTCTAATAAGCCTGTCAGAGCAATGATTGTTCCTGATTTTGGGCTGATTCTCTTGGGCTTTGCACCCAACGGCTATAGAACCTTTCCTAAGCCTTCTAAAGCCTTCCTAAGGCCTCTATAAATACAGGGGAACCTTTGCAACACCTAGATAAACAAGACACACTTGGCTACACGCTTTCACACTCTCTTGTGTCTTAGCTAGCTCTTGCTCTCCAAGCTCAAGTTCCATTCTCTTGAGAGCATCAACCTTTGCGCACCCGCTCTCCCACCATTGTTCATGAGAGCGACGTTACGCCGTCGCGTGGCTCGCGCACCTCGTCATCAACTCGACGCACTCCTTGGAAAGGGGAGTTTCCTAATTCCTATAGAAGGTAGGTTTATAATTACTTTGCTGGCTCTATAGCATTTGTTGTTTATTTTATCTTTGTTATTTGGTTGGGTATTTGCTTTGCGAATTCCCGTCTCCTTCGTGGGACAAAATCCTTCTCGTGGCGAGAAGGGTTTGAGGTACACTACCCTCGTTTAAGTAGCGTGGTTGTACTGAGGTTGAATCACCCTCGTTTTAAAGTTATTCGGTTAGTGGATTTGATCAACTAGGTTGATCGGAAAATCCTAACTCGAGAGGGTTAGGTGGTGGTTTTCACCCGGTTTGGCTTTCCACCTAAAAATTCTTGTGTACTTGTGTGATTTCTTATTTGTGAGATTGTTTATTTTATTTCCGCAATTATTACATCACCCCCTCCTAGTAGGGAAAAGCTACAATTGGTATCAGAGTAGGTCTCGCGAAATCGGCGTTACAAACCGGCTAGGATCTAGGTATGGAGGGAAAAGCATTCGTGTGCACCGAAGGACACGATACCTCGCGATCGCCATACTTTGCAGGTATGGATTTCGTTTATTGGAAAAATCGTATGACTATGTGGTTGCAGGCCTACGACTTCCGGGTGTGGGAAAAATGCGAATCCGCATTTGCGAATCCCAAGAAACCCACAAGAGGTTACACAGAAGATCAGGTTCGGAATCTCAACCTCAACGCAAAGGCAATGAATGCCCTGTATTGCGCGCTGAGTCCGAAAGAGTTCGAGAAAATCCAAGACTGCACCACCACCCACGAGATATGGAGGAGGTTGGAAGGCACTCATGAGCAGATGAGCTCAGAAGATGATCTCGAGATGGAGGAAACCGCTTGCTTTGGTTTCATGGCCAGAGAAAGCAATAGCGACAGCGAAAGTGGAAGCGACTCCGACAACGAGGTAAATCTCGATCTACAAGAAGCTTTTAATGAACTTTTTGAAGTTAGTAAATCACTAAAAAGAGAAAATAAGAGCATTAAAAAGAACCTTAGTTTTCTTAAAAATGAAAATGATAGGTTAGAAAAACAACTTAAGGACGTAGAAGCTAGTCCTAAAAATGATAACCTATTATTAGAAAATCATAAACTCATCAACGAAAATAATAAATTGTTTGAAGAAAATGATAGTTTAAAATTAGAAATTTCTGACTTACAGACTAAGATGCATACTATAGAAAAAGAAATTGCATGTCTTAGGGAAAACTCCAACAAATTAATCAATAAAGCAGATAATTTTTATATCCCTAAGGTTGAGAAAGGATCTTCGTCAAGGAGACCAGCTAACAGATCCGGATCCAGGCCCACTTGGATACCGAAGAAAGATTTAGAATCGTGTTTTGTAGGGTTCAGGGATAATTACAACACAAAGGATTGGACCTACAAACTCAAAGCTGGTCAACTCAAGTTGGGAGAACCAAGGAGTAGACCAAGGAGGAGAACAAGAAGACCGACGAGACGGCGAACAAATGAAGGACCCGCCGCACGTCGACCACCAGATTGTAGACCGGTGCCGATGCCCGGGCCTCCAAGCTAAGGATGGGAGCCCCATCCGATGTGGCATCCACCACCACCATTCGGGCCATTTTATTGGCCATGGTAGGTGTGGTCAAATTCTTAACCCTATCTTTTTATAATCATTAAGATAGGGGGAGTTAAAAAATGATGAGCTAATTGTCAATTTTTAAGGGGGAGATGCAAGTTAGCTAAATTTCCTTCAGGAAGGGGGAGAAAAATAATAGCTATCTTGTTGTTACAAAAAGGGGGAGAATATTACCTTTGTTAAAAGAAACTCACAGAAGAGCATGTTTTAAGGGGGAGTTATAGGAAATGTAAGATCAATTAAACCTTTCTGATAATGTCAAAAAGGGGGAGGTTTTTTTTTGCATTATTATTTATGGTTTTGTCATCATCAAAAAGGGAGAGATTGTTGGTGCTAGAGCACCACGATCATTTGTTTTGATGATAACAAAACACGTGTCATTTAATATTTTCGCTTTGAGTCCTAGATTTCAGGTCAATCGCAAATGGATACGTGATTAGACGGAGTTCGAGTTCGCATCCTGGATGGATTGGATGAGCTTGATGGAGAACAGAAGAGATTCGCGACGAGCGATATATATAAGATGGAAGGAAATGAAGAATAGGATAGATTTCCTTCTTTTGTACTTGTTGTATTTTTCATTTCTTTTGTTGCTCTCTATTTCCTTAGATAATTCATGTTAAAGAGCCTCAAAGTACCTTTACAGTAGTCCTAGGAACACCTGCACAACCCTAGGATACTTAGGTTTTCTGTAGAATACTTAGAAAACCAATATAGGGTTCAAACAGAGTTTCCTGACGTCTAATTCCCAAATCAGACGTCTGATAAAGTATTTTAAGACGTCTGACTGTTGTTTCAGACGTCAGATAACTATTAGGCTGGACATAATTAGTTCTGTCTGATGAAATCAAACATCCAGACCTTAGACCAGACGTCTTAGGAGACGTCTGATGGATTTGCCAGACGTCCAATTAGTGGACCATTGGCTGGCTTAGCAAACACTTAAGATATGACCGTTAGAGCCTTATCAGATGTCCATAGGACTGTCCAGACGTCTGATAATTGACCGTTTTACCTCGGCTGACCCAAAATCTCTTCTCAGAGATTTTCTAGCCGTTGCAACATTTGGAAAATCCATTCCCACAGTAAAAGTAGGTTTCCAGACGTCCAGACATAGTGCCAGACGTCCAATATGTCGTCTGATTGACTTGCACAAGAACCCTGTTTAGATCTGATTCAAGTCAGGGAGAGACCCGCCCAAAATCAGACGTCTGACCTTGAAATAAGACGTCTTAAAGTGAACTTCCAGACGTCTGATGCTAGAATTAGACGTCTGATAAGCCTGTCAGAGCAATGATTGTTCCTGATTTTGGGTTGATTCTCTTGGGCTTTGCACCCAACGGCTATTGAACCTTTCTTAAGCCTTCTAAAGCCATCCTAAGGCCTCTATAAATAGAGGGGAACCTTTGCAGCACCTAGATACACAAGACAGACTTGGCTACACACTTTCACACTCTCTTGTGTCTTAGCTAGCTCTTGCTCTCCAAGCTCAAGTTCCATTCTCTTGAGAGCATCAACCTTTGCGCACCCGCTCTCCCGCCGTTGTTCACGAGAGCGACATTGCGCCGTCGCGTGGCACACGCACCGCGTCATCAACTCGACGCACTCCTTGGAAAGGGGTGTTTCCTAATTCCTATAGAAGCTAGTTTTATAATTACTTTGTTGGCTCTATAGCATTTGTTGTTTATTTTATCTTTGTTATTTGGCTGGGTATTCGCTTTGCGAATTCTCGTCTCCTTCGTGGGACAAAATCCTTCTCGTGGAGAGAAGGGGTTGAGGTACACTACCCTCGTTTAAGTAGCGTGGTTGTACTGTGGTTGAATCACCCTCATTTTAAAGTTATTCGGTTAGTGGATTTGATCAACTAGGTTGATCGGAAAATCCTAACTCGAGAGGGTTAGGTGGTGGTTTTCACCCGATTTGGCTTTCCACCTAAAAATTCTTGTGTACTCGTGTGATTGCTTATTTGTGAGATTGTTTATTTTATTTCCGCAATTATTACGTCACCCCCTCCTAGTAGGGAAAAGCTACAATTGGTATCAGAGTAGGTCTCGCGAAATCGGCGTTACAAACCGGCTAGGATCTAGCTATGGAGGGAAAAGCATTCGTGTGCACCGAAGGACACGATACCTCGCGGCCGCCATACTTTGCAGGTATGGATTTCGTTTATTGGAAAAATCGTACGACTATGTGGTTGCAGGCCTACGACTTCCGGGTGTGGGAAAAATGCGAATCCGCATTTGTGATTCCCAAGAAACCCACAAGAGGTTACACAGAAGATCAGGTTCGGAATCTCAACCTCAACGCAAAGGCAATGAATGCCCTGTATTGCGCGCTGAGTCCGAAAGAGTTCGAGAAAATCCAAGACTGCACCACCACCCACGAGATATGGAGGAGGTTGGAAGGCACTCATGAGGAGATGAGCTCGGAAGATGATCTCGAGAAGGAGGAAACCACTTGCTTTGGTTTCATGGCCAGAGAAAGCAATAGCGACAGCGAAAGTGGAAGCGACTCCGACAACGTGGTAAATCTCGATCTACAAGAAGCTTTTAATGAACTTTTTGAAGTTAGTAAATCACTAAAAAGAGAAAATAATAGCATTAAAAAGAACCTTAGTTTTCTTAAAAATGAAAATGATAGGTTAGAAAAACAACTTAAGGACATAGAAGCTAGTCCTAAAAATGATAACCTATTATTAGAAAATCATAAACTCATCAACGAAAATAATAAATTGTTTGAAGAAAATGATAGTTTAAAATTAGAAATTTTTGACTTACAGACTAAGATGCATACTATAGAAAAAGAAATTGCATGTCTTAGGGAAAACTCCAACAAATTAATCAATAAAGTAGATAATTTTTACAGCCCTAAGGTTGAGAAAGGATCTTCGTCAAGGAGACCCGCTAACAGATCCGGATCCAGGCCCACTTGGATACCGAAGAAAGAATTAGAATCGTGTTTTGTAGGGTTCAGGGATAATTACAACACAAAGGATTGGACCTACAAACTCAAAGCTGGTCAACTCAAGTTGGGAGAACCAAGGAGTAGACCAAGGAGGAGAACAAGAAGACCGACGAGACGGCGAACAAATGACGGACCCGCCGCACGTCGACCACCAGATTGGAGACCGGTGCCGATGCCCGGGCCTCCAAGCTATGGATGGGAGCCCCATCCGATGTGGCATCCACCACCACCATTCGGGCCATTTTATTGGCCATGGTAGGTGTGGTCAAATTCTTAACCCTATCTTTTTATAAGCATTTAGATAGGGGGAGTTAAAAAATGATGAGCTAATTGTCAATTTTTAAGGGGGAGATGCAAGTTAGCTAAATTTCCTTTAGGAAGGGGGAGAAAAATAATAGCTATCTTGTTGTTACAAAAAGGGGGAGAATATTACCTTTGTTAAAAGAAACTCATAGAAGAGCATGTTTTAAGGGGGAGTTATAGGAAATGTAAGATCAATTAAACCTTTCTGATAATGTCAAAAAGGTGGAGGTTTTTCTTTGCGTTATTATTTATGGTTTTGTCAACATCAAAAAGGGAGAGATTGTTGGTGCTAGAGCACCACGATCATTTATTTTGATGATAACAAAACATGTGTCATTTAATATTTTCGCTTTGAGTCCTAGATTTTAGGTCAATCGCAAATGGATACGTGATTAGACGGAGTTCGAGTTCGCATCCTGGATGGATTGGATGAGCTTGATGGAGAACGGAAGAGATTCGCGAGGAGCGATATATTAAAGATGGAAGGAAATGAAGAATAGGATAGATTTCCTTGTTTTGTACTTGTTGTATTTTTCATTTCTTTTGTTGCTCTCTATTTCCTTAGATAATTCATGTTAAAGAGCCTCAAAGTACCTTTACAGTAGTCCTACGAACACCTGCACAACCCTAGGATACTTAGGTTTTCTGTAGAATACTTAGAAAACCAATATAGGGTTCAAACAGAGTTTCCTGACGTCTAATTCCCAAATCAGACGTCTGATAAAGTATTTTAAGACGTCTGACTGTTGTTTCAGACGTCAGATAACCTTTAGGCTGGACATAGTTAGTTCTGTCTAATGAAATCAGACGTCCAGACCTTAGACCAGACGTCTTAGGAGACGTCTGATGGATTTGCCAGACGTCCAATTAGTGGACCGTTGGCTGGCTTAGCAAATACTTAAGATATGACCGTTAGAGATTTATCAGACGTCCATAGGACTGTCCAGACGTCTGATAATTGATCGTTTTACCTCGGCTGACCCAAAATCTCTTCTCAGAGATTTTCTAGCCGTTGCAACATTTGGAAAATCCATTCCCACAGTAAAAGTAGGTTTCCAGACGTCCAGACATAGTGCCAGACGTCCAATATGTCGTCTGATTGACTTGCACAAGAACCCTGTTTAGATCTGATTCAAGTCAGGGAGAGACCCGCCCAAAATCAGACGTCTGACCTTGAAATAAGACGTCTTAAAGTGAACTTCCAGACGTCTGATGCTAGAATTAGACGTCTGATAAGCCTGTCAGAGCAACGATTGTTCCTGATTTTGGGTTGATTCTCTTGGGCTTTGCACCCAACGGCTATAGAACCTTTCTTAAGCCTTCTAAAGCCATCCTAAGGCCTCTATAAATAGAGGGGAACCTTTGCAGCACCTAGATACACAAGACACACTTGGCTACACACTTTCACACTCTCTTGTGTCTTAGCTAGATCTTGCTCTCCAAGCTCAAGTTCCATTCTCTTGAGAGCATCAACCTTTGCGCACCCGCTCTCCCGCCGTTGTTCACGAGAGCGACATTGCGCCGTCGCGTGGCACACGCACCGCGTCATCAACTCGACGCACTCCTTGGAAAGGGGAGTTTCCTAATTCCTATAGAAGCTAGGTTTATAATTACTTTGTTGGCTCAATAGCATTTGTTGTTTATTTTATCTTTGTTATTTGGTTGGGTATTCGCTTTGCGAATTCTCGTCTCCTTCGTGGGACAAAATCCTTCTCGTGGAGAGAAGGGGTTGATGTACACTACCCTCGTTTAAGTAGCGTGGTTGTACTGAGGTTGAATCACCCTTGTTTTAAAGTTATTCGGTTAGTGGATTTGATCAACTAGGTTGATCGGAAAATCCTAACTCGAGAGGGTTAGGTGGTGGTTTTCACCCGGTTTGGCTTTCCACCTAAAAATTCTTGTGTACTCGTGTGATTGCTTATTTGTGAGATTGTTTATTTTATTTCCGCAATTATTACGTCACCCCCTCCTAGTAGGGAAAAGCTACAATTGGTATCAGAGTAGGTCTCGCGAAATCGGCGTTACAAAGCGGCTAGGATCTAGGTATGGAGGGAAAAGCATTCGTGTGCACAGAAGGACACGATACCTCGCGACCGCCATACTTTGCAGGTATGGATTTCGTTTATTGGAAAAATCGTATGACTATGTGGTTGCAGGCCTACGACTTCCGGGTGTGGGAAAAATGCGAATCCGCATTTGCGAATCCCAGGAAACCAACAAGAGGTTACACAGAAGATCAGGTTCGGAATCTCAACCTCAACGCAAAGGTAATGAATGCCCTGTATTGCGCGCTGAGTCCGAAAGAGTTCGAGAAAATCCAAGAGTGCACCACCACCCACGAGATATGGAGGAGGTTGGAAGGCACTCATGAGGAGATGAGCTCGGAAGATGATCTCAAGAAGGAGGAAACCGCTTGCTTTGGTTTCATGGCCAGAGAAAGCAATAGCGACAGCGAAAGTGGAAGTGACTCCGACAACGAGGTAAATCTCGATCTACAAGAAGCTTTTAACGAACTTTTTGAAGTTAGTAAATCACTAAAAAGAGAAAATAATAGCATTAAAAAGAACCTTAGTTTTCTTAAAAATGAAAATGATAGGTTAGAAAAACAACTTAAGGACATAGAAGCTAGTCCTAAAAATGATAACCTATTATTAGAAAATCATAAACTCATCAACGAAAATAATAAATTGTTTGAAGAAAATGTTAGTTTAAAATTAGAAATTTTTGACTTACAGACGTAGATGCATACTATAGAAAAAGAAATTGCATGTATTAGGGAAAACTCCAACAAATTAATCAATAAAGTAGATAATTTTTATAGCCCTAAGTTTGAGAAAGGATCTTCGTCAAGGAGACCCGCTAACAGATCCGGATCCAGGCCCACTTGGATACCGAAGAAAGAATTAGAATCGTGTTTTGTAGGGTTCAGGGATAATTACAACACAAAGGATTGGACCTACAAACTCAAAGCTGGTCAACTCAAGTTGGGAGAACCAAGGAGTAGACCAAGGAGGAGAACAAGAAGACCGACGAGACGGCGAACAAATGACGGACCCACCGCACGTCGACCACCAGATTGGAGACCGGTGCCGATGCCCGGGCCTCCAAGCTATGGATGGGAGCCCCATCCGATGTGGCATCCACCACCACCATTCGGGCCATTTTATTGGCCATGGTAGGTGTGGTCAAATTCTTAACCCTATCTTTTTATAAGCATTTAGATAGGGGGAGTTAAAAAATGATGAGCTAATTGTCAATTTTTAAGGGGGAGATGCAAGTTAGCTAAATTTCCTTTAGGAAGGGGGAGAAAAATAATAGCTTTCTTGTTGTTACAAAAAGGGGGAGAATATTACCTTTGTTAAAAGAAACTCATAGAAGAGCATGTTTTAAGGGGGAGTTATAGGAAATGTAAGATCAATTAAACCTTTCTGATAATGTCAAAAAGGGGGAGGTTTTTTTTTGCATTATTATTTATGGTTTTGTCATCATCAAAAAGGGAGAGATTGTTGGTGCTAGAGCACCACGATCATTTGTTTTGATGATAACAAAACACGTGTCATTTAATATTTTCGCTTTGAGTCCAAGATTTTAGGTCAATCGCAAATGGATACGTGATTAGACGGAGTTCGAGTTCGCATCCTGGATGGATTGGATGAGCTTGATGGAGAACAGAAGAGATTCGCGAGGAGCGATATAATAAAGATGGAAGGAAATGAAGAATAGGATAGATTTCCTTCTTTTGTACTTGTTGTATTTTTCATTTCTTTTGTTGCTCTCTACTTCCTTAGATAATTCATGTTAAAGAGCCTCAAAGTACCTTAACAGTAGTCCTAGGAACACCTGCACAACCCTAGGATACTTAGGTTTTCTGTATAATACTTAGGAAACCAATATAGGGTTCAAACAGAGTTTCCTGACGTCTAATTCCCAAATCAGACGTCTGATAAAGTATTTCTAGACGTCTGACTGTTGTTTCAGACGTCAGATAACTTTTAGGCTGGACATAGTTAGTTCTGTCTGATGAAATCAGACGTCCAGACCTTAGACCAGACGTCTTAGGAGACGTCTGATGGATTTGCCAGACGTTCAATTAGTGGACCGTTGGCTGGCTTAGCAAACACTTAAGATATGACCGTTAGAGCCTTATCAGACGTCCATAGGACTGTCCAGACGTCTGATAATTGACCGTTTTACCTCAGCTGACCCAAAATCTCTTCTCAGAGATTTTCTAGCCGTTGCAACATTTGGAAAATCCATTCCCACAGTAAAAGTAGGTTTCCAGACGTCCAGACATAGTGCCAGACGTCCAATATGTCGCCTGATTGACTTGCACAAGAACCCTGTTTAGATCTGATTCAAGTCAGGGAGAGACCCGCCCAAAATCAGACGTCTGACCTTGAAATAAGACGTCTTAAAGTGAACTTCCAGACGTCTGAAGCTAGAATTAGACGTCTGATAAGCCTGTCAGAGCAATGATTGTTCCTGATTTTGGGTTGATTCTCTTGGGCTTTGCTCCCAACAGCTATAGAACCTTTCTTAAGCCTTCTAAAGCCTTCCTAAGGCCTCTATAAATAGAGGGGAACCTTTGCAACACCTAGATTCACAAGACACACTTGGCTACACACTTTCACACTCTCTTGTGTCTTAGCTAGCTCTTGCTCTCCAAGCTCAAGTTCCATTCTCTTGAGAGCATCAACCTTTGCGCACCCGCTCTCCCGCCGTTGTTCACGAGAGCGACATTGCGCCGTCGCGTGGCACACGCACCGCGTCATCAACTCGACGCACTCCTTGGGAAGGGGAGTTTCCTAATTCCTATAGAAGCTAGGTTTATAATTACTTTGTTGGCTCTATAGCATTTGTTGTTTATTTTATCTTTGTTATTTGGTTGGGTATTCGCTTTGCGAATTCTCGTCTCCTTCGTGGGACAAAATCCTTCTCGTGGAGAGAAGGGGTTGAGGTACACTACCCTCGTTTAAGTAGCGTGGTTGTACTGAGGTTGAATCACCCTCGTTTTAAAGTTATTCGGTTAATGGATTTGATCAACTAGGTTGATCGGAAAATCCTAACTCGAGAGGGTTAGGTGGTGGTTTTCACCCGGTTTGGCTTTCCACCTAAAAATTCTTGTGTACTCGTGTGATTGCTTATTTGTGAGATTGTTTATTTTATTTCCGCAATTATTACGTCACCCCCTCCTAGTAGGTAAAAGCTACAATTAGTATCAGAGTAGGTCTCGCGAAATCGTCGTTACAAACCGGCTAGGATCTAGGTATGGAGGGAAAAGCATTCGTGTGCACCGAAGGACATGATTCCTCGCGACCGCCATACTTTGCAGGTATGGATTTCGTTTATTGGAAAAATCGTATGACTATGTGGTTGCAGGCCTACGACTTCCGGGTGTGGGAAAAATGTGAATCCGCATTTGCGATTCCCAAGAAACCCGCAAGAGGTTACACAGAAGATCAGGTTCGGAATCTCAACCTCAATGTAAAGGCAATGAATGCCCTGTATTGCGCGCTGAGTCCGAAAGAGTTCGAGAAAATCCAAGAGTGCACCACCACCCACGAGATATGGAGGAGGTTGGAAGGCACTCATGAGGAGATGAGCTCGGAAGATGATCTCGAGAAGGAGGAAACCGCTTGCTTTGGTTTCATGGCCAGAGAAAGCAATAGCGACAGCGAAAGTGGAAGCGACTCCGACAACGAGGTAAATCTCAATCTACAAGAAGCTTTTAATGAACTTTTTGAAGTTAGTAAATCACTAAAAAGAGAAAATAAGAGCATTAAAAAGAACCTTACTTTTCTTAAAAATGAAAATGATAGGTTAGAAAAACAACTTAAGGACATAGAAGCTAGTCCTAAAAATGATAACCTATTATTAGAAAATCATAAACTCATCAACGAAAATAATAAATTGTTTGAAGAAAATGATAGTTTAAAATTAGAAATTTCTGACTTACAGACTAAGATGCATACTATAGAAAAAGAAATTGCATGTCTTAGGGAAAACTCCAACAAATTAATCAATAAAGTAGATAATTTTTATAGCCCTAAGGTTGAGAAAGGATCTTCGTCAAGGAGACCCGCTAACAGATCCGGATCCAGGCCCACTTGGATACCGAAGAAAGAATTAGAATCGTGTTTTGTAGGGTTCAGGGATAATTACAACACAAAGGATTGGACCTACAAACTCAAAGCTGGTCAACTCAAGTTGGGAGAACCAAGGAGTAGACCAAGGAGGAGAACAAGAAGACCGACGAGACAGTGAACAAATGACGGACCCGCCGCACGTCGACCACCAGATTGTAGACCGGTGCCGATGCCCGGGCCTCCAAGCTATGGATGGGAGCCCCATCCGATGTGGCATCCACCACCACCATTCGGGCCATTTTATTGGCCATGGTAGGTGTGGTCAAATTCTTAACCCTATCTTTTTATAAGCATTTAGATAGGGGGAGTTAAAAAATGATGAGCTAATTGTCAATTTTTAAGGGGGAGATGCAAGTTAGCTAAATTTCCTTTAGGAAGGGGGAGAAAAATAAAAGCTATCTTGTTGTTACAAAAAGGGGGAGAATATTACCTTTGTTAAAAGAAACTCATAGAAGAGCATGTTTTAAGGGGGAGTTATAGGAAATGTAAGATCAATTAAACCTTTCTGATAATGTCAAAAAGGTGGAGGTTTTTTTTTGCATTATTATTTATGGTTTTGTCATCATCAAAAAGGGAGAGATTGTTGGTGCTAGAGCACCATGATCATTTGTTTTGATGATAACAAAACACGTGTCATTTAATATTTTCGCTTTGAGTCCTAGATTTTAGGTCAATCGCAAATGGATACGTGATTAGACGGAGTTCGAGTTCGCATCCTGGATGGATTGGATGAGCTTGATGGAGAACAGAAGAGATTTGCGAGGAGCGATATATTAAAGATGGAAGGAAATGAAGAATAGGATAGATTTCCTTCTTTTGTACTTGTTGTATTTTTCATTTCTTTTGTTGCTCTCTATTTCCTTAGATAATTCATGTTAAAGAGCCTCAAAGTACCTTAACAGTAGTCCTAGGAACACCTGCACAACCCTAGGATACTTAGGTTTTCTGTAGAATACTTAGAAAACCAATATAGGGTTCAAACAGAGTTTCCTGACGTCTAATTCCCAAATCAGACGTCTGATAAAGTATTTTAAGACGTCTGACTGTTGTTTCAGACGTCAGATAACTTTTAGGCTGGACATAGTTAGTTCTGTCTGATGAAATCAGACGTCCAGACCTTAGACCAGACGTCTTAGGAGACGTCTGATGGATTTGCCAGACGTTCAATTAGTGGACCGTTGGCTGGCTTAGCAAACACTTAAGATATGACCGTTAAAGCCTTATCAGACGTCCATAGGACTGTCCAGACGTCTGATAATTGACCGTTTTACCTCGGCTGACCCAAAATCTCTTCTCAGAGATTTTCTAGCCGTTGCAACATTTGGAAAATCCATTCCCACAGTAAAAGTAGGTTTCCAGACGTCCAGACATAGTGCCAGACATCCTACATGTCGTCTGATTTACTTGCACAAGAACCCTGTTTAGATCTGATTCAAGTCAGGGAGAGACCCGCCCAAAATCAGACGTCTGACCTTGAAATCAGACGTCTTAAAGTGAACTTCCAGACGTCTGATGCTAGAATTAGACGTCTGATAAGCCTGTCAAAGCAATGATTGTTCCTGATTTCGGGCTGATTCTCTTGGGCTTTGCACCCAAAGGCTATAGATCCTTTCCTAAGCCTTCTAAAGCCTTCCTAAGGCCTCTATAAATAGAGAGGAACCTTTGCAACACCTAGATACACAAGACACACTTGGCTACACACCTTCACACTCTCTTGTGTCTTAACTAGCTCTTGCTCTCCAAGCTCAAGTTCCATTCTCTTGAGAGCATCAACCTTTGCGCACCCGCTCTCCCGCCGTTGTTCACGAGAGAGACGTTGCGCCGTCGCGTGGCACACGCACGGCGTCATCAACTCGACGCACTCTTTGCAAAGGGGAGTTTCCTAATTCCTATAGAAGCTAGGTTTATAATTACTTTGTTGGCTCTATAGGATTTGTTGTTTATTTTATCTTTGTTATTTGGTTGGGTATTCGCTTTGCGAATTCCCGTCTCCTTCGTTGGACAAAATCCTTCTCGTGGAGAGAAGGGGTTGAGGTATGCTACCCTCGTTTAAGTAGCGTGGTTGTACTGAGGTTGAATCACCCTCGTTTTAAAGTGATTCGGTTAGTGGATTTGATCAACTAGGTTGATCACAAAATCCTAACTCGAGAGGGTTAGGTTGTGGTTTTCACCCGATTTGGGTTTCCACCTAAAAATTCTTGTGTACTCGTGTGATTGCTTATTTGTGAGATTGTTTATTTTATTTCCGCAATTATTACGTCACCCCTTCCTAGTAGGGAAAAGCTACAAAGACGTCCTCCACTCTCACAAGGACATCTCCTAATAATCCCTGTGGTGTTTAAGTGACCTATCTATGACCTAGAGGATGATAGGATGACGCTTTAAATTGCCTCCTCCCAAAAGGTCGTAGACAAGGCTCAGCAAAATGCTCACCTCGCTCTTAGATCATGCAAAGTGTTGGAGGAGGAGATTTAAATATGCGTTCGCTGTAGTATCCTCTAAATCGCTCAATCAACAAATAAAATTTATTACTCAAATTTAATCCGAGGTCAAACCCAGGGAGCAAGTATTGCATTCATGTGCTAATCTCAACAAATAATATAAATGAGCACAAGAAATTGAGTAGAATATAGATTTTAAATGAATAATAACCTGTCACATTAAATATTCAATGAGGAATAACTACTCAAATGATATTTAATACTAAACAAGAGTATATAAGGAGTTTAATGAGACAAAATGATATCTAAGACAAAATGATGGTGATTTGAATCACCAATTATTAACTTATATACATATATAATAATTACTTAATGATCTAAATAAATGAACAATATCAACCAATTTAAATCCATGCAAGCTTTATTGCATAGTGCACCCCTAACTAGACAATCAGGTGACAAAGCTCTCAATCAAATAGCTGAACTGTCCACTGCTACAGTGCCAATAAGTCTTCTTCTATCTTTCCCTTCACTTTCTCTTCTTCTACAGTCCTCTTCTTCTACCTTTCTTCTTCCATCTTCAGGCTTTATTCTTCTGCCTCTTCTTCCCTTCACCAAGCATAGGGAAAGGGCTTGAATTTTGGCTAAGTCTTAGCCAATGCATAGAAGAACAAAACCCCCCTTCCCCCACTCTCTCTCTTCCCCTTCTCTTTCTCAATGTCTGGTCATATGCTCGGGTAATCGAGTATCAAGGATCCACGTACCCGGGACCAGGGCAGTGTGCTTGACTATCACAACTGAGGTGTGCTCGGGTTAGGTAGGTCAAGTAAGGGTAAGGAGGACCTTACCCTCGTGTTGGGAGGAGATAAGCACAATGTAGGAAAACAACTTAAGTGATGTCGTGCGCCTCTCCACGGCTGATGTGGGACTAAAACCCATAGGGCTCCTCCTTGCGTAGCTGCTGTGAAGATGTGTCCGATTGGAGTTGCAGCGCTTGTAGTGGTGCCTAATTAACCAACTGGGCGTGTGCCTGGATGCCTTTCACACTGCCTAGGGATGTTGCCTGGGGCTTACGACTAGGAAGCAACCTTCAAAGCTTGCTTGAAGGTCTTCGGTAATGGCGGCGATGGTCAGCAACCTGAAAAACAAAGTATGTCCTTACGGTCTTCTCATATAAGCTCAGTAGCATCTCAATGATGCGGCAAAGGCATTGCTGGTGGGGGCGTGCTACGAGAGGTCATGGGTGAGCATGGGGAAAGTGGATTAGGTCAGAAATTGGTGGGTCGTTTGGTGGGTGGTTAGGAGGGGCAATCAACCTAACTAAGTTAGGACTTTTGCTCCTGGGATCGAGGCGGAGGTGTAGGGCTTATTGGCAAGGTGGATGGTGGTGCGTAGTGATGGAAACACCTCGTTGGAGTCATCGCCAAAGATGGAGCAGATGTGGGTGAACGATGTAGTTGGTGGTCGAAAGGGATAGGAAAGAAGCTAGAAAGGAAGTAGAGAGAGAGAGGGACCTAACTAACCCTAGAATTATGGACGAAAGGGCTAGGAGGACATCGAGTTTGATTGGCTATGCCATGCAAGAGAACTTCTCCTTTGCGGTGGACGACGAGGAAGAGAGGGGAGGACGACCCTGGCTTTGGCACACCAAGCACAGACGAAGGAGACAAGATGATGGCACTTTGAATTTGGCCGTTGGGAGGCCATAGAACGATATAGGGAGGAGCTCCTCGGAGCTAGGGTGGAGATGGTCGAGGAAGGGGTTTGAAGAGGGTTTTTTGACCAAAACCTAGCTAAGAAGATGTAGAATGCAACAGGGGTTCTTCTATAGGCCATAGAAGCCCTTCCAAGCTTGGAAACAAGATTCCAACCTCGGAAGGTTTTTGTGAAATAGGATACCCGAACCTTTGAAAGGTTTGCATGATCTCTTAGGAAAGATGTAGAGCCTAAGGTGCGGCTCAAAAGGAAGGCAATTTCGTAAGGAATCCCCATAAGAATTTTAGGGGAGATTGACTGAGAATCGAGTGAGAAATCCTCTCTCAAAACTCGACGATGAAGGTTCATCCTTCCAAACATGGCTCGAGGACCTATTTGCAAAGAAGATGATGAAATTAGGGGGCTCTTTGCAGGAATTCAAAAAGCTAAGGGTCTTAATGTTAGAGAATGAGTCAAACTAGACAAAAATGCAAACTTGGTCAAGATCTTAGATTGGGTTCAAATTTTGGTACAAACATAATTTGGACCCAAGGAATCCAATGGTGAAGTTTCACTTTGGTTTAGAATAAGTTTGGTTGGGTAATTTATGCAAAAACCCAAATTAGGGCAACTATCTGCCTAAGACTCAGTTTTAGGTCAAATTGGGTTCCAATGGTCAAATTAATCATACCAAACCCTAGAGAATATTTTTTTATGATGTTTAGAAGGTTTATGTGAATTTTATCCTAGCTAGAACCTTAGTTAATTAAGTCTATTTTTAGGATTTCAAATGTCATTTAATTCCCGAAACGCATGAAAACCAATTTTTGTCAGTACGGACCCACTTGTTAACCATTAATGACTATATGACCCTTAATGAATTGCTGAAATACCCCATGGTTATTAGGAAATTGGGATAAGCTGTTAAAACTGTAGCTTTACCCCTATTTTACTATATTTCTCTCATAATGATTATGTAATGAATTAGGATCCTCTAGCGGTTATGTAGCAGCATTTATTCCATGATTATGACTAATTAAAGCTAGATGTGGATGATTATGACGTTATCATCATGCCCCCATGCCTAACTGTTGGTAGTCCCTTAGCAAAATCTCATGGAGTTAACCCAAATTCTATACCATGCCATTTTATGCTCAGATTTCCGTTGTGTGCTTTCTTTTGTAGATTAGGTTAGAATGCTAACAATAGGGCTAAAGGTACTGAAGTACCAACCAAGATCCGAACCTTACCAGCTTTAGCCTCAGTCTATAGTGAAGGATTCTAAGGCCCACAGGAACTAACATAAGGTTCGTTGAAATCTATGGTTAAAGCACCCGTGCTTAAAACATGGTTAGTCCTGGTTCGGTTTGCAGTGCATTTTTGTAAGAGAGAAAATTTTTTTGTCATTTTTCGGAGAGTTTTCTCTCTTTTTCTTCTTTGTTTCTACCTTCGGATTAGATTTACAACACGGTCTGTATCAGATTCCTATCTCCTACCATCAATCCTCGTAGGGTCCTTATCTTTCGATGCTTCAAGATAGCACCGCCCATGGCAACCCCCAGAACCCTAGCTTCTGTCATTTCGAGATAGTGCCCCCATGGCATTCTGTAGCTAAATTTAGGCCCTGGCAATCGACATTTTGGGATAATCACGCCCATGTCACCTGAATCAGCACAAGGTGCTTACATGACCCCGGTAGGATATTTAGATATCCTAGGAGACAAGAGCCAAGGAGACGGTATGTTATTGCACATCTTTGAGGGGAATTTCCTGCCTTTCCACATTGGGAGCTCAGCCAAATTAACTTGTGTTGATACGCTACTTTTAATCTTGGTAGCCTTTTCAAAATATAATTAATGTATTTGCATGATTTTGATAATTAAGTGCACTGAACTAGACTATGCATGGATTAGGGTGCTTAGGTTACCGAGTCCTGTAAACTAGATTTCAGTTAATGAGGCTGGATAATCCTTAAGCCTTAGACCTAATACTTAAGCTTCTCGTTTTCCTCAACCTCTTGAGAACTATCTAGATCTTAATAGATACTTGAATTTTTAAGCCTAAAACAAGCCCAAGAGGCCTACGATCAGTACTCATAGCAATCTGTGTGTCTCTTGGCACTTTTGATTTTCATTTCTTTATTTTGATTTGGTCTAGAACTAAGTAGATTCCGTAATCTTTTACTAATGACTATATGTTTTTATTTCAAATTGTTTCTCCTTTTTGACATTTAAATCACCTCCTCTCTTCCTCAAGAATGATATGAAACTAGTTTTTTCAAAATTTCATCCCCTTCCATTAATTTTTTTGTTCTTTTTAAAATTATTTTTTAAATTTTCTTGGATTTTTGGAATATGTATTTTTTTGTGAGAATCCTTCAGAACTTTGAATTTTTTTATGTTTGCACTTTAACACCCCCGATGACTAAGTTTTGCAATGTCATCATTGTAAACCATAGGGCATGAAATCCACTTGAGTTTAGGGATTAGAACAGGAAAATCAGGTGGGCGAACGAGTCGGGATGATTGTTGCAGACAATTTCAAGCTTTGGTATGAGTACCAAAGCTGGAGTCAACTGTTCTAAAACTGAACTTGAATGGCAATAGACGTGAAGTACAAAAGGATAATAAGAAGGATATTGGGTTTTTGGAATGACGGGTTAGCTCCCATTAAGCACTAAATTCGATGCCTTCAGCCGAGCAGAAAATTGCATGGAGAAGGAGTGGTCAAATCAAACGAATTTTGTAGAATAAGCACCTTGATCAATAGCCTGGTTGGTCCAACAAGGTGCTTGTTCAGATCCAGAGGTTGATGACGCAGCCCAAACCCAATCAATCTGGTGGGTTGATAGATTTAAATAAATAGCTGTGGAACCAACCATATGCTTTGGTGCTCAAGTAGATGTGGAAGTGAAAATCTAGGGTTTGGCTTAATCAAATTAGCCTAGTCAGAGTAGGGATCCTCAAAAGGGAATGGATCTGTGGAGGATGTGAGGTCCCTACGTGGGTGACCAGAGAAAGATGGCTTGTAATTTGCAGTCTGATCGATATCCGATACCCAATTAAAAGATTGAGTAGAATCATCTGCAACTGGCTCATCGAGAGGAGAATTAGAGTAAAAATTGAGTCCGGTTGCGGGTTGGGGTTGAGAATGGGTTTCGGAAGGCTCTGTATAAGTAGAAGAGGTGGCATCAATAAAAATTATGTGTGAGGGCTCTTCTATGAAGGATTCCAAGGTAGGTTAATCTAGAGAGTCCTCATAATGGCCATCAAAATCAAATGTAAATGCCTGAAGAGTGTTTAGAGGGTTATGGAAATTTGAGTCAAGGAAAGATTCAAACTCTAGATTGTAGACACTCTCAGCAACTAGCATTCTTGATTCTTGAGGAATAAAAAGTAATGATTCCATCAAAGTCGAACTTAATTTTGAATCAATGATCTCGAGATCAAGGACCGCAGAGTCAGAGTCGTAGAATGGGTTGTGGATGATGTGGTCGTAGATTAGCTTGTAGTCGTCAAAAAATAAAGGTTCTCTGAAATCAGGGTAGGATTCGAAATCATCGAAGAACTTGCGAAGATCGTGTTCTAAACCATATTCTAGATTAGACATCCACCACAGAGTGAATCGAGATGTGGAGAAGTAGCAACTTGACTTAGATCTGACCTAAACTCAGAATCTAAACTCAAAAAGGTGTCCTTATTAGGCATGGGCTAGGGTTCTTGGCTCGTAGGATAGACCCAATTGAATCCCAACTCTTCTAGCTCCAAGATTTTTGTGCCATAAATTGGAGTGATTTGTAACAAATAGATCAGTATCTCGGAGGAGTCTGGAGGGGTGTAATCATCAAACATAGGCCTAGAATCGCATTTCAACTCGAAAATCTAAGTCTCATCACATGGGGCCTCATAATTATCCTAAATAGGCTCGAATCTAGATTCTAGGTTTAATGTAGGGTTGGATCACTAGAATCTTGGCTGGGCTCTATTGCACTATCAGAATCTTCCTTGAGAATTCCCTAAACAGGATCATTACAAGTGTCTAGGAATTCAAAGCTAGGCTAACTTGGTTATTATATCTCTAGGGTGGGCTCAAAATCGGGAGCATTTGCAATTGGATCGTCCCAACCCAACTCAAGATCAGGCGAATCAGTCTGTACATAATTTGGTCATTTTCCATTTAGGTTAGGGATCCAGAACAAACCTTGATTCTCAAACTCGAGATTTGGGAAGTCAGATTGATCCTCAGCATTGTTCCAAGATGTTTTCATAAATGCCTGGGGAATGTACGGGTATTTCTAATCAATAATCTGTTTTAACAATTTTATCATCTCTTCAAGTTTTTCGAGATCATCTTGGTGTCTTTCCCAAAGTACAGGATTTGTCATGCATTGGAGATATTCAAAGTTATGCAATTTGTCTAACTTAATGTATCCTGTCATGAGAATATCCCGGGTTGATCCATTTGTTACTTGTGTCAATATTAATTGGGTGTAGTTTATGCTGAAGGTTGTTGTTACTGGCACATTAACCTGAATGTTGTCAACTGGATTTGAGGTTTTGTTATCAATCTCATAAAATCTATTGGTATCCTCAATCATTCTTTCTCTCATAGACATTCTAGATTCAGGTTTCTTAAATGGTCTTATTAGATTGCCATGTTGCATTTTTGAATCAAGTGGTGGAATCAAGATGAAGAATCAAACTCAAGATTAGATTGTAGTTGATTTGACTAGATAGAAATCCATAAGATGATCTGTATATGTGCCTTAGAGAAAAGATGAGGGACTGGATGTTATTTGGGCTCAATTAAGGCACCCAAAGATTTTTGGATGACTATAGAGGTTTGGGGCAGATGATACCCCTGGATCAAAAAGTCATCCACCTGAGAATTACCTATGTAGCCAAGAAGGGAAAGCCTCGTAAAGACCTCTACACGGTAGAGCATCCCCATGGGTTACAGGGTTTCCCCCACCCGACCTTCCTTGTCACTGATGGTCTAGGTAGACCAGAATGGATAACTTGACCTCTTAGGTCTACCAATTTAAGTCCTAATTTGTGCCTTTAATTCCATTTGATTAGCATTTAATTTGACTTGTGACCTAATTTGGAGGCTGGTTGGCCAACTTGGTAGACCAACTTCACCTTACCTACCCTAAAAGAGGGAGAATGAAATCATGGTCAAGGCTCAGAAATCACCCTGATTGACTCTCAGGTTGTTAGGTCTAAGATTTTAGCATTCAAGTGAAATTAGAGTGGGATTTTAGGGTTTCTCTCGATTAGATCGTTTCAACCAAGGTCCTAGGTAGCACACAAATGCGAGAGGGTTATTTCCCTATATGTAGGAAAATGTGAACTAGCACTCCATAACCCTAATGTAGAAATGCTAATTGTCTTTATTCTGTATCCAATTTGATCTTAAAATGTTCTCCTTGGACTTCAAACAAGAAGTGCATAGCCCAAGATGATTAGAAATTACGCGTAGTCCCTAATAAATATAGGAAATTTGGATAGGGAATTCTAAGCAGAATTATCTCAAGCTTCAATCAAATATGCAATTTGTTCACAAGTTAGGAAACTTACCTTTTTAAATGATGATTACTATAAAAATAAGGCGGGTGATTCCAAATTGATTGTTTCCCTTTTCTTTTGTCTTCCAAAGATTAAGAGGTCGATTAGAGAAGAAAAGAAAAATTACATGCCTTGGAGTGGCTATTTTGCATAGAAGATCGCCTCGAGATATATCACGTAAAATCACAAGAAATCAAATAGGGCAAGTTAGCGCTCAAATATAATTAGATAAAGTAGAGAATAGTCGTGAATTGCACATTGCTCCCCAGCAACGGTGCCAAAATGATGGAGGTGCGAATGAGGAGATTTAGATATACGTTCATTATAGTATCCTCTAAATCGCTCAATCAACAAATACAATTTATTACTCGAATTTAAGTCTAAGGTCGAATACAAGGAGCAAGTATTACATTTACGAGCTAATCTCAAAAATAATGCAAACGAGCATAAAAAATTGAGTAGAATACAGGTTTTCAATGAAAAATAACCTGTCACACTAAATATTTAATGAAGAATAAATACTCAAATGTTATTTAAAACTAAGCAAGAGTATATCAAGGGTTTAATGAGATAAATGGATATCTAAGACAAAATAATAATGATTTGAATCACCAATTATTAGCTTAGATAAACAAATAATAATTACTTAATGATCTAAAAAAATGAATAATATCAACCACTTTAAATCCACGCAAGCTTTAGCGCACAATGCACTCCCTATCCTGCAAATCAGATGACAGTGCTCTCAATCAGACGACTTAACCGTCCACTACTAGAGTGCCAATGAGTCTTCTATCTTGCCCTTCTGTTTCTCTTCTTCCTCTATAGTCCTCTTCTTTTGCCTTTCTTCTTCCTTCTTCAAGCCTTGTCCTTTTGTCTCTTTTTCCCTTCTCCATGCATAGGGGAAAGGGCTTGAATTTTGTCTAAGTGTTTGCCATTGCATAGAAGAGGAAAACCCCCTTTCCCGCACACTCTCTCTCTTGCCCTTCTCTTTCTCAATGTCTGGTCATATGCTTGAGTAATCGGGTGTCAGGGATACACGTACCTGGGACTAGGGCAGTGTGCATGAGTGTCACAACTGAGGTGTGCTCGGGTTAGGTGTGTTGGGTATGGGTGAGGAGGACCTCACCCTCGTGTTAGGAGGCGATAAGCACATTGCAGAAAAACAACTTAAGTGATGTCCTACACCTCTCCACACCTGATGTGGGACTAGATCCCACATGGCTCCTCCTCGCATAGCTACTGTGAAGACGTGTTTGATTGGAGTAGCAGCTTTTGTAGTGGTGACTAATTTACCACCTGGGCATGCGCCTGGATGCCTTTCGCACTGTCTGGGGATGTTCCCTGGCGCTCACGACTTGGAAGCAAGCTTCAAAGCTTGCTTGAAGGTCTTCAGTAAAGGCGGCAATGGTCGGCAACCTGAAACACAATGTATGGTCTTACGTCCTTGTCAGATAAGCTTAGTAGGATCACGAAGATGTGACAAAGGTGTTGGTGACGATGGTGTGTTGTGAGAGGTCGTGGGTAAGCGTGGCGAAGGTGGATTAGGTCAGAAATTGATGGGTTGTTCAGTGGGTAGGAGGTGCAATGGACCTAACTAAGATAGGGCTTTTGCTCTTGGGATCGAGGATGAGGTGTAGGGCTTATTGGCGATGTGGATGGAGGTGTGTAGCGGTGGAAACACCTCTCCGAAGTGGTCGCCGGAGATTGAGGAGATGAGGGTGAACAGCATAGTCAGTGGTCGAAAGGGATATGAAAGAAGCAAGAAATGAAGTAGTGAGGGAGAGGGACCTAACTAACCCTACAATTACGGACGAAAGGGGTAGGAGGATGCCGGCTTTGATTGACCAGTGTCATGGAAGAGAACTTCTCCATTGAGGTGGACGGCGAGGAAGAGAGGGGAGGACGGCCCTGGCTTTAGCACTCCAGGCATGGAAGAGGGAGACAAAGATGCCTGACGAGTCCATTTTAATGGACTAATATTATGCCTAAGCAACTTTAATCGTACCCTTTAGGTTTGTTAATAACTACATTAAGTTATAGAATGTTTGCATTCATCATGATTTAAGTTTGCACCTATTTTATAGTATTCTATAACTTAATATGTAATGATGTTTCGTTTTTATGTTGCAGGAATGATATGTAGAAAGAACAACGGGGGGAATAAATTTCCCCAACAAATAGCAGGTGCTATCCCTCCCTCATCCTCTGGCTAGCCACAACTCCTCTCACACATTTATCTAATCTCCCACTGCCCTCCCTCAACAAATGAGGCCATAGTTAGAAAGGATTTTGAAAGTCCCTGGAAGGGCGAAGGAGAGGAGTTAAGAGGAGGCGGAGAAAGGAGAGGAGGGGCTTCATCATCCAGGAAGGGTGCAACCACCGCGTGCACTATGCACCAAGTCTTCCACCGCTCCCTCCAGTCGCACCTGAAGGCGAAATCGCACTCACGCAGGCAACTCTCTGCATGCCTTGCATGCCTACAAGCACTGCACCTTCTCCACCACAGCGCTTCCCCCCTCTGTAGCGCCATCACCTTCACGCTAGCCACAGCCTCCACTGCAAGCGCCCATCCACCCGCCTGCACCCAGCACAGCCAAATGCCCACACCAAGCATCCTGCAGGCACCAGCCTTGCCCCACCAACATCTCCAGCCAACGCGTCTCCAAACCAACGCCCCATCCTGCATCTGCCGCACCTGCATAGCGCCCTCCCCGTAGGCACCTTCTCCAGCGCAGGCGATACCGCACCTGCCTCAGCCATTGTCTCTCCAGCACCTGGTGCTCCTCTCTGCAGACCTCCTGGTGCACCCTCGCAAGCGCTGTAGAACCTCCGCGCGCCCCTACAGCCTCCCTCCAGTACCTTAGCTTGCCCGCCCTCACCACAGTGCAGGCACCTCGCCCCACCCGCGCCCCTACCAGGCAACCAAGAACCACAGCCTGCCACCTTCCTCTCCTTCTTGCAGCCACCACAGGCTGCCATCAGCCGTGCCATCACCATCATCGGGTGTGGCCCGAGCGGGGTGATCTTCAGCCGTAGCCTCGACGTCCGTCTCTCCTCCTGTGCGCACAAGCCGTGGCAACAAATCCTCTGTTTTCAAGTTGATTAAAAATTACATTTAATGCCATTTCAACCAGAAATTAATTTTCATTTGTGGTTATTTTATTGTGGCAAAATTATGAATGCACACTCATGCTTTCTGATAATTGCACGTTATTGATATTCACCTATTTCAAGATTGGTTTTGGGATTAACATGTGCACCAATTTTCTATAGAATATGTCAATTGAAAATTACATAAAATCATCATATATTTATTGAAGATTTCAGTGAGGGAAAATTATACATATACGCTTATATTTTTGAGTTATTGTGAATCTTCTTTCCATCGCATTTTATGTCAGATTTGACTAGGGATTTCGCACTTGACCGAAAGAATACGAAATAATCGAGAGTTTATTGCATAATTGCCTCCCTATGGACATGACCCACTCTTTTGTGAGTGGTTATTTTTATTGTTGATTAGTTGATCTTTCCACCACTTAAATACTACAACACGTTATTTCATTTGCGAAACTCAATCGAAAGCAGAAAATTGACTTATCAAATTGGCGTCGTTGCTGGGGAGGCAACAAACACATTGGATTTACTTCATTGTTTTTGAATATTCTGAGTTACGAAATTATCTGATCAATTTTTTTTTTACTGCGCGAGGAATCTATCCAGGCGATGAGGCGCAACAGAGCAGCGACAGTAACCATGAGTTAAGCCACATGAGGAAAAGATGAAGGTGACAAAGATCCCTCTTTCATAGAGGATTCTCCATCGTCACAAAATTTGTTTCTACCTTTTCGCCCTTGTAGTAATTGGGGCTGAAATTTTTGGTGGGTTTGTCCCCACATTCTTTAGCTACTAGGACTTCCAATATTTTTTTTTTGTGCTTGCGTGATTCTATTTTCTGCTTGCCTACCTTTAAAACCAATAAAGAAAATATCGAGCTACCTATTTAGAAGTTGCATGCCCTTAGGTGCGCGCATTTAGGGGTGATTGAGCAGCACATTAGATCTTATTATTGCATTGCAAGCATATTAGCACGAAGATTGCTAGAGACAGGTACACCTTTCTAACTTTTGCATCCAACTCCTGTTCACGCATTTGCATTCAAATTAAAATTCATGACCACCAAGTTGTTTGAATTTACTAGTTCAGTGGTCACATAACTAAAAGTGGGACTTATAATCAGATTCAACCCGAAAAGCAATTCACATTTGATCCGATTCTAAGGGACTTGTCTGCGATTTGAAAAGAAATTACAAAGATTTGCGGTGTGTTGCACACTTCTAACATTGAGCATGCACAATAGGCACCTCACTAACGCTCGATCCCTTAAGGCTATAGGCGCTGATCTCTTTATCGGTGCAGACCCTCCTATTGTGCTTCATGGTGGTGGTGATACTATCTTTTGACCAAGTGTTTTGATACTCCACGGAGGGGGACACCCCTTAAGGGGCACCGTATATGCATCACCTCAAAGGAAGGGTTCACCTTACTTGCATCCCTTTGTTCGTCCTTGGAGTAACTTCTCACTTGATCACCTGGGAGTATCATCCAAGCAAAGTATAGGTCCTAGGGCACTCAAAGGTTGAATTAGGGCACATAATTGTAGTGAAAAACTCGTTTGGCCATTTATATTAACTAATTCGACCTCCGCAATAAAGAAGGTGAAGATTTCAACTCCACACCCCTCTTATACCACTTACATGGGAACGGAGGGATAAGTCTTGATCTTTTGACTTATCTTTGGAGTGGAGGCATCACTTACTCAATAAGAACCTAAATTGCGTTTTATGCTTCGTAGACGCTCTCTTGAGGGTAGTCTAGTGTTTGATCCTGAGCCTGAGAAAATTCTTAGGAGAGCTCACCTAGGAGAGGAAAAAGAAGGAATGGCTGAGCAAGGTGCAAATCAACAAAGGACCCTAAGGCACTATTTTATTCCAACTAACCAACTAGCACAAGCACTAAGACAACCGGCAGGGGATAATCCATATGAGATCAAGAGTAGTACCATATCTTTATTGCCCTCTTTTTATGGTACTACTAGGGAGGACCCCTACCGGCGTTTAGATGAATTCACTGAGGTCTGCTCCACGGTGAAGCTCCAAGGCTTTACTGATGAAGCCCTGATGAGGACTCTCTTTCCTTTCTCCCTAAAGGATAAGGCCAAGCACTGGTATCATACCATAGATGCAAGGGTAAATGATTGGGCCACCTTTAGGAGAGAATTTTTGAAAAAGTATTTTCCTATGAGTAAAACCAACCATTACCGAAGAGAGATTATGGGTTTTACTCAACAGGAAGGGGAGCAATTTCATGAGACTTGGGAGCGCTCTAATGACCTTCTTAGGTTATGCCCCCACCATAAAGTGCCAAGATGGCAGTTGGTCGAAAGGTTCTATAACGGATTATCTGAAAGGCATCGGAAAACCATTGATGCAGCCTGTGCAGGAACCTTCATGACTAGAACTGAGGATGAAGCCTAGGCATTATTTGAAACATTAAGCGGCAACTCCATACAATTGTCCTCTGCCTATCAAAAAAGAAAACCATCAATCTTGCAGAAGAAGATAGAGGCCCATGAAGCTGGGGCTTCTTAGGATTTGGCTTATCAGATTCGACTATTGAATAAAAACTTTGATAGGCTTTTAGCAAACCCAGGCATGAACCCATAAGCAGCTTCTATTTTTCATGCTTCAAAAGAATGTTCCATTTGCCAAAGCACAACGCACACAACTGTGGTGTGCCATCAAGAAAATCAATTCCCTGAGTTGATTCAGGCTGACTTGAACATGGCCCAAGGTTTCTACACCCGTCGCAATAAACCTTATTCCAATACTTATAATCCAGGGTGGTTGAACCATTCAAACTTCTCTTGGAAGCAAGGTGATGCTTCTAACTCAGGGAATACAAGACCCTTACCTCCATAGCCCATATACCAACCTTCTTATGAAAACCCTCCTCCGAACAAGCCCTCTGAGATGGATGAACTGAAGGTCATGATGAGAGCAATGCAAGAGCATCAGAATATGGTTATCCAATCTCATATTAAGATGATTACAGATATGCAATCCCAAATTGGTCATCCTACTGAGGCATTTAGGCAACGTGATCTGGGGAAGCTGCCTAGCTCCTCTGAGGAGAACACTGTGGGCAAGGGGGTTGTATTCAGGGAGCACGCCCAAGCAGTGACCGTGTTGAGGAGTGGAAAAAGGATTAGCAAGCCTGATAACACTCCTATGGTTACATCTCAGAATTCCCCTTCCACACCTGACCTAACTTCCATCTCCACCGAGGAAGAGCCACACTGCCCTCCCTCGCACAAAATCTCCCACAATGAGGATGTCGTCCTTCCACCACCCCTTTCCCACCATGACGACCCCTCGTCCCAGATGCCAAGGGTGCCCTATCCAGATCATCTATCTGGTCCTGGGGAATATCTTGTTGGTTCATCTGGAGCCAAGGATAGGATGGAAGAGATTATGGATACTTTTAGGCAAGTCCAGATTAACTGGCCTCTACTGTAAGCCATTAAACAGATTCCGTCCTATGCCAAGTTTCTAAAGGACCTATGCACACAGAAGTGCCGATCAAGGAAACAGGTCCAAACCAAGGTCATCCTGCCTGACCATGTTAGCTATGTTCTCCAGCAAGAACACCCCCCAAAATGAAAGACCCAGGGGCCCCATATATTTCAGTGGTCATAGGTAACCAACACATTGACTAGGCTCTGCTCGATCTGGGTGCGGGGGTGAGCACTCTACCGAGCTGTGTCTACGACCTTTTGGAGAAGGCAAGATAAAGCCTAGTCCAGTAATCCTCCAGGCTGTAGCCAGATCACTTAAGACATCGCGGGGATTGTTGGAAGATGTCCTTGTGAGAGTGGAGCATTTCTTCTTCCCCGTTAACTTTTTGGTAGTTGATACTGACCCATCTAATAAGCCCACAAAGCCGTCCATTATTCTGGGACGCCCCTTCTTGGCCATAGCCAATGCCTCTAAAAATTGTAGATCTAGGGCACTTAAAATGGGCTTTGTGAATAAGAAGATCTGGTTGAATGTTTTTGATACTTACAAGCAACCCGAATTTGAAGATTGTTCTTAGATTGATGTCCTTGATGAAATAATTTAAGAGACTACTCCAGGACTCTTATGTAGAGATACCCTTCAGAAGGTCATATCTAAGGACCATTCCTCGATTATTAAAGAAACTGAAAGGGAAATGCCCGAATTAGAAGAGTTGCTGGGGATACACACTGAGTCTCTGTCCCCACCCTAGACTGTGAAGGTAGATCCGCTGTTTGAGGCAGGGACATCTCAACTAAAACCCTCAATCCAAATTGCTCCTGAATTGGAGTTGAAACCCCTCCCGAGAACATTGAAATATGCTTTCTTGGCCTTAATAACACGCTCCCTGTTATTATCTCATCTACATTATTTGAATTGCAGTAGATAGCTCTACTTGAGTTTTTACAAAGGCACAATGAAGCAATTGCCTGGACAATTGTTGATATTAAGGGTGTTGATCCCTCTCTTTGCATGCATCATATATACACAAACGAGTCCGTGAAGCCTTTTCGAGATATGCATAGAAGGCTCAATCCAAATATGTGGGAGGTTGTTAAAAAGGATATTCTGAAATGGCTGGATGCAGGGATTGTCTATCCCATTTCAGATAGTAAATAGGTCACTCCTATTCACGTAGTTCCCAAAAAGGTAGGAATCATTGTGGAAGAAAATGACCAAGGAGAACTGCTGACCACTAGACCCTCAACTGGTTGGAGGGTCTGCATTGATTACTGCCATTTAAACACAGCTACCAAGAAAGACCATTTCCCCTTACCTTTTATCGGTCAAATTCTTGAACGATTGGCGGGGAACAAGTAATTTTGTTTTCTTGACGGGTACTCTGGGTACAATTAGATAGCCATTTTCCCTGATGATCAGGGGTGTACCACCTTCACGAGTCTGTATGGCACTTTTATGTTCCACCGAATGCCATTCGGGTTATGTAATGCTCTTGCCACTTTCCAACGTTGTATGATGGCTATCTTTTCTGATATGATCAATGAGTTCGTTGAAATTTTCATGGATGATTTCTCCATTTATGACTCGTCATTTGACCTATGCCTTTCGCACCTTGATAAGGTCTTAACCCGTAGCGAAGAGGCAAAGTTGGTGCTTAGCTAGGAGAAAAGCCAGTTTATGGTCCAGCAGGGCATTGTGTTAGGGCATATAGTTTCTGAGAGAAGATTAGAGGTGGACACTACAAAAATTGATTCCATCTCTAAGCTTCCATTGCCCGCTAATGTTCGCTAGGTGAGATCTTTCCTTGGCCATGCTAGATTTTATAGGCACTTCATTAGAGATTTCAGTAAAATCTCTAAGCCACTCTACAACCTGTTAGTGAAGGATGTCTCCTTTGATTCTGATGATAGATGTGGCAAGGATTTCCAAGTTTTCGAGAAAGCCCTCATTACCAAATCGATTCTCCAAGCACCAGATTGGACCCTCCCGTTTGAGCTTATGTGTGATGCTTCTGATTTTGTAGTGGGAGTGGTCTTAGGTCAAAGGATTGATGGCAAACCACATGTGTTGCATTATTCCAGCAAGACCCTTACGGATCCTCAGCAAAACTACATGGTCACTGAAAAGGAATTACTTGCTGTAGTATTTGCTTTGGAAAAGGTTTCGGTCTTATCTTTTGGGATCCAAGGTTGTAGTGTTCACTGATCATTCTACCATAAAGCATCTTCTAGCTAAAAAGGACACCAAACCTCGCCTGATTCATTGGATTCTGCTACTCGAAGAATTTGACCTAGAAATTAAAGACAAGAAAGGAGTTGAGAATGTGGTAGCAGACCATTTGTCTAGGATCCCTATTGAGGCATCAAACGCTATTGGTGGTATTCAAGAGACTTTCCCTGATGACTCTCTAATGGCCATGGAAGCTAAAACTCCTTAGTTCGCTGACATAGTGAACTATCTAGTCACGGGCAATACCCCTAGTACTTGGGACAAGCAGAAACAAGATAGGCTTTTTGCCAATGCTATATTTTATCGCTGGGAGGAACCCGAGCTTTTTATAATAGGGCCTGACCAACTTTTTCACCGTTGTGTCCATGACGAAGAACAAAGTGTTCTGAGTTTCTTCCATGACCTCCATTGTGGGGGACATTTTAGTGGGAAGAAGACTACCCATAAGGTTCTTCAGTCTGGCCTTTGGTGGCCCACATTATTTCAAGATGCACATACATATGTGGGCGCATCTCTACGTTGCCAGCAGATGGGAACCATTGGAAAAAGGGATGAGATGCCCCAACAACCTATCCTCCCTATTGAAATCTTTGATATTTGGGGCATTGACTTCATGGGTCCCTTTCCTGTGTCCTTCGGATATGAATACATCCTTGTGGCTGTAGACTATGTATAGAAATGGATAGAAGCCATACCTACGTGAACCAATGACCATTCCATGGTCTTGGGCTTTGTTAAGGCAAATATCATTTCTCAGTATGGGTGCCCAAGGACAATCATAAGTGATGGAGGACCTCACTTTAAGAATGTACACTTCACAAGACTACTCCAAAATTTGGGACTCAACCATATGATAGCCACACCTTATCATCCCCAAACGAGTGGACAAGTTGAAGTGTCTAATAGAGAGATTAAGCGAATTTTAGAAAAGACTGTCAGGCCTGATTGGAAGGATTGGTCTAAAAAACTAAATGATGTTGTTTGGGCCTATAGAACTACGTATAAGACTCCCTTGGGCATGTCTCCTTTACGTCTTGTCTATGGAAAAGTGTGCCACCTTCCCATGGAAATCCAACATAAAGCTTATTGGGCTATTAAAATCGTTAACTTGAATTTGGATAAAGCGGGAAAGGCATGTATGTTAGAATTAAGTGAGCTTGAGGAGCTTTGTAATGAAGGTTATGAAACTTCTCAAGCTTACAAGCAACGTACAAAAGTCTTCCATGACAGGCACATCATTAGAAAAACTTTTGCCCAATAAGTGGATCTGGCTTTTCAATTCTAGACTTAAATTATTTCATAGAAAGCTCAAGTCCCCCTGGGATGGGCCATACGTTGTTATCAATACTTTTCCTCATCAAGCTATAGAGATTAGGAACCCTATTTCAGGTGCAAGCTTTAAGGTAAATGGCCAGTGACTTAAATCTTATATTACTCGTTCAGATGTCCAGGTTTTGGATGCACATCGGATTGAGGAGCCTTAACTCCTCCCACTCTCCTCCTCAGGTGATATTCTTCTATGTCTGCATTTTTCGAATGAGGACATTGTCAGTCTTAGGTATGGGGGGGTATAACCTGAGACTATTTATAGCATTTATAAATATTTGCATACATATTTATATATATATATATAACTCTTTTCTTGAGCTGAATGGGTTAGTCCCTAGTAGAATACCTTTGTCATTGGAGGTTTTTCTTCTCAAAATTATTTCTTAAGTTTAGAATCCAGTACATTTATTTCACGTGCACGTAGACTTGGTAATAGATCCTTCAAGAAAACCAATAAGCATTTGGAGTCTACTAAACCCTTGGATAGTTCATAGGGAGTCAGGCATACTATATTCTAGTAGATCCACCTCATATTTGTGAGAGGAAAGTAGAGAGATTTCTGGTGCAATAAGACTAGTGCAAGGAATCTTAAGTTTTGGACAATTAGATGATGATACTTCAGAGTTAGGCGAAGTTTTTCGCTCTCTGTTCCTATGTGCGTACTTTGTGTGAATTCCTGAGAGTCACCAAATAAGGCAGATACACAGAGATGGGATCTTAATAAAGCTATGACTATGGTGGATGGTTATGACCGTCCTTCATAGAGTCCTCGGCTGAAGGCGGGTAATAGTCTCAAAGGTCAGAAATATGCCTGTCCTATCCATTCCTTCTCGGTGCCGAGAATAGGCACTTCCACCAAATAAGCTACACAACTTCCTCTTGACCATCATCATCCCTAATAATGCCTCGTAAATAAAAGTCTATATCATGTTTTGTTGATTGAAAAAGAAACAAAAACAAGAAGAAATAATAAAAAATAAATAAATAAATACAAAAAGAAGAAGAGAGAAAAGAAGAAGAAAAAGAAGAAACAGAAAGAAGAAAAAGAAGTAGTTATATTAGAAAAAAAGAAAAAAGAAAGAGAGTCCAAGTTTATAATGTAACATTGTTTCTGAGGCAACAGAACAACTTTCGCATTCCACCAAATATGACCCATACCTACCTTTTAGTATTTTTGATCGGCCGAATACTAGTTGAGGACTCTAACTTAGTTGTAGAGTTATTAGGACTGTAATTGAAGTGTGCTTGCCATGTGAGGCCACCAAATAGTGAGTACAATTACTAAATCTGGCGAGATTTGTGATCTCAGAAAGAAAAGAAAGAAAAGAGTGAGCGCCCAAGAATATCAAGAGAGGACAGTTGTTTAGCCTCTCTCTGAGTTGACTTGTCTAATAGTTTAGAAATCTAGAGTTTGTAGTACTATACTACATGTAGCACCAGATGAGTGTGCCACCAATTACAAATCCATTCAACTCGATATCTCCAACCTAAGCCAAAGGCTGGGGTCAAATTACAGATTATCGTCTGCTTTATCTACGAGGGAAGTAGTTGCCTATCCCGACAGCAATATTTACCAAGGGTGAAGTACAAACTCCCACTACTAATTTGCTTTTTCACTTGGATCTGTTACTTAGGATATCATCACTTCAATTATGTCTGGATATCTAAAGTTTTGAAATAAGAAAAGAAGAAATCTTTTGATTACTTCAATTATTTTTCATTTTTTGCTAGGGACTAGCAAATCTTAGGCATGGGGGTATTTGATGAGTCCATTTTAATGGACTAATATTATGCCTAAGTAACTTTAATTGTACCTTTTAGGTTTATTAATTACTACATTAAGTTATAGAATGTTTGCATTCATCATGATTTAAGTTTACATATATTTTACAGTATTCTATAACTTAATATGTAATGATGTTACGTTTTTATGTTGCAGGAATGATATTTAGAAAGAACAAGGGGGGAATAAATTTCCCCAACAAATGCTGGTGCTATCCCTCCCTCATCCTCTGGTCAGCCGCAACTCCTCATGCACATTTATCTAATCTCCCTCCGCCCTCCCTCAACAAATGAGGCCATATTTAGAATGGATTTTGAAAATCCCTGGAAGGGCACACGAAAGGAGTTAAGAGGAGGTGGAGAAAGGAGAGGAGGGGCATCATCATCTAGGAAGGGTGCAACCACCGCTTGTAATGTGCACCAAGTCTTCCACCGCTCCCTCTAGCTGCGGCTGAAGGTGAAACCGCACCCGTGCAGGCAACTCTCTGCATGCCCTTGCATGCCTGCAAGCACCACACCTTCTACACCGCAGCGCTTCCCCCCTCTACAGCACCATCACCTTCATGCCAGCCACAGCCTCCACCACAAGCACCCATCCACCTGCCTACACCCAGCATAGCCAAACACCCTTACCAAGCAGCCTGCAGGCACCCGCCTCGCCTCACTAGCATCTCCAGCCAACGCCGCTCCATCCAGCGCCCCATCTTGCATCTGCCGCACCGCATAGTGCCCCCCCCACAGGCACCTTCTCCACCGCAGGCGAAACCGCACTCGCACCTCCAGCGCCCGCCTCAGTCAGCGTCTGTCCAGCACTTGGTGCTCTCTACAGAAAGCCTGGCATGCCCCTGCAGGAGCTGCAGAACCTCTGTGCGCCCCTGCAGCCTCCCACCAGTGGCTTAGCTTCCCGCCCTCACCACAGTGTAGGCACCTCGCCCCACCCGCGCCCCTGCTAGGCCATGCAGAACCACTGTCCGCCACCTTCTTCTCCTTCTTGTACCCACCACAGGCTGCCATCAGCTATGGCGTCACCACCATCAGGTGCAGCCTGAGCGAGGTGATATTCAGCGGCAGCCTCGATGTCTATCTCTCCTCCTCTTCTGAGCACAAACCGCAGCAAAAATCCTCTCTTTTCAAGTTGATTAAAAATTACATTTAATGCCATTTCCACCAGAAATTAATTTTCATTTATGATTATTTTATTATGGCAAAATTGCGAGTGCACGCTCATTCTTTCTGATAATTACACGTTAATGATGTTCACCTATTTCAAGATTGGTTTTGGGATTAACATGTGCACCAATTTTCTCTAGTATACCTCAATTGAAAATTACATAAAATCATCAAATATTTATTGAAGATTTCAGTGAGGGAAGATTGCACATATACCCTTATATTTTTTAGTTATTGTGAATCTTCTTTCCATCGCATTTTATGTCGGATTAGACTAGGGATTTCGCACTTGACCGAAAGAATACGAAATAATCAAGAGTTTATTGCATAATTGCCTCCCTGTGGACATGACCCGCTCTTCTATGAGTGGTTATTTTTATTGTTGATTAGTAGATTTTTCCACCACTTAAATACTACAACACATTATTTCTTTTGCGAAACTGAATCGAAAGGGGAAAATAGACTTGTCAATGCCGGCATTCCAAATTTGGCCGTTGGGAGGGCATAGAGTGACTGAGGGAGGAGCTCGCCAGAGTTTGGGCAGAGATGGTCGAGGACGGAGTTTGAAGAGGGTTTTTAGGCCAAAACCTTGCTGAGAAGCGGAATGCAACAGGGTTTCTTTTATAGGCCATAGGAAGCCCTTCCATGCTTTGAAAGAAGGCTCCAAGCTCGGGAGGTTTTTTCGAAATAGGATACCTGAACCTTTGAAAGGTTTGCATGATCTTTTGGGAAAGATGTAGAGCCGAAGATGCAGCTCAAAAGGAAGGCAATTTCAGAAGGAATCCTCATATAAATTTTTGGAGAGATTAACTGAGAATCGAGCGAGAAATCCTTGCTCAAAACACAACGGTGAAGGTTCAACCTTCCAAACATGGCATGACGACCTACGTGCAAAGATGTTGATGAAGTTAGGGGCCTCTATACAAGGAATTCAAAACATTAAGGGTCTGAATGAGATTGAAAGACTTTGACAGGACTAAAATGCAAACTTGGTCAAGATGATCTCAAATTGGGTCCAAATTTTTCTACAAACCTAATTTGGACCGAAGGAATCCAATGGTGATGTTAGATTTAGGTTTTGACTAGGCTTGATAGGATAATTTACGTAAAAACATAAACTCAGGCAACTGTCTATTTGAGAATCAATTGTAGGTCAAATTGGCTTCGAAGGTCAAATTAAGCATACCAAACCTTTGAGAATATTTTTCTATGATTTATAGAGAGTTTATGTGAA
The DNA here is from genome assembly GCA_037157565.1 of Thalassia testudinum. Lineage (NCBI taxonomy): Eukaryota > Viridiplantae > Streptophyta > Magnoliopsida > Alismatales > Hydrocharitaceae > Thalassia > Thalassia testudinum. Next base: position 64,585,217 of record JAZHRO010000014.1, read on the forward strand.
TTTTATCCTTGACCAAAACCTTAGTTAATTAAGCAGGTCTATTTTTAGGCTTTCAGAATCATTTAATTCTTTAAACACGTGAAAATCCATTTATGTCTGCATGGGCACACTTGTTAACCATTAATGAATATATAACCCTTAAAGAACCCTTATGTTCCCTATGGTTATTCTACAATTGAGATATTTTGTTAAGACTGCAGTTTTATGCCTTTTTTACTATATTTCTTTCAGAAGATTATGCAGCGAATTAGGATCTTCTGGCGATTATATACAAGCATTTATTCCTTGATTATGAGTAATTAAAGATAGGTATGGCTAATGACGACGTTATCATTACAAAGCCATGTCCATGCATTGGTAATCAATAACCACTCAAATATACAGGCCTCCTAGGTCTTCCAACTTGGGGGGTGTTCCACGTTGGAGCATCGAGTTAACATGGTCAGGTAGGATGACCTTAATTTGGACCTATCTCCAAGATTGACGTTTCTGGGTACGGAGATCCTTTAGAAACTTGGCAAAGGATGGGATTTGCTTTATAGCATCCAACAAAGGCCAGTTAATATCGACTTGCCTAAATGTGCCCATAATCTCACCCACCCTATCCTTGGCTCCAGTTGAGTCGACAAAGGATTTCCTAGGAGCGGATAGGAGTTTTGGATAGGGTACCCTCATCTTCAGGTGGAGGGGTCATCTTGTCAGGAAAGGTGTGGCGGAATGGCGACCTCCTCAGGTGTGAGATTTCAAGCAAGGAAGGGCAATGTGGCTCTTCCTTGGTGAGGGTGGAAGCCGAAGTCTATGTAGGAGGGGAATTCTGATGGGAGACTGTAGGAGTGCTATCAAATTTGATAATTTCTTTGCCACTCCACAACACGATCACAACTTGAGCGTGCACCCTAAATATGATCCCCTAATCTTTGGGGTTCTCCTCAGAAAAATTGTGCACATTTTCCAGGTCACATTGCCTCATCTCCTCTATAAGATGACCAATTTTGGATTGAATGATGATCTTATTCTGAAATTGGATGACCATGTTTTGATGCTCTTGCATCACCTTCATCATGTCCTTTAGTTAATCCAACTCAGAGGGCTTATTCTGAGGAGGGGTCATATATGGGGGTTGGTTCATGGGTTGGGGAGGTTAGGGTCTTGTATTCTTTGAGTTGGAAGCATCACCTTACCTCCACCAAAAATTTGGATGGTTCCGCGACCTCGGATTGTAAGTATTAGAATATGGGTTGTTCCTAGCGTGTGGGGAGAATCCTTGGGCCACATTCAAATCAGTCTGAATCAACTTCAGGAATTGATCCACCAATTGGCACTCTACAGTGGCGTGTGAAGTGCTTTGGTAAATGGAGCATTCACTCGAAGCTTGGACAATAGAGGATGCTTGCGGGTGCATGTCGATGTTTGCTAGAAAACTATCAAGATTTTTATTCAATAGTTGAATATGATAAGCAAAATAATGAGTAGCCCAGGTTCATTGGTCTCCATCTTCCTCTACAAAATTGATGGCTTCCTTTCTAGATAAGCAGAGGACATGTTGATAGAATTATCAATCAAGGTTTCAAGTAATGTCCTGGCTTTATCCTCATTCTTGGCCATGAAGATTCTAGCACAGGTTGTATCGATGGTTTGCCTATGCCACTCATATAATCTGTTATAGAACCTCTCGACCAATTGTCACCTTGGCACCTATTGGTGCGGGCATAATCTTAGAAGATTATTAAAGTGCTCCCAAGTCTCATGAAATTGCTCCCCCTCATGCTGAGTAAAACCCATAATCTCTCTTCTATAATGATTTGTTTTAGTCATAGGAGAATACTTCATTAAAAATTCTCTCCTAAGGGTTGTTAACATCTCTAATTGATTTAGAAATATGTGTTGTAGTGCATCAATTAATACGACGAATAGAACTTAAATTGTTATTCTCGAAATGTGAGTTCTGAGGTTGTCTTAAGGAACAATAGATCACAAGTTAACCGCTAATCAAGTAATTTAGTAATGCTCAAATGATTTATATAACAAAAAGATATGCAATGTGAATCACAATATATATCATACTCAACAAAATAACTATATGAATCAAGTGTTAAAGATGGGTTTCTTTTGTCAAATTGAACGTTTCAAACATCATATAATATTTTCCAATGATTTTTAGGAGGTTTAGATAACATTTACTTCTACTAGAACCTATTGAGCTGAAGTGAGGCTGAAATTAGGATTTTTATTGGTAAATTAGTCCTTAATTCTCAAAAATCCCTGATTCAGTCAAAATAGGCCCACTTCTTGGGAAATTTAGTCCATTTGACCTTGGATTAAGCCCCAATTAACCCCTTAGCTATTTTGCAAATGTGATTGCTCATTAAAACAACATAATTAACCCAATTTCCTGTAATCTCGCATTTGGCTCAGAATGGAATTACGATATTCTGATGAGTATGAAGGACCATTTATTTCTGTAGTTACGCTAAATTAGAGTTATTAACACCAACGATGGTGCTACCATCATACCCTCATACCTAACTTTTGCTATTTGATTTCTATAGAGAGGGCACATGCAAGCATCCTGACAATAAAATTTGGTCTGGAGATCTGGTCTGTTCCAATGGATTTTGCTAGGGACAAGCAAAATCCTATGGAACAGACCAGATCTCCAGACTAGATTTTACCTAGCAAAATCCTATGGAACAAACCAGATCTCTAGACAATATTTTATCATCAGTATGCTTGCATGTGCCATCTCTAAAGAAATCATATTGAAATATCAAATCTAGGTCTAAAGGTACTCAAGTACCAGCCAAGATCCAGACATGATCAGCCTTAGTCTTAGGTCTGCAACGAGGGCTTCTAAGGCCCCAGCATCTGCCCAAAGGTTCGTTGACCCCAGTTGTTAAAACACCCATGCATATGTACAGTAAGGTCCAGGTTCAATTTGCCAATGCATTTTTTAGAAGGGAGAGAGAGAGATACGTATTGTTTAGAGTCTTCCCTCATTTGTTTTTATATTGCTCTAAACCCAACATCGGATTGACCTTAGGCATGGTCTGTATCAGATTCCTCATCCCCGTCATCAATCCTCGAAAGGTCCCTGGCTTTCGATGCTTCGTGATAATAGTGCCCATGGCAACCCTCAGAATCCTGGCTGCCGACACTTCATGATAGTGCCGCCCATGTTGTTCTATACCTAAATCCAAGGCTAGGCAATTGACATTTCGAGATAATGCCTCTCATGTCACCCGAACCAGCACAAAGTACTTTTGTGCCCCTGGTGTGGTTGCTTAAGCGGATGATCTTCAGTGACGATTCATATCGAAACAACACAACAAAATAGACATAGCAAGTTAGAGTACAGATTAAAATGAATATTACTAGTGATGAATTACGCATTGCTCGCTCGCAACGATGACAAAATGTTAACGTCGCTCTCAGTGATTTAGAAATCCATGTTGTAGTGCAATAACTAAGACGACGAATAAGATTTAAATTTTTATTCTAGAAATGTGAGTTCCCAGGTCATCTTAGGGAGCAATAGATCAGAAGTTAACCACTAATCAAGTAATTAAGTAACGCTCAAAAGATTGATATAACAAAAAGATATGCAATGAGAATCAAATAATATATCAAACTCAACAAAATATGTATATGAATCAAGTGTTAAAGATCAAAACAATTTGGTTGTAACTAGAAAGATCTCTCTTCAACACTTAGTGAAGTTCAGCTCAAGTATAATCAAGGCCCAAATGAAAAATCTTAAAGTTGGAAATCAGATGCTTGGGCAAGCAAAATTAGTGCTTCTCCTCTCAAAGCCCAATCAATCCTGCTCTTTCCCATCTCTCTATTCTCTATAATCAGATGTACACTTGGACCCAGGCTAGCATAGGAGTGAGCAGCTGGCTAGGGCAAGCAATGCTCGTGTGTGGGGGACCCAACCCTCTGTGTTATTGGGTAAGGAGGTAATACACGTGATCCAACTTATGCCCTCTTGCGAGCTTGTCTCTGCATGTGGTGGGACTAAACGTCCCTCCTCTCTTGTTCGTCCTTCATTTTTTTCATGTGGAGGAGCTCCTTCAATTGGAGGAGCAACTGGCCTTGGATTGCCAATCCAACGGCCCAAAAAAGTTCCTTGTGTTGATCCGTTTCTATTGGAGGTGATGGCAAGGCGATTGGTCATCAGACTACATCATTTTGTTACGAAGAAGGTGATGGCGATGATGAGGAACCAACGAGAAGTATACGAGCCTAGGGCTCCAGTTAGATACTAGGGAAGGTCCACCTTAGTGAGGCAGAGCATAGCCATCAACTTATTAAGGCCGAGGGAGGCTGGAATGTGTCGAAGAAGCTCCTCTGGTCGTTAATGGTGGAAGGGGGAGAAGGTAAGAAAGGTGATGAATTGTCAAATCCACCTATCCTAAAGCTAAAAGTAATTTCCTAGAAGAAAAACCCTTTGCCAATTTCGTGAAAGGAGAGAGGAGAACCTGTAGCTTTGGTTGTCTTACAAGCAAAGAGTAGGGGAAGTGGTTGCAGTGATTCAACGGCAAGGTAAGGCTCGAAGCTTTGCATGAAGCTTCACTGGACGATGAGGATGGAAAGCTCTCTGTCAAATGGGAGAAAGGGGTTGTGGACGAATGGGGTAGATGTGCTCCAAGGTGTTTGATAATGGTGACGGAGGAAGGGTTTTACTACCAAATTTTGCACAAGTTTGTGCTCAAGAACAAGCAACCCTTTAAATAGAGGGTCATCCCTCTCCAAGAATGCTAAGATGTATGCAATTGGCACGTCTACAAGCCTACTTGTGCACCAGATCTTTTTGAGATTGCCGGCAATGATTTTGGCCATCTTAGAGCTTGAGAGGGTGCTCAATCGAATGAGGAGGATCTGATTATCAATCCCACCAAGTTTGGTGGTATTTAACATGGATTTAAAGGCTTAATTTCTTATTCAAATCTCATCATATTTGTGTTTCATGCCTCTACCACCTTCCTTCTTTGCCCGAGGAGGAAGACGGCAGATGTATGGAGTCAATTGCAAGAGAGACCAAAAGTTAGGGAATTGAATGCATGAGGAATCGAAAGTTAGGGTATTTTTTGCAATAACAATCAGAAACTATGGGGGTCTTGTGTAATAACTACAAATCTGTGGGTTAATATGCAAACTAGGTTGAAATGGACTCTGATTGGGCTTAAATTTTTTTATTAACATAATTTTGACCCAAGGAATCTAATGCTAATCAAAGATTTTAGTTTTAACAATGTTTGACTAGGAAATTTACATAGAAGCTCAAAATGGAATAAATTCCTGCTAAATTCTTTATTTTTGGTAAAAATAGGTTCCTTTGGTCAATGTGAGAGTTCCAATCATCATAGAATATTTTTTGACGATTTTGAGGGGGCTTAGATGACATTTATTTCTACCAAAGTCTATTTAATTGAAGTAAGGTTGAAATTAAGGTTTTTATTATTAAATTAATCCTCAAATCACAAAATACCCTAATTTTGTCAGCGTAGGCCCACTTCTTGTGAAATTAAGCTCATTTGACCTCGAATTAAGCCTCAATTAACCCATTAGTTATTTTACAATTGTGATTATTAATTTAAACCGTAAAATTAACCCAATTTCCTACCTTTTTCTCGCATTGGCTCAGAATGGAGTTACGATATTCCAATGAGTATAAAGGAGTATTTATTATTGTAGTTAGGATAAAACATAGTTATTAACACAAATGATGGTGCTACCATCAGGGGTGGCCAAATCATTGATCCTTGCATGGAGAATATGAAACAGTGCTTCGCCTTATCATTTAAGGAGAATGAAAATAAGGTCCTCACTTGGGCTTCATGAGTAAAGCCCTAGAGCTTCACCATGGAATAGACCTTAATGAATTCTTTAAGTTCCCTGTAAGGGTCCTCCTCAGCATTACTGATGGTAATGCCACCATGTGCCATAACTAGCTTTATTTAGTGATAATTAAGTGATAAATGCTCCTACGTAATTTCTTCATAGCCGCAATTCGATACAAATCCATTATGAGGAGAAAATAATAAATCAGGGTTAATTCTATAGTTTTAACATCATACCATGAATGTAGAGTAACCATGGGGTTTCCAAAGGGGTAATGAAGGTTTAATGAGCATTAAATTGCATTGAGTGGGTCCACACAAATCGAAATAGGGTTTTATGTGTTTCGAGAACCACAACAGCACCTAGAACCCTAATTTTAGAGCCTCTCAAATTAAAGAGGTTCTGGCCAGGATAAAATTCATAGAAAAATAGTATTAGAGATTTGATATCCTTGGTTTGACCATATGTACCAATTTTGACCTTGAATAGAGTCTTAGACAGATTTCTAACCTAATTTGGGTTTCAATGCAAATTACCCAGTCAAACTTTATCAAAACTCAAATCTAACTTCACCACTAGATTCCTTGGGTTCAAATTATTTTTGTACAAATATTTGGGAAAAATCAAAGTCCATCTTGACCTAGTTTGCATTTTAGCTCTTCAAAATTACTTCTTTCATGCAAGCCCTTAACCTTTGCAATATTTTCCAATAGGTCCCTAACTTCCTTATATTACTTACAAATTGGTCCTTACAGCCATTGGAGGTCAACCAACCTCCGGATAGCTTTTGACCATGCCAAAACAGCATCAGATCATCATTAAATCCCACCAAATTTGGTGGGATTGATATTCACATGATGAGGATTTGTTTGGACTTCATTTGGGACATAGATCTTACATAAAAAGCTCATACAAATCCACGAAAATACATGGGTTTCCTTGACCTAATCCCTAAGAAATCATGGGTAACTCCTTGCCTAGAGCTTGCCCTAAGCTCTATAAAAGCTTCCCTTTTTGCAATGCAATCAAAAACTAGCTTGGTTTGGCCACATTTCTTCACAAAATCCCTCTCTCTAGCTTCCTTCGCCGCAGCTCCGGTGATTCCTCTCTCTCTGGCTTCTTCATCCGCTGCAACATGCCATACGCAGCAGGATCGTCTTCTTCTCCTTCCACTCCTCGACGGATAAATCAAGACCTCTCAGGCCCCCTTCTTCCTCACCGCTCCATCATCATAGGAATTCTCTTCTCCGATGTCGGCCAATCAAAGTTGGTGCCATCTCTTCCCTTTCCTCCATTACTTTAGGTCCTTTAGTTTCCTTCCATTGTCTACTTCATTTCCCTCTCTTTAGGTATTACATTCGACCACCAATACATCCTCTCTCCCATCATCTTCCTCCACTCAATCTAAGCCTCTGGAGAGGGCTTTTGTACTCCACAGTCCACCAAGCTCCATGCGATTAACTCCAGAACCTTCATCGTACCTCCACGATGAAAACCCCTCTCTTTATTTGACCATCCATGCCTCCAAAACCTCCACCGAACAACCTATCTTCTGCTCACTTCCCTCAACTCCGTTCAACCTCGCTCTACCATGAAACATCAAATCATCTCCGCCACCATCTTTGTTGTGCTCTAGCGAAGCTTAGGAGCTATCTGATTAGGGCTTCTAAGCCTGTACTTGTGATTTCAGGTCTCACCATTGCTCGCCATTGACGTCGTCTTCCTCATTGCCGTCACGCTGCATCCGACCATCATCATCATCAAACCACCTCTAGGTGACGCAGATTACATCTGCGTATCTGGCTGCAACATCAATTGGGTGGAAGTCTAATTAGCCCATAGTTGTGGGCTATTTAAGTATTTAGGTGCCTAGACATTAGGTTAATTCTAACATTTGTTTAGCACAAATTAGGATGTAAATAGATTAATTAAAATTTCTAATTTAATTACATAATTCATGCATTGCATTTATTTTTTGAATTCGTTTAGAATTAGATTAGAATGGCATTCGTTTAATTAGTTAACCAATTAGGTACATTGTTTAAGTTAACATTAAAGTTGAGGGTTTGTATATAAATAACCATAATATTTTAATAATATCCTTTATTCTTCTTCTTTTCAGCAATGGCTCGGCTACCGCAGCTACGCCTCCTGCCATACTAAAACGACATTCATGGATCAGCGGAGAAGGTGGATCTGCTCCCGCCTCTCCATTCAACTTCGTGCAGGTCGCTACAAAAAGAGGAGAGAGGCTGCCGAGCGGAGGAGGCCTCAACCACTGACCCACCACAGTGTAGAGAGTTCTTCTCTCTTCCATTCCACACCGCCGGCCTCAACCGTGGCGATGACCCTCCACCATCATGGGCGTGTAGTGTGACAGGCCACACCGCCATCCGGAGATCGTCCGCATTACCGTGAGCATCTCGCCGTGCACCTCCCTCGCTGTCGTCACCAACAACCACCGTCGCAGCAACTGCAATCACCACTCAGCCAGTTAAGACATCCATGAAGTTTCCCGGACGTCTGAAGCTTTAACCTCCCCACTTCATCAACAACCACACTCTCCCACATCACCGCCAACCGCCTGCCCTTGTCCGCACATCTGAAGTGCCAGCCCTCATCAGCATGCCCTCCAGCCTTTGTGCGCACCTGCGCCCACCGCCAATAGCGTGGCCACCTACCTGCAGCCTTCCACCTACGCGCCTTCCACCTGCAACCTTCCCGTGCCAGCAGCCTCCCCGCCGCTACCTGCAGTGCCACACCAGTGCGTGCACGCACCCGCGCCTTCCGCCAATAGCAGCGTACCCACGCCTCCCACCAGCATGCAGCACCGGCTGCAGCGCTCACCCGCATGCATGCAGCAGAGCCACCCTCCCCCAGCGCACCAGCAGCGCATTGCAGAATGCGCACCACCTCCATGTGCACCCTACAGTAGTAGCAACCGCGTACACCAGCAGTGCCACCTCCGCACATGCGCAGTCCCGTGTGCACACCTCGCTAGGACACCAGCCGCGCCTGCCCACGTCGCATGGCCTGTGGCACTTCAGTACCATTGGCAGCCACCTTCGCCGAAGCTCCAGCTACCACGGGACTCGCCACCACCACCACTGCGAAGCCCTCGATCCAAAGAACTTCCTCCGAGCTTCCCGCCTCCGGTAGTCAACTCCTCTTCGTGCACGGCCAAGGGGAATAAATCCCCTATTTTCCTACAGTATCCATGCCATTAATAATTACATTTTCTTCCATTTTCATATTTTAATGATATTTTATTGAATCTGCATTGCAACAAATATCCACTAATTATTAAGAATTGCTATTTCAGTATGATTTCTTGATTCAACCTTAATCTGAAGGCAATTTTGGCTTGATTCTTGTCTAAACAAAGTACAAACAAACATTTTTAACCGGTGCAAATTCAAAAACGTCATTGCCTCCCTGTGGATACGACCCACTCTTCTGAGAGTGGTTATTTCTTTTTAAATATTGATTAGCCAATTTTTCCACCACATAAAACTACAAACAACTTTAAAGCGAACAATCGAATCGTCAATGGGAACATTGCTGATTTTCGTCATGGGGGTGTGTACTTGGGGATATACATAGCATAGTGCATTCATTGCATACATTTGCATAAAAAAAAGGTGTTTTGAGCTTAACTGGCTAGATTTTCTAGTCTTAAGCAAATTAGAACTCTAGGGTAGACTAAGTTAATTCTAGGGTCAAACTTTAGAACCTAAATGAGCTGGTAGCTTTAGACCTTTAGGGTCTTTTTTGCGCTTAAAAACTTAAGTAGGAGTTAACTTGCGGACCATTCCTCAAGAGGTTGAGGAAGGGAAGCTAGGGTTTGAGTTAAAAGGTGGGGTAGTACCTGGAGTCTTGTTCTACCTTTTGGTTTACAGGTCCTTGTAACCCAAGCATCCAAATTTCACACACTTGGTCTGGTAATTAGCTTAATTTCTTTCTTTCTGAAAAGAGATTTGGTTCTCTTAGTTTTGACCTAGGAGAGGCTTGAAAACACATTTTGATTGGAAGAGTTCCCGCCACAAGAGAGGTGCAGTATATACCAACCTTGAGGATGAGATGATAACATATTACCTCCTCGGCGCTTGTCTCTTAGGATATCCATCCTACTGGGGGCATGTAAGCGCATTGTGCAGTTCAGGTACCATGGGCAGCCCTATCTCGAAGTGCTGATTGCCATAGGCCTGAATTCGCTTAAGAAATCCATGGGTGATACTATCTCGAAGTGTCGATTGCCAGGAGTTCTTGGGGTCGTTATGGGCAATGCTATTTCGAAGCATCGAAAGCCAGGCACCCTTTGAGTATGGTAATGGGGACAATGAATCCAACACAGACTATGTTGATAGCTGATCTGAGGTTAGACTTAGAAGAATCAAACAAAAAAAAAAAATATATATATATATAAAATTTTCCTTTGACTCAAATAACTCAGACCAATGCATAGGCATGGATGCTTTGATCTCAGGGATCAATAAACTTTAGGTAGAGTCAGAAATTGGGGAAACTTGTGCCTCCAACTCGTCTTTAGCCGACCTAGTCTGTAACTTAGCAACTACTTAGGAACCTTGGGTCTAGAGTCTGAACTTAATATGCTTCTAAAGGAAGACCAAGTGAGTTGACTAGTCTATTTGGAGTGCTAGGTTTCGCTTAATTTCACTAGGGACTAGCAAAAACTAGGCAAGGGGGTGTTTGATTAGCCCATAGTTGTAGGCTATTTAAGTATTTAAGTGCCAAGACATTAGGTTAATTCTAACATTTATTTAGCATAAATTAGGATGTAAATTGTTTAATTCATATTTCTAATTTAATTACATAATCCATGAATTGCATTCAAATTTTAAATGCATTTAGAATTAGCTTAGAATGGCATTCATTTAATTAGTTAACCAGTTAGGTACATTGTTTAAGTTAACATAAAAGTTGAGGGTTTGTATATAAATAACCATAATCTTTTAATAATAACTTTTATTCTTCTTCTTTTCAGCAATGGCTCGGTCGCCGCTGCAACGCCTCCTGCCACACTAAAGCCACATTCATGGATTAGCGGAGAAGGTGGATCTACTCCTGCCTCTCCATTGAAATTCGTGTAGGCAGCTACAAAAAGAGGAGAGAGGCTACCGAGGGGAGGAGGCCTCCACCACCGACCCACCACTGTGTAGAGAGTTCTCTCTTCCATTCCGCACCACCGGCCACAACCGCAGCGATGACCCTACACCACCGTGGGCGTGTGGAGTGACAGGCCACACCACCATCCAGAGATCGTCCTCATTACCGTGAGCACCTCGCCGTGCACCTCCCTCACTGTCATCACCAACAACCACCGTCGTACCTACTGCAATCACCCCTCAGCTAGTTAAGACGTCCGGGAAGTTTCCCGGACGTCTGAAGCTTCGACCTCCCCACTTCAGCAACAACCACACTCGCCCACTTCACCGCCAACTGCTTGCCCTCGTTCACACACCTGAAGTGCCAGCCCTCATCCGCATGCCCTCCATCCTTTGCACGCACACGCGCTCACCGCCAACATTGCGCGCACCCACCTGCAGCCTTCTGCCAGTGTGCCTTCCGCCTGCAGTCTCCCTGCCGCTACTTGCAGTGCCGCACCAGTGCGTGCACACACCTGCGCCTTCCTCCAACAGCAACGCACCCACGCCTCCCGCTAGCATGCAGCACCGGCTGCAGCGCTCACCCGCACGCCTGCAGCAGGGCCGCCCTCCACCAGCGCACCTCCAGTGCACTGCAGAATGCGTGCCGCCTCCGTGTGCACCCTAAAGTAGCAGCAACTGTGTACGCCAGCAGTGCCACCACCGCTTGTGCGCAGTCCCGTGTGCAGACCTCCTCGCCAGGACACCAGCGGCGCCTGCCCACATTGCACGACCTGCGGCACTTCATCACCGTTGGCAGCCACCTCCATCGAAGCTCCGGATGGCAGTGTGGCCTGTCACACCACACGACTCGCTGCAGGAAGCTGGCTTCGGCCATCGCGCGACTCGCCGCCAGCACCGATGCGAAGCCCTCGGTCCAAAGAACTTCCTCTAAGCTTCCCGCCTCTGGCCGTCAACTCCTATTTGCGCACGGCCAAAGGGTATAAATCCCTTATTTTGCTACAGTATGCATGCCATTAATAATTACATTTTCTGCCATTGTCAAATTTTAATGAAATTTTATTGAATTTGCATTGCAACAAATATCCTCCAGTTATTAAGAATTGCTATTTCAGCATGATTTCTTGATTCAACCTTAATCTGAAGTCAATTTTGGCTTGATTCTTGTCTAAACTATGAACAAACATTTTTAACCGATGCGAATTTAAATACGTCATTGCCTCCCTGTGGATACGACCCACTCTTCTGGGAGTGGTTATTTCTTTTTAAATATTGATTACTCGATTTTTCCACCACATAAAACTACAAACGACTTTAAAGCGAACAATCGACTTGTCAAAGTGCCCAACAGTAGCATCCAAACATCTTCACCTACTACTGCTTTGTGAGGAAGGTAGACAACATAGTTCCACATCATGAGATTTCAATGTGCCAACAACATACATTACGATTTCGTGATCCTAGCTCCTTGCCTCTGAGGAAGTTAGCTCTCATACTGTGCTTGTGAAGGCTTGAAGAAGAGAAAGCACCCTTGTGTGCTTATTGATGCTATGCCTAATACTTTATGTTGTTTGAGAGTAAGGGGCAACGTCTGATTTGATTCTAAAGGAAATGTGACATTATTTTAAGCTTGATGTGGATTATTGATTGAAGTTACTGGTGAGAAATTTGAGTAATTTGAATATGAGAAATGTGCTTAATTAGAGGGTTTTAAATGATGATTTAAATCACCACATTTTCGATTTGTTTATTCTTTGTCTTTATATTCCTTGTGATACATTGCTTTGTAGTTGAATATAATCAAAGAAATTTGTTCATTGCGTATCTCTTATTATGCTTAATTTACTGTGCTCTTCATTCTTGAACTGAGATTAGTGTGTGAATTCCATTTGCTCCCTTTGAACGACCTCGGACTCCAACTAGATTCTGAGCTTTATAAATTGAAATGTTTGTTGTACAATTTGAGGGGTGTACTGATGATAATGTCATCATTAGCCATATCTGGCTTTATTTAGGCATAATCCACTGATAAATGCTCATACATAACCGCAAGAAGACTGTAATTCATTGTATATCCTTTCTGAGAGAAATGCATTAAAATAGGGGTAAAATCATAGTTTTAGAAGAATATTATTAATACAGAGAAATCATGGGGTTTCTCAATGGTTAATTAAAGGTAAAATGTTCATAAATGTCTAATAAGTGTGTTCATGCAAGGTAGAAATGGATTTTCATGCATTTTGAGAATTAATGGGCATTTGAAACCCTAAAATCATACCCACTAATTTAATTGAGGTCCTGGTGAAGATAAAATTCACCTAAACCTTTTAAAAATCATATAAAAGTATTCCCTATGGTTTGGTACCTTTGATTTTACCATTGAAACCCAATTTGACCTAAAAAAGTCTCAGACATATAGTTGCCCAGATTTGGGTTTCTTCACAAATTACCCATTAAAAATTGGTGAAAACCTAGATCAAACTTCATCATCAGATTCCTTGGGTACAAATTAGGCATGTACCAAAATTTGGGCCCAATCTAAGATCATCTTGACCTTGTTTGCATTTTGGTCTAGTCTAACTCTTTTCTTTCACACACATACCCCTAACTTTCGAATTTTTTGCAAGTGGCCCTCTAGGTTTGTCATCTTCTTCTCATAAATGTCCCTACCACCATTAGAACTTTCCATCCATACTTGGAAGGTTTCCATCAAGGTTTTCTCCCTAAATCTGCAGCGAATCTCTCCCAAAAATGAAAGGAGGACTCTTGATGACATCCTCTTCCATCTGAGCTTGTTCATGACTTCCCTAACTCGTCCAAAAGCTTGTACAAACTCTTGAAAACTTGTAAAGCTATACCAAAAAATCTGAGCTCTCCAAGCTTTTTTCCACACTTGGAGACCTGCCCAATGGCCTATAAAAGACCCCCGTGCAAACCCTTACCTCCTTAGTAATGTTTAGGGCCAAAACCCTCTTCAAATCCCTACCTCCAGCCCTTCCCTGACCAAGCTTTGGCGGCCTCCATCCCCTTCTTCCTACTGGTAGCCAATGACCAAATTGGCTTGTCCTTCATCTTCATCACCTTCCTTTGGGCCTTGCCAGTCAAAGCGAGGGCCGTCTCTTCCTTTCCTTGCCATCGTCTCCCTCAATGGGGAGTTCTCCTTCTCCAATGTCGACCCATTAAAGCTGGTGCTTTCCCTTCCTTTTTCATCCAATTAGAGTAGGAGATAGGTTCCCTTAGTTCCCTAGGTTCTAGCCCTCTATTTAAAACCCAAAAACAACCCCTCAACTTAACCACATGCTACCTTCGTCTTCACCTTTGGCTAAACCTCCTTCGAGGTCCTCCGTATGCTACACAACTCCAAACAACTCTCCAACACTTCTTAAACCTCCGCTACACCACCACGAACAAAATCCATAACCTATTCCACTCTCTCACCCATCCAAATGCGTCGTTGACCAACCCATCATCTGCACTTCATCTCCACCTCTATTTGACCACTCCATGCACTCCCACACCACGAGGACACAGCCGTCGTCTTCACCATCCTCCGGCATCCATCTTGTGGTGTTTTAATGTGGTCGTGAGGCCGTTTGTGTGATTTTCAAGTCTCATCGTCACTCTACCACCGTCTCCATCACCGCATTCTTCGTGTTCAAAGCCGCGCAAGCCCCAAGTGCTGCCTCCAAGACGCACAGATTTGCTCCAGGAGTCTTCCTGGGCTGACAATTGAAGGACGCACTGAGGGAGCTTCTCCAATTGAATAATGACATCTCATTGCAGCAACACACGAGCAGAAGGGGTGAGATTTACTCCCACATCATTGATTTAGGAGGCACAACTATTACATAAATGGAATTTCTACTTATGGCTTATCGCCTCAAGACACTTGGGGGTGAGGTCCCTGCCTACACCCATGCATGATTGGACCTGCCTAACCTATACACTCGTCTGCGATCACACGCACGTTGCCCTGGACTTGATTATTGTACATACCCGAATACTCGATTAAGCTTGAGTTTGAGAGAAGAGGAGACGAAGGAAGGAAAGAGAGAGAGAGTGAAGGAGGGGAGGGTTTTGCTCCTCTGTGCAGATCTGAGACACTTAGTTGCTGGGAAGGAGAAGACCCTTGTTTGTGAAGAGGAAAGGAAAGGTAGAAAAAGAAGAGTGCAGAAGAAACAAAGAAGAGAAAGGCACTGTAGCAGGCGACATTTAAGTTGTTTGACTTGAGAGCCAGACGTCTGATCACTCTTCATTTATATGATATTAATGAGTATTTGATATGTATTTGCTTAAGACTAATAATTGGTGATCTAAAGCATCATTAGTTTGTCTTAGACACCTTTTTGCCTCATTAAACTCTTGATATGCTTATGCTTGTCATTGAATATCAGATTTGAGTAATTATTATTCATTAAAAATCATTATTCTTGGTTTATTTCCTATGCTACACAATCCACTATTCGAAAAGATCTAATCAAGAAGAACCCTAAAATTCAGGCTCTAATTTCACTTAAACCTTAAAAATTGTGGATCTAATAATTTGAGAGTCAATTAAGGGTGATCTTTGGGTCATGACCTAGAGTACGTTCTCCATTTTTAGGGTAGGGCAGGTAAGTTGATCTACATCGTAGGTCAACCAACCTCCAAATTAGATCACAAGTCAAATAAACATCTAATAAAGTAAAGTTCAAGGCACTATTTACGCTAAAATTGGTAGACTTAAGGTCTTAAGTCTGTACATTCCGGCCTACTTGGAACTGTAGTGACAAGGAAGGTCAGGTATGGGAAAACCTGTAACCTGTGGGTCACTCTGTCATGTAGGGGTCTTTGTAGGGCTCTCCCTTCCTGGCTACCTAGGTATTTCTCAAGTGTGCGGATTTCTGATTCAGAGGTATCATCCACCTTAAAACGACCTTAGTCATCCAAAAGTCATTGGGTGCCTTGCACAAGGAGAAAAAGTATTATTCATGATGAAAATTCTCGACAGTTAAAGGAATGGTCGGTAATAAAAGTATTCTTGACTTCTAAAGAGAAATGGTTGGCAAAAGACAGCTCATTAACTTTCCCAGCAAGAAAACAGTCGAGGAGGATGAGACCATTCTCGACCGTTATAAACGGTGGAGAATAAGACTTTACTCGACCGTTTCTATATAAATTGTCAATAGTGAATGAAATCCTCGACAATGCAAAATATAACGGTTGAGAAAGTGAAGTAATGTTAAGACGTCTGGTTGACACCACTACCGACCGTTTATAACGGTCGATAATAATCATATAGTCGACCATTTCCATATTAATGGTCATGGATAATGTTTTCACAACTCACCAACATGGGCAGGCAAATGTTCAAAGTCAATCGTCGACTGTTCGACCTTAATAATCGGAGGAGTTATTCTCAACTTTTAATAATGGTCGGTAATAAGAGTATCCTTGAACATTTATTTTGAACGGTCAGGAATTATCTTATCATTGGCCGTTGCTTAGTAACGGTCGAAAATAGTCGACTAAAATCCCTACCGTCACCCTATCTCTCTCACCATTCCTCCCAAATCATTTTCTTCCTCCTCCAAACACCAGCACAACCTCCTCTACCTCGGCTCCTCCTCTTCCTTTGCTCTTCCTTTGTGACCTTCGTTGCGGCTCCTCCTCCGCGACCACCAACACCAACAATGCCCCCTTCTACTTCGCGACCTCATTGGTAGCCCTCCTCCTCCTCTTCTTCCTCCTCTTCCTACATCCTCCTTCCCCTCCCCCTCGTCATCGCCCCTCGCCCCCACTAGCACCAACACCACCACCCCCTACCACCACCACCAACAATACCACCACTCACCACCAACACCACCACCCCCTGCCACCACCGCTGCCACAACGACCACCACCTCTTGCAACCACCACCTGCCAATCCTAATTCAAGTATCCCACCCATTTAGTGGCAATTCTAGCATTTCATTTCCATACATAACTGTAGCATGTTAATATCTTTAGATAATCCTAAGTTGACATCCAAAAAATTAGCTAGCAAGGTTGGTTTATAATTGCTTGGCATAGACTTGGTGAATGTCCATTTACACCTATTACAAACATCCAAACTATGGTTTAGGCACAAAAGGCAACACCTAACATAGGTCGCATCTTATCTAGACCTAGACATCTAACTTCGATTTTGTGCACCTAAGCTTGAAGCATGCTTTTTTTCACTGTACTCAAGTTTATAGAGCTCTAAACATACTGCTTACATGTCTAAACTAGTAACTTCAGACCTTGGGCAATTTCCACACAACTCAATTTAATGCTTGATTCCACTTGATCTTTATGTGGTTTGGTTTCTAACTTTTCCCCAATACTTGGGAATGGCTTTGGACAACATTCTTACACTTTGGATTCCATTAAAAAATCCTCATTGGTAGAATCTTTTGCTCAAAGCTTTGGCTATCCAGAGTTTATGAAATCCAATGATTTCCACTATAAACTTTTTTGCCATCCAAGAATTGGTCAAGGGAAGTTTCAAGCGACCAACTCTCTGAAGTCAACTATACCCCCATGAAGTAAGGAATCATTCCAAGAAGCCATGTATGCATCACAAGTGAAGAAGAATCATGAAAGCCATTTGCAACAGGAATTCTGAATGAACTAATAATGGACAAATTCCACATTGCCAGATGATCCCATGCCTAATTTTCCTACTTGATACTATTTTGTGCCTTCTTTGGGTAGCAAGGGCCAAGTAATTTAGATGCACTAAAATGAGGCCTTCACAATGACCTACATGGTTTCTATGGATTACTTCAGGTCCCTGGACACTAATTAATAGTGTCCAGGTACCTTGGTTGATCAAATCAATACAATGATCACACTTTAAAGGCCTCTTTGGGCGACAATCGGCTTTCAGATCAAAATAATTTAATCAGCCGGTGAGGGGTTGGATTATGTTTGAAGGATCCTGATAACGTTGAGTTTTCGACCGGTTTCGGTTATGTCGTTGTAGTAAAGCCGGTTGTTACCAACGTTTCATATAAAATTTTTTTACTCGGAAAAATAAAAGAGTTCCCGAGGTCGAACTCAGGGAGCAAGTTGTATTCTAGAGATATACAAGTTCTATTACAAAAATAAAGAGAGAGAGAGAGAGAGATGAAAATTTGGCTTCTTCTTCTTTTCTTCTTTCTTCCTCTTTGTCTTTGGTTTTTCCTGTTCTTTGTTCTTCTTCTTCTTCTTCTTCTTCTGCTTTCTTCAGATCTTCCCCTCGTGCTCTTCTTCTTCTGTTCTTCCTTGTTTCCTTTCTTTCTTTTTCTTCAGATCGTCTTCTTCTTTTCTTGCTTCTTGCTTCTCTTCATTTCTTCTTCTG
Source organism: Thalassia testudinum (assembly GCA_037157565.1). NCBI lineage: Eukaryota > Viridiplantae > Streptophyta > Magnoliopsida > Alismatales > Hydrocharitaceae > Thalassia > Thalassia testudinum. The sequence goes on from JAZHRO010000014.1 coordinate 64,603,529, forward strand.
CAATCGTGGTGCTTCTGCCTTCGGCTACTAAGTCTCCCTTCCTTCTTCTTCAGCCTGCCTTCTGTGTTGCTCTGGCTGCTGACTGTCCGTCGTCTGGCCCGGTGCTTCGACGACTTAACTGAGCAGTTGCTACAGTGCAGCTGCTCCTTCTTCTTCAGCGGGTCTGCTTCTTCTTCTTTGGCCTGCACACTTCAGAGTTTATTCGTCAAGGCAAAAACCTACTCTACCCCCCTCCCCCGCGTATCTCTCTCTCTGAAATCACTCTTCGGAAGCTCTCCCAGAGCGCTACCGGGTAATCGGGTTCGGGTCAGGCCCGGGTCCAGGCCCACCGGCGTGCGTGGTGGGCGAGGAGTGCAGGTCAGTCTAATCGGGTCGGGCCAGGTCCGCGGAGCGTGGTCACGGACGAGGCCGAGTCGGGTCGGGTCGGGTGAGAGGGACCTCACCCCGTGGTAACTGAGGCAAACAGCATAAGGCAGTTTTTGCCTTTATGCGTCCGCGCGCCTTCGAGAGGTTCCGAGGTGGGACTAAATGTCCCACCCCAATTCTCTCACGCCTGCAGCAGGGATGGTGCTTCCAATTGCATCAGCTGTTGAGGCGCACAGCTCCAATTGAGGGCCAGGGTGTGTGCGCGAGACTCTTTCGCGCTGGCCGTGGCTCTTCAACCTGGGATATCTCGGCTTGGAGCAACCTCGAGCAGGCTTCGAGCTACCTCGCCAATGGCGGTCAAGGCCTGGAACCTGAAACCAATAGCACGGCCTCTCGGCCAAATCAGACAGGCGGGGGACCTTCGCCGTGGCACGGCGAAGGTGGTCAGGGGGTCTGCAGGGGGCGAGATGGAGCTGTTAGGTCGTCCTAGGTCAAACTGTGAGTGAGGGAGTGGGTGTGTTCGGTGGGTCTGCAGAGGGTGTTTGGTGGGAAGTGGAGGGGCGGAAGAGGATCAGGGTGAGGAGGCGGAGGTTCTGCGGTGGTCGGTGAGCCGTGTGGGTCGCTGAGGTGATGGGAGCGGCTCGCCGGAGGGTGGTCGGAGGCGGAGAGGGTGAGGGTGAACAGGGTCGGTAGAGGGCTTAATTGACTAAATCGAAAGCGGGGAAAGAAAGAGGAGAAGAAGGGAGTAGGTCTAACTTAACTGCAGGGACGAAGGGGGAGGAATAGGGCGACAGTCGTATCGACTGTCGCCGGAGAAGACGGTGCCCAGTGGGGGAAGGACGGCGGTGACGACGGGGCAGAGGCAGCGCGCGCCGGTATTGCGCGACGCGGAAAGAGCAGGGGAAGAAATCTCTGCTGCTGGTATTGCGGCAGAGCGAAGAGGAGGAGGAGGAAGAACCGCCGGAGCTGGTGGGCGTCTGCCGGAGTGAGAAGAGAGGAAAATTGGGGGTTTTCTCCGTCAGATCCAGGCTGCCTTCGTCGGTGGAGCGGCGGGGGGTATTTATAGGGTTGAAGCAGGGAGGAAGGCGGAGGGAGACGACGTGTCTCCCTCGCCGGAGAATGGTCGGAATACGAACCCATACCGTCCGTGCGTTCGCACGGCCGGTATGGGGGGCTACAATGACCATGGGGGTGCTCCTGCGACGGCTGACGACGCAGGGCACCCCCGGTACACTTGCCAGGTCCTCCACCTCACCCTGCGCGGCGCCATGCTCCGCGCAAGGTCGCCGGAGCATGGTGCTGGCAGGGTTTTGCAGGAGGGACCTGTTTGCAAAGAACGAAGGAGAGTTAGGGGCCAAAATGCGAGGGTTCAAAAGTTGAGGGCCAAAGAGTAAATATATGAGGACCAAAGTGTGAAGTCGGTCAAGGAGGTTTCTTCTTAGGCTCAAGTTTTTATACATGACTAATTAGGACCTAAGGAATCTGATGGTGAATTTTATTTTCATATTAAACCTTGTTTGACCGGTCAATTTGCGCAAAAACCCAAATTAAGTTATTAATTGGGCATGGTTCTCAATGTAGGTCAAAATGGGTTCTAAAGGCCAAATTGAAGGTTCTAAACCCTAGAGATTATTTTTCTATGAATTTTAGAGGGTTTATTCTATTTTTACTTTGCCTCGAACCTTGTGAATTGAAGTGGGTTGTTTTAGGGTTACAGATTATCATTTGGTTCCTTGGAAGTGCTGTAGCCCTTGCTAGATCATCTCATCCCACTTTTATTCTTATTAAGCTGTTTTGACCTATGTTTGGGCCCTGAATTACCCTGTATGCAGATTATACTGGTAAAATTGCACTTTTACCCCTTATGACTGGTTTTCTTCTCAAACTCAGAATTCTCTGAGTTAAGCCTTTCCTTGAGATATGTAGGAGCTTTTATCCTTTGTATTGGGTCAAAATGAGCTAGTTATGGCTCATGATGAGGTTCTCATCATACCCCCATGCCTAGCTTTTGCTAGTCCCTTAGCAAAAAGAATTAAGGTTTCAACCCTTGTTCTAGACCATGAAGTTTTCAATGGTTTTAGATAAGTGCCTTTTTATTTGAGCATAGATTAGGTTAGAATGCTGACCATAGGCCTAAAAGATACTCTAGTACCAATCAAGATCCAAATCTGTCTAGCCTTAGCCTCAGTCTTTTAGCAAAGGTTTTTAAGGCCCACAAGAACTAACCTAAGGTTTATTGGACTTCGTGGTTAAAGCACCCGTGCTTGAAATGATTTTAGCCCTGGCTCAGTTCGCAGTGCGTTTTGTAAGAGAGAGATAGAAAGTTTTTTCTGTTTGGAGAGTTTTCTCTCTCTTTTTCTTTTTAGTTCTAGCCTAGGATTGGCTTTTCAACACGGTCTGTATCAGATTCCTTGCTCCCATCATCAATCCTCAAGGGTTCCTGGCGATCGATGCTTCGAGATAGCACCGCCCATGGCAACCCCCGGAACCCTGGCTATTGAGATTTCGAGATAATCCCATCCATGGTATTCCGTGGCCGAATCCAGACCCTGGCAATTGACACTTCGAGATAATGCCATCCATGGAATCTGAACCAGCAGAGTGCTTACATGCCCCCCGTAGGATATGTAAATATCCTAAGAGACAAGCACCGAGGAGATGATATTTTGTTACGCATCCTCGAGGGGATTTCCCGCCTCTCCGCGCTGGGAACTCGTCCAAATCAACTTGTGTTGATCGGCCGCTCCTATTCTAGGTGTTCTTTTCAGATTTTTGCGACGCTTCTGCGTGATTCTGATTTTTACGCTTACTGAACCAGGCTGTGTGTGAGATTAGGGTGCTTAGGTTACTGAGTCCCGTAAACCAAAAATTAGTTAACGAGGCCGAATACTCCCTAAGCCTTAGACCTAATACTTCAGCTTTTCATTTTTCTCAACCTCTTGAGGAGTGTCCAGATCTTAATGGGTACTAAGAGTCTATTCAAGAATGCCTAAGGTTTGCATTCTTACTAATCTCATTGTGCACTTTTCAGTTATTTTCTTGAATGAGGTCTAGAACTTAGGTTAATTCCTTAGTTCCTTACTAATGACTATCAACTTTTCTTATAATTTTGTGCTCCTTTTTCATTTTGTTTCTTCTCTCCTTCTCAAAATTTTCTTTCTCCTCTTTTCCTCTTATTCTTTTTCGAAAATTTTTTTAATTTTTATGGTATTTTTGGCATATGTGAATTTTTTGTTCGAAACCTTTTCTTACGAGTTTTTGCACTTTCATACCCCCCCATGCCTAAGATTTGCAATGTCCTCATTGTAACCTAGGGGTTTTTATTCAACTAAGTTCATACATCAGGATAGCTGTTTTGATGAGTGAATGGGTCGGGGTGACTGTTGCGGACGATTTCTAATCTCAGATGCAAGCACCTGAGGTGGAGTCGGCTGTCCTAAAGTGTGAACTTCAAGTGCAAAAAGCTGTCAGAACAAGTTTCAGGTTTTCAAAGAGAATGACGAGCTGCCTCCCGTTGAGCGCTAAATTTGATGCCTTCAGCCAAGCGGGAAATGCGATGGAGAGGGGATGGTCAAATCAGCAGAGTTTTGTAAGACAAGCACCTTGATTAAGAGCCTGGTTGGTCCAACCAGGTGCTTGTTTAGATCAACAGGCTGATGATGCAGCCCAAACCCAATCAATCTGGTGGGTTGATAGATGTGGATAAAAAGGTGTGGAGCCCACCAGAAATTATGAAGCTCAGATGGATGTGGAAGTGTAAACGCAGGGTTTGGCTGAGCCGAATCAGCCTGGTCAGAGTAGGGACCCGTAGGATAATCAGTGGTTGATACAGGAACCCTACAGGGGTGATCAGAGAATGATAGAGCATGGTATGTAGTCTGATCAATGTTCGAAACCCGATGTGGAAATGCAATCGGCTCGGTGAGAGGTGAATCAGCATAGAAATTGAGTCCGGTTGCGGGTCGGGGTTTGGGAGAGGTTTTGATCCGTTCTGTGTGTGCGGATGAGGTGGCCATTGTGTATGAGGGCTCTTCTAGAAACAGATGATAGGTGATTTTCTGTAGAGAGTCCTCTGGGTAACTATCAAATGCCGGAAGAGTGTTTGTAGGATGAAAGAAATCAGATTCGAGAAAAAATTTGGATTCTTGGTTGCAATCACTCTTGGCATTTTCTGTTTTTGGTTCCTGAGGATCGAAAAGGAATGATTCTGTGTTATCAGTGATCTCGGGAATCAGGACCTCAGAGTCAGAGTCATGTGAACTGAGGTCGTGGATAGGCCTGGTGTGTTCAGGAAGGGGAATCTCTCCGCAATTATAGTCAGATCTGAAATTGTCGGAGAGTTGGCGAAAATGATCATGAATTCCACCACAGCACAAATCATTAGATGTGGAATCAGCAGCCTGACTGGGTTCTAGCCTATATGTCACTTCTAGGCTCAAAAAGATGTTCTGTTCAAGCTCTAAGCTGGTAGGATAGATCCCATTAAAACCTTGCTCATCCAACTTCTCAGTTTCTGTATCATAAATTGGCATGTTTTCTGAAAAATCAATCAGATTTCCTGAGGATGTTGGAAAAGGACATTCATCAAATAAAGGCCCGGAATCATATTCTGTAAAAATTTGATCTTCCTCATAAAGGGCCTCATAATCTTCCCAATAAGTTTCAGATCTAGGTTCTAGGCTTAGGATGTGGGTAGAATTATTAGAACCTAAGTCCGAATAACCTTCGAGGGTCACCTTATCAAAACAAGGGGTGGAATTTATACCCTCCAGAGGTTCAATTCTAATCTTGTTATTGCAGGAGTCTTGGAGTTCTAAGCTTGGTGATTTATGGCCTAGGGTTGGGTCAGCATTGTTTTCTCCTGCAACTTCCCAACCTATTTTAATGCTATCTTCTACCTGGGTTGGGATTTTACAACCACTTTGTGCCTCAATCCCGGGATCTGGGAAACTGAATGGTTCCTTGATACTGTTCCAAGATGGTTCATCCTCTGTTTCTGGTATATACGGGTATTTCCGGTTGATCATTTGTTCTACTGATTTCATCATTTCTACCCGTTTTATAAGGGCATCTTGGTGTTGTTCCCAAAGTACAGGATTTGTCAAGCATTGAAGGTATTCAGATTGGTGTAATTTTTCCATCTCAATGTATCCTGTCATGAGCATATCTCGGGTTGATCCTTTTGAAATTCCAGTCAATAGAATTTGGGCACAGTTCATGATGAAGGATGTGGTTGTTGGGACATCAACCTGAATATCTCCTATTGGTGTTGAGGTTTTTTCTTCTTTTTCATAGAATCTTATGGCATCCTCGATCATTTTATCTTTCATAGATCTCCGATATTCAGGTTTCTTGAATGGTAGTCTTGCTAGGTAATTAGGCTGCATAATTGGATCAGGTGGTGGAATCAAAGTTTGAATCAAGATGGAAGAAGGGGATTTTGTTCAGAATCAGAGGAAAGAGGGGTTATGTGAATGATTTCTGCAAAAACAAAGGAGCCGAGGCTTAGCCTCGGGGAGAGTGAATTTCTATAGGAGGTTTCAAGGACCTCCTGAAAAATACTGAAGGGCTGGATGAGATAAGCAGGTGCTGGACCCAATCAATACACCCAAAAATTGTTGGGTGATTATAGAGGTTCGGGGCAGATGGACCCCTTGATCAGAAAGATCGTCCACCTGAGAATTACCTGGGCAGCCAGAGAGGGAGAGCCCCGCGAAGACCCCTACACGGTAGAGCGTCCCCACGGGTTACAGGGTTTCCCCCACCCGACCTCTCTTGTCACTGCGGTTCCAGGTAGACCAGAATGGGGATCTTGACCTCTTAAGTCTACCAATTTTAAGATCAGGGTGCTTAAGGTTTCACTTGAACTTTAGTCTTTTTAAGTGCAAAGAGTGACCTAATTTAAGGTTGGTTGACCCAAGGGGTCAACTTTACCTCTTGTTTTCTTTGAGAGCTTTTAGGTCCTGTCTTTTAGGGTTCAAGTGTTTAGAGAGCCAATTGTTTAGGATTTTTCTTGTTAATTATTTTCAATCAATGGTTTGGGCACACCTCTTTTGGATTTTCTCCATTCTTGAGTTAAGTAGTGTGTCTCTAAAACCCTAATGTTGAATCCTAGGTTGGCTCTACTTGGTCCAGTTAATTCTTTGTTGGGTAATTAGGGCTCAAGCAAGAATGTGTTAGCCCTTAAATACCCTTAATAGTGTGCAGAAATAATGAGTTGAAAACATGCAACTTTTATGGTTACTAAATATGGAAGACAGGTTAGCCCTATATTGCTTGTTCTTTTCTTTTCTTCCTCTTTAGAGTGTAGGGGTTAATAGTGAGAGAAAAGATTTTACCTGTCTTCGGTGTGGTTGTGTGGTTGCTTGTCTTCTTGAGTTCCTATAGCTGCACAAAAGAGAGGAGATTATCAGAAATAATAAAAGAATACAGGAATGTTTACCTCTAGAATAGCCGTTGTTCCCCGGCAGCGGCGCCAAAATGATACCGTTGAGTTTTCGACCGGTTTCGGTTATGTCGTTGTAGTAAAGCCGGTTGTTACCAACGTTTCATATAAAATTTTTTTACTCGGAAAAATAAAAGAGTTCCCGAGGTCGAACTCAGGGAGCAAGTTGTATTCTAGAGATATACAAGTTCTATTACAAAAATAAAGAGAGAGAGAGAGAGAGATGAAAATTTGGCTTCTTCTTCTTTTCTTCTTTCTTCCTCTTTGTCTTTGGTTTTTCCTGTTCTTTGTTCTTCTTCTTCTTCTTCTTCTTCTGCTTTCTTCAGATCTTCCCCTCGTGCTCTTCTTCTTCTGTTCTTCCTTGTTTCCTTTCTTTCTTTTTCTTCAGATCGTCTTCTTCTTTTCTTGCTTCTTGCTTCTCTTCATTTCTTCTTCTGCAATCGTGGTGCTTCTGCCTTCGGCTACTAAGTCTCCCTTCCTTCTTCTTCAGCCTGCCTTCTGTGTTGCTCTGGCTGCTGACTGTCCGTCGTCTGGCCCGGTGCTTCGACGACTTAACTGAGCAGTTGCTACAGTGCAGCTGCTCCTTCTTCTTCAGCGGGTCTGCTTCTTCTTCTTTGGCCTGCACACTTCAGAGTTTATTCGTCAAGGCAAAAACCTACTCTACCCCCCTCCCCCGCGTATCTCTCTCTCTGAAATCACTCTTCGGAAGCTCTCCCAGAGCGCTACCGGGTAATCGGGTTCGGGTCAGGCCCGGGTCCAGGCCCACCGGCGTGCGTGGTGGGCGAGGAGTGCAGGTCAGTCTAATCGGGTCGGGCCAGGTCCGCGGAGCGTGGTCACGGACGAGGCCGAGTCGGGTCGGGTCGGGTGAGAGGGACCTCACCCCGTGGTAACTGAGGCAAACAGCATAAGGCAGTTTTTGCCTTTATGCGTCCGCGCGCCTTCGAGAGGTTCCGAGGTGGGACTAAATGTCCCACCCCAATTCTCTCACGCCTGCAGCAGGGATGGTGCTTCCAATTGCATCAGCTGTTGAGGCGCACAGCTCCAATTGAGGGCCAGGGTGTGTGCGCGAGACTCTTTCGCGCTGGCCGTGGCTCTTCAACCTGGGATATCTCGGCTTGGAGCAACCTCGAGCAGGCTTCGAGCTACCTCGCCAATGGCGGTCAAGGCCTGGAACCTGAAACCAATAGCACGGCCTCTCGGCCAAATCAGACAGGCGGGGGACCTTCGCCGTGGCACGGCGAAGGTGGTCAGGGGGTCTGCAGGGGGCGAGATGGAGCTGTTAGGTCATCCTAGGTCAAACTGTGAGCGAGGGAGTGGGTGTGTTCGGTGGGTCTGCAGAGGGTGTTTGGTGGGAAGTGGAGGGGCGGAAGAGGATCAGGGTGAGGAGGCGGAGGTTCTGCGGTGGTCGGCGAGCCGTGTGGGTCGCTGAGGTGATGGGAGCGGCTCGCCGGAGGGTGGTCGGAGGCGGAGAGGGTGAGGGTGAACAGGGTCGGTAGAGGGCTTAATTGACTAAATCGAAAGCGGGGAAAGAAAGAGGAGAAGAAGGGAGTAGGTCTAACTTAACTGCAGGGACGAAGGGGGAGGAATAGGGCGACAGTCGTATCGACTGTCGCCGGAGAAGACGGTGCCCAGTGGGGGAAGGGCGGCGGTGACGACGGGGCAGAGGCAGCGCGCGCCGGTATTGCGCGACGCGGAAAGAGCAGGGGAAGAAATCTCTGCTGCTGGTATTGCGGCAGAGCGAAGAGGAGGAGGAGGAAGAACCGCCGGAGCTGGTGGGCGTCTGCCGGAGTGAGAAGAGAGGAAAATTGGGGGTTTTCTCCGTCAGATCCAGGCTGCCTTCGTCGGTGGAGCGGCGGGGGGTATTTATAGGGTTGAAGCAGGGAGGAAGGCGGAGGGAGACGACGTGTCTCCCTCGCCGGAGAATGGTCGGAATACGAACCCATACCGTCCGTGCGTTCGCACGGCCGGTATGGGGGGCTACAATGACCATGGGGGTGCTCCTGCGACGGCTGACGACGCAGGGCACCCCCGGTACACTTGCCAGGTCCTCCACCTCACCCTGCGCGGCGCCATGCTCCGCGCAAGGTCGCCGGAGCATGGTGCTGGCAGGGTTTTGCAGGAGGGACCTGTTTGCAAAGAACGAAGGAGAGTTAGGGGCCAAAATGCGAGGGTTCAAAAGTTGAGGGCCAAAGAGTAAATATATGAGGACCAAAGTGTGAAGTCGGTCAAGGAGGTTTCTTCTTAGGCTCAAGTTTTTATACATGACTAATTAGGACCTAAGGAATCTGATGGTGAATTTTATTTTCATATTAAACCTTGTTTGACTGGTCAATTTGCGCAAAAACCCAAATTAAGTTATTAATTGGGCATGGTTCTCAATGTAGGTCAAAATGGGTTCTAAAGGCCAAATTGAAGGTTCTAAACCCTAGAGATTATTTTTCTATGAATTTTAGAGGGTTTATTCTATTTTTACTTTGCCTCGAACCTTGTGAATTGAAGTGGGTTGTTTTAGGGTTACAGATTATCATTTGGTTCCTTGGAAGTGCTGTAGCCCTTGCTAGATCATCTCATCCCACTTTTATTCTTATTAAGCTGTTTTGACCTATGTTTGGGCCCTGAATTACCCTGTATGCAGATTATACTGGTAAAATTGCACTTTTACCCCTTATGACTGGTTTTCTTCTCAAACTCAGAATTCTCTGAGTTAAGCCTTTCCTTGAGATATGTAGGAGCTTTTATCCTTTGTATTGGGTCAAAATGAGCTAGTTATGGCTCATGATGAGGTTCTCATCAGATCCTATGGTGAGATAAGAAGATCAAATTAGGGTTTTAAGGGTTAGTAAGCCTCGATTTTAATTCCATAGAATTCTAGATCCTTTGAGAGTATTACAATATTTAAAACTGACCTTCTAGTGATTTGATACTTATCGTAGATTTAATACTTTTCTAAGGGGAATTCATTCAACTATCCTAGCTATATGTTTTATTTACATTGAATTGTCATATACCAGTATCATGTTAGATTTTTTTCAAATATTTATCATGTAATTCTTAATACAACTTTGTAGATGCACACACTTGAGCAAGTTTCGTCACTTTTACTAAGGGTTATGCTCATTTATATTTCAAAGTCGAAATTTGTTTTATTGCCTTCTCATATAGGTTCGACACAGTACAGGATCATTCAGGTGTCTAGGAATTCAATGCTAGGCTAACCAGGTTCTTGTATCTCTAGGGCGAGCTCGAAATCGGGAGGCCCTACAATTGGATCATCCCAACCCAACTCAAGATCCAGTGAATCAGTCTGTACATAATTTGGATCATTTTCCGTCTGGGTTAAGGATCCACAACAACCTTGATTCTCGAACTTGAGATTTAGGAAATTAGATTGATCCTTAGTATTGCTCCAAGATGTTTTGCTAAATGCTTGGGGAATGTACTGGTATTTCTTATTGATAATCTGTTTTAACAATTTTATCATCTCTTCCCAATTTTCAAGATCATCTTGGTGTCTTTCCCAAAGTACAGGATTTGTCAAGCATTGGAGATATTCAAAGTTATGCAATTTCTCTAATGCAATGTATCCTATCATGAGAATATCCCAGGTTGATCCATTTGTTACATGTGTCATTATTAATTGGGTGCAGTTTATGATGAAGGCTGTCGTTACTAGCACATTAACCTAATTGTTGTCAACTGGATTTGAGGTTTTGTTATCAATCTCATAAAATCTACGGGTATCCTCAATCATTCTATATCTCATAGACATTCGAGATTCAGGTTTCCTAAATGGTCTTATTAGATTGCGAAGTTGCATTTTTGAATCAAGTGGTGGAATCAAGATGTAGAATCAAACTCAAGATTAGATTGTAGTTGATTTGAACAGATAGAAATTTCTAAGATGATCTATTTATGTGCCCTAGAGAAAAGATGTGGGACTGGATGTTATTTGGACCCAATCAAGGCCCCCAAAGATTTTTGAATGACTATAGAGGTTTGGGGTGGATGATACCCCTGGATTAGAATGTTGTCCACCTAAGAATTACCTTTGAAGCCAAGAAGGGAGAACCCCAAAAAGACCCTTGCACGGCAAAGCATCCCCATGGGTTACAGGGTTTCCCCCACCCGACCTTCCTTGTCACTAAGGGTCTAGGTAGTCCAGAATGGATAACTTGACCTCTTAAGTCTACCAATTTAAGTCCTAATTTGTCCCTTTATTTCCATTTGATTAGCAATTAGTTTGACTTGTGACCTAATTTGGAGGCTAGTTGGCCTACTAGGTAGACCAACTTCACCTTACCTGCCCTAAAAGATGAAGAATGAAATCTAGGTCAAGACCTAGAAATCACCCTGATTGACTCTTAAGTTATTAGGTCTAGGATTTTAGGCTTCAAGTGAAATTAGAGCCTGATTTTAGGGTTTTTCATGATTAGATCTTTTCAACCAAGGGGTTGGTGTTGAAGCTAGGAGTTGCTACACTAACGTATTTGGTTTTGAAAACCTGTTGTCATAGTATGAAAGTGAAGAACTCATGTTCAACAAATAAAATTTGTAACGGAATAAAAATCCCGGGTCGAACTTAGGGAGGCAGACATTTGATTAAAAAAATATGCATTTTTTTTATTTGTCACAAAGTAGATTAATTGATTCAAAACTATCTACCTATTTACAATAAATAGAAGAGAGAGAGAGAATGAGAGAGAGAATTTCACAAATGAAAACCAAAAAGAGATGTAGAATGAACATGGAATTCATTATCAAAGAAATTGTTCGTTACACTAATCATTACGACTAGAAAGTAGGAAATGATTTCGCAAGAAAGCAATAAATCTACTCTAGAAAGCATTAAAAAGAATGGAGAGAGAATTATCCTCCTCGACAGTCGCTTGGAGGATGAGCCATACGGGACGATGCCTGGAAGATAGGGAACGGAGCAGGAAGAACGAGGACAAAGCGGGAAGAACGGGAATGGGGCAGCACATCATCGTCGTCGCAAAATCCGCTTCCGAATGGGGGACGAAAATTTGACTTTATCTCTTGAGAAGCATCCCGGATGTGGGACAAGCTTCTCTTGGGCTTTGGGGAGCGAGAGAGAGAAGGAAGGGATGAGAATTTTGTGTGGAGGGTGTCTCCTTTTATAGTTGCAAGGAGTGAGGGGAATTTGGTCATTTTAATTTGAAAAACATTAAATCATGGGTGTTTAGTGACAGATAAAACTGTCGCTAAAGCCCCATCCTGGGCATAATGGGGCGGCCGCTCACCTCCCACGCATGAGACGCACGCTCCACATTCTGCCGATCTTAGCCATCTGATCATGATATCAGACAGCTTAACTCGCACCTCAAAGTGGCTTCTCTACGCGCAACACCCACGTCTGATGGTGCGTCACGCGTGGACATGCTATAGCGCGTAGGCACTATTGAGCGCTCACGACCACTCGATCGCGATCCAACGCTCCTCGCGCCCACTAGCCCTCTCCTTGCGACTCATTTCCGCACCTCTCCTCCACGCAAGTGCTTTCACCCATTGCGATGCGGAGGAGGAATGGGTGCGCGGTTGAATTGAGGAGCGGCTGCCCATGGCTGTTGGATGGCGATCGAACTGCCACGATTCAACGTGCGGTAGAAGGGTACAGTCAGCTCTAAAATCAGCTGGGCCAGTTTGTGCGGCTAAGATGGTGCCACATGGCACCATCTTGGCTGTCCATCTTCTATATGATGTAGATGGTGCCACAGTTGTCAGATTAAGTCAATTGTCGCGTCGTTAGGCTACAATCGTTGTTCCAAATGCATCCATGTGGTTGGATTTGTCATTTGAAATGTGGATTCACACCATCTTGGCCCTTGATCTTCTAGGATTCCCCGATCTCTATCTGATGCTACAGATGTCTAATTAGGGTGATCTTGGAGTCGTTGGACTCCAATCGTCACCCTGATCACATATGTAGGGTTGGATCTTCGATCTGAGGCCCCGATAAAAGTTTTTCCCTATCCCTGAACATAAAAGGTGACAATTAACCTTCATTTCATTCAAACTAATCTAAATGCAAGATGATGCTTGCTATGCAATATTTATAGTATGTAATGCAATCCTGTGCTTAAGAACATGCATAAATAGACATCTTAAGTAGTGTAAACATGTTTGCATCATACCCCCGTGCCTATCTTTTGCTAGTCCCTAGCAAAAACTACATTCTATTTATAAAAGAATCAGGTTGGATTATTTGGGTATGAGTTATTTTCAATTATTAAGAAAATATTTACTTAGGATCTGAACTTTCAAAGACACAGCAGTGCACAAGTATCTGCCAAAATGCAAACCACCTCAAGCCCTCGCATTATTCAAAGGAAAATTTCCTTTTCTTTTTTTCCTTTTTTCTAGTTTTTTTTCTTTCTGAATTTTCAAGTTTTAGTGTTTAGGAGTGGCATTATACGGCCATTCAACTCACCCAAGATTTGATGAGAACCCTAAGTTCTAAGCATCTTATTGTGAATGTGATAGACTCATTGACCGGCAGTAAGAATGGACTTCGGATTTCTACGCCTCTAGGTGACCTTAAAAAGAGAATTCTACCTAAAGTTGTATCATTACAACCGGTAGCTTTCTCCCTACTTTTATTTTTACAGGGTCAACACAAGGGTGAATCCAGTGTATATCTCCCCGATTTATTCTAGTTCTCCGCTTCTTCATAAGTGTTTCGGGAATTTTCCGTGCATTTATTGGGATGGGTTCTGGACAACCAATCGATGAGCTGCTACCATCGACAACTTGCTAGCCATACTCGTGCGTCGAAGTGTAGCTTATTTCTTTCTTTTTATTTTCTTTTCTCCTTTTCTTTTTCTTTTCTTTTTGACTATTTTTCTTGAGTTGGTGGTTTCCTTGGTCTAAGATTTACCTAAAGGTAGCAAAAAGAGAAGGGTACAGTGGTTGGGCTTTGTACAACCTACCTATGGGCTGTTACCCATGATAACTTGCTTTCCATATCACCCTAGAAGGTTCATTAGCTACCCAATTTCCGTTAAAATCAACAAACAACGAGTCAGTGACAAGATAGTGTGTAGATGCCTAAAACTCAAAATTCCCTCAAATCAGAGGCCGGGTTGATAAGTCGTGTGCTTATCACCCAAACTTATTTACTCCAATTACGATAGAATTAAGATGGCGAGGACTAAAAAAATAAATCCACATTTTAGTGGATACACGGGCTGATTAGGTCCAAAGACCTGAAGGATCTTTGTGTTCAGATCATAATGTAGTAAGTCTTATGATTAAAAATTTTGTTAAACCCAAGTTCTCTTCCCTAATTCCAAATTTTTTTTAATATAAATAAAAGAAAATAAAACAAATCTACAGAGCTGAGAAATAAATTCTGGGATGAATATCCAACCCCCAAGCCTGTCTAATGCAATATCCTCATTATATTAAAAAGCCATAAAATAGAGTGGAATAGAGTAGAAAGCACCTGGATTGCGTGAATGTCGAGTCTGCTCCGAGATAAAAATTAAAAAGAACTGTATACTGTTGGTGCTAGAGCACCACGATCATTTGTTTTGATGATAACAAAACACGTGTTATTTAACATTTGCAATTTGAGTCCCAGATTTCAGGTCAATTGCAAATGAAGACGTGTTTAGACGGAACTCGAGCTCGCATCCAGGACGGATTGGAGGAGCTTGACGGAAAACAGAGGAGGTTCACGTGGAGCGAAAGATTGAAGATGGAAGGAAATGAAGAATAGGATAGATTTCCTTCTTTTGTACTTGTTGTATTTTTCATTTCTTTTGTTGCTCTTTATTTCCTTAGATATTTCATGTTAAAGAGCCTCAAAGAACCTTAACAGTAGTCCTAGGAACACCGGCACAACCCTAGGATACTTAGGTTTTCTGTAGAATACTTAGAAAACCAATATAGGGTTCAAACAACACTTCCAGACGTCTAATTCCCAAATCAGATGTCCGATAAAGAATTTTAAGACGTCTGACTGTTGTTTCAGACGTCTGATAACTGTTAGGCTGGACATAGTTAGTTCTGTCTGATGAAATCAGACGTCCAGACCTTAGACCAGACGTCTTAGGAGACGTCTGATGACTTTGCCAGACGTCCAATTAGTGGACCGTTGGCTGGCTTAGAAAACACTCAAGATTATGACCGTTAGAGCCTTATCAGACGTCCATAGGACTTTACAGAAGTCTGATAATTGACCGTTTTGCCTCGGCTGACCCAAAATCTCTTCTCAGAGATTTTCTAGCCGTTGCA
The DNA here is from genome assembly GCA_037157565.1 of Thalassia testudinum. NCBI lineage: Eukaryota > Viridiplantae > Streptophyta > Magnoliopsida > Alismatales > Hydrocharitaceae > Thalassia > Thalassia testudinum. Next base: position 64,618,596 of record JAZHRO010000014.1, read on the forward strand.
ACGTTTGGAAATCAATTCCCACAGTAAAAGTAAGTTTCAGACGTCCATACATAGTGCCAGACGTCCTGTATGTCGTCTGATGGACTTGTACAAAAACCCTGTTTAGATCTGATTCAAGTCAGGGAGAAACCCACATAGAATCAGACGTCTGACCTTGAAATCAGACGTCTTAAAGTGGCCTTCCAGAAGTCTGATGCCATAGTTAGACGTCTGATAACCCTGTCAAATGCAATCATTGTTCCTGATTTCGGGCTGATTCACTTGGGCATTGCACCCAACGGCTATGGAAGCTTTTCCAAGCCTTCCAAAGCCTTCCTAAGGCCTCTATAAATAGAGGGGAGCCTAAACACACAAGATATACACTTAGAAAAACACAAGACACACTTAAGCAACATACTTCCACTCTCTTGTGTCCAAGAAGCTCTTGCTCTCTAAGCTCAAGTTCTACATCTTTGGAGCATCATTCCCTTCGCGCACCCGCTCTCCCGCCTTGTCTACGAGAGCAAAGTTGCGCCGTTGCGTGGCTCACGCACCCGCGTCATCGTCGACGCACTCCTTGCAAAGGGGAGTTTCCTAAATCCTATAGAAGCTTAGGTTTATTACTTTGTTGGCCCTATAGGTTTGTTGTTTTATTTAACCTTTGTAATTTGGTTGGGTATTCGCTTTGCGAATTCCCGTCTCCTTCGTGGGACAAAATCCTTCTCGTGGAGAGAAGGGGTTGAGGAACGCTACCCTCGTACTTGTAGCATGGTTGTACTGAGGTTGAATCACCCTCGTTTCAAAGTGATTCGGTTAGTGGATTTGATCAACTAGGTTGATCGGAAAATCCTAACTCGAGAGGGTTAGGTGGTGGTTTTCACCCGGTTTGGGTTTCCAACTAAAATCACTTGTGTACTTTGTGTGATTGACTATTTGTGAGATTATTTATATTTCAATTACGCATTTTTTTTGTCACGCTGATCTCACCCCTCCAAGTAGGGAACTTTCAATTGGTATCAGAGCAGGTCTTGCTGTTCGGCGTAACAACCCGGCAAGAGATCAAATGGAGGGAAGCACATCAGCAATCAGGATCTCCGAGGGGCAGTCCACAACCCGTCCGCCCTACTTTGACGGGAACAACTACAGCTACTGGAAGCTGAGGATGAAGACGTGGCTCCAAGCCACTGAATTCAAGGTATGGGGATGTTGCGAAACCCCATACGAGATCCCGAAGCAACCCCAAGGAGGGTACTCGCAGGTGCAGATTCTAGAGCTTTCACTCAACGCAAAGGCAATGAATGCCCTGTATTGCGCATTGAGTCCGAAAGAGTTCGAGAAAATCAAAGAGTGCACCATCACCCACGAGATATGGAGGAGGTTGGAAGGCACTCATGAGGAGACAAGCTGGGAAGAAGATCTCGGGGAGAAGGAAACCACGTGCCTTGGTTTCATGGCAATCGGAGAAAGCAACAACGGCAGCGACGACAGCGATAATGAGGTAAACTCGGATTTACAAGAAGCTTTTAATGAACTATTTGAGATTAGTAAATCACTAAAAATAGAAAACAAAAGTATTAAAAAGAACCTTAGTTTTCTTAAAAATGAAAATAATAGGTTAGAAAAATAACTTAAGGACATAGAAGCTAGTCCTAGAATTGATAACCTATTATTAGAAAATCAAGACCTCATCAATGAAAATAGTAAATTGATTGAGGAAAATGATAGTCTAAAGTTAGAAATCTCTAATTTAAAGACTAAGATGAGTATTATAGAAAAAGAAATCGCATGTCTTAGGGAAAACTCCAACAAACTAATCAAAAAGTAGATGATTTACATAGCCCTAAGATTGAGAAAGGATCTCCATCAAGGAGACCCACTAACAAATCCGGATCCAAGCCCACTTGGATACCGAAAAAGGAATTAGAATCGTGTTTTGTAGGGTTCAGGGATAATTACAACATAAAGGACTGGACCTACATGCTCAAGTCTGGTCAACTCAAGTTGGGAGAACCAAGGAGTAGACCAAGGAGGAGAACAAGAAGACCGACAAGACGGCGAACAAACGACGGTCCCGCCGCACGTCGACCACCAGATTGGAGACCGGCGCCGATGCCCGGGCCTCCAAGCTACGGATGGGAGCCCCATCCGATGTCGCATCCACCACCACCATTCAGGCCATTTTATTGGCCATGGTAGGTGAGGTAAAATTCTTAACCCTATCTTTTTATAAGCTTTTAGATAGGGGGAGTTAAAAAATGATGAGCTAATTGTCAATTTTTAAGGGGGAGATGTAAGGTAGCTAAATTTCCTTTAGTAAGGGGGAGAAAAATAATAGCTATCGCATTGTTACAAAAAGGGGGAGGACATTACCTCTGTCAAAAGAAACTCATAGAAGAGCATGTTTTAAGGGGGAGTTATAGGAAATATAAAATCAATTAAACCATTTTGATAATGTCAAAAAGGGGGAGGATTTTTATGCATTATTATTTACGGTTTTGTCATCATCAAAAAGGGGGAGATTGTTGGTGCTAAAGCACCACGATCATTTGTTTTGATGATAACGAAACACGTGTTATTTAACATTTGCAATTTGAGTCCTAGATTTCAGGTCAATTGCAAATGAAGACGTGTTTAGACGGAACTCGAGCTCGCATCCAGGACGGATTGGAGGAGCTTGACAGAAAACAGAGGAGGTTCACGTGGAGCGAAAGATTGAAGATGGAAGGAAATGAAGAATAGGATAGATTTCCTTCTTTTGTACTTGTTGTATTTTTCATTTCTTTTGTTGCTCTTTATTTCCTTAGATATTTCATGTTAAAGAGCCTCAAAGAACCCTAACAGTAGCCCTAGGAACACCGGCACAACCCTAGGATACTTAGGTTTTCTGTAGAATACTTAGAAAACCAATATAGGGTTCAAACAGCACTTCCAGACGTCTAATTCCCAAATCAGACGTGTGATAAAGAATTTTAAGACATCTGACTGTTGTTTCAGACGTCTGATAACTGTTAGGCTGGACATAGTTAGTTCTGTCTGATGAAATCAGACGTCCAGACCTTAGACCAGACGTCTTAGGAGACGTCTGATGACTTTGCCAGACGTCCAATTAGTGGACCGTTGGCTGGCTTAGAAAACACTCAAGATTATGACCGTTAGAGCCTTATCAGACGTCCATAGGACTTTACAGACGTCTGATAATTGACCGTTTTGCCTCGGCTGACCCAAAATCTCTTCTCAAAGATTTTCTAGCCGTTGCAATGTTTGGAAATCAATTCCCACAGTAAAAGTAAGTTTCTAGACGTCCATACACAGTGCCAGACGTCCTGTATGTCGTCTGATGGACTTGTACAAAAACCCTGTTTAGATCTGATTCAAGTCAGGGAGAAACCTGCATAGAATCAGACGTCTGACCTTGAAATCAGACGTCTAAAAGTGGCCTTCCAGACGTCTGATGCCATAGTTAGACGTCTGATAACCCTGTCAAATGCAATCATTGTTCCTGATTTCGGGCTGATTCACTTGGGCTTTGCACCCAACGGCTATGGAAGCATTTCGAAGCCTTCCAAAGCCTTCCTAAGGCCTCTATAAATAGAGGGGAGCCTAAACACACAAGATATACACTTAGAAAAACACAAGACACACTTAAGCAACATACTTCCACTCTCTTGTGTCCAAGAAGCTCTTGCTCTCTAGGCTCAAGTTCTACATCTTGAGAGCAACATTCCCTTCGCGCACCCTCTCTCCCGCCGTTGTCTACGAGAGCAAAGTTGCGTCGTTGCGTGGCTCACGCACCCGCGTCATCGTCGACGCACTCCTTGCAAAGGGGAGTTTCCTAAATCCTATAGAAGCTTAGGTTTATTACTTTGTTGGCTCTATAGGTTTGTTGTTTTATTTAACCTTTGTAATTTGGTTGGGTATTCGCTTTGCGAATTCCCGTCTCCTTCGTGGGACAAAATCCTTCTCGTGGAGAGAAGGGGTTGAGGAACGCTACCCTCGTACTTGTAGCGTGGTTGTACTGAGGTTGAATCACCCTCGTTTCAAAGTGATTCGGTTAGTGGATTTGATCAACTAGGTTGATCGGAAAATCCTAACTCGAGAGGGTTAGGTGGTGGTTTTCACCCGGTTTGGGTTTCCACCTAAAATCACTTGTGTACTTTGTGTGATTGACTATTTGTGAGATTGTTTATATTTCAATTACGCATTTTTTTTGTCACGCTGATCTCACCCCTCCAAGTAGGGAACTTTCAATTGGTATCAGAGCAGGTCTTGCTGTTTCGGCGTAACAACCCGGCAAGAGATCAAATGGAGGGAAGCACATCAGCAATCAGGATCTCCGAGGGGCAGTCCACAACCCGTCCGCCCTACTTTGACGGGAACAACTACAGCTACTGGAAGCTGAGGATGAAGACGTGGCTCCAAGCCACTGAATTCAAGGTATGGGGATGTTGCGAAACCCCATACGAGGTCCCGAAGCAACCCCAAGGAGGGTACTCGCAGGTGCAGATTCTAGAGCTTTCACTCAATGCAAAGGCAATGAATGCCCTGTATTGCGCATTGAGTCCGAAAGAGTTCGAGAAAATCAAAGAGTGCACCATCGCCCACGAGATATGGAGGAGGTTGGAAGGCACTCATGAGGAGACAAGCTGGGAAGAAGATCTCGGGGAGAAGGAAACCACGTGCCTTCGTTTCATGGCAATCGGAGAAAGCAACAACGGCAGCGACAACAGCGATAATGAGGTAAACTCGGATTTACAAGAAGCTTTTAATGAACTATTTGAGATTAGTAAATCACTTAAAATAGAAAACAAAAGTATTAAAAAGAACCTTAGTTTTCTTAAAAATGAAAATAATAGGTTAGAAAAACAACTTAAGGACATAGAAGCTAGTCCTAGAATTGATAACCTATTATTAGAAAATCAAGACCTCATCAATGAAAATACCAAATTGATTGAGGAAATGATAGTCTAAAGTTAGAAATCTCTAATTTAAAGACTAAGATGAGTATTATAGAAAAAGAAATCGCATGTCTTAGGGAAAACTCCAACAAACTAATCAAAAAGTAGATGATTTATATAGCCCTAAGATTGAGAAAGGATCTCCATCAAGGAGACCCACTAACAAATCCGGATCCAAGCCCACTTGGATACCGAAAAAGGAATTAGAATCGTGTTTTGTAGGGTTCAGGGATAATTACAACATAAAGGACTGGACCTACAAGCTCAAGTCTGGTCAACTCAAGTTGGGAGAACCAAGGAGTAGACCAAGGAGGAGAACAAGAAGACCGACAAGACGGCGAACAAACGACGGACCCGCCGCACGTCGACCACCAGATTGGAGACCGGTGCCGATGCCCGAGCCTCCAAGCTACGGATGGGAGCCCCATCCGATGTGGCATCCACCACCACCATTCAGGCCATTTTATTGGCCATGGTAGGTGAGGTAAAATTCTTAACCCTATCTTTTTATAAGCTTTTAGATAGGGGGAGTTAAAAAATGATGAGCTAATTGTCAATTTTTAAGGGGGAGATGTAAGGTAGCTAAATTTCCTTTAGTAAGGGGGAGAAAAATAATAGCTATCGCATTGTTACGAAAAGGGGGAGGACATTACCTCTGTCAAAAGAAACTCATAGAAGAGCATGTTTTAAGGGGGAGTTATAGGAAATATAAAATCAATTAAACCTTTTTGATAATGTCAAAAAGGGGGAGGATTTTTATGCATTATTATTTACGGTTTTGTCATCATCAAAAAGGGGGAGATTGTTGGTGCTAGAGCACCACGATCATTTGTTTTGATGATAACAAAACACGTGTTATTCAACATTTGCAATTTGAGTCCTAGATTTCAGGTCAATTGCAAATGAAGACGTGTTTAGACAGAACTCGAGCTCGCATCCAGGATGGATTGGAGGAGCTTGACGGAAAACAGAGGAGGTTCACGTGGAGCGAAAGATTGAAGATGGAAGGAAATGAAGAATAGGATAGATTTCCTTCTTTTGTACTTGTTGTATTTTTCATTTCTTTTGTTGCTCTTTATTTCCTTAGATATTTCATGTTAAAGAGCCTCAAAGAACCCTAACAGTAGTCCTAGGAACACCGGCACAACCCTAGGATACTTAGGTTTTCTGTAGAATACTTAGAAAACCAATATAGGGTTCAAACAGCACTTCCAGACGTCTAATTCCCAAATCAGACGTGTGATAAAGAATTTTAAGACATCTGACTGTTGTTTCAGACGTCTGATAACTGTTTGGCTGGACATAGTTAGTTCTGTCTGATGAAATCAGACGTCCAGACCTTAGACCAGACGTCTTAGGAGACGTCTGATGACTTTGCCAGACGTCCAATTATTGGACCGTTGGCTGGCTTAGAAAACACTCAAGATTATGACCGTTAGAGCCTTATCAGACGTCCATAGGACTTTACAGACGTCTGATAATTGACCGTTTTGCCTCGGCTGACCCAAAATCTCTTCTCAGAGATTTTCTAGCCGTTGCAATGTTTGGAAATCAATTCCCACAGTAAAAGTAAGTTTCTAGACGTCCATACACAGTGCCAGACGTCCTGTATGTCGTCTGATGGACTTGTACAAAAACCCTGTTTAGATCTGATTCAAGTCAGGGAGAAACCCGCATAGAATCAGACGTCTGACCTTGAAATCAGACGTCTTAAAGTGGCCTTCCAGAAGTCTGATGCCATAGTTAGACGTCTGATAACCCTGTCAAATGCAATCATTGTTCCTGATTTCGGGCTGATTCACTTGGGCTTTGCACCCAACGGCTATGGAAGCTTTTCGAAGCCTTCCAAAGCCTTCCTAAGGCCTCTATAAATAGAGGGGAGCCTAAACACACAAGATATACACTTAGAAAAACACAAGACACACTTAAGCAATATACTTCCACTCTCTTGTGTCCAAGAAGCTCTTGCTCTCCAAGCTCAAGTTCTACATCTTGAGAGCATCATTCCCTTCGCGCACCCGCTCTCCCGCCGTTGTCTACGAGAGCAAAGTTGCGTCGTTGCGTGGCTCACGCACCCGCGTCATCGTCGACGCACTCCTTGCAAAGGGGAGTTTCCTAAATCCTATAGAAGCTTAGGTTTATTACTTTGTTGGCTCTATAGGTTTGTTGTTTTATTTAACCTTTGTAATTTGGTTGGGTATTCGCTTTGCGAATTCCCGTCTCCTTCGTGGGACAAAATCCTTCTCGTGGAGAGAAGGGGTTGAGGAACGCTACCCTCGTACTTGTAGCGTGGTTGTACTGAGGTTGAATCACCCTCGTTTCAAAGTGATTCGGTTAGTGGATTTGATCAACTAGGTTGATCGGAAAATCCTAACTCGAGAGGGTTAGGTGGTGGTTTTCACCCGGTTTGGGTTTCCACCTAAAATCACTTGTGTACTTTGTGTGATTGACTATTTGTGAGATTGTTTATATTTCAATTACGCATTTTTTTTGTCACGCTGATCTCACCCCTCCAAGTAGGGAACTTTCAATTGGTATCAGAGCAGGTCTTGCTGTTTCGGCGTAACAACCCGGCAAGAGATCAAATGGAGGGAAGCACATCAGCAATCAGGATCTCCGAGGGGCAGTCCACAACCCGTCCGCCCTACTTTGACGGGAACAACTACAGCTACTGGAAGCTGAGGATGAAGACGTGGCTCCAAGCCACTGAATTCAAGGTATGGGGATGTTGCGAAACCCCATACGAGATCCCGAAGCAACCCCAAGGAGGGTACTCACAGGTGCAGATTCTAGAGCTTTCACTCAACGCAAAGGCAATGAATGCCCTGTATTGCGCATTGAGTCCGAAAGAGTTCGAGAAAATCAAAGAGTGCACCATCGCCCACGAGATATGGAGGAGGTTGGAAGGCACTCATGAGGAGACAAGCTGGGAAGAAGATCTCGAGGAGAAGGAAACCACGTGCCTTGGTTTCATGGCAATCGGAGAAAGCAACAACGGCAGCGACGACAGCGATAATGAGGTAAACTCGGATTTACAAGAAGCTTTTAATGAACTATTTGAGATTAGTAAATCACTTAAAATAGAAAACAAAAGTATTAAAAAGAACCTTAGTTTTCTTAAAAATGAAAATAATAGGTTAGAAAAACAACTTAAGGACATAGAAGCTAGACCTAGAATTGATAACCTATTATTAGAAAATCAAGACCTCATCAATGAAAATAATAAATTGATTGAGGAAAATGATAGTCTAAAGTTAGAAATCTCTAATTTAAAGACTAAGATGAGTATTATAGAAAAAGAAATCGCATGTCTTAGGGAAAACTCCAACAAACTAATCAAAAAGTAGATGATTTACATAGCCCTAAGATTGAGAAAGGATCTCCATCAAGGAGACCCACTAACAAATCCGGATCCAAGCCCACTTGGATACCGAAAAAGGAATTAGAATCGTGTTTTGTAGGGTTCAGGGATAATTACAACATAAAGGACTGGACCTACAAGCTCAAGTCTGGTCAACTCAAGTTGGGAGAACCAAGGAGTAGACCAAGGAGGAGAACAAGAAGACCGACAAGACGGCGAACAAACGACGGACCCGCCGCACGTCGACCACCAGATTGGAGACCGGCGCCGATGCCCGGGCCTCCAAGCTACGGATGGGAGCCCCATCCGATGTGGCATCCACCACCACCATTCAGGCCATTTTATTAGCCATGGTAGGTGAGGTAAAATTCTTAACCCTATCTTTTTATAAGCTTTTAGATAGGGGGAGTTAAAAAATGATGAACTAATTGTCAATTTTTAAGGGGGAGATGTAAGGTAGCTAAATTTCCTTTAGTAAGGGGGAGAAAAATAATAGCTATCGCATTGTTACAAAAAGGGGGCGGACATTACCTCTGTCAAAAGAAACTCATAGAAGAGCATGTTTTAAGGGGGAGTTATAGGAAATATAAAATCAATTAAACCTTTTTGATAATGTCAAAAAGGGGGAGGATTTTTATGCATTATTATTTACGGTTTTGTCATCATCAAAAAGGGGGAGATTGTTGGTGCTAGAGCACCACGATCATTTGTTTTGATGATAACAAAACACGTGTTATTTAACATTTGCAATTTGAGTCCTAGATTTCAGGTCAATTGCAAATGAAGACGTGTTTAGACGGAACTCGAGCTCGCATCCAGGACGGATTGGCGGAGCTTGACGGAAAACAGAGGAGGTTCACGTGGAGCGAAAGATTGAAGATGGAAGGAAATGAAGAATAGGATAGATTTCCTTCTTTTGTACTTGTTATATTTTTCATTTCTTTTGTTGCTCTTTATTTCCTTAGATATTTCATGTTAAAGAGCCTCAAAGAACCCTAACAGTAGTCCTAGGAACACCGGCACAACCCTAGGATACTTAGGTTTTCCGTAGAATACTTAGAAAACCAATATAGGGTTCAAACAGCACTTCCAGACGTCTAATTCCCAAATCAGACGTGTGATAAAGAATTTTAAGACATCTGACTGTTGTTTCAGACGTCTGATAACTGTTAGGCTGGACATAGTTAGTTCTGTCTGATGAAATCAGACGTCCAGACCTTAGACCAGACGTCTTAGGAGACGTCTGATGACTTTGCCAGACGTCCAATTAGTGGACCGTTGGCTGGCTTAGAAAACACTCAAGATTATGACCGTTAGAGCCTTATCAGACGTCCATAGGACTTTACAGACGTCTGATAATTGACCGTTTTGCCTCGGCTGACCCAAAATCTCTTCTCAGAGATTTTCTAGCCGTTGCAATGTTTGGAAATCAATTCCCCCAGTAAAAGTAAGTTTCTAGACGTCCATACACAGTGCCAGACGTCCTGTATGTCGTCTGATGGACTTGTACAAAAACCCTGTTTAGATTTGATTCAAGTCAGGGAGAAACCCGCATAGAATCAGACGTCTGACCTTGAAATCAGACGTCTTAAAGTGGCCTTCCAGACGTCTGATGCCATAGTTAGACGTCTGATAACCCTGTCAAATGCAATCATTGTTCCTGATTTCGGGCTGATTCACTTGGGCTTTGCACCTAACGGCTATGGAAGCTTTTCCAAGCCTTCCAAAGCCTTCCTAAGGCCTCTATAAATAGAGGGGAGCCTAAACACACAAGATATACACTTAGAAAAACACAAGACACACTTAAGAAACATACTTCCACTCTCTTGTGTCCAAGAAGCTCTTGCTCTCTAAGCTCAAGTTCTACATCTTGAGAGCATCATTCCCTTCGAGCACCCGCTCTCCCGCCGTTGTCTACGAGAGCAAAGTTTCGCCGTTGCGTGGCTCATGCACCCGCGTCATCGTCGACGCACTCCTTGCAAAGGGGAGTTTCCTAAATCCTATAGAAGCTTAGGTTTATTACTTTGTTGGCTCTATAGGTTTGTTGTTTTATTTTACCTTTGTAATTTGGTTGGGTATTCGCTTTGCGAATTCCCGTCTCCTTCGTGGGACAAAATCCTTCTCGTGGAGAGAAGGGGTTGAGGAACGCTACCCTCGTACTTGTAGCGTGGTTGTACTGAGGTTGAATCACCCTCGTTTCAAAGTGATTCGGTTAGTGGATTTGATCAACTAGGTTGATCGGAAAATCCTAACTCGAGAGGGTTAGGTGGTGGTTTTCACCCGGTTTGGGTTTCCACCTAAAATCACTTGTGTACTTTGTGTGATTGACTATTTGTGAGATTGTTTATATTTCAATTACGCATTTTTTTTGTCACGCAGATCTCACCCCTCCAAGTAGGGAACTTTCATATACGTGCTGAACTTAGTGCCTTCAGCTAGGCACACTATAAAAAGAAGAGATAAAGAATTCACGGGTGCAGGTCAGAATCAGAATGAAGAGAGGAAACTTCTAACCTGCCAGCAGATGTCCATAGATGTGGACCAAATTGTGGTTCAAACCCATACCCCCTAATGAGAATATCTCAGGTTCTGGACAAAAATTACCCAAAACCTAAAATCAATATGCAAGTGTGGTCGGGCCTATGATTTTTGAGGATGCAACCCAAGACCAAGAAGTCGATTTACAGAGAATTCGATATCGAGAGGATAATCAATGAATGCATGCTTAGGTTGAACATCCTAAGAACAAATGTCATAAGGGTTTTGGTTTGATGGTTGCAGATGAAATGGAACCCTTAGACGTAGTCTTCTACTTCGTTCGGAATTTTCTTCCCAAATCAAAATTTCCCGGCTCCTATCCTCCTCATTCAAAATGTCAAATTCCAGGACCTCCTGCATATTAATCACCCCGTCTAAAATTTCCAAGTCTAAAAGATGTGGCTGAATCAGAATTAACTTGGGTCTAGTTATCTCAAAAACATAATCATTGATAACCTCAATGGGGTGTAACTAACAATCATGGCATTTGATTGAATCCTCCAGAAAATGCGATTCTGGATCTGTAATGTGAGCTCCAATAAGATCAGTTTCCTCAGTTATTGGGTTATCAAATGTTCTATCAGATTCCTCAGGCCCAATTGCCTCACAGAAATCATATTCTATAAACTTGCGTGAGACTTTGCAAATTGAATCTTCACCATCGGAATCAAAGAAATCAAAATCTGTATTAATGTTCCCCAAAATCATCAGTCACTTTCTGATCCATGGAGACATACATTTCCTCATACCCTGGCTCAGGGATCTCAGGTAAAGAATTCAGATCATCCATAATTGGTTGCTCTAATTCAGTCAGGTCAACCTTGTAACATGTGTCCCCCCCAATAGTTGCCTGAGCAGGCTCTGACATTGGCTCTACGGAAGGGAGTTCATCCTGGGAATAATCCCAGGACTGAACTAAAGTAATCACAAATCTCATCATCAATTTCGCTAACTTCCCAAGTACAAACTCACCTAGGTTCTTATCCCTAACATCCAGGAGCCAATCCAATGAATAGTTATTCAAATCACCAATCATCTCAATCAGGGGCTCCAATTTTTCAATGCAAGGTGTTGGTTGAACTTCTAAAATTTGTATGATATTCCTCAAGTTAGCCAGAGCCTTATCTTGAACCTGGTTACCCTGAACCAATTGAGTTGGTTCTGGGTTGGGTGGGTTTGGGATCAGTGTAGAGGAGTTAATGAATTGAGATTCATTATACCCTTCTTGATAATAGGCAATTTTGGATTGATCAAAAGGTGGTAATGACATAAAGGCAGTGTAATCAGAGGATGGGTAAGGATCATTGTATCGTTCTTGATTGTAGATCATATTAGGTTGTCCATGAAAGTTTGACGATCTATAATTGATGTAGCTCTAAGAAGGATAGAAATCACAATCATAGTGTTCAGGGTTAGACCCTAAACACGGAGGTCAGGAATTGCATCTCCAATCCGAGTTATTCCTACTAACTGATGGTTGATTACAGTACGAGTCGGGATAATTGTCATGTTAAGGATAATTCAAAATAGAGGGGAAAGAGCGGGAATGCGTATAATATGTGGAAGGATTCATGATAAACGGGAGGAAGAAAGGCGGCTTGCAATACAATCAATCAAGCTTGTCCACAATTGGGCCAGCCTAAAGGCCTACAAACTCCCATAACCTATCTTGAGATAAAGAAACGATTTAATCTATTTTTGTCTGTTTAATTCAACCAGTTAGAAGGAGGGTTTGGGGAGAGGGTTCTACCTTCGACTTGCACCTCCGGTTCCTAGTGTACCCCCCAGCCATGATCGTATGATTCTACTCCCCTAGCCAGACATCAAATTGGACAGTAGAAACAGACTAATCGAAAATAATCTCGTTCTGCACTCCAAAGAGCGAGTCAAATCCTTAAGGCCAATGTATACTCTGTTGCTTTTAGGGCTAGGTTTGAATGTGCTTTGGAATGTGATGGGTCCTTTATCTGAATTGTGCCCTTAATGATTGGTTGATGTGTGTGTGCATGCACAACCAGTGGTTTTCAAGCAAGATTATTTTTGATCCGGTGAATTTTAGGGTTCAAATCTTGCTTAGTAGCTTTTAGGATTCAACTTTAGGTATTTTCGAACAAGTTTTGTTGGCACACGAAGTTTTGAAAGCACAGGTGAAGATGTTTTCCTTTGAAGCTTAAAAAAATGTGGAGTGCCTGGTAAATCCCTGAGAGTTGAACTTAAAGGGCAACTACTTGATGAGTTGTTTTTAATTGAAGTGGTGCGGCCCAATCAACTCAAACAATTGACCTGTTGCACCACTTAGTTAGGTACACAAGTGATTACCTAATATGATTTTTACTCAATTATGTACTTGAATATGTGTACCGGTTCTAAAGATCTGTTTACCAATTGAATTTGAAAATTAGATGAGGTTGTGTACCTCTATGAGAGTTTTTTTTATTTTTCCTTTTAAATATGGAGGTTGAGGCAGGTGTGGGTGTCAAACAAACAAAAAAAACTAACCTTAGAGTTTATAAGAACACCTAGGTCGATTGATGTTTGGGTTATTATGTGGTGAAATGAAAACTAATGGGTGGGAGGTGGGGGATTACTCACGGAACCTTCAATAGCACTTTGCTCCGATCTACCACATTTGCTCATCACGAAAGGGTACCAACAATCACAGTAAGAATGGAGAGAAGTGAGTTAAATGAATTGTAAGTTATAAAATGCAAAAGAAAATCAAAGACTGCTGCCTCCCAGGCAACGGCGGCAAAATGTTGAAGCTACGAGTTGCTATGCTAACGTATTTGGTTTCGAAAACCTGTCATCATAGTATGAAAGCGAAAAACTCATGTTCAACAAATAAAATTTATATCGGAATAGAAATCCCAGGTCGAACTCTAGGAGGCAGATGTTTGATTAAAAAAATACGCATTTGTTTTATTTATCAAGAAGTAGATTAATTGTTTAGAAACTATCTACTTACAATAAATAGAAGAGAGAGAAAGAGAATGAGAGAGAGAATATCACAAACAAAAACAAAAAAGAGATGTAGAATGAACATGGAATTCATTATCAAAGAAATTATCCATTACATTAAACATTACGACTAGAAAGCTGGAAATGATTACACTAGAAAGCAGCAAGTCAACTTTAGAAAGCATTAAAAAGAATCGAGAGGGGATTACCCTCCTGGACGGTCACTTGGATGATGAGCCGGATAGGACAACACCTGGAAGATGGGGAATAGTGCAGGACGAAGGAGGACGAAGTGGGAAGAATGGGAATGGGGCAGCACGTCACTGTTGTCGTGGGATCCGCTTCCAAAATTGGGATCAAAATTTGACTTTATCTCTTGAGAAGCATCCCGGGTGTGGGATAAGCTTCTCTTGAGCTTTGGAGAGGGAGAGAAGAGAAGGAAGGGATGAGAATTTCGTGTGGAGGGGGTCTCCTTTTATAGTTGAAAGGAGTAAGGGCAATTTGGTCATTTTAATTTGAAAAATATTAAATCAGGGGTCTTTAGTGACAGATAAAATCATCGCTAAAGCCCCATCGTGGGCATAGTGGGCCGGCCACTCGCCTCCTATGCATGATATGCGTGCTCCACGTTCTACCAATTTTAGCCATCCGATCGTGAGATCGGATGGCTTAACTCGCCCCTCGTAGCACGTCCTCTGTGCCCAACACCTGCGTCTGATGGCGTGTCACGCGCGGGTGTGCGATAGCGCATGGGCACTATTAAGCGCTCATGACTGCTCGATCACAATCCAACGCTCCTCGTGCCTACTCACCCGCTCCTCGCGACTCGATCCCGTGCCTCTCCTTCACGGAAGCACTTTCACCCACTGCGTTGCGGGGGAGAAATGGGTGTGCGGTTGAATTGAGGAGCGGCTGCCGATGGCCATTGGATGGCGATCCAATGACCATGATTCAACGTGTGGTAGAAGGGTGCGGTTGGCACTAAAATCAGCTTGGTCGATTTGGGAGACCAAGATGGTGCCACGTGGCACCATCTTGGCCGTCCATCTTCTAGATGATGTAGATGGTGCCACGGTTGTCGGATTGAGTCTATTTTTACGTTGTTAGGCTGCGATCGTCGATCCGAATCCATCCGTGTGGTCAGATTTGTTGTTTGAAGTGTGGATTCACACCACCTTGGCCCTTGATCTTCTAGGGTTCTCCGGTCTCTATCTGATGCTACAAATGTCTAATTAGGGTGATCTTGGTCTCGTTGGACTCCAATCGTTGCCTTGATCACATCTGTATGGTTGGATCTTTGATTATAGGCCCCGATAAAAGTTTTTCCCTATCTCTAAACATAAAAGGAGACAATTAACCTCCATTTTATTCAAACAAATCTAAATAGAAGATGATGCATGCTATATAATATTTATAGTATGTAATGCAATCCTATGCTTAAGAAATTGCGTTAATAGACAACTTAAGTAGTGTAAACATGTTTGCAACACTTGGGTAGCACACAAATGCGGGAAGGTTATTTCCCATTATATAGGTAAAAGTAAACTAGCACTCCAGAACCCTAATGTAGAAACCCTAATTGCCTTTATTCTACATCGAATTTGATCTTAAAATGTTCTCCTTGGACTTCAAACATGAAGTGCGTAGTCCAAGAAGATTAGAAATTATGCATTGCCCTAATAAGTAAAGGAAATTTAGATATGGAATTCTAAACAGAATCTCAACCGTCAATCAAATATGAAATTTGTTTGCAAATCAGGAAACTTGCCTTTTCAAATGATGATTACTAAAAAAATAAGGCGGGTGATTCCTAATTGATTGTTTGCCTTTTCTTTTGTCTTCCCAGGATTAAGAGGTTGATTAGGGAAGAATAGAAAAATTACCTGCCCTGGAGTGGCTACTTTACACAGAAGATCGGCTCGGGATATACCTCACAAAATCACAAGAAATCAAATAGGGCAAGTTAGTGCTCAAATATAATTAGATAAAGCAGAGAATAGTGGTGAATTGCATGTTGCTCCCCAACAACGCCACCAAATTATTGGAGGTGCGAATGAGGAGATTTAAATATGCGTTCGTTGTAGTATCCTCTAAATTGCTCAATCAACAAATAAAATTTATTACAGGAATTTAAGTCTAAGGTCAAACACAAGGAACAAGTATTGTATTCACATACTAATGTCAACAATAATGCAAATGAGCATAAGAAATTGAGTAGAATATAGATTTTCAATGATAATAACCTTTCAAATTAAATATTCAATGAAGAATAACTACTCAAATGATATTTAATACTAAGCAAGAGTATATCAGGAGTTTAATGAGACAAAATGATATCTAAGATAAAATAATGGTGATTTGAATCACCAATTATTAGCTTAGATAAACATATAATAATTACTTAATGATCTAAAAAATTAACAGTATTAACCACTTGAAATCCATGCAAACTTTAGCGCATAGTGCACTCCTTATCCAGCAAATCAGATGACAGAGCACTCAATCAGACGGCTTAACCGCCCACCGCAACAGTGCCAATGACTCTTCTATCTTGCTCTTCCCTTTCTCTTCTTCTTCTATAGTCCTCTTCTTTTGCCTCTCTTCTTCCATCTTCAAGCCATATCCTTTTGCCTCTTCTTCCCTTCTCCATGCATAGGGGAAAGGGCTTAAATTTTGTCAAAGTGTTTGCCAATGCACGGAACAACAAAACCCCAATCCCCCACTCTCTCTCCCTTCCCCTTCTCTTTCTCATTGTCTGGTCATATGCTCGAGTAATCGAGTGTCAGGGATCCACATACCTGGGACTAAGGCAGTGTGCATGAGTGTCACAGCTGAGGTGTGCTCAGGTTAGATGGGTCATGTAAGGGTAAGGAGGACCTCACCCTTGTGTTTGGAGGCGACAAGCACAGTAAAGAGAAACAAATTAAGTGATGCCATGCGCCTCTCCACTCTCGATGTGGGATTAAATCCCACAGGGCTCCTTCTCGCACAGCTACTGTGAAGACATGTTCGATTGGAGTAGCAACATTTGTAGTGGTGCCTAATTGACCACCTGGCCATGTTCCTGGATGGCTTCTGCACTACCTGGGGATGTTGCCTAGCACTTGCGACTTGGAAGCAAGCTTCAAAGCTTGCTTGAAGGTCTTCGGTAATGGCAGTAATGGTTGACAACATAAAACACAAAGTATGGCCTTACGGCCTTGTCAGATAGGCCCAGTAGGATCGCGAAGATGTGGCAAAGGTGTTGGTGGCAGTGGGCTGCTGCGGGTGGTTGTGTGTAACCGTGGCGAAGGTTGATTAGGTCAGAAATTGATGAGTTGTTTAGTGGGTGGTTAGGAGGGGCAATCGACCTAACTAAGATAGGGATTTTGCTCTTTGGATCGGGGATGAGCTGTAGGGCTTATTGGTGAGGTGGATGGAGGTGTGCAGCTGTGGAAACACCTCTTCAGAGTGGTCGCCGAAGATGGAGAAGACGAGGGTGAACGGTATAGTCGATGATCGAATGGGACAGGAAAGAAGCTAGAAAAGTAGTGAGGGTGAGGGACCCAGCTAACCCTACCATTACTGACGAAAGGGGTAGGAGGATGCCTGCTTTTATTGGCCAGCATCTTGGAAGAGAACTCTGTTTAGGTGGACGGTGAGGAAGAGAGGGGAGGACGGCCCTGGCTTTGGCACACCAGGCTTGGAAGAAGGAGACAAAGATGTCGACACTCCCAATTTGGCCGTTGGGAGTTCATAGACTGACGGAAGGAGGAGCTCACCAGAGCTTGGGTGGAGATGGCCAGGGAAGGAGTTTGAAGATGATTTTTGGGCCAAAGCCTAGCTGAGAAGCGGAATGCAACAGGGGTTCTTTTATAGGCCATAGGAAGCCCTTCAATGCTTGGAGAGAAGGTTCCAAGCTTGGAAGGTTTTTGCGAAATAGGATACCTGAACCTTTAAAAGGTTTGCATGATCTTTTGGGAAAAACATAGAGCCCAAGATGCAGCTCAAAAGGAGGACAATTTCGGAAGGAATCCCTGTATCAATTTTTGGAGAGTTTGACAGAGAATTGAGAGAGAAATCCTCGCTCAAAACTCGATGGCGAAGCTTCAACCTTCCAAACTTTGCGTGAGGACCTACGTACAAGGAAGATGATGAAGTTAAGGGGATCATTGCAAGGAATTCAAAAAACTAAGGGTATGAATGAGATTGCAAGACTCTGACTGGACTAAAATGCAAACTTGGTCAAGATCATCTCAGATTATGTCCAAATTTTTGTACAAACCTAATTTGGACACAAGGAATCTAATGATGATGTTAGATTTAGGCTTTGAATAGGTTTGACAAGGTAATTTACGCAAAAACATAAATTCGGGAAACTATCTGTTTGAGACTCAATTTTAGGTCAAATTGGGTTCCAATGGCCAAATTAAGCATATGAAATCGTAGAGAATATTTTTTCATGATTTATAGAGATTTAATGTGAATTTTATGTTGACCAAAACCTTAGTTAATTAAGAGGGTCTCTTTTTAGGCTTTCAGAATCATTTAATTCTCGAAACATGCGAAAATCCATTTCTGTCTGCACAGACCCACTTTTTAACCATTAATGACTATATAACCCTTAGAGAACCCCTAAGTACCCCATGGTTATTCTACAAGTGCGACATGTTCTTAAAGCTTCAGTTTACCCCTTTTTTACCATATTTATTTCAGAAGGTTATGTAGTGATTTAGGACCCTCTGGCGGTTTTTTAGGAGCATTCATTCCTTGATTAACACTAATTAAAGCAAGATATGGTTGATGATGAAGTTATCATCGCAAAGCCATGTCTATGCATTGGTTACCAATAACCACTGAAATATACAAGGCTCCTAGGTCTTTCAACTTTGGGGGTGTTCCACGTTGGAGCATCGAGTTAACATGGTCAGGTAGGATGACCTTAATTTGGACCTATCTCCAAGATTGATGTTTCTAGGTACACAGATCCTTTAGAAACTTAGCATAGGATAGGATTTGCTTTATAGCATCCAACAAATGCAAGTTAATAATGACTTGCCTAAAAGTGCCCATAATCTTGTCCGTCCCATCCTTGGCTCCAAATGAGCCAACAAAGGATTTCTCAGGAGCAGATAAGAGCTCCGGATGGGGTGCCCTCGTCTTCAGGTGGAGGGGTCATCTTGTCAGGAATGGGGTGGCAGAATGATGACATCCTCGGGTGTATGATTTCAAGCAAGGAAGGGCAATGTGGCTCTTCCTTGCTGAGGGTGGAAGCCGAGGTCTGTGTAGGAGGGGAATTCGGACAGGAGGCAGTAGGAGTGCTATCATCTTTGATAATTTCTTTGCAACTCCACAACACGATCACAACTTGAGCGTGCTCCCAAAATATGATCCCCTTACCTTAGTGGTTGTCCTTAGAAAAACTGGGCACATTTTCCATATCATGATGCCTCATCACCACTATAAGATGGCCAATTTGGGATTGAATGATCATCTTATTCTGAAACTGGATGACCATGTTTTGATGCTCTTGCATCACCTTCAGCATGTCCTTTACTTAATCCATCTCAGAGGGCTTATTCTGAGGAGGGGTCATATATGGGGGTTGGTTCATGGTTTGGGGAGGTTGGGGTCTTGTATTCCTTGAGTTGGAAGCATCACTTTGCCACCGCAAAAAATTGGGATGGTTCTGCATCCTCAGATTGTAAGTAATAGAATATGGGTTATTCCTAGGGGGTGGGGAGAATCCCTCGGCCGCATTCAAATAAGTTTGAATCAACTCAGGGAATTGATTCACCAATTGGCACTCTATAGTGGTGTGTGAAGTGCTTCGTTAAATGGTGCATTCACTCAGAGCTTGGACAATAGAGCCTGCTTGCAGGTGCATGTTAAGGTTTTCTATAAAACTATCAAGATTTTTATTCAGTGGTTGAATCTGATAAGCTAAATACTGAGTAGCCTTCGCTTCACAGGTCTCCATCTTCCTCTGCAAAATTGATGGTTTTCTTTCTTGGTAAGCAGAGGACATGTTGATAGATTTATCACTCAAGCTGTCAAGTAATGTCCTGGATTCATCCTCATTCTTGGTCATGAAGATTCTAGCACAGGTTGCATTGATGGTTTGCCTATGCCGCTCATATAATCCGTTATAGAACCTCTCGACCATTTGTCACCTTGGCACCTATTGGTGTGGGAAAAATCTTAGAAGATTATTAAAGTGCTCCCAAGTATCAAGAAATTGCTCCCGTTCATGCTGAGTAAAACCCATAATCTCTCTTCTCTAATGATTCATTTTACTCATAGGAGAATACTTCATTAAAAAATCTCTCCTAAGGGTTGTTAACATCTCTAATTGATTTCGAATTATGTGTTGTAGTGCATCAATTAAAACGATGAATAGCACTTAAATTGTTATTCCGGAAATGTGAGTTCCGAGGTTGTCTTAAGGAACAACAGATTGCAAGTTAACCGCTAATCAAGTAATTAAGTAATGCTCAAAAGATTGATAGAACAAAAAGTTATGCAATGTGAATCAAACTATATATGAAACTCAACAAAATAAGTATATGAAACAAGTGTTAAAGATGGGTTTCTTTTGTAAAAGTCAAAGTTTCAAACCTCATGGAATATTTTCCATTAATTTTAAAGGAGGTTTAGATGACATTTATTTCTACTAGAACCTATTTAACTGAAGTGAGGCTGAAATTTAGGTTTTTCCTTTTAAATTAGTCCTCAATTCTCAAAAAACCATAATTCAATCAGCGTAGGCCCACTTCTTGGGAAATTAAGTCCATTTGACCTTGGATTAGGCCTTAATTAACCCCTTACTTATTTTGCAAATGTGATTTCCCATTAAAATAACTTAATTAACCCAATTTCCAATCATGTTGCATTTGGCAAAGAATGGAATTACGATATTCTGATGAGTATCAATGGGCATTTATTTCTGTAGTTAGGCTAAATTAGAGTTATTTACACCAATGATGGTGCCACCATCACTCCCTCACACCTAACTTTTGCTATCTGATTTCTATAGTGGCGGCACATGCAGGCATCCCGAAGGTAAAATTTGGTATAGAGATCTGGTCTATTCGATTGGATTTTACTAGGGACTAGCAAAATCCTATGGAACAGACCAGATCGCTAAACTAGATTTTACCTACCAAAATCCCATGGAACAAACTAGATCTCTATACAATACTTTATCGTCAGGATGCCTGCATGTGCCATCTCTAAGGAAATCAAATTGAAATATGAACTCTAGGCCTAAAGGTAATCAAGTACCAGCCAAGATCCAGACCTGATCAGCCTTAGCCTTGGGTCCGCAACGAAGGTTTCTAAGGCCCCAGAATCTGCCCAAAGGTTCGTTGACCCTAGTGGTTAAAACACCCATGCATACGTACAACAAGGTCCAGGTTCAATTTGGCAATGCATTTTTGAGAAGGAAGAGAGAGGGATATGTATTTTTTAGAGTTTTCTCTCATTTGTTTTTATATTCCTCTAAACCCAGCATTGGATTAGCTCTAGACATGGCCTGTATCAAATTCCTCATCTCCATCATCAATCCCCGAAGGGTCCCTGGCTTTCGATGCTTCGTGATAACATTGCCCATGGCAACCCTCAGAATCCTAGCTTTCGACACTTCGTGATAGTGTCGCCCATGGTGTTCTGTAGCTAAATCCAGGCCTAGGCAAATGACATTTCGAGATAACACCGCTCATGTCACCTAAACCAGCACAAGGTGCTTTTGTGCCCCCGGTGTGTTTGCTCAAGTGGATGATCTTCAGTGACGATGCATCTCGAAACAACACAACAAAACAGATATAGTAAGTTAGAATACAAATCAAAATGAATATGAGTAGTGGTGAATTGTGAGTTGCTCCCCAGCAACAACGCCAAAATGTTAACGTCGCTCTAATTGATTTAGAAATGCACGTTGTAGTGCAACAATTAAGATGATGAATAGGACTTAAATTTTTATTCTCAAAATGTCAGTTCCCAGGTCATCTTAGGGAGCAATAAATTGGAAGCAAACCACTAATCAAGTAATCAAGTAATGCTCAAAAGATTGATATAACAAAAAGATATGCAATGTCAATCAAATAATATATCAAACTCAGCAAAATAAGTATATGAATCAATTGTTAAAGATCAAAACAATTTGGTTGTAACTAGAGAGATCTCTCCTCAACACTTAGTGAAGTTCAGCCCAAGTATACTCAACACCGAAATCAGAAATCATAATGTTGGAAATCAGATGCTTGGGCATGCAAAATCAGTCCTTCTCCTCTCTAAGCCGAATCAATCCTGTTCTTTCTCTTCTCACTATTCTCTATAATCGGATCTATACTCGAACCTAGGCTCGCCTAGGAGTGAGCAGCTAGCGAGGGCATGCAATGCTCGTGCATGGGGGACCCAACCTCTTGTGTTATTGGGTACGGAGGTAATACGCATGATCCAATTTATTCCCTCTTACAAGCTTGTCTCTACACGTGGTGGGACTAAACGTCCCTCCTCTCTTCTTCGTCCTTCCTTTCTTTCATGTTCCTTCAATTGGAGGAGCAACTGGCCTTGGATTGTCAATCCAATGGCCCAAAAAAGTTCCCTCTGCTGATCCACTGCTATTGGAGGTGATGGCAAGGCGATTGGTCATCAAACTACATCATTCAGTGACGAAGAAGATGATGGCAACGATGAGGAACCTGCGGGAAGAATACAAGCCTAGGGCTCCAGCTAGATACATGGGAAGGTCCGCCATGGTGAGGCATAGCAAAGCCATCAAATTATTGAGGTCGAGGGAGGATGGAATGTGTTGTCGAAGAAGCTCCTCCGGTCATTAATGGTGAAAGGGGGAGAAGGAAAGAATCATGATGAACTGTCAAATCCACCTATCCTAAAGCTAGAGGTAAATTCTTAGAAGAAAAACCCTATGCTAATTGAGTGAAAGGAGCGAGGAAAATGCTGAAGCTACGAGTTACTACGCTAACGTAGTTGGTTTTGAAAAACCTATCGTCGTAGTTTGAAAGCAAAGAACTTGTGTTCAGCAAATAAAATTTGCACTGGAATAGAAATCCCGGGTCGAAATCAGGGAGGCTACGTTGATCTATATTCGCAATTATATTTTTTTAGAGTTTTGGTTCAAATGCGGAGCGACGTAATTACAATGAATCAATATTAACAATCAAAATAAATGTGAGGGAGAGAGAGAGGAAACATGCACTCAAAATTTAAAAATTTTCATACAATAAAACCAGAAAAAAATTACACTAGAAAGCGAGAAATCAGCTACACTAGAAAGTAGGAAAAAATGGGAGAGAGAAGTTATCCTCCTCGACAATCGCCTGGAGGATGAGCCAGAAAAGACGTTGCCTGAACAAAGGAGGACGGAGCGGGAAGAAGGAGGTCGAGGCAGGAGGAACGGGAATGGGGAAGCATGTCGTCATTATCATGAGATCTGCTTCCAAAATAAGAGCGAAAATTTGACTTTATCTCTCGAGGAGCATCCCAGGTGTGGGACAAGCTTCTCTTGAGCCTTGGAGAGGGAGAGAAGAGAAGGAAGGGATGAGAATTTCATATGGAAGGGGTCTCCTTTTATAGTTGCAAGGAGTGAGGGCAATTTCATCTTTTTAAGTTGAAAATCATTAATTCAGGACCTTTAGTGATGGAGAAATCAGTCGCTAACGATCCGAATGTGGGCATAGTGGGGTGGCACACGTGCCTGCTCATCTCCTCAAGGCGCAACACATGCCCATGATCTTCAAATCTTGACCATTCGATCGTGAGATCGAACGACTGAGATGCATCCTCGCCACTCCTCCTCAACATGCACCTCTGCGTGTAATCCAGCGTGCTCACCACGCGTCAGATCGCACGTGGGCACTATCGGGTGTGCACAGCCGCTGGATCACGATCATGCATCTCTCACGCCTACTCGTCCTTGCTCACCAGCCTGCTCCTCGCGACTCGACCCTGGCCCTCGCCTACGTTCTCGCAAGAGCATTCGGCCAATGAGCTATCAGCACGTTTGTGTCACACTTATGAATTGTGCATGCATGCCCCACGGCAGTTGGATGAGCATCCAATGGCCGAGAAGCGACGATCAAATGAAGAAGAGAAGGTACAGCGGGTGCATGCGGCCGGTTGGGCGGGTGAGATGGTGCCACATCGCACCATCTTGGTTGTCCATCTTCTAGATGATGTAGATGATGCCATGGTTGTTGGATTGGGTTGATTTTCACATTGTTAGGTTGTGATCGTCGATCCAAATCCATCCGTGTGGTTGAATTTGTCGTCTGAAGTGAGGATTCACACAATCTTGGCCCTTGATCTTCTAGTGCTCCTCAGTCTCTATCTGATGCTACGAATATCCTATTAGGCCGACCCTGGAGTCATTGAACTCCAATCATCGCCCTGATAATTTCTGTATGGTTGGATCTTCGATCCGAGGCTCTGATAAATAGTCGCCTTGTCCCTAACCATAAAACGGGACAATTAACCTCCATTTTATTCAAACTAATCTAAATGCAAGATGTTGCATGCTATGCAATATTTATAGCATGTAATGCAATTCTATACTTAAGAACATGCATAAATAGATATTTTATATAATATAAACATGTTTACATCACACCCCCATGCCTATCTTTTGCTAGTCCCTAGCAAAAACTATATGCTATTTGTAAAAGAATTAGGTTGGATTATTTGGATATAAGTTATGTTCAACATTAAGAAAATTTTTACTTAGGATCTGAACTTTCAAAGGCACAACAGTGCCCGGGTATCTACCAAAATGCAGACCACCTCAAACCCTCGCCTTATTCAAAAAAAAATTTCCTTTTCTCTTTTTCTTCTTTTCTAATTTTTTTGGATTTTCGAGTTTTAGGGTTTAAGAGTGGCTTTCTACGGCCATTCAACTCACCTAAGATTTAATGAGAACCCTAAGTTCTAAGCATCTTATTGTGAATGTAATACACTCGTTGAACGACAGTTAAAATGGACTTCGGATTTCTACACCTCTAGGTGACCTTAAAAAGAGAATCTTGCCTAAAGTTGTTCCTTTAGAACCAGTAGCTTTCTCCCTACTTTTATTTTTATGGGGTCAACACAAGGGTGAATCTAGTGTATATCTCTCCTATTTATTCTACTTCTCCGCTTATTCCAAAGTGTTTTGTAAATTTTCAGTGCATTTATTGAGCAGGGTTCTGGACAACTAGTCGATGAGCTGTTACCACCAACAACTTGCCAGCCATACTCGTGTGACGAAGTGTGGCTTATTTCTTTTTTTCTTTTCTCCTTTTCTTTCTGTTTTCATTTTGACACTCTTTTTCTCCCTTTTTTTAAGTAGGTGGCATCCTAGGTCTAAGTTCTACCTAAAGGCAGCAAGAAGAGAATGGTTTAGTGACTAGGCTCTGGACAACCTACCTATGGGCTGTTACCCATGATAACTTGCCAACCATATCACCCTAGAAGGTTCATTAGCTACCTAATTTCCGTTAGAGTAGCCGATTAACGAGTTAGTGACAAGATAGTGTGTAGATGCTTTAGGCTTAAAGTTCCCTCAAATCAGAGGGCGGGTTGATAAGTCGTGTACATATCACCCAAACTTATTTATTTGAATCACAGAAGAATTCAAGATGGAGAGGACTTGAAAAACAAAGCCACATTTTAGTGGATACCTAGGCTAATTAAGCCCAATGACCTGAAGGGTCATTGTGTTCAGATCCTAAAGTAATATTTCCTAAGATTGAAAAGTCCTAATGTCCAACTATTCCTTCCTAATTTATTTTTTCTTTATTTATAAATAAGAAGAGAAAAACAATTTACATGAATTTCAAAAATCTGACCAAATTATTCAAAAATGAATCCACCCCGCCATGCTTAGCTGATGCAATGTCCACAATGTGAAAGAGATATGAAAGAAAGCGTAGAGTATGAAAGATATCACCTGAATATGAAGCTCGTGTCAACTTTGTGTCATATGTACAACTGCTGAGTTTAATGCCTTCATCTAGGCGAAGTCCAGCCAAAGAAGTCACAGAATGGCTAGAACAACGATCTTTGAGACGGGTTCTGGAAGAGTACAGTCAATAATAGTCTTCAGACATTGACCGTTGACCTTAAATGTGTTACCCATCTTTGGGTCAGAAATCTGAATGGCTCCATTTGGAAAAATCTAGTCAATTATGAATGGGCCATTCCATTTAGATCTATGTTTGCCAGGAAAGAGCTTAAGTTTAGAATTGAATAACCGAACCTTTTGGTTTAGCTCAAAGCTCTTGCAGGAAATCAATTAATCATGTAGAGCTTTGGTCCGGGCCTTATAGATCTTGGCATTCTCATATGCGTCATTTCTGAGCTCTTCCAACTCAGATAGTTGGAGTTTCCTAGTCTTCCCAACTCAATTCAGATCTAAATTGCATTGGTTGATCGCCCAGAATGCCCTATGTTCAATCTCTATGGGTAGATGGCATGCCTATCCATACACCAAAAGATATGGAGACATGCCGATGGGTGTTTTATGTGCCATACGATAGGTGCAAAGAGCATCCTCAAGCTTTTGAGTCTAGTCCTTGCGATCAGGACTAATCGTTTTCTAAAGAATGTTCTTGATCTCCTAATTAGAGATCTCAGCTTGTCCATTTGTCTGGGGATGGTAAGGTGTGGAAATTCGATTATTAACCCTGTATTTGGCCAACAAATTTTGGAATTGGGCATTAGTAAAATGAGTGCCACCATCACTGTTGATGGTCCTCAGAATCCCAAACCTACTAAAGATATTTTTCTTCACAAAATCGATGATGACCTTGTGGACATTGGTTCAGGTGGGAATTGCCTCAATCCATTTGGACACACAATCAACAGCAATAAGAATGTACTGATGTTGACATGATGGGAGAAAGGGTCCCATGAAATCGATGCCCCAAACATCAAAAATTTTGACAGGAAGAATTGGGTTTAGAACATCATATCTCTCTTAGTTATGCTCCGGAGTGCTTGACATCGAGAACATGACCTTGAGAAATTCTAGGCATCCTTAAATAAAGACAGCCAATAGAAGCCAGATTGCAAGAATTTTGCTGCCATCTTTTTTCTGGAGAAATGTCCACCACAAGTAGATGCATGGCAGAACTCAACTGTATTGTTGAATTCATTCTTCGGTTAACACCGACGAGTAATCTGATCAGAGCCGATGCGGTACAGTTCAGGGTCCTCCCAAAAGTTGTATTTGGCCTCAGATTTGAGTCTATCCCATTATTGCTTGCTCCAATCCTGGGGGATTTTACCAACGGCTAAATAGTTAACAATGTCAGCAAACCATGGGGTTTGGACAGCTAAAACTATAAGGATAGCTTCGTTTGGAAAAATGTCAACAATTGAGTTGCCCAGACAAAAAGAATCACCTAGGAGTCCTGACAAATGTTCCAACACCACATTTTGTACCCCGATTTTATCCTTGATTTCAAGATCAAATTCTTGAAGCAGAAGAATCCAACGAATAAGTCAGGGTTTGGCATCCCTTTCGGCCAAGAGATGTCTCAAGGCCGATGTTGAAGCTATGAGTTGCTACGCTAACGTATTTGGCTTTGAAAACCAGTTGTTGTTGTTTGAAAGCGAAGAACTTGAGTTCAACAAAAAAAATTTATACCGGAATAGAAATCCCAGGTCAAACTCAGGGAAGTGGTCCATTGATTTAAAAATGCACATTTGTTTCCTTATCACAAAACACAATAATGGATTAGAAACTATCTATCTATTTACACTAAGTGGAAGAGAGAGGGAGAATGAGAGAGAGAAATAGAATATTACAAACAAAAACCAAAAAGAGATGTAGAATGAACATGGAATTCATTATCAAAGAGATTGTTCATTACACTAAACATTATGACTAGAAAGCAGAAAATGATTGCACTAAAAGGTAGTAAATCTACTCTACAAAGCACTAAATCTACTCTAGAAAGTACTGAAAGAATGGGGAGAGAGATATCCTCCTCGACGGTCACTTAGAGGATGAGCTGGACGGGATGACTCTTGGAAGACGTGGAACAGAGAAGTACGATGGAGGACAAAGTGGGATGAATGGGAATGGGGCAGCACGTCGTTGTCGTCGCAGGATCCTCTTCCGAAAGGGGGACGAAAATTTGACTTTATCTCTTGAGAAGCATCCCTGGTGTAAGACAAGCTTCTCTTGAGCTTTGGAGAGGGAGAAAAGAGAAGGAAGGGATGCAAATTTCGTATGGAGGGAGTCACCTTTTATAGTAGCAAGGAGTGAGGACAATTTAGTCTTTCTAATTTAAAAAACATTAATTCAGGACCTTTAGTGATGGATAAAACCGTCGCTAAAGGTCCGAACGTGGACTTAATGGCCGGCGCTCGCGCACCTGCTCGCCTCTCGTGCGTGAAATGTGCGTTCATGTTCTATAGATCTTAGCCATCCGATCGTGAGATTGGATGGCTTAACTCGCCCCTCGCCGTGCCTTCTCATAGCGTGCTCGCCACGTTAGATCCAGCGTTACGTGCAGGCGTCTGATGGGGCGTGAGCGCTATTGCATGCATGCGACCGCTCGATCGAGATCGAGCAGTCAATTGAGCCCCCACACCATGCCTCAAGAACCACTCACCAAGGCTCGAACGTGCGGTGCATGTTCTTGCGAGTGCATTCAACCAATGCCCTACGAGCACATTTGTGTCACGGTTAAGATCTGTGCGCATGCATCCACAGTCGTTGGATGCGAACCAACGATGGAGAAGCGACGAAGAAGAGACGGTGCAGTGAGTGCAATGGCTGGTTGGGTGGCTGAGATGGTGCCACATGGTGTTGTCTTGGCCGTCCATCTTCTGGATGATGTGGATAGTGCCATGGTTGTTGAATTGAGTCGATTTTTACACCGTTAGGCCATGATCGTCGATCCGAATCCATCCATGCAGTCGAAATTATCGTTTGAAGTGCGGATTCACACCATCTTGGTGCTTGATCTTGTAGGGTCCCCCGATCTCTATCTCATGCTACAGATGTCTGATTAGGATGATCTTATAGTCGTTGAACTCAAATCGTCCCCCTGAACACATCTGTACGGTTGGATCTTCGATCTAAGGCCCCAATAAAAGTTTTCACTGTCCCTGAACATAAAAGGAGATAATTAACCTCCATTTTATTCAAACTAATCTAAATGCAAGATGATGCATGTTATGCAATTTTTATAGTATGCAATGCAATTCTATGCTTAAGAACATGTATAAATAAACATCTTATGCAATGCAAACATGTTTACATCACAACCCATGCCTATCTTTTGCTAGTCCCTAGCAAAAACTATATGCTATTTATAAAAGAATTAGGTTGGATTATTTGGGCATGAGTTATTTTCAATCATTAATAAAGTATTTACTTAGGATATGAACTTTCAAGGACACAACAGTGCCCGAGTATTTGCCAAAATGCTGACTACATTAAGCCCTCGCCTTATTCAAAGAAAATTTTCTTTTTCTATTTTTCCTCTTTTCTAATTTTTTTGGATTTTCAAGTTTTAAGGTTTAAGAGTGGCTTTCTACGGCCATTCAACTCACCCAAGATTTGATGAGAACCCTATGTTCTAGGAATCTTATTGTGAATGTGATAGACTCATTAATCAGCAATTAAAATGGACTTCAGGTTTCTACGCCTTTGGGTGACCTTAAAAGGAGAATTCTTCCAAAAGGTGTATCTTTACAATCGGTAGCTTTCTCCCTACTTTTCCTTTTATGGGGTCAACATAAGGGTGAATCTGGTGTATATCTCCCCAGTTTATTCTACTTCTCGACTTCTTCCTAAGTGTTTTGGGATTTTTCAATTCATTCATTGAGCTAGGTTTTGGACAACTAGTAAATGAGCTGTTAACATCGACAACTTGCGAGCCATACTCGTGCGGCGAAGTGTGGCTTATTTCTTTTGTTTTCTTTTCTTTTCTCCATTTCCTTTTCTTTCCTTTTCTTTTTGACTTTGTTTTTCTCTTTTTTTTTTTTCTTTTTTTTTAGTAGGTGGCTTCCCTGATCTAAAATTTACCTAAAGGCAGCAGAAAGAGAAGGGTCCAGTGACTAGGCTCTAGACAACCTACTATTGTTTGTTACCCACGATAACTTGCCAGCCATATCACCCTAGAAGGTTCATTAGCTACCCAATTTCTGTTAGAACAGCTGATTACGAGTCAGTGACAAGATAGTGTGTAGATGCTTTAGGCTTAAAGTTCCCTCAAATCAGAGGGCGGTTTGATAAGTCGTGTACTTATCACCCAAACTTATTTTATCAAATTACGATAGAATTAAGATGGCGAGGACTTGAAAGATAAATCCTCATTTTAATGGATACACAGGCTGATTAAGGCTGATGACCTGAAGGGTTTTTGTGTTCAAATCCTAATGTAGTATTTCTTAAGATTGAAAATTTTCTTAAACCCAAGTTCTCTTTCCTAATTCCATAATTTTTTTTAATATAAATAAAAGAAAATAAAATAAATCTACGGAGCTGACGAATTAATTCAGAGATGAATATCCACGCCCCCATGCCAATCTAATGCAATGTCCTTGTTGTATTAAAAAGACATAAACTAGAGTGGACTGGAGTAGAAAGCACCTGAATTGCGTGAATATCGGATCCGCTGCGAGATAAAAACTAAAAGGAACTGTATACGTATTGAATTTAGTGTCTTCAGCTTGGCACACTATACCAAGAAGAGAAATAAAGAATTCATAGGTGCAGGTCATAATCAGAATAAAAGGATGAAACCTTGGACTTGCCAGCAGATGTCCATAGATGTGGACAAGATTGTGGTGCAGACCGATAACCCATAATCGAAAATATCTAAG
The DNA here is from genome assembly GCA_037157565.1 of Thalassia testudinum. NCBI lineage: Eukaryota > Viridiplantae > Streptophyta > Magnoliopsida > Alismatales > Hydrocharitaceae > Thalassia > Thalassia testudinum. The sequence continues at coordinate 64,649,205 of JAZHRO010000014.1, forward strand.
GTTCTTGATAAAAATTACCCAAAATGTAAAATCAGTATGTAAGCGAAGTCGGGCCTGTGATTTATGTGGATGCAACCCAAGGCCAAAAAGTCGAGTTATGGAGAATTCAAGCTCCAAAGGATAATCAATGAATGTGTGCTTGGGTTGGACATCCTCAGAACAGATGTCGTAAGGGTCCTGGTTTTATGATTTCAGATGAATTCGAACACTTAGACTTAGTCTTCTATTTCATCCAAAGTTTGCTTCCTAAATCAGAACTTCCCAACTTCTATTCTCCTTATTTAGAATGTCAAGTTTCGAGACCTCTTACATATTAATCACCCCGTCTGAAATCTCCAAGTCTAAAAGATGTGGCTAAATCAGAATTGACTTGGGTCTAGTTATCTCAAAAATAGAATCATCAACAAGCTCAATCGGGCGTAACTAACAATCAGGGTATTTGATTGTATCCTCCAGAAAATGCAATTCTCAATCCATAATGTGGGTCCCAATAAAATCAGTTTCCTCAGTTATTAGGCTATCAATTGATCTATCAGATTCCTCAGAACCAATCATATCACAGAAATCGTGTTCTGTAAACTCGTACGAGACTTTGTAACTTGAATCTTCACCATCAGAATCAAAGAAATCAACATCCGTATTAATATATGTCTCAAAATCATCCATCACTTTCGGGTCCATGGAGACACACGTTTCCTCGTACCCCGGCTCAAGGATTTCAGGTGAAGAAATCAGATCATCCCTAATTGGTTGCTCTAATTCAATTAGGTCAGCCTCGTAACACGTGTACCCCCATACAGGTGCTTGAGTGGGTTCAGACATTGGCTCTCCTGAAGGGGGTTCGCCCTAGGAATTATCCCACGATTGAACTAAAGCAACCACAAATCTCATTCTCAATTTCGCTAACTTCCTAAGTAGAAACTCACCCGGGTTCTTATCCTTAACATCCTGGAGCCAATCCAACAAATACTTATTCAAATAATCAATCATTTCAATCAGGGGCTCCAATCTTTCAATGCAAGGTATTGGATGAACTTCTAATGATTGTATGATATTCCTCAAGTTGGCTAGGGCCTTATCTTGAACCTGGCTACCCTGAACCAAATGAGTTGATTCAGGGTTGGGCGGGTTTGGGATCAATGCAGAGGAGTTAACAAATTGAGATTCGTTATACCCTTCCTGATAATAGGTCTTTTCAGATTATTCAAAAGGTGGTGATGTAATTAGAGGACGAGTAATAGTTAGTGTATCCTTCTTGATTATAGATCGTATTAGGTTGTCCATGAAAGGTTGATGGCATATAATCGATGTGGCTCTGAGAAGGATAGAAATCACAATCAAATTGTTCATCGTTAGACCCTAAACATAGAGGTCTGGAATTGTATCCCCAATCCAAGTTATCCCAACTAACTGATGGTTGATTACACTACGAGTCGGGATAATCATCTTGTTGAGGATAATTTGAAATAGGAGGGAAAGAGCGAGAATGCGTATAATATGTGGAAAGATTCATGAGAAATGGGAGGAAGAAAGGTGCCTTGCAATACAAGCAATCAAACCTATCCTTAAGTGGGCTAGCCTAAAGACCTACAGACTCCCAAAACCCATCTTGAGATAAAGGAACGATTTGATCTACTTCTGTCTGTTCAATCCAACCAATTAGATGGAGGGACTGGGGAGAAGGTTCTTCCTTCAGCTTGCATCTCCGGCTCCTAGTGTACCCCTAGCCGTGATACTTTGATTTTGCTCCCCTAGCTTGACATCAGATTGAATAGTAGAAACAGACTAATCGAAAATAAGCTCGTTCTAGGCTTTAAAGAGCGACTTAAATCCTTAAGGCCAACATCTACTCTATTTTATTTACAGCTAGGTTTGAATGTGCTTTGGAATGTGATTGGCCCTTTATCTGGGTTGTGCCCTTAAAGATTGATTGATGTGTGTGTGCATGCACAACCACTGATTTTCAAGGAAGATTACTTTTGATGCAGTGAATTTTAAAGTTCAAATCTTGCTTAGTAGCTTTTAGGATTAAACTTTAGGTATTTTCAACCAAGCTTTATTAGTTCACCAGGTTTTCAAAGCACAGGTGAAGATGTTTTCCTTTAAAACTTAAAAGAATTTCGAGTGCTTGGTAAATCATTAAGAGTTGAACCTAAGCGGTAGCAACATGATGAGTTGATTTTAATTGAAGTGGTGTGGCCCAATAAATTCAAACAATTGGCCTATTGCACCACTTAATTAGGCACACAAGTGATTACCTAATCTGATTTCTACTCAGTTATGTGTTTGGATGTGTACCGGCTCCAAAGATCGGTTTACCAGTTCAGTTTGAAAATCAGATGAGGTTGTGTACCTCTGTGAGATTTTCTTAATTTTTATCTTTTTAAATGTGGAGGTTGGGGAAGGGTGTGGGTGTCAAACAAACAAACAAAACTAACCTTAGAGTTTATAAGAACACCTAGGTTGATTGATGTTTGTGTTATTACGTGGTGGAATGAAAACTAATGGGTGGGAGGTGGGGGATAACTTACAGAACCTTCAACAGCACTTTGCTCCACTCTATCGCTTTTTCTCATCTCAAAAGGTTACCTGCAATCACAGTAAGAGAGGAAAGAAGTGAGGTAAATGATTTGTAAGTTGTCAAATGCGAAAAAAAATAAAAAAGTGTCACCTCCCCGGCAATGGTGCCAAAATGTTTAAGCTACGAGTTGCTACACTATCGAATTTGGTTTTGAAAACCTGTCGTTCTAGTTTGAAAGCGAAGAACTCATGTTCAACAAATAAAATTTATACCGGAATAGAAATCCCCGGTCAAACTCAGGGAGGTGGACGTTTGATTTAAAAACACACGTTTGTTTTATTTGTTAGGAAATAGAATAATTGATTAGAAACTATCTACCTATTTACACTAAATAGAAGGGAGAGAGAGAATGAGAGAGAGAGAGAATATTACAAACAAAAACCAAAAAGAGATGTAGAATGAACATGGAATTCATTATCAAAGAGATTGTTCATTACACTAAAAATTATGACTAGAACGTAGAAAACGATTACAATAGAAAGGAGTAAGTCTACTCTAGAAAGTAGTAAATCTAATATAGAAAGCAGTAAAAGAATGGGGAGAGAGATATCCTCCTCGACAGTCGCTTGGAGAATGAGCCGGACGGAACGATGCCTGGAGGACAGGGAATGGAGCAGGATGAAGGAGGATGAAGCGGGAAGAATGGGAATGAGGCAGCACACCATCGTCGTCGTGGGATCCACTTCCGATTGGGGGACAAAAATTTGACTTTATCACTTGAGAAGCATCCTGGGTGTGGGACAAGCTTCTCTTGAGCTTTGTAGAGGGAGAGAAGAGAAGGAAGGGATGCAAGTTTCATTTGGAGGGGGTCTCCATTTATAGTTGAAAGGAGTGAGTGCAATTTGGTCTTTTTAATTTGAGAAATAATAATTTAGGACCTTTAATGACGGATAAAACCGTCGCTAAAGGTCGGAATGTGGCCTTCGTGGGTGACACTCGCGCACCCACTTGCCTCCTGTGCGTGAAACACTCATTCACGTTCTACAGATCTTAGCCATCCGATCGTGAGATCGGACGGCTTAACTCGCCCCTCGCCACGCCTTCTCATCGCACGCACGCCGAGTTTGATCCCATGTTATGTGTAGGCATCTGATGCGGTGTGAGCGCTATTGCGCATGCGCAACCACTAGATCGCGATCGAGCGGTCAATTGAACCCCCTCGCTGCGCCTCAACAACAGCTCACCAAGGCTCGAACACATGCCACATGTTCTCGCAAGTGAGTTCGACCAACGCGCTACGAGCGCATTTGTGTCGCGGTTAAGATCTATGCACACGCATCCACAGTCGTTGGATGCAAATCCAATGGTGTAGAAGCAACAAAGAAGAGAAGGTGCAACGAGCGCATCGGCCGGTTGGGCAGCTAAGATGGCGCACGTGGTGCCATCTTGGTTGTCCATCTTCTGGATATTGTAAAGGGTGCCACGGTTGTCTGATTGAGTCGATTTTCGCACCGTTAGGCTACAATCATCGATTTGAATCCATTCGCGCAGTCGGATTTGTCGTTTGAAGTGTGGATTCAGACCATCTTGGCCCATGATCTTCCAGGGTTCCCCGGTCTCTATCTGATGCTGCAGATGTCTGATTAGGGTGATCTTGGAGTCCTTGAACTCCGATCGTTGCCCTGATCACATTTGTATAGTTGGATCTTCGATCCGAGGCTCCGATAAAAATTTTGCCATGTCTTTGAACATAAAAGGGGACAATTAAGATCCATTTTATTCAAACTAATCTAAATGCAAGTTGATGCATGTTATGCAATATTTATAGTATGCAATGCAATTTTATGCTTAAGAACATGCATAAATTGACATCTTATGCAATGTAAACATGTTTACATTAGCCGAGGGGTTGGTATAGATGATAACATGAGACCCTAAGAGATAAGCCCTAAATTTTTCCAAAGCGAACACTACAACTAGTAATTCCTTTTCAATAATAGTGTAATTCCTCTGGGCCTTATCGAGAGTTTTACTAGCATAGTAGATGATAGAGGGCTTTCTATCAATTTTCTAACCCAAGACAACCCCGACCGCGTAATCAGAAGCATCAGTCATGATCTCAAAAGAGGCTATCCAAATTGATGGTTGCAACACTGGAGCACAGGTGATTGCCATTCTTAGGAAATCAAATGCCTTTCGGCATGATTCATCGAAAAGAAACGGCATTTCTTTAGCAAGAAGATCACTCAGGGTACGAGCAACCTTCGAGAAATCCTTGATGAATCTTTGATAGAATCCCACATGACCAAGAAATGATCGGATTTATTTAACAGATGTGGCAGGAGGAAGTTTAGCGATCGCATCAACCTTAGCTTTATGCACTTTGATTCCCCATTTGGAGATTACATGACCCAAAACGATGCCTTCTTGGGTCATGAAATCACTCTTTTCCCAGCTAAGGACCAATCGTGTTTTGATACATCGCTTAAGAATCATTTCCAGATTAGCCAAACAAGAGTAAAATGATTCTCCAAAAATAGAGAAATCATCCATGAAGACTTCCATAAACTCTCCCACCATGTTAGAGAATATGGCTAACATACGCCTTTGAAAAGTCACAGGTGCATTGCATAAACCGAAAGGCATCCTATGGAAAGAAAGGGTTCCATAGGGATAGGTGAAAGTAGTTTTTTCTTGATCCTTGGGACGCATAGAAACTTGGTTATATCCTGAGTAGCCATCAAGAAAACTGAAGTACTTCTCCCCATCTAGTCTTCCAAAGATTTGATCAATGAAAGGCAAGGGAAAATGATCCCTTTTAGCGGTTGTGTTCAGCCTCCTGTAATCAATACAAACCCTCCAAGAGGAAGCTGAACGAGTTGTGATAGATTCTCCTTTCTTGTTAGTCACAACTATAATCTTGACTTTCTTCAGAAAAATCTGCACGGGACTTACCCAGGGACTATTAGAGATTGGATAAATAATTCCTACATCGAGCCACTTAATGATTTCATTTTTGACCACTTCTCGCATATTTGGATTTAATCTCCGCTACATCTGGCGGGAAGGGCGGGATCCATCTTCTAAAAATATTCTATGATTGGAGTAAGATGGCTCGATCCCCCTATGGTCATGAATGGTACAACCAATTGCCTCCTTGTGTTCCTTCAAGACCCTGATCAATTTAATCTCTTGCTCCATTGTTAATTTAGCATTGATAATCATAGGGAGCATCTTTTCAGGTCCTAAAAATTGATATTTCAAATTCTCAGGAAATGGTTTCAATTCAAGGTGGGGCGGGTTGATGATTGATGGTAAGGAAGATGCTGAAGACTCAACAAGAGGAATAGGTTGTGAGTGAGCAAAATCAATAACCTCCTCAGAAGATGGCAGGTCTGCCATAGAGGGTTGCGAGTAGAATTGTCATCAAAGGAGGAACTTTCAATTGAAGAAACCATCAAACAAGTTTCAATATTTTCATTATCCTCCTCAAGTTCCTCAATAAATCCACAATCCTCAAATTTATTAATCGCCTTAAAAATATCCAATTTCATTTGTTGATCCCCAAAAGCGATTTCCATGCTACCGCTTTCACAATTAATGTTGGCCTTAGTGGTAGCCAAGAACGGACGCCCCAGAATGATTTGCGTGTTGCTCAGATTTTCAGGTACGTCAATGTCAAGGACAAGGAAATCTACAGGAAAATAGAAATCCTTGACCTTAACTATAACATCTTCAATAACACCTCACGAATTTGTGACCGAGCAGTCCGCTAACTGTAGCGTTGCTGAAGTTGGCCGAAGTTCACCTAATCCAAACTTCTCATAAAGAGAAGCCTGAGTTTGGTTGGTGGATGCGCCCAGATCCAAAAGTGCTCTATCAAATGTGTAATCTCCGATGACATAAGAAATCAACGGAGCACCTAGATCTCTCTTTCTCTGATGGAGGTGGTGCAGGATAACAGAACTAGCCTACTCGGAGAGTACCACCTTCCTCGAAATAGATTCCCTCGACTTATGCTTTTGTGTACATAAATCCTTTAAAAATCTCGTGTAAGCTGGTATATGCTTGATAGCATCGAGGGGTGGGATATTGATCTCAACATTCTTAAATATATTCAGAAGCTCCTCATTGTTATCAACAGACTTCTTCCTTGATTTGATCAAGGCTTCAAGAAAAGGAACATGAGTAAGATCTTTGGAATCAGGTTCCTGAGCCTTGATTTCTTCTCCAAAATTCTCATCTCTCTCCTTAGGTTCTTCAGGATTCAGTAGATCAGAATAATGTGGTTGTGGATCCTGAGTCTACTTACCACTCCTCAAGGTGATAGAATTTGCAGATGCAATGGAGTTTGGGTCCTGGGGAGGGTTAGGAAAGATTGGAGGGGCTTGATTAGCTAGGAATTGTTGATTTGCAGAAGAAGAAGAAGAGGAGTTACCTGGTTCAACCACCTGAGCATTGGAGTGTGGGTCCCTCTAATTTTCGTACCCATGTGCTTAGTTGCCCAGATTCAGAATATCTCACGGATTGGGTATGGGTTGAGATGGTAGAGATTGGGTTGACGAGAGTTAGCAATGAGCCCGGACTGCAAGTTGCCAGCATGGTTTTCATTTGCTGCATGAGCTGGAGCATGGATCCTTGCATCTCTACCATTCACCGATTCAAATCAGCCTGGCCTACGAGTTGACGAGCAATCCTAGTTGGCTGATTGACCTGATTTGGGGGCAACTGAGTATATACATGACCCTAACCCATTGGTCGTTGCGGAGCATAATTGTCGGGTTAGAATTAGGTCTGTTGCCCCGTGTTTTTCCAAGAGAAGTTAGGGCGGTTTCTCCAACCCGGATTATAAGCATTAGAATAGGGGTTAGAACTAACATTCTCTTCTATGGCACAGACATCCTCATAGAGTGAGGATGAAGTGAAAGAAAGGGAAGGATCAGAAAAACTAGGATCAAAGGCCCCAGTTTGGAACCCGTGGGGCTCCGAAAATTGCTGACTCACAGGTTGAGCCGCATCGAGTTGATTCACAAACTCCCATCCAGAAGGAGCTCATGAAGAATGGAATCCCAACTTTTGGGATTGAGTGGATCAAGAGTTGTTCATAGAATTTCCAGCCATCCACTCTTCCATTCTCTTAGCAACCAAGTCCACCTTGTCAAGTTTGTTATAAATCAATTCCATATCAAATGAATGACAGTCATGGATTTCATTGACATTTCCTCTCGGCTGCTGGGACCGATTAAATGTATCCATGGAGGCATGATTGATTGAATTCTCGCTCATTTCCTCAAATAAATCGTGTGCACTATCTGCGTCTTTATTGAGGAAATTGCCTCCGCAAGAAGCATCCACATGATTTCTGAGTTGCTTAGTCAACCCATAATAGAAGATCTACATGAGTTGCAATTTTGGCACCTTGTGGCGAGGACACCTGCGCAATAGGTCCTGGAATCGCTCCCAGGCCACAAGAAACTACTCCCCCGGCCGTTGGGTAAAGGTAGTGATTGCTCGTCTCAAGGCACTCGTACGTTTGATTGGGAAGAATTTCTTTAGAAAGGTCTATTTCAACTCATTCCAAGTTGCAATTGGCGTTCCTATTATCCTGTACAAATGCGTAGCCTTATCCCCAAAAGAATGGGGGAAGAGCCTAATGTTCATTTGCTCCTCATTTTCGTTTCGTGCCTTGGTGGTCTAGGCCAAAGTGGTCAAGTCCTCCAAGTGCTAAAACGAATATTCGGAGACAAACCCACGATAATGTTTGATCAGGCTTAATACCTGGGGCTTCATTTCTACATCACCGGCTGGAATCTAGACGCCAGGATGCTCCCTATAATTTAAAGGATCATAAAAATCCTTCAACAGCTGAGTGCCCTGCAATCTCTAGAACTATTCTTACATCCTTTGCATTTGTTCCAGCTGCCTTTGGAATTCCTCCTATGGATCTCCAAGCAGAGGAGGCTATTTGTTGGCCATGGGATCAATTTGACCAAATCCAATTTGCGCCACCTAGAATACTCTAGTGGTCCATCCAATCGGGGATTGAATGATAGTCTTCCCAGCATAAACTAGGAGAAGGTTGGAAGGACTGGGGATAGGGACCCTGCAGCATAACAAAACAAGGCTGTCCTTAAGTGGGGTAGCCTAAGGATCTAATGACTCCCAAAACCCTCCTTAAGATTGTAAACGATTTACTTTACTTGTGTCTGCTCAATCCAACTAGTTAGGAGGGAATGGGGAGAACGTTCTTCCTTTGGCTTTCGCCTCCGATTCCTAGTGTACCACCCAGCCACGGTCATTTGACACTACTTCCCTAGCTAGACTTTAGATTAACCAATACAAGTAGGTTAATCAAAGACAATCTCAAACTAGGCCCTGAAGAGCGAATTAGACCTTAAGGCGAACGTCTACTCAATTTTATTAAGGCCAGGGATTGTGGTGCTTATTGAATGTGATGAGCCCTTAAAATGGGTTGTGCCCTTAATGATTGATTGAGAATTATGTAAGTGTGTGCTCAACCAGGGTTTTCAAGCAAGATTATTTGTGATGTGTGAATTTTAATGTTCATATCTTTCTTAAGTAGCATTTAGAGTTTAAAATTAGGTTGATTGCAATCAAGTTTTGAGGCAAACCAAGTTGTCAAACACGGGTGAAGATTGCTTTCCTTTGAAATCAGAATTAAAGTGGAGTGCCTGGAATAGACCTAGATTGAAAACCCTATGGAGGAGCTACTTGATGAGTTAATTTTAAGTAGAGTGGTGTGGCCCAAGCAACTCAAACAACTGGCCACAAATGCACCACTAAGTTAGTCACACAAAGATGGTTAACCTAGAGTGATTTCTAGACTTTTATGTGTTGCTTTGTGTGTACCAGTTCCACAGATAAGAACCTGGTCGAGTAGAAACAAATCAATTATGTTAAGTGCCTTGCATGTGGGTGTACATTGTGTGTTTGTTGAAAATTACCCGACAAGATTATCCTTTTGTTCTTTTTTTTCTAAACGAGGCTGGAATGAATGTGGGTGAGAATCCAAACAACCAAACTATTCCTAGGATTTATGCAAACAACTCGGTTAATTGGAATTTGGATTTAATGTAACAAATGAAATCTATGGAGGGTGAAAGAACGGGGAGCACTTAAAGTTGTCTTCAACTGCACTTTACTCCAATCTAACGCTTGATGAATCCCTGATGGAGGTCTCTGCAAAACAATAGACACAGGAGAAAGCAAGTTAGAAGACAATAAAGTGTGCGAAATGCGAAAAGAAGTTTGAAAATCGTTGCCTGCCCAACAACGATGCCAAAATGCTGAATCTACGAGTTACTACGCTAACATATTTGTTTTGAAAAACCTATTGTCGTAGTTTGAAAGCGAAGAACTCGTGTTCAACAAATAAAATTTTTACCGAAATAGAAATCTAGGGTCGAACTCAGGGAGGCTACGCCGATCTATATTCACAATTATATTTTTTTAGAGTTTTTGTTGAAACGCAGAGCCACGTGATTACAATGAATTAATATTAATAATTAGAATAAATGAGAGAGAGAGAGATAGAGAAAACATGCACTCAATATTTCAAAATGTTCATGCAATAAAACCAGAGAAAAATTACACTAGAATGCGTGAAATTAGCTACACTAGAAAGCAGGAAAATTCTACTCTAGAAAGCTGTAAAGAAGAATGGGAGAGAGAAGTTATCCTCCTCGACGATCGCTTGGAGGATGAGCTGGATGAGATGCTGCCTGGATGAAGGAGGATGGAGCGATAAGAAGGAGGTCGAGCCAGGAGGAACGGGAACGGGGCAGCACGTCATCGTCGTCGCGGGATCTGCTTCTGAAATGAGAGCAAAAATTTTACTTTATCTCTCGAGGAGCATCTCTGGTGTGGGACAGGCTTCTCTTGAGCTTTGGAGAGGGAGAGAAGAGAAGGAAGGGATGAGAATTTCATATGGAGGGGGTCTTCTTTTATAGTTGCAAGGAGTGAAGGCAACTTGGTCTTTTTAAGTTGAAAATCAATAATTCAGGACCTTTAGTGACAAATAAATCCATCTCTAAGGGCACGAACGTGGGCATAGTGGGGTGGCACGCATGCCTGCTCATCTCCTCAAGGCGCAACACACGCCCATGATCTTCAAATCACGATCGTTCGATCATGAGATCGAACAATTGAGATGCATCCTCATTGCGCCTCCTTAACACATGCCTCTGCATGAAATCCATCGTTCTCGCCATGAGTCTGATGGCACGTGGACGCTATCGGGTGCGCACAACCACTCGATCGTAGTCGTGCATCTCTCGCGCCCGCTCGCCCGTGCTCACCCGCCTGCTCGTCGCTACTAGACCCCAGGCCTTGCCTTCTCGCAGCATGTTCAACCAACGTGCTATCAGCACGTTTGTGCCACGCTTACGAATTGTGCAAGCACGCCCTACGTCGGTTGGATGAGCATCCAACGGCTGAGAAGCGACGATCAGATGAAGAAGAGAAGGTGTGGTAGGTGCATGCGGCCAGTTGGGCAGCTGAGATGGTACCACTTCTCGCAGCATGTTCAACCAACGTGCTATCAGCACGTTTGTGCCATGCTTATTAATTGTGCAAGCCCGCCCTACGTCGGTTGGATGAGCATCCAACAGCTGAGAAGCAACGATCAGATGAAGAAGAGAAGGTGTGTTAGGTGCATGCGGCCAGTTGGGCAGCTGAGATGGTGCCACGTGGCACCATCTTGGCCGTCCATCTTCTGGATGATGTAGTTGGTGCCATGGTTGTCAGATTGAGTTGATTTTCACGTTGTTAGGCTGCGATCGTCCATCCGAAATCATCCGTGTAGTCGAATTTGTCATCTAAAGTGCGAATTCATACCATCTTGGCCCTTATCTTCTAGGGTTCCTCAGCCTCTATCTGATGCTACGGATATCCGATTAAGGCGATCTTGGAGTCGTTGAACTCCAATCATTGACCTGATCAGATCCATTTGGTTGGATCTTCGGTCCGAGGCCCCGATAAACAGTCGCTCTATCCCTGACAATAAAAAGAGATAATTAACCTCCATTTTATTCAAACTAGTCTAAATGCAAGATGATGCATGCCATACAATATTTATACTATGTAATGCAATTCTATGTTAAGAACATGCATAAATAGACATTTTATGTAATATAAGCATGTTTACATCAGACAACCTGTAGCTTTGGCTGTCTTAAAAGCAAAGAATAGGGGAAGTGGTTGCAGTGATCAAGGCAAGGTAGGGCTCGAAGCTTTGCATGAAGCCTCACTGGATGATGAGGATGGAAAGCCCTCCGTCAAATGGGAGAAAGGGGTTGTGGACGAATGGGTTAGTGGAGCTCCAAGGTGTTTGATAATGGCAATGGAGGAAGAAAAGGAGGAAGGGTTTTACTGCCAAATTTTGCACGAGTTTGTGCTCGAGAACAAGCGACCCTTTAAATAGAGGGTCATCCCTCTCCAAGAATGCTAAGGTGTGTGCAATTGGCACGTCTTCAAGCCTACTTGTGCACCAAATCTTTTTGAGATCGCCAGCGATGATTTTGGCCATATTAGAGCTTGCGAGGGTGCTCAATCGAACGAGGAGGATCTGATTATCAATCCCACCAAGTTTGGTGGGATTTAACAAGGATTTCAAGGCTTAATTCCATGTTTAAATCTCATTATATTTGGGTTTCATGCCTCTGCCACCTTCCTTCTTTGCTCGAGGAGGAAGACGGTGGATGTAGGGAGTCAATTGCAAGAGAGACAAAAAATTAGTGTCTTGTATGCAAGAGGAATCAAAAGCTAGGGGCATTTTTTCCAGTAAAAGTCAAAAACTTGGGGGTCATGTGTAATAACTAGAAATCTGTGGGCTAATAAGCAAACTATGTTGAAATGGACCCTGATTGTGCATAAATTTTTCGGTTAACATAATTTCGACCCAAGGAATCTAATGCTGATCTAAGATTTGAGTTTTAACCACGTTTGACTGGAAAATTTACATAAAAGCCTAGAATAGAACAAATTCCTACTAAATTCTTTATTTCTAGTCAAAATGGGTTCCTTTGGTCAATGTGAAAGTTCCAAACATCATAGAATATTTTTCGATGTTTTTTAAGAGGTTTAGATGACATTTATTTCTACGAAAATCTATTTAATTGAAATGAGGCTGAAATTAGAATTTTTATTATTAAATTGATCCTCAAATCACAAAAAACCCTGATTTTGTCAGTGTAGGCCCACTTCTTCGGAAATTAAGTTCATTTCACCTTGGATTAAGCCTCAATTAACCCATTAGTTATTTTACAATTGTGATTACTAATTTAAATAGCAGAATTAACCCAATTTCCCATCTTCTTCCTGCATTTGGCTCATAATGGAATTACGATATTCCCATGAGTATAACGGAGTATTTATTATTGTAGTTAGGTTAAAACAGAGTTATTAACACAAATGATGGAGCTACCATCAGGGGTGGCAAAAGCATTTATCCTTGCATCGGGGATACGATACCAGTGCTTCGCCTTATCCTTTAAGGAGAATGAAAATAAGGTCCTCACTAGGACTTCATGAGTAAAGCCCTAGAGCTTCACCAAGGAACAGACCTCAGTGAATTCCTCAAGTTACCTATAAGGGTCCCCCTTAGCCTTACTGATGGTAACTCCATCATGAGCCATGACTAGCTTTATTTGGTGATAATTAAGTGATAAATGCTCCTACAAAATTACTTGAGAGCTGTAATTCCATACAAATCCATTACGAGGAGAACATAACAAATCAGGGTTAATTATGCAATTCTAACATCATACCACGAATGCAGAGTAACTATGGGGTTTCCAATGGTTTAATTGATGGTCTAATGAGTGTTAAAGTGCATTGAGTGGGTCCACAAAAATAGAAACAAGGTTTCACGTGTTTCAAGAACCACAACAGTACTTAGAACCCTAATTTCAGATCCTCTGAAATTAAAGAGGTTTTGGCCAAGATAAAATTCATCTAAACATCCTAAAATTCAAAGAAAAATAGTCCAGAAGGTTTGATATCCTCTGTTTGGCCATATGAACTTATTTTGACCTTGAATAGAGTCTTAGATGTATTTCTACCCTAATTTGGATTTCTAGATAAATTCCCTGATCAAACTTTGTCAAAACTCAAATCCAACTTCACAACTAGATACCTTGGGTTCAAATTAGATTTGTACAAATATTTTGGCCTAATAAAACTCCATCTTAACCTAGTTTGCATTTGTAGTTCTTTAAATATTATTTCTTCCAAGCAAGCCCCTAACTTTTGAAATATTTACCAATAGGTCCCTAACATCCTTATCCTACTTACAAATGGGTCCTTACTGCCAATGGAGGTCAACCAACCTCCAGGTAGCTTTTGACCACGCCATGACAGCATCAGATCATCATCAAATCGCACCAAATTTTGTGGGATTGATGTTCACATGGTGAGGATTTATTTGGACTTGATTTGGGACATAGATCTTACACAAAGGTCATGCAAATCTATGAAAATACATGGGTTTCTTTGACCCAATCCCTAAGCAATCACAGGTTATTCCTTGTCTAGAGCTTCTACTGGGCTCTATAAAAGCTTCCCTTTTCACAATGCCATCGAAAACCAGCAATGTTTGGCCTCATTTTTCACAAAATCCCTCTCTAGCCACCTCTGCCGTAGCACTGGTGACTCCTTTCTCTCTGGCTTCTTCATCCACTACAGCATACCATAGGCAGCAGGATCATCTTCTTCTCCTTCTTCCGCTCCTCGATGGATAAATCAGGACCTCCCAGGTCCCCTTCTTCCTCACTGCTCTATCACCAGAGGAATTCACTTCTCCAATGTTAGCCAATCAAAGTCGGTGCCATCTCTTACCTTTCCTCCATTACTTGTGGTCCCTTAGTTTCCTTCCTCTCTTTACTTCATTTCCCTCTCTTTAGGTATTAGATTCGACCACCAATACATCCTCTCTCCCATCATCTTCCTCTACTCAGTCCAAGCCTTTAGTGAGACCTTCTACACTTCGCAGTCCACCAAATTCCATGCAATTACCTCCAGAACCTTCGTCGTACCTCTATGACCAAAACACCTCTTTATATGACCATTTGTGCCTCTAAAACCTCCACTGGACAACCTATCATCTGTTCACTTCCCTACACTCCGTTCTGTAGGTTCTCCCTACTAGGAGGGGTGACGTAATAAAATGTGGAAATAAATATACAGCAATCTCACAAAAAGACAACCACACAACTACACAAAGTATTTTTAGGTGGAAACCCAAATCGGGTGAAAACCACCACCTAACCCTCTCGAGTTAGGATTTTCCGATCAACCTAGTTGATCAAATCCACTAACCGAATCACTTTAAAATGAGGGTGATTCAACCTCAGTACAACCACGCTACAAGTACGAGGGTAGCGTTCCTCAACCCCTTCTCTCCACGCGAAGGATTTTGTCCCACGAAGGAGACGGGAATTCGCAAAGCGAATACCCAACCGAATAACAAAGATAAAATAAACAACAAACCTATAGAGCCAACAAAGTAATAAACCTAAGCTTCTATAGGAATTAGGAAACTCCCCTTTGCAAGGAGTGCGTCGACGATGACGCAGGTGCGTGAGCCACGCAACGGCGCAATGTCGCTCTCGTGAACAACGGCGGGAGAGCGGGTGCGCGAAGGCTTGATGCTCTGAAGATGATGGAGCTTGAGCTTGGAGAGCAAGAGCTATCTAGGACACAAGAGAGTGGAAGTATGTCGCTTAAGTGTGTCTTGTGTTTCTCTTGGTGTGTCTTTTTTGTCTCTAAGTGTGTAAAGGCTCCCCTCTATTTATAGAGGCCTTAGGAAGGCTTTGGAAGGCTTAGAGAAGCTTCCATAGCCGTTGGGTACAAAGCCCAAGTGAATCAGCCCGAAATCAGGAACAATCATTGTTCTGACAGGCTTATCAGACGTCTAATTCTAGCATCAGACGTCTGGAAGTTCACTTTAAGACGTCTCATTCAAAGGTCAGACGTCTGATTTTGGGCTGGTCTCTCCCTGACTTGGATCAGATCTAAACAGGGTTTTTACGCAAGTCCATCAGATGACATACAGGACGTCTGGCACTATGTATGGACATCTGGAAACCTACTTTTACTGTGGGAATTGATTTCCAAACGTTGCAACGGCTAAAAAATCTCTGAGAAGAGATTTTGGGTCAGCCGAGGCGAAACGGTCAATTATCAGACGTCTGGTAAGTCCTATGGACGTCTGATAAGGCTCTAACGGTCATAATCTTGAGTGTTTGCTAAGGCAGCCAATGGTCCACTAGTTGTACGTCTGGCAAAGTCATCAGACGTCTCCTAAGACGTTTGGTCTAAGGTATGGACGTCTGATTTCATCAAACAGAACTAACTATGTCCAGCCTAACAGTTATCAGACGTCTGAAACAACAGTCAGACATCTTAAAGTACTTTATCAGACGTCTGATTTTGGAATTAGACATCTGGAAGTGCTGTTTGAACCCTATATTGGTTTTCTAAGTATTCTACAGAAAACCTAAGTATCCTAGGGTTGTGCCGGTGTTCCTAGGACTACTGTTAGGGTTCTTTGAGGCTCTTTAACATGAAATATCTAAGGAAATAAAGAGCAACAAAAGAAACGAAAAATACAACAAGTACAAAAGAAGAAAATCTATCATATTCTTCATTTCCTTCCATCTTCAATCTTTCGCTCCACGCGAACCTCCTCTGTTCTTCTGTCAAGCTCCTCCAATCTATCCTGGATGCGAGCTCGAACTCCGTTTAAGCACGTCTACATTTGCAATTGACCTGAAATCTAGAACTCAAATTGCAAATGTTAAATAACGCGTGTTTTGTTATCATCAAAACAAATGATCATGGTGCTCTAGCACCAACAATCTCCCCCTTTTTGATGATGACAAAACCATAGATAATAATGCATAAAAATCCTCCCCCTTTTTGACATTATCAAAAAGGTATGATTGGTTTTAAATTTCCTATAACTCCCCCTTAAGGCATGCTCTTCTATGAATTTATTTTAACAAAGGTTATATTCTCCCCCTTTTTGTAACAACAAGATAGCTATTATTTTTCTCCCACTTACTAAAGGAAATTTATCTAACTTGCATCTCCCCCTTAAAAATTGACAATTAGGTCATCATTTTTTTTTAACTCCCCCTATCTAAATGCTTATAAAAAGATAGGGTTAAGAATTTTTACCTCACCTACCATTGCCAGTAAAATGGCCCGAATGGTGGTGGTGGATGCCACATCGGATGGGGCTCCCATCCGTAGCTTGGAGGCCCGGCCATCGGCGGCGGTCTCCAATCTGGTGGTCGATGTGCGGCGGGTCCGTCGTTTGTTCGCCGTCTCGTCGGTCTTCTTGTTCTCCTCCTTGGTCTACTCCTTGGTTCTCCCAACTTGAGTTGACCAGACCTGAGCTTGTAGGTCCAGTCATTTATGTTGTAATTATCCCTGAACCCTACAAAACAAGATTCTAATTCCTTTTTCGGTATCCAAGTGGGCTTGGATCCGGATTTGTTAGTGGGTCTCCTTGATGGAGATCCTTTCCCAATCTTAGGGCTATAAAACTTGTCTACTTTGTTGATTAATTTGTTAGAATTTTCCCTAAAACATGCAATTTCTTTTTCTATAGTTTGCATCTTAGTCTTTAAATCATAGATTTCTAACTTTAGACTATCATTTTCCTCAATAAATTTATTATTTTCATTAATGAGGTTATGATTTTCTTATAATAGGTTATCATTTTTAGGACTAGCTTCTATGTCCTTAAGTTATTTTTCTAACCTATCATTTTCATTTTTAAGAAAGCTAAGATTCTTTTTCATGCTTTTATTTTCTATTTTAAGTGATTTACTAATCTCAAATAGTTCATTAAAAGCTTCTTGTAAATCAAAATTTACCTCGTTGTCGCTGTCGTCGCTTCCACTTTCGCTGTCGCTGTTGGTTCCTCTGGCCATGAAACCAAAGCAAGCGGTTTCTTCTTCTTCTTCTTCTTCTTCTTCTTCTTCCTCCGAGCTTGTCTCCTCATGAGTGCCTTCCAACCTCCTCCATATCTCGTGGGAGGTGGTGCACTCTTTGATTTTCTCGAACTCCTTCAGACTCAATGCATAATACAGGGCATTCATTGCCTTTGCGTTGAGGGAAAGCTCTTGAATCTGCTGCTGCGAGTATCCTGCGTCCGGTCGCTCCAGGATCTCGTATGAGGCTTCGCAACGTCCCCATAGAGCGAAGTCCGTGGCTGGAAGCCACATCCTCATCTTCAGCTTCCAGTAGCTGTAGTTGTTCCCGTCAAAGTAGGGTGGTCGGACGGTTGACTGCCCTTCGGAGATTCTGATTGCAGCTATGCTTCCCTCCATGATCTAGATCCTCGCCGGTTTGTAACGTCGATTTCGCGAGACCTGCTCTGATACCAATTGTAGGTTCTCCCTACTAGGAGGGGTGACGTAATAAAATGCGGAAATAAATATAAAGCAATCTCACAAAAAGACAACCACACAACTACACAAAGTATTTTTAGGTGGAAACCCAAACCGGGTGAAAACCACCACCTAACCCTCTCGAGTTAGGATTTTCCGATCAACCTACTTGATCAAATCCACTAACCGAATCACTTTTAAACGAGGGTGATTCAACCTCAGTACAACCACGCTACAAGTACGAGGGTAGCGTTCCTCAACCCCTTCTCTCCACGAGAAGGATTTTGTCCCACGAAGGAGACGGGAATTCGCAAAGCGAATACCCAACCGAATAACAAAGATAAAATAAACAACAAACCTATAGAGCCAACAAAGTAATAAACCTAAGCTTCTATAGGAATTAGGAAACTCCCCTTTGCAAGGAGTGCGTCGACGATGACGCGGGTGCGTGAGCCACGCAATGGCGCAATGTCGCTCTCGTGAACAACGGCGGGAGAGTGGGTGCACAAAGGCTTGATGCTCTCAAGATGATGGAGCTTGAGCCTGGAGATCAAGAGCTATCTAGGACACAAGAGAGTGGAAGTATGTTGCTTAAGTGTGTCTTGTGTTTCTCTTGGTGTGTCTTTTTTGTCTCTAAGTGTGTAAAGGCTCCCCTCTATTTATAGAGGCCTTAGGAAGTCTTTGGAAGGCTTAGAGAAGCTTCCATAGCCGTTGGGTACAAAGCCCAAGTGAATCAGCCCGAAATCAGGAACAATCATTGTTCTGACAGGCTTTTCAGACGTCTAATTCTAGCATCAGACGTCTGGAAGTTCACTTTAAGATGTCTGATTCAAAGGTCAGACGTCTGATTTTGGGCGGGTCTCTCCCTGACTTGGATCAGATCTAAACAGGGTTTTTACGCAAGTCCATCATACGACATACAGGACGTCTGGCACTATGTATAGACGTCTGGAAACCTACTTTTACAGTGGGAATTGATTTCCAAACATTGCAACGGCTAGAAAATCTCTGAGAAGAGATTTTGGGTCAGCCGAGGCAAAATGATCAATTATCAGACATCTGGTAAGTCCTATGGACGTCTGATAAGGCTCTAACGGTCATAATCTTGAGTGTTTGCTAAGGAAGCCAACGGTCCACTAGTTGGACGTCTGGCAAAGTCATCAGACGTCTCTTAAGACGTCTGGTCTAAGGTATGGACGTCTGATTTCATCAGACAGAACTAACTATGTCCAGCCTAACAGTTATCAGACGTCTGAAACAACCATCAGACGTCTTAAAGTACTTTATCAGACGTCTGATTTTGGAATTAGACGTCTGGAAGTGCTGTTTGA
The DNA here is from genome assembly GCA_037157565.1 of Thalassia testudinum. NCBI lineage: Eukaryota > Viridiplantae > Streptophyta > Magnoliopsida > Alismatales > Hydrocharitaceae > Thalassia > Thalassia testudinum. Next base: position 64,668,476 of record JAZHRO010000014.1, read on the forward strand.
ACCCTATATTGGTTTTCTAAGCATTCTACAGAAAACCTAAGTATCCTAGGGTTGTGCCGGTGTTCCCAGGACTACTGTTAGGGTTCTTTGAGGCTCTTTAACATGAAATATCTAAGGAAATAAAGAGCAACAAAAGAAACGAAAAATACAACAAGTACAAAAGAAGGAAATCTATCCTATTCATCATTTCCTTCCATCTTCAATCTTTCGCTCCACGCGAACCTCCTTTGTTCTTACGTCAAGCTCCTCCAATCCGTCCTGGATGCGAGCTCGAACTCCGTTTAAGCACGTCTACATTTGCAATTGACCTGAAATCTAGGACTCAAATTGCAAATGTTAAATAACACGTGTTTTGTTATCATCAAAACAAATGATCGTGGTGCTCTAGCACCAACATGTTCCACCTCGTCTGACCATGAAACTTCAAATCATCTCCACCACCATCTTTGCTCTGCTCTGGCGAAGCTCAGGAGCTATCTGATTGGGGCTTTTGAGCCTGTACTTGTGATTTTAGGTCTCGCCATCACTTGCCATCGCTGTCGTCTTCCTCGTTGCCATCAGGCTTCATCCGACCATCATCATCATCAAACCACCGCTAGGTGACGCAGATTACATCCACGTATCCAGCTTCAACATCAATTGAGTGGAAGCACCTAGCAGTAGCATACAATCCAAACATCTTCACCTACTGCTACTTTGCAAAGAAGGTAGACAACATAGTTACACATCATGAGATTTCAATGTGCCAACAATGTATATTATGATTTCATGATCCCAACTCCTTGCCTCTGAAGATGTCAGCTCTCGTACTGTGCTTGTGAAGGCTTGAAGCAGAGAAAGCACCCTTGTGTGCTTACTGATGCTGCGCCTCATACTTTAAGTCGTCTGAGAGTAAGGGGGCGACGTCTGATTTGATTCTAAAGGAACTGTGACATTATTCTAAGTTTAGGATGACATCGATTATTGATTGAAGTTACTGTTGAGAAATTTGAGTAATTTGAATATGAGAAATGTGCTTAATTAGAGGGATTTAAATGATGATTTAAATCACCACAGTTTAGGTTTCTTTATTGTTTTTGTCTTTATATTCCTTGTGATACATTACTTTATATTTGAATATAAATCCAAGCAATTTATTCATTGCGTATCTCTTATTGTGCCTAATTTACTCTGCTCATCATTCCTGAATTGAGATTAGTGTGTGAATTCCATTTGCTCCCTATGAACAACCTCAGACTCTAACTAGATTCTGAGCATTATAAATTTAAATGTTTGTTGTGCAATTTGAGGAGTGTACTGATGATAATGTCATCATCAACTATATCAGCTTTATTTAGGCATAATCCATTTATAAATGCTCATAGATAACCGCAAGAAGATTGTAATTCATTGCATATCCTTTCTAAGAGAAATGCATTAAAAAAAGGGTAAAACTACAGTTTTAACAGAATTTTCTAATTGTAGAGCAATCATGGGGTTTCTCATGGGTTAATTAAAGGTCAAATATTCATAAATGCCGAACAAGTGGGTTCATGCAAGATAGAAATGGATTTTCACATATTTCGAGAATTAATGGGCACTTGAAACCCTAAAAATAGACCCACTAATTTAAATGATTTTTTGGACAAGATAAAATTCACCTGTACCTTTTAAAAATCATATAAAAATATTCCCTATGATTTGGTACCTTTGATTTGACCATTAGAACCCAATTTGACCTAAAATAAAGTCTCAGATAGATACTTGCCCAGATTTCGGTTTCTTTGCAAATTCCCCATTCAAAATTGGTGAAAACCAAGATCCAAATTCATCATCAGATTCCTTGGTTCCAAATTAGGTTTGTACAAAAATATGGGCCCAATCTGAGATCATCTTGAGCAGGTTTGCATTTTGGTCTAGTCTAACTCTTTTCTTTCACCCATACCCCTAACTTTTGAATTTTTTGCAAGTGGCCTCCTAGGTTTGTCATCTTCTTCGCATAAAGCTCCCTACCACCATTAGAACTTTCCATCCATACATGGAAGGCTTCCATCAAGGTTTTCTCCCTAAATCTGCGGCGAATCTCTCCCAAAAATGGAAGGACTCTTGAAGAGATCCTCTTCCATCTGAGCTTGTTCATGACCTTCCAAACCCGTCCAAAAGCTCGTGCAAACTCATGAAAACTCGTAAACCTATTCCATAAAATCTGAGCTCTCGAAGTTTTTTTCAAAGCTTGGAGACCCACCCAATGGCCTATAAAAGATCCCCGTGCACAACCTTGCCTCCTTAGCAAGGTTTAGGGCCAAAACCCTCTTCAAATCCCTACCTACAGCCATTCCCTGACAAAGCTCTGGTGGCCTCCATCCCCTTCGACCTACTGGCATCCAACACCAAAATTGTCTTGTCCTTCATCTTCATCACCTTCCTCTGGGCCTCACCAGTTAAAGCAGGGGCCGTTTCCCCCTTTCCTCGCCATCGTCTCCCTCAATGGAGAGTTCTCCTTCTCCAGTGCTGACACATCAAAGTCGGCAAGTTCCCTTCCTTTTTCATCCAATTAGAGTAGGTAGATAGGCTCCCTTAGTTCCCTAGGCTCTAGCCCTCTATTTAAAACCCAAAAACAACCCCTCAACTTATCCGCATGCTACCTTTGTCTTCACGTTTGGCCACACCTCCGGTGTGGTCCTCCATACGCTACAGAACTCGAAACACCTCTCCAACACTTCCTAAACCTCCGCTACACCACCACGAGCAGAATCACTAACCTATTCCACTTTCTCACCCATCAAAATATGCCATCGACCAACCCATCATCTGCACTTCATCTCCACTTCCGTCTGACCACTCCATGCACTCCCACACCACGAGGACACCGCCATCATCTTCACCATCCTCCGGCATCCATCTTGTGGTGTTTTAATGCGGTTGCGAGGGCGTTTGTGTGATTTTTAGGTCTCACCGTCTCCCGCCACCATCGCTATCATCGCGTTCTTCATGTTCGAAGCCACACAAGCCCCTTGTGCTACCTCCATGACACATAGATTCGCTCCAAGAGTCTTCCTGGGCTGACAATTGAAGGATGCATTGAGGGAGCTTCTCCAATTGAATGAAGACACCTCACTGCAGCAACACACGAGCGGAAGGGGTGGGATTTAGTCCCACATTGTTGATTTAGGAGGCATAGCTATGACATAAATGGAATTTCTGCTTGTGGCTTATCCCCTCAAGACACTTGGGGATGTGGTCCCTACCTACACCCATGCATGATAGGACCTGCCTAACCTATGCACTCCTTGGCTGTGATCACACGCACGTTGCCCTGGACTCGATTACTGTACATACCCAAATACTCGATTAAGCTTTAGTTTGAGGGAAGTGGAGATGAAGGAAGGAAAGAGAGGGCGAGTGGGGGAGGGGAGGGTTTTGCTCCTCTATACAGATGCGAGACACTTAGTTGCTGGGAAGGAGAAGACCCTTGTTCATGAAGAGGAAAGGAAAGGTAGAAAAAGAAGAGTGCAGAAGAAACAAAGAAGAGAAAGGCACTGTAGCAGCCGACATTTATGTTGTCTGACTTGAGAGCCAGACATTTGATCACTGTTAATTTATTTGATATTAATGAGTTTTTGTTATGTATTTGCTTAAGACTAATAATTGGTGATCTAAATCACCATTATTTTGTCTTAGACATCTTTTTGCCTCATTAAACTCCTGATATGCTTATGCTTGTTAATGAATATGAGATTTCAGTAATTATTATTCATTGAATATCATTATTCTTGGTTTATTTCCTACGCTACTCAAGCCCCTATTCGAGAAGATCTAATCAAGAAGAACCCTAAAAATCAGGCACTAATTTCACTTGAACCTTAAAAATTGTAGACCTAATAACTTGAGAGTCAATTCTGGGTGATCTTTAGGTCTTGATCCAGAGTACATACTCCTTCTTTAGGGTAGGGCAGGTAAGTTGGTCAACATCGTAGGCCAACTAACCTCCAAATTAGGTCACAAGTAAAATACACTTCTGATTAAGTGAAATTCAAGGCACTAATTAGGCTAAAATTGGTAGAGTTAAGGTCTTAAGTTTGTACATTCCAGTCTACTTGGAACTGTAGTGACAAGGAAGGTTAGGTGTGGGAAAAACTGTAACCCGTGGGGACGCTCTACCATGTAGGGGTCTTTGTGGGGCTTTCCCTTCCTAGCAGCCCAGGTATTTCTGAAGTGTGTGGATTTCTGATTCAGAGGTATCATCCTCCTCGAAACGACCTTAGTTATCCAAAAATCTTTGGTTGCCTTGCACAAGTAGAAAAAGTACTGTCCATGATGGAAATTCTTGACGATTAAAGGAACGGTCGGTAATAAAAGTATTCTTGACCTTTTAAAGAGAAATGGTTGCCAAAAGTCTGGTAATTAACCTTGCCACCAGGAAAACAGTAAAGGAGGTTGAGAGCATTCTCGACCGTTATAAACGGTCGAGAATATGACTTTACTCAACCGTTTCTATATAAACGGTCAAGGGTAAATGAAATCCTCGACAGTGCAATATATAATGGTTGAGAAAGTGAAGTAATGTTAAGACGTCTAGTTGTCACCACTGTCGACCGTTTATAACAGTTGACAATAATCATATAGTCGACCATTTCAATATTAATGGTCATGGATAATGTTTTCATAACCCACAAACACGGGTGGGCAAATTTTCAAAGTCTATCGTCGATTGTTCAACCATAACAGTCGGAGGAGTTATTCTCAATCATTAATAACAGCCGGTAATAGGAGTATCCTTGAACGTTTATTTTGAACGGTCGGGAATAATCTTATTTTTCAATCGTAGCTTAGGAACGGTCGAAAAAAGTCAACTAAAATCCATAGCGTTGCCCTGTCTCTCTCCCCCTTCCTCCCAAATAATTTTCTTCCTACTCCCAACACCAGCGCAACCTCGTCCGCCTCAGCTCCTTGGTGTTGGACCCGAATAGGTTTTTAATATGATGATTTTATCGTTGAAGTGTGTATAGTGGTTAACATAAATTGGACCTAACCATCCCTTTACAAAATTTTTTACCTGGCCTACTTGATTTTATCTTGGTCACTTCTAGGCCCAGGGTCGAACTCAGGGAAGTGGGGTATAAGTTAAGTTTCTACGCCTTTCCTACAACGAGTCTCTTCCTTTCGTTTATTGTGTTTTTGGTGTTTTTATATTTAGATTTCTTTTTGGTAATCTTTGTCCTTGAGGCACACCATCAAAATTGGGTTCTTGGCTTTGAGCCAAAATAGGGTTCCAAAACAGGTCTTGCATGGGGTACCTACAAGTCAAGGATTATCTTTTCTCTTTTATATATTTTTTTTATCTTTTTACTAACAGGAAAGTGAAACAGAAATAAAGTAATTATTGTGTATATATTTATGTATATATTATATACGTATAAAGGGGTGGGGGTGGAGGCGGAGATGGAGTGTAGCATGGTGTCAAGTCGATCGTCATCTAGAGAGACGCAACGTACAGGACTAGGTGCTGTGTGGAGTGTGGGATGGATGGTGGAAGATGTATGTAACCACGCTTTTTGTATGCGTGTATCGGGGAATATCAGCAACTAGTGCAGATATTCCCGCGATACCCCGTATGGTAAATAATGTGGAAATATATCTATATATGTATATATGTAAATATATCTATATGTATATATGGTTATATATAAGTATATATATGTATATATATATTTGTGTATATATATATGTATATATTTATATATATAAGTATATGCATATATGTATATATATATATAGATAGATATATGTATAGATGTATATATATATATATGTATGTATGTATATAATACTATATAGATGTCTATATATTTATATGTATATATATATATAATAATATATGTTTATATAGGTATATGTAGCTAGATATGTATATATATGTATATATGTATATATAGTTATATGGATATATATGTATATATGTATGTATATATATATATATGTATATATGTGTTTAAGTACATGTATATTGACTAATAAATATTTATATAAGTACAAATATATGTATAGATATATGTATAAATATATATATATATATGTATATAAGTGCATGTATATATGTAAATATATATGTATATAAGTATAAAGATATATGTAAATATATATATATTTGTATACTAATAGTTATTTATATAAATACTACTATATATAAAGATATAATTATATATATATGTATATGTATATTAGTGTACGTATATGTATAAGTATATAGATATATATATATCTATGTGTGTATGTGTACTAATACATAAGTATATAGGTACTACTATATGCATAAATATAAGCATATATATATATATGCATATAAATATATGTATATATATATCAATATATATAAGTATAGGTATATATATATGTATATAATAGAGTATAGGTGTGTGTATGTGTGTGGAAGTGTGAGTGTATGTGTGCGTAAGTGTCGGTGAAGAGAGTGTTGTGAGTGTTGTGAGAGAGAGTGAGAGAGAGAGCGAGAGCAGGGGAGATGGATGGAGGTTAAGGCATCTGCAGACAAGCGGCGCTGTCTGGAGGTCTCCACGAGCGCAGGCACGCATGCACGCAGACAAGCACATACAGGGGCAGTGAAGGGCGTGGAGAGGAGATGCAGTGCACCGTGCTACGCGAAGGCTGGAGTGGGCTCTCGTAGGCACTTGCGAAGGGAGCGAGCAAAGCAAACTCATGGGATGTTGCAGGCGACGCTGTGGTAGACGGGCAGGCAGGCGCGTGCATAGGCGAGGGCCGGTTGCGGCACGCTGGGTGACCGGTAAAGTGAGAAGCTTTCCAGTCACCCCACTGTAGCCACAGTATCGCATAGACTCACGTGAACAGTGGCTGCAGTGGTCATTCATGCCGCGTAACCGGGAGCTGCAGGTGGTGTGAGTGTTGCCGGCTCGCAGCTGGCGCATGCGGGCTAGCCCGCGATTAAGAGGGTCTACGCCAGTCGGTTGCGAGTGCGGAGAAGCTCACGACAGAGCCAGCGGAGAGGGAGTTGGCGTGCACGGGGGAAGGCGAGGCTGACGTGGGTGCTGCTGGGGTGTGAGGTGAGGGTTGGCCGACCGATTGCAGAGGAGCGCAATGGCTGGTTGTGGGCGGAAGGGAGCGTGACAGGGCAGAGAAAGCAGGAGGCGGAGAGGCCTGCAGGCGCGCCCGGATGGGCCTGGGGCACCTGCAAGCTTGTGCGGAATTGCTCGGGCTACTGCTGCCTTGCCGCAGCTGCTGCCGCCGAGCTTCGAGCTTTAGACCTTGAAGATTGTGGCCATGGCTAGAGGTGCTGGAAATTGGAAAAAAAGTAGAAAAGATCCACCACGCCCACCGGCTCTTTGAAGGCTGGGTGGTGGTGGTCTCACTATGGTCGTGTGCATCACAATGAGGGCTCCTACCCGTCGGGTGTCTCCGAGGAGGGTCGGCGTATGGAGGGAGAGGGAGGAGAGGACGGCTTGGAAGGAGTTCTACAGAGTCTTTTTTTTTGGCCTTTTTTTGGTGAGGACCAAGCTGCCGTTGCAAGAAGGAGCCGCCCACTTTATATAGAAGATGAAAGCCATGCACGGCCAAGCCCTGGCAGTGCATGGATCATGCATGGCCTTGGCAGGGAGAGGTCTACTACTGCTGTAGGGAGAGGTGAAGCAGGACATGGCGTGAAGCGAAGTCGATGCTCCATGCAACCGCGGGGAGAACGATTTGAAAATCAAAAATAAATAAAAATGGAGATGGAAATTTGTGAGGAAGCACTTGTGGAAAAATGTAATCGCGAGGCCATTTTATTTCACTCTCCTCCCTTAATTAAATGCAAGCATGCATTTATTTTTACAAATGCGATTATGGAACCTAATATGCATTGGTAATGCTAGGAAATAGCACAAGACGGCACACTTACAGGCATATTTTTGTGGTGCAATCATACCCCCATGCCTATCTTTTGCTAGTCCCTAGCAAAACAGCATTTAGAAATGATCTTAAGCTGAAGATTTTCTTCTAAGGCGATATAGGTGTGTTTATTTTTGGATATTGTGATAACGAATTGTAGAGAAGACTACCAGTACTTTGAGTCTCACATGATATAGATCATCTCTCGACTAACCCGGACTCTTGATATTTAATCCATAAGTACGATTTCCAGGACCCAGGAGGTTTTTGCCGTACTTGAGAGCTCAAGAGATTATGGCTTATGCTTAGTGAAGGATCAAGACTAACCAGATGAACATTAAGACGCAAGCCCAGGGTTTCACGAATCTTTAAGTAAAGGTTGGTCCCAATTTCAGCTTATGTTTTCGGATTGACCCTTAAGAAGATGACGGAAAACTCAACTCCCATTTTCTGACATTTGTGGCTCATGGAAAACAAAACATTTCGTAGGAAGATTTTACAGATATTTGTGAGATATACTAACTTATTTGCATCTCCTTTTTTTTTTTCTGAAACACGTGTCAGTATATCACTTACAACTTTATTTGAAGGAGCACACTTTTCTTTTTGGTGGGAGAGTTTCTTTTTGGTAGAAAGAGTTTCTCCAAAACACAAGACTAAAACCTGGGATAAAAAGTCTACCTGCATGCACAGGTAAGGACTCCACCTTCCCTAATGAACACTAAGGTTGGATCTTATGTTCACCTGGTCTTTCCTGATATGTGCAGTGTGAACCAAGTTTACTTAAGCTCTCAACTAGAAGCAAACCAACGAATCCTGTACTGGTGTCTTAGGTACAAGAATACGTCCTTAGCTAGGAGAGATTCCGATCTATCTTATCAATGCTCATGTGAATTAAGCCGAGCTTAAGCGAATCAAGCTTATGTGGCCTGGAAAGTCTTCAAAACAGAGGTTGAATATCCATATAAACACTTATTGTATTTGTTGTTTCAGCTTTTAGATCATTACTAAACACCATTTTATATATATATATATATTTTTTTTTTCTTTCTCTTTTTCTTGCATATTTATAAATGGGCGGAAACTGCATGATACCATAAAATACCTAGATCCTATGGATGCCTATCCACCCCCCCATGCCAAATAATGCTATGTCCTCATATGCATGCAGGGAAGGGTAGAGAAAGGACGAAAGATCGGGTAATGAGAGCTGAAGTGCAGGGTATACAACAAGGTGGTAGGGTGGGTGGTTGGTTGGTGGTGAAAGATCTGGCATTTTCTGGGACGAGAGTGCCTAAGCGGAATAGAAAACAGGTCAGGAGGAAGCAGTTGGCCCTCAGATTGGCCAAGAAGAGGGGCTTCTTTGATAGATGGATCCAAAAGGGAATAGCCCCAGTGAGTAAGATGTGGGCTCAAGGTCCCAGTGTGGAGTTGCAAATCCGCCTGATTTGGTGTGAAAGAAAGGGCAATCTGATCTTCCATAGTGTGGATCGGCGGTGAGCAGCCCGGATATGACTCAGAGCACGAGGTATGGGAAGCGGAGAAAACCTCGTTAGAAGTCTGGTCAGGAGAAGGTACAGGACAAGGGAGGGATGGGGGAACGTCACAATATGCGTTGGTCAGGCAGTCGACAGTGTTTATAGGCAATCCGCAACAGTCAGAATGGTTCAATTGGTCCGATACATGCGCTGACAGCCATGTCCTCGTCAGATGTGTCATCCTCGATACAATCGCAATCAACGTTCTTGGTTGCCTTGAAGATGTTAAGCTTGATCTTTTCAGATCCAACGGCAATCTCAATACAACCCGACTCGCAATCGATAAGGATGCGGGCTGTGGCCAAGAAAGGTCGACCAAGGATGAATAGACAATCAGAAAGTGAGCTAGGAACTTCCATATCTAAAATGAGAAAGTCAACAGGAAAACAGATACTGTTGACCCTAACCACCACGTCTTCCACCACACCCTTCGAGATTTTGACAGAATGATTTGCCAACTGTAACGTGATAGTGGTGGGTTTCAGATTTACCAAGGAAAATTTTTCGAGCGTGATGGTTGGTAAAAGATTTATGGAAGATCCTAGATCAAGCAGGGCATGGTTAAAATTGCAGCCTTGGATGCTGTAGGAAATAAGTGGTGTGCCCAGATATTTTTACTTCAGTGGTAGATTTGACAGTATAGCACAACTCGCATGAGGTGAGAGAACCACCGGATTTTTGGTTTTCTTTGACTGTCGCCTGGGTGTTGTGTAGTCTTTGAAAAATCGGGCAACAGTAGGTATGTGGTCGATAGCCTCAAGTAGCGGTACCTTGATTTCTACATCCCTAAACAAATTACGTAGGTTATCAAAGGCCTCCATGTCTTTCTTCTTGCCGTTTGGCTCCCTTAGTAGAGCCTCAGGGAATGGGACTGGTTCTTGCACGAATTTGGGTGTATCATCCTCTCGCGAATGTGGTGCGCATCCCGAATGAGAGGGCGATGAAGAAGAGATGGGCCAGGATCAGGTCAAGGCGGATCGACAGTCTGCTTACCGCTCCTCGTAGTGATAACATTGGACGGTGCAGGTCCAGTGGGATCATATGGCGGAGGAGTGTTCGCAATAGGGAGATAAGAGTGCGCTGCTGCAGTGGGATTAGCCTGAAATCCCTGTGGAATGCTCAGAGCTTGCAGAATCTGATTTACCTACCCCTGAGAAGGTCGTACCTGTTCTTAACCCCCACAAGGTACGAAATTTTGTAGGTTTGGGATAGGTTGGGTGGGAAGAGTGCCGTGAGATCAAGTCACCATGCGTAGTTGACTGATCTCAGCATTCTGCGGTGCCAATTGGTGCTGAAGAGTGGTCATGTTCCCTTTATGGCGCTTTGACATTTCCTTCATTATTCGCATCAATTTATCAAGAGGACTTGATGCGTGTTTTGTTTGCGGTACACAAGGGCCTGATGGCGGATTCGCCAAAGGATTAGACTGGGCCCTTGGGATGACAGGTGCGGACGGTCGCATTTGTCCACTTGCAGGGTTTTGGCGTTTTGGGTTGTTGGACCATGTGAAATTTGGATGATTTCTCCACCTAGGGTTATATGTGGCAGAGAACGGGTTGTTCCCCAGGGCACAAGCATCTTCTATGCCAGAAGATGTGTCCGCATGTAAATATGTGTCCGAGCACACGGAGGCTTGGTCCTCCGTGTCGAAATACTAGCTTGCAGAAGCCAGATCCACATGACTTACCGAGTTGCTCGCCGCGACACTCTGTAAGGAAGGTCTTACGGGGTTTACCGGGATAAGCCTGGTGTTGGAAGAATTGGAATTGTGACGAAGTGGTGAGGTGGGGGTGTTTGCCATGTTTGTGGAGGAGGAGGATGATTTGGCTCCTTTTCTAATTTTATCAGGCAATTCAAACAGTTCAGGGTTTTGTGACCTCCTCCCAAACATGCACTACCGTAGGAAGAGTTGGAGAAATGAGAAGGGAAAAGAGATGAGAAAAACGACGCCGCAAAGGTACACTTGATGACAAATCAATACAATCAAATTCCTAACCTCTGCAGTGTGCCCTTAAACCTAAAGATATAAGTTACCTGCTATCACGGACTACGGAACCGAATGCGAGTACTGCAGAACCATCGAGCCTGATTGAAATGCCGTTTGCCCCAGTCTTAGATACCTGATAGAGCGCGGGAACTCTCACCAGCACATAGACGCTACACGTAGGTAGTTAGACCTCCAATCCTTAGTAAGGGTCAAGTTACTACCAGTTTTAGTTAGAGGCTTAGGGTCAAGTGCTTTTGGAATATGAAGGGAATTTTTTACGGGTAATGCCCAAGTGATTGATTTTTCAAAGTGTGTAATCCAAGCATGCAACGGGGAAATCTCCCCGAATTGAAGTTTTTATTGGTGAATGGTTTGTAGAGTTCAGCCTTAAGTAGTATGAATTTTAGGATTTCGCTGAATTACCAATTCAACCAATCTCCAGGTTTTGCAAGAATACAGGTTTTTTTTCTAAGTCCAACAAACCCTTCTTCAATATCAGTTGGTTAATGCATGCTAAAATGCAATGGGCTACACTAAATGGCGATTTCTACGCGTGGATGCACGAATTACTTTTAGAGTTTATGTGAAAGGGAGCCAAAGCACTTCAATTCAAGTTCTCCCAATCGCCAGAATGATTTCCACACTCAGGGCTCAACCAAAAGATAAAGAAAATCAAATTGTTGGGGGTTCAGGTATTCGGGATCGAATCTTAGGCAAGTTGAAAAGTCATGGTGGGGTTGGAATTAACTCAATTAAAAGTCTCCCAACCAAAAAGGTGATCCCGAATTGTAGATTAATGAGGCAAAGAGGTGTGGCAATCAATCTTTTTATTTTCCTGAAAGAATGCTTCGGACGGCGAAAAATTCCAGAATCAAGATTCTTGGATTTTCGCGATGCGAAGGCAGGAAATCCCGAGGTGGTGGGAGTGAAGACAATCAATCAAACAAGTGAATTTTAATCCACTTGCCCCAAGAGATCCCAAGAAGTTTTTCTAGATTTTAGTTTTTATTTTTTATTATTATTATTTTTTATTAAGGTGATAAGTTGACCCTAGTTGCTAAGAAAATAAGACCTACTTGTTCGGCAATGTGTGCAAAGCTCCAATGCGGTGTCGGCGTCTTTATGCTCTTGTTCCCGCCTTGGATCTACTTACGTCTTCAACTTCATCTACCGGCCTTCTCCTTGAACCAGGTTCACCTGCACATCAAAAACAGAGATACTTGTGAAGAGAGAAGAGAAGAGAAAAAATTATAGGAATGGAGTAAAAACTTACTTGAAGGCGCTCTTCCCCGGCAACGGTGCTAGAAAAGTAATGGTGTCGGACAGGAATAGGTTATTAATATGATGATTTTATCGTTGAAGTGTGTATAGTGGTTAACCTAAATCGGACCTAACCATCTCTTTACAAAATTTTTTACCCAGCCTACGTGATTTTATCTTGGTCACTTTTAGGCCCAGGGTCGAACTCAGGGAAGTGGGGAACAAGTTAAGTTTCTACGCCTTTCCTACAATGAGTCTCTTCCTTTCGTTTATTGTGTTTTTTGTGTTTTTCTATTTAGATTTTTTTTTGGTAATCTTTGTCCTTGAGGCACACCCTCAAAATTGGGTTCTTGGCTTTGATGCAAAACAGGGTTCCAAAACGGGTCTTGCTATTAGCAAGACGGGGTACCAAATATATGTATATATATATGTATAAATATATATATATGTATACTAATACTTAGGTATATAAATACTACTATATATATAGATATAATTATATATATATATATGTATATGTATATAAGTATATATATATACATATATATGTATATATGTATATATATAAGTATATAGATATATATATATGTATGTATGTATACTAATACATAAGTATATAGGTACTACTATATGTATAAATACAAGTATATATATGTATGTATATAAATATATGTATATATATATCAATATATATAAGTATAAGTATATAAATATATATAAAATAGAGTATAGGTGTTTGTGTGTGTGTGGAAGTGTGAGTGTATGTGTGTGTAAGCCTCGGTGAAGAGAGTGCTGAGAGTGTTGTGAGAGAGAGTGAGAGAGAGAGAGAGCGGGAAAGATGGCTGGAGGTTAAGGCGTCTATAGACCAGCGGCGTCGTCTGGAGGTCTCCACACACACAGGCACGCATGCACGCAGACAGGCGAAGGGCACGGAGACGAGACGCACCGTACCGTGCTACGTGAAGGCTGGAGCGGGCGACGCTGGGGTAGACGCGCAGGCGGGCGAGGACAGGTTGCGGCGCACCGGGTGACCGATAATGTGAGAAGCTTTCCGGTCACCCCACTGTAGCCACAGTGTCGCGTAGACTCGCGTGAACAGTGGCTACAGTGGTCTTCCACACCGCGCAACCGGGAGCTGCAGGTGGTGTGAGTGCTGCCGGCTTGCGGCTGGCACGCGTGGGCTGGCACACGTAGGCTGGCTCACGAGGGGGGTCTGCGCTGGCAGATTGCGAGCACAGAGAAGCTCGCGACAGAGCGCGCGAAGAGGGAGTTGGCATGCATGGGGGAAGGCAAGGGTGACGCGGGCGTTGTTGCGGTGCGCAGTGAGGGTTGGCTGGCTGGTTGCAGAGGAGTGTAGTGGCCGGTTGTGGGCGGAGGAGAGCGCGACTGGGCAGAGAAAGCAAGAGGCGGAGAGGTCTGCAGGCGTGCGCGGAAGGGACTGGGGTGCCTGCAGGCTTGCGGAAAATAGCTGGTGCTACTGCTGCCATCAAGCTTCGAGCTTCAGACCTTGAAGCTTGCGGCCATGCCTGAAGGTGCCAGAAATAGGAAAAAAACTAGAAAAGGGCCACAACGCCCACAGGCTCTTTGAAGAGCTGGGCGGTGGTGGTCTCACTGTGGTGGTGTGCACCACAGTGAGGGCTCCTACCCGCCGGGTGTCTCCGAGGAGGGCCGACGTATGGAGGGAGAGGGAGGAGAGGATGGCCTGGAAGGAGAAGTTCTACAGAGTCTCTTTTTTTGGCTTTTGTTTGGTGAGGACCAGGCCGCCTTTGCAAGAAGGAGCCACCCACTTTATATAGAAGATGAAAGCCATGCACGGCCATGCCCTGGCTGTGCATGGCTCATGCTTGGCCTTGGCAAGGAGAGGTCTGCTGCGGCTGTAGGGAGAGGTGAAGCAGGACATGGCGTGAAGAGAAGTCGATGCTCCATGTAGCTGTGGGGAGAAAGATTTAAAAATAAAAAAGAAATAAAAATGGAGATGGAAATTTGTGAGGAAGCACTTGAGGAAAAATGTAATCGCGAGGCCATTTTATTTCACTCTCCTCCCTTCTAAATTAAATGCATGCATGCATATATTTTTACAAATGCGATTATCGAACCTAATATGCATTGGTAATGCTAGGAAATAGCACAAGATGACACACTTTCAGGAGTATTTTTGTGGTGCAATCACTCCTGTTCCTTGGCTCCTCATTTGTGAACTTCGTTGCAACTCGTCCTCTGTGACCACCAGCACCAACAACGCCGCCTTCTCCTTCACGACCTCATTGGTAGCTGTCGTCCTCCTCTTCTTCCTCCTCTACCTGCCTCCTCCTTCCCATCCCCCTCGTCGCTGCCCTCGCCACCACCAGCGCCAACACCACCACCCCCTACCGTCACCACCAGCACCACCACCACTCGCCACCAACACCACCACCCCCTGCCGCCACCAACACCACCACCCCCTGCCACCACCCTTGCCACCACCCCTTGCAGCCACCACCACCCACCAATCCTAATCCAAGTATCCCACCCATTTAATGGCAATTCCAACATTTCATTTCCAAGCATAACTGTAGCATGTTAATATCTTTAGATAATCCTAAATTGACATCCAATAAATTAGCTAGCAAGGTTGCTTTATAATTGTATGGTGTAGACTTGGTGAATGTCCATTTACACCTATTACAGACATCCAAATTGTGGTTTAGGCAACTAGGGCAACACCTAATATAGGCCCCATCTTGTCTAGACCTTGGCATCTAACTTTGATTTTGTGCACCTAAGCTTGAAGTATGCTTTTTTTTCACTCTACTCAAGTTTATAGAGCTCTAAACATACTGCTTACATTTCTAAACCTGTAACTTTAGACCTTGGGCAATTTCCACACAACTCAATTTAGTGCTTGATTCCACTTGATCTTTATGTGGTTTGGTTTCTAAGTTTTCCCCAATACTTGGGAGTGGCTTTGTACAACATTCTTAGAGTTTGGATTCCATTAAAAAGTCCTCATTGGATAGAATCGTTTGCGCAAAGCTTTGGCTATCCAACGTTTATGAAATCCAATGATTTCCATTATAAACTTTGTTGACATCAAAGAAACGGTCAAGGGAAGGGCCAAGCGACCAACTCCCTAAACTCAACTATACCACCATGAAGTAAGGAATCATTCCAAGAAGCCATGTACGCATCACAATTTAAGAAGAATCATGAAAACCATTTCCAACAGGAATTCTGAATGAACTAATAATATACAAATTCCACACTACCAGATGATCCCATGCCCAATTTTCATACTTGATACTATTTTATGTCTTCTTTGGGTAGTAGGAGCCAAGTAATTTAGATACACTAAAATGAGGCCTTCACAATGACCTACATGGTTTCTAAGGATTGCCTTAGGTCCTTGGACACTAATTAATAGTGTGCAGGTACCTTGGTTGATCAAATCAATACAATGATCACACATTAAAAGTCCCTCTGGGTGACATTCAGATTTCAGATCAAAATAATTTAATCAGGCAATGAGCAGTTGGATTATGTTCGAAGGATCCTTTGGTGAGATAAGAAGATCAAATTAGGGTTTTAAGGCTTAGTAAGCCTCAATTTGAATTCCATATAACTCTGGATCCTTTGTTGAGTATTTACAACACTTAAAACTGACCTTCTAGTTATTTGATAGTTATCAGAGATTTAATACTTATCAGAGGGGAATTGATTCAACTATCCTAGCTATATGTTTTATTTACATTGAATTGTCGTATATCAGTATCTTAGAATTTTTTCAAATATTTATCACGTAAATTTTAATACAACTTTATGGATACACACACTTGAGCAAATTTCGTCACTTTTGTTAAGGGTTATGTTCATTTATATTTCAAAACTGAAATTTATTTTATTGCCTTCTCATATAGGTTCGACACATTACAGGTGTCCTGGAATTCAAAGCTAGGCTAACTAGGTTCTTGTATCTCTAGGGTGGGCTCGAAATCGGGAGCCCATGCAACTGGATCATCCCAACCCAACTCAAGATCAGGTGAATCAGTCTGTACATAATTTTGATCATTTTCCATCTGGGATAAGGATCCACAACAACCTTGATTCTCGAACCCGGGATTTGGGAAATCAATTGATCCTCAGTATTGTTCCAAGATATTTTGTTAAATGCCTAGGGAATGTACAGGTATTTCTTATCGATAATCTATTTTAATAATTTTATCATCTCTTCACATTTTCAAGATCATCTTGGTGTCTTTCCCAAAGTATAGGATTTATCTTGCATTGGAGATATTCAAAGTTATGCAATTTCTTTAACTCAATGTATCCTATCATGAGAATATCCTGGGTTGATCCATTTGCTACTTGTGTCAATATTAATTGGGTGCAATATATGATGAAGGCTGTTGTTACTGGCACATTAACCTGAATGTTGTCAACTAGATTTGAGGTTTTCTTATCAATCTCATAAAGTCTACAGGTATCCTCAGTCATTCTATCTCTCATAGACATTCAAGATTCAAGTTTCTTAAATGGTCTTATTAGATTTTTGGGTTGCATTTTTGAATCAAGTGGTGGAATCAATATGTAGAATCAAACTCAATATTAGATTATAGTTGATTTGACCTGATATAAATCCCTAAGATAATATGTGTATGTGCCCTAGAGAAAAGATGAGGGACTGGATGTTATTTGGACCATATCAAGGCACCCAAAGATTTTTGGATGAGTATAGAGGTTTGTGGCGGATGATACCCCTGGATCAGAAAGTCATCCACCTAAGAATTACATATGTAGCCAACAAGGGAGAGCCCCGCAAAGACCCCTACATGGCAGAGCATCACCACGGGTTACAAGGTTTCCCCCACCCGACCTTCCTTGTCACTAAGGGTCTAGGTAGACCAGAATGGATAACTTGCCTCTTAAGTCTACCAATTTAAGTCCTAATTTGTGCCTCTAATTCCATTTGATTAGTAGTTAATTTGACTTGTGACCTAATTTGGAGGCTGCTTGGCCTACTTTGTAGAACAACTTCACCTTACCTGCCCTAAAAGATGGAGAATGAAATCTAGGTCAAGGCCCAGAAATCACCCTGATTGACTCTCAGGTTATTAGGTCTAAGATTTTAGGATTCAAGTGAAATTAGAGCCAGATTTTAGGGTTTTTCTTGATTAGATCTTTACAACCAAGGGCTTGGGTAGCACACAAATGCGGGAGGATTATTTCCCTTTATGTAGGCAAATGTGAACTAGCACTCCAGAACCCTAATGTAGAAACCCAAATTGGCTTTATTCTGCATCCAATTTGATCTTAAAATGTTCTCCTTGGAATTCAAACAAGAAGTGCATAGTCCAAGAAGATTAGAAATTACGCATAGTCCCTAACAAGTACAAGAAAATTGGATAGGGAATTCTAGACAGAATCATCTCAAGCTTCAATCAAATATGAAATTTGTTCGCAAATCAGGAAACTTGCCTTTTTAAGCGATGATTACCATAAAAATAAGGTGGGTGATTCCTAATTGATTGTTTCCCTTTTCTTTGTCTTCCCAAGATAAGAGGTTGATTAGGGAAGAATAGAAAAATTACCTACCCTAGAGTGGCTATTTTGCACAGAAGATCACCTCTGGATACACCTCGCTAAATCACAAGAAATCAAATAAGGCAAGTTAGTGCTCAAATATAATTAGATAAAGTAGGGAATAGTGGTGAATTGCGCATTGCTCCCTAGCAACGGCACCAAAATGTTGGAGGCGCGAATGAGGAGATTTAAATACGCATTCATTGTAGTATCCCCTAAATCGCTCAATCAACAAATAAAATTTATTACTTGAATTTAAGTCTAAGGTCGAACACAAGGAGCAAGTATTGCATTCACATGCTAATTTCAACAAATAATTGAAATGAGCATAAGAAATTGAGTAGAATATAAATTTTCAATGAATAATAACCTGTCACATTAAATATTTAATGAAGAATAACTACTCAAATGATATTTAGTACCAAGAAAGAGTATATTAGGAGTTTAATGAGATAAAAGGATACCTAAGACAAAATAATGGTGATTTGAATCACCAATTATTAGCTTAGATAAACATATAATAATTACTTAATGATCTAAAAAAATGAATAGTATCAACAACTTTAAATCCACGCAAGTGTTAGCACATAGTGCACTCCCTATCCAGCAAATCAGACGATAGAGCTCTCAATCAGACGGCTTAACCGTCCACTGCTACAGTGCCAATGGGTCTTCTATCTTGCCCTTCCCTTTCTCTTCTTCTTCTATAGTCAGCTTCTTCTACCTTTCTTCTTCCTTCTTCAGGCCTTGTCCTTTTGCCTCTTCTTCCATTCTCCATGCAAAGGGGAAAGGGCTTGAATTTTGTACAACTGTTTGCCAATGCACAGAAGAGAAAAACCCCTCTTCCCCCACTCTCTCTCTCTTCCCCTTCTCTTTCTCAATGTTTGGTCATATGCTCGAGTAATCGGGTGTCAGGGATCCACATACCTTGGACCAGGGTAGTGTGCATGAATTGCACAGCTGAGGTGCACTCGGGTTAGGGGGGCTCAGGTAAGGGTAAGGAGGACCTCACCCTCGTGTTAGGAGGCGATAAGCACAACACAGAAAAGTAACTTAAGTGATGCCGTGCACCTCTCCACGCTCGATGTGGGAAAAATCCCATAGGGCTCCTCCTCTCATAGCTACTGTGAAGACGTGTTCGATTGGAGTAGCAACGTTTGTAGTGATGCGAAATTGACCACTTAGGCGTTTGCCTGGATGCCTTCCACACTGCTTGGGGATGTTGCCTAGCGCTCGCAACTTGGAAGCAACCTAAAACGCAAAGTATGGCCTTACGGCCTTGTCAGATAAGCTCAGTAGGATTGCGAAGATGTGGCAAAGGTGTTGGTGGCTGTGGCATGCTGCAGGAGGTTGTGGGTAAGAGTGGCAAAGGTGGATTAGGTTGGAAATTGATGGGTTGTTCAGTGGATGGTTAGGAGGGCCAATTGACCAAACTAAAATGGGGCTTTTGCTCTTGGGATCGAGGCTGAAGTGTAGGGCTTAATGGCGAGGTTGATGGAGGTGTGTAGCGGTGGAAACACCTCTCTGGAGTGGTCATCAGATATGGAGGAGATGAGGGTGAATGGCGTAGTCGGTGGTCGAAAGGGATAAGAAAGAAGGTAGAAATGAAGTAGAGAGGGAGGGGGACCTAACTAACCCTAGAATTATGGACGAAATGGGTAGGATGATGCCTACTTTTATTGGCCAGTGTCATGGAAGAGAACTTCTCCGTTTAGGTGGACAGCGACGAAGAGAGGAGAGGACGACCCTGGCTTTGGCACACCAGGCGTGGAAGGAGACAAAGGTGCCAGCACTCCCAATTTGGTCGTGGGAGGCCATAGAGTGACGGATGGAGGAGCTCGCTGGAGCTTAGGCAGAGATGGCTGGGGAAGGAGTTTGAAGAGGGTCTTGTGGTCCAAAACCTAGCTAAGAAGCGAAATGCAACAGGGGTTCTTTTATAGGCCATAGGGAGCCCTTCCATGCTTGGAAAAAAGGTTCCAAGCTCAGAAGGTTTTTGCGAAATAGGATACCCGAACCTTTGAAAGGTTTTCATGATCTTTTGGGAAAGATGTAGAGCCCAAGATGCAGCTCTAAAGGAAGGCAATTTCAGAAGGAATCCCATATCAATTTTTGGAGAGATTGACTAAGAATCGAGCGAGAAATCCTCCGTCAAAACTCCATGGTGAAGGTTCAACCTTCCAAACATGGCGTGAGGACCTACATGTAAAGAAGATGATGAAGCTCAGGGGTCTTTCCAAGGAATTCAAAAAGCTAGAGGTCTGAATGAGATTGAAAGACTTTGACTGGACTAAAATGCAAACTTCGTCAAGATGATCTAAGATTGGGTCCAAATTTTGGTACAAACTGAATTTGGACCCAAGGAATCTAATGGTGATGTTAAATTTAGGTGTTGACCAGGTTTGACTGGATAATTTATGCAAAAACATAAATTAGGGAAACTGTCTATTTGAGACTCAATTTTTTGTCAAATTGGGTTCCATGGGTCTAATTAAGCATACCAAATCCTAGAGAATATTTTTCTGTGATTTATAGAGAGTTTATGTTAATTTTATCTTAACCAGGACCTTAGTTAATTAAGCAAGTCTATTTTTAGGCTTTCAGAATCATTTAATTCTCAAAACATCCGAAAATCCATTTTTGTCTACACGGACCCACTTGTTAACCATTAATTACTATATAACCCTCAGTGAACTCTTAAGTACCCCATGGTTATTCTACAATTGAGATATGTTGTTAAAATTGTAGTTTTACCCTTTTTTTACTATATTTCTTTCAGAAGATTATGTAGTGAATTAGGCTCCTCTAGCAGTTATGTAGGAGCATTTATTCCTTGATTATTACTAATTAAAGCTAGATATGGCTGATGATGATGTTATCATCACAAAGCAATGTCCATGAGTTGGTTACCTATAACCACTAAAGTATATAGGGCTCCTAGGTGTTCAAACTTGGGGGGTGTTCCATGTTGGAGCATCGAGTTAACATGGTTAGGTAGGATGACATTAATTTGGACCTATCTCTAAGATTAACATTTCTGGGTACAGAGATCCTTTAGAAATTTGGCATAAGATGGGATTTGCTTTATAGCATCCAACAAAGGCAAGTTAATATCAACTTGCCTAAAAGTGCCCATAATCTCGTCCATCCTATCCTTGGCTCCAGATGAGCTAGCAAAGGATTTCTCAGGAGTGGTTAGGAGCTCTGGATAGGTTACCCTCGGCTTCAGGTGGAGGGGTCATCTTGTTAGAAAAGGGGTGGTGGAATGACGACATCCTCGGGTGTGTTATTTCAAGCAAAGAAGAGCAATGTGGCTCTTCCTTGGTGAGGGTGGATGCCGAGGTCTATGTAGGAGGGGAATTCTAATGGGAGATCGTAGGAGTGCTATCAACTTTGATAATTTCTTTACCACTCCACAACATGATCACAACTTGAGCGTGCTCCCTAAATATGATCCCCTTACCTTTGGGGTTGTCCTCAGATAAATTGGGCACATTTTCGAGATCATGATGCCTCATCACCTCTATAAGATGACCAATTTGGGATTGAATGATTATCTTATTCTGAAACTGGATTACCATGTTTTGATGCTCTTGCATCACCTTCATCATGTCTTTAGTTAATCCATCTCAGAGGGCTTATTCTGAGGAGGGGTCATTTATGGGAGTTGGTTCATGGGTTGGGGAGGTTGGGGCCTTGTATTCCTTAAGTTGGAAGCATCACTTTGCCTCCGAAAAAAATTTGGATGGTTCCACGACCTCGGATTGTAAGTATTAGAATATGGGTTGTTCCTAGGGGGTGGGGAGAATCCCTAGGCCACATTCAAATCAGTCCGAATCAACTCAAGGAATTGATTCACAAATTGGCACTCTACAATGGCGTGTGAAGTGCTTTGGTAAATGCAGCATTCACTCGGAGCTTGGACAATAGCGGCTGCTTGCGGGTGCATGTTGAGGTTTGCTAGAAACCTATCAAGATTTTTATTCAATAGTTGAATCTGATAAGCTAAATACTAAGTAGCGCTAGCTTCATGGGTCTCCATCTTCCTCTGTAAAATTGATGGTTTCCTTTCTTGATAAGCAGAGGACATGTTGATAGAATTATCACTCAAGGTTTCAAATAATGTCCTGGCTTCATCCTCATTCTTGGTCATGAAGATTCTAGCGTAGGTTGCATTGATGGTTTGCCTATGCTACTCATATAATCCATTATGGAACCTCTCGACCAATTGTCACCTTGGCACCTATTGGTGCAGGCATAATCTAAGAAGATTATTAAAGTGCTCCCAAGTCTCATGAAATTGCTCCCCTCATGCTGTGTAAAACCCATAATCTCTCTTCTATATTGATTCATTTTACTCATAGGAGAATACTTCATTAAAAATTCTCTCCTAACGGTTGTTAACATCTCTAATTTAGTTAGAAAAATGAGTTGTAGTGCATCAATTAAAATGACGAATAGCACTTAAATTGTTATTCTCGAAGTGTGAGTTCCGAGGTTGTCATACGGAACAATGGATCGCAAGTTAATCGCTAACAATAGATTGCAAGTTACCGTGTCCACAGCTCAGCCAATACAATGCACTGAAGCATTGGAGCCTATGATTAAAATGATTGATGAATTGAATAGCTCTTTATTGGATTTGCCCCAAAATGTTAAGGATAGCATCCTGGGTGAGTTTATACTTACGAAATTATCGAGGTTGAGGATGAAATTCATGGTTGCCCTAGCCAAATCTTTGGATGATTCTCAAGATGAACCCCCTTCAACAGAGCCAATGTAAGAACCTACCTAGGTGCCTGTTGGGGGGATACATATTCTGAGATTGGAGATGGCCAGGTTGGTCTAGAGCAACCCATTGAGGATGAACCGATTACCTCATCCAAGATCCTCGAGCTAGGAACGATGAAAAATATGGCTCCAAGGACCATGAAATGACATATGATTTTGAGACACATATAAATGAGGATCCAGAATTCTTTAATTCTGAGGGTGAGGAATCTTTGAGTGACGTCTCACTTGAGGTTAAGGAAAATGATTTTAGTGAGGCAAACGGGCTCAAGGAGTAGGACAAACCATTTGATAGCCCAATTATTGAAGATTTGGATTCAGTTGGGGCTAACTTGGATGATCCAAATCCTGATGATTCAATCAGTAGCCCCATTCCTCAACTGCACCACGAAGAGATGACTTTTGAGATCATTGTGCCCAAGCCAATCTTGATTTAGCCCTGATTTCTGGAGTTGCGTAAATCTTATTGGGTGAACAATATGCTAGAGGTCCTGGAGCCTGAGCACTTGATGTTGGAGGATGGAAATGTTGAAATGAAAATTTAGGAGGTTAATTTACAGGGAAAAACAAGTTTGGATTTAAGGGTTCCTACCTACTTTCTACCAGGACCCTTACGATATCTTTCACATGTAACCAAAGCTTGAAATAACTGATTATTTTTCTAAGTTGAATGTCAAGTGGACATCTACACCTATTGAACCATCTTTACCCACTGTCCGACACTTTGGTCTTGGGTTGAACACCACAAAATTGCAGGCCCAGCCCCGCAAACACAATAATCTTATGTTCTGGGTGATTTTCATCCAGAACCTTGGAACCACTCGACCCTGGGGCATGGGTCAACACCATAATCTGGTCCACGTCAGTGGACATCTTCTGCAGGCGAGTCTGAGGATTAAACTTTTGATTTTGATTCTGACTCGCACTTGTGAATTCTCAATTTCTTCTTTGTATCTATGTTATGCCTAGCTGAAGGCATTAAATTTAGCACGTGGTTATATTCTACGTTCTTTGCGGAGCTGACCAGATTTTCACGTTATTCAGGTGATATTCTATTTACTCCACCTTTTCTTGTCATTATTTTTACAAATTCTTCTCAAAATAATTCTTGAAATCATTTTGTTAACTCAGTAGAATTTCTTTTAGTATCTTTAAAAGGAGTTGAAAATTAAAAAAGACGAAAAAGAAGGAAATTAGGAAGAAGGGAACTTAGGCCTTTGGAAGTTATTAACTTTAGGAAATGATATTTTAGGATCTAAACAGTTAGACTCTTTAGGTCTTCGAGCTTAATTAGCCTGGCTTTCCACTCGAATGCGGACTTAGTCTCGAGTCCTCGCCAAGTAATTCTATTTTAAATTGGTCAAAAAATTGAGGTGATAAGTATATGACTTATCAACCCCCACTTGATTTAAGGGAACATTAAGCCTAAGCACTATACACTGTTCACTCTGACTCACTTTTTCGATGGTTTCTTCAAAAATTAGGTAGCTAATAAACCGTCTAGGGTGGTATGGCTGGCAAGTTGTCGGTGGCAACAGCTCAACGGTCGGTTGTCCAGAGCCTAGTCACAAGACCATTTTCTTCATATTGCCTTTAAGTAAATCTTAGATCAGGGAAGCCACCAACTTAAAAAAAAAAGAAAAATAAAAAAAAAAGAGTAGAAAATGGAGAAAATAAAAAAATAATAAAAAATAAAAGAAATAAAACCACACTTCCCCGCACAAGTATGGCTGGCAAGTTGCCATGGGTAACAGCCCAATGGCTTATTGTCCGAAGAGGGGAAGTAGAATATATTCGGGAGATATGCATTAGGTTCGCCCTTGTGCTGAACCCATAAATAAAGGAAGTAGTGAGAAAGCTATTGTTCGAAAACATAAACCTTTAGGCAAAGTCACCTAGGGTCGTAGAAACTTGAAGTTTGTTTAAGTGGCTACCCAGTGAGTCTATCATCCTTTCACTAGATGCTTAGTAGTTAGAGTCCTTTTCGAGTAATGGGCAGGTCGGGTAGCCGTAAAAAGTTATCCCGAAACACTCAAACTCCAAAAGTTTGAAAAAATTAGAATAAAAGAAGAACAAAAATAATGTATCTTTCTTTTCAAATAAGGTAAGGACTTAGGCAGTCTGTATTCTGGCAGATACCCTGGTACTACTAAGCCCTCGCAGCTTAGGACCTAAGTTGAAATCTTCTATTGTTAATAAATGTCCTATTCCTAAGTGATCGAGTCCTAATTCTATTTTTATACAAAGCATGTAGTTTAACTTTGCTAGGGAATAGCAAAAGATAAGCATGGGGGTATGATATAGACACATCTATTTAGGTTAAAATGCCTAATCTTGCATGTTCCTAGGCTTAAATTTGCATTTCATGTTATAATTATTGCATAGCATGCATCATTCTACATTTAGAGTAGTTGTATATATTTTAGGCTAATTAGGCTCTTCTTTTGGTCAGGAGAGAAGAAGATTTATTTCAGGCCCTCAGATGGATGATCTAACCATACGGATCTGATTAGGATAACGATCGGAGTCTAATGCCTCTGAAATCATCGAGATCGGAATCCTGTAGCATTATATGACATCCAAAGAAGATCAGTAGCCAAGAGAGTAATGCGACATCCTTACGGGGGTCGGATGAAAAATCCAATCGTATGGATGGATTTGGAGCAATGATCGCAATCCGATAGCGTAGAAATGAAATCGATCCGAGCACCATGGCACCCTCTGAAACAGAAAGAAGATGGATGGCCCAGATAAGGGGGTGCCTTCTAGTTCCTATTGGCAGGTGCTAGGTGGCCTAGACGGCGCCACGTGGTGCCATCTAGGCCGCCTAACACCTGCCAACAGCAACTGGAAGGTGCCCCCTCATCTCCATTCTTAGCCGTTGGACCAAGATCCAACGGCTGAGAAGATCTCTCCACTACATGCCCATAAAACATCTTCGTGTCATAAGAGATGGCTTGGCACAATGGATAGGCACTTGGCATGCAAAGAAGAAGAATGGGTTCGAGACCCACGGACCCCCCCAAATTCACAACTGGATGCATGCAAGCGCACCGGCGCGTGCATGGCCAGCCGCAGTGCAGCACAAGCACGCACGCGCACACCAAACCGTAGCGCCAGCACAGCATCAGCGCACGGGCATGCGCATGTGGCCAGAGGCATGTGATGCACGGGCCTACTGTGAGCGAGTGCTTGGTTGGCGCGATCTTCAAAGATACTTGGGTAGGCCTTTAGTGATGCTTATAGCTATCACTAATGCCCTGGCTTTGCTAGCGCTAGAAAAGGAATTGAAGGGCACAGATTTTGAGCGATGGTTAGGTGGATCTTCAGCGACGATTACAACTGTCACTAATTACCCATCGATGATTTTGTCTCCTCCTCCACTATAAAAGGACCTACACCCCTCCATTCCAAAGCATCTCTTCCTTCTTCCTCTCACCACCTCCAAAGCTCTAGATAGAGCTTGTCCCAATCCTAGGATGCTCCTCTAGAGTAGAAAACAAAATAGGTTTCCCACCTCTCATTCCCATTCCTAGAGCATCGCGTGGCCATCCTCTCACCGCCCTTCATGAAGAAGATTTTTGTTGCGACATCATCCTACCCCGCCATCTGTCCTCCGACTCCATCCTCTGGCTCCATCTTCAGTCATCCCGCTCCTCACCACCTTCCTACAGGCGACGTAAAAGCGAGTTGTCCTCCGCGCAACCATCAAGGGGGATTCTCTCATCTCCATCTATCTTTACTGCTTTCTGGTGTAGTTTTTCCCATTTTCATAGTTGTACAAACACTTGTTGACATATATGTGATTGTCTATCACTCTCTCCCTTATACTTTTTGCAAGTAGATTAGATAGAAAAAATTTCATCTATGTAATCTCTTGCTTGATAAAAAATACTACAAAAATTAAAATGATTGGAATGACAAAAAGCAAAGTGGAACGTGTATTTTTCAAGACTAAATGTTCACCTCCATGTGTTCGATCCTGGACTCACTTTTCGAGTTTTCGTTATAAATTTTATCCGATCGACGAATTTTCTTGCGAATCGAACTACGACGACAGGTTTTCCAAACTCCGAACCTTTCTCCAATCGAATCCACCGCTATCAATTGCCATTATCGATAATTCTTCCATAAGCACCTTAAGATGTATGATACTACCCCATGCATAACTGACTTCCATGCCTGGCCTTGGTTTAAAGCATTCTAGGTCTAAAATCAAATTTACTCTCTCCTCCCGTAGCTGGGTTCCCTCCCTGATGGATTCGGCCACATCCAGTTGCCAACATTCATTTGATTTAGACCAGTAGCTGCTTACTGTGCCATCCTTGTCTTCAAATTTTGAAAACACACTTGGGTAGGACTCCTTCAAATAGCCCAAGGAAGACCACTTCTCACTCTAGAAGTTAAAAGACCTACCATCGCCTAGCATGGGTTGCAGTACGTGCCAATTGCTTTTAAGAGCCTGGATAATAGAATGCCAGAATGGTGAAGGTCGGGAAGGATGTAATCTTTGCAAAGCACTATTAAAATTACCATAGCTATCTCCAATGAATTCAGTCCACGGATTCACTTCCCCATTAAGAATTTTTATAGCCCACTTGATTGTAAGGCCACATTAAACACTTTTAGCACTTTGATCCCAAAACAACCTCCTTCCTTGGGCCAACAAAGTTGCTCCCACTTCAGTAGCTACATAAATCTACCTTCATTCTGTGCACCCTTGCAGAAGATCCACTTTTGCGTTAGATCCGTGCACTTCCAGATAAACTTCAGGGCTTTGAAAAGGGAGAAGTATAAGACTGGGATCGTGGTAATAATAGAGCTCAGTACGATGAGTCTTCCACCATTAGACAAGAACTTGCTATTCCACCCTTCGAACTTGACTAGAATCTTATCAAAGATAATGTTCCAGTTGCTTTTTCTCAGTTTTGAACACCTCAGTGGCAGGCCCAAGTACATAATGGGCAGATTGGTATGTGGAGTTCCCAGGATATCAGAGACAGCATCTTGTTCTTGCTCATTCAGGCCAAAGCAGACTAGATTGGACTTCTCCCTATTTTGCTTCAGACCTGAAATGTCACCAAAAATATTAACCATATGCCCTAGTGTGCGAGTTTCAACCTCTGTCCCCTCAATAAAAAAATCGTATCATCCACGTACAGGTGTATAGGGGCCATAGCTCTCCAGTTGGATAAAGAGTATCCTCTAATAATACCTGCCTCAGAAATTTTGTAGGCATATCTAGCCAAACCATTAACTGCAAGGTTAAACACCAATGGTGCTAATAGGCATCCTTGTCTAACTCTACATTATGCCTAAATCCAAGCCCCACAAGGCTTCCAATTGATCAAGGGAGTGAAAGAAGTAGTTGTAATGCACTGCTTCATCCATTGAATCCAGAGGGGAGGGAACCCTCTTCTATTGAAGACCACCCACAAATAAGGCCACGAAATAGAATCATAGGCCTTCCAAAAATCCACTTTGCACATAACGGCTTTACATTTACTCTTATGCCAACCACACACCATCTCCTAGGCCATGATAAATGATTTTGCATAGATCTCTTGGGGAGGAAAGCTGATTAGACTGGATGTATCAAGTCTTGCATGACTAACCTCAACCTATTTGCCAAAATCTTGCTCACCACCAAGTAAATGGAGTTCGAGAGCTATAGGTCTGAAATCAGGGAATTTCTTTGCTCCTTGTGTCTTTGGCAATAGGAAAAGAAAGGATCTGTTGATTTTATCAAACCCAAAATTACCCCCCTCAAATTCCTTAATAACGTCCAGTACCTCTCTACCAACCATGCCCCACATCTCCTTATAGAAGAAGACTCGGATACCATCAAAACCAAGAGAGCTTCATTGTTCAAGTCTTTAATGGCATCCACAGTTTCTTTCTCAGTGATGGTTGCCGTCAATCTAGATGCCCGTTCATCGGAGACTCTAGGTGAATCACTCGCCGCCATTCTCTATAAGCCTCTGCTTGTTGCTTGTGAAGAGTATCTAAAGTATTTGTTGGCCTCAGCTCTAATATCTGGCATAGAGGAAATTCTTTGACTATCCTTCATTATGGAGGAAATTAAATTGATCCTTCTATAAGAGCTAGCTGCCAAGTGCAAGAAATTGGTTTTGGCGTCACCCACTTTAAGCCAAAGTTGCCTGGAAAGTTCCCTCCAATCTATCTCCTATTTTAAATCCTTGTCCACCACCACACCTTGGCACAATCTTCTAGTATCAAGCTCCTGAACAATTAGGGGACCAGTTGCTTCTTTTGTATTGAGGCCTTGGATTTCCATCAATGCCTCAAGGCACCTCTGATGTCTCAAAGCGAACACTACAGGCCCATACCCCTTAAGCATAATGTGCATAGCAACCAATTTGGATGCAAGTTTGATAGTGGCCAACCCTTCCACATGTTTGGCCCTCCACCACACTTAAGCATCTCATGTAATCCTGGCTCTCTCAACTGTGATCTTCTGAACTTGAAGTATGAGCCTTTGTGCACTTGTTCCCCACTATCCCAAACAAGTTGCTTATTATCAGACAAAGGGCGTTCCAACCCAGACACAGTTGACAAATGAAGCATGTCTAGAAGAGTAGCATTTCCAAAAAATTTGTCAATCTCTGACATATGACCATTTCCATTTCTCCAAGTGAATTTTGTTCCAGAGGATAGATATTCACTCAAGCCAAGAGCCTAAACTATTAGTTGGAATCCAATGGATGCACTGTCCATCGCTCCATTCGGCCTATCCCTCCCTATCAACACAAAATTAATGTCTCCACCCACAAGCCTTGCAGCCCCATTAACATATTTTGCTGCTACACCCCAATCCTTCCACATCACCTTCCTTGTAGGGGAAACACAAGGGCTATATACCCTTGTAATGTAGAATACACTATCCCCCTGACTCCTTTTGTACTTACAAGTCATCATATGTCTGGCTTTAAAAGCCTCCAACATTTGTAGACCATTTTTCCTTCACCACAAAACAATGGCCCCTGATCTACCTTGCGAATCGAGCATCACACACTCAGTCGTGCCCCCATTCTTCATATCAACCCAAGCCCTATCCTCCTCACTCTCTATGTGCATCTCTTGAATGATAGCATAGTCTATCTCTCGTTCCCTTAGATATCTCGAGAGAGAAGCCCTCTGGCTTTTGTCGTGTAGCCCACACATGTTCCAAGAAAGGACCCTCATCATGCTTCTTAGGTGCCCCACTTATTAGAGTTATGAACTTTGCCAACCTTCATAATAGCAACAATGGCATTTTCATCAAGTTTCATCGTGGTGGTTTTTTGCCTCTACCTGAGCTTATATGGAGGTCTGCCCACACCAGTCTTGGAAGTTGACCCTGCACCGAATTTCAATCCCTCCATGGCTGGCAAGCTAGACTGCAGTCTCGTAGAGTTGGTGGAAATCTCTTACAGAACCCACTGATCAGATGTAGCTATCATTGGCTTAGCTACTATCATTTCCTCAGGCACAGCTTCTTCTACCAACGTCACTTCCATCCCTTCCTCCTCCTCCCCTAGGTGGTGTTGATCCTTGCACATTTTAGGCTTAGGCACCTCATCAAGGGTCACTGATGAGAGGCTCATCATGATCTTTAATTACTCCAAACTAACTAGTCTTCCTAGTTAATTATCTAAGGATATATGAATATATGGGTTAATTATAAAATAAGTGATATATAGTAAAGGACCTTAAAATAAGTTTAAAATGCTATTTTCATAAGAAAATAATATTATAAATAATCTAATTAATAATTGGACTCAAGATCTTAATAGTCATTCCTCTAATTGATAAGTTAACTAACTTAAGCATAATATATACCTAAGTATGTAATAACTTAAGTAACTTTACCTAATTTAATAAATTAACCAAAAATGGTCAAAAATGTAAATTCAAGGTGTAAACATAATAATTACCTTATTTACTAACATATATGAAAAGTTGAAAAAGATTTAAATTAAAATAAACCTTGAAAACTAGAGTTTACATTTTGGTCCTTAAAACTCATTTCCATCGGGTCCTTAAATCTCATACAGGTCCTTAGGTTTCATTGCATAAGGGCCCTTTTCTTCTTCTTCTTCTTCTTCTTCTTCCTTTAGCCGATTGAACGGCTGACATCCGAGGGTGATTATACCACTCGATCACCGCCCTACCGACATCATCCTTCCTTCTCCAACCTCCTGGAGCTTGCACTCACCATCTCATCTTCATCCATCGGTCTGGATGACTCTGATATCCTAATTTAGGGTAGAGGATAACCTCACCGTCGTCGAAGACGATGCCGGTAGTTTACATCCTTTAGCTCCTCTCACGCCCAAACTCTGTCACCCTCTTCATTATCGTTAACTACAAATAGCCCCTCACTCCCTCAATTTCTAGTAAGTTGGCTCCCTTCCCTCTTCTTCACTACAGTCGACTTCAATAGGCTATTCCCTCTGCAACTTCAGCAACTCCCCATCTCATCTCCCAACTTCCTCCATCCACTTTAACCAACTCTGGAACTCCGCCAAGGTTAGCCGCGTCTCTGGACATAGGCGCTGACCAAGGAGCTCCTCTGCTTCACCTCACAACTGCCGCCAGAGATCTTTCGTCTACCCTCTAATTTCAGTCCTCCATTATGAGCCATCAACGGAGTTCCCTTTACCCCTTTGTCCAAGTAACAGTAGGTAGGAGTAGGAGGTGTAGTCTAGATAGTCAGTTAGGTAGTTAATGTTGCTTAATGTTAGATTTTAGAGTTCATCTTCTTCAACTCTAGCGAGCTCCTTGAGTTTGCTGGAGCCTTGATTTGGTCTTTTGAATCTGCTGATCACCTTCCTCTATCACTCACGACAACTTCTTACTCATTTAAACACTAATTCTATCACTTAATCACCTAAGCCACTAACACCTTCAACTGTTACTGTTGCTGTCCATGGCGGCAGTAACTAGCTTAGATTCACATCCAATGGATCCTCCATTAGTTACTCATCACTAAAGGATCCTAATTATCACATTAATTTGATTAATTATTATATATAACTTAAATGCCCAATTTTGATTAAGTTCTTGAGCTCACTGTCAATGGCAGCTCAAGAGCAGTTTAAATTATAAATTATTTATTTAATTATGATCACAGACATCTGTTGACTTGTCTCAATCACTCATTTGAGTGGGAGACCAAGTCCTGAGCCTAAAATGACTCAAATTACCTTAAAACTAATTTTACTGATTAGTCATTCATCTAACGAATTAATAAGGAATTAAATGTGATCCTGAGGTTCCTTGCAACCTCAGGAACCTTTTCAGATAAAAAATGGCATAAATTTACCATTTTGAACGTGATTGGCATTTTTCCAGACTCACCAGAGCTCCGACGAGCTCTAGCGAGTCATTATTCAGCCTCAGCCTACAAAAGGTGATGATTTGCTGCATATTGATGAAATATTGATCATAAAGTAGTTTGAAGTCATTTATTTTGGATTTTAATCCCTGGAGCTCATAGTGAGATATCTTCTTCTCCAACTCCACCAGCCGACACAGAAACTTTAAAGATGCATTTAAGGAGTTTAGAAGCTTCAGTGCAATGTACTAAAGCTGTTCCAAACCTCAAATCTTTATAGAAACCTCCCAATCATTCTGATGACCAAAGCACCTTAGGAGTTCAAGCGATGAACCTAGAACCCTAGGTTCTTACGTTAGAACACCTATTTAAGAGACCGAAAGATTTTTGAGGTTCAAAGGGTTCTATTCAATGTGTTAATTTCTTGAGAAGAAGCCTAAATCAGGAAGTCAAAATTTCAAGCTTCACAGTCAAATTAAGTTTGAGATCTTGATTCTAAGCTTGATATGAGAAATTAAGGAGTTAGAAATGTCTCTGGGATTTTGTTGAGTGATTTGAAAGTGATTAAATTGAGCTCAGACTTGTAAATCTATTGGATTTAATACCTTACCAGTTTGGGTTGTTTTCGAACCCAAACTGATGGCAATGGCTTTTTGTTGAAATTTGATCTAAATTCCTACCCAGATTAGTTTGTTTTTACCCTCTGAATTAGTTGAAATTGACCAGAAATGATCTTAGCTATATATTTCACATTTGTGATGTTTAAATTCGTTCTCTGAAGCTTTTAGAGAAGCTTGAACATTCTCTGTGGCTTCTGAAGCTAAAAGAGCTTCAAGACCCACTCCAATAGATGCAGAAGGACCTACAGAGTTTATTCAGACACTTAGTTAAGTTAGAAAAGCCAATTTATAAACACTGTGAGCATTAATCCATTTCCAGGCAATTGTAACCCCATAGGAACCCCCTAGATTCACTCTTCAAATCAATGAGGAAAACATCCTCTTACCCTAAAATTGACCCTACAATCTTGTAGAGCTATCTTAGAGCTTTCCATCAAGCTTTGTTTCACTTGATTTGGGGCTCCAAGCTAGGAGCAATTCTCAGTTGAAGTTAGGTCTGGAGGGGAGACACATAGTCCCACATCGTAAGTTCTTGAGCATGCGCATAGGTATAAAATGAATTTGTTACTTGGGCTATGCAGTAGTCAAGCACTCGGCACGAAATGAAGATCTTACCATTCTGAGCATAGCATGTGTGTGTGTGAGGGCATGTGTGTGCTTGCGGGTGTGCATCCGAGTGTGCATGTGCGATGTTGGCCCTGGGAGGGCGAGCCCTAGGAGGCGATTGGGCCAGTTTGGCTCGAGAAAGAAATAAACCAAAAATAAATCGTAATCAAATAAGGCAGGACTGAGCAGGGTCTGGTCCCACCCTGATCTTAGGGTGCTGTGTATCCTCGAAAGGACCTTACCACAAACCTTAAACCAATTTTTGGTTAAAAGAAAAACCCGGTTCAGTTGAAAGGAAAAGGAAAGCTAAGTACTGAGGAAGCTAAGTGTTGAAGCAGAGGAAGCTAAGGGAACAAGGGAAAGAAAGGTAAGGGAGAAAGAAAGAAGGTGGAACAGGCACTAAGGAAAATACTGAAGAAGCAGAAGATTAAGGGAGAAGAAGGCAGGAGCAGAAGAAAAGAAAATAAGCTCGAGAATAAGAGAAAAAAAATTAGATAAAGAAAAATAGAAATAAAAGGTAAATAGAATAGAAGGAAATGAAGAAGAGAAGAGAAAGAATAGAGAGAAAAAAAAGAGAAAGAAAGAGAGGCTGAAGAAGCAAAGAAATAAAGAAATTGATTTTCTTGTCACATTTTTAATTCCTTTTTCCTTTCAATTGTTGAAATAAGGCATGTTGTAATTACAAAAAATCTTATTTGCCTTAAATCTTTTTAAATAAATAGAGAATTTACATTTTTTTAAATGTTGAATATGAGATTTCATATGGGATTTTGCAGATATCTTCAAATTAAATCAATTTTTGCAAGATCCATGTTTCTACAATTAACTTAACAATACCTCCTATACTATAAGATAAATAGAGTTAATTAGTGAGTTCCAAATGAATTATATCTCCCAGCGAATGACCTGGACTCAACCAGTTAAAAAAATTCTAAAATGTTAGGTTCATTCGACCATATACTACTAAATAACACAACTTCGAGTTAACCTAAGTTACTTTTCTCTACTCATAATTAAGTATAATTAACTTGATTAATTGTGTTGAGGTGAGAAACGTATCTGTCACACAGCGCGACTGTTGTAGGATAGGCTCCTCATGCACATTCACCACAAAAGATGTTTTGTTCTGATTGAATCTCCCATCAGTAGCATCCATTTTGAAACACGAAATCAGCAACCATGAGCTCCTCCCAACAGCGGAGGATAAGCTTCTCAGGCATAGAGCCTGCCTTGAACACATCAACCAAAACATTCAAAATCTGGCCATCTCCCTTCAGCAGTCCAACCTTAGCATCTTCGGCCAATGTAGCAAAGCCTGCAATCATACCCGCCACTACCTCTTTTAATCTCAAATGTAATGGTAGGTCCCTAATTCCCAATCTTCCCGATCTAGAACCTGCTTTCTGGGGTGGCTACTCAGGCAAGGAGCCATAGAAGGGGGAAACTAACCTCCAAATCACCATCAATCCATCAAAAGCACTCGAACGAAATTGTAGGCATTCTACGTCAATCATCCCCAAACCAAAAAACACAAAGCGTGTAGGGGAGAGAGATGCAATCTTCCAACGACCAGTCGACAAAGACAGCGAGCTTACCATCTGATGGATCTTCTCCAAGGAAGGATTGCCCGTCATCACCTCTCCGACCAGAGCCCCTCTAAACACAAGCTCAGCCATCTTAATGTCTTCATCCATAAGGATTTCCATATCCACCGAGTGCCCCCCATAGGTTGGTGGAGGTGGAGGTGGAGTTGGCAACACCACAAAATTTGTTACCCAAGTGCACATGTCAGCCCCTCCCCTCGATTGCCCTTGGTTTGCTGTGCAGGAGTCCCATTTTTGGCCATGCCCCCTACACGCTAGGCAAACAACGGTGTAGTGGCACACCTCCACCATATGGCCTCGCCGTCGACACTGAAAGCAGACAATTTCCTTGATACCCCATGGCCTACCTTCATAAGCACGTCCTCTGCCTGCCACCACTCTCCCAACTGCCACAGGACCTCTTCTTTCCTTCTGCCTATAAGCCCCAGATATCCATGTTGTCCATCCTTCGACACCAAGGTTTCTCTCTCCTATTGCCTAAGGGTCACCCTCCATCTCACAAGAGTTAGATCTCTCTGGTAGCGATCTTCCTAAATAGACTTTGATATATAGGTTCTTTAATCGCTGGGTTCAATAAACCTTTAGATAGTTTCTGTGGGCCTCAAAAACCTTTGTGGTAGACTGAGGCTAAAGCCGATCAGGTCTAGATCTTGCTTGGTACTTGAGTACCTCTAGTCCCATTATTAGCATTCTGACCTAATTTCTAAAAAGAATAAATCAGGACTCCGAAATTCAAAGCATGGTCTAGAACTCCAGTTGATTTCAAAAGATTTTGCTAAGGGACTAGCAAAACATAGGCATGGGGGTATGATAATACAATCATCATCAGCAATATATAGCTTTATTTAGTCATAATCCAATGATAAATGCTCCTACATAACCACTTGAAGACTGTAATTCATTGCATATCCTTTCTGATAGAAATGAAATAAAATAGGGGTAAAATTACAATTTTAATAGAATATCCTAAATGCAGAGCAATCGTGGGATTTTTCATGGTTAATGGAAGGTAATGCTCATAAATGTTTAATAAGTGGGTTTAAACAAAATAGAAATGGGTTTTCACGTATTTCAAGAATTAATAGATATCTGAAACACTTAAAATAGACCTGCTTAATTAGCTAAGGTTATGGTCCGACAAAATTCACCTAAACCTTCTAAAAATCATATAAAATTATTCCCTAACGTTTGGTACCTTTGATTTGACCACTGGAACCCAATTACACCTAAAATAGAGTCATAGACATATAGTTGCCGTAATTTGGGTTACTACGCAAATTACCCAATCAAACTTGATCGAAAACCTAAATCCAACTTCACCATCAGATTCCTTAGGTCCAAATTAGGTTTATACCAAAATTTGGGTCCAATCTCGAACCATCTTGACCTAGTTTGCATCTTGCTCCAATTTAACTCTTTTCTCTTGCACACATACCCCTGACTTTTGAATTCTTTGCAAATGGCCCCATAGGTTTGTCATCTTCTTTGCATAAAGGTCCCTGCTGCCATTAGAACCTTCCAGCCACACATGGAAGGTTTCCATCAAGGTTTTCACCCTAAATCTGCAGTGGATCTCTCCTAAGAAAGGAATGAGGACACTTGACGAGATCTTCCATCTAAGCTTGTTCATGACCTTCCAAACCAATCCAAAAAATCATGCAAACTCCTGAAAACTCCTAAACCTATATTGCAAAATCCAAGCTCTCCAAGCTTGTTTCCAAGCTTGGAGACACGCCCAATGGCCTATAAAAGACCCCCGTGCACAACCTTACCTCCTTAGACAAGTTTGGGGCCAAAACCCACTTCAAATCCCTACCTCCAGCCCTTCTCCGACCAATCTCTAGCGGCCTCCATACCCTTCGTCCTACAGGTATCTGACGACCAAATTGACTTGTCCTTCATCTTCATCACCTTCCTCCATGCCTCTCCAGTCAAAGCGAGGGCCATCGCCCCCTTTCCTTGCTACTGTCTCCCTCAACGGAGAGTTCTCTGGCGTTTGCCCATTAAAGTCGACGCTTACCCTTCCTTTTTCATCCAATTAGAGTAGGAAGATAGGTTCCCTTACTTCCTTAGGTTCTATCCCTCTATTTAAACCCAGAAACAACCCCTCAACTTAACCTCCCGCCACTATCGTCTTCACCTCCGGTCGCATCTCCAGCGAGGTGCTCTGCATGCTACACAACTCCAAACACCTCGCCAACACTTCCTACACCTCCGCTACTGCACCACGAACAAAATCCCTAACCTATTCCTCTCTCTCGCCAATCCAAACATGTTGTCAACCAACCCATCAACCGTACTTCATCTACACCTCCATCCGACCACTCCACACACTCGCACAAGATGAGGACACCACCATCATCTTCATCATCCTCCGGCAACCAACTTAAGGTGTTTTAATGTGGCCATGAGGATGTTTGTGTGATTTTTAGGTCTCACCGTCACTTCGCCACCACCACCATCACTGCCACCCTATTCTTCATGTTTGAAGCCACGCAAGACCCAGGTGGTACCTCTAGGAATGCAGATTCACTTCAGGAGTCTTCCAGGGTAGACAATTAAAGGATGAACTAAGGGAGTATCTCCAATTGAACAAAGACATCTCTCTGCAGCAGCACGTGAGTAGAAGGGGTCGGATTTAGTCCCACATCGTGGATTTAGGAGGCGCAGCTGTGACATAAATGGAATTTCCACTTGTGGCTTATCGCCTTAAAACACTTAGGGGTGAGGTCCCCACCTACACCCACACAAGACCTAACCTGCCTAACCTATACACTCCTCGACTGCAATCCCACGCACGTAGCCCTGGACCCGATTGGTGTTCATACCCGTATACTCGATTAAGCCCAGGTTTAAGAGAAGAGGAGACGAAGGAAAGAAAAGAGAGAGAGTGAGGGAGGCTTCGGGTTTTGTGCCTCTATGTAGACATGCGACACTTAGTCGTTGGGAAGGAGAAGACCCTTGTTCGTGTAGAGGAAAGGAAAGGTAGAAAAAGAAGAGTGCAGAAAAAATAATGAAAAGAAAGGCACTGTAGAAAGTGACATTTAAGTCGTCTAACTTGACAGCCAAATGTCTGATCACTATTCATTTATTTGATATTAATGAGTATTTGATTTGTATATGCTTAAGACTAATAATTGGTGATCTAAATCACCATTATTTTCTCTTAGACAACTTTTTGCCTCATTAAACTCTTGATATGATTACGCTTGTCATTGAATATTAGATTTGAGTAATTATTATTCACTGAGTATCATTATTCTTGGTTTATTTCTTGTTCTCATTTATATTTTAATTGAGATTAGTGAGTGAATTCCATATTTGCTCCCTATGTTCGACCTCAGACTTCTTTTAGATATTCAAGTTATAAATTTTATTTGTTGAGAGAGCTATTTAGGAGATCTTAATACAAAGAAGCATTTTAACTCCATGATAGATCCCTCCAACATGTACTACGACGACCATTTCATAAATCTCCTCATTCACGCTACAACAAGTACCATAGAAAGAGTGCACCAAAGATATGGTGCTACTCTTGATTTCATAAGGATTCTCCCCTCCAAGCCTTCTGAAGGGTAGGGCTTGGTCAATTTTAGGTAAGAAATAGTCCCTCAGGGTTCTCTGATTTTCACCAACCCTAATTTCTTCTTCCTATCTCTCTTTCGCCATCTTTCTCCTCTCTTGGTTGGCTCTCCTAAAGAGTCTCGTAGGTTTAGGGTCAAAAATAAGCCTTCTCCTAAGTGAGCACCTACCAGGCATACACCGAACAAACACAAGGCAAAGGGACTTTCTTTTTCTTATAGTGAGTTAGGTCCTCAAACCGACTTCACATATTAGCTAAATTGAGTCAAGGCAGTGTTCCTCCAACCCCACTTAAGTGGTATAAGAGAAATGAGGAAGCATGAGATTCTTGGCCAATTTCTGTTAAGAAGGTTGAGCTCACTTAGTTGTTATAGGTGGAAGAACAACGGATGCAATCCAATTATGCACCTTAAGTTGACCCTCAAGTGCCCTAAGACCTACACCATGTTACAATGATATTCTCAAATGATTTAGTGAAAAGCACTGCAAGGATGGAACTAAGGGATGCAAGTAAGGCAAACCCTTCCTTTGAGGCAATGTGTTTGTTATGCCTCTTAACTACCCTTTTATTACTTTAATGGGTGCCCCCTTCATAAAGTGTCAATTCACTTTGTCAAAAGTTAATGCCACTGTCAGAAGATGAAATAGGAGGGTTTGCACCGATTAAGGGATCGATGCCTTTAGCTTTAGGGGTTTAAGACCTAGTAAGTTGCCTATAGTGTGTGGTTGGTGTAGGATGTACGCATTACACCGCGAAAAGTGATTTTTTTCTTTTCAAAATCGCAATCAAGTTATTCAAGCACTTCCAGTATATTTTATTTTTTCTCCTTTTTTCTCTTAATCTCTTTTTGAAATTATGGTTACAACTTGGTTAATCTTTTCAATTCAAATTAAGTGTTCATTTTAATTAAGTCCTAATGCAGTGCATGTACAGATAGCTGATGCAAAAGGATAGGAGCTATGTACCTTGGTCTAGTAGTCTATAATGCATGGATGCTCGCAATGTTGAAAAGAAAGCTAAGTGATGCTTAAACACTCCTGTATGATCATCCTAAAAATAAGTAGCTTCTAGCAGGTAGCTAAATTCCTTTTTTATAAGCACAAGCAAAGAAAACTAATCACCACAGATGAAAATAAAATAAACCCTATATCTAAATAAATGGGGACACTCCCTTAAAAACCAGAACCAGATTACCAGAGCGAGAAAATAGGCAATGAAATGAACTAAAGTCTGATAATTATACAAGAGTGGGGGTGAATTGTATAATTCAAATATTAAATGAAAATAATGGCAACCAAGAAATTCAATCCACAAATAACATCATGATTTATAGAGGAAACCCAAACTGTGAAATACCTCCGCCTAATTGATCCCCTACCAAGATTTTCCTCTTACTCTAGAAGCAAGAAATCCAAAAACCTTCACTACTTCAATTGACGGTGCTGAGACTCTATCACAATTCCCTTCTTGTACAACCCACAAGAAGGAATTTTGTTCTTCACTTACCAGAAGATCTAGAAGCCAACAACTCTCGCAACCAAAATACAAGTACAAGATAACATAATTTTGGTACAAGTCCTATTAAGCCAATGTGCAAGTATTTATCAATTGTAATTGGATTAACAGAAAGTTCCTTTCAATTCCCTTTAAATATATCTTGATGTAAGGGAAACATAATTTTATGCAATTGATATATGATGTAGACACAATTATTAGGAATAAAATGACTATTCATGCATGTTCCTAGGCTTAGATTTGCATTTCACATTATACATATTACACATGCATCATCCTACATTTAGAGTAGTTGTGTATATTTTAGGTTAATTACATTCTTTTCATGCTCAGGAGGGAAGGAGATTTATTTCAGGGCCTCGGATGGATGATCTAACCATACAGATCTGATTAGGATGACAATCGTAGTCTAACGCCTCCGAAATCATCTAGATCGGAATCCCGTAGCACCATATGATGTTTGAAGAAGATCAATGGCCAGGGGTTCAATTCAACATCCTTATGGGGTTCAGATGAGAAACCCAACCATACGGATGAATCCAAAGCGATGATAGTAGTTCGACAATGCAGGAATCATCTCGATCCGAGCACCGTGGTACCATCTGCAACAGAAAGAAGATGGATGACCCAGATGGCATCACGCGGTGCCATCTCGACTGCCCAACATCAGCCAGCAGCACCCCCCTACATCACACCTCATCCACGACCTCCTTTCCGATCCATTAGATCTTGATCCAATGGTTGAGAGCCCTCACCCACCATGCACCCTAAGATGTCTTTTCGACCATTTGGATACCTTGGCAAATTGGTTGGGGACCCAGCCACAATGAGAGGGGTGCTGGTTCAAATCCCCATGATCCCGCAATTGAGCAATTGGCATAGTAGTAGATAGGGTTGCGTGCGTGCACAGCACAACCGCAGCCTTATGCAGCAACAGCGAAGTGCATGCTAGCGAGCGTGTGCGACATGGCGCGAGAGGCGTGGGTGTGTGATGCGTAGGCCAATGGGAGCATTGAATGGCGTGAATCTTCAGCGACAGCCAGGGTAGGTCTTTGGTGATGCTTACAGCTGTCACTAATTACCTGTGTGCAGGAAGCCCTTCCTTCTTCCACTATCAAATGATCTACACCCCACCATTCTTTACCATCTCTTCATTTCTTCCTCTCACCACCTCCAAGGCTCTTGAGAGAGCTTATCCCAAGCCCAGGATGCTACTCTAGAGTAGAATCAAATATTTTTCCCTCCACTCATCCCCGTTCGTGGAGCATCCAGCGACCATCGTCTCACCTCCCTTCAAGAATATCCTCGCTGATTTGTTGTCCTGCCCCACCCTCTATCCTCGTTCGTCCCATGCCTCACAACCTTCCTCCTGTCGATGTTAAAGCAAGTCATCCTCCGAGCAACCATTGAGGGGGATTCTCCCACCTATATCTTTCTTATTGCTTTTGTAGTGTAATCTTTCCTGCTTTCATAGTTGTATAAAAAATTTGCCTTAGAAATATATGTGATTATTTCTCTCTCTCTCTCTTATATTTTGCAACTAGATTAGTAAGATAAGAATTCATCGACCTAATCTCTTGCTCGCTAAAAATATCAAAAAAATTAGACAAGACAAAAATGACAAAAACAAATAAAAATGAAACATGTATTTTTTAAAACCAAACGTTCACCTTCCCGTGCTCGACCCGGGACTCACTTTTCGAG
The DNA here is from genome assembly GCA_037157565.1 of Thalassia testudinum. Lineage (NCBI taxonomy): Eukaryota > Viridiplantae > Streptophyta > Magnoliopsida > Alismatales > Hydrocharitaceae > Thalassia > Thalassia testudinum. The sequence goes on from JAZHRO010000014.1 coordinate 64,710,455, forward strand.
TTTTGGTTATAAATTTTAATTGATCGATGGATTTTCTCTTGAATCAAACTACGACGACGAGTTTTCCAAACCAGAACCCTTTCTGCGTGTGAATCCACCCTAATCAATATACAAGTAAAACATTAATAAAATTTTTCTTACAACTTTCCTTTGGTAGAAAGATAAATTTGTATTGGGGAAGTGTAGTTTAAAATGTTTAGTATATACTAATAATATGTTCATAGATGTAACCACAAGATTCTAATATCAAAGATTTTAAATGATCAGTTTTGCTTCTAAAGATAACAAGATATGTATATGAAGCAAGATCAAAAGATCAAAAATAATACTCCCTTGAACTTCCTTCTCAAAAGTATGAGGTAGGCAAGGGGGAAGTAGAGAGGAAGATCCTCTTCAAGGATCAATAATGTTGCCATACACAATAAAATAGAAGCTTGAAGACTTTTTTTGAAGCATGATTAGCCCATAGTTGTGGGCTATTTAAGTATTTAAGTGCCTACACATTAGGTTAATTCTAACATTTATTTAGTATACATTAGGATGTAAATAGATTAATTCATAGTTTTAATCTAATTACATAATCCATACATTGCATTCATATCTTAAGTGCATTTAGAATTAGCTTAGAATAGCATTCTTCTAATTAGATAACCAATTAGGTATATTATTTTTATTAACATAGAAGTTGAGGGTCTATACATAAATAACCCTAATATTTTAATAATATTTTCTTTATTCGTCTTCTTTCAGAACGGCTGGCTGCCGCTCCAACGCCCGGCTGCTGCAGTGACGAAGCCATTCAAGGGGGAGCGGATGTGGTGGATCTGGTCGGCGACTGATTTCAAAATTGTTCAAGACACTACAAAAGGAGCACGGAGGCAGCAGAGCTCAGGAGGCCTCCGCCACCGACCCACCACTGTGCAGAGAGATCCTCTCTCTTCCACTCCACACTGCCGGCCTCTACCGTGGCGGTGAGTCTCCACCACCGTGGGCGTGTGGTGTGACAGGCCACACCGCCATCCGGAGCTCGCCCGCATTACCGTGAGCACCTTAGCGTGCAACTCCCTCGCCGTCGTCGCCGACCACCGCACACGCCTGAAGTCGCCTGCAGACCCCTTCCCGCACCTGCAGAACCTTCAGCGCACCCACGTCCGTCAACCTTCAGCTCAAACACGCACAACCGCCTGCAGTCCACGCCGTTCACCACTGTGTCTGCAGAACCGCCAGCAACCGACCTCTGCGCCCTCCACCGCTCACCGGCTGCTGACCTGCGCACGCCTGCAGATCAGCCCACGCTCTCCTCCAACGCCTGCAGACCAGCCTGCAGCATCCTCCAACAGCCGCCTGCAGCTTCCACCGCGCAAGCGCCCCCTCTGCAGCTTCCACCGCACACGCCAGCGCCCGCCTGCAGACGCCCGCCTGCAGACCACCGCGCGCCAGCGCCCTCCGCAGACCTTCCGTGCGCCCACGCACAGCCACCTGCAGAACCGCCAGCAACCGACCTCTGCAGCTACCACCGCAGCCACGCCAGCGCCCGCCTGCAGACGCCCGCCTGCAGACCACCGCGCGCCAGCGCCCTCCGCAGACCTTCCGCGCGCCCACGCAAAGCCACCTGCAGAACCGCCAGCAACCGACCTCTGCAGCTACCACCGCAGCCACGCCTCCGCGCGCCAGCGCCCGCCTGCAGACCACCGCAGCCACGCCTCCGCGCGCCAGCGCCTTCCGCAGACCTTCCGCGCGCCCACGCACAACCGCCTGCAGCACCTCCGCCGGAGCTCGTCCGGCCACCTCCGGCCGCCGCGCGACTCGCCGTCACCACCGATTCGAAGCCCTTGATCCAAGGGACCTCCGCCGAGCTTCCCGCGCCCAGCCATCGGCTCCTCGTCGCGCAAGACAACGGGGAAGAATTCCCCTGTTTTGCTACAGTAAAGCATTGATTAAAATTTACATTTTCTGCCATTGCCAGATTTTATTCATATTCTATTCAGTCTGCATTGCGGAAAATATCCTTTAGTTTATCATAATTGCCATTTCAGCATTATTTCTTGCTTAAACCTTAATCTAAAGGCAATCTTGGCTTGGTTCTTGTCCAAATTGACTCCGAACAAACATTTTTAAGTGGCGCGAATTTTAATACGTTATTGCCTCCCTGTGGAAACGACCCGCTCCTCTGCGAGTGGTTATTTCTTATTAAAAATTGATTAGTCGATTTTTCCTCCACATTAAACTACAAACGACTTAAAAGCGAAAGATCGACACGATCAAATGGCGCCGTTGCCGGGGAGGCAACAGACGCAATAATTTCGCCTAATTTTATTTTGATTATTTGTCAATTGCACAGAGATTTGACCATCTATTATTTTCTTTTCTGTGCGAGAAATTTTGTGCAAGAATCAGCCACTGTGAGAGGCGACCCTTGACGTCGCCAGACGAGAAGTGGACAAGCAATTTTGAAAGGAGGAGAAGGACGAGGATGCGACAGACACTACTGTATTTAATCGCTAATTTAATTAGAATAGAATTAAGACTGAAGACTTAATTTTTCATTACAGTTAGTTTGAAACCCATGTTCTGGGGCAAATTTTGAGGGGTTTGTTCCCTGATTTTGTTTTGGACCCGTGTTGGGTAATTTTTGGGAGCCTGTTCCCTTTTCTTTAGATTTAGGTTTATTTTTTTTTATTATTTCTTTTATTTTCTTGTGCATAAGTAGTTCTAAAAAAAAAAAATAGAAAAAAAGAAAAAAAACGAGCTGCCTGCTAGAAGCTGCCCGCCCTAGGACGAACCATTTAGGTCTGTATGAGCAGCCTCTAGATTTGCTTTTCTGCATTGCGTGCATTTTTTTGCATCGAAGATCGCTGGAGGCAAGGTACGCATTCTCTTACTTTGCATCCTATTTTTGATCACGCATTGCATTTGGGATTTAATGCAAAGACCACCTAATCTGTACTGAATAAATCTAACAAGTGGTCACATTTTTTTTTAGAAAAAGGACTAATTAAAGGAAGGAAATTTGAAAAAACCAAGGATTTCATTTTCAAACTTGGCGTGTGATTCAAAGTTTAAAATCTTTTACGGTGTATGCACACTTATTTCACTTGCACCACGACACGCTTCTAGACACTCCTTAGGTTTGGAAATACTAGGACAAGAGCCCTCCTTTCGTTGGATTTTGAAGTGTTCGGAACTTGAGATCAAAGGTTTTGTAAATCCAAAGAGGGGGATACCCTGTCACGGATTTTTGGGGGTAGTTGAGGAGCACCGCGAAAGCACAGCTTCAAAGGAAGGCTTAGGCCTACTTGCATCCCTCGATCTTCCGTCTTTGGATTTACTTGACCATTTGAGATTTAGGGAAGAACACCTAAGCTCCAACTAGGTCTTTTTAGGCGAGCAGTAGGTCGACAATAGGCGCGTAAATTGATTGAACAAATTGTATTGTCACCTGCAATCTGACTTAAAATCAAAAGCCTAAATTGGGAAAGACCTAAAAGGTCCTTTTTGAATTGTGTCTTGCTTGGGGAATTCTGATTGAAGTGTGAGTTAGAATGGACCACATTGATTTTCATCCTTTCACATCTTGCCCACACCCTCACCCCCACTCTGCATCCTTCGATCCCAGACGCCGAGATGGTCCATTCCTTGATGGACATAATGACAATCATTGGGATCCGTTTTACTCCTATTATAGGAGTATTGGCCTAGTTAAGCCCCAAATTAGTGAGCAGAACTCAGGAGAGGGATTTGCTTTGCCCAATATCCCACATACCAGAGAAATACCCAACCCACCCTCCCTGAAAACTTATAATGGTTGGACAAACACTCCTGGGTACTATAAGCCTGAGCCTGACTTCTCTTATGATAGAAATGACCTCTCCTCTTTGAAGATGGAAATACAGAAAATGCAAAATGAAATGAGTGAATTGTTAGGAGAATCTTTGAGAGCAGGCCAACAAGAAAGAGATGAAATTAGCCACCCAATCTGCCCCATTGACGATGACGTACACCCCTCTACAATAGATGCATCTCCCGTGGGAAAGCTACACTTTAAGTTGAAGGGAAATTCTGGGGAGAATAGCTACTTTTCGAGGATCGATTTTGAAACCTCCCCATTAGATGACACTTCCTTGAGAGATCTACACTTTAGGTGGGAGGAAAATACACATGAAAGTAGCTATGCATTGGATGAAGAAAGGTGGCAACCCGAGGAAGATGATGATAAGGTTGAGTATCCACCTGAATTATATTGGAGTCAAAAGAAGGGAATGATGGTGCCATTGGAAGACCTCGACCCAGATGATAGTATTTTCGTGACATTTGATGAAGTGGGTCAAAGTCAAGTTGTTAATCCTACCCTCCCTTCTGATCACGATATGGAACTCAAACCCACCCTTAGGGAACCTAACCCTAAAGAAATTGACCTATCTGAGGAGTCTGATGTAACCAATGTAAATAATTTACCTCAGATAGAGCACCCTAGGGGATCTGCTGAGATATTAAATGATTCTAGACCTCGGGTACATGATGAATTGTGTGATGAGGAGGAAGACGAATTATATGAGGAACCTACATTCAAGATTTGGAGTGACACTAAGGGTGATTATGTCTTATTTGAAGAGTTAGCCCCTGAGGATGTCACAAATTTGACCAAATTAGGTTTCCTTGGCACACCCATTAATGATATTTCTCCTCATGATAAAATGATGGAAAATTTGGAAGCAATTTCTAAGATTTATGTGGATTCACATATAGACTCCGGGGAAGATTTGAGTAAAGAACAAAAACCCGGGGATGACATTAATAGGATAATCCTTAGATCTGTTGCTTCCAACCTGCCTTCATTCACTTCGAAGTCACCCTCTGATTCTCTTATATCTGAAAGCGAAATTGTGACTCCTGATGAAGAGCAGGAAGATCCACGTGATGGTGCAAGGAATGTTAGGGATGAAATTGAGGATTTAGAAAGAGTGTTTGGGATGGACACCAAGCTGATTAAACCCAACCTAGATCTTATGGCCATCCCACAACCTCGTAACTTGGACACCCTAGATGATCCTTGCCTTAGAGAATTGCTCATTTTTGTTCTGACTAGGGGGCTTAACAGACCAATATTTTCTGTAATGGAGTATCGGGTATGGTTTGATGATTTCTTTAGTCAGTCCATTACCCTGGGGGTTTATCTCTATACCATTCCTTCCCCATTCTTTTTGGAGGATCCTTGTCATCCTACCCCTACCCCTTTGGAGGTTATTTTAACTGTTTATCCTTTAGAACCTCTTCTGGTGACCTGGGAAGATTTCATTCCCATTTTAGTTGGGCGAGCATTTGCTATCGGGATTCATCATCAGCTCGCCAACATCCTAGGTTACCTATTTTCTAGGCCAACTTTGCTTTGCTCATTTTTAGGGCCTATTTCTGCAATTCTTGAACCTGATTTGCAGGTTCTTCGGCTATTCAGCCCAGCTTTGACCCAGGTAATATCCTTCTATGCAATGAGGACATTGCAGATTTTAGGCATGGGGGGGTGTACTTGGGGATATACATAGCATAATTGCATACATTTGTACATATAAAAAAAAAAAAAAAAGTTTTGAGCTTAACTGGCTAAGTCCTGCATTCTTAAGCAAATCAGAACTCTAGCGTAGACTAAGTTAATTCTAGGGTCAAACTTTAGAAGCTAAATAAGCTACTAGCTTTAGACCTTTAGGGTCCTTTGTGGACTTAAAAACTTAAGTAGGAGTTAAGTTGCGGACCATTCTTCAAGAGGTTGAGGAAGGGAAGCTAGGGTTTGAGTTAAAAGGTGGGGTAGTACCTGGAGTCTTATTCTACCTTTTGGTTTACGGGTCCTTGTAACTCAAGCATCCAAATTTTTCACACTTGGTCTGGTAATTAACTTAATTTCTGAAAAGAGATTTGGTTCTCTTAGTTTTGGCTTAAGAGAGGCTTGAAAACACATTTTGATTGGAAGAGTTCCCGCCGCAGGAGAGGTGGAGTATATACTCACCTTGAGGATGCGATGGTAACATATTACCTCCTCGGCGCTTGTCTCTTAGGATATCCATCCTACTGGGGGCATGTAAGCGCATTGCGCGGTTCAGGTACCATGGGCGGCCCTATCTCGAAGTGCCGATTGCCATAGGCCTGAATTCGCTTAAGAAATCCATGGGCGATACTATCTCGAAGTGTCGATTGCCAGGAGTTCTTGGGGTCGTTATGGGTGGTGCTATCTCGAAGTATTGAAAGCCAGGCACCCTTCGAGGTATGGTAATGGGGACAATGAATCCGACACAGACCGTGTTGATAGCTGATCTGAGGTTAGACTTAGAAGAATCAAACAAAAAAAAAAAAAGTATATATATTAAAAAAAAAAAAAATTCCTTTAACTCAAATAACTCGGACCAATGCAAAAGCACGGATGCTTTAATCTCAGGGATCAATAAACTTTAGGGTAGAGTCAGAAATCAAGGAAACTTGTGCTTGCAACTCGTCTTTAGCCGACCTAGTCTGTAACTTAGCAACTACTTAGGAACCTTGGGTTTAGAACCTGAACTTAATATGCTTCTGAAGGAAGACTAGGTGAGTTGACTAGTCTACTTAGAGTGCTAGGTTTCGCTTAATTTTGCTAGGGACTAGCAAAAACTAGGCATGGGGGTATTTGATTAGCCCATAGTTGTGGGCTATTTAAGTATTTAAGTGCCTACACATTAGGTTAATTCTAACATTTATTTAGTATAAATTATGATGTAAATAGATTAATTCATAGTTTTAATCTAATTACATAATCCATACATTGCATTCATATCTTAAGTGCATTTAGAATTAGCTTAGAATAGCATTCTTCTAATTAGATAACCAATTAGGTATATTGTTTTTATTAACATAGAAGTTGAGGGTCTATACATAAATAACCCTAATATTTTAATAATATTTTCTTTATTCGTCTTCTTTCAGAACGGCTGGCTGCCGCTCCAACGCCCGGCAGCTGCAGTGATGAAGCCATTCAAGGGGGAGCGGATGTGGTGGATCTGGTCGGCGACTGATTTCAAAATTGTTCAAGACACTACAAAAGGAGCACGGAGGCAGCAGAGCTCAGGAGGCCTCCGCCACCGACCCACCACTGTGCAGAGAGATCCTCTCTCTTCCACTCCACACTGCCGGCCTCTACCGTGGCGGCGAGTCTCCACCACCGTGGGCGTGTGGTGTGACAGGCCACACCGCCATCCGGAGCTCGCCCGCATTACTGTGAGCACCTTAGCGTGCAACTCCCTCGCCGTCGTCGCCGACCACCGTCACCAACCTACTGATCAGCCACACTCTCAGTAACTTAAGACGTCTGGGAAATTTCCCAGACGTCTGAAGTTACCCGCTCACTTCACCGCACACGCCTGAAGTCGCCTGCAGACCCCTTCCCGCACCTGCAGAACCTTCAGCGCACCCACGTCCGTCAACCTTCAGCTCAAACACGCACAACCGCCTGCAGTCCACGCCGTTCACCACTGTGTCTGCAGAACCGCCAGCAACCGACCTCTGCGCCCTCCATCGCTCACCGGCTGCTGACCTGCGCACGCCTGCAGATCAGCCCGCGCTCTCCTCCAAAGCCTGCAGACCAGCCTGCAGCATCCTCCAACAGCCGCCTGCAGCTTCCACCGCGCAAGCGCCCCCTCTGCAGCTTCCACCGCACACGCCAGCGCCCGCCTGCAGACGCCCGCCTGCAGACCGCTGCGCGCCAGCGCCCTCCGCAGACCTACCGCGCGCCCACGCACAGCCACCTGCAGAACCGCCAGCAACCGACCTCTGCAGCTACCACCGCAGCCACGCCAGCGCCCGCCTGCAGACGCTCGCCTGCAGACCACCGCGCGCCAGCGCCCTCCGCAGACCTTCCGCGCGCCCACGCACAGCCACCTGCAGAACCGCCAGCAACCGACCTCTGCAGCTACCACCGCAGCCACGCCTCCACGCGCCAGCGCCCGCCTGCAGACCACCGCAGCCACGCCTCCGCGCGCCAGCGCCTTCCGCAGACCTTCCGCGCGCCCACGCACAACCGCCTGCAGCACCTCCGCCGGAGCTCGTCCGGCCACCTCCGGCCGCCGCGCGACTCGCCGTCACCACCGATTCGAAGCCCTTGATCCAAGGGACCTCCGCCGAGCTTCCCGCGCCAAGCCATCGGCTCCTCGTCGCGCAAGACAACGGGGAAGAATTCCCCTGTTTTGCTACAGTAAAGCATTGATTAAAATTTACATTTTCTGCCATTGCCAGATTTTATTCATATTCTATTCAGTCTGCATTGCGGAAAATATCCTGTAGTTTATCATAATTGCCATTTCAGCATTATTTCTTGCTTAAACCTTAATCTAAAGGCAATCTTGGCTTGGTTCTTGTCCAAATTGACTCCGAACAAACATTTTTAAGTGGCGCGAATTTTAATACGTTATTGCCTCCCTGTGGAAACGACCCGCTCCTCTGCGAGTGGTTATTTCTTATTAAAAATTGATTAGTCGATTTTTCCACCACATTAAACTACAAACGACTTAAAAGCGAAAGATCGACACGATCAAAGCACAAAGATGGCATGGAGTATGCTTCAGTCAAAGCAAAAAATGGTATAGAGTATTCTTCTTTGAATGCTCAGAAATGGCGTGGATGCTTGAAGCAACTTCTAAAGAATTGTAATTGCAAGTTAAGAGTAGGAGAATTCTGTGTTGAAATGTGCTTTTGATAATGTATGTTGTTGTAAGAACAAATGAACTCATGTAGCATATTTGTAGAATAAAGATAGGAAGTTCTAATATAATGAAAGGGTGTGAATCCAAGGGATGCCAAGGTACTAGTTGCTTTCACAAGTTAGAATTTGAGTATAACCATTCGAAGTCGGTTTAAGTGATTAGTTGATTGATTAATACACTTAGGTTTGTCTTTAGAAAAAATAAGAAAAAACTATCCTACGAAATTAATCGATTAATTCTGCAGCCAGCAAAATCGTAAAAGAGGTAGTTATTTTGGTACTTTTTCTTTTGTAGAAAGATGTAACTATTGAAGCTATGGGTTACTACGCTTTCGAATTTGGTTTTCAAAATCGATTGTTGTAGTTTGAAAACTAAAGAACTTAGGTTCAACAAATAAAATTTATAGCAGAATAGAAATCCTCGATCGAACTTAGGGAGGCTACATCGATCTAAATTCGCAATTACATTTTTTTGAGGGTTTTTGTTAAAAAGTGGAGTAATTACAATGAAGCACTATACACAATCAGCATGAGAGAGAGAGAGAAAACATTCACTAGATACTTCAAAATGTTTGCACAATTAAGCAAATGAGAAATTACACTAAAAAGTAAGAAAACTATTACATTAGAAAGCAGGAAAATTCTACTCTAGAAAGTAGGAAAAAGGAATAGGAGAGAGAAGTTATCCTCCTCGACGATTGCTTGGAGGACGAGCCGGACGGGTCAGCACCTGGAAGACGAATTGCAGGGCAGGAAGGAGGTCGAGGCAGGAAGAACGGGAATAAGGTAGCACATTATCTTCGTCGCGGGATCCGCCTCCGAAATGGGGGTGAAAAATTGACTTGATCTCTTAAGGAGCATCCTAGGTGTGGGACACGCTTCCCTTGAGCTTTGGAGAGGGAGAGAAGAGAAGGAAGGGATGAAAATTTCGTATGGACGGGGTCTCCTTTTATAGTAGCAAGGAGTGAGGGAATTTTGGTCATTACATGTTAAAAATGATTAATTCAGGACCTTTAGTGACGGATAAATCCATCATTAAATGCCTGAATGTGGTCGTAGTGGGAGACGTGCACTTACCTGCTCGCCTCCCCGCATGCACGTCCGCTAGATCATGGCTGTCCGATCGTGAGATCAAACGGTAGAGAGCGTTTCTCGCCATGCCTCATCCGCGTGAGATCTCAAGTTACGCAGGGGCGTGTGATGGTGCGTGCACGCTATCGGGTGCACACAGCCGCTCGATCTCCATCGTGCAGTCGATCACACCCATGCACCCACTCCAATTGAGGCATCCTGCGGCTCGATCCTGCTCCTCCTTCACCTTGTTAAGGTGCTCGACCAACGTGATATGGTCGCATGTGTCGAGCGCTTAACTTAAGCGCATGCACTTCACAGCCGTTGGATCTTGATCCAACGGTAGAGAAGCATTGGCACTAACTGCTTCAATGGATGCCTGCGGCTGGTTGGGGACCGAGATGGTGCCATGTGGTGCCATCTTGGCTGTCCATCTTCTAGGTGATGTACATGGTGCCACGGGTATTGGATTGAGTCGATTTTCATGCTGTTAGGCTGTGATTGTTGATTCGAATCCATCCATAGGGTCGGATTTGTTGTCTGAAATGTAGATTAACATCATCTTGGCCCTTGATCTTCTAGGGTTCCTCAATCTCTATCTGATGATACAAATATCCGATTAGGGTAGTTTTGGAGTCGTTGAACTCCAATTGTCGTCCTAATCAGATCCGTACGGTTGGATCTTCGATTCAAGGCCCCGATAAAAAGTCACCTTGTCCCTGACCTTAAAAGGAGACAATTAACCTCCATTTTATTCAGACTAATCTAAATGCAAGATGATGCATGTTATGCAATATTTATAGTATGTAATGCAATTCTATGCTTAAGAACATGCACAAATAGACATTTTATGTAATGTAAACAAGTTTACATCACACCCCCATGCCTATCTTTTGCTAGTCCCTAGAAAAGCTACATGTTATTTATAAAAGAATTAGGTTGGATTGCTTGAGCATAAGTTATTTTCAAAATTAAGAACTTTTTTGCTTTGGATTTAAACTTTCAAAGACACAACAACACCCTGGTATCTGTCAAAATGCAGACCACCTCAAGCCCTCACCTTATTTAAAGAAAAAATTCTTTATCACTTTTTCTTCTTTTCTAATTTTTTTGGATTTTTAAGTTTAGGGTTAAGGAGTGGATTTCTATGACCATTCAACTCACCCAAGATTTGATAAGAACCCTAAGTTTTAATAAACTCGTTGATCGGCAATTAGAACGAACTTTGGGTTTCTACGACTCTAGGTGACCTTAAAAAGTGAGTTCCGCCTAAAGGTGTATTTTTACAACTGATAGCTTCCTCCCTACTTTTATTTTTATGGGGTCGACACAAGGGTGAATCCAATGCATATCTCCCTGGTTTATTCTCCTCCACTTCTTCCAAAGTGTTTTGGGAATTTTCAGAGCATTTCTTGAGCTGGGTTCTGGACAACCCGTCGATGAGCTATTACCACCAACAACTTGCCAGCCATACTCGTGCGGTGAAGTGTGGCTTATTTCTTTTGTTTTCTTTTTCTTTTCTCCTTTTCTTTTTCTTTTCTTTTTGACTTTCTTTTTCTTTTTTTTTCTTTAAGTAGGTGGCTTCCCTAGTCTAACATTTTCCTAAAGGCAGCAAGAAGAGAATGGTCCAGTGACTGGGCTCTGGACAACCTACCTATGGGCTGTTACCCACGATAACATGCTAGCCATATCACCCTAGAAGGTTCATTAGCTACCCAATTTCCATTAAAACGACCGATCAACAAGTCAGTGAAAAGAAAGTGTGTAGATGCTTTAGACTTAAAGTTCCCTCAAATCAAAGGGTGGGTTGATAAGTCATGTACTTATCACCCAAACTTATTTAATCAAATTACAAAAGAATTAAGATGGTAAGGACTCGAAAAATAAATCCGCATTTTAGTGGGTACATGGGCTGATTAAGTCCAAATACCTGAAGGATCTTTGTGTTCAGATCCTAATGTAATATTTCCTAAGATTGAAAAGACCTAATGTCCATATATTCCTTCCTAATTCAATTTTTTTTTTATGTATATAGAAGAAGAGAAATACAATTTACTAGAATTTCACAAAGCTGACCAAATGATTCAAAAATGAATCCAACCCCCATGCCTAACTGATGCAATGTCCACATTGAGAAAAAGAGACATGAAAGAAAGGGAAAACTATGAAAGATATCACCTGAATATGAAGCTTGGGTCAGCTTTATGCCATACGTAGAACCGCTGAGTTTAATGCCATCAGCTAGGCAAAGTCCAGCCGAAGAAGTCACAATATGGCTAGAGCAACCATGTCTGATATGGGTTCTGGAAGAGTACGGTCAATAACAGGCTTCAAACGTTGATCGTTGACTTTAAATGTCTTACCTATCTTTGGGTCAGAGATCTGAATGGCTCCATTTGGAAAAAATTGGTCGAATAACCAGACCTTCTGGTTTGGCTCAAAGCTCTTTCAGGAAAACAATTGATCATGTAGAGCTTTGGTCCGAGCCTTGCAGATCTTGGCATTCTCATATGCGTCATTTCTAAGCTCTTCCAACTCAGATAGTTCTAGTTTCCTGGTCTTCCCAGCTAAACTCCAATCTATATTGCATTACTTGATTGCCCAAAATGCCCTATGTTCAATCTCTTCGGGTAGATGACACCCCTTTCCATACACCAAACGAAATAGAGACATGTCGGTGGGCCTTTTATACGCTGTACGGTAGGCCCAAAGAACATCCTAAAGCTTTTAAGTCCAATCCTTGTGATCAGGCCTAACCATTTTCTACAGAATATTCTTGATCTCACAATTGGAGATCTTGGCCTGTCCATTCGTCTGGGGATGATAAGGTGTGGAGATTTGGTGATTAACCCGTATTTAGCCAGCAAATTATGTAATTGGGCGTTAGTAAAATGAGTACCACCATCACTGATGATGGCCCTCGGAATCCCGAACCTACTGAAGAAGTTTTTCTTGACAAAATTGATGACCACCTTGTGGGCATTGGTTCGGCTGGGAGTCACCTCAATCCATTTGGACACATTATCAACAGCGATAAGAATGTGCTGATGTCCAAATGAAGGGAGAAAGGGTCCCACGAAATTGATGCCCCAAACATCAAAGATTTTGATAGGAAGAATTGGGTTTAGGGGCATCATATCTCTCTTAGTTATGCTCACAAGTGCCTAACATTAGGAACAAAACCTTGAGAAATCCTGGGCATCCTTGAATAAAGATGGCCAATGGAAGCCATATTGCAAAATCTTTGCAGCCGTCTTTTTCTCGGAGAAATGTCCACCACACATAGATGCATGGCAGAACTTGAGTACACTGTTGAATTCGTTCTCTAGAACACATCAGCAAATAATCTGATCATAGCCGATGCGGTATAGTTTAGGGTCCTCCCAGAAGCAGTATTTGGCCTAAAATCCGAGTCTATCCCATTGTTGCTTGGTCCAATCCTGGGGGATTTGACCAAAGGCCAAATAATTAACAATGACAAAAAACCATGGGGTTTGGACACCTAGAACTGTAAGGATGGTTCCGTCTGGAAAAGTATCAGCAATCGGGACGTCTGGACAAGAAGAATCATTTTGAAGTCTTGAAAAATGATCCGACACCACATTTTGTACCCTAGATTTATCCTTGATTTCATGATCAAATTCTTGAAGCAAAAGAATCCAAGGAATAAGCAGGGATTTGGCATCTTTTTTGGCCAAGAGTTGTCTCAAGGCCGAGTGGTCGATATAAATGATGACATGAGACCCTAAGAGGTAAACCCTAAATTTTTCCAAAGTAATTAATACGGCTAGTAATTCCTCTGGGCTTCATCCAGAGTTTTACTAGCGTAGTAGATGACAGAGGGCTTCTTGTGAAGTTTCTGACCCAAAATAGCCTCGACCACATAATCAGAAGTGCCGGTCATGATCTCAAAAGGGGTTATCCAAACCGGTGGTTGCAACACTAGAGCACAAGTGATTGCCATTTTCAAGAAATCAAATGCCTTATGACATGATTCTTCAAAAACAAACGTCGTTTCTTTGGCAGGAAGATTGCTCAAAGGACGACCAACATTTGGGAAATCCTTGATGAATCTTCTGTAGAATCCTACATGACAAAGAAATGATCGAATTTGTTTAACAGATGTGGGAGGAGGAAGTTTAGCGATAGCATCAACATTAGCTTTATCCACTTCAATTCCCCGTTCAGACATTACATGACCCATGATGATTCCTTGTGTCATGAAATGACTCTTTTCCCAGTTAAAGACCAATCGTGTCTTGATGCATTGTTTAAGAATCATTTCTAGATTAACTAGACAAGAGTCAAATGATTCTCCAAAAAATAGAGAAATAATCCATGATGACTTTCATAAACTCTCCCACCATGTCATAGAATATGGCTAACATACACCTTTGAAAAGTCACAGGTGCATTGCATAAACCGAAAGGCATCCAATGAAAAGCAAAGGTTCCATAGGGACAGGTGAAAGTAGTTTTTTCCTGATTCTCGGGATGGATAGGAACTTGGTTGTATCCCGAGTAGCCATCAAGAAAATAGAAGTACTTCTGCTCAGGTAATCTTTCCAAGATTTGATCAATGAAAGGTAGAGGGAAATGATCCTTTTTCATGGCCGTATTCAGCTTCCTGTAATTGATACAAACCCTCTAAGAAGAAGCTGAATGAGTTGTGACAGATTCTCCTCTCTCATTAGTCACAACGGTATTCCCGACATACTTGGGAACAATTTGCACAGGACTTACCCCAGGACTATCAAAGATCGGATAAATAATTCCTGCATCGAGCCACTTAATGATTTCCTTTTTGACCACTTCTCTCATATTTGGATTTAATCTCCTCTGCATTTGGCAAGAAGGGCGATATCCATCTTTCAAGAATATTCTATGATTGCAGTAAGAAGGCTCGATCCCCCTAAGGTCATGAATGGTCCAACCAATTGCCTCCTTGTGTTCCTCTAGGACCTTGATCAATTTAATCTCTTGCTCCTTTGTTAATTTAGCACTGATAATCACAAGGAGTGTCTTCTGTGGTCCTAAAAATTAATATTTCAAATTCTCAAGCAATGGTTTCAGTTTAAGCTGGGGCATGTTGATGATTGAAGGTAAGGAAGATGCTGATGACTCATCAAGAGGAAGACGTTGAGAGTGAACAAAATCAACAACCTCTTTAGAAGATGGCAAGCCTACCATAGAGGGTTGTGGGTCCAATTCATCATCAAAGGAGGAACTTTCAATTGCAGAAACCATCAAACAAGTTTCAATGTTGACGTTATCCCCCTCAAGTTCCTTAATAAATCCACAATCCTCAAATTTATTAATCACCATAAAAATACCTAATTTCATTCGTTAATCCCCAAAGGCGATTTCCTTGTTACCGCTTTCATAGTTAATGTTGGCCTTAGTGGTAGGCAGGAATGGACACCCTAGAATGATGGGCATGTTCCTCAGATTTTCTGGTACATCCATATTAAGGATAAGGAAATCTACAGGAAAATAGAAATCCTTGAGCTTAACTGTAACATCTTTAATAATGCCTCATGAATTTGTGACTGAACGGTCCGCTAACTGCAGTGCTACTGAAGTCGGCCAAAGTTCACCTAATTTAAACTTCTCGTAAAATGAAGTTGGAATTAGGTTGATGGATGCACCCAAATGTAGAAGTGCTCTATCAAAAGTGCAATCTTCGATGACATAAGAATTCAACGGAGCACCTACATCTCTCTTTTTCTGAGGGAGGTGGTGTAGGATAACAGAACTAGCCTGCTCGAAAAGTACCACCTTTCTCAAAATAGATTCTCTCGACTTATGCTTTTGTGTACATAAATCCTTTAAAATTCTTACGTAAGATGGTTTATGCTTGATAGCATCGAGGAGCAGGATATTGATCTCAACATTCTTAAAAATATTCAAAAGCTCCTCATCGCTATCAACAGACTTCTTTGATTTGATCAAGGCTTCAAGAAATGGAACATGAGTCAGATCTTTGGAAACAGGTTCCTGAACCTTGATTTCTTTTACAGAATTCTCCTTTCTTTCCTCAACTTATTCAGGATTCAGTAAATCAGAATAGTGTAGTTGTGGATCCTGAGTTTGCTTACCAATCCTCAAGGTAACAGAGTTTACTGATGCATAAGAGTTTGGGTCTTAGGGAGGGTTAGGAAAGATTGGGGGGGCTTGATTAGCCAAAAATTGTTGATGTGTAGAAGAAGAGGAAGCACCCCGCTCAACCACCTGAGCATGTGCGTGTGGGTCCCTCTGATTTCCGTACCCATGGGCTTGTGAAGTGGTGGTTCAACCGGGTTTTATTGTTATAACGTTGTAGTATAGCCAGTTATTACCAACATTTCAAATATATAAAATTTTTTACTCGGAAAATAAAAGAGTTCCCGAGGTCGAACTCAGGGAGCAAGTTGTATTCTAGAGATATACATGTTTCTTTTACAAAAATAAAGAAAGAGATAGGGAAAGAATTTGTTGTTCTCTTTGTTTTCTCCTCGTGATGTTCTTCTTTCTTTCTTTCTTCAGATCTCCTTCTTCTTCTTTGTTGCTGTAGAGGTGATGCTCCTCTTTCTTCTTTCTTTAGATCTCCTTCTTCTTCTTTGTTGCTGTAGAGGTGATGCTCCTCTTTCTTTCTTCAGATCTCCTTCTTCTTCTTCCTTGGTTTCTGTCTTGGCCTCTCTTCTTTTTTTTCTGCAGTCTCTTCTGTGAAGGTTTCTTCTTCCTTGGCTCTGCTGTACTTCTTCTCTGCAGCCTTTCCTCTTCTTCTGCCTTGCTCAGCCTCTTCTTTTCTTTTTCAGCCAGGGACGTCACCCCTCCTTCTTTCTTCTTTTCCCTTCAGGCCGTCGTCTGATTTCCAAATCAGACGACTTAAACTACCTGTTGCTACAGTCAGCTTCCTTCTTCTTCCGCGGGTCTTCTTCTTCGCCTGTGCCTGCACACTTCAGAGTTTTTCGTCAGAGGCAAAACCTACTCTACCCTCCCCCCCCCGTGTCTCTCTCTCTCTCTGAAACCACTCTTGGGAAAGCTCTCCCAGAGCTGCCGGGTAACCGGGTTCGGGTCAGGCCCGGGTCCAGGCCCACCGGCGTGCGTGGTGGGCGAGGAGTGCAGGTCAGTCTTAAGTCGGGTCGGGTCGGGTCAGGTCCGCGGGGCGTGAGCGCGGACGAGACCGGGTAACCGGGCTGGTGAAGGGGACCTCACCCCGTGTGCTGAGGCAGTAAGCCTCCAGCACTTTTGCATCTTATATCGATGCGCCTCTTCAGGCTTTTCCGAGGTGGGACTAAATGTTCCACCTCAATTGCGCGCCCGCAGCGGGGAAATCAGCGGGAGATCGCGGCGTCACGCGAAGCCTTCTGCCTTAGCTGCGAGCCTGGTGTTTTGTCGGAACGCCTCGCAAGGCCTGGGAGTTGAATCTGGGCGTGGCGCTGAGCGTGGCGCGCCTGTAGCTGCAGGCGGAAGCAGTTCCTCCTGCACGGCAATGGCGGCGGAGGTCGGGTGTCCTGTTCACAAGAAAACGGCCTCTCGGCCTAATCAGAAAGTGCCAGGAGCTTCGCCAGGGTGCGGCGAAGCTCGTGTGGGTGGTGGCGAGGCGCGGGGCGGCGTGCAAGGGCTGCCCTAGGTCGGACTGTGGGTCGGAGGATGGGTTTGTTGGGGGAAGCGTTACGGAGGTGTGGAGTGGCAGTGAAGGGGTGGGGGGTGCTCAGTGTGATGAGGCGGAGGTGCGGTGAGGGTCGGCGAGCCGTGTGGGTTGCTGAGGTGATGGGAGCGGCTCGCCGGAGGGTGGCCGGAGACGAAGGGGGTGACGATGGTCAGGGTCGGTCGAGGGCTTAATTGAATAAATTGAAAGCGGGGAAAGAAAGAGGAGAAGAAGGGGAGTAGCTCTAGCTTACTTGCAGGGACGAAGGGGGAGGAACAGGGCGACAGTCGTATCGACTGTCGCCGGAGAAGACGATGCTCAGGGAAAGGGGCGGCGGCGAGCAGAGAGCCGGAGAGGCGCCAGCTGGGTGCGGCGTGGCGTGGGAAGAGCAGGGGAGGAAGCCTCTGCTGCTGGTATTGCGGCAGAGCGGAGCGGTGGAGGGGGTAGAACCGCCGGAGCTGGTGAGCGTCTGCCGGAGAGAGAAGAGAGGAAAGTTGGGGATTTTCTCCGTCAGATCCAAGCTGCCCCGGTCGGTGGAGCAACGGGGGGTATTTATAGGGATCAAACAGGGAGGAAGGCGAAGGGAGACGACGTGTCTCCCTCGCCGGAGGATGGCCGGAAACAAGAACCCATACCGTCCGTGCGTTCGCACGGCCGGTATGGTGGGTTACAACAACCAGGGGGGTGTCCCTGCGACGGCTGACGACGCAGGGCACCCCCGGTTTACTTGCCAGGTCCCCCACCTCACCCTGCGCGGCGCCATGCTCCGCGCAAGGTCGCCGGAGCATGGTGCTGGCAGGTTTTGCAGGGGGGACCTGATCGCAAAGAACGAAGGAGAGTTAGGGGCCAAAATGCGAGGGTTCAAAAGTTGCGGGCCAAAGAGTAAATATATGAGGACCAAAGTGTAAAGTCGGTCAAGGAGGTTTCTTCATAGGCTCAAGTTTTTATACACGACTAATTAGGACCTAAGGAATCTGATGGTGAATTTTATTTCTATATTAAACCTTGTTTGACCGGTCAATTTACGCAAAAACCCAAATTAAGTTATTAATTGGGCATGGTTCTCAATGTAGGTCAAAATGGGTTCTGAAGGCCAAATTGAAGGTTCTAAACCCTAGAGATTATTTTTCTATGAATTTTAGAGGGTTTATTCTATTTTTACTTTGCCCCAAACCTTGTGAATTGAAGTGGGTTGTTTTAGGGTTACAGATTATCATTTAGTTTCTTGGAATTGCTGTAGCCCTTGCTAGATCATTTCATCCCACTTTTATTCTTATTAAGCTGCTTTGACCTATGTTTGGGCCCTGAATTACCCTGTATGCAGATTATACTGGTAAAATTGCATTTTTACCCCTTATGACTTGTTTTCTTCTTAAACTCAGAATTCTCTGAGTTAAGCCTTTCCTTGAGATATGTAGGAGCTTTTATCCTTTGTATTGGGTCAAAATGAGCTAGTTATGGCTCATGATGAGGTTCTCATCATACCCCCATGCCTAGCTTTTGCTAGTCCCTTAGCAAAAACTTAAGGTTTCAACCCTTGTTCTAGACCATGAACTTTTTAATAATTTTAGATAAGTGCCTTTTTTATTTGAGCGTAGATTAGGTTAGAATGCTGACCATAGGCCTAAAAGGTACTCTAGTAGCAATCAAGATCCAAATCTATCTAGCCTTAGCCTCAGTCTTTTAGCAAAGGTTTTTAAGGCCCACAAGAACTAACCTAAGGTTTATTGGACTTCGTGGTTAAAGCACCCGTGCTTGAAATGATTTTAGCCCTGGCTCAGTTCGCAGTGCGTTTTGTAAGACAGAGATAGAAAGTTTTTCTGTTTGGAGAGTTTTCTCTCTCTTTTTCTTTTTAGTTCTAGCCTAGGATTGGCTTTTCAACACGGTCTGTATCAGATTCCTTGCTCCCATCATCAATCCTCAAGGGTTCCTGGCGATCGATGCTTCGAGATAGCACCGCCCATGGCAACCCCCGGAACCCTGGCTATTGAGATTTCGAGATAATCCCATCCATGGTATTCCGTGGCCGAATCCAGACCCTGGCAATTGACACTTCGAGATAATGCCATCCATGGAATCTGAACCAGCAGAGTGCTTACATGCCCCCAGTAGGATATGTAAATATCCTAAGAGACAAGCACCGAGCAGATGATATTTTGTTACGCATCTTCAAGGGGATTTCCCGCCTCTCCGCGCTGGGAACTCGTCCAAATCAACTTGTGTTGATCGGCCGCTCCTATTCTAGGTGTTCTTTTCAGATTTTTGCGATGCTTCTGCGTGATTCTGATTTTTACGCTTACTGAACCAGGCTGTGTGTGAGATTAGGGTGCTTAGGTTACTGAGTCCCGTAAACCAAAAATTAGTTAACGAGGCCGAATACTCCCTAAGCCTTAGACCTAATACTTCAGCTTTTCATTTTCCTCAACCTCTTGAGGAGTGTCCAGATCTTAATGGGTACTAAGAGTCTATTCAAGAATGCCTAAGGTTTGCATTCTTTACTAATCTTATTGTGCACTTTTCTTGAATGAGGTCTAGAACTTTGGTTAATTACTTAGTTCCTTACTAATGACTATCACTTTTTCTCATAATTTTGTGCTCCTTTTTCATTTTGTTTCTTTTCTCCTTCGCAAAATTTTCTTCTCTTTTCCTCTTATTCTTTTTCGAAAATTTTTTTTTAATTTTTATGGTGTTTTTGGCATATGTGAATTTTTTTTGTTTGAAACCTTTTCTTACAAGTTTTGCACTTTCATACCCCCCCATGCCTAAGATTTGCAATGTCCTCATTGTAACCTAGGGGGTCTTAGTTCATTCCTTAAGACAGAAATTTGGATGAGTGGATGGGTCGGGTTGAATTTTTGCGGACGATTTCAAATCCCAGATGCAAACATCTGAGTTGGGGTCGGCTGTCTACAAGGGTGAACTTCGAGTGCTGAAAGGTGTCAGAACAAGTTTCAGGTTTACAAAGAGAATGACGGGCTGCCTCCCGTTAAGCGCTGAGTTTTACGCCATCGGCTGGGCGCAATAAGCTCAAGGGGAAAGGAGGATATAAGATGCCTCAGCCAAATCAGTAGAAGTTACATCAATGAACGGCTTGAGTCTCTGACCGTTCACGATGAAAGGTTCAGAATCGTGGCTGAGTGGACTGATTTCGATTGCTCCATTTCCAAAAACCTGTCGGACCAAATATGGTCCGACCCACTTAGATCTCAGTTTTCCTGGGAAGAGTTTGAGTCGGGCATCAAAGAGTAGGACCTTTTGACCAGGATGAAAGATCTTTCTCGAGATGTGTTTGTCGTGGAAGGCTTTAACCCGCTCCTTGTAGATTTGCGAGTTCTCATACGCGTCTATGCGTAATTCATCGATCTCGCTGATTTGGAGTTTTCTGTGGGTCCCAGCCTTGGAAAGATCTAGATTACAGTTCCGTACTGCCCAATAGGCTTTATGCTCCAGTTCTACGGGAAGGTGGCATGCCTTTCCGTACACCAGTCTAAAGGGGGACATGCCCAATTGGGTCTTGTGGGCGGTCCTATAGGCCCACAATGCTTCCGGAAGTCGGGACGACCAGTCCTTCCTGTCAGGTCGAACAGTGACTTGCAGGATTTTCTTGATCTCCCGATTAGACAGCTCAGCTAGACCATTAGTTTGGGGGTGGTAAGGAGTAGAGATTCGGTGAGACACCCCATATTTGGTCATCAGTGACCTAAACTGAGCATTTGTGAAATGGGTCCCCCCATCAGAGATTATTGCACGAGGAATCCCGAACCTTGAGAAAATGTGTTGATGAATGAATTTGAGAACGATTTTGTGATCACAGGTTCGGGTCGGTATGGCTTCGATCCATTTGGACACGTAGTCCACAGCCAACAGAATGTATTCGAAACCATCCGAAACAGGAAAGGGGCCCATAAAATCAATACCCCAAACATCAAAGATTTCGCATACTAGAATCGGTTGCATAGGCATCATGTCGCGATGGCTCATGTTGCCCAAAGTCTGGCAACGACTGCATGCCTTGCAATGACTGTATGCGTCTTTGAACAGTGTGGGCCAGTAAAAGCCGCACTGGAGGACTTTTGATGTGGTTTTATGCCCGGCAAAATGGCCACCGCATGCCTGGTCATGGCAGAAAGAGAGGATATTGTTGACTTCCCCTTCCAGGACACATCTCCGGATGATCTGATCGGCACCTATGCGGAAGAGGTATGGGTCTTCCCAAATGTAATACTTGGCATCGGAGCGTAATTTGTCTTTCTTGGCCTTCGGCCAATCGGACGGGGTCTGATGAGATGCCAAGTAATTTACTATATTAGCAAACCATGGAAGGCTAGTACCAATAGTCAGCAGGTGCTCATCGGGAAAATGCTCAGTGATGGGTCCGGAAGGGTCAATTATTTCAGAAGGAAGACGGGACAAGTGATCAGCTACCACGTTTTGCTTTCCCGCTTTGTCGCGAATCTCAAGGTCAAATTCTTGCAACAGCAAGATCCATCGGATTAATCGAGGTTTCGCGTCCTTCTTCGCAAGGAGATGCCTCACAGCTGTGTGATCCGAGTATATGATGACATGGGAACCCAGAAGGTACGATCTGAACTTCTCTAGGGCAAATACTAGAGCTAGCAGCTCTTTCTCAGTAACCGTATAGTTACGCTGAGCCTCATCGAGTGTTTTGCTGGCGTAGTAAATGACCACAGGTTTCTTGTCATTTTTCTGCCCCAAAACCGCTCCTACAGCGAAGTTGGATGCATCACACATGATCTCAAAGGGTTGAGACCAATCAGGGGACTGTAGGATCGGGGCTTGGGTGACTCGGTCACGCAGGATTTCAAATGCTTGAGTGCATTCCTTGGAGATTTCGAAGGGAACATCCTTGGAGAGAAGAGTGGTCAGGGGGCGTGCGATTTTTGAAAAATCAGGGATAAATCGTCGATAAAAACCGACATGCCCTAAAAAGGATCGGATGTCCCTGATTGAGCTAGGCATAGGAAGGTGAGAGATCAGATTAACCTTAGCTCGATCCACTTGGATACCTTTCTCCGAAATTGAGTGTCCCAGGACAATTCCCTCAGGCACCATGAAATGGCTCTTTTCCCAGGAAAGAACCAAATTCACATCAATGCACCGCCTGAGTATCTGGACCAAGTGTTGGAGGCAATCGTCGAATGATGCTCCGAAAACTGAAAAGTCATCCATGAAGACTTCCAGATAATCTCCTACCATATCTGAGAATATGGCAAGCATGCATCGCTGAAAAGTAGCGGGTGCATTGCAAAGACCGAAAGGCATCCTTCGGAAAGTGTATGTTCCGAAGGGGCAGGTGAACATGGTCTTTTCTTGGTCCTCAGGATGGATTGCCACCTGGTTATAACCGGAGTACCCGTCAAGAAAGCAGAAGAACCTATTTCCCGCTAGTTTTTCGAGAATTTGATCAATGAAGGGTAGTGGGAAATGATCCTTCTTCGTGGAGGAATTGAGTCGACGGTAATCTATACAGACTCTCCACGAGTTGGCTAATCGGGTAAGAATGATTTCTCCGGTCTCAGTCGTTATAGTGGTGAGTCCTGCCTTCTTGGGCACGACCTGAATTGGGCTCACCCAACGACTATCGGAGATCGGGTAGATGATCCCGGCATCTAACCACTTGATGATCTCCTTTTTCACGACCTCCTGCAGATTGGGGTTTAAGCGTCTCTGCATTTCACGAGAAGGTCGTGTGCCCTCTTCTGAATAGATATGATGAGTACAATAAGAGGGACTTATTCCAGTCAAATCATCGAGAGTCCATCTGATGGCTCTGCGATGTTGCTGGAGGACAACAATCAGACGGGATTCCTGTTCAGGACTGAGGTTGGAATTGATAATTACAGGAAGGGTCTGATTAGAACCCAAAAAGACGTATTTTAAGTGAGCAGGAAGGGGTTTCAGTTCGAGGATGGGGTTTTCAGCAGCAGCGGGTGGTTCAGTATAGATGTGAGGTTCAAAGGTGGGAGTTACTGGGTTGTTCACATCTGGATTTGACTCCTCTGTTTGCGGGTCAAGATCCTTCTGTGGTTGATGAGGCATACTCGAGTCATTCTGGAGGTTTGATTCATCAACCAAAGTCTTGATGTCACAAATTTGCTCGATGACGCCGCAATTAATTCCTTGTTGGGCCTTAAATATATCAATTTTCAGTGTTTGATCTCCAAACTTAAGCTCTATTTGGCCCTCCTCACAGCTGATGTTGGCTCTAGCAGTAGCCAAGAAAGGTCTCCCTAGAATGATTGGTGTATCCCTAGGGTTCTCAGGTGCATCCATATCTAAGACTATAAAGTCCACTGGAAAATAGAAATCCCGCACTCTCACGATAACATCCTCGAGAATCCCTTTTGGTGACTTTATAGATCGATCTGCTAATTGTAATGTCACCTCGGTTGGTTTTAGCTCAGATTCTTCTAGATGGTCGAGTAAGGATGTGGGTATCAGGTTTATGGATGCACCCAAGTCTAACAAAGCTCTATCAAATTGGGTACCACCTATCTTACAGGAAATCAGGGGAGTTCCAGGATCTTTTGCCTTGGGTGGGAGTCTACTGAGGATTACAGAGCTGGCTTGTTCTGACAGAACAATTGGGCTCCCTCCCTTGGTTCGCGGCTTACGCTGGGGTGTACATATATTCTTTAGAAATCGTGCGTAAGCTGGTACGTGGCGGATTGCATCCATCAAGGGGATGTTTATGTGGACCTGCTCAAAGAGCTTGACCAGGTCCTCATCAGGGGCCACGGGTTTTGTGGTCTTCTTTCCCTTGGTCAGGGCCTCGGGAAACGGGATCTTGGTTGGTTCTTCTAGGATAGGTCCAGGTTGTGGATCTGGAACAGCGGTACCTTGGATAACTATCCTAGGGTCATGGTTATCAGGCTTGGAGTGGTTTGGATAATGCGGGTCTTGAGTTGTTTTACCACTACGTCTTGTTACAGAATTTAATCCGGCCTGATTTTGGTTTGGGTTTGGTAGGAGGGGTGGCTGCTGCTGAAATCTCGCATAAGAAGTTGAGGCTTCCATCTCGTCTGGAGATGGAGCAGTAGGGGCCTGATAAATCCATTGAGCGTGGCCTAAATTTGGATTCATAACGCGCTTCTAGGTTGGCACGTTATTTGGGTTAGGAAGGGGTTGGGAAGGGAGTGTGCCTGGCTGGCGAGAATTTGCCAACTGGGCCAGTTGAGTTTTAACTTCAGTAAGCTCGTCCTTGTGCTGTTTTTGAATAGCCGCATTCGTTTTTTGAATGTCAGCCAGAGTCTGAAGGATTAAGGACATTTGATCTTGATTTGGCCCTGATGGATAAGTAGGGTTGGGCCGAGGCTGAGGCGGCTGGTAGTGACGAGAGGGCTGTGGGCGGGACTGAAAAGGTGGTCTTTGGGTTTGGGAATTTCCCGCCCACTGAAAATTGGGATGGTTTCGCCATCCAGGGTTGTAAGTGTTGGAGAATGGGTCGTTCTGGATGGCGTTGAGGTCCTCGCAGGTCTGAGGAACCTCCTGAGAATCAGGGAAAGGAGGAATGGAGTTCCCCCGGCTGGTGTAGAAAGGATCGGATGATCTTCCAGTCCAAGAATCAGATGGGGGTGGATATGGATCCATCCCAGGGGAAGATCGGTGGAGGATATTTTGCACAGTCTCCTGTGTGGAAGGAGGTTGTGCAAAGGAGTTATGTGTGGAGGTGGCTCGCTGCAAGTGCTGAGTCAGCTCATCCACCTTCTTTTCAATGATTGAGACCTTGTCCAATCGACTGGCCATTAATTCCAGGTCGACTGATGCGGACAGGCCCTGCGTCTCATGAGCTCCCTTAAGATTCGTCGCTGCGCGGGTATTCGTCCTGTCGAATAATCCCATGGAGTCATTGTTGATGGAGTTCTCGCACATGTTTTCGAGAATCTCCCAGACGGTGTCTTCATGTTGACCCATGATGTTTCCTCCGCAAGTTGCATTGACGAAAAGGCGGATGTCCTCACGGAGTCCCTGGTAAAAAGATTGGACTTGTTCCCATTTAGGAACTCCGTGATGGGGGCACTTTCTCATGAGATCCTGAAAACGATCCCATGCCTCATGGAGAGGTTCTCCCGATTGTTGAGTGAAGTGTGTAATCTGATG
This sequence comes from Thalassia testudinum, assembly GCA_037157565.1. Taxonomy (NCBI): domain Eukaryota; kingdom Viridiplantae; phylum Streptophyta; class Magnoliopsida; order Alismatales; family Hydrocharitaceae; genus Thalassia; species Thalassia testudinum. Next base: position 64,735,995 of record JAZHRO010000014.1, read on the forward strand.
GCGCAAGGCGTTGGTCCGACCCACGGGAAAAAACTTTTTCAAAAATTCGGATTGAAGTTCTTCCCAAGTGTTGATCGGCCGGGTCTGAGTTTGATACCAATGGGCGGCCTTGTCCATAAGAGAAAAGGAGAACATCTTCATGAGAAGAATATCCCGATTTTGCGCATCTGATCCAAAAGTGTGGGCCAGATGCTTTAGCTGTTTGATGTGCTGGAAGGGATCTTCAGAATTAAGCCCATGGAATTTAGGTATAGCATGAATCATGTTGGGCTTTAATTCGGAATCAGGTCCTCCAGTCGGGATTCTGACTCGAGGTTCAATGGCCACCGCAGCAGGATTGTAGTGGTCCCGCATCATAGGACGCTGTGGTGGGTGCACGAAGTTTTGGAAGAGGTCATTGAGTCGCTGGAGCTGGTGTTCCAGATTATTTTCTTCCTCAACTGGCTGAGCCATGATGGGGGAAGAAGAAGAACTTGGTTCTGAATCAGAAGAGAGAATAATGTGAGGGTGTTGCTGCACAAACACGGGCGTCGAGGCTTGGCCTTGACGAGAGCGAATTTCTAATGGAGGTCTTAAGGGTGCTCTTAGGGACCTCCTTCCGTACATGCACTGTTTGGAAGAGGTAAGTTTAGAAGGTGCTGGACCCAATCAAGACACCCAAAAATGTGTTGGGTGACTATAGAGGTGCGGGGCAGATGGACCCCTTGATCAGAAAGATCGTCCACCTGAGAATTACCTGGGCAGCCAGAGAGGGAGAGTCCCGCGAAGACCCCTACACGGTAGAGCGTCCCCACGGGTTACAGGGTTTCCCCCACCCGACCTCTCTTGTCACTGCGGTTCCAGGTAGACCAGAATGGGGATCTTGACCTCTTAAGTCTACCAATTTTAAGATCAGGGTGCTTAAGGTTTCACTTGAACTTTAGTCTTTTTAAGTGCAAAGAGTGACCTAATTTAAGGTTGGTTGACCCAAAGGGGTCAACTTTACCTCTTGTTTTCTTTGAGAGCTTTCAGGTCTTGTCTTTTAGGGTTCAAGTGTTTAAAGAGAGAGCCAATTGTTTAGGATTTTTCTTGTTAATTATTTTCAATCAATGGCTTGGGCACACCTCTTTTGGATTTCCTCAATTCTTGATTAAGGGGTGTGTCTCTACTGAAATCCTAATGTTTAACCTTATGTTGGCTCTACTTGGTCCATTTAACTCTTTGTTGGGCAATTAGGGCTCAACCAAGAATGTGTTAGCCCTTAAGTACCCTTAATAGTGTGCAGGAGTGATGAGTTGAAAACATGCAACTCTTTATGGTTACTAAGTATGGAAGACAGGTTAGCCCTATATTGCTTGTTCTTTTCTTTTCTTCCTCTTTAGAGTTTAGGGGTTAATAGTGAGAGGAAAAATTTACCTGTCTTCGGAGTGGTTGTCGTGTGGTTGCTTGTCTTCTTGAGTTCCTGTAGCTGCACAAAAGAGAGGAGATTATCAGAAATTAAAAGAAACAGGAATGTTTACCTCTAGAATAGCCGTTGCTCCCCGGCAACGGCGCCAAAATGAAGTGGTGGTTCAACCGGGTTTTATTGTTATAACATTGTAGTATAGCCAGTTATTACCAACATTTCAAATATATAAAATTTTTTACTCGGAAAATAAAAGAGTTCCCGAGGTCGAACTCAGGGAGCAAGTTGTATTCTAGAGATATACATGTTTCTTTTACAAAAATAAAGAAAGAGAGAGGGAAAGAATTTGTTGTTCTCTTTGTTTTCTCCTCGTGATGTTCTTCTTTCTTTCTTTCTTCAGATCTCCTTCTTCTTCTTTGTTGCTGTAGAGGTGATGCTCCTCTTTCTTCTTTCTTTAGATCTCCTTCTTCTTCTTTGTTGCTGTAGAGGTGATGCTCCTCTTTCTTTCTTCAGATCTCCTTCTTCTTCTTCCTTGGTTTCTGTCTTGGCCTCTCTTCTTTTTTTTCTGCAGTCTCTTCTGTGAAGGTTTCTTCTTCCTTGGCTCTGCTGTACTTCTTCTCTGCAGCCTTTCCTCTTCTTCTGCCTTGCTCAGCCTCTTCTTTTATTTTTCAGCCAGGGACGTCACCCCTCCTTCTTTCTTCTTTTCCCTTCAGGCCGTCGTCTGATTTCCAAATCAGACGACTTAAAGTACCTGTTGCTACAGTCAGCTTCCTTCTTCTTCCGCGGGTCTTCTTCTTCGCCTGTGCCTGCACACTTCAGAGTTTTTCGTCAGAGGCAAAACCTACTCTACCCTCCCCCCCCCGCGTCTCTCTCTCTCTCTAAAACCACTCTTGGGAAAGCTCTCCCAGAGCTGCCGGGTAACCGGGTTCGGGTCAGGCCCGGGTCCAGGCCCACCGGCGTGCGTGGTGGGTGAGGAGTGCAGGTCAGTCTTAAGTCGGGTCGGGTCGGGTCAGGTCCGCGGGGCGTGAGCGCAGACGAGACCGGGTAACCGGGCGGGTGAAGGGGACCTCACCCCGTGTGCTGAGGCAGTAAGCCTCCAGCACTTTTGCATCTTATATCGCTGCGCCTCTTCAGGCTTTTCCGAGGTGGGACTAAATGTTCCAACTCAATTGCGCGCCCGCAGCGGGGAAATCAGCGGGAGATCGCGGCGTCACGCGAAGCCTTCTGCCTTAGCTGCGAGCCTGGTGTTTTGTCGGAACGCCTCGCAAGGCCTGGGAGTTGAATCTGGGCGTGGCGCTGAGCGTGGCGCGCCTGTAGCTGCAGGCGGAAGCAGTTCCTCCTGCACGGCAATGGCGGCGGAGGTCGGGTGGCCTGTTCACAAGAAAACGGCCTCTCGGCCTAATCAGAAAGTGCCAGGAGCTTCGCCAGGGTGCGGCGAAGCTCGTGTGGGTGGTGGCGAGGCGCGGGGCGGCGTGCAAGGGCTGCCCTAGGTCGGACTGTGGGTCGGAGGATGGGTTTGTTGGGGGAAGCGTTACGGAGGTGTGGAGTGGCAGTGAAGGGGTGGGGGGTGCTCAGTGTGATGAGGCGGAGGTGCGGTGAGGGTCGGCGAGCCGTGTGGGTTGCTGAGGTGATGGGAGCGGCTCGCCGGAGGGTGGCCGGAGACAAAGGGGGTGACGATGGTCAGGGTCGGTCGAGGGCTTAATTGAATAAATTGAAAGCGGGGAAAGAAAGAGGAGAAGAAGGGGAGTAGCTCTAGCTTACTTGCAGGGACGAAGGGGGAGGAACAGGGCGACAGTCGTATCGACTGTCGCCGGAGAAGACGATGCTCAGGGAAAGGGGCGGCGGCGAGCAGAGAGCCGGAGAGGCGCCAGTTGGGTGCGGCGTGGCGCGGGAAGAGTAGGGGAGGAAGCCTCTGCTGCTGGTATTGCGGCAGAGCGGAGCGGTGGAGGGGGAGGAACCGCTGGAGCTGGTGAGCGTCTGCCGGAGAGAGAAGAGAGGAAAGTTGGGGATTTTCTCCGTCAGATCCAAGCTGCCCCGGTCGGTGGAGCAACGGGGGGTATTTATAGGGATCAAACAGGGAGGAAGGCGGAGGGAGACGACGTGTCTCCCTCGCCGGAGGATGGCCGGAAACAAGAACCCATACCGTCCGTGCGTTCGCACGGCCGGTATGGTGGGTTACAACGACCAGGGGGGTGTCCCTGCGACGGCTGACGACGCAGGGCACCCCCGGTTTACTTGCCAGGTCCCCCACCTCACCCTGCGCGGCGCCATGCTCCGCAAGGTCGCCGGAGCATGGTGCTGGCAGGTTTTGCAGGGGGGACCTGATCGCAAAGAACGAAGGAGAGTTAGGGGCCAAAATGCGAGGGTTCAAAAGTTGCGGGCCAAAGAGTAAATATATGAGGACCAAAGTGTAAAGTCGGTCAAGGAGGTTTCTTCTTAGGCTCAAGTTTTTATACATGACTAATTAGGACCTAAGGAATCTGATGGTGAATTTCATTTCTATATTAAACCTTGTTTGACCGGTCAATTTACGCAAAAACCCAAATTAAGTTATTAATTGGGCATGGTTCTCAATGTAGGTCAAAATGGGTTCTGAAGGCCAAATTGAAGGTTCTAAACCCT